>CM061257.1:223271934-225671934 GCA_030848825.1 Tadarida brasiliensis | reverse complement strand
ACTGAGCAGATTACTACTGGGGACATAGAGCTACAAGAGGCTGCGGCGGTCTACGGCGTTTCTCTCCGCCAGTCACCACTCCTTGGTTGCAGTCTGAGGATATTTGAAGCTTGGTGACAACCATCCAGCTCTACAGCATTTGTTTTACTGGAAATACTGTCCCCAGTGTAGCTGGTAACCTTAATGGGACCCGAGGGTGAGGATTATTTTTGAATCGGCACTCTCCAATCATTACCTGGGCTCTGTCTGTGCTGCAGAATTTTCTGGAAGTCCGAGTATGTGAGTAGCGAAGAACCAATCAGATGGCCGTTTTCTTCATCGGCTCCTTGTTTTCAAGGCCACAGTCTCTTCTGAGTTAGAGACAGAGAGGATGAATGAGCCAGTAGGGACAGCTCTAGAGATGAAAGGTGATATGCAGAATGAAAAGTACTCTAAGGACTCTTCAGGAACTTCTCAGCTGAAGCTCTTGGAGGAAGTTCCCGCTTCTCCATTACTGGCCGTGGACTGTTCCAGCTGAGGAGAGAGGTGCTTGCAAGGCGAAAGATCCCGGGGGTAACAAAGTTGAGTTCCCCAAAGGCCTTGGCCTGTTTTCCAAATTTTAATAAATATGTAATCCAATCCGCCTGCTCTAGGACAGAGCTAACATTTTATTTGGATGCAATACAGTGTACGATTGCAATGGTTTTACAAATTTCAGTTAGGCAGGAATTACTGAATCTTGCTATTGTCCAGAGAATGGGAAATGGATGCTTCTGCTGAATCTTAACATTGATAGAAATAATCAATCCAAGGGCAACAAATCCAAGTGAGGAGCTCGAGTAACCAGTTCATGCACAGATATAAAAATACGTGGGAGCAAAGTTCCCGAGGGCAGTAACTTGCTATAGCATAGGATTGAGAAGACCTACAGGTGCATAGGTGCCCAGAACACAAACTAAAAGGAAGATTCTGTCTTCCCCATGTTGGTGATCAGCTTCAAGAAGTGTTACCCTTTCTTGCAGGGACTGTCATGCTCAAGTTTATTACTAAGCGAAGATTATTGTGAGAAAGAAATGGCTAGTGAGTTGTAGTTCAGCTAGGAGGCTTTAGGGAGCTCTGGCTATGCTTCATTGTTGCCCACCTGCTGTCTGTAGGTCTGGTCCTTTGACAGAAAATTTGGAAACTGAGTTAGAGGCCCTCAACAACATCTCATTAGAAACAAGAGTGAGTGCTGAGAGCTCAGGACCGGCTGTTTCCTTTGGGAATTACATGCTGGAGAACATGGTCTATGTTGGCCACTTCCTCAGCTTGGCATGTTGGCCCTTGGCATATTTGTGGGTTAAGCAGAGATTGCCTCTAGGACACTGTGCTCCTGCCAGCAGATCCCATGCTGTGTGTGCAGAGCATCCTCACGTATACAGGTATATCTGAAATGTGGAAAGTGTACTTAGACTATAATATACAGACACTGCTATGATGGTGCCTATAGGCAGCTGGACCCAGTGTGTCTTGTGGGCCACACCTATATCCCAGATGGGTAAGAACTCTGGACTCTGCTCGTCTGGGTTTGAATATCTACCGCAGCTCTTACTACCTCTATGGCCTTTGCCAAGTTGAGTCCATGTGCCTCAGTTTCCTCATCCGTAAAATGAAAATGGTAATTTCCACATAGGTAGCAGTTACATCATGGAGTTGTGAGGATCAAATAAACTGATTCGTGTAAAGTACTTAGAAATGTGCTGAGTGCATAGTAAGCTCTCAACAATTGTTACTTTTTTATGATGTAACATGGGGTATAACATGATCAAAATGAGGTCAGAGGCCCAATGAACATCATGTCAGCATGAAAAGGAGTTTATGTTCACTGAAATGTGGCGACTTTGCTGTCTAAGAATTTAAGACAGCATGGACACTGTTACACATAAACTGCTACAGAGATGGCCAGTGTACGCTCTTGACATCGTGAAACGCTGCTGTTCTAAATGACTGCTACTTGAGTGCTGTTTTGAGACTTCTATTCTATTCACATGTTCCGCCAAATGGGATGTGCTTTTTTAAATGTGTTGAAAACCAAAAAAGGTTGAGGTTAATTGCTTCATGCCTTCATCAGGCACTGCCCACCCCCACACTTTAAGTATCTTCATGTGACCAAGCATGTGTATATCCATGCCGCGCACTTGTTAATTATTCATTGGCTGATAGATTCATTCATTCATTCATTCATTCATTCATTCATTCATTCATTCATTCATTCATTCATTCATCCATCCATCCATCCATTCATTCATTCATTCATTTCTTCAACAAATTTTTGAATGTATAATAATAATAATTACAGTTTTTTTATTAATTGCAAACTCTATGCCAAGTACTGTGAAAAACACTTAAAAGTATATCATAATCCTCAGAAGAATATTTGGAGGCAGGAATTATTATGCCCACTTTAGAGATTAGGCTTAACGAGATGCAATATGTTACCCCAAGTCACTCTAGCTTGTAATTGGCAGAATTTGAACTCAAGCCAAGACTGTCAAATGAAAGTGCTATGTTCAACTGCTGCCATGTTATCAGGCCCTGTGCCAGGGGATGGAGAAACAAAAATAAATGAGGCAAAAGACCCTAAATTCAAGGAGATGAATTTAGGTCGGGGACTAGTTATGAATACAAAGAACGATAACGTAGCGGTAAGTGTTGACGTCATGCACGGAGAGCTTGCTGCAAACCTTTCCTGACTGCATTAGCAAGTCTCTCCTTCCTCTCTCTTCTTAAAATTGGCCCGGGCCGTGTTCCACTTGGTCAGGGCTCTAATCTCAGACAGGGACTGGGTCAATAATTGGGTGTATGGTTGCAATGGAGACCTATATCCCAGGTGATTTTACAGAGGAGGTGGCATCTTATCCGAAAAGACTGACTTCTGTAGGCATCTCAGGTACAACAAAAAGAACTTTGAGGTTAATGGTGGGATAGTCTTTGGGTCATTATATCACACCACATGGGCTGTCATCTAGGTGGCAACTATACATATGGCCCCTTTATTTGCACGAAGGAGGAACCTTCCTAACCTCCATCCGTCATCCCTGCCTCAAGCAAAGCTTTCCTACCTTTGCTCCTTCCCCACCTGAGTTCACCTTTGAAGGAAGACAGGACAGAAAGACTCAATATTTCACAAAATTGGACAATTTTCTTTTGGAGTCAGGTCTGGTAATGTGACCAGGAAATCTTTTTTTGGGGAAA
This sequence comes from Tadarida brasiliensis, assembly GCA_030848825.1. Lineage (NCBI taxonomy): Eukaryota > Metazoa > Chordata > Mammalia > Chiroptera > Molossidae > Tadarida > Tadarida brasiliensis. Next base: position 225,668,721 of record CM061257.1, on the reverse strand, counting down.
AAAAAAAGTTCTTGGCATTTCCTGCTTCGCTGCAGATAATGAATTCAGAAAGTATGACCTCCCTCACCAAGTTAAAAAAAAAAATGTTTACCTACCCTTCTGTTTTCCAATCCAAACTGGTATGATAACATTCAGGAGGTCAACATTTGAAAATGGGTTTTGAAAAAGAAAACCACACACACTCAAAAAAACTATTTTCCTTCCTAGTAAATGTAATTTTAAATTTCAAAGGCAGGATTTAGGTCAGTGGTTTGGGTCATTTTTTATTTTACCCAAACTGGGCCACCCTTCCCTTATTGTGCAATCCAGAGGAATCAGAACGATGTCAGGTAATAAAAATCCAGCAAGGAAAAAAAAAAAAAGTTGGAATACATTCTGCTCAAAGTCGCACGCCCTTAAATTCTGCTGACTTCAGCAGGATTTGTACATTCGTAACGAAGGGCAGAATCTGGTCCACTGATTTTATTATCATCGAAGAGGAGATTTTTCTGACTGTAAAATGGAAAACTGTAATTTATGATTCAGACCCAGGCGGACAGGCTGGACGAGAGATGGAAACTTACCTGCTTGTGGCTTTAAACACAAAAATATGCAAGTGAGGGGAGACCAGGGGCACCCACACATGACCGAGAGGCACTCAGTTCCAAAATGACCTTTCAGCTCCTGGAGCATCCGAGGCATATGGATGTTCTCTCAGACAGGGTCTGCAAGTAAAGTTTATTATGATGTGGAAACAAGATGAGGTGTGGCGAGCTGACTGGACAAGTGACCTTTTTAATGTGTCAATCTCGGTTATCCTCGTAAATCATTTCAGTGCAAGGCGGGAGCCAAGAAGACTACTTTTCACCTCATACATAAAGTCTGACTTGCTAGTGCTGACACTTAACCTGAACTAATCACCTTGGATGGACGATGAAAATATGGATGAGGTGCGAAAAGGATGTTCCCTTGAAAACCCTTTGCCATTTTCCTTCTTTATTACCCCCAACATGCTGGACTCTGTTTGAATTTGTCCACTTCCCACTGCCTGCGTTCACTCGACCTTTTGATTTCATAGGAATGTGCTACTTTTCTGGACGAAATGTTCCAGTGCCGTGGTCTTTTGGCTGATTGGTGACTATATTTCAGAGATGACTAAAGTCACTACAATTAATTGACCTACTTATGTGTAGTATTTGTGATGGTATAGCTTCTCTAATAAGTTCAACTTTAATGAGTATGTCCCTCTTAATCATACCACATTTCTCTTTATATAACTCTTCCTTTTTAGGAGCTCCTATGTTTGTTCAACAAACATAACCCAGTACTTATACATAGTAGATATTTCATTAATGTCCACTGAATAGATGAATGGCTTCAAATATTTATGGAAGATGTTATATTTGAGCTGGATTTTGAAGTGTAGGTGGAATTAAATGAGTGAATGAAGAGGCGTGGGAGAGTAAAGCCAGAGGGGTAGCATGGGCCCAATGCCTGGTACTAAGTAGGTAATCAACTAATATATGTTGAATGAATGAATGAATCATGGTGTTAGGAACTGAACGACAGAAAGATAAGTTTAAAGAAAGCTACTTATTAAAGTTGTAGCCCCTTGAATGCAGACTGCTGAAACCACCATGGAAAACAATATGGTGTTTCCTCAAAACATTTAAAACGGAACTGCCATTTGACCCAGTGATGCCACTTCTAGGAATATACTCTAAGAAGCCTAAAACACCAATCAGAAAGAATATATGCACCCCCATGTTCATAGCAGCACTATTTACAATAGCTAAGATCTGGAAACAGCCCAAGTGCTCATCGGTAGATGAATGGATAAAAAAGCTGTGGTACATTTACGCAATGGAGTACTATGCAGCTGTAAGAAAGATCTCTTACCTTTTGACATGACATGGAGGGACCTGGAGAGTATTATGCTGAGCGAAATAAGCCAGTCAGAGAAAGACAAGAACCACATGATCTCACTTATTTATGGAACATAATGAGCAACATAAACTGATGAACAAAATGGATCCAGAGACGTAGAAGTAGGAAACAGACTGACACACCTCAGAGGGAACGGGGATGGGTGTGGTGGGAAGAGATAAACCAAGGAACTTATATGCATATATGCACAACCAATGGACACAGACAAGAGTGTGGTGAAAGCAGGGGTTTGCAGGAGTGGGGAGGAGGGTGTCAATGGGGAAAACAGGAGGGACAACTGTAATACTTTCAACAATAAAGATAAAACTTTTTTTAAAACGTTGTAGCCCCTTCAGTGAGCTTAGAGTCTGGTAAGGGAATTGTATCTTTATTTATTTATTTATTAAAAAAAATTTTTTTTTTTGTCCTCACCTGAGGACATTTTTGCATTTATCTTCAGACAGAGCAGGAGGAAGAGAGGGGGGAAGAGAGAGAGAGAAACATTGATGTGAGAGAGACACATCGAGTGGCTGCCACCCACACAACCCCAACCGGGGCCAGGGACAAACTGCAACCGAGGTACGTGCCCTTAACGGGAACTGAACCCGGGACTCTCCAGTCTGCTGGCCGACGCTCTAACCGCTGAGCCAAACTGGCCAGGGTGGGAATTGCATCTTTAAATAATTAATAATAAATCACTTATTCATTCAACAAGTATTTACTAAGTGACTACTGTATTAGTCAGGGTTCTCCAGAAAAAGAGAAGCAGTAGGATGTATTCCTTTTTCTAGCTAGATAGAAAGATAGATAAATAGACAGATAGAGGTATAGACATAAATGGGTATAAATATTTATACCCATACCTATATCCATATATAGCAAAAAAAAAAAATCTATCTCTTTAGATAGATAGATGTAGAGAGATTTAATTTAAGGAATTTGATCACAAGATTGTGGGGCCTGGCAAGTGTGAAATGGGCAGGGCAGGCCCGCAGACTGGAGGTCCAGAGAAGAGTTGATGCCGCAGCTAGAATGCCATCTGAAGGCAGAATTCCCTCTTCCTTGGGGGATCTCAATCTTTTTCTCTTAACACCTTCCTAACTGCGTGAGACCAACCCACACTGTAGAAGGTCATCTGCTTTACCCAGAGTCCACTGATTTAAATGCCAATCTCCTCTAAAAATCACCTTCATAGTGACATCTAGATGGCTCTTTGACCAAATTTCTGGTTACCAGGGCCTAGCCAAGTTGACCCATGAAATTATCCATCGCACCCACTAAGTAGTGGGCCTTGTTCTTGGCACTAAGCATAGTACAGTGAACAAAATCAATGAAAATCCCTGATGATGGAGTTTGCAACACACAAATATGTAAAATTTACATTGTACCATATGATTAATATTACGAAGAACAATAAGATAAAAAAGGAAGAAGGGGAGCTACTATATATATATATATATTTTTTTTAACCAAAAATGTATTTATTTAATATATTCATTACAGGGCTCAACCAGAGACTTAATTTAAAAAACAAACAAAACAAATATGACACCATAGCTGACGATACAGAGTCCTATACAGAAATCAAGACAAGGACAGACCATCTAAGGAAAAAATAAAAAGACAGCACACGGAGAGAGGCTGGACAGCCCGGGTCAGGGCTGTCGGCTGGAGACCTGCTTTGCATAGGTTTCTTGTAGGTACTTCTTAATGGCTGTGGGGTTTTTCCAGAGCTCTGCGGCATGTGTGCTCAATGGGCTATAGATGTGGGGTTCTCCTAGCAGGCTCTGGATGGAGAGCAAGATGGTCCTGACGTCATATAGGGCAGACCACTTGTCCTTTAGGATGTCCAGGCAGATGTTACCGTGGGTGTCTACGTTGGGGTGGTAGCAGGGCGTGAGGAATTTCACCATGGGCGCATTGTATGGGTAGCCACTGGGGAACTCTAGGGAGAGCTTATACCTCAGGTCTTCGTATACTGTGCCAGCTGCTCCATGGATGGTCCCCACCTATTTGAAAAGGTTGTCTGATTCAGGGAAGGCAGAAATTCCTTTGTCACCAGACATCATGAGGGTCATCAGCTCCTGCTGTAACCTTTTGCCCACCGGGCCGCAGGCGGCACCCCCGCTGGGCTCAGCTCCTTTATGAGCTGCAGCGACGCTGGTGGCGGTTGGGTCGCGGTTCTGGGAGGCCATCCGAGCAGCGCTGGTAGGGAGAGACACATGAACTCAGAGATCACGACTGTAACTGCAGGGATGCGGGCCCGCCCGCCCCGGGAGCTACAATATTAAAGAATGGTGAGAGAAGTCCTCATTGAGAAGTTCTTACCTGAGTCAAGACCTTAAAAAGCAGGAAAGCGGCCACACAGATAGTCCAGGAAAGGGAGCAGCAAATGTAAGCTTCAGGCAGGAGGGTGCCTCATGTATCTGTGGATTAGCTTTTGATATATGTGCTTTAATACATGTAAAACATCATGTCAGCAAAACTGTAACGGCCAGAGCTTGCTATTGGATCATTGTAGAAAGAGAGATTATTTTCAGCTGGAGCATTCTTGGGATTAGACGCCAGTGTCTAGTACTTAGCAGATATTTAATTAATCTTTTCTGAAATAAATGAACACTATCTCATCATAGATGATGCCGTATTGGGCTGGAAATGGAAGACAGGTGGAATTAAACAGTGAGCGTGAGGGAGAGAGCGAGGAGGGAAGTAGGGAAGTGCAAGGTATTTCTGAGTCATGGACACTAGGCCAGAGTGGCTGAGTCCTGAGGATTTGGTGGGCTGGGGGTGAGGAGTGTAAGGCTTAAAAGGAAGATTGAAGCCAGAGTATAAAAGGTCACAGAGCTTGGGTGTCATTTTATAACCTACTCTGAACCATTGATTTTTTGAAGGAGAGGACAACTAAAGTTACGTTGTGATTTAGGAGAGTATTTACTAAAGAACATTCTTTAAACACGTGTTCTTAGATTATGGTAGGTATTATATGAAAAAATGACACCAACAGCTTAATTTTCAAAGAAATTTGGGACATGCTAGGTTGAACAAAGTTAAACAGGTTTTTTTTTCATATGGCAATAATTCAAATAACTCTTAGTATGCTAATAGGCATTATAAAGCTAAAAATAAAGAATATAATATGCTCTGTTTTCCAAATAGTTTTGGCTACAGAAATACCTTTTTGATAGTGCATCCAAAATGACTAATAGACCACTGTGCACATTTCATTGAAAACCCTGTTTTCGGAAGATAACATTTGTTGTAAGTCTGGATTGAGATGACAGAATCCCAGATGGCAGAAGAGTAGGTGGAAGCTAAACTCACCTCTTCCCAGGTCCAAACTAAATCATAAAACAATCATCCTGAACAACCAACTGAAGACTAGCTGAAGAGAAGTCTCAACCAAGGATTCACAGAAGAAGCCACATTGAGACTGGCAGGGAGGGTGGAGATGTAAAAAGGGCTGTTCCTGCTTCCATGGGTAGTGGCTAAGGTTCTGGAGTAATATCTCAGCTGCAAGCGTTCCCCCTGAGAAGTGTGGGGTCTACACCCCAAGCTGGGCTCCCTAGCCCAGAGCACCAGCGCCAAGAAGAGGCACCCACATAAGATCTGGCTGTGAAAAGCAGTGGGGTTTCTGTCTGTCAGGGAGAGACAGGAGTCTGCTAGAGACACAGGGGCCCTTTTAAAGGACCAACACACAAAATCTCATTCACAGCCACTCACCATGGGCTCTGGCTGAGTGAGGGCAGAGCAGACTAGTGTCATGTGAGGAGAGTCTAGGGCTTGTGTTTCTGGGGAGAGAGCTGAAAGGTCAGCCTCAGGATCCCTGTGCTGACTCACCCTCCCATACTGAAGATGCCATTTTTGGGGGTGGGGCACTCCCCTCAGTGTGGTATCAGCCTAAGGGAAAGTGACAGCACGACCCTTTGGACTCCCTTTTGCCCCACACTGCAGAGCTTACACTTGGCTGAGCAGTTAGCTACCTTGAACAGGGTGTAGAGGTCTGGGCAGACTCAGGGGCTATTAGTGACTGAGTTGAATGCCTTTGGGGTAGGGGCCATTCCCCTCACCTTCCTGTGAACATGACAGGCACTTCCCCCTCACAGGGTATTCCCTAGAACCACCCTCAAGCTTTTGGCAAACCCACCCTCCAGGTTCCTAAGACAACATCTGCCTGACTCCTAGTGGCTCTGCCCTGCGGAGATTGGGGCAAAATCCTGGACAGGCTGAATTGTATGGCTCTGGGGCAGGGGCCACACCCCACCTTCCCTGACCAGCACACCCCCCTCACAGAACACCACTTACCCCTACCTGGTGACTCACTGTGAACCTACCTCATGCAAATCAAGTACTGCCAGAGGCTCTTTCAGTGAGCTTAACAGGCAGCTGGCAGGTGGAGGCAGGCAGAGGAGGAAATCGGCTTGCCTTGGGACTTTTGCTGACCTGCCCCTAAGCCTGGTGCTTGTAAAAGCCAGCCTTGGTGCACAGCTTGATCCTTTCCACACACACCCAAGCTTAGCAGAGGCAGCCACAAACTATGCATCCCTGTGCAAAATCCTGGACAACCTGCTATAGCTATAAACAGGTTGCCCAGGACAAGTCACAGGTAGCATCTGACATTGGTCTGCACCTGAGTTCCTCCCAAGAGACCCAGAACCAACAAGCCCAGTGGCCAATTTCAGACAACCTCAGAGCAGGATCTAATTAGCTTCATAAGTGGTGTATCCAAAGAGAGATCTTGGCAGGCACCAGGCCCTGCTAAGATGAATTCCACTTCATTTGGTCAGCACCTGCCTAGCAGCTCATACAATATGGTCAGTGTTGATCCTCACAAGTCAGCCAAAGGGTGGGCCCCATGCACAAATGGATCAATAACAATTAAGACTCAAGTACATCAGAAGGGCCCACATAGCCTACACAAAGGGCATTCCTGGAGCACCCAGCTCAGATGATCAAGGAGACTGCACCACTGAACCCCACAAGACACCTACTACATAAGGTGACCCCACAGAGAGCCATAGCAGACCTACCTAATACATAGAACCAAACCCAAAAGGCACCCAAAATGGGGAGACAAAGAAACAGACCACAAATGAAAGAACAGGAGAAATCTCCAGAAAAAGAGTGAAACAAAATGGAGGCAAGCAATTTATCAGATATAGATTTCAAAGTTATGTTTATAGGGATACTCAACAACATGAAAAAATACATAAGAACCATAAATCAGGACCAGTCAGAAATGAAGAATGAAATATTTGAAATGAAGAATATACCAGAAAGAATAAACAGTAGGTTAAATGAAGCAGAGGATCAGTGACTTGGAAGACAAGGTAGAAAGAACACCCAAATCAGAGCAGCAGAAAGAAAAAAGAATTTTACAAAATGAGGATAGATTAAGGGATCTTTGGGACAACATGAAGCATACCAACATCCCCATCATAGGGGTACCAGAAGAGGAAGAGAGTGAGCAAGGGATCAAGAACCTATTGGGAGAAATAATGACTGAAAACTTCCTTACCCTAGTGAAAGAAAGACTCACAAATCCAGGAAGCACAGAGACTCCCAAACAAGATAAACCCAGAGGTCCATACCAAGGCACATCATAATTAAAATGACAAAGGTTAAAGACAAACAGACAATCTTAAGAGCCACAAGAAAAAAACAGTTAACCAACCAGCAAGCTCCTATAAGACTATCGGCTGATTTCTCAAACAGAAACATTTCAGACCAGAAGGGATTGACATGAAATATTCATGTAATGAAAAGCAAGGACCTATAACCAAGACTACTTTACCCAGCAATCATTTAAAATTAAAGAAGAAATAAAGAACTTCCCAGGCAAGGGAAAGCTAAAGGAGTTTGTTACCACCAAACCAGCATTACAAGAAATGTGGAAAGGCCTGGAAGAAGAAGAAGAAGGAGAGGAGAAGGAGAAGGAGAAGGAGAAGAGGGAGGGAGAGGGGGAGAGAGAGAAGGGGAGAGAGAGGGAGAGGGAGAAGAAAGGTAAATGAATAAAATGGCAATAAATATGTACCTAGCAATAATCACTTTAAATGTAAATGGCTTAAATGCTCCAATCAAAAGACATAGGGTAGCTGAATAGATAACAAAACATGACCCATGTATATGCTGTCTACAAGAGACCAACCTCAGAATGAAAAATACACACAGACTAAAAGATTGATAAAGATATGGAAATGAAAAAAAAAAGCTGGGGTAGCAATACTTGTATCTGACAAAAGAGACTTTAAAACAAAGGCTACAGTAAGAGACAGAGAAGTACATTACCTAATGATAAAAGGAGCAGTCCAACAAGAGAATATAACCTTTATAAATTTTTTGCACCCAACATAGGAACACCTTAATATATAAACTCACTATTAGGACTATATTCAACTATATTTGAGAAATGATCACAAAACTCATGGTAAAAAATCTAAATCAGAATTATAAAAAATATAAGAAATATAAAGAATAGTTCCAGACTATTAAACCTAGAAACATCAGAAAAGGAAAGACAGATAAATAATAATAAACTATAAAGAAGAGAAACATTTCCTCAGAGGAATGACTGAGTCTTTATCTTGCGAGCTCTTATCAAATCAAATGAAGGCAAAATAAAAAGAAATGGCATTTAACCTACAACATATTTTAATTTTGGAAAACTTCCTGCAAACATTCAGGCAGAAGTAATACATTATTTATGAATTGCTTCTCTTTCACAATATTAAATGCTAGGAGACAATCTTTAGATTTTGAGGGAAAAATATGATTTAAAAATTTTATATGCAGTCAATGTATTTTCACGTGCATGGCAACAAAAAGAAATTATCATAAATGCAAAGTTAAAAGTATAGTAAAGTCAAGCTTTTTAAAATCCTCAAAGAGGAGCTTACAATGAGATGGACATCTTCCTAATTTGCTTTATTAAGCTACATTAACCTGATAAGAAGAAAAAAACATTGTTTTCTTAGTAGATGCAAGAAAATTATTTGGTAAAATGCAACACCTCATGTTGATCTTAAAAATAAGTAACCTATGCCCAGCTAGTGTGGCTCAGTTGGTTGAGTATCCTCCATACACCAGGAGGTTGCTGGTTTGATTCCCAGTCAGGGCACATGCCAGGGTTGCAGGCTTGGTCCCAGTAGGGGCCATGCAGGAGGCAGCTGATGGATGTTTCTCTCTCATCAATGTTTTTATCTTTCCCTCTCCCTTCCTCTCTCTGTAATCAATTAAAACATATTTTAAAAAATGAAAATAAACAAGTAACCTATAATAGAAAATTTGCTTAAAATACTAAAATTATCAGTTTGAAATAAAGAAGAAATGTAATATTTAGTATTGAAAGATTGGTGTAATGTCAGGAATAAAGTGATTATATCAGTTATTACAGTTATTTTGTATTGATTTGAAAGTTTAACAAATACAATAATATAATAAAATCAATGAATTATAAAAATTAGAATGAGACAGTTATATTATTTGCAGATCATATAGAAAGCTAAAAAGAATCAACTTAAAAGTTATTAGGCTAACAAAGAAAATGAAATAAGGTATCCTTTTAAAACTTAAATACCTAAGATTTTGTGAATTTTCTACATGCTCATATTTTAAAATGTGAAATCATAATAGAACTATTTCTTCCTTAATAGTCACAAAATTTGAAAATATCTAAGAATAATATTTTCATGAAGTGTATATAATCTATATAAAAAAAGTTCATTAACTTTACTGAGCAATCTAAAAGACTAATGAAAAGCTATTCCATTTTTGAATGATTTAATTATTTATAATATTTACTTAAAATTGGCAAGACTTAGAGCTTTGTATATAATGTGATTTCAAATATTTATTGATTCAGTTAGGGAAAAGATTGGAGAAAACCTACCAAATGTTAACAGTGGTTATTTCTATATAATAGAATGCTGAGTGATTTATTGTTTATGTGATTTTTTCCCCTCGATTTGAATAAGTTTCAAAAATTCAGAATAAATAAAAACAATACTTTTTTTGAAAAAGTGTTAACATTTTTAGCCTTATGGTTATAAAAAAAAATGTAGCAGTTAAATGAGTGTTTTTCAAAGTCCAGTCTGCAGCTGTTTCAGCAGATTTTACCTGGGGTATTTGTTCATAAATTCTGACTCTTGGATCTCATGTCACATCCATTAAATAAGACTATCTTGGTGGGAGCCCTGGAACTTATATTTTAAATAAGCACTCCAGGTGATTCTTGGGCACACCAAAATTTTAAAACAACCCAGTTAAAGGATTTTCTCAGCTTGTGTACAAGAAAGGATTTTGTAGGGCAGAAAAAAGAATAAAGTTGCAGGACCTCTGGGGTCCTGCTCTTGTTAGTCGGGAATGAGTCCAAGTGCAAAGCTGGAAGTCACCTGGAGGGTGAAGTGAGTCTCAACAGTTACTAAGTCACTTTTCATTCTTGTAGAGCAAAAGGCCCAACCAGGAGCTCATGAGCTAGACAAATGTTCTCACTGTCCTGTAAGCCCTCATTGTCCTGCAAGAACTCTGTAAATTCCAGCTGCTGGGATGGGAGCAATGTCTGTCATGCTGACCACTGCATCCCCAGCCCCCAGCATGGTGCCTGGAACATTCTAGATGCACAATCAATATTTGCTTAAGGAGTGAATAAATGATAAATTGACCCTGCCAGGTATCTGTGAAACTCCAGTGCTCCAAGGAAATCACCTAGCAGCCAGGCCTGGGTTACTTACCTCTCCTCCCCGTCCATACCTCTTTTCTTCATAATCTAATGGAGAACCCTAAATTTCAGAAAAATCAGAGGTTGTTGATTGTTAGTAAATTCTAGGGATCTTTCCTTGCCAACACAGCTCAGTGGGTTGAACGTTGCCCAGTGCACCAGGTCACTGGTTCGATTCCCGGTCAGGGCACATGCCCAGGTTTCGGGCTTGATCCCCAGTGGGGGGCATGCAGAAGTCAGCCAATTGATGTTTCTCGCTCATCGATGTTTCTATCTCTCTCTCCCTCTCCCTTCCTCTCTCTCTCTGAAATCAATAAAAACATATTTTTAAAAATTCTGGGGGTCTTGTACCGTAGAGACATGAGAAATTGTTGAAGCTTGAGGTCTGTAGTTCAGTGGTTTGGGTTTTAGTACCTAAGACCACTCTTTTCATTTATTTCTGGAAAATAGAAGATTAATGAACTCTTTATCTCCTGATAGCTTACACGGTTCTGTGTAAAGAGAAGAAAGGTCATGTATTAGGGCTCTCCAGAGAACCAGAACCAGTAAGAATTCATATATATATTTGTTATGAGGAACTGGCCAGGCTCACAAGACTATGGAGGCCGAGAAGTCCCAGGACGTGCCATGTACGAGCTGGAGACAGGAAGGCCACGGTGTAATGTATTCTGAGTCTAAAGGCCTGAGAACCAGGGAAGCTAATAGTGTAGATCTCAGTCTGAGGACCAGACCAGTTGTGATGAGGTGTCCTAACTCAAGCAGGCAGGCAGGAAGCAAAAACACCCAGTTCTTTCTTCCTTCACCTTCTGTTCTATTCAGGCCTTCAACAGATTGGGTGAGGCCCACCCACATTGGGGAGCACTGTCTGCTTTACTGAGTCCACTGATTCCAATGCTAATCTCATTCAGAAACATCCTCACTGACACACCCAGAAATGAGGTTTAATCTGGGCACCCCCGCTGGTCAGTTTGACACATAAAATTAATCATCACAGTGCATTTCCTATGGTATGAACACATGTTAACAAGACCTGTTGTGAAGGTGAAATAATTTTTCTTGTGACGTTGATTGTGTTGCCTATTAACTTGAAAATATTTTCCTGTTGCTTCTGTAACGAAATACTACAAATTCAGTGGGTTAAAACACACACATTTAGCCCGGCTGGTGTGGCTCAGTGGTTGAGCATCAACCCATGTACCAAGAGGTCGCAGGTTCGATTCCCGGTCAGGGCACATGCCCAGGTTGTGGGCCAAATTCCCAGTGGGGGGCATGCAGGAGGCGGCTAATCAATGTTCTCTCTCATCGCTGTTTCTATCTCTCTCCCTCTCTTTCTAAAAATCAATAAAGAAAAAAAAATTAAAAAAACAAGAACACACACATTTATTATCTTACAGTTCTGTAGGTTTGGGAGTGTGACACCAGGTGTCACTGGGCCAAAATCAAGGTGTTGGCAGGACTGCATTCTTTTCTGGAGGCTCTAGGGAACATCTCTTTCATCTCTTTCCTTACCTTTTCCAGTGTGTAGAGAGTGTTCGTGTTCCTCGGCCTGTGGCCCCTTCCTCTATCTTCAAAGCCAGCAACATTGCGTCCCTCTGAACATTTGTCTGTCTTCACACTTCTCTTTCTGACTCAAAACCCAGTTGAGAAAGTTTCTCCTACTCTAAATATCTATGTGCTTAGCTTGGACCCACCTCATAATCTGGGGTAATTTCACCAGCTGAGGGTCTTTAACCTCAATCACATCTGCAAAGTCCCCTTTGCCACGTGAGGTTACATTTTTCCAGGTTCCAGCAATGAGGACATGGACACATTTGGGAGTCATTATTCCACCGACCACAGACTCCACCGGGCACCTATATTTTAAGAATGTTTTGGAATACGGGTGAGTGCTGAAATGCTTCTGTTTCCATAACAGAGCGCCTTTGTCCCTCGACAAAGTCACACAAATGTTCGCATGGCAAATGCCGGAGGTTGCGAAGAATTGACTGCTTAGCGAGGAAAAGGACTCCAGGCTTTATTTACAAACCTGATGCCTCCTTTGGCCTAGGAAAGCAGAATTGAGAGTCCATTCTTGCTGTGGGATGCGACAGAGAGATAACTGTTGTAATGTAAACCAGTGTGCCCCTTACTTCAGTCACAGAATCTGCCACCACGTTCTCTGCTGGGATGATGGCGTTCAAGTCGATGTTATGTATTTGAGGTGTATGGCTATTTGGACAGTGGGCGATTGGAATTTTGAGATTTTGGAGTTAGACATGATCTGTCATTGGAAATCAGTCACTCTGACTGTATTTGTTTTTTAAGGCGGCAAGGAAAGATCTCTGACTGCAGTATCGTCGGCATATATTAATGATGGTCCTAAGATAAACCCCAAACACAAGACTGAGCAAGATGGCTAGGATTTAATTAAGACACAGGAAGGGGTTCAGTTGGGATAGTTACATGCTCTGTACGTCAGCTATTTGCGGAGCAACGTTAATAATCGGAGGAGAACGTGACCTATATTTGTCCAAGTATGTAAATAATAAAGTCCTTTTGCCAAAAGTTAAAACTGTTTATAGCCTGGGGAGAATTTCATAGTAACTATTTTTGTCCTGTCATTTCCCTGTATCTTGTGTAAACATCACTCAGAGAGGATTATCCACAAGCAGGAATTAGTTAGCATTAAAAATAAGATGTATTCATCAAGCTTTCAACAGAGATACCATTTTCCACATTGACATGCTGTCAGGGGCCCCCATGCCTGCGAAGATACCAGAACGAGAAGAAGGGGGCACAAGCCTGAGTGTCCAAGTGTTCTTTCTTTCGACACAGATCTCTCTTGACAAGTGGAATGAATTTCCATGAGCACTCCGAGGGTCTGTGTGTGTTGCGTGCCTCTTTCTGCCAACGAGCGGCCAATTTAACGATAAGTCGCTGTGTTTTCTTTTGTATTCCTGAATATTTAGGCAGTGGGGCCAGCTGTTGATGTGGTTACCCGCCTGTGATACTAGTTAGGATAGAGGCCGCAATTCTGCTCTGGTAAGCACCATAAAAAGCAGGAGTTGAAAGGTCCCAGATGTGTGTGCTGCCTCCCGGCATCCCGTGGTTTCTTGGATCTCTGCTTCCTCGTTTTGGGGGTGAAAGGCCCTGTCGTGTGGTGGTTAAGAGTGAGGCCCCAGATCACAAGGTCTAGTTTTCAATCTTCACGCTACCACTTCTCAGTTGTGTGATGCCGGGAAAATCGTGGGACTTTCAAGGGCCTCAGTTTCCTCATCTATAGAAATGAGGATAAAAATGGTACCTGTCGCAGAGGACTAATGAGAGAACAAAATCATTTGGCGGATACAGAGTGCTTAGAACAATACCTGACAGAAGATGAGGACTGATGAGTATTACCATATTACTGTTCTTGTCTGAGGTCACTTTGTAGGTGAAACATTTTTTATAAAGACTTGTACAGCCCTGGCCGGTTTGGCTCAGCAGTTAGAGCGCCGGCCCTCGGACCAATGAGCCGAGGGTTCGGTTCTGGTCAAGGGCACGTACCTCGGTTGCAGTTCGTCCCTGGCCCTGTCCGGGACGTGCGGGAGGCAACCAGTCAATGTGGTTCTATCACATTGATGTTTCTCTCTGTCTCCCTCTCTCTCTCTCCCTCCCTCCCACTCTATCTAATGATAAATGGAAAAATATCCTCGGGTAATGAATTAAAAAAAAATAGTTGTACAAATAACTTTTTAGTAAACTGAATTCTTTCTAGAAATATTTTTAGGAGAGCTGGGTATTTGAAAGAAGGCACTGCCTTGAACAGTGAAAAAGCACCTCACTCTCAGACACTGATATCTCTCAGTCTTTCAGAAGGCGAGGCCACACTTGTATCTCCACAATGTTTGATCAATGGGCTGTGTAGTCAGAGGAATATGCCTCTTCTCTAACTCTTTTATGTATGATCCCTGGGACTAGAGTGAGGCACTAGACTTAGACACCAACATAAAAACAACCCTCATAAATAATATTTTATTTTATTTTATTTTATTTTTTTTTTATCCTCACCCAAGGACATTTTTTCATTTTTTTTTTTTTTTGTTCAGATAGAGTGGGAGGGAGAGAGAGGAAGAGAGAGAGAGAGAGAAACATCGATGTGAAAGGGACACATCGAGTGGCTGCCACCCGCACGACCCAACCAGGGCCAGGGACAAACTGCAACCGAGGTACGTGCCCTTAGCGGGAACTGAAGCCGGGTCTCTCTGGACCGCAGGCCGACACTCTAACCGCTGAGCCAAACCGGCCAGGGCCTCATAAATAATATTTTAATATAATATTTAAAAAATCAAAATCAGTGCAAAAAATTTAATGATAGACAATATCAGAAGTTTACATAGATAGAGGATCAACGTTGTTGATTTTTCCCTTTTGCCTTATTTTCCAATATGGCTTGTCATGGCACTGAGGAATGCACCAATACCATCAACATATAAATCAGATTATTCAGAAATACGTGTCACAAAATTGGTTAACATCAGTGGATGACTATGTGGTAAGCACCATGCTAAATGTTTTAAGTGAAATGACTCAATTAATACAAATACTCCCATTTTAGTCATCATTAAACGGATGAGAAGTGGCTTGTGCCAATCTCAATGGTGGCATTGAGATTCAAACTCAGGCAGTGTGACCGTAGACTTATGGTCCCATCATCTGAAATTCTCCACCAGTGTGCTTGCAGTGTGATTCAAGGACTACTCACAGCCTCATTACTTGTAGGCACCCTCTAGAAATGCATTTTTCTAGACACAATTCCAGATCTACTGAGTCCATCACTCACGATGAGGCTTGGACATCTGCATTTAACTAGCTCCCTCTTCCCTTCACTCCAGTTCACCTCTCCCCACAATTCTCCCTGTTAAGAGTTTATATATCCTCTCAACCTTTATCTCTGTACAGATAGTTTTTTTATTTGTATGTTCTTACTTTAGGGGAGAAGGTGTATAAATATAATGCCCCACCCATGCTTATCTTTGGTTCAAAAGAAAATCAGTATTAACACCATATCTCAATGAAATTTTAATTTACAATATGTCAGTCATTCATATATACTTTCTATGGGAGCACTGATTTTTGGCCTGTCAGGTGTCTGTGTGTGTGTGTGTTTTGTTTTTTTTTAAATTTCACAAGGGTAATACTGTGACCATTTATAATTAACACAATTGTTTACATGATTGGATTTATATCTACCGTCTTTGCATTATCGTGTTTTCTATATGAAATTATAGAAAATATAGTTTTGTATTTATTTTTTGTTTTATTTACTTTCTTTTGGATTAATTAAATGTTTTATTATTCCATTTTATTTCCACTATTGACTTAGTAGTATATCCTTTTTGCAAACTGGTTGTCTCTAGGGTATATAAAATGCATCTTCAGTTTATCATGATCTTCATTTTAAATAATAATATATCAATACACATATTTAAGAACCTCATTCTAGTATAGTTACATCTCCCTGTCCTTTATGTTATTGTCATAATTTTACTTCTACATATATTATAAAGTCCATTCTACATTATTATTAATTTTATTTTAAACAGTGAATTATCTTTCAAAGAGATTTTTAAAATGCAAAATGTTGTTTATGTTTACTCACATTTTACTGCTTCTTTTTTTTATTAATTTATTTTTGTTACAGATGTTTCTCCTTTTTTCCCCATTGACACCCTTCTCCCCATCCCCACCACCCCATCCCCAGCTTTGTTGTCCATGTCCATCAGTTATGCATACATGCGCATAAGTTCTGTGGTTTATCTCTTCCCTCCCCTCCCACCACCTCTTCTGAGGGGTGTCAGTCTATACCCTACTTCCGCATCTCTGGGTCTACCCTGTTCCTCACACTGTTATGTTCATTATATTCCACAAATAAGTGAGATCATGTGATATTTGTCTTTCTCTGCTTGGCTTGTTTCGCTTAGGATAATATTCTCCAGGTCCCTCCATGTCGTCTCAAAGGATAAGAGATCTTTCTTTCTTACAGCTGCATAGTACTCCATTGTGTATATGTACCACAGCTTTTTTATCCATTCGTCTACTGATGGACACTTGGGCTGTTTCCAGATCTTAGCTATTGTAAATAGTGCTGCTATGAACATGGGGGTACATGTATTCTTTCTGATTGGTGTTTCAGGCTTCTTAGGGTATATTCCTAGAAGTGGGATCACTGGGTCAAATGGCAATTCAATTTTAATTTTTTGAGGTAACACCATAGGGTTTTCCATAGTGGCTGCACCAGTCTGCATTCCCACCAGCAGTGTACTAGAGTCCCCTTTTCTCCACACCCTCGCCAACACTTGTTGCTTGATGATTTGTTGATGGCGACCATTCTGACAGGTGTGAGGTGATACCTCGTTGTTTTAATTTGCATCTCTCTGATGATTAGTGATGTTGAGCATTTCTTCTTCATATGTCTCTTAGCCATTTGTATGACCTGTTTGGAGAGGTGTCTATTTAGTTCCTCTGCCCATTTTTTAATTGGGTTCTTTGTCTTCCTTTTGTTGAGTTGTATGAGCACTCTATATATTTTGGAGATTAACCCCTTATCTGATGTATCATTGGCAATTATGCTCTCCCATAGAGGGGGTTCCCTATCTGTTTTGATGGTTGTTTCTTTTGCTGTGCAGAAGCTTTTGAGTTTGATGTAGTCCCATGTGTTCATTTTTTCTTTGTTTCTGTTGCCTTAGGTGATGTATCAGTGAAGATTCTGCTGCGTATGATGTCCGAAATTTTGTTGCCTACATTTTCTTCTAGGATTTTTATGGATTCACGAGTCACATTTAAGTCTTTTATCCATTTTGAGTTTATTCTTTTATATGGTGTAAGTTGATGGTCTAGTTTCATTTTTTTGCATGTAGCTGTCCAATTTTCCCAGCACCATTTATTAAAGAGTCTGTCTTTACTCCATTGTATGCTCTTGCCAACTTTGTCAAATATTAATTGAGCATAATGTCTTGGGTCAATTTCCGGATTCTCTGTTCTGTTCCACTGGTCTATATGCCTGTTCTTGTGCCAGTACCAGGCTGTTTTGATTACAGTTGCTTTGTAGTATAAGCTGATATCCGGTATTGTGATCCCACCTACTTTGTCCTTCTTTTTCAAGATTGCTGTGGCTATTTGGGGTCTTTTTTGGTTCCATATGAACTTTTGAAGTATTTGTTCTAGTTCTGTGAAATATGTCACTGGTATTTTGATGGGGATTGCATTGAATCTATAGATTGCTTTGGGTAATATGGACATTTTAATGATGTTAATTCTTCCAATCCATGAACAAGGTACGTGCTTCCACTTTTTTATATCTTCCTCTATTTCTTTTTTCAATGTCCTGTAGTTTTCTGCAAATAGGTCCTTTACTTCTTTGGTTAAGTTTATTCCTAGGTATCTTAATTTTTTTGCCACGATGGTAAATTGTTTTTTTAGTTTCTCTTTCTGTGAGTTCATCATTGGTGTATAAGAATGCTGTTGATTTCTTGATGTTAATTTTGTATCCTGCTACTTTGCCAAATTCATTTATTAAGTCTAGTAGATTTTTGATGGAGTTTTCTATATATAATATCATGTTGTCTGGCAATGATGACAGTTTCACTTCCTCCTTTCCAATTTGGATCCCTTTTATTTTTTCTTCACGTCTGATCGCTGTGGCTAAGACTTCCAGTACTATGTTAAATAAGAGTGGCGAAAGTGGGCATCCCTGTCTTGTTCTTGTTCTTAAGGGAAATGTTTTTAGTTTTTGCCCATTGAGTATGATGTTGGCTGTAGGTCTTTCATATATGGCCTTTATTATATCAGTATATGATCCCTCTATTCCCAAATTGCTGAGCGTTTTTATCAGAAATGGGTGCTGGATTTTGTCGAATGCTTTTTCAGCGTCTATTGATATGATCATGTGGTTTTTATCTTTCATTTTGTTTATGTGATGTATCACATTTATTGATTTGCAAATATTGAACCAGCCTTGCATCCCTGGGATGAATCCCACTTGGTCATGTTGAATAATTTTTTTGATGTATTGCTGGATCCGATTTGCTAGTATTTTGTTTAGGATTTTGGCATCTACGTTCATCAGGGATATTGGCCTGTAGTTTTCTTTCTTTACAGTGTCTTTTTCTGGTTTTGGAATTAGGATTATGCTGGCCTCATAAAACAAGTTTGGAAGTCTTCCTTCTTCTTGAATTTTTTGAAATAGTTTGAGGTGAATGGGTGTTAGTTCTTCTTTGAATGTTCGGTAAAACTCCCCCGTGAAGCCATCCGGTCCTGGGCTTTTGTTTGCTGGGAGAGCCTTGATTACATCTTCAATTTCCTTAGCTGTTATTGGTTTGTTCAAGTTTTCTATCTCTTCCTGGTCCAGTTTTGGGAGACTATGTGTTTCTAGAAATTTGTCCATTTCACATAGATTGTCAAATTTGTTGTCATATAAATGTTCATAGTATTTGCTAACAATCCTTTGTATTTCTGTGGTGTCAATTGTTACTTCTCTCATTTCTGATTTTGTGTATTTGGGTTCTCTCTCTTTGTTTCTTGGTGAGTCTAGGTAAGGGTCCATCAATCTTGTTTATCTTTTCAAAAAAACAGCTCTTTGTTTCATTGATCTTTTGAATTGTTTTTCTGCTCTGATCTTTAATATTTCCTTCCTTCTACTTGCTCTGGGGTTTTCCTTTTGTTTGCTTTCTAGTTCTTTAAGTTGTAAGGTTAGATATTCTATTAGAAATTTTTCTTGTTTCTTGAGGTAGACTTGTAGTGCTATGAACTTCCCTCTCAGAACTGCTTTCGGTGCATCCCATAGATTTTGTGTTGTTGTGTGTTCATTTTCATTGTTTTCCAAGAAGTTTTTAATTTCTTCCTTGATCTCCTCAGTAACCCATTCATTGCTTAATAACATGCTATTTAGTCTCCATGTGTTCAAATGTCTTTGCATGTTCTTGTTGCAATTGATTTCTAGTTTCATGCCACTGTGATCTGAGAAGATGCTTGATATGATTTCAATCTTCTTGAACTTGTAGAGACTTTGTTTGTGTCCTAACATGTGGTCTATCTTTGAGAATGTCCCATGTGCACTTGAGAAGAATGTGAATTCTGTAGTTTTGGGGTGTAATTCTCTGTAAATATCTATTAAATCCATTTGGTCTAGTGCTTCATTTAGATTCTCTGTTTCCTTGTTAATTATTTGTCTACAGGATCTATCCAGTGATGTCAGTGGGGTGTTGAAGTCCCCTGCTATGATTGTATTTCTGTCGATTTCTCCTTTGAAGTCCTCCAGAAGATTTTTAATATATTTTGGTGCTCCTATATTGGGTGCATATATGTTTACCAAGGTTATATCTTCCTGTTGGATAGATCCTTTCAATATTATGTAGTGACCTTCTTTGTCTCTAGTTATGGCTTTCATTTTGAAATCTATTTTATCAGATATGAGTATTGCTACCCCAGCTTTTTTTTCCTTTCCGTTTGCTTGGAAGATTTTTTTCCATCCCTTCACTTTCAGCCTATGTGAGGCTTTTGTTGTGAGGTGGGTCTCTTGTAAACAACATATATATGGGTCATGCTTTCTTATCCAATCCGCTACTCTGTGTCTTTTTATTGGAGCATTCAATCCATTTACATTTAAGGTGATTATTGATATGTACGTATTTATTGCCATTTTTGTTTAGTGTGGTTTTATTTTTCTTCCTCTTTCTTCTACTAATTACAGCAGTCCTTTTAACATTTCTTGCAGTGCTGGTTTGATGCTAATGTATTCCCTTAGCCTTTTTTTTTGTCTGGGAAGCTCTTTATTTGACCTTCTATTTTGAATGACAGCCTTGCTGGGTAGAGTAGTCTTGGATTAAGATCCTTGTTTTTCATAACCTTGATTACTTCATGCCATTCCCTTCTGGCCTGTAGTGTTTCTGTTGAGAAGTCAGCTGATAGCCTGATGGGGGTTCCTTTGTAGGTAACCTGTTGCTTATCTCTTACTGCCTTTAGGATTCTCTCTTTGTCTTTAATTTTTGTCATTTTAATTACTATGTGTCTTGGTGTGGGCCTGTTTGGGTTCTTCTTACTTGGGACTCTCTGTGCTTCTTGAACTTGAATGCCTTCTTTCTTCACCAAATTAGGGAAGTTTTCTGTCACTATTTCTTCAGTTATATTCTCTAACCCTTGCTCATTTTCTTCTTCTTCAGGGACTCCAATGATGTGAATATTATTACCTTTCCAGTTGTCCCACAGTTGTCTTAAGCTGTCTTCCTGTTTTTTCATTGTTTTTTTCCTTTTGGTTTTCTGATTGGTTGATTTTTTTCTACACTGTCTTCTAATTCACTGATCCAGTCCTCAGCTTCCTCTACTCTGCTGTTTAGTCCTTCCAATGTGTTCTTCATTTCTGCTATGTCATTCTTCATTTCTTCTTGCTGCTTCTTAATTTCCACTCGGTTGGTTTTCAGTGTTTCTATGTCTTTGCTCATGGTGTTGATGTCTTTATTCAAGGTGTTGATGTCCTTACTCATGCTGTTGAGCTTCCTCAAGATCATGGCTCTGAATTCTAGCTCTGTTAACTTGCTTAGCTCCATTTCATTTATCTCATCTTCGGTAGAGGTCTCTTGTTCTTTCATTTGGGATCTGTTTCTTTGTTTCACCATTTTGGCTATCTCAGTGGTTTTTGGAGCCTGCCAAATTTTCCTGTGGATGTTGGTGTTCTGTTGTTTGTGGGTCCCTCTACTGGGTTTGGATGAGCATAGGAGGACCCACGTTAAACACCACTGTCAAGTGTTACTTTCCTGGGTAGATTTGCAAGCCCAGCAAAGGTTAAGTTATCCTCTAGCTTTTTGCCTAGAGGCTATTAGAAGTGGTTGCTTGAAGAGCCTTGGGTTTTCAGTTGAATGAAAACCTCCCTCAGGAGTTCAGCATGAGAGGATTTCCAGAGGGTAGGGCAGATGCTAGTAGTTAATGAGCCTCAGTTTGCATTTCAATGGCCCACTAGGGTGTGGCTGAATCTCCAAGGGAGTGCCTACCGCCTCTCCCCAGAGCCCTGGGATGGAGTAAGACTGTCAGGCCACAGTCCTGCGTGGCCACAACTCAGCAAAAGCTCTGAGCACCCTCCAAATCCCTAGTGTCCCCACACAGTTCCAGTCCAGTCCGCCCTCCCTCTGCCGGAGCCCAGGTGAGTGGTTGTGGCTATTTTAGCGCTCTGTCCCGGCACTCTACGTTGTGGAGCCGGCTTGGGACTTTAACCTGAGGGCGGTGCGCTGCTCACGGCTAAGGCCGCTGCTCTCCGTGGGCTCCCAGCCCCCCTCTCGCGCCTCCGCAATCCTACCAGGATCGATTCAGTGTCCCTGGTTGTATGGTCCTCGCAAGCTGCTTTTCTGTTGCTTTTTCCCGACGATTTGTCTTTATTTTAGTTGTAATTCCAGTTTGGTCCTGGGAGATGGTCTGTGTAGCTTCCATTCACTCTGCCGCCATTTTGGAATCCATCCATATTACTGCTTCTGATGCTCTTTAGATCTGTGTGTAGATTCAAATTTCCATCTGTATCAATTTCTTTCTGCCTAAAGAAATTGTAGTGATAATTCTTAAAGCTTTTTTTAAAATCTGAAAGTGTCTTTAATTAACCTTTATTTTTGATATACATTTTTGCTGGGTGTAGAATAATTGGTTGAAAGTGTTTTTGTTTCAGTATTTTAAAGATGTCACTTTATTGTCTTCCTGTTTTCATAGTTTCTCAAAGGAAGTCTGCTATAATCACTACCTCAGCCTTTTATATGTAATGTATTTTTCACTGAATGTTTTTAAGAGATTATCTTTATTAGTAGTTTTCAGCCATTTTAATGTGATGTGAATGAGACTGATTATTTTTCATGTCTATTTTTCTTGGAATGTTTTGAGCTTCTGGGATCTGTGCATTTAACATTTTCATTAAATTTGGAAAATTTTTGCTATTATTTTTTTAAGCATTTCTCCTCCCCTTTTGTGCATGTTTTATCACTTGGTATTGTCCTACCATCACTTATGCTTTGTTCATATTATAGTCTTTTTAACTCTGCTTTATTTTAAATATTTTCCTTTGCTATGTGTTTAAGTTCACTGACCTAGTTTTTTCCTTTGGCATTATCGACCATGTTGTCAATTCCATCCAGTGAATTTTTCATGTTAGAGACTGATTTGGTTCTTTTTGTATATTCCATTTTTCTCTTCATCATGATCATGTTTTTTTCCCCCTCTATCTTTTTGAACATACTGAGTATATTTGAGGTAGCTGTTTTAATATCCTTGTCTACTAATTCTGTCATCTTTTTATTTCTGGGTCTATTTTTACTGATTAATTTTCTCCTAAAAGTGGGTCATAGTTTCCTACTTATTTGCACGTCTCATAATTTTTGACTGGATGCCAACATTATAAATTTTATGTATTTGGGTGCTGAATTTTATTTTATCCTTTAAATATTGCTTGGCTTTGTTCTGGGTGCAGTTAAATTACTTAGAGTAGATCTGATTTTTTTTTTTTTTTTTTTGAGGCTTGCTTTTACTTTTCTTTAGGACAGACCTAAACTCTCCCTTTAGTCAAAGACTAATTTAGCTCCACTTCTTAGGCAATGCCATATTGAAGACTCTACCTAATTCCTAATGTATTTGGAGGTCTTTTCACTCAGTCTGGTTGAAACAGAACTATTCTCAGCGCTGTGGGAGCTTTAGGAATTGTTCACCTTCTTCTTTCCCTGGCCTTGGATAGTTTCTTCTCCCATGCATGCACATCAGTACTCAGCCCAAAACTCAAAGACTCTTTCTCTTCAGACCTCTGGGGGATATTTCTTTGTGGAACTCCTTCCTCTACTCTACTCTGCCTCACTAACTCTAGTTCCTTTTGCCTTCTCAAATTCCAAACCCTGTCTCCTTAATTCAGCCTGAAATTCCAAGTTCTGTCTCCTCCATTCAGAAAGACCTCTGGTTCTATTTTGGTTTTCTTTTTCTGCCCTGCAGCTTGGACACTCTCCAGGAAGTAATCTGGGGCAATTATAGAGCTCACTTTGTTTCTCTTCTCTCAGGAATCACTAGCCTATGCTGCCAGTTGTCAAATATTTGAATATCATTGTTTCACCCCCGCCCCCCCACAACTCTGGTTTTATTGTTGCTTAAGGTGCAAAAGAAATTTGGTCTGCAATACTTTATCATTACTGGTATTAGAAGTCCCCTCTTAAGGGTGGGACTATTTAAAAGTTATGTATTATTTAATCTTCATCACAATTCTTTCATTCTCACAGATTAGGAAACTAAGACTTAGAGAAATTAAATAATGCTAAGGAATGGTATAGCATAGAGGTTAAGAGCATGGCTGAAGAGCTAGCACCAGGGGTTCAAATGCTGGCTTCTTCACTAATTAGCCATTTGACCACTCTGTGTTTGTTTTAACATTAATAATAATAATAATAATAATAATAATAATAATAATAATAAATGATTCATAGATTTGTTTTGTTAGACTGTATGACTTGATACATGTCAGGTGCTCAGAATAGTGCCTGGTAAATACTAATTCTCAGTAAATGGTAGTAATTAGTATTTCCAAAGTCTCATTGTCTGTGGTGGAGCAGGGTCTAAAATTGGGTCTCTGTAGCCCTTCAATTCATATGATTTCCACTATTTTGTGCTGCTTCTGAAGAGTAAGGCTAAATGAACATGTTGTTTTAAGACCTAGGTGATGGAATCTGGTAAAAAGAAAAAAGTTTTAATAGTCTTTCAGTAACATATACACATTGGATGCATTGTTTTAGGTTCCAAGTATTCAAACAATAGAACTAGCTGTTTATGATGTAAAGTTACCCCCCTGTGATACAAGTCAATTTAGGGGATGTGTCTTAGATCTGGGAATATAAAAATTAAAGCTGAAGGGTCCCAGATGTCTCTGCTGCCTATAAGAGGCCAATGCTTTGGTAACTTGGCAAGCAAATGGTGCACATATCTTTGATACATGATTTTTTCCCTCTGCTTTTCCACCTCAGGCCACTCTTTTGCCATATACCCACACTGTACCAATTCAACTCAAATTCAACTCAGAGCCCAGGCAAATATTTGGGATGGCACCCTCTTTGAATCACAATGCCCATGGGGGCTGGACTGTTTTCTGTAATTTCCTTTCAGGTTCAAAAATCTATAAAGGCCTATTTCAATGAAAGATTAATCTTTTTTCAGGAGGCATGTTTCTATTTAGATGTCTTAGTAACATAGTGAAAAGGACATTGGACCTTTTCTCTTTATGCAAAGAGAGGGAAAGAGAGACAGAAAAAGAGGAGGAAGGGAGGGAAGAGAGAGGGAGGGAGAGAGAGAGAGTAAAAATAAGTGAACAAATAGAAACTTTCATTATATCTAAACGTTTGTAAGAAAGAGAAAATATCTAGGGTGCCTCAACATGATTTTACCTTGAACTTATGTTGTAAAACTAAGACTGTCTGGGAAACTCAGTGTTGGAAACTCCTATAAAAGCTCCAGTGTCCTGAAGAAGGTAAGTAGTTAGAGGATTTCAGAGCTCCCCTTTCTTTTTCACCAGTTTATCTACATTGTTAAGCTTTTAAAAATGACTATCTGCTATTTTCTAACCAGCATGGCGTTTTTCCACCCCAGAATTGGTTTCAGTTTATGTGGTTTTCCTATCAAAAAGATAATTCTTTTAAGGGCAATCTATTTTCCTTCTAATCAGAGGTCACTTCAGGCCTTCAAGGGTTTAGTGGGTTTAATATTTTTTTAATGTCTTCATTTCTTTTGAGTCTCTGTCATTTCCCTTTATGATGACATCTGAATGGAATTTCTTCTCTTTAATTATAAGTCACTGATGTTCTTCACACTCGCTTCTCAAGCAATGAGGAGCAGCTGGTGCTTCCATGAGGTAGGGAGGCCCTGAGATGGCCTGTGTCCCCCATGCTGAGAAGTCCTGTTAGGAATGTACCATGTTTAAATGTAAGTTCCTTTGTTTGTTTATCTGCAATTGCATGACTGACCTTAGCTAAGTGAAACCTGATGAAAGAGAAGGGAGACTCTCATCACCATCCACTGTTTTTGTTTTCTTGGCCCACTGAGTACATTTTCCCAAGTTTCTGGCATTTCATTTAAAAATTTATTTGGAACAATTTTTTGTTGTTGTTGTTGCATATTTAAAAACAAAGGCGCCGTGAACTCTTCTAGGTTTTGTGAACAAAGCTTTGCAAAATGGTTAACTTTGTGATAGAAGAACAAAAGTTTTGTTTTTATAACTATTTTCCTTTTGGAATGGTGGAAGTGATGGTGTTTTAAACAATCAAAGCTGTAATCTTGAACGAAAAGAGCCCCTCAGAAGCACTGGTGAGCAACGGCGGATCTTCTACTGGAACTTGGTACACTGTTAACCATTTAGCCTTGATTCACAAAGAAATTCTCATTTGATTGTTTTCATTCCCTGTAGACCTAATCTAAAGTGAAATAACTCATTCTCCACCTACTGATCAATGCTTGCACAGATGGAAGTGTCCAAGCCAACTGAAGCAAAAGTCCAATTACATAACATCGCCCCCATCACTCTAGAGAACATGACATGCTACATACAGTTACCACCCCATTCTCAAAAGTGGACTTCTCCACACATTTAAAGTAGAAGTCATTGAATTATAAATGTCATGATCTAGAGCCATGCAGGATTGGTTAAAACCTGGAGCACATTTTAGAGGAAGGGTTTGTTTGTTTCCAGAGTCTTTCTTATAGGGCACATCTTGGTTTTACAGATGGGTATAAACACAGAGGAAGTTTCAGTAAGTAGTTTCAGAAAATAAAAGACCTTGTGACTGCAGGTTTTAATTTGATGAAGAAGGTTACTGTGTTGAATGTGTATTTCTTTCCCTATTGATGTTTTGCACTGATTTAGGATAGTAGTGGGACGGAGCCTTACATTGTCAGAATGCCCAACCTTATGTGGTTTTTATAACAGTGATTCTCAACTTTGTTTGGGCATCAGAAGACCTGTGGAACTTAAAAAATCATACAGGTATCTGGGCCCTAAGACCTACCGAAAACAAATTTTTGGAGGTGCGGCCTGGAGAGTTGATTTTTTTATTTTTATTTTTTAAAGTTACGCAGTGATTCTGATAGCCCTCCAGGATTGAGAATCACAGTGCACTCAAATTAATTTTTTGATTTTTATTTTGAGCAGCTTTACCTTTTTATCCATATATTATAGAATTATCAGAATAGTTCAATTTGCAGTCAATTAAAAAAATTATAGAATATCCAGATAGACTTTTTGAGACAAATTTCTTATAAATCTGGTTAGAGAATGACATGTTATTTAGTGAGAACATCGCTCTTTTTCTCTATCTTCTACTCTAAAATGAACAATAACCAATACTACCTCTTTTTATTGAGAGGCTGCTCTGTCAAACACCATGTTGGAACTTTTCATTCAATATCTCATTTAATCTTTCCACTTATTCTACAGAGTAACTATAATCATGTCCACAATAGAGATAAGACAACTTGGGCAAAGACATGGCAAAAGTCACAATTTAAATCGATGCCCATCTGATTTCAAAACTTGTTCTCTTTTATAACAGCCATCCTCTATTCTCATTTCTTTTCACCCTTTCTACTCTTCCTCGCAGCTCCTTTGCCCTTTGATTCTTTTCTTGTTTTCTTTATCTTTCCATGCCATAATATGTCTGCTTGGAATCCGAGAGAGAAGGGTACACATGTCTCACAAAAGTTCTTGGTAACAATGATTGCCTCAGTCTTCTTGTAAATATTTCCATTTGGAGAAGTCCTCACAGTCACTGATTTGATGAACTTTGGTTTGGTATCTTTTGACTAATGGAAATATTTATATTTTTTGACTGCTTCATTTTAAAGAATGTCCTGGACTTGCTCAAGAGAATATAAAAACCTGCTGTCCCTCTTTCCATCTCCAGACCCAGACATGACCCAAGTACATTGAAGCATCTGCTTTTAATTTCACATCTTTTCTATCGTAAGGGCCATCTCTCTGAACTAGGGTTTAAAGTAGCTCAACAAACATCAACTGTGAGATAAAGCTAATGAGGGCAGTGGCTTTGGTTAAAAAGTAGCAGAAATTGCCCGGCCAGTGTGGCTCGGTGGATTGAATGTTGTCCCATGGACTGAGAGGTCTCAGTTCGATACCAGGTTGGGGCCCAGCCCCGGGGTTGCAGGCCCGATCCCCAGTTGGTAGCGTGCCGGAAGCAGCCGATTGATGTTTCTCTCACATTGATGTTTCTATCTCTCCCTTCCTCTCTTGCTAAAAAATCAATAAAAACGTATTTTTAAAAAATTAGCGGAAATTACAGAACTATCTGTGTAAACTGGGCTTTGGTTTAGTCATTTGTATGGCTGGACTACCATCTTCACTTGCCGTGGGTCCCAGTGTATCTAGCTGCTCAGCCACCTGAGCGTTTCAAATACCACGAAAGAAATACCACGTCACCTCTCCCTTTCTCCTCTGACCTACTCACTTTTCTCTCTAGATGGGGGCATGGTGGAAGGGGACTAGGACTAAGAACTACTATTCAAAAAGAAAGATAATTTAAAAATTGGAAAAAAATTTTATTGGACTGTACAGAAATAGTCCAAATATGGAATTTATGAATTAAAACTGTGATCCTATGAAAGAAACAAAAAAGTGATATTAGTTATAGAGAAATCTTTGACTCTTCCTGTGGGGCTAAGGGGAGCATGTACTTGAGAAGTTAGACTGCATGTGATAGTTCACAGTATTTGTTTATAAATTGTGGAGGAGACTGGTTTCAAATTCAGGGAACACAGAGAGAAACAACTTCTTTTGATCAATTTCAAAACTGAAGAAATTAATCAAACTGGCAAGGATGGAATATGCCTGCCTAGCAAAATATATTGCAGAGTTGATGCTCAGTAAATATTTGCTAACTGTGAGTGTGCAACCAAAGACTAGAAGGAGATGTTAGAGGTTACTGTGGAAGCCACAGCACAGTGATGCGGAGTAGTCACAAATGCCATGTTTGCTCACAAGAACATGTATGATCTTGGGCATGTGACACAGCATCCCTGAGGTTCGGCTGCTGCTTCAGTAGAATGAGGTCTATGCCATCTACTTCACAAATTGTTGTGAGGATTAAGTAAAACACTATATGTGAAAGCACCTTGTAAGTTACAGGCTATGAATAATCAATCAAAGTAATAGGATTTAATGAAAGGTTTGGTAGTGAGTCATGAAAGAGAAATTAATTGGGCAAACATTAGACTACATATGTTTGAACCTAAAAGCTAGTGTTGTTGAAGACAAAAACTTTGGTTTAGCATAGATCACTGAGTCAGAGCAAGGATCATGTCTTGTTAATATTTACAGTTCCAGTTCTAGCGGGGTCTGCCCTAGACTAAAGAGCTGTCCAGTGTATGTTCGAGGGGACAGATGGATGAATGAACATAGGGGTGTGTGGCTACACAGCTCTGGATGCATTTTTAGGTTCAGAAAAGGAAAAGCAGCTTTTTTTTTATTTGATTTTAGAGAGAGGAAGGAAGAGGGGGAGAAAGAGAAACATTGATGTAAGAGAGAAACATTGATCGATTGCCTCCCATTTACACCCTAACCAGAGACCGAACCCACATCCTGGGCATGTGCCCTGACTGGAAATTGAACATACAACCTTTTGGTGCACAGGACAATGCTCAACCAACTGAGCCGCACCAGCCAGGGTTAGAAAAGCAGTTTTTGATGTTCTCATTAGCTCAGCCCAATACAGCTTTTTTTTTTTTTTTTAAAAACACAAAACAAAACAATGACTTTTGCTAAACATTTTGGTAAGACATGCAGTGTTTTACCTCATTTGCTAGAAAGACAGATGAAATACTGCTGAGAGAACAAGGCTTATTTTGTGTGATTGGAAACCACATTTTCTGAATTAGTATTATAGTCAGACGATGAGACTGGGCCAACTGTTAAATGATTGTTAAAGCAGAAAAGAGGCCTAAAGACTGTGCCATCAGCCTGTTTTCTCACATGCCATAGAGTGAGCACTTGTGGTGCCTGCTGGCAATGAGAACCAATATTCTTATTAGGCATCGGGGTGTTGGGAAGAATGGAATGATCTTTGTTGGGGAGGCAGCTTCATACAGAATTAGGGGCAATTATGAATGATATAGTTACACTAAGTTCCAAGACTTATTTGAACCTGTCAGAATTTCAAAAGTACCAATTTGGCATATCTCAGGATCTGTGTGTTCATTTTGGTAGGCTTGAGCTTTGTGACCTTACATTTGCTCATTAATATTTTACACAGAGAATTGTGTGTGTTTATAGGTAAGCATCCAAACTATTGGTGAATTCATCCAAGTAGCTCTTTGGTTGCACAGACTTCTTTTGATAGTTTAAAATACCCAATAAGGAAGTAAGACATAAAAATGTGACCCCTAGAGGCTAACAAGATAGATGTGAAGCTCTGTGAAAACAATCCAGTTCCTTTTATTGTTCCCGTGGAGAAACTTTCTCAGGACATGCAAATACATCAAGTCTAAATCTCCTCAAGAGAACTAGAAGGAGCAGTTGTAGATAAAGAGGCACAGTTATTAGAAGTATCTATGTTCACGGGTCAACACACATCAACGAATGATGCTTCCTGATGACTGGACAGCCAGTCTCTAGTCGTAAAATCATAATTACAGTGCCTACTGTGTAAGGGAGAGAGAAACCTGGGATTATGGGCAGTGGAGGATGGCTTCAGGCACATGGGTAATACAGCCCATGATGTGCTTGAGCTTAAGAGGTAAAAACTCATTCCCTTCTCTTTTCCCATCTTGAAGAGCTTAAAGATTCCCTAGAGTATTTGGAAGCAAATATGATCCTATGGTATTATTAGGGGGAGTGTGGATATAGAGAATCTCTCCACTATTTATTCATTTATTAACAAATATTTATTGGCTAGACACTATGTACCAAATATTATTCTAGCTGTCTGGGTTACAGTGCTGGACACTACACAATCACTTACATTCTGGTAGAGAAGACCAATGATCATCAACCAACCAGGTAAAACATAGATTATAATGTCAGATAGGGATAAGTATGGTGAAAATATATATAGTAGGCTATAAGGACAGACATAAACTATCATAGATTGGGGTGGCCATTTTAGAAGAAATGATGAAGGAATGCTTGTTTGAGAAGTTACATTGGAGGAGAAGGCTGAATGAAATGAGAAAGCAAGTCAGATGATGGTATGGGGGAGAGGGTTAGAAGAGGGAGCAGCAAGTGCAGAGAACTTGAGGTAGCATCAGACTTAGGTTCTTAGAGAAGCAGAAAGGAAGTCTGTGTACCTGCATGGAAGGATCACAGGGAAGAGAATGAGACAGCAAGGGAAATAGGCAAGAAGAGAACAAGAAACTGCCTGTAGATCATGGTTAGAATTTAGGTATTATTCTAAGTGTGACAAGCAGCTATCAGAGGGTTTTGAGCAGGTGAGCAATATGAGTGCTGTGTATTTTCAATTCATTTTTCAGCTGCCATATAAAGACTAAATTTCTTGGGTCAGCCATGGTGTACAAGCAAAACTAATTATCTATTCCCTCTCATGATCTCTGTCCTACAAAGAATATAAGCTCCCCAAGGGCAGAGAAACCATCTCTACATATCATAGTTCCCAGTGCTTTGCCTTATTCTGGTACTTCATAGGTACTTGGTAGATATTGAATATATTCTGGAAGGGTGGGGAAGGGAAATTTCTAATTTAGACTTGGGAAGAAATACCTCAGCCTCACAACGTAGGATACTTCTTACAGGTGGGTTTGTTTCTATGAAGAGTGAAATGGATTCCTTCTGTTTTCTAGAGTTTCCTGTGATTCCCTGGAATCATGGGAAGATAATTACAATAATGGCCACATAATACATGCAGGGATATATTGGGGAAGTTGTGAAAAATCACGTGAAATGGGGACAAGGAAAAGTTTGAGTCATACAGAAAATTTGACTTGAGGCTGGAGACCAAGACTAGATGGGGCAGCTGGTTAATTGTTTGTCATGACTTGAAAGGCAGTTTGCATATTTAAACCATTAAACTTTTTCTTTCTCCTTATCAGTATAAAATGTATTTGATAAGGTCAGTGAGTGTTGGATAAGAAATAGGTCTTTCTTCTTCGATGGGCCCCTTTGGAGACTTGCCTTGACCTGTGTCCATAAAATCACCCTTTTCTAGCTAAATAAAAGAAACAAATCTGTGCAAGCCTCCCCATAATTTTGACATGTGAGTGTTAGGCAAGTCTGAGCTACCGCCCTTATTATAAACACCATCTCCAGAGGAGGTGAATGTTCTTAGTTTTTATAGTCATGATGCAGTCATGCTTTGAGATCATCTGAGAAGTGCTATAGGAGCACAAAACATTATTACTGTTATTATGGCATTAATGACTATGATTATAATGCAGTTTGGGGGAGCCGAGGAGGAATGGCAGTTAAAGGTGAGTTAGTTTTACCCCTCGTATGTCAGTAAGGTTTGCAGTATCAAAAACCTTGCATGTTTTTGATGCATCTGTGTGCGGTGTGGGCAGAGGGAAGCAGATGTGGGCATTGAGATGTTATTACTGGAAGATATGTACTCAAATCCATTTTAGTGAAACTGTGTTTAGAAAACATCATTCTGTTCCATTTACTTAAAACTTAGAGCACAACTTTGCTTTGTTTCAGTAATAAAGTGTTGGTGTGAATATGATTTCCCTGCATATCACTTGGGATGTGATGGTGATCTCAGAAGCTCTGGATGCAGCGGGAGGTTGTGACAAAGTATTTCATGTATTTCTCTAACTACTCTGGGGAACAAGAAGATGTGACAGAAAGTCTGTAGTTTGGCATCTTTGTCATGTCCTATGTCTTTGGACTTTCTTCTTTGATCTCCATTTTTGGGAATCTGTGATTTTGAAAAACGAATACTTGCTAATTCAACAAGCATTTGTGGAGTATCTATTAAATGCCATGCCTGGTGTTAGTTTGCAGAATTAATGGGATGAATATGATTTGTTTTCTGCCTTAAAGGTTTTATAGGTTAGTGAGGGAGTCAGACAAGAATATCAATGGGTCTGAGGTGTTAAATTCAAGCATTCCCATTGCCCAAGTGCCATGATCAAATTTATACCTTGGATGTCTCCCTCTGGGGTCAGTGCATAGAATGGATTTAAGTGGGTTGGACTAGAAGCAGGAAGAGCCTGAGCAAGGCCATTGAGGAAGTATAGGTAAGAAGTAACTACCTAAGTGTTAAATCTTTGGAAGGATTTGATTTTTCATCTCTGAAACCCAAACACTTGGCATTATTTATCATGACTGGTTTACAGGATAATCTGTGTGATTGGAATATTCAGTTTCCTGATGGTGTGTCCTGGCTGTGAATGGAAGAGAACAGAGATCGTTTGGCTGGGGTGGGAAATACCTGGGCATTTCCTTTGAGTTTGAGACATTCTGTGCAGTTTAAAAATTGACTTACTCAGATATGTTTTGTGAGACACTCTTACACAGAGCTAGAGTTGCATATGACATTTTGGGTATGACCTAAATGTTGCCTAACAGTGTGTGCACAATGATAATAACCAAAATTATTGTTTCTTTCTACCAGAGTGATTGCCAAGGGAAATGTTAGAGACCTTCTTTTGGGATTTAAGAATTATTCTAGTGGAGAGAGACAGAGAAAGAGAGAGAGAGAGAGACAGAAAGAGAGTGGACGAGAGAGAGAGAGAGAGAGAGAGAGAGAAAGAGAGAGAGGAAGAGAGACTGAGATTACATCAGCCTTGCCTGGGGTAGATACAGTAAGTTGGGGTTCAGGAGACGAGGCTGGTTGTTCATTTCAGGCACAGGATTCAAGTAAACAACCTCACAGGGCTATACGAGATGTACTCTATAAATTCTTCCCTATTGTGAGAAAGCTATAGAGCCCACGACTTTTAGGATGACAGAGTAAAGACGCTCATTGTTTTGGATTTATCATTTTGAAAAGCTGAGAATGCCTTTGTGTCACTGGGAAGTCTATAAATCACTATGAATGAATGATGCTGAGTACGTTTGCAGGGGTCATGTTTTACCCACTTAGAGATCAAACAACTTTGGGGAACTTCTGCAACTTTGCTGATATGCAAATACTTTCTGTTAATTACAAAAGAGGCGAAATTGAAGTCAGCCTAACTTCACACTAGCCCTGAGTTATAAAGTATGACCAGCAGTTTTCCATTCCCTCTGCGAGTGTGGGAAGGAGGAATGACTTTAAATTAAACCAGGAAAGATAAGGCCAGGAAGCCTCTTTCTTGGTACAAGTCATATAACAAACAGGCAAGCAGTAGATGAGTGATCTCAAATCATCAAGAGAAAATCTTGATGGCTATTGTGGTGAGACCAGAAAAAACCCACCTCGGTTTTGCCAAACTCTTTCTTTTCCTAAGAGTTTCAGTAAGAGTCTGCTACCTTTTAGGGATCCTTTCAGGCATGGCTAAAGGGACTGGATAAGCTCTTTAAGTTCTGTATTAACCTACTATTATATGTAATTGGAAATTACCTTTGTGGCATTTGCAGAAGCTTGGACCATATTGAATTTAAAGGTGATTTTATTGTCTCAAAGTAACAAAAGGCTTTCCAACTTTATTGTCAGTAAACACCTTTAGCAAAGGAGAAAGAATACGGATTGCGCAGGGACACACTCCGCGATATGAAATCACTCCCTCCTGTGGCTACATAAATGATTTTCTTTTTATATCTTCAGAAGAAGCAGAAAATGGTCTCCTGTTAAGATGCAAAAGTGTAATTCAATGAATTTTTTTTAAAATACCTACTTATAACAGGCACCAAGCTAAATGCTTTCATATGCATGATCTCATCACATCACATTTCATTAAATGAGGAAACAGATATAAGAGACTAGTGTGTGTGTGTGTGTGTGTGTGTGTGTGTGTGTGTTTTCAGAGACACCAAATGTGGCAGAACTAAGACTTAATGCTTCTGACTTTGAGGTTCAAGGCACATTCCTGTGCATGTGTATAATCTTCTCTTCCTACCGACACACTGCTAGTCACTCCCTGGCTGTCAGACAAACAAGCAGCATTTCTATGCCACCCACCACCACCTTCAACCCTCTCCCCATGCCCCAAGCTAAATTCTGGCCTATGAAAGCATCTATCTCTGCCTTTAATTCCTCAACTGTTGTCCGCATCCATACCCAGTGTTGAGACACGAACTTCAGGATCCCCTTTACTTTCAGAAATGCTGGTGTCAGAGGTATTCTTCATACACTCTCTGCTCTAATGCTAAGAGGCGTACCATTGGTCATCTGTTCATTCTAACTCCCAGATTTCACATCTGAATTTCCTTCATTACCACACTTTTCACCTTAGCTCAAGCTACCATCTTGAAACAGACAAAAATCTGGACTACTGTAAGAGTATTCTCATATTTTGCTATCCAGAGCGTGGTCCATGGATCAACAGCGTCGGCATCACCGGGGAGCTTGTGAGAAATGCAGAGTCTCTGCCCTACCTTGGACTTGGAGAATTAGAACCTGCATTTTAACAACATCCCCAGATATTTGTGTGCACTTTAAAGTTAGAGAATCCCATGATGACAGCCCTCCGACACTTTCTTTGCCTCCCTCATCACAGTCTCGTCTTTACATTCAGTGTGATCTTTTAAAAATGTATGTTCATATCATTTCTACATTGTAAGTGCTTCAATGGCTTCCCATCTCACTTAAAATAAAACCCAAACTCTTCGCAATAACATACAAAGCCCTCCAAGATCTGATTCCTACCTGTTCCCAGGCACCCGACGTCCTTGCAGTTCCTAGAACATACCAATAAGACTCGCCTCGTTATTTCCTCTACTCAAAACACCCCCTTTTTGCTCAGGGCATGATCTCAGTTTTCTTTACCTTTGTCTCAGTTTAAATCTCACTTCTTAGAGAAAATAAACCTGACCACTCGAAGTAGGTTCCTCTAGTTTTTCTCCATCATAGCCATGCTAGTTTCCTTCAGAACTTAACATTTCAGTTTGCTGTTATATTTTCTATTTATATCCTAACCATTGTTCATTTCCCCTCTCGGACTATGCAAGGGTAAAACCCGTAAGTATTTCCCTAGTACTAAACATGGTAAAGATACTTTATAAATATCTGTTGAACAATTGAGTAAACATAGTTATGCTTCTGGCTTATTGAATTTTTTCGGGAGTATACAATCAAAGAGAAATTGTTAGTGTTTATAATCCTTGTAATGACTACTAGTGATTTGTAGCTTTACTTGAATCGTATTCAGTTGGCTATACAGATTCTGAAAGGCTCCCAAACCCAACATTCAGCACTACCAGTGTAGTGATTTTTGTTTCCAGCTAGTTTCAGATGTGAGTTAGTTCTCATTTACCTACTATCACCAAAAAAATATTGCCCTTATATCAAATATCCAGCCATCTTCTCAATGGAAACCAGATATGGTTGTCTACAAGTATAATTGCTTTGGTCTAGAGTTGATGGGGGAATATATTAGACAGATATTACTTTCTTCTTTTCTTAAAATATGTTTTTATTTATTTTTTTTAGAGAGAGGAAGGGAGAGAGAGAGAGATAGAAACACCAATGTCAGAGAGATACATCCATCGGCTGCCTCCTGCACGCCCCCTACTGGGGCTCAAACCCGCAACCCGGGCATGTGCCCTGACTGGGAATCGAACTGGGACCTCTCAGTCTTTGGGACGATGCTCAATCCACTGAGCCACATTGGCTGGGCCAAATTTTACTTTCTTTCTTTTTTTTAGAGAGAGAGTACAGGAAAGGATGAAGGGATAATGAGCTCAAGGACTGATGTCTTGAAATATTAGGCTACAACTGATGGCTAACTCAGGGTCAGAAAAAAAAAACTCCCTTGTGATGTATCATTGCACAATTTCATGAAGCAGATGTGTAATGGAGGCTGTATCTTTCCCTGAAACATCTGGCATTAGTCACCATGAGAAGCAGGTGCCTAGGTTGAAGAGATCACATGTCTGTTCCAGGATGACACATTTCTGTTGTTTCTGGGTTGCATTTGAATTTTCTTTGGCTCCTGTCAACCCAAGCACATTAATGATCAAATGATAAAGCAGAGCAAGATTGCCCAAGAAAGACAGTAAACAAGGTAGCTGCTTATTCTGGCATGATGAAGTTCTGGATTTCAGAAAAATTAGTAAGCCACCCTGTGATTGACAGCCCATGAAGGTCCAGATGTAATGTTTCTATGCTTATTGTGAAAGGTTGAATCACAACGTCCATGGACGATGCTCTCCTGAGAATAGAAGGTTTGCCTGCTAGTTAGCCAAAGTCTTGTTAGGTCTTGGTCAACTGTGGGTCAAGGTGTCATAAAAGTTTACTGAATTGTACCCTTTGTCCTCACATCAGCCTTTGTGTCTCACAAGATGAAGGTCTGCGAAAGTACTGGAACAAGGTTTACAAATGTATAAATCTTCAGCCAGGGTACATCTGTAAAAACTCAAAGAGAACATGGTGAAGTCACCTGTCCTGTTGTGCCTTTCCCCTTGCTTTACTCCAACATGGTGTTAATACATTGCTTGTTAGATTTCCAGGATGAAAACCATCTGGTTATTCAGGTCTGTGCACACTGTGTGGATTGTGATCTCTTGGAATCTCATGAAGAATTTGGCTGGAACTTGTGAATATTTGAGGTTCTAATAGTGGCTGTGTTTCTCAAGGTGTGGTGTACTGACTATCTGTTTCAGAATTACC
Source organism: Tadarida brasiliensis (assembly GCA_030848825.1). Classification (NCBI taxonomy): domain Eukaryota; kingdom Metazoa; phylum Chordata; class Mammalia; order Chiroptera; family Molossidae; genus Tadarida; species Tadarida brasiliensis. Next base: position 225,631,383 of record CM061257.1, on the reverse strand, counting down.
TGGCATGCTAGTGGAAAGCATAAATTCCTGGGGCTGTCCCTACAAATATACTGAATCAGAGTTTCTGACATAAAGTTTAAAAGTATATGTTTTTAACAAATGTTCCAGATGACCCATATGAATTGTAGAGTTTGAGAACTATTTATTAGCTTCTCTTGAAGTTAAGTGTGCAATTTTAAAATTATTTCTAATAGGCATTAAATAGAACAGGAGATTAAAGTAGTCAACTTTACAAATAAGGATTTTAAAGAATCAGTAATAATCTTGCAACCCATTTTTTGGCTTCTCTGCTATGATGCTACTGAAATTATCCTATAGTTAACCCTTAGAAATGTACATATATAAATGCTCAATAGTGACTCTTTGTAAGACAAAGACCTATTTTCAGAGATGGTTTACATGGTTTGGAATGCATGTGTGTGCATTTGTGTATGTGTGCACATGTGTGTAGAAGAAAGGAGAGTTAACTGGGGGCCTGTTGTGTACGAGAATTTTTAGATCACTCTTCTTATCCCAAGTCAAATACTTATGGGGTAGAAGGACTAAGAGGACTTTGTCTTTCTTTTTCCTTTAGTGTGATTTTAAGACATTTTCTTTTATCTTTTTATTTTGCAAAAAAATAGATATCTATTCTACCTTCACATAATTTTTTTTTTATTTTCTCATGACCACTGTTATTTTTTTTAAAAAAATTACAGTGCAAAGATGCAAAAATCATTGTTTAAAAACCATTCAGGCTGTTTTTAGTCCTCACTATTAGAACTCATTTCTTAGAAATGTTTATTGAACTATAATAGACAAACAGAAAATACACAAATTGAGTGTCATCATGTAACCAATGCTGAGATCATTGATATTTGAGAAGTCCCCCTTTTTCCTAATTCCAGTCACTAAGCCTTTCCAAAAAGAAAACAATTTCCTGATGTCTAGAATTCATATTATTTCTAATAAATATCTACTCATGTTACTTATTTTTTTTTCTGGAAACATTAGTCTTTCTGTATATATTGGAATATTTAGCATCTTGATGATCAATATTTATTCAATTTGAACTTTTCTGACTAAATGCTGACCTTTAAAAGTCACTTTCCTTTTGCTAATTTTTAATTCTAGAATTTTTCTTTTACTGAGTGAAATTCTCTAGGTTCCACTTGAATCATTTATCTTTATTCTATGTTTTGTTTCTAATCTGAAATGTCCACATTAAAATTTCAGGATGGTATTAAGTAGTCATTTTATACCATGGGAAAACTTGGTCAACAAGCAAACCAATTGATTGGATATGATGGATTTGATGCAGTCATTTATTGGGACGAAGGATAATCCAACAGGAACTGAGATTTGGTATATTAGGGAACTACAAAAACAAAAAACAAACAAACAAACAAAAGAAATATGGAGCTACTGGGGACTTCACATAATTTTTTCCTATTTTAGTCATAAATCAGACTGGGATTCTCAGCAAGGGACAAGCCTGTTGTGTACAGGATTAAAAAGAAAGGTATCACGTCAATGTGAAAAGGATACTGTCCTTGGGGTCTGAAGCCTTGTTGTTTGTCCATAGGAAGGTCGCATAGCCTCACTTTAATACTCAGTTTTCAAATCTATAAAATGAGAATAAGATTTTCTTTGAGAAGTCATGCTGAAAAGTAAGTAAGATGAATGTTTCTAGCCATCTAGTAAAAGGCCTGAATACGGTAATTGCTCAGTCAAGGTGGGCTTCCCCTATCTTTCAGCCTGGCAGCATAGCATTGTCAAAGGAATTTATCGGGGGAGGCTTATTCTAAGTAGAAAATAAAACGACAATGTACTTATATCCTTTTTGATGCCGTCTATTATTTATTTATTATTCCAAAACAAATGCATGCTAATTATACAACATTTGGAAATAGAGATGTGAAAAAAAAAATCTCGCTTAATCTCACATTCTTAGAGATAGCCACAGCCAATATTGGTTTTTGTAAGCCTCTTACTTGCCATTGTATTTCCTTTGTACCCCGCAGAATGCCCTGCACAGAGTAGGCATACTCAACGTTTGAGAAACTGAACCTTTCCAAGAAGACAAGAAAGTGGTTGTAAATCCTTTATAAATATTAATTACCGGCTTAGAATTGAATCCAGCAGACTTTCTGGTCTACCTGTTATTTTTTTTTTTCAACCTTCAAGGACAGATACTTGTCCTATTAAGTTCTCAAATAGCTCTAGGGACAGAGATTACGACATCTCTTTTTACAACAGGGTAGGTCTAAGAGCAGATGTTAAAAAACTAAATCATTTTAAACCTCTATTTTATTAGGCTTCTGTTGCATTTTAAAATTAAAGGCAGGTTTTTCTTTTCTTTTTTAAAGGAGAACAGCATGGTGGGAAAAGCTGAATTGGGAATGCCAAGAGCTGAGTTGTAGCCCCTGCTAATTCATTCATTCATTCATTTCCCTGCCTTGGGATCTAGGTAAGTAGTGCAACTCTGCTCCTTGTAGTAATGGAAAATAATGCCTGTGCTGCTTTGCTTGCATGTGGTGATTGTGGAAATCGATTGTGATGATGTATGTGGTGCTGTTTTTCATGCAGTATAGTGTTATCCGCTTTTTGTATTGATATGGTAATAATAGGAAAATTAGTGTGCATAACATTAACATAAATATTTCTGTTGTTCTCTACATGAAAGCAATGAGCAGAATTGACTTTATTCTCTGATCTTATTTCACAAAGCCATTTATATCTAGGTCCTTAATCATTCTAGATGAGTGTATCGGATTGGGAGCTATACCTAGAAGCACAAAATTCTCCAGCTGCCTAGAACTTTTGTGGATTATCAGGTCATCTCTTTACTAAGTTCTAGTCTGGAAATTCAGAAAGCAGAACTAGAAAAAAACAAAAAGATAATACATTTTCTAGCTCTCATCTTACCCAGGACTAAAGGTCCATTTATGTTATCACTTTCCCTCAGTTTCTATCCTTAGATACTACACAATGATAATAATAACTGTTGTTCAAAGCATTAAATAGGCTACTTAATAGTTGGGAAAAGAATGAAACCCCTAAATATTATAATCATGCATCCCTTCGACATGTGATAAGACTTCTGTGTCTCTCTGCAGAGAGAATATACATTTTGAAATTAGAACACACTGGGTTGAATTATTGTTCCACTTCGGCTACGTGACTGTGGAGATAAGTCATTATCTTGGCTAAGTCTCAGTTTCATGAGGATTAAATGAAATGGCACATACATTACATCCAGGACGGGGCTTAGCCCATTTCAGGCTTCTGTAAGTGTTAGTTCCCTTGCCTTCTCATCAAAACACCAAAATGTTCACTCATTTTAACAGATAGGATGTTTGATAATTTAGAGTCACATGAAATACCTATTACGTTTATTTTACCTAGCAATAGTGTAAAAATCCATGCTTTTATTTGCATGAATTAAGAGGCCAGGAGTTATATTTTCAAAAAAGATCTTTTATTGGAAATTTACTTGCCTTGAATAATGCAAAAACATAAGCTACAGTTGGGCTAATGACTTGAATGTGAACCTAAAGACACAGAGGGCATAGGAGAAAGTATGGAGGGGTCTTTTAATATGGAGTGGTCTTGGGTTGGAAAAAGCCTTTCTTCCCATAACAACTCAGGAGGGTCATAAAAGAAAAATATGTCACGTTTGATTCAAATATGTCACATAAAATTCAAGACCTCACTTTGGCAAACAAACAAACAGACAAAAGCCTCCCACAAAAACAAACAAAAAACACCTCAAAAAACCATAACCATAAAACAAAGGATAAACTGTGAACATTTATTTGCAATCCAGAAGCAAAGGCTAATATCCTTAATATCCTTAATTAGCTTTGTAAAGACCGTCTTACAAATCAGTAAGGAATGATAAACAATTTAGTACAATAAGCAGAGGTCATCAAAGGGCAAGTATTTAGATGACTCATTCTTTTCACCTGAAAAACTCACTTTGGTAGTCTTGAGTCCAAGTGCTGAAAGAAAGTATTAAACCATCTTTATTTATTTATTAAAAAAATTTTTTTTCCCTTTATTGATTTTAGAGAGAGAGGAAATGAGAGGGAGAGAGAGAGAGAGAAACATCGATGAGAGAGAACATCGATTAGCTGCCTCCTGCATGTCCCCCACTGGGGATTGGGCCCACAACTGGGGCATGTGCCCTGACCTGGGATTGAACCGGAGACCTCTTGGTGCATGGGTTGACGCTCAACCATTGAGCTACACCGGCTGGACTTAAACCATCTTTATACGTGAGTGGGAAGACAGTGGTCCTATACGGGAGCATTGTGATTAGCTCTGTTTTGAATGAATGAGTTTTCTTGACTGGATGGGTGGTTATGCCTGTGTTTCCCCCCAAAAAATTTTTGTTTAAAAGTTTTAGTTTTTAAAATGGTGACCTTTCCAAACATTTGCAGTTACATTGTCTTCTTTGACAGAGCATTCGGGAACATACATATAATCATGTCTTGATGACTTAGTTCATCATTAAGAACATTAATTATTGTGCTTTGCTAGAATGCAGTGTGATGAGTTTAGGAAGAGCTGTTTATTCCCATGCCAGTGAGGTTCAGAGTGCTATACATTTTGAATTCTTAGGGAGATATTGATGTTAGCAACAAAAGACAATCAGATAAATTAGTTACCCTTGAAAATCCCCTAGGAAGCTTCCTCTGTGGAGATGAATGTGTAATCACTCTCTGCAGTAATTCCAGAAGAGCCTTTTCTTTCTCCCGCCATTGGAAAGGATTGTTCTTGCTTTGACTGAGGCTCAGATAAAGTAGTTGGTTCACAATGTGGTACCAGGTTCTATTAAAAAAATATATGTATTTACACTCTGAGGCACTTGTTTGTGTTTATACATTACGTGAAAGTGATTGCATCTTCATACCTAGCCTATGAAATAGACCCATTTCACAAGTGAGAAAATGGAGGCTTTGAAAAATTAAATCCCTTACCAGCTACTGCATGGGAGCTAATGTATGGAAGAGCCTGTGGTTTTGATTTAGATTAATCCTGTGCTATACCAAATTTCTTAGAATTGTATGTAAAATAAAAGTCAAACAGTTCTGAGTGAGAGTCTAATAAACTCCTCACTGAATAAACTGTGGGAGCTTGAGGTCTGAGCCTTGGGAGTAAATGTGTGTGAGCTCTTCAGAGGCATGACTGCCTTCTGCCTCTCATCAGCATTCTGCCTAGATGAGGTATTACTCCCCGTATCTGTAGAGATGATAACTACAGTATGAGGTGCCATAGTTTATAAAGATATAGTTTTTGATCATGCATGCAGCTTGCCACACTGTATTATATGAAACATATTGTGATTGAGCAATGAATGAAAATAATTTCCTGTGCTCCTGAGCATTTCACATTTCACACCTCTATACCGGCGTCGTACTCATGAATCTTTCATTGTGCCTCAGAGTTGGGTAATAGAGTTGAGCATAACAGAGATGGAAGCGTTCCTGGGAGGGATGTGTATAATCAGCCGATGAACAATACAATTGACTATGCATGATGTAACTCCTATCATATACACCCCACAGAAAACCCTGAGTAAGGAAAATAAACCCACCACGGCGTGTTTACTATTTATTCATGATTGCACAGTTCTTGGCTTCATACTCTGCACTCAGAAATGGTGACGTAAATAGCAAGAGCTATGGTGAGGCTCTGAGAAACAGGGAATTTTATATAAACCTTTCTTGTAATGATTGTGATCAAATTAGTTAATGGTCCTCTGTTTTTTTTTTTTTTTTTCTAAGAGGAGATTAGCTAAAGAATCATTTTCCAAACCTTACCTTAAGCAATTAAGTAAAATACTTGCTGACATGTTTTAGATTTTCGTGACATTTAAACGTTTCCAGTTTTCTTTCAGTGAGAATCCCTTGCATTCCTCTCAGGACCAGTGGCTAATCTGTCTTCCCAGCTACTATGTCCCCTCACCTTCTGTTCAGTGTCCTCCTCTCCTCTCCCTCCTCTCCCTCCCCTCCCGTCTCATAGCTGCTCCACGGGAAGGACCAGCTCAAACACAATAGTTAAATTATATATTTTACCTACTTCAGAAAGTTTATTTTATTCTTTTTATCAAGCCCATGTTGCTACAGAACTTCCTCCATTTTTAATTTCTTCCATAAATCACTTAATTTTTTTCTACATTTTACTTCAAAATTACCCTAATTTCTTTGTTTTGTAAAATCCCATGGATTGGCAGCTCCATATTTTAGCTTCTTCCCAGTCTTCTCCGTGTGGCTGAGAAAATGCTGCTGGTGGCTACACTTTGGAAATCCTGGCTAGATCCACTCACAAGCTCTCGAGTAACTTCTGTAAATCTTCATTTCTCATCTACAAAATGCAGATGATAGTAACACCTCATGGAGTCAACGTGAGGATGAAACATGATGCGTACAAAGTTCTTGGCATGGTGTATGTTTGAAAGCCGTGTTAACTTTTGTTGTTGTCATCATTTCAACTTCTCAGTTCTTTTGTGTTTGAAACACAGTCTGTGCTTGGTCGTTCATATTTACCTGGTCGTATGTGTCATACATGCTATGTTGTCCTGATTTTCCAGTTCTCACCCATTCTGATTGTTCTTCACCGACATCATTCTCTTCTAGCTGCCACTTCATTTCCCCCCTTTTATTGCCATGTAGCTTGAAGGAATATTCTATATTATCAGGTCTGAGTTCAAAATTTTGGAAGCGCTCAGCTCTGAAAAGACTGTGGTACCCCCACTCCCAATTCACACTTCTATACAAGTCAAAATAGTATCTTTTGAAATGACACAAAATCCTGTAGTAATTACCCTTCATTTACAGATAAGAAATATGAGCTTTAAGTGATGAAATTATATTATATTTAAAAAAAATTTATGATTATATATTTCTGAATCAATTCACTCTCCTTGAACTTTTTGCTTATTTAGATGGGCAACTGTTGAGCTGAGGTTAGTCTCTGTATTAAATAATTCAACCATGTAAGCCAATTGCCATTTCTTTAAGAAACTCGTAATCACACACATACACACACACATACTACTATGTGCATAATACTATATGTTTATGTATACATATATATATGTATTCATATATATACATATATACAGAGTCATGATATTGTTTAAAGTACATCAAGTCTGGAGGGAAATGGTAAGGACATAAAGACAGCTGTTGCATCTGCCATTAGCTAGCAGATTTTTGTATAGGTTTCTCAAAATATATGAGTCTCCTTTCCTCATCTGTGAAAATAGGGTCATCACAATATTTGCTTCTCAGGGTTGTTATGAAAATTAGGGAAGATTATGCAGGTGATACCACTTGAGAAGTTATTAACCACTACACAAGTTCAGTGAATTAAATTTAAATATGGCATGCATTCTTTGTCTCATTAAATCATTTAGATGTGAGATCAAGGTCAAAACTGAATAATTCTTTCCTATCTATCCCCAGCTGTTCATCAACATGTTCCTAGATGCTTAGAGAGCACTGTCTCTTTCCCACCAAAGTGTTGTCGCCAGGATAAAGTTTTATTTGATGACAAGGGAAAGGCCAAGGAGCAGGTATAAAATGTTGCATTTACTTAATAGACTTGCTGGGAGGTTTAAATGCAATTATTTGTCAAGTATTCACCACACTGCCAAGTGCATAGGGAATGCTAAGTAAATGGGGCTGTGCTAGATTGTTATTGATAATGTCTTTGGAAGAAGGGTCCATTCTGATTTTTGGTCATAAACCTAAGATACAAAATTTAAAGACAGGGAGGGTGAATCAGATTGAGGTGAGGACAGCCAGAATTAACATGGAAACAGGTGCAGTATGTATAGACAGTAGTATCAGTCTACATAATTTTCATAGACAGTGATTTTGGGTAGTCAAGCTTATAAAAAAAATACTATAATTTCTTATTGGCTTCTATGGAAGGTGGGGGATATAACTTAGAAAACCTTTATATTTCTGAGTGTTATGGGGTTTGGGGTGCAATTTGGGAGCAATACCTGAGGCAGAGCTGATATTTTCAGCACTCTAAAGGGGAGAGGTATTTGAAGATCCTGAGAAAAATAGGGAAGATATAGGAAAGAGTCGACACGTTTAGGCAGCAAGTAGTGAAGAAAAAGAGGACGAGAAATCTTGGTAGTGGTTTGGAAAAGAAAATAAATATCTGATGGAAGCTTTCAAAGGTTTTTGGAGGGACGTGCAATTTAAATCTCTCCCTCCATCGTTGCTACAAAACCTTCAGTAAAATCTGCACAGTTTAGGAATTCTTTGGTATAGATGGATTCTTTAGAAGAACTATGAGATAGAGAAGTATCACTGACACAGAGCTAGCACAGAGCTGGTGCATTTGAGAACATCTAGGTCACACTGCCTTTCCTGGTCCCTTTTACTCTGACATCCATTGTTGTCAGAGGCTTCCATTGTGGAGAGCAGGCTTCCTCATTCATAGCTTTGAAGTCACCTTCAAGTTGGGCTCTGACCTCTGGAACCCCCAATTCTACTTTAAATTGCCCTAGAGCGTGAGTACTTTGATGTGAGGTTTTATATCTACAGTTTAAAGGATAAGGAGGCAAGATCACAGGGATGGCGGTAATGCTAGTACCAATAATTGCTACTGGCTGCAGAGAAAATCATGGTATAATGGTATAATGGAAAGGTCCATGTAATTTTTGAGTTAGATCCACTTGAACTTGAATCAAGGTTCTGTCATTGTTTGCACTGTGACTTCAATTAACTTTTATAACTTCTCTGAAACTTAGGTGTTCTCATCCATAAACCCTTTCCTTGTGGACTTGTGAAAGACCCACAGAGATAGGTAAAAGAGGAGGGAGGGCAACATGGCAAAAGAGTCCAGTAGAAATCAACACTGCCTATTTAAAGCTAATTTTTTCTTGATTTTAATGAAATAACATTTCTGCTGGCTTAATATTTTACAGAACATGGTTACTTCTACAATATACCAAAAAAGAGATGCTTTGATAAATGTTTATTCTCTCTCATAGGAAATACTTGTAATAATCAATGAAGTATTTAGGTATTCTAACTTTTATTTTAATTGTGAATAATCTGATAAGTTTATGTAAGATTCAGATATTCATACTAATAGTTCTTATTGACTGCCTATGTATGAAACTCAATTTTTAAAAATGAAACTACCAAGAAGATCAATAACTTGCCAGTTTCTTTCAGCATAATCTTTTAGATATTGGTAAATTTAACATTTCCAATACCAAATGTATACATCACCAAATAGCAATATACTGTATTTGCAAATGTATCCTTAAGATTTTTATTATTCAATGAGCACATCAACCTAAGGTATAGCTCAAGTCCTACGAGAAGTACTACTGAACCATTTATTAGACAAATAACATGAAATTATTCATTCTCCTCAGTCTGCTTCATATTTCTAGGGCATCTGGAGCCGGGAAATGCCAACCAATTTAAAAAGGAAATAATCACCATCTCTCTGCCAATATTTTCTGTCTTAATAGAACTAAGGATTATGGCTAACATTTTTCATTTAGCTGTTGCTGGACAAAAAGTTACCTTCTATAAATCTTGCTTACATAACAAAGATTCTTTATTAAAGAAAATGGTTGTTCCAGTATTTAACCATTTTTGGACTAACTAAGGGTGTCACAAGGAAAGTTAAGTTACAAGTTTTTCAATTCATGATACGTGTTCTGCTATGAGAATATCTTTCAAGTTTCTGTTCCTTTTAAAGGGGTAATCAAAAACTGAATATAGCTAGAGAGCCCCCCCTCCCACTCTGAACAGACACCATACAATCATTTAATAAGTAAAAGGGAAATTAGAAGGTTTATACAATAAAGCATTTTTTCCATGTAGAATTTTAAAATTACTTTAACAGGGATGAGGTGGTAATTAATAAAATCCATTACTAAGAGTAGATGACCTGATCCAGTACTTTTACAAGCATATTTATTCATCTTCAAAACCAAGGGAAAATGCTGTTGAAACTAGGTCAAAGGGAAAAGTGGTTTTTCTTAGAGTATTGTATGAACTAATATTGCTTGACTTCTATATTGCAGAGTAACCGACCATAATGAAGATATCATGTGATTTGTTTATATTTCAAAGAAACACATGAAAGCCTTTATTTTATTCTTCAGAGTTGAGAAATTATTTGATTCCTTTACAGTTGACTTCAGGGCTTTTTTTAGGACTTTTAATGATAATAATTTTTCTGATGTTTTTCAGGTCTTGCCTCAAGTAATTTTTGATGTAGTAAAATTAGAATGATCACAAACACTATCAAATTTTGTAATCAAATAAGCAAAATCTTTGTTATAACATTTTTTATAGCGTTGGTTTGTCATGTATAAGCTCGTTATTATGACTTAATGTTGTTATATTGATATAAAGCCATTTCAAGAATTAAGCTGTAATTAACTAGTCATTGTAGGGAAGGAAATTTTTTTCTTCTACCCTTCTAGGTTTGTTGGCTGGTCTAATAATCAAATTGACCTAACATGGATTAACAAGAGTAAAACAAGTTTATTTTCATACATATGGGGGCCTCACAAAGACAATGAAAGGCAAGGACAAGTTGTGCAGTTGAGGCTTGTATACCATTCTGAGCCCAGGAATGGGATAGGGGCCGGGCCTTCAACGAGGAGGAGGGTAACTTACAGAATGGTAAGAAGAGAAGATGTTTATTGATTAAATGTTTGTCCTGCCATACTGATAGGTCATTTAGATAAAAGTTATCTCTCTTTCTGAGCCAGGCCCCCTATCTACATTCTTTTAGGTAATTAAGGGAGAGGTAAAAGTTTTTCTTGAATCTGCTGGGTCTTGATAGCCTTCAGCTCAAAATAATCCACATGCCAAAGGAGAGCATTTTGGGGAGGCTTATTCTGAACCTCCTCAATGTAAAATTATATGTTTTTTTATATTAAATGGATTATTTATAAATTAAAAAATTTCAGTTTTCTTTTCATATTTTGGTCCCAATAGATTTTTTTAATATCTTTAACATTTTTGTAGTTCCTAAGTCTTGCACCCATGGATAAATACGTTTAAAAAAATCTAAAGTTATTTTCTTCTATGCCTCCTATGTTTCACAATTGATTGCTTTCTGTCTAACATGTGTTGGTTATTGCTGACACATGCTTATAATGTGTAACCATATTTTTAACTTTTCATCAAGTTTGCAATAATTAGCCATTTATTGCATAATTAATCATGATAGTTTGTACCTAATGAAAGGTATTAAAGAGTTAACCTCCCACAGATTCAATGCAATCCCTATCAAAATCTCAGCTGTCTTTTTTGGAGAAATTGACAGCTGGTCTTAAAATTCATATGAAAAACAAGGGAAGCAGACTAGCTAAAATAATCTCAAAAAAGCAGAACAAAGTTGGAAGACTCACACTTTCCAATTTCAAAACATACTACAGAGCTATGATAATCAAGGCAATGGGATACTGGTACAGGATAAGCCTATAGATTAATAGAATAGAATTAAGAATCAAGAAATAAACTCTAGCATTTTTGGTCAATTAATTTTTGACAAATAGGCCAACTCAATTCAATAGAGAAAAAAATAGTGTTTTGAACAAATGGTATTGGAACACCTGGACATCCACATGCATAATGATTTGGACTGCTATCTAACTTCATACACAAAAATGAACTAAAAGCTCATTATAGACTTAATGTAAGACTTAAAACTGAGATGTTTGTAGAAGAAAGCAGGAGTAAATCTCTGTCACTTTGGCTTAGGCAATGATTTCTTAGGAATGATTTTTTAAAAAAGCGTAAGTGACAAAAGAGAAGACTGATAAGTTGTGCTTCACGAAAATTAAAGACTTTTGTGCTTTAAAAGACATCATCAAGAAAGCGAAAAGACATGTCACAGAAAGCAGAAAATACTTGCAAATCGTATCTGATAAGGCGGTTGGATCTAGAATACATAAAATACTCTTACAGCTCAATGAGACAAGCAACCTAATTAAAACATGGGCAAAGGATTTGAACAGGCAGTTCTCCAAAAGTGATATAGGAGTGTCTAATGAGCACATGAGAAAAAGTGCTCAACATTATTAGTCATTAGGGAAATCCAAATCAAAACCACAATGAGATGTCACTTTATACCCACTGAATGGCTGTAATAAAAAAGAGAGACAGTAATAATTAGTGAAGTTGTGAGAAATTGGAACTCTCATACATTGCTGGTAGGATTGTAAACATTACATCTACTCTGAAAAGGAGTTTAGCAGTTCCTCAAAATCTGAGCATAGAGGTATCACACATGACACAGCAATTTCACTCCTAGATACCTGAGAGACGAAAACACAGCTTCATACAGAAATGTATATTCAAATGTTCATAGCAGCATTATTCATAATCACCAAAAAAAGTGGTAACAAGCCAAATACCCACCAATTGATGAATGGAAAACCAAGTGTGGTATAGCTATACAATGAAATATTATTGGGATATAATTCCTAAAAAGAAATTAACTACTGCTAAATGCTACAACATTGATGAACCTGAAAAGCAATACACTAAGTTAAAGAACCTAGGGATAAAAGATCACATATTGTATGGTTCCATGTGTATGAAACGCTCAGAATAAGCTAATCTACACAGACAGAAAGGCCATTTATAGTTGCCTGGGGTTGAGAGAAGAGGTAAGGAGTAAGGAATGGGGAGTGACAGCTAATGGGTGTGAAATCTCTTTATGGAGTGATGAAAATGTTCTAAAATAAGATAATGTTGGTGATTGTAAAATTCTATTAATATACTAAAATCCTTCAAATGATATGTTTTAAACAGCTGAACTTTATGGTATGTAAATTATATATCAATAAAGCTGTGAAAAGTGAGGTAATCTCCAAAATGCAATAAACTAAGTGGTATATGAGTATTCCTTATGATAGTACTTATAATAATTTTTAGCATCTATGCATATTTTCTTCAGAAACAGTCTGAATATATCTAATTTCATGATTTCCATGTCTGTTTCTATATCTATTTTTACCTCTACATCTTCCTAACTCTGTCTCTATTTGTACATCTCTCTATATAATTCAGTCTGTGAGATTAAAACACTATCATAAGATATGTCTTAAAATTTGGGTCATATAGTTAGCTTTTCCCCTGTTTTAATAAATATTCGTTTAGGTTATTTCAGTTTGATGTGCACTAAACTAATAAAACCTTTCCATGTTTATGCTCAACATTAGCAGACACACTTGGCAATTATGGATCATAGTTGATAGTGAACTGCCTCAGAGGAATTGTTGCTTTATCAGTCCTGACATTTCTTATTAAAATATAAGAAAATTTAGATTTGTTTAGGAGATAGAATTAAAGACATCAGAATTATTTCACCCAGAGAAAGAAAGCTTATTGAGAATCTTCTAGTATTTAAAGGATAGTGGCCAGTTAGTCTCCATCTACTTTGAGAAATACATTCAAGGTCAGCAAGAATTTTGTTAATGTCTGAGAATTCCTGAGAGCAAGGATTTTGAACACTGAAATGACTTATCACATGTAAGCCTGGTGTGTTGTTTTTATTTCTCTTATCATTAGAAGATAAAAGCAATCTATGGAGTCACTATGGGCAGAATAGCTAGAGACAGAGGACTTCCCTAAATGAATCACAGTATGGACTCATTAGTGAATTTGAATGAATGAATGAATTAATTAATTATGAATTAATTTTGATGTGTTTCACATCAGTCATTTCATGATTAAGAATAACTTCTGGTGAAATAGATCAATGGAACTGACAACCTAGGCCAGCATTGGACAAAATTAGAAAGCTGATAGAGTTGTTCTTTGGTATCCTCTTTTTCTTTTCTTTCGTGAATTATAACCCTTCCTGGTATGCAGCATGGTTTACTAGAAAAGCACAGACCTGAAAATGAAATCCAGTTTCCCACATTGAAGTTGTTCGTCTGGTCCCAGTTGTTGAACCTGTCTGAGTCTCTGTTTCCTCACATTGAGGAGGATTATCAGTCCTACTTCATGGAACTGATACGAGCATTAAGTGCATTAAGTGACACAATGTCACAATGTGCTAGAAACAGAAAAATGTTTCCTTCCCTTTCCTCTTAAGGTCTCTCCTGCCGCGAAAGAAAGCAATACAAGATGTAATTGTCTTAATTAAGTTATCCTTTTTCAGGAATCTTTGAGTTTAGAAATAGCCTGTGTAGAATTTTAAATGACATGTCAGAGGTGAGGAAGGGAGACATTTGCAGCCACAGGAAACACTTTAAGTTCCCTTAAGTAATATCACGGAGGTGTTGTGCCCATTGTCCAGACTGGATTTTGGCCTACTTGCTTGGGGTATGTTATACATTATCAGTTGGTTGGCCAAGGGTTTTGGCCTGATGGCTTTGATGTAATGATCATTTATATGACATTTAAAATTGATGACATACAATGAAATCGTATTCGGCCTTCAAAAGAAATAAAATTCTGACACATTATAACGGATGAACCTTGAAAACATTATGTTAAGTGAAATAAGGCAGACACAAAAGGACAAAAATATTATGATTCCCTTTAGGTGAGATACTTAGACTAGTCAAAGTCATAGAGACAGAGAGTAGAATAGTGGTTTCCAGGACCTGGAGGGAAGGGTGGACGGGGAGTTATTGCTTAATGGGCATAGAGTTTCAGTTTGGGATGATGAAAAATTTCTGAAGATGGATAGTAGGGATGGTTGCATAACAATGTGAATGACTGTACTTACTGCCACCAAATTGTACAGTTAAAAAGGTTAAAATGTTAAATTTTGCATTATGTATATATACCACAATAACTGAGGAAAACTGCTAAATGCAAAACAAATTATATAATGGAAGCACTGAAAAACACGAGATTCCAGAGCAAGAGAAGATGTCACAGACTGGGAGGAAATATTTGCAAAAGACACATTTGATAAGGGACTGTTATCCAAAATAGACCAAGAACTCTTAAAACTCAACAAGAAGAAAATGAAAAGATGCTCCGCATCATATGTCATTAGGGACATGCAAACTGAAATAAAAATAAGATGTCACTACACACCGATTACAGTCAAAATCCAGTTCGTGAAGCAACAAGAACTCTCTCATTCATTGTTGGTGGGTATTCAAAATGGTACGGTCACTATGAAAGACAATTTTACCATTTCTTACAAAACTAAACATACTCTTACCATATTATCCAGCAATCATGCAACTTGATATTTACCCCAAAGATCTGAAAACTTATAAAAACCTGCACAGGAGTGTTTACAGCAGCTGTTTTCCTAATTGCCAAAATTTGGAAGCAACCAAGATGTCCTTTAGGATGCAAATGGGTGAACTGCCATTCCATGAAAAGACATGGAGGAATTTTAAATGTATACTACTAAGTGATAGAAGCCAATCTGAGCAGGCTACACACTATATGATTCTAGCTGTATGACATTCTAGAAAAGGCAAAACTATAGAGACAAAAAAATGGCCAGTGGTTGCCACGGGCTGGGAAAGGGTGGGATGAATAAACTAAGCAGAGGCTTTTTAGGGTAGTGAAACTATTTTATATGATATTGTAATGTTGGATTACTTGTTCTTATACATTTGTCAAAACCTATAGAACGTGCCAAGAGTGAACTCTAAGGTAAACTGTGAACTTTGGATGACAATAATGTGTCAATGTAGGTTCATCAATTGTAATAAATGTACCACTCTGGTGGGGGATGCTGTTAATGGGGGGACTGCACATGTGTGGTATCAGGTGAGTGTATGAGAAATCTCTGTACCTTTCCCTCAATTTTGCTGTGACCCTAAATCTGCTCTAAAAATATCCATTTTAAAAACTCGCACAGATGATAATTATATTAATTATATAGCTTGATGAATTTTCATCAGCTTGAACTCATTTTCATAACCATCACCCAGATTAAGAAATAGAACTTTACCTGCATGCCAGAACCACCCCCTCCATGTAACTCTTTGCAACACTACCCACCTGCAGGAGTAACCACTATCCTGACTTCTAAGAACATAGATTAGAGATTCCTGTTGTTTTTATTAGATACAAATAGAATAATACAATATATTCTCTTTTCTCTGGCTTCTTTCACTAACCTGTTTGTTTGTTTGAGAGTCACCCATATTGCCTGTAGTTCATTCTCATTGCCATGTGGTATTTTATTGTGTAAATATCCTGTAACTTATTTACCCACTTCACTATTGATGGGTATTGGAGCAGTTAGGGAGTGGGCTTCTATGAATATTATAGTGCATTGTTTTGGTCGACATGTGGCTACATTTCTGTTGAGTTTATACCTGGGAGTAGAACTGCTAAGCCACCGGGTGAGCCTCTATTCAGATTTAGTAGATGCTGTCGAGCAGTTTCCCAAAATGGTTGTACCGAGTTACACACCACTAGCCGTGCGTGTGAGTTTGATTGCTCTGCATCTTCACCAGCCTCCCCATTTTTGTTATTTTTCTGTCTTTTCATTTTACCTGTTCCGGTAGTAAGTGTAGCAATTCATATTGTTTTTGACATAGTTTCTCAGTTGCCTCTGTCGTTTGTATCTAGATGTCTCTGCTTTAGGGTAGGCTGATTCTCATATTAAACAAACAAACAAACAACTCCCTTTATTCTTTTACCTTACAGCAAAATTCTTATTATACATCCTTATTCATAAATTAAATAGTGGGTTTCGGTCTGGATTCTACTGTTGTTTTCTTGGCAAACACTTCAGAAGATTCTGGTCACATCAAGATTCCCATGTTCTGGTATGGAAAAATTAATGGTTGTCTCTGCAGAGTTAAAAATCTAACTTAATGCTCTTGAGATATTTTGATAACTATCTTACTAATATAAGTGATTTGGACAGCCTGTTTTCATGGACATGGAAAATCAAAATAGTTTGAGATTGATCTCAAATGAGTCAAATTACTGATATTAACAAATAAAAGTTAAATATTTATCTAGTAGATTCTAGGATGTATAGAAGAATTGGGCCCTATCAACTAGCAGCTAAATAAGAATCATGTTAAATGTTACTAATTCAGATTAATTGAGAGACAGTCATATAAGGTTAAGTTTGTTCTATTAAAAATTTAGTTTTAGCCCTGGCCAGTTTGACTCAGCAGTAGAGCATCGGCCCATGGACCAAAGAGTATTGGGTTCGATTCCAGTCAAGGGCACAGACTTCGGCTGTGGTTCAGTCCCTGGCCCTGGTCAGGGTTGTGTGGGAGGCAACCAATCAATGTGTCTCTCTCACATCAATGTTTTTCTCTCTCTCCCTCCCACTCTATCTGAACATAAGTGGAAAAATATCCTTGGGTAAGGATTTAAAAAATTTAGTTTTATATCTTCCAAGTATATACTATACAGTTGGTCACTAAAGTGTTTGTCAGAGGTCATTTAGGAATTTGCCAAATTTCTAAAAAGTGAATGGGTAAGAAAAAATTATAATATATTAATTGTTTAAGAATTGATAAAAAATAAAGTATCAAAACAGTATTTTCTAGTCAGTTAAACATAAACTTGACAGTACAATGCATATTAGTGCTTTGATATACCATTTCCCCTTTGTTTAAGTCTTTGATCCATTGCGAATTCAAAATGAGTAGATAATGAATTAACTAATAAAGTATTTGGTAACACTTTAATCTTCAGAGATGCCCAAGATTAAAATTACGTGCTTCCAAACAAAACAATTACTTGCATATCAACTTATTTAAACAGGTCGATAACATGTGCAAATAAGTTTCTACAAATCAATTAAGCATCATTATGCGTTGCTATAACTGCCAAACAACATTATACTATTAGTAATGTGTTTCTAGATACTTAACCATGTTACAAAATCCATTAACCGGTCTGTCAGTCTTGTGTCTATCCTGTCACTTCAGGGACAAGCAGTTTAAAGATCAAAGATGCATTTTCATGTTTACACTAGAATTCAAGCTCAGAGCTGTACCACTCTAGGATGGCCAAATTTCTCTGATTTTGAAACAAGAACCACCATGTCTTATTACTTAGCTATCTTTGATGGGCATAAAAGGATGCCTTTCAGGTATTTGACTCTAGATGGATTTATTACTATCTAAAGTTATTGGAGGTTTACCAAAGGAATATAATACTTAGTTGATACTTCAAAAAGCTGTGTGCCAGTTGAAAAACTATACTTTATAGTTTTCAATGGAGCAGGTGGAGAGCCAGTATGCCCTGCCATTCCATGTACCACAAACCTGCCAGAAGTGTTCATTAGTTGCTATTTTCAGTTGTTATACTTAAGGTCGTTCTTGTTATTCTTTACTGTGATTTTTGAGAAACTCCATTCCTATTTCTAATATGATTCTAGGAGATACTCTATTATTTTATTTCATTCCATGTTAATTTCTGACTTCTATAGATCATCTATGGGCTTACATGAGATGTGGATATTGCCATTTCTCTTTCTGGCAGACATGATATGCTAGAATATAGTCTTCACAGGGACAGGGACTTTTGTCTATTTTGTTCACTGCTATATCCCCAGAGTCTAGATTAATGCCAGACACATTAGGTCCCAGTGAAATGTGTTGAATGAATAAATGATCAATGTCAATTTAAGCTTCAAGTAATTATGGACATTAAAAAATAAAATTAAAGTAGTCATTTAAATCCTGTGTTTTAGATATCTTTGATAAAGGGATACATTTATTTTACTTAAAACTTCCAGATAACCACAGAAGGCAAACCCCATGACCTCTTCTCTTTCTTTTGTACCTGTTCTCAAGCTGAGCACTTACCTTTCTTATTTCCTTTATTGCCAAACTCTTTGAAAGAACAAAGTGCCTCTACTTCTTTGCAGATGGATCAGCCTCATTATGCCCTCCTCCCACTGCAATCTGGCTTCTACCCTCTCAGTTTTCCTGGAGTTTGTCTCACTAATGTCACCAAAGTTCTCCCACTACTAAGATCCAATGGTTTCTTTCTAGGCCCCTCCGTTCTCTCTCTCTCTCTCTCTCTCTCTCTCTCTCTCTCTCTCTCTCTCTCTCTCTCTCTCTCTCTCTCTTATCTTCTAGAGCATTGGTCCTCAGTCTGCTCCTTTTTGAGAAACTCCTTCCTTGGCTTCTGTTTCTCCCTTTTTCCTGATTCTCCTCCTAAATTATTGCTTATTTATGAGCCCCCTTTCTGACTTCTTTCCGCTTACTGTTGCAGAGAGAATTGGTCTTCCTCAACCCCACTTCTCTTCTTATTTGTTCCTTCTGTGGCCTCATTCATTCTCTTGACTACAATACCCTCTGTGCTACTGATTTTCTAGTCTGTATCACTAATTCAAACCTCACCCTCAAGTCTTACACATTTATGTGCAAAAGCATTCTAAATTTTTCTACCTGTATATTCCTTAGATTGAACATCTTCAAATTTAGCCTATTCAAATTTAAGTCAATGTTAATTCTTTGAATGCCATCTCCTATTTTTCCTGTTCCAGGGTAAAAACATCACCATCTTCTTAGATACTCAAGCAAGAAGATTAATGTTTATTCTTTATTTTTCCTTTCTCCCTCACACCCAGCCACTGAATCCTATAAATTCTAAAATAAATTCACAGTAGTTATGTTCCATAAAGTCACTTTGAACAATATATTAGTGAATAGTGAATCATTGCTCCCAGGGGAAATATAGGGTTAGGTCCTCTGAGCCTCTGTACATGACATTTTTGTCAAGTGATTAAAATATATTGTTGATCCATTCACATTAGATTCATAGTCAACAAACAGCTGTATAACGTATGCTTGAATAAAGTTATCTAACACATATTTTCTCCAGAAGGCACATCACAGCCTTCTTGCACTTGGGAATACTATTTGGGGGCCATTTTAAACAGTGAAATCACCAACAAAGTCACAAAGGTGTGAAAAACAGGGCACTCAATCCACCGTGGAAAGGACACTTGGATCAGGATGAAAACGGAAACAGGAAAGCACAGCCTCGCCTCCTTGGACCTCAGCTGGGAGCAACTCCAATCTGTCACCACTCTGCATGTCTGCAAATGACCACAGGTGCCACAGGTATCGATCTGGGGTTTACCTACGTTTTTAGTGAGTCAGCATACTTGCGAAAGCAGACACTGGAAGTACTTAGGATCAACTGTACATCTAAATGCTCATCATTTTGTCCTGAGTTATTATAGTACTTGCCTAAATGTTATCATTGACTCAGATCTCCTTTTAATTCCTCCTCCTACTGTTTTCAAGAAGTCATCACTGATCTAGTCACATTGCAGGGTAAACACTTTCAGTGTTAACTCCGTCTTAGTGAAGAAATAGATTTAAACAGATCAGCACAATGCATAGATTAGCTCCAACCTTCCTTTCCAGTCCCATCCTTCATCCCCAATGTGGGTCCTAAAAAAAAAAAAGAAATTCTCCCCCTTTCTAAGTTCTTGTAGCTGGGCTAAAAATCAAATTGCTAGAGACAGATTAACAGGAAAAATGTCCAAGTTTATTATGCAAAAGAACATTTGGGGGTCCAAAGGAATATGAAAACCCAAAGAGGCATTGGACAGTTGAGATTTATATGCCATTTTGAACAAAGGAAAAAGGAGGGAGGCAGGGGTCTGGGATTTGGAGGGGAAATAGGCAATCTGCAGAGCTGAAGATGCGGCAAATTCCTGCTAGGCAACCTGAAGACAATGGGCAGAAAGGGGCATCCAATGGACACCTGCTAGGATCCTCCCCATACCTCCTCTCTAATGCGAAGGCGAATACTCTAAAATTCCCTTTCTGGAGCAGGCTTTTCCATCTTAATCTCTCAGGCAGAAAAGGAGGAGGGTTGAAGGTTCTTTCTGAGTCTTTTCTTAATAACCCGCTGAAAAATCAATATCCCCAAAGGTGCATGTTGGGGAGGAACCTTTGGTCCCCTTCACCACCCACACTATTTTCTTTTTGAACATAACTAGTGTTCAACAAAAACTATGTTGTTATTTTATACCTCTAGGCCTTTTCATATTTTTCACACTCGCAGTAATATGGTCATCCCTCTTCATTGCTGGACGAAAATAGGCCTCAGCTAGGCCTTTGAGTAGCCATTTTAATTTTTGTCAGGCATGTAATAATCCTCTCACCTGCCTTATAGATTTTTGTAATAAACCTGGACTCTGTTATTGGCTTAGGCCTCCCCATACACTTTGCCTTTCTTAAAGGTAGTGTTACTAACACAGTAAACTAGTTATTATTTAACAGTAAAAGAGTAAAGGGAAAATAAGCTAATTTAATACTCTAGGTCCATTCCCCGCATGGAGGAAGGGACTGGACAAAGGCAGTTTAGACGCATGCCCAGTAGGTTCTGAGTGACGTGGGAGGTGCCTACCTGTCTTGGGAGCTGCCTACCTGTCCGTCACACCTGGAGGTGAGTCAGTGGCCAAAATAGGCGTGGCCACAGCACACACACAAAACCTGAATATTTAATCTCCTAGATAAAGGAGCTGTCCCTCTTGCTCTCTCTCTCTTGCTGACCCAGCTGGACTGTTTGTGGGGCTCCCACACCCTGCATTGCCTCATGTAGACCACAGCCATGTGGGACCCATACCATGGACTAATGGACTGAATCTGGACTGATCCTAATCTGGACACAGCTGCACCATGGAACAGACACTCTGGACTTTGGCTTTATTTCTGGCCTTGCTTAACCAAGAACTACCTCTCTTTGAGGACTGGACTGAGGGACATGGATTTTATAACCCCAGAAAAAACCATCCATTCTCCCACGAGGCTTCTGAGTATGCTTGTTCTGACTGCACCCCGAGAGCTTCCTGCCCATGAGTGTTGGAGGCATCTGGACCACTCTTGCCTCTGGCAAGAACATGCATTTTTTGTTTAATTTCTCTTTCTCCACTCTTATCCAGTTGGTTATTAAGTTTTATGACTTCAACTTCCAAATTATCTAATAGTACCAGGCTTAGCATCTGACCCTTCTTAGCCGAACAGTAGATGTTTGTCGAGTGAATGGATGAATGTGTAGATAAACAATTAGATGTTGGTCAGTTTATGAGGGATTTTGGATTGGTCAGATACTGTTACTAACAGTTCATAAGAGATTGTAAATTAATGGTCCAGAACTATCTATGTACTAAAATTAAAGCAACTAGAGTATATGAGTACTTGCTGGCATTTAATCCTATCGTAATCTGTCTTCATGACTACATCACTTTTCCTCTGAAATGGAAATAAGATGGCAGACATTTTGAAATGTACTCCAAGTTAATGCCACTTTTATTCAGTTGGTGTGGGTCAATTACCAATGATTTTTTTTGCTAACAGGATTGTTTAAAGAAACAATGAGAAAAGAAATGTGTTAAGAATCTGAAGAATATTGAGTTACACACATTGTTTTATAGTTAGTTTCTCTGGGGGAAAATCATAAAACAGAAAATGATAATATCAAGAACAGTTCAGTGAAACAGATTGTAAATGATAGCATGAAAAACTTGACTTTATTTATTTTTCCTTGATAAGTAATAACATTTGAAATCATGGGTATCTTTTGCTATGATTCATCTTTACATCTAGAAAAGTCATTTATATGCTGATGAATTTAATACCTTGCCCTCATTTTTAGATGAACATCATTGGGTTACTTGGATGTTAGCAAGAAAAATTAAACTTCTGAAATGCTTCATTCAGGAATAGAAATTGGGTGTTTTATTATATTTTTCTCTAATGGATGAAAAACTAGAAAGGATACATTTTTTAATCTATGGGAATCTTGTCTTTTATATCTAAAATGTGTTTTACTATTGCTTGGAAGCTATAATAAAGCTTTTATCTCTCCCTGTGTTCATAAATGCTTGTGTGTATATGTCTGTAACAAGATAAACACCCCACGAGGCTGTATGTTTATCTCTTCATTTCTTTTCCCTTCTGGGATTGGGATTCCCAATCAAATACTGAGAAGGAGAGGGAGAACTGTGCTGTATAATGGAAAGAGCTTTGCCCTTGACCTTGGCTTTAGTCTTACCTCTGCCTTTACCAGTAAAACAATGTTGCTTAGAGCAAGTTACTTAGTATCTCTGGGCCTTATTTTTCTTACCTGTATAAATGATTTCATTGGACAACATAATTTCTAAGATCACTTCATTTTTTAAATTCTTTGATGAAAGATGAAAAAGTTCAGTTACTACAGGGATGTTGACAGAAAGTTTTATTCCAAACATGGAATAGACATTTAACACATTTGTTAAATGCATATTTGTTAAATGAAGGAATTCTGTTTAATGGGTAATTTTACGTGTAAACTTGACGGGGCCACAAGGTACCCAGACATTTGGCCAAACGTTATTCTGAGTATGTCTGTGAGAATGTTTCTGGGTGAGATTAACATTTGATTTGGTAGGCTGAGTAAAGCAGATTGACATCCCTAATGTGGGTGGACCTCATCCAATCAATTGGAGACCTGAATAGAACAAAATAGCTGAGTAAGAGGGAATTTCTTTTGGCCAACTGCTTGATCTGAACATTGATCTTTTATGGCCTAAAAATCAGCTCTTCTTGTGTCTCAACCCGCCAACATTTGGACTGGAATTACACATTGGCTCTCCTGAACTTCTTGTTTGCCAACTCCAGAGTTTAGGGCTTCTCAGCTTTCATAACTGCATGAGTTAGTTCCGTATAATATCCATCCATCCATCCATCCATCCATCCATCATATTGATTCTGTTCCTCTGAAGAACCCTAAAATATCTTGGATGCATTCCCCTTATGCCTTTCTCTACCTAGTCCCAATTAGTCATTGATTTTTGTGAACTCTGCTTCTAAAATATCTGGCATCTTCTCAAACTAGATTTTACTGAAAAGAAGCTCCTGTTATTTTTTTTTTTTAAACAATGCACACAGTGTCTTCTTTATTCAATTTCTCTTCTCCCAAACCTATGTAAAAAGTGGACCAACAATTTTCTAAAAATATATTTAATTATAAATAAGTTGATTTTTATCCAGATAAATATTTGAGATTTTTTTTTTTATGGCACATGCTCTAATTAAGTTAAAATATAGGACTACTGTGCAGATTATTTTATTTATTTAAAAAATACAAGTTATTTATTTTGTATTTAAAATAAAAGGACAGCCTGGCTGGTGTGGCTCAGAGGTTGAGCATGAACCCATGCACCAAGAGGTCATCAGTTCGATTCCCGGTCAGGGCACATGCCCAGGTTGTGGGCCCGATCCCCAGTGGGGGCACGCAGGAGGTGGCCAATAAATGTTCTCTCTCATCGATGTTTTCCCTCTATCTCTCTCTTTCTCTCTACCTCTCCCTTCCTCTCTCTCTGAAAGCAATAAAGAAAAATAAAATAAAATAAAAAGACAGCCCTGGCTGGTTTGGCTCAGCTGGAGTGTCGCCCCACGGACCAATGAGCCCTGGGTTTGATTCCAGCCTAGGGCACATAACTTGGTTGTGGTTCACCCTCGGCCCTGGTCTGGGTCATGCGAGAGGCAACCAGTCGGTGTATCTCTCTCACGTTGATGTTTCTCTCCCTCTCCCTTTCCCTCCCACTCTATCTGAAGATAAATAGAAAAATATCTTCAGGTGAGGATTAAAACAACAACAACAACAACAACAACAAAATAAATAAATAAAATAAAAGGACACTGGGGAGGAGATAATGAATAGTCCAAACTATTGGTACCAGGGTACTTAAATGTAAGAGCCATGAAGATGTGTTAATAATGGGGATGTGATATAGAACCATAACTTCCTCTTTCCAATAGCATAATTAATCAAGTACACAATGTTCTAGGTACTGGAAAAAGAAATACGAAACAGTACATAGTCCTTATTTCTAAGGAGTTAAGTCAAATGGAAGAGATACAGATAGGCATCATAAATATTATAGGGAAGAATCAAAGTCCTGTACTGGAGGTGGTTTTATCCATTGTCAAATGGGATAATAATAATAGTAAGTACTTCATATCATTATGAGGTTTAGATTAAATGACATTGCATTAGCTTTTGCCCAATATTTCAGTGGCTTTCTAAAACCAAGTTGTGTTTCTTTCTCTTGTTACATAAGAACTGCAGATTAGCTGTTGCTTTGCTGGATTTGACTGATATCACTTGGGCTCCATGTGTCTTCTCATTCTGGGAATCATGTTAAAGGAACATGTTGAAACATTCTGTTCTCATGGTGCAGAGAAGAGTAAGAGAGATAGGGACTCCAACATGGCGGCGGGCAGTACTGGAGTGAGGGTGAGAGTGTGAGTGGGTGAGTGTGTGTGAGAGAGAGTGTGCATGACTGTGAGTGTGGGTGGGCAGCTGCCTGTTGGTGGGGGAACCCAGGGCAAGCCATTTGGGTGCTTTGGCAGAGAGAACTGCCAACAGCAGGAGCACACTCCGCAGCTGGGTGCTTTTTCCTGCTCTGGATCAGAGAGTAGGCCATTTTGGGGGATCCATAGGGTCCTCCTTAGGAGGAAGCTGCAGGGAACTGCAGAGACCCAACACCCTAGGCTAAAGATAGACACCTGTAGCTCCACCACCTTTCCTCTGGCAGCAGAGAAGCCCACTGACCCTGCGGGATCTGCCAGCAGCAGAGTGTCCTGCTACTCCCCCAAGATCCAACTGCGGCAGAGGGGCCTGCAGCCCCTGGGGAACCCACCAGCAGCAGATAGCTCCCGTCCTACCTGCCCCACTACAGCAAAGAGCTGCCACCCCCACTACCACAGTTGAGAGTCACTAGCACCCCCAGATGACTGGACCAGATCCCAGATCCGTTGCTCACAACCAGCTGCAACCTGACGCCCTGGATGCATCCACCTGCTCCTGTAACCTGGCCAGCCCCCCTGGCTCCAGACCAGTGAACCAGTAAAATGGTGAGACAAACAAACAACCCCTAAATGAAAGAAAAGAAGGAACTGCCAGAAAAGGAACTAAATGAAATGGAGGCAAGCTGTTTGTCAGATAAAGAATTCAAAGTAATAGTTATAAGGGTGCTCAAACAACTTAGAATTATAAGCAACTCAATAAGAAGTATTGAGAACTCAGTGAAAACTGCATAGGCATGAAAAAAGAGATATAAGTTATAAATAAAAGTCAAGTGGAAATGAAGACTGACATAGCTGAAATAAAAAATACCCTGGAAGGATTCAATAGTAGATTAGAAAAAGCTGAAAACTGAATCAGCAATTTAGAAGACAAGGTAGAAAAAACACCCAATCAGAGCAGCAAATGCAAAAAAATAAATAAAAATAAAAAAATAAAAAGCAAGAGGAGAATTTAAGGGAACTTTGGAGCTATGTAAAACATAACAACATTTGCATCATAGGGATGCCAGAATGAGAAGATTTGGAGAAAAAAAATAGAGAACTTGTTTGAAGAAATAATGATAGAAAACTTCCTAACCTGGTGAAGGAAAAATTCACACAAGGAAACACAGAAAGTCCCAATCAAGATAAACCCAAAAAGACCCACACCTAGACACATCATAATTAAAATGGCAAATGTCAAAGACAAACAAAGAATCTTAAAGGCAGCGAGAGAGAGACAGAAAGTTACCTACAAGGGAGCTCCCATTAGACTCTCAGCTGATTTCTCAATAGACACACTACAGACCAGAAGAGAGTGGCATGACGTATGCAAAGTAATGAAAAGCAAGGGTCTGAATCCAAGACTATTCTATCCAGCAAGACTATCATTCAAAATTGAAGGGGAAATAAAGAATTTCACAGACAAAAAAGAAATGCTCAGTATCACTAATCATCAGAGAGATGCAAACTGAAATGACTATGAAGTGTCACCTCACACCTCCCAGAATGGCTGCCATCAACAAATCATCAAACGAGTGCTGTTGAGGGTGTGGAGAAAAGGGGGCTCTAGTACACTGCTGGTGGGAATGCAGACTGGTGCAGCCACTATGGAAAACAATATGGTGTTTCCTCAACTAAAAATGGAACTTCCTTTTGGCCCAGTGATCCCACTTCTAGGACTATATCCTAAGAAGTCTGAAAGAATCAGAAAAAATATATGTACCCCTATGTTCATAGCAGTGCTATTTTCAATAGCTAAGATCTGGAAACAGCCCAAGTGTCCATCAGTAGATGAGTGGATAAAAAAGCTGTGGTACATTTATACAATAGAATACTATGCAGCTGTAAAAGAGAAATATCTATTACCCTTTGAAACAATGTGGAAGGACCTGGAGAGGATTATGCTAAGCAAAATATGCCAGTCAGAGAAAGACAAATACCACATGATTTCACTTATTTGTGGAATATAATGAACAAAGTAAGCTGACAAACAACATAGATCCAGAGACATGAAAGTAGGAAACAGACTGACAAACCTCAGAGAGAGGGGAGATGAGGGGGTGGTGGGAAGAGATAAATCAAAGAGCTTATATGCATATATGCATAAACAATGGACACAGACAACAGTGGGGTGAAGGCAGGGGGCAGAGGAGTGGGGAGGAGTGTGTCAATGGGGGGAAAAAGGACGGAAATCTGTAGTACTTTCAACAATAAAAATAAATTTAAAAAATAATGAGTAAGGGAGACAGAGCCAGACTATGTGTAGGCATGTAAAGCTTCTGCACAGACATAGGGTACGTCTCGTTTATTCAGATATTATTGGCCATATGAAGGCACATGGTCAAACCAAAACCAATAGTTAGGGAAAAATACTTTGCCTTCCAGGAGCATGGCACAAATGAGATGCAAATAAACATTTATGAACAGATAATACAATCTACCTGAAGATATAATACATGTAAAACACATAAAACACTTAGTAAAATATCAGGCACAGAGTACATAATTGTACAATAATAGTAACACTAATAATAGTGGTTAAATTATATAGAAACCCAAATAATGGGTAACTCCATTGTTGCAGGGGAATGTAGGACAGCATTACAGAGAAGGAGGTATTGGGCCAGTAGTTCAGGGGAGAGAGGAAGGGCATTCTAGATAGAAAGAACATAATGGACAAAGACTAGTAATATAGAAAGGGATTAATTTAGAGACTAAATAGTTATAGAGTTTATGACCTGTCCTGAAAATGATGTCTAATGTCTAACTGATTATAACTTACAATAATTTCAGCTGCAAGTAACAGAAACAAAACATGCGTTATGTTACTAAACAGGAAGTCTTAAGGTGGTGAATTTCAGGATTCACTCAGTATTGTAAGGATGTCTTCACTAACCTAGGGTTTTATCTTTCCATCCTGCCACCCCTTGGTGTGATAGCTCTCCTCTTGTGTTTATAAGTTGTCTTTTATAACTCAAAGTATCATGTCCTCACTCAACAGCATCTGTGTGTAGGATGAGAGTTTTTTCTCTTGTGTCTCCTTTTATCAGGTCAGAAAATATTTTCCAGAAGCCCCCTTCAAAGCTGAATTCTTGTATCTAAATAATCACTGGAGAAAATGTGATCACCATGATTAATTTAAGATAATAATGAGTCTAAGAAAGTTCTTATCTTCTCTGAACACATTTTTCCCCTCCTAGACACAAATACAATCAGGATTCTCTTAGCACAAAAAGAAGGTAACATTGATACCACCTACTATGCTCAGACCCGAGATTTATGTTTTCTATTCAAGATTAAACATCTGGGATGGGTGACGATCTCAGCGAATGTTATCTTGACGTTAATCACTGATATTGTATCTTTGAATGACTTCTGACACTAAATTATAGTTGAGAACTGGGAAAAAAAGTTAGCAATATAAGTGTGGGGCCAACGGATTTTTTATTTTTATTTTTTTCTTTATTGATTCTAGAGAGAGAGAGAGGAAGGGAGAGGGAGAGAGAGATAGAAACATCGATGAGAAAGAACATTGATTGGCCGCCTCCTGCATGTCCCCCACTGGGGATCAGGCCCACAACCTGGGCATGTGCCCTGACCGGGAATCGAACTGGTCACCTCTTGGTGCATGGGTCGACGCTCAACCACTGAGCCACACCAGCTGGGTAGCCCCTGTTTCTTAATAATCACATAGAATAAATCTCTTATCCTATTTTTTTGTTTGTTTGTTTATTGATGTACTGTGGTGAATTTCATCAATATTGACAACTTGTGCTACAACAAAAATATAATAGACTGGGTTGCTTAAAAAACATTTATTTCTCACAGTTCTGGAGCCTGGGAAGTCTAAAATAAAGACACAAGTAGATTCAGTGTCTGGTGAGGGCCTGCTTCCTGGTTCATAGTCAGCTCTCTTCTTCTTCTGGTCTTCGTGTATTTATAGGGCATTAATCCTGCATGGAGGCTCTACTCCCATGACCTTATCCAAATCTCATTATCTCTCAAAGGCCCCACTTCCCAATGCCATCATACTGGAGAATATATAGAGACATACAAATTGGGTGGGGGAGTTGAGAACAGACATTCGATCTATAGCAACAACCAATAATTTTCTATTAAAAAATCCCTTCATTTTCTACAAACCTAAAGGATAAAAGAGCTCAGCATCCTCCCTTGATTTACACTCAACTCTGTGCCATTACAGAGACCAATTTGAACACTTGGTCATTTTGTAGCTTTCTTCAACGGGGTGCTGACTTGCAAGGGTAATTTAGCAGTGAACATTAAAGGCTGACAAAATGATATGAGTCAATACGTACACTCACACTCTGTATTAGGATTCTGAAAACGTTAAAAGCTTAATTTATTTACAATGGAAAAAAATAAAATTTCTGGAGCGAAAGGCAGAAATTCATTTATTTTCCTTTCTTGATCCATATTCTAATATTCAGACAGCATGGTTCTCTGACTCACTGGGCTAATCCCCCCTGTTTATGACATATTTCAATGCCCACACATTTTTAGTTCTCATGACTTTCTTTTGTTCATATGTTTGAGTCAATTATGTTAGCTATTCATCAGTGTATTAGACAAGTCTCTACCACTTTATCCTTCAGTGTCTCTCATTATAAACTTTTTGTTCCCCCTCCACCTCGACTGCTTGATGGAATTTAAATCACAAAATGGAGCAGAAAGGAAGAAATTAGGATGCATGGGCTTTATGGGAAAGATTATTCGTCAGAGGAGATCTGAAAATATGTGAAAACAATGAGAACAAAGAGACGAAAATGGCTGTTTTGGTGGGTGGATCCCTTGAGGAACAGGCAGTCATAAGCACAGAGATGTCGTGAAGAAAGGAGGGACCTTAAAAAGGTTTAGTCAGCACAGTTTGCACTTGCTGGACAGATCCTGATTTTCCTCAGTCTGATTAGTAATTTAAAAAATTTGAAATGTTGAACAAATAAAGCTTCCTTTTAAATATTTATGTCAGGACTTACGACCTATCTCTTAATATTTTCTGCTGAAAGAAACCAAATTAACAGCAACAAAAATAAGGGCATAGCAGTTTTTAGTCATTCAATAACTTACCAGCATATTCCCATTATATATATATATATATATATATATATATATATATATATATATATATATATGCCATCAATAGAACATGTTTAAAGCAAATAAAAATTTTTCTAAAACTGAAGACCTACTAAGAACCAAGCACTAAGGTAGATAACTTTCATTCATTATCTCATGTGGTCTTCCCAACAGTCTGGAGATGCCTGGTTATGCTTATTTTACATATGAGTGAATTCAACCCCATAGAGTTTAAGTAAATCACCCACAGTTTTCAAATAGGGAACTAGGATTTGAACCCACTTCTCT
The DNA here is from genome assembly GCA_030848825.1 of Tadarida brasiliensis. Lineage (NCBI taxonomy): Eukaryota > Metazoa > Chordata > Mammalia > Chiroptera > Molossidae > Tadarida > Tadarida brasiliensis. The sequence continues at coordinate 225,600,749 of CM061257.1, read as the reverse complement.
TGCACTCTAAAGGGTGTTCACATTATTCTCTATAACGTTATAATGTCTGTAAAGGGCTATATGAGATTTAAAAGGGTCTGTAGAGCATTAGAATGAACCTATGAACAAACATATACATTTTATATACTCAGTAATTAAAGAAAAGCTAGGCTCCCTTCTTGTAATTACTACAATTTTATTGTTCTTGCCCTCTTTTTGTTTGGTTCTAGCTAGAAGCAAACATTGTTATATAGCTTTGGCTGAAGGATTTATATTTTGTTTTTTAACCAACGTAGACTCATTGCGTACTGTTAGTGGAAAGACAAATTGGTACAACCTTAATGGGCACAAATTAGCAATATATATAGCATCTTAAAAATGTTTATCTCTTTCAAACTAGTAATTTTCCTTCCTTGTACTTAAAGGAATAATCTGATATATTTCCAAAATTATGTCAGAGGCATATTGCAACATTATTATAATTATAAACAATTGAAATTACCAACAATGGATTACTGATTGAATAATTGAGAGTATAGTCACATGAGCAGATTATATGCAACCATTAAAGATGATAATTTAGAATAGTAATAATTTAGTAAGTGTTTAAGATTATTAAATGAAAGTTTAGTTTACAAAACAATGTGTTAAGTATAATTCCAATTTTATTTAAGTTCATATAAATCTATGAAAAATAGAAGCAGACATATCAAAAGGTTAACAATTACTCTCTGGATTGAAGTATTACACAGAATTTTAATTTTTTCTTCAATTTTGTCTGAACTTCCAAAGTTTAAACACTAAACATATGTTGCTTTGTGATCTACATAAGTAATTAAAAATATTAAGATTACAGATTTTAAAAAATGTTTTCCAATTTAAAGTCAACAAAGAAATCACACAAGGAATTGAATCCTTTGGCATTTTCTAGCTCATGTTTTTCAACCTGTTTCTACTTTGGACTAGGTGTTGTAATATACATGTTCTCATATTTTTAGCTCAATTGTTTTGTCCATAACTTGTATCAGATTTCCAAATCAACCATGAAGAAGACTCATTCATCCCTTAAATATGTTTGCAAGAAGCTGCCCGACATAGAGGCAACAGGAGGACTGAGCGGAGGACCCCTTTCTCTAAGAAAACCCAAACACTAATCTAAAAAAGATAGAGTTCTAGGTATTGCTCTGTACATTCTTATACTGGTTGAGGCAGTCCACAAGCACTGTGCTTTTTGCTTGTGCCTCACACTTCTTTTCCTCTTGTACTACTATTCTTGGGGTCATGAGACACTTATAATTGATGGGTACATTTCATGTAATGGTAATTCAGTTGCTCCAAAACACTTTTTTTTTTTTAATTAGAAAATATTTTCAATATGCAAAAATATGCACTTAACCATCTACTCTATTTATATACAACTAATTATATATACATCCCAAGACAGCAGCAATTCTAGATTCCATGTTCACATTGCAAATACGAAGTTGAAATTGGGGGGTTGGAGGTCATACTTCCAAATTATGAAACAGAGTCTCATACCTGATTTCATTTTTTAAAATTAATTAATTAATTTATTTTTGTTACAGATGTTTCTCCTTTTTCCCCCCAGACACCCTTCTCCCTATCCCTCCCCCCCACCCCAACCACACAAGCATTGTTGTGTATGTCCATTGGTTACACATACATGCATATAAGTTCTTTGGTTTATCTCATCCCTCTACCCGCCCCCCTTCTCTGAAGTTTGTCAGTCCGAACCATACTCCTTTCTATGTCTCTGGGTCTATTTTGTTCATCAGCTATTATTGTTCATTATATTCCACAAATAAGTGAGATCATGTGGTATTTGTCTTTCTCTGATTGGCTTATTTCGCTTAGCATAATACTCTCGAGGTCCCTCCATGTCATCTCAAAGGATAAGGGATCTTTCTTTCTAACACTTGCATAGTGTTCCACTGTGTATATGTACCACAGCTTTTTTTATCCATTCGTCTACTGATGGACACTTGGGCTGTTTCCAGATCTTAGCTATTGTAAATAGTGCTGCTATGAACATAGGGGTACACATATTCTTTCTGGTTGGTGTTTCAGGCTTCTTAGGATATGTTCCTAGAAGTGGGATCACTGGGTCAAATGACAGTTAAATTTTTTATTTTTTGAGGAAACACCATATTGATTTCCATAGTGACTGCACCAGTCTGCATTCCCACCAGCAGTGTACTAGAGTCCCCTTTTCTCCACACCCTCGCCAACACTTGTTGGTTGATGATTTGTTGATGGCGGCCATTCTGACAGGTGTGAGATGATACCTCATTGTTTTAATTTGCATCTCTCTGATGATTAGTGATGTTGAGCATTTCTTCATATGTCTCTTAGCCCTTTGTATGACCTGTTTGGAGAGGTGTCTATTTAGTTCCTCTGCCCATTTTTTAATTGGGTTCTTTGTCTTCCTTTTGTTGAGTTGTATGAGCACTCTATATATTTTGGAGATTAACCCCTTATCTGATGTATCATTGGCAATTATGCTCTCCCATAGAGGGGGTTCCCTATCTGTTTTGATGGTTGTTTCTTTTGCTGTGCAGAAGCTTTTGAGTTTGATGTAGTCCCATGTGTTCATTTTTTCCTTTGTTTCTGTTGCCTTAGGTGATGTATCTGAAGATTCTGCTGCATATGTTGTCTGAAATTTTGTTGCCTACATCTTCTTCTAGGATTTTTATGGATTCACAAGTCACATTTAAGTCTATTATCCATTTTGAGTTTATTCTTGTGTATTGTGTAAGTTGATGGTCTAGTTTCATTTTTTTGCATGTAGCTGTCCAATTTTCCCAGCACCATTTATTAAAGAGGCTGTCTTTATTGTATGCTCTTACCACCTTTGTCAAATATTAATTGAGCATAATGTCTTGGGTCAATTTCCGGATTCTCTGTTCTGTTCCACTGGTCTATATGCCTGTTCTTGTGCCAGTACCAGGCTGTTTTGATTACAGTAGCTTTGTAGTATAAGCTGATATCCGGTATTGTGATCCCACCTACTTTGTCCTTCTTTTTCAAGATTGCTGTGGCTATTCGGGGTCTTTTTTGGTTCCATATGAACTTTTGAAGTATTTGTTCTAGTTCTGTGAAATATGTCATTGGTATTTTGATTGGGATTGCGTTGAATCTATAGATTGCTTTGGGTAATATGGACATTTTAATGATGTTAATTCTTCCAATCCATGAACAAGGTATGTGCATCCACTTTTTTATATCTTCCTCTATTTCTTTTTTCAATGTCCTGTAGTTTTCTGCAAATAAGTCCTTTACTTCTTGGGTTTAGTTTATTCCTAGGTATCTTAATTTTTTTGCCATGATGGTAAATGGGATTGTTTTTTTAGTTTCTCTTTCTGTGAGTTCATCATTGGTGTATAAGAATGCCATTGATTTCTTGATGTTAATTTTGTATCCTGCTACTTTGCCAAATTCATTTATTAAGTCTAGTAGATTTTTGATGGAGTCTTTAGGGTTTTCTATGTATAATATCATGTCATCTGCGAATAATGACAGTTTCACTTCCTCCTTTCCAATTTAGATCCCTTTTATTTTTTTCTTCATGTCTGATTGCTGTGGCTAAGACTTCCAGTACTATGTTAAATAAGAGTGGCGAAAGTGGGCATCTTTGTCTTGTTCCTGTTCTTAAGGGAAATGTTTTTAGTTTTTGCACATTGAGTATGATATTGGCTGTAGGTCTTTCATATATGGCCTTTATTATGTCAAGATATGATCCTTCTATTCCAAAATTGCTGAGCGTTTTTATCAGAAATGGGTGCTGGATTTTGTCGAATGCTTTTTCAGCGTCTATTGATATGATCATGTGGTTTTTATATTTCATTTTGTTTATGTGGTGTATCACATTTATTGATTTGTGAATATTGTACCAGCCTTGCATCCCTGGGATGAATCCCACTTGGTCATGGTGAATAATTTTTTTGATGTATTGCTGGATCCGATTTGCTAGTATTTTGTTTAGGATTTTGGCATCTATGTTCATCAGGGATATTGGTCTGTAGTGTTCTTTCCTTGTAGTGTCTTTACCTGGTTTTGGAATTCGAATTATGCTGGCCTCATAAAACAAGTTTGGAAGACTTCCTTCTTCTTGAATTTTTTGAAATAGTTTGAGGACAATGAGTGTTAGCTCTTCTTTGAATGTTCGGTAAAACTCCCCCATGAAACCATCCAGGTCTGGACTTTTGTTTGCTGAGAGAGTCTTGATTACATCTTCAATTTCCTTAGTTGTTATTGGTCTGTTCAAGTTTTCTATCTCTTTCTGGTCCAGTTTTGGGAGACTGTGTTTCTAGAAATTTGTCCATTTTGCTTAGATTGTCGAATTTGTTGCCATATAAATGTTCATAGTATTTGCTAACGATCCTTTGTATGTCTGTGGTGTCAGTTGTTACTTCTCTTTCATTTCTGATTTTGTGTATTTTGGTTCTCACTCTTTGTTTCTTGGTGAGTCTAGCTAAAGGTCTATCAATCTTGTTTATCTTTTCAAAAAACCAGCTCTTTGTTTCATTGATCCTTTGAATTGTTTTTTTTTTTTTTTTGTCTCTATGTCATTTATTTGTGCTCTGATCTTTATTATTTCCTTCCTTCTACTTGCTCTGGGGTTTTCTTTTTGTTTGCTTTCTAGTTCTTTAAGTTGTGAGGTTACATAGTTTATTAGAAATTTTTCTTGTTTCTTGAGGCAGGCCTGTAGTGCTATGAACTTCCCTCTCAGAACTGCTTTGGCTGCATCCCATAGATTTTGTGTTGTTGTGTGTTCATTTTCATTGGTTTCCAGGAAGTTTTTAATTTCTTCCTTGATCTCCTCAGTAAGCCATTCATTGTTTAATAACATGCTATTTAGCCTCCATGTGTTCAAATGTCTTTACATGTTCTTCTTGCAATTGATTTCTAGTTTCATGCCATTGTGATCTGAGAAGATGCTTGATACGATTTCAATTTTCTTGAACTTGTAGAGACTTAGTTTGTGTCCTAACATGTGGTTTACCTTTGAGAATGTCCCATGTGCACTTGAGAAGAATGTGAATTCTGTAATTTTGGGGTTTAATTCTCTATAGATATCTATTAAGTCCATTTGGTCTAGTGCTTCATTTAGAGTCTCTGTTTCCTTGTTAATTTTTTGTCTAGAGGATCTCTCCAGTGATGTCAGTGGGGTGTTGAAGTCCCCTGCTATGATTGTATTGCTGTCAATTTCTCCTTTGAAGTCCTCCAGAAGATTTTTAATATATTTTGGTGCTCCTATATTCAGTGCATATATGTTTACCAAGGTTATATCTTCCTGTTGGATAGATCCTTTCAATATTATGTAGTGACCTTCTTTGTCTCTAGTTATGGCCTTCATTTTGAAATCTAATTGATCAGATATGAGTATTGCTACCCCAGCTTTTTTTTTCCTTTCTGTTTGCTTGGAAGATTTTTTTCCATCCCTTCACTTTCAACCTATGTGAGGCTTTTGTTGTGAGGTGAGTCTCTTGTAAGCAACATATATATGGGTCATGCTTTCTTATCCAATCCGCTACTCTGTGTCTTTTTATCTGAGCATTCAATCCATTTACATTTAAGGTGATTATTGATATGTACTTATTTATTGCCATTCTTGTTTAGTGTGGTTATATTTTCCTTCCTATTTCTTCTAATTACAGCAGTCCTTTTAACATTTATTGCCATGCTGGTTTGGTGCTAATGTATTCCCTTAGCCTTTTTTTGTCTGGGAAGCTCTTTATTTGACCTTCTATTTTGAATGATAGCCTTGCTGGATAGAGTAATCTTGGATTCAGATCCTTGTTTTTCATGACCTCGATTACTTCATGCCATTCCCTTCTGGCCTGTAGTGTATCTGATGAGAAGTCAGCTGATAGCCTTATGGGGGTTCCTTTGTAGGTCACCTGTTGCTTATCTCTTGCCACCTTTAGGATTCTCTCTTTGTCTTTAATTTTTGGCATTTTAATTACTATGTGTCTTGGTGTGGGCCTGTTTGGGTTCTTCTCACTTGGGGCTCTCTGTGCTTCTTGAACTTGAATGCCTTCTTCCTTTACCAAATTCAGGAAGTTTTCTGTCACTATTTCTTCAAATATATTCTCTAACCTTTGCTCATTGTCTTGTTCTTCGGGGACTCCTATGATGCAAATATTATTACGTTTCCAGTTGTCCCACAGTTCTCTTAAGCTGTCTTCCTGTTTTTTAATTGATTTTTCCTTTTGGTTTTCTGATTGGTTAATTTTTTTCTACCTTGTCTTCTAATTCACTGATCCAGTCTTCAGCTTCCTCTACTCTGCTGTTTAGTCCTTCCAATGTGTTCTTCATTTCTGCTATGTCATTCTTCATTTCTTCTTGGTGCTTCTTAATTTTCAATTGGTTGATTTTCATTGTTTCTATGTCTTTACTTATGGTGTTGATGTCCTTATTCATGCTGTTGAGCATCCTCAAGATCATGGCTCTGAATTCTAGCTCTGTTAATTTGCTTAACTGCATTTCATTTATCTCATCTTCGGTAGAGGTCTCTTATTCTTTCATTTGGGATTTGTTTCTTTATTTCACTATTTTGGCTATCTCAGTGGGTTTTGGAGCCTGTCAAATTTTCCTGTGGATGTTGGTGTTCTGCTGTTTGTGGCTCCCTCTACTGGGTTTGGATGAGCATGGGAGAACCCACGTTAAACACCACTGTCAAGTCTTACTTTCCTGAGTAGATTTTCGAGCCCAGGAAATGTTAAGTTATCCTCTAGCTTTTTGCCTAGAGGCTATTAGTCGTGGCTACTTGAAGAGCCTTGGGTTTTCAGTTGAATGAAAACCTCCCTCAGGTGTTCAGTAAGAGGATTTCCCAAGGGTGGGGCAGATGCTGGTTGTTAATAAGCCTCAATTTGCATTTCAATGGCCCACCTGGGTGGGGTTGAATCTTTAAGGGAGGGGCTGCTGCCTCTCCCCAGAACCCTGGGACGGAGTAAGATGGCCACTGTCCTGCGTGGCTGCAACTCAGCAAAAGCTCTGAGCACCCTTCAAATCCCGAGTGTCCCCACACAGTTCCTGTCCAGTCCATCCTCCTTCTGCCAGAGCCCAAGGTGAGTGGCTGTTGCTATTTTAGCGCTCTGTCCCTGCCCTCTGCGCTGTGGAGCGGGCTTGGGAATTTAACCCCAAGGGCACTGCTCACAGCTAAGACCGCTGCTGTCTGTGGTCTCCCAGCCCCCCTCTCGCGCCTCCGCAATTTTACCAAGATCGATTCAGTGTCCCTGGTTATGTGGTCCTCACAAGCTGCTTTTCTGTTGCTTTTTCCCAGTGATTTGTGTTTATTTTAGTTGTAATTCCAGTTTGTTCCTGGGAGATGGTCTGTGTAGCCTCCATTCACTCTGCCGCCATTTTGGAATCCAGAAGCTTTTAGGTATGAATGCCTCCATAACTATTATAAAATAGATATGATTTATACAGCATTTATTCTGTATTGGTTACTGTGGCAAGTATAATACTTTATACTTATTAGTTCGTTTAATCCTCACAACTCTATGAGTTAAGTACTGTTATTATTATCACCATTCCCATTTTATAGATGAGAAAAAGGCTCAGAGTTCTTAGCCCAGGGTTATACAGCTAATAAATGGCGAAGTCAGATTCGGAATGTGGGCAATCATGCTATGTCACCCTACGCTCACTTTGGTTAGCTAAAATGTGTTTCTAGCAAGCCGTGTTACCAATGGCCTGATTGTAACAGCAGCAGTACCATCTCAAACACCTTGTTAAACCACAGCTGTTATTTGAGGGGATGATACTGAGTTGAAAGGCAGATCAGTCTGCCTTTGCTAAAGGCTCAAGTAAAAGGCACTCATCACTTGAAAGTCAACCCTAGTGTTCCATATGGCAAAGGGAAAGTTATATCATTCAGAAGATTGTCAGCTAAGGTTCTGAGTTTGAACAAAAAGCATCAGAATTTGAACTGAGACCACCCAAAACCAAGCCAGGGGTGACTGCGCCTTTCAGATTATGCTAATAGACTTGGACTGAGATTATAAACTTCCTGCAAATGGCAGGCCTCCGACCCAGTGTGTAATCTTTTGCTCTACCATTTATTTATTAACTGGTGACTTTATTTATTTAGCTTTTCTAATGTGTTTTAAATGTTAGTCTTATGTAACTCTGCTGCTTAAAATCCTTCACTCTCTTCTAATTACTTGGTGAGTAAAATCTAAACTCTTGCACATGGCTACAAGGACATGCAAAATCTTGTCCTTCCCAGGAGAGGTTATCCCAGACCACGTCCAAGCAGAATCTGCCACTTTCTTCTTTGTACATGACTCTGTTTTCAATACATACCCAGAGCCTAGCACAGTGTCAAGTATGGGACGGGTTTTTAATTAATGTTCGCCAAAATAAAATGGCATGAAGATTAGAAACAGACTTGGAAATGATTTGCTCATGGGGAGTGGGAGGAAAAAGCAGAGCCAGGAAAAGAGTGAGAACTGGTGATAAAAACAAAGAATAGCTATGAAAATTAGAGAAGACAGCAATAGACATTGGAATTAGAGAAGCAAGACAAGAGTGCTGAGTAATACAATCATTTGCTTTTGGTTTCCAAAGAAGAGGAGGAACTCAAATACATCAGAAGTATCAAAAAAGAGAAAGAGAGAGAAGAAATATCTTAATTGGGTCATTAGGAAGTCATTAGTAACTTTTGGCAGAAGAATTTTGAGAAATTAGTAGGTGAGAGGCAGAAGCCACAAGATAAACACAGAAATGTGTGGCAGGGAAGCTGAGGCAAGAAGTACCTTTGAGAATTTTAATCATGAGAGAAAGAGCACATCATGGAGTTCATGGAAGAAGATGGAGGGTAGAAGAGAGGGGAATGGTGTCCCTTTCTTGCCCCAAATAATGTGTCTTAAAACTACTACCCCTTCCACTTAGTTAAGGAATGTGGTGACATAGTTACATTTTACACATTTCTTTCCACACCAACTACTTCTGAATCTCAGAGAGATTGTTAAAATAAATGTTGAGTGTGGAAGGAACTGGGTGTGAACAGAAGAACATCCAGAGAAAGAAAAAGACTTATAAGAGTTTACTTGAGCCCTGGCTGGTTTGGCTCAGCACTTACAGTATTGACCTGTGGAGAGAGGGGTCGCGGGTTCTATTCCCAGTCAAGGGCACAAGCCTGGATTGCAGGTTCCATCCCTGGTAGGGGTCATGCTGGAGGCAACCAATCAATGTGTCTCTCTCACATTGACATTTCTCTCTCTCTTCCTTCCCCTCCCTCCCTTCTACTCTACTAAAAATTAATGGAATAACATTCTCAGGTGAGGATTAACAACAACAAAAAAAGAGTTTATTTGAGCCAAAATTGCCAACAATTGCCAGGAAGCAAAATCTCAATGAATTGAGAAAATGCTCCTGAGAATGGCAGTTATGCAGCTTACTTTATTTTATTTATTTATTTTTATTTTTATAGATTTAAGGAAGGAAGTTGGGGCGTTATGTGAAGTTCATTGGTGGTAGATTAAGGAGGCGGGAGAAAGCAAAGTGGGGAAATCTCTGAGACTGGATAAAAAGCAAAACACAGAGATGCATCTTTTACATTGGTGGGTACAGGAGAGTGAACATTCAGGGTACCTCGAGATGGCACCTGGGCAACAAGACAGCAGTGTGGTTTCTGCTCTGGTGCCCAGGTTGTGCCCTGAGGGGTCTGGGAAAGAAAAGTACTCTGACCGTTCAAAAGCATGTTATTTTAGATGCACAAAGACAATTGACAGTTTCAAAGGTAAAGATTGACCTTTGTCAAGGAAGCTGTAGGCCTAGGACATGACTACCTTCCATGACCTGCTCTTAGCTAAGAATTCTTATGTTCAGACCACCCTGTGTGGTTACTTTCAGTCTCTGGGTTTGGAAGGCCTGCCATCAAGCTTGTCAGGTTTAGTATGTGGCTCTTTCTGTATCCACATGGGTTTGGTTGGGGAAAAGTGATCCACACAGACAGGTGCATGTGGGTCACAGAGACCTTAGCATATGTTACTTAGTTACCTTTTCAAATTTTCAAGGCACTTGTGCAGGATTTTAAAGTAATGCACATTCATTATCATTATAATATAGTCATATCAAAAGAAAAGGAAATCGCATGTAACTCCTCTGCCCAGAGAAAACTATTAGCATATTCACATTATGTGCATGTGTATAAATATGCCTAGTGCATAACTTAATTTTAGCATCCCAACTCAAAGTTTTAAAGATTAGATAGGAGTGAAGTGGGTTTATTTATTATAGAGTTCAGGTGCTGTTAAACTGGTTAGAACTGCTTATAACTATTTTTCACCCCAGTGGAAGCTCCCAGTATATTTTTACATTTAATGATTGTGGTGTTTGAAGGTAGTCTAACAACACTGAGAAATTTATCACAAAGGTTTCTGAATAGCAAGCTAAGGGCAGAGGTTCTGGGTTTAATGACCCCAAAAGAGATGGTCAATCGATAATATGTTGTAAAAATTTGACAGAATAAATAATTCAGGCTTTCCTCTGCTACCAAAATAAACTCACCATCTCAGCAGTTCTTGGTGGACCTTTGATTCTCTGAATGCTACCCTCCATGATGTCATAGCTGCTTTGTAACCAGGCCAGTGACTTTGCATGTGATTATAACCAGGAGTGTCCTAAAACCCCAGGGTGAGGCTGCTCTTATGGTCTTAGGAACCGGCACAGAAAGTGAAACTCCTGGGACAAAGCTCTGACCATTTATTGCCGTATTTCTGGTTGACTCTGTCGGACCTGGGCTGTGGCTCTCTATTGAGACTTTTGGGGAAACTTAAACTCTGACCTTAAAGGGTCCCAACAGGTTTGAAGAAGAAAGCAAGCAATGCTGTTACATTTTGCTGGGGTCTAATGAGAACTGTAGCTTCAAGGCACCACTTGTTAGTGTTGGTTGGAGACCATGTTCTCTCCAGGGGTGATGAGACTGCCTGGCTTCCAGTGCCAGCTACACTCTGATACCGCTCTTCGCCTTTTCCAAAGTTCTTGACAGGTCATGCCAGAAAAATAATAGTTCTGTGAACCTTTTTACCCCCGATAAGTGCTCACACAACGAATTTAATTAAATTCCCCTTTATCTCTTATGCTGAAAACAAGGAATTAACACTATCCATTAAAATGACTATTACATTCACATCAAATGGATTTCAACACACGACTAAAATGATACGAAGGAAGTCCTAATCATGTCAGGCCCAGTATGGTGTATACATTTCCAACCTTTCGAAACCCTAAATTATTTTAATCTCTGAATGTAATTATCATAAATGTCAGTCAAAATTTCTCAAGGCTTCTTTTTGTTGAACGAAAAGAAACAAATGAGACTGTGAAGCCTTTAAGCTTTACAAACTCATGATTAACTCCTCCAAGACCAGTGGGCCCTCAGGCTCAGAAGGAAGACATTTCTCGATGTGTCACAGGACCTGGAACAGAGTCTGTAGAAGTCATAACGAGGGGATTCTGATCAGCGGGTTGTTGCATTTCTTGAATTAGAGTTGGTTGGCTGATAACGCCAATAAGTTTTTAACAATAGCTACAGATTCTGCTTTTTGCTACATATTTGTGAAAATGATGATGTAAAAATCATTATATGATACTATTCAATTTTCTATAATAGGTAATGTTGTCCCTCTCCTTGGCACCTTCAACAAATAATAGTCCAGAACCACATTTCAGGTTGAGACAAGAAGTACATAAAGGTAGTGGAACAGACTGACAGATCTCAGAGGGGAGGTGGAGAGTGGGGGAGGTGAAGAGATTAACCAAATAATTTGTATACCTAGATGCAGAGCCCATGGACACAGACAATAGAGTGGTGAAGGCCTGGAGTGGGTTGGGGTTGGGTAGAGGTGGGGCAAAGGGTAGGGAAAATGGGAGACATCTGTAACACTGTCAACCACAAAAATAAATTTAAAAATACTAATAAAGGTAGTGATCATCTCACTTATGACATCAAGGTGTATATTTATCAAACCACATGCTATTGCTCAGGTAAAATTTGTCCAAGGAAGGGAAGAAAACATACCATCTCTTGAGGAGAGAGAAGCAAATTTTAATTGAGGCACTGGATTAAGTGATGACGTTCACAGAAGAGACACACTTATTTCAGTCCATTCTTTACCACCATTTCCAATAATACTTTTTATCCACATTGCACATTCTAAAGACGGCTAAGACATAATTTTACTTTATTTCTTACATTATCTAAGACTGGGGCTCATAGGCATCTCCTTCTACCTCCTTTTCGCATGTTCCAACTCCCTACTGACACCCATCATCACACAACCCAAATTTCAATTAGAAAGAAAATAAGTAACTCACAAACACTACTCCAATTATGCACAGGTTGTAAAATTGTCTGACAAGTGTCTGTTACCCTTTTGGATATTTAAAATGAGCCGTATAGAGCAGAGAAGTCGGCTTGTTGAAACCCTCCTCACATCACCCACTTCATCACCCACCCAGGGCTCCATCTTTGCTCTTTCTCCTCTGATTACGTTATTGCCTTATCTGCTTTCCTATTGCTGCTAAGGTCTGCGATCCTGTCCCATTGAACCTGCTGCTTACTCCATTCTTTGCTTTGAACAAACACTATTATGTTGCCCTGATAACCACAGCTGTGTAAGCATCTATCCATCTCTTTTATTGCAGTATAATTTCTATATATGAAAGTAATTTGCCCTCAGTGTCTGCCGACGAGTTCCATTGTTTGTATTGACACATTGCTCAGCTCTCAACCCTTGGCTCTTGTCTGCCTTCTCTTTCCTTCCCTCCCACTGGAGCAATTTTAGCTTTTATTCTAAAACAGTACTTTAACATTAATGAAACGAAAATGGCCTTGGCGCTTCTGTGACCAGTGGGGCGGCATAAAGAGAGTGACTTGCCAAATCTTGAAAAACGTTTCGGTTTGACACCTCCTTTCTGAGATATCATTATCATCTGTATTTGTGGATTGCCGTGCCGACAGTATTATTACCCTCAAGAGTGCCAAGGATTCTAATGGAAACTCGAGACTGGAAGCTGTCTTTGGATTCTGTTACAGAGACAGCAAGCAGTCCCAGGGATGCTACTGTAAATGGGAATTGATCCAAGCTAAAGGTCTCTGGAGCAGAGCAGATACTGACCTGACGCTCAGCTATCAACATTGAACGTGTCATGGGCATCCGTGGTGGTGGTTTTGCCAGTGTACCCTTCATGTCAGACTTTTCCAGAGAAGATTCTGAATGAGGTCCAGAAGCACAGGAGGCAGGATAAAGAAGAGAAGCTGTTGCATATCCTCAAGTTTGTTAAATTTCTGTGTTTCACAAATGAATTCAGAGAGGTTGAGTCATCCAAGGTTATTCCGCCAGTAAGTGACAAAGTCAAGAGTCAAACTCTTTCCATTATATGAATCTCTCGAGTGGAGCTTGGGGTAGCCCAGCCTCTCTGGGAAGACAACAAACCAGGATTTTGTGACAACAGAAGGGTAAAAGTAATTTCTCCCAATGGACATAGACAACAATGCTGGCGGGATTGGGAGGAGGGTGTCTAGGGGGGAAAAAGGAGAAACATCTGTAACAAAAATAAATTAATAAAAATTGCAAAAAAAAAGTAATTTCTCACAGGCACACTAACATTTAGGGCAGATAGGGCAACACATGGTGAAGTGGGTGCTGACACACCACAGTTAGACTAGTGAGCTGGGCAGAGGCAGCCAAAGGTGGCTCATTTGGAGCAATTGTTAGCAGTTGTGAGGTGACTCCTGAATCACCCATAGCATCTGATAATACTGCCTACAGCCTCAGATCAGACCAAACCAAGGGCTTTATGTCTGTTTGGTGTGTGTGTGTGTGTGTGTGTGTGTGTGTGTGTACATTTAGTGTCATGATTAATGATAGGATTAACCTGATCCTAACTTACTTTGTAGTAAACTTAAAATGTCACTTCATAATACTAAATGCCCATATGGAAGGGTCTGTCTTCAAATGTATTCTGAAATCTCGCTTCTTCCCACCGCCCTCACTGTTACCACTATCATCTCTTCCCAGATTATGCTAAGAACTTCCCAATAACTTTCCTTGTCCTCCTATGTTCTGTTTCTACCTAGCAGCCAGAGCGCTCCCTCTAAAACATAAACCAGGCCACATTAAGTCCCTGTCAATGCCTCCCAATGGACCCTCTTCACACTTGCATGACATGAAACCCATGCAAAGTCCCTGCAGGCCTCCGGATGGTCCAAACTCGGCCCACCTTTAGACCCATCTCTTTCTTCTCTGCCCTCATGCCCCTGCTCTAGCCACACTGGCTCCGTGCAGCTCTCCAGGCTCATCAAAAGTTCTTGCATGGCAGATTCTTTGCACTCACTGTTCCCCTGACTCAATGCTTTTCCCTCCATGGTTTGCTCCCACTCGCATTTATTCAGGTCAGAAAGGGCATCCCCGAGCCCCCCTCCCTCCACTCCCCACCTAAGCCCACCCATTCGTTTTCTATCTCTGACTCTGAATGATTTTTCTTCATAGCACATAACACCCATTGACATCATATTGCAGATCTACTTTTAGTTTGTTTGCTTTGGTTTGCTTTATTGTATGTCTCCCTTTAGAATATAAGCTCTGAGAGAAGAGGGACCATTTTTAGCTTGTTCATCACTGTTTTCTGTACCTAATGTGCCAGACACATAACAACTTCTCAATAAATATGTTTAATGGATTAATAAATAAATGCAATTTGTTAACAGCTTTAAAAAAAGATCCACATTTGTTTTGCATCACTGCCAAGTGCATGAAAAAGTAGTTTATCAGAGCTCTGTTATGCACTTGTTAATAAATATTTATGAGACTTAAAACAGGTGCTGGGGCTACAGGGACAACTAAGACAGTCTGCACTTGAGGGACTCTCACTGGAAGGGGAAATAGATAGTAAAATGTTACGACAGAAGGAAGCAAAGTGACCATGGAAGTCTGGGGAAGGTTCCTAGTCTGGTCAAAGGAGAGGAGAAGATTAAAGTGGGAGAAAGACAGTTGGAATTTTTAGAGCTTTCTGGAAGAAGTGATAGCTCAGCTGAGTGCTAAAGGATCCTCAGGTTCTATCTAAAAGAGAGTGTAGAAAAGGCCGCCCTAAGCGGGAGGAGGAGCTACACACGTGTGTAGAGCAAGAGCATAGTGGACTTCTTGGACACCCTCAGTGCCAATATGGAGTCACTGTCAGCCATGACAGTTATGTCAAGTCTGAGGTTGACGGGATGTAACTGGAATTCCCTTAGGAGGGGCCCAGAATGCCCAAAACCACAAGTCTAGAAACTTGGTTAAAGATTCTATCTGGACACGGAAATGAGTGGGACTGCCATCCATGGTGGACTGTAAGAACTCGGAGCTCCCACCACCCAGTGCTCCAGCTGGGCTGTACCATGGGTCACACTCGGAGCCCTGCTGACTTCCACTCCACTGGATGTGTGCCACAACTGTAGCCACCTGATTTGAGACCTACGTCCAACTCTCCACCTGCTGGTGCCTCCAGTGACGGGGACTTTGCCCCGGACGCTTGTTCTATTCCCTTCTATTACACAGGCTCCCCCTCTCTGTGTGTAACCTGCCTGTGACTCTATTGGCTTCCTAGGGAGTTTCCCCTAATAAACCTGCCATTGTGGAAAGACATAATGTGTGAGTGACTCCTTTTGGGGATGCTCCCTTGCTCACGACAACATGAAAATGCAGAGAGAGGGAGAGAGAGGGAGAAAGGAAGACAGGAAGACGGGGGAGAGATTGACATTAGAGCACTGAGATTGGTCTCTTTCATACCCCATTCATTGTCAAATGAAAAAGGAATGGGAGTAGCAAGAGATGCTATTTTAAGATGAACATAGACAGGTAGCTAGTTTTCTTAGTGAAACAAACACAAGAAATCTCTTTTTCCAAAAAGCTTTAAAGACTTCTGTATTTACTGAAATTTTTGGAAATGCTTCATGGTTCTATATAAAGTTTGGAGGTGAAAACTAAGCCATTATATATTCTTCTAGTTGTATTCAAGGAAGACAATTTTAAAGCACTATGTTTACTCTAGATATAATTACATTTTGAGATTTTAAATAAAGAAATATGTCTTTTATTATTTATCTGAGATTACATATATATAGCCAAGTTCTCAATGGCTCTAAAATTTCAGCTGAGTCCCAGAAATTTTGGCTGAGAACATTAAGACAGGCCTCTCCTGATATCAAAAATGACATGGGATCTTTACAACCAGTGTTCTGTGTGCTCTGTGTTAATATAAAAGTCTCTTCCTAAAGCCCCCCCAGAGCAGACTCCATGAGTGTACCTTGTAATTCAGGCTGAGTAGGCCTTGGGGTATTTGAATTTGTGATTTCAGAGCCTCTAAGTATTTTACCATGATTCTCAGACAACTGAGTTATTCCTCTAGGGCTTCCCTATTCTACCAGAGGAGGGGCTCAACATAAATAATCTATGGACAAATGCTGGCTTTTTTGGGTGGATTTGTTAGAATCCTGTTGGAACTTATACACTTCCAGAGTTGAACTCAAGCCTGCTGAACTGGCCTAAAACATTAGTGTTGACCTTTCCAAAAAGATCATATTATGTAGCAAAATCTCAGACATTTTTATTACATCCAGTTGGAAAAACAAAAAACAAAACCCAGCTCACCGAAAAAAAACTTCACTGGGTTGAGTACAGTTTTTTAAACTTCTGGGGAGAAAGTGCTTAAAGCCTTTCCAGATACATATTCCCTCAGAGTTCATCGTGACCAAGTTCACAGAACTGTTTTCTGGCATGGATAATGACACAAGCAGATGTACCACTTAATGCTTTGGTCTTAATGGTTGTGAATTAAATAGGGTTGAGCCTTGTCGATAATTTTAAGGGAGGTCAAAATGGAATTTGAAAGGTCTGCAGCAGTAAACCTTACTTTTTAATACAGTGGGGGACTCAAGAGTGACCTGGAATACTTTGGTTGTCCAAGAAGGCTCTCTGGGTTGTTGTCCAGAAGTTTATTCATGAAGATATTATCCCTAGTATCAATTTTAGAAAAGATGACAGTAATAAATAGTGATAATTTTTAATTTAAAAATTTGGGCAAAAAAAATGATACTTGGTGTTTAAGAAACAGATATGTTTAAGAAACACAGAGCCTGATGCAGAGATTCAACCATCATGCCTATGCAAGCTGTCTCCTTTACCATCATCAGTAAAAAAATCTTCATATCTGGATCTGTTCTAGTCCTATATGTCCACCTGTCTGCTAGAAATACCAGACTCACTGCATGAGAAGAAAACTCATTATTTTCTCTTTTCCTCTAGGCCAAATACTGTTTTCCCAACTCTGGTGGGAAACCTAAGAAATAATGACACTGTCAGGGTATCATAGACATAAATGGGGTAGTATCTTTGACTCTACATTTTCTTCATCTCCAAAATCCATTGTTATTTTGGTGTCGTCTGCTCCGTAAAGTGGCTCCTGACACTACCTTTTCCTCTTCATTCCCATGAATGATTCATGCTCTCATTACATTATATGGGATTTGGAGCAGAAGGACCCTTCTAAAGTGTCTTATTTCCTCCTCCTCTTGATCTCTCCTGAACATCGCTAAAATTATAAGCTTCCTTAAATCCTATTTTGTCATGGCACCTTGTCATAAAGTTCAAATTCTGTGCCTGGCTTTAGTTGTCCCCTATTGTCCCTCTATAACAGCACCACTCAGGCCCCATTGCTCCTCTGCTCATGTCATGCATTCCATTCTCTCTTTTTCTCTCTACTACATCATGCTCATTCTATTAGGACACTTAGCAAGAGGACTGGACTGGTGGTCAGGAAGTTTGGGTCCTAGTCTATGTCTGGGTACTCTGTGTAAACTTGGGCCTGTCATTCAACTGCCCTGGACTTTAAGTCAAATACAAACCAAAAGAAAGCTGCTATAGCAATATCAGTATTATGGAAAGTAAATACAAAGGCAAAAATAATTACTTGAGATTTTGAGAAACATTGAAAATGATGAAAGGCTAAATTCATCAAGAAGGTAAAACATTCTCATTTTGTAAGTACATAATTATGTCAAAATTTTGAATGAAGATTTTACAAAAATGCAAGGAAAAATATATACTAAATACCATTAGTGTCAGTGATATATTTCTTAGTTTTTCATAGTACAAATTAACTAAGAACCTTTATATCTATGTGTATAGAAGATTGTTATAATTTACCTATATAAACATTGCATACAACTATTGGATACCAAACATTCTTTTCAAGCACATTTAAAACTTTATGAAAACTGATCATGCATTGCCCATGTGCTGAAAATGAAACATAGGTTAGTCACAATAAATTTCAAAAGGTTGATAATATAAATATCACATTATCTGATTACAATGTCATTAAGTTACAGATCATTAACACCCTAAAAAGAAATAAAATATTAACAATTAAAATATATGTTACTAAATATACTCATGGATCAAAGAATAGATAATACATTTATAAAATACTTAAAACTTAATAATAATGAAAATCCTACTCTCAAAACTTTGTTATGTAGCTAAAGTAGTTAGAGAAAATTATTAGCCTTAAGAAAGACTCAAAATTAATGAGATAAACATCTTAAGCATTCAATTTAAAAAGTTAAAACAACAAAATCATGCTGAAGAATATAAGAAAGAAAATAAGAACAGAAAGTAATAAAATAAAAAATAAGGAATAATAGTCAAAATCCACAAAACTAGAAGTTGGTTCTTTGAAAAATACTGATTAATTAGATGACACACTGACAAGATTAATCATTTAAAAAAAACGGTGGAAGTCACAAATAAACAATGTGTGTTGTGTGCCACTGAGTCATCTCTGAATTCTGGTCACCCTATGAGTGAGTGATGTCCACAAGGTCCTGTCTTCAACAGCCTGCTCAGCTCCAGTAGACTCATGTCTGTGGCTTCTTTCATGGGGTCAATCCAGTTCATATTTGCTCTTCCTCTTTGCCTTCTGCCTTCTTTTTCCCAGCATTATTACCTTTTCCAAAGAACCCTGCCTTTTCTTGATGTGCCCTAAGTAGGACAACTTCAGTTCTGCCAATTTTTTTTTGCCTCCAGTGATGTTTGTTTCAGGCTTAATTTGCCCTGGGACCCACTTGTTCATTTTTCTGGCAGTCCAGTGTATCTGCAGAGCTCTCCTCCAACACCGTATCTCAAACGAATCAATCTTTTCCCTATCAGCCTTCGTCACTGCCAGCTTTCACAATCATACATAGTATTTGGGAATAAGAGGATGTGGATGATCTTAGCCTGGGTCTCTAATGACACATCTCTGCTCTTGGTGAGCTTTCCTAATTCTCCCATTGCTGCCCTTTCAAGTCTCAGCCTTCTCTTGATTTCTTGGCTGTAGCTTCTATTTGAATTGATGACAGAATTAAGATAAGCAAAATCTTTAACAACTTTGATGTCTTTATTATCTATGTTTGTTTTGTATTTCTTTTATAGTCATGATTTTTGTTATCTTGATGTTCAAATGCAGTTCTGCTTTATTATTAGAAAAGGGGGACAGATACTATGCAAATTTACAGGATACTATAAATAAGCTATGCCAAAACTGACCCAAAAAGAAATACAATATATGACTAATTTATAATCATTAAGAAAGTTGAATTACAGTATAAAAATATTTCCACAAAGGAAGCACCAAGTTCTTATGTCTGTAGATGGGCTAGTTACACTAAATTTTCAATGAAAAGATCATTTAAACTTGTACAAACTCTTCAAGAAGACAAAAGATCATTTTCTAGAGCATCTAATAAGGCTAATATTACCTTGAAACTGAGTACCGGGCAAGACTATTTAAAAGCACCAGACCAATCTCATTATTAAACATGGACACAGAATAATAGCAATTTAAATCAAGTGCTGTATAAAGGAGATAATCATGACCAAGGTGGGCTTATCTCAGTGGTAGTCTACTATCAATGAAATAAATTATTATGTTAACAGATTAGAGAAAAATCAAATGTCAAATTACTAGATAGGCTTTAAAAAGCATTTGATGAAACTGAATATTCATTTAAAATTTAAAAAACTCTTAAACTGTCAATAACAAAAACTTTCTTTAATCTAATATAAGTAGCTATAAAAATTCTACAGTAAGCATCATATTTAACTGTAAAATCTTGAAAGCATTTCCTTTTCTATCAGAGTGAAGTAAAAAATTGTTTGCATAGAAAATTTTAAGAATTCTGCAGAAATTTTCTTATAATTAATTTTAGCAACATTGCTAGATACAAAAGTCAATAAGCTCATTGTTAAGTATAATAAAAAAAAATCCTAAATAATATTCTTGGATAAGAGGACTCAATGGTGTAAAGTTTTCAGTTCTCTTCAGTTGATTTATAGGTTAAAAGGAATCCTTTATAAAACTTCAGTAATATTTTTTTTATATATATATATTTTTATTAATCCTCACCAGAGGATATTTTTGCATTTATCTTCAGATAGAGCAGGAAGGAGAGAGGGGAGAAGAGAGAGAAACATCGACGTGAGAGAGACACATCGAGTTGTTGCCACCCACACGACCCCAACTGGGGCGGGGACGAACTGCAACCGAGGTACGTGCCCTTAGTGGGAACCGAACCCGGGACTCTCTGGTCTGCAGGCCGATGCTCTAACCGCTGAGCCAAACCGGCCAGGGCATATATTTTTTATATTGTTTTGTTTTCATGAAATTTCATAAGCTGGTTCTGAAATGGATATGGTAGAGTAAATGTCCAAGAAACTACAACCCCACCCTTCTGAAGAGAAAGCCAGAATGTGTGTGTGTGTGTGTGTGTGTGTGTGTGTGTGTGAGGTTGTCTGGCTTTGCCACATGTTAAGACTAAAAAAGCCATTAACAATTAAGAAAATATGATACATATGCAGGGGTAGACTTATTGGCAAATGGAAGAGAACATAGAGTCCTCACATACTCCCATGCATATATGAAAACAATTTATTAAATGATAACCTTTTATATTAATGATTATTACATAAAAATGATAAATTGATTCACTACCATACACCATAAACAAACATCAATTCATGGCTGAATAAAGACTTACATGTCAAAGTCAAATTGAGAGAAAACTTGAGGAGAAAAGAAGAATATATTATTAAGCACAGGGTAGAAAATGAATTTTTAAAAATTTTACATTAAGGTAAACCACAAAACACTCATGAGTGGTACTAAATTAACATTTCAAAGGTATTAAATTAACATTAACAATTCTATAAAGAATGGAAAATGACAAGGCATATTTCAGGAGATTACTACAGACAAAACTAACAATAAAATGATTCGTATCTGGTATAAAGGAAAAGATAAGAAGTCCATAGAGCAATAGGCAAAAATAAATAAATAAATAAATAAATAAATAAATAAATAAATAAATAAATAAATAGCTCTTACACAGAAAATTAAACACAAATGGTTCATAAACACCTGAAAGTCACTCCACCTCATTTTTTTTCTTTGTTGTTGAAAGTATCACAGTTTCCCTCCTTTTTTCTCCTATTGACACCCTCCTCCCCACTACCCACCCCCAATCTTCACCATACTGTTGTCTGTGTCCATTGGTTGTGCATATATGCATATAAGTTCTTTGATTTATCTCTTCCCACCCCCTCCCCCATCCCCGTTCCCTCTTAGGTTTGTCAGTCTGTTTCCTACTTCCATGTCTCTGGATCTATTTCATTTGTCTGCTTATTTTGTTCATTATATTCCACAAATAAGTGAGATCATGAGGTACTTGTCTTTCTCTGACTGGATATTTCACTTAGCATAATACTCTCCCGGTCCCTCCATGTCATCTCAAATGATAAGAGATCTTTCTTTCTTACTGCTGCATAGTATTCCATTGTGTAAATGTACCACGGCTTTTTTATCCACTCATCTACTGATGGACACTTGGGCTGCTTCCAGATCTTAGCTATTGTAAGTAGCACTGCTATGAACATGGGGGTGTGTAAATTCTTTCTGATTGGTGTTTCAGGCTTCTTAGGATATACTACTAGAAGTGGGATCGCTGGGTCAAATGGCAGTTCCAATTTTATTTTTTTGAGGAAACACCATATTGTTTTCCATAGTGGTTTCACCAGTCTGCATTCCTACTGGCAGTGTACTGGAGTTCACTTTTCTCCACATCCTCACCAGCACTTGTTGTTTGATGATTTGTTATGCTCATAGTCATTTTAATTTGCATCTCTCTGATGATTAGTGGTGCTGAGCATTTTTTCATATGTTTCTTGGCCATTTGTATGTCCTGTTTGGAGAGGTATCTATT
Source organism: Tadarida brasiliensis (assembly GCA_030848825.1). Lineage (NCBI taxonomy): Eukaryota > Metazoa > Chordata > Mammalia > Chiroptera > Molossidae > Tadarida > Tadarida brasiliensis. Next base: position 225,578,455 of record CM061257.1, on the reverse strand, counting down.
TAGGTCCACTGCCAATTTTTTAATTAGATTGTTTGTCTTCCTTTTGTTGAGTTGTATGAGTACTTTATATATTTTGGAAATTAACCTTTTATTCCATGTATCATTGGCAAATATGATCTCCCATACAGGGGGTTCCCTTTTCATTTTGATGCTGGTGTCTTTTGCTGTGCAGAAGCTTTTAGTTTGACGTACTCCCATTTATTGATTTTTTCCTTTGTTTCTCTTGCTCTAGGTGATGTATTGGTGAAAATTCTGCTCCTTGTGATGTCTGAGAATTTTCAGCCTATATTTTCTTCTAACAGCCTCTATTTTTTCTAACACTAGTAGTTTAGTGTTTTTCACCAGTTACATTTAAGTCTTTTATCCATTTGAGTTTATTCTTGTGTATGGAGTAAGTTGGTGGTCTAGTTTCATTTCTTGGCATGTACCTGTCCAATTTTTCCAATGCCATTTACTGAAGAGACTTCTTTACTCCATTGTATGCTCTTTCCACTTTTGTCAAATATTAATTGAGCATAGATAATGTCTTGGGTCGATTTCTGAGTACTCTGTTCTGTTCCATTGATTTATATGCCTGATCTATATGCCTGGTGACAGTACCAGGCTGTTTTGATTACAATGGCTTTGTAATATAACCTGATATCCAGAATTGTAATCACTCCAACTTTGTTCTTTTTCAAGATTGCTGAGGCTATTCTGGGTTTTTATTGGTTCCATATAAATGTTTGGAGTATTTGTTCTAGATCTGTGAAGTGTGCCATTGGTATTTTAATAGGGATTGCACTGAATCTATAGATTGCTTTGGGTAGTATGGACATTTTAATGATGTTGTTTCTTCTAGTCCATGAACTTAGTATATGCTTCCACTTTTTTATAGCTTTCTCTATTTCTTTTTTCAATGTCCTGAGAACAAGTCTTTTACCTCCTTGGTTAAATTTATTCCCAGGTATCTTAATTTTTTTTGTTGCAATTGTAAATGGGATTTTTTTTTTTTTTTTAGTTTCTCTTTCTGTGTGTTTGTTATTGGTGTATAAAAATGCCATCAATTTCTAGACATTAACTTTGTATCCTGCTACTTTGCCAAGTTCATTTATTAAATCTAGTAGTTTTTGACAGAGTGTTTAGGGTTTTCTATGTACAGTATCATATAATCTGCAAATAATGACAATTTTACTTTCTCCTTTCCAATTTGTATGCCTTTTGTTTTTTCTTCTTTTCTGATCACTGTGGCTAACATACACAAAACAAGCCTATTCTTGGGTTGTGCATAAGAACAACTAGAGACTACTGAACTGTGCCTCAATGGATACACTGTGATATTTCCATATAAATGGAATACTATGCAGTAGTAACAATAAATGAACCTCCTTGTGCTTCAGCATCAGCATGGATGAACATTAAAACTTCAAACTGAGGGGAAAAAACATGAGATAGAATAATATATACAGCATGATTACTTCCTACAAAGTATAATACCAACAGCACATTATTTAGGGAAATCTGCCTAGGTAGTAGAACTATAAGAAAACACAAAGATATGATAAATGTGATTTAAAAATATTTCTGTTCCACAATGACTCCTAAAACATTTCTGATATACAGTATTTTCTTCTTAACCTTAGCCCTAAATACATGGAATTTTATATTGTTATTATTCAAAATGTTAAGATTTGTCTAATGTACCACTTTATCAAATGTTAAAACATAATAGGAAAAGTTTCAGTGACAGAGCATTCTCACAAATAACCCATTCTAATTTTGGACATGTCTACATTATAATCTACTTCTTTACATTAAACTGAACTATTCTGCACTTATTCTTGATTTGGTCTATAAAGTTTCAGAGAAAATAAAATTCTTCTTACACATGACAGCTTTTTAAGTACTCAAAGACAGTTGTCTTACTTCCCTTTAGATTTCTTCTTTTCCAAAAATCAACTATCCTTAAATCAGGTTTCCAGATAACTCACCATTTTGGCTACTTTCCACTGGACATGCATCCGGAACCTAGTGAAACATTTGAGTTTGTTCTGGCCATCGAAATGTCTGATGACGCTACTCACTTTCTTGTTTGAGACACTACGTTTATTGACATAGCCTAAAATTGACCTATGATTTTGTAGCCTTGAACACCTCATTAATTTATGTTGGTCTCCTCATCATTTTAAACCTCCAAGTCTTTTTCACAGAAAGGTCTATGTAATAGGATTTTCTCATCCCATACTTATGAGCTTAATTGTTTTGAAATGACATTTGGAGCTTTACATTCATTCCTACTGCTTTATCTTGGAATTCAGTTACATTGCTCTAGCTTGTTAAGATCTTTTCAGTTCTGATTCTGAAGTCTATGTATTTCTTGTATTTCCTAGATTTGTATCACCAGAAAATTTGGTAAGCCTTTATTTGATTAATCAATCATTTACTTAAAAACCACCTCAGTGGTTGAGGTTGAGCATCAACCCATGTACTAAGAGGTCCCTGGTTTGATTCCCAGTCAGGGCACATGCCCAGGTTATGGGCCACATCCCCAATGGGGGGCATGCAGGAGGCGGCTAATCGATGTTCTCTCTCATCAATGTTTCCATCTCTCTCTCCTTCTCCCTTCCTCTCTTTCTAAAATCAATACAGAAAAAAAAAATTATAAAAACCCCGCCATGTATGTAGCAAAATGCTTGGTGATATATATGTGCCTTAGTAGTTAATAAAAATATTAAAATGAGGATATACAAAAGTAAAGACTTCTCTCAGAATAAACAATCTACTTAAATACAAATTCTTTGATGTTTGATGAAAGTTGGCACATTCATTTGCAGTCCATATTTTTGTATCATTTTCCTTTAAACTCTCCTCCATTCTCTCAGTGATTGTCACGTCTTTGTTGGGAAGACCTAAATCTATACCTTCAGCCTTGACTGAATTTTCAGCCTGTGATTGATTCCTCTGTGTTAATACCTCAACCTCCACAAAGCTAAGCTATCTACAGTTTTCTTTTTGGCAAGACCTGCCCTTTTCCCTTTGTTATTATCCATATTGATTAATGGCTTTAACATTCTCAGATGTGCAGTCTTCACAAACTTGAAGTAGTTTTTTTCTTTTTATCTTTATTGATTTTAGAGAGAGAGGAAGGGAGAGGGAGAGAAAGATAGAAACATCAATGAGAGAGAGCATCAATTGGCCGTCTCCTGCATGCCCCCCACTGGGGATTGGGCCCACAACCCAGGCATGTGCCCTGACCAGGAATCGAACCGGCGACCTCCTGGTGCATGGGTCGATGCTCAACCACTGAGCCACACCGGCCAGGTGAAGTAGTTGTTTCTTATTTGAAAAACCATATTGATATTTTTCTTAATATAGGAGAATGTAGGATCCTGTTATTTTTTAAAGATAAAAAATTGTAGCCCAATAATATAAATAAAAATGAAAATAAATAATCATAACCTCAGACTCCAGAAATGAGCATTGTTATATTGATGTTTATCCTTCTGGTGATTGTCCTGTGCATTAGAGAAACGCAATCACTATTTACTTACCTGAAAGAGCAAAAATTTTAATATACTATTATGTGTATAGCTAAAAGAATAATCACGAAGGTATTCGTGTAACCAACTATGTCAAGAAACAGATTACTGCAAATGCTCAGATGACCCTTGCATGTTCTGTCTATGACTTTCTCCCCGTCTCCAAACATTTGTATTCTGATTACAAATATAATAGTGCATTTTGCAGGTTTTTAAAACATTTATTTAAATGAAATAATCTGTATTCTTTTGTGTCTGGCAGATAATTTTGTTCTACGTTATGTTTGTGAAATATATCCACATCATGTGTGGGACAGTAGTTGATTTATTTTCATTATCATGTAACATTGCATTAAATGAATATGCCAGAAATTATTTAACCATTCTGGTGTTGGTTAGCATTTGGGTTGTCTCCAGTTTAAGGTTATCATGAATAGTGTTGCTATGAATATTTTTGTGTATGTGTACATGTATTTCTCCTTGAAATATGCCTATAAATGGAATGGGTTAACATATGGATATTCAACCTTATTATAAAATGTATGTTTTTCAAAGTGGTTCTACTATTTTAGAACCCAGGAGCAGTGTATGAGAATTTTAGGTGTTCCACATTCTCACCAGCACTTAGTATTACCAGTCTTATTTTAGCTACTCCAATTGTTGTGTGTTGATATCCTCTTGTGGTTTGATTTGCATTTTCACATTGTGTCAAAATGTTGAGCATCTTTTCATTTGAAGGTCTTCTTTTGTGCACTGTCTGTACAAATATCTTCTCCCCGGCAGTGGCTTGCCTTTTCTCTCTTAAATTATGCTTTGATAAATCAAAGTTTTTAATTTTAACGTATTTTCTTTTAACATTAGTGGTTTATATGTCCTGGTTAAGAAATTGTTGCTTACCTCAAAGTACTGAAGATATTCTTCCATAGTTTATTCTGGAGGCTTCATTGTTTTATCTTTCACATCTAGAGCTACAATATACCTATATAATTGATATTGTGTATAATATGGGAAATATTTCCCTTTTTGGTATGCCTATCTATATGACCCAGAATAACTAATTGGAATGACCATTCTTTCTTGACTGCTTTCAATGTCATCTTTGTCATGAACCAAGTGTGTGTATATGTAAGGGTGTCAATGCACTATTATGTTCTGTTAGCAATACCATGCTCTCTTAATTACTGGAATTTTAAAGTAAATCTTAATATCTGTTAAAGTCCTTGAATTCTATTCTTCAAGATTGCCTTGGCCAATTTTTGCCCTTTGAATTCTTACTTCATTTTAAAATTAGCTTGTCAGTGCTGACAATACACACACACACACACACACAACACACAAAAAACAAACAAACAGACAAACAAATCCCACTTTCTGAATTTTGATGGCCAGACAGTTGAATGGAAAGATCAATTTGAGAATAATAGATATCTTTATTATATCTTCATTACATATTAACATATTTTATTCTTCTAATTATTTAAATTGAAGGCTGACGAGATTATAGCCCATGGGCTAAATATGGTTCTCTGTCCATTTTTGAAAATAAAGTTTTATTTATTTTCTTGACTACTTTCAAAGTCACCTTTGTCATGAACCAAGTATGTATGTGTCAGGGTGTTAATGCACTATTATGTCTGTTAACTTATTGGAACACGGGCACACCCATTCATTTACATGTTGTCTATTTCTGCATTCACATTGCAGTCCAGAGTTTGGGTAGTTGTCAGAGGCCACCTAGGCTGCAAAGGCTATCATATTTATTGTTTGATCCTTTACAGAAAATATTTGCTACTCCTCATTTGGGTATTTGCTTTTTTCTTTCCATGTTTTATATTTTTCTATGTGGAAACATTTTACATATTTTCTTAGATTAATTCCCAGAAATGAAATGTATTTGGATGCTGTTGTAGATTATATCATTTAAAATTTCATTTTCTAGTCACTGATGTTTATAAAAATACTATTGATTTTTATATATTGACTTTACCAACCTGTAGATTCTTTTTTATTTTCTATGTACAAAATCCTATCTGTTTTTATTTCTTGTTTTCTACTTATACATTTTTGTGAAACTGGTAACAATGTGAATCCTTATTTTGTTACTGATAGCAGAGGGAGAGCTTTCAAGTCACTATTATGTAGAGTATTTGCTGTAATTAAAAAAATTACTAAAGAAGTTTGCAATGAGCTTTTATGGTGAATGGCTGTTGAATTTTATCAAATATTTTTTCTCTGCATATATTGAGACAGTCACATAATTTTGCTTCTTCAGTCAATTAATATAGGAAACTATACTAATAAGTTTTCAATGATAAACCTCACATTACTAAAATAAGCCCAACTCGTTATGATGTATTATTCTTTTGGCATTTGTTTGCAAACAGTTCATTTAAATTTGGGAGGGGGGCTTGCAATTATGATGATAAGAGAGGTTGGGCTGTACTTTTTCTTATAAGTTGTGATATCAAGGCTATACACTCAAAAAACAAGTTGGAAATTGTTTCTTCGTTTTCTAGTCTCTTGAAGAGTTTGTGTAAGATTTACATCATTGCTTTCTTAAGTATTTGGTATTATTTATCTATGAAGTCATCTAGGCATGCAGTTTTATGAATGGAAGATTTTTAATTGAATTTGATTATTTTATAATTACAGAAACTTCTACTTTCCTGTGAGATATATGTATGGTAGTGACAAACCATTGCTCCTTCTGTAATAACTAGAACAAACTGAATGAATTAAGTCTCTCTATATAATATCTATATCTCTTATTTATATCTCTTATATATATAATTTATATCTATCTCTATATCTGTAAACGTTATCAGAAAATTGTGAGTGTGTAGAGATACAGAGGAATAATTTCCAGAGATTTTTCTCTCTGGTGGCTTTTACCAAGTCTAATCATAGGTTGACTTTCAATACAGATGGGAGACGTTGCTGAGGCAAAGAGATGTCAGAGGAACTTTTACCAGAGGGATGGCACAGCCACTTGGAATCTGGATGAGTCCTAAATGCATAGCTAATTTTTCCCACCATATTTCCCCACAGGACTCTTGTCTAGGATTATGTCAGAGGGAGACTGGGCTGAAATACTCAGTAAAACGGTGTCTATGTCCCAACACTTAGAAACAAAAGTTCTGCAAGATGGAGAAGTTCATAATAAACACAGCACAGCTCACACACTGCTGTGATTTATTCTAACTAAAGTAGCAACCCAGCTCAATTACTCTTACCCAGCTCAATTACTCACTATTTCAAAATGATCAACCTGTCACTCTGTCTCCCTGACAAAGGAAAAGTCATGTCTTCTCTGAGGGAAAGTAACATTGACTCCAGTTTCTATTGTTCTCCTGGAATACCTAAAACAATCATACAGCATATGAAGAAGGTACAAAATCTGATCCATAGTCAGAGAGAAATACAGGGTGGGGCAAAAGTAGGTGTACAGTTGTGAGTATGCAAAACACAGTTTCTTCTTGCATTGTTATTTATTAATTATTGTATTATTTTAATATGAACAGCTGTAAACCTACTATTGCCCCACCCTGTATATCTCCAGACCCTGCAAATGATCTAGATGTTGGACTAGTAAAAGCCTTTTAAATGATCATTAAAATTTGTTATGAAAAATAGAAAATAATTGATAAACTAGATAAAAAGATGGATATTTTTGACAAATAAATATAATCTAAAATTTTTTCCAAGTGGATATTATGTATCTGATACTAAGAACTTAACTGGGGCCCAGCTGGTATGGCTCAGTGGATTGAGTGTTATCCCATGGACTGAGAGGTCCCAGTTCCATTCCCAGTCAGGGAACATGTCCCAGTTGAGGGCTCGATCCCAAGTTGGGGGCATGCAGGAGGCAGCCGATCCGTGTATCTCTCACACATCGATGTTTCTATCTCTCTCACCCTTCCCCTCTCTCTAAAAAATCAATAAAAACATATTTTTAAAAAAAAACTTAACTTGGAATGGTTTATTATTAGATTGTATACACTGGATAAACCTAGTGAATTGAAAGGCAAGTCAATAGGAATCAAAGTGAATTATTAAGAATTTAAGGTACTTGAAAGACACTATCGAACATATATGTATTCAGAAAGGGAATAAGACTTAAGCAATATTTTAAGATATAATGAGGAAGAATTTTCCAAAACAGATGGAAGATATCACCCCAGATTTAAGAACTTCACAAAACTTCAAGTAAGATAAATATAAAGAAAAATTATGAACTTAAACTATGACATTTTTATCAGTTTTGGAATGTTCTCAGAATTTTAATTCTCCTCTTCTTCTAATAGTCCAGAAGTTATGTTAGGCCTTCTTAATGTGTTCTTCAGTCTCTTGATTTATTTTATTTTTCATTTGAAAATATATGCAGTGCTCTGAATAGTCTTCTACTACCCAGTTGTCTTCAAATTCACAAATTATTTTTCAGTTGCAACTTATCTGTTCTTAAATTTATCCACTGAGTTCTTAATTTTGATTATTATATCTTTGCTTTCTAAAAATTTTGATTCACTTCTTTTTTTCTCTGTATTTTATTTCCCCCCCCATACCTTCTTCTCCCTCCACCCACCCCCCTCCACCTCACAATCACCACACTGTCATCAGTGTCCATGAGTTCTTTCTCTCTTTTTTTTCTTTTTTGCTCAATCCCTCCATCCCCCTAACACTCCTTCCACCCCCACACCAGAGCTGTCTGCCTACTCTCTATCTATGTTTCTGTCTCTATTTTTCTTGTTAACCCAGCAATTCTACTTCTTGAAATTTATCCAAAGAAACCTGAATACATGCACCCCTATGTTCATTGCAGTGTTATTTACAATAGCCAAGATATGGAAACAGCCCAAGGGTCTATCAGTAGATGAGTGAATAAAACAGCTATGGGACATTTGCACAATGGAATACTACTCTGCTGTAAAAGAGAAGAAAATGTTACCCTGAGACAGCATTATGCTAAGTGAAATAAGCCAGTCAGAGCAAGACAAGTATCATGCGATTTCACTCATATGTGGAATTTAATGAGTCAGTTCTTTTACAATTTCTAGTGGGATTTTTATGGTAATATTTTAAATCTTGCATTTTATTTCCTTGCACATATGCAGCATAGTTTTAATGTTGATATTTTTAGATATTTGATTGAGCATTAATTTTTGATAGTTCCATTATCTAGATATTTGCTTGCTTTGTTTCTATTGACTAGCATTCCCACTCCTGCCATTACAATTTTGGTCTCTTTTATGTGTCTACTTAGTTTGATTGAGCACAAGGCACTGTATATAAATAATTGTGGAAACAATTTGTAAACAAGGATAATATTACTTTCCTTCAGCAAGACTTTACATTTGCTTGGCAAGCGAATAGGGGCACAGACAATGTGGGTTAACCTTAATCTAATTTCAGGGTTTGAGATTATTATTTTTGTTTCCAGTGAGGGTTAGTATATTTTTTATTTATTCTTACTCTTATGGTGTAGCTTTTTGAGGTCTTAATATAAAGCACAAGGGTCTTGGATTTTAATTTTTGTCTCTCTGGCCTAGAAGTGTTTAAAAAGTCCTGCTTAAGTTGTTAACCTCTTAGCCGCTTTTCCAGAATCTACAAACACTCTTACAATTAAAGTGGCCCCAAATGCCAGACACATCTCTCTGGGTCATTTTCTCCTAAGTTTTTGCCCCTTTAATTTTTTACTGTCTCCTTAGGTCTCATATTATTTTCTTTCTTACTATTTTAAAAATGTTTTTATTGATTTTAGAGAGAGAGGAAGGGAGAGGGAGAGAGAGAGAAAAACATCAGTGTGAGAGAGAAACATCAGTCCACTGCCTCCTTCATGCCCCTTACTGGGGATGGAGCCCCCAACCATCGCACATGCCCTGACTGGGAATTGAACTAGTGTCCTTTGATGCATGGGACCATGCTCAACCAACTGAGCCACACTGGCCAGAGTTAGGTCTCATATATTTTTTTTTATCCTCACCTGAGGACATTTTTGCATTTATCTTCAGAAAGTATGAGAGGGAGAGAATGGCGAAGAGAGAGGGAGAGAAACATCGATGTGAGAGAGACACATCGACTGGCTGCCACCCACATGACCCCAACCGGGGCCGGAGACAAACTGCAACTGAGGTACATGCCTTTAGCGGGAACCAACCCGGAGCCAAACCGGCCAGGGCAGGTCTCTTATCTTTAATAAATCTTTAAAAAATATTTTGTCTAACTTTTCTATTTGTTTTCAGTGGGAGGATTTGCTTGCATTACAATTGGTCCTGATTTATGATGATTTTCACCTTATGAATTTCCCCGACTTCTACTTATGATTTTTTTGACTGTGCAGTTGGTATGAGAGATGTATGTAGTCAGTAGATATCGTACTTTGAAATTTGTTCTTATTTTCTAGGCTAGCAATATGTGGTAAGGTATTCACTCGTGATGCTGGGTAGCAGCAGCGAACCATGGCTACCAGTCAGCTAGACAATCAGGAGGGTAAACAACTAATCCTCTGCAGTGTATTCGTTGTATTGAATGATTTTGCCCAGCTGTAGGCTAATGTAAGAGGCCTGAGCACATTTAAGGTAGGCTAGGGTAAACTATGATGTCCAGTAGGCTCATTAAATGAATTTTCAACCTAACAATATTTTCAATTCACAGTGGGTTTATTGGAATTTAACTGCATCATACGTTGAAGAGCATCTATGCCTTTTTTTTTTTTGACAATATCACCAAACACAACTTTTAAACAAGTACTGTATTAGTTAAGTTTAAGTTTGAATGCTTAGAACAGCAAACTCAAACCAGGGGCTTAGCCAGGAGAGAGGTATATGTCTCTCTCACATTCGAGAAGTCCAGAAATAATTCACTCAGTGCGTATTTGGCATATCCGTGGTCATTTGGGACCCAGGACATTTCTATATTTATGTGCGATCAGACTTTGCATTTGGTTTCCATCGTCACGTTTGTCACAGGGTATGAGATGGCTTCCAGAACTCTAGCCACCGTGTCCTCGTTAGAAACATAAATGGAAAAATGGGGGAAAATATTAATCCTCATGGCATCTTCTCTGAATAATTAATATAGTCACTCTAGTATTTGAAATTGCCCTGGCAGAAGCTACATAACTAACTTCCTTGCCAATTACTTTGTGGTATAAGGGGTTGTGAAATGTGTAGGGGGAAATAAGAGAGGAATGGGAATGCGTGGACAGAGGTACAGGCGTTACAGTTTCCCCAGGACAGATTTGGGGTATGCTCAGGAAGCTCAGCTTCAGTCCCTTCCCTTGCAATGTATTCACATGGTCATAAACATTTTTGCAAAATTTACAAAAATGAAGTCTTTGAACCACAATTGTTTAAAACAACTGTCTCTTTACATCCTGATTTTTACTTTTTCATACTTCTTGTGTTTGGCAGTTGGAGAGTGGCAGTCATTTTTTTAGTGGAAATGCATTTAGTTCAGGTTTAATGGGATGTATTTATGCTATTTGCAGCCGTCTGTGCACAGTTAAGCTATTGCTAGCTGTCCTGCTGTGGGATTGCTTCTAGGAACGCTGCCCTCCATGACAAATCAGCCGGTATTGTGACAGCAAGGTGCAGGACCAGAGGACGAAGAAATGTGGTTGTGGAGGAAAAATAAAGTTGGAAATGTATAACATCAGAAGTTCATGGCTGGAAAATATAGTCTTAAACTCTCATATGAAGAAACATTTGACATCCCTTCTAAAATTTTACATTGGCTTAAATGGCTTGTAAAGCTGAAAGAAAATCTGCTGAATAACCAATAATCATAGACATTGTATTCCTATTGGCAGATTTATAGAAAAGACTATTATTTCTCTCCATATGACAATGTTATTGTATTATGAAGAGGTGAGCAAAGAATGTAAGAAATGCATCAGATAGTTACTTAAAATTTTTAATTTATTGTGTTGTTTTTTTTTCAACATTCTGAATAGCTGTTCACTTTTGTACCTAATTCTTGTATTTATAACTACATATCTTATTCATAAAGAAGACCCTCCCAAATTTTAGAAACTTGAGTTTTTTAGAAAACCTGGATTTGCCCCGTGTCCTCCCTTAGGTTACATTGTTCACTAGGAGGAGCAGATGGAGGACTGCCCTAATTTGCAAGCCAAAGCCCTTGGATCTGCAAAGTTGACAAACTCAAATCACAGGAGACTTCTTTTTTCAGGAACAGTTGTCCTCCTCTCTCTTTTGGGATGGGGTAGGAGTGGGGAGGGGGGAGACCAGAATTGTGGCAGGTGAAACTGCTTACCTGATCCTGACAGTGACGGAGATTGCCAACCTCTCAGGCTGGGACAGTCTCATCCATCAACCCGTACTTGAACTATTAGCACTGTCAGCTTCCTTGTAAGAGATGACAATTCAAGGGTAGCTTTCCTCACCCACTGATTCTCCCTTAGTCAAAAGAGCAAAACACTTAATCAGAAGGAGGGGAAGGAATGCATCTCTGGCAACGAGAACTGGCCCCATTTACTTCGGAGCTTCTTGTACTCATTTTTGCATGACTGTGAAAGAGATCCTCAGCAGAAGCCCTTGGCTTGCTGGTACAAGAGTTGGGGCAGGGTTTGTATCCTTTGCCTTAAAAGGGAGTGGTTGTGATGCCAGGAACAGGAAGGTTAAAACAACTTTGCCTATATACTTTCACAAGTGATGTATGATTAAAAAGAATAACAATAAACATGCCAATGTTTGTTTGTACATGCATTACCTTTGTGGGATGGGCAGAAATGAACTGTTGGCCGAAGATATTAGAAATGAAAGCCAGCCATTAAACATTGCCCTCATTTGGTAATAGGAAGAAGAGTAATAAACGATCTTTTTGGGTTGTAGAGGATTATTTGGATTTCAAAGCAGAGCTGGACTTTTTTGACCCATAAGCAAATGGGATAGATATATAAGGAATATCATGTAACTACAGGTGTTACTAAAAATATCAAATATTTACATGATTTGAAGAGAAATCACAGTGCAAGAAGCTTCTAAGAGTTCTAGCTGCTCAGATGGTATCACTTCTACAAACATTCACAAAAATCTATTCTATGGATGAATTTTTTTAAAAACTGTGTCCTTATATGTTTATTCTATTATTTTGAAAATAAATGGCTGAATATTGTTTTACGAGTTTCTACTTCTCTTAAAAGTCATGTTATCACTATTGGGAGCCTCATGACTAATACCACTTAGTTTTATTTTTATCTGCTGTAGAAACAACAGAGATCCCTTTTTGGAGTGAAACAAGGGAAAGGCATCTCAGTTGGCCTTTTCATAAGTCTTTTCTTCCTTACTCCACTCCTAAATCTCCCAGGGAATTAAAATTATGCTTGTTGGCCACTTAAATTAATGAAACTGCTAATGTCTAATGCAGAAACATCACCTCTGAATGCTCTAGATACATATATGAATAGAATTGCTGTGAATGCACACCTGCCCTGAGTGTCAATGTAATCCATGCAAACCAAGCATTTACTTTAAAAATCCTCATTCCCAGAAACCTAAAGTAAGAACAGTTGAAGAGATATGGAACATGAACAAGCTGTTCTTTGGCCTGATTAAAAATAAACTCTCAACAGCTCTTTTAAAGACATCTGTCTTTATTGCTAAGGGAGGGTCTTTGTCGGTTTGCCTTACAACTTCATAATTTCCTTTAAAGCAAGACTATTTTATTGTTCTAAATTATTTTTTAAACATTTTAAAATTTTCAATCGCAGTTGACATATGTCATTATATTAGTTTCAGGGGTACACCTCAGTGACCAGACATTACATAACTTAATAAATGATCACCCCATTCAATCCTGCACCCATCCAACACCACACCTAGTTATTACAATATTATTGACTATATTCCCTATGCTGTACTTTACATCCCCATGACTATTCTGTAACAACAGATTTCTAGTTCTTGATCCTTTCACCTTTATTGCCCATCCCCTAATCCCCCTCCCATCTGGCAACTAACAAAAATTTCTCTGAATCTATCTATGACTCTGTTTTTGTTCTACTTGTTTATTTTGTTTATAGATACAATTGTTGATAGATATGTATTTATTACTATTTCATTGTTCATATTTTTTATCTTATTCTTAAAGAAGACCCTTCAACCTTTCATATAATACTGGTTTGATGGTGATAAATTCCTTTAGCTTTTTCTTGTCTGGAAAACTCTTTGTATGTCCATTGATTCTAAATGATAGTTTTGCAGGATAGAGTAATCTTGGTTGTAGGTCCTTGATTTTCATCACTTTCAATATTTCTTGCCACTCCTTTCTGGCCTACAAAGATTCTTTTGGAAAATCAGCTGACAGTCTTTTGGGAGTTCCCTTGTAGGTAACTAACTGCTTTTCTCTTGCTGCTTTTAAGATTCTCTGTTTGTCTTTAAACTTTTGCATTTTAATTATGATGTGTCTTGGTGTAGGCCTCATTGGGTTCATCTTGCTTGGGACTCTGTACTTCCTGGACTTGTATGTCTATATCCTTCACCAAATTAGGGAAGTTTTCTGTCATTATTTTTTTCAATTTTCTGCTCTCTCTCTTCTCCTTCTGGTATCCCTAAGATGCAAATGTTGATACACTTGAAGTTGTCCCAGGGGCTCCTTATGCTATCCTCATTTTTTTTTGTATACTTTTTTCTTTTTGCTGTTCTGATTCAGTGTTTTTTGCTTCTTTATATTCCAAATTGATGATTTGATTCTTTGCTTCATCTTCTGTACTGTTGATTCCCTGTAAATTATTCTTTATTTCAGTTAGTGTTTTCTTCATTTCTGACTGGTCCCTTTTTATGCTCTTGAGGTCCTCACTAAGTTTATTGAACATCCTTATAACCAGTGTTTTTAACTCTGCCTCCAGTAGATTTCTTGTATCCATTTTATTTAGTTCTTTTTCTGGAGTTTTGTTCTGTTCTTTCATTTGGGCCATGTTTCTTTGTCTCCTCATTTGGGCCACCTCCCTGTGTTTATTTCTATGTATTAGGTAGAGCTGCCACATCTCATAGGCTTTGTAGCATTGCCTAATGTAGTAGGTGTCCTATAAGTCCAAGTGGCACAACAACCTCCCTAATCACCCCAGCTGGGCACTCGAGGTGCTCTCCCCATGTGGGCTATACACTCTTCTGTTGTAATTGAGCCTTGATTGCTGTTGGCACATCAATGGGAGAGATTTACCCAGGCTGATCAGCAGCAAGGATTAGTTGTGACCACTGACCACATACATCTGACCACCTTGGAGGATCAGCTGTCCAAGGGCCCACCACAAGAGCTGGATTTACTTCAGCAGGACTCTGGTACCCACTGAGTCCATCCCTTGAGGGTGTCACTTGTGGAGGTGGTTGGGTGGTGGTGTTTCCACATGCTCTGAAGCTATCCACTGGGTGGTCTAGTTCTGGGGCTCTTAGGAGGTGCAGACCAAGGTCAACCACCACCTGTGTTCTGCCTAAGGCAACCAGGCAAAAGCTACAAAAGATATCTGCAGTTGGCTGCTTCTTATGATGGGCTTGGAGGTACCCAGGCAAGTCCAAGCTGTGAACCAAGACTGTCTGCTGCTAGTGCTGGGCCTGGGGCCACTTAATGAGAGGTATGGGGGGCATTGAGGTCAGATGCTGCTAGTTTAATAGATTTAAGAAAAATCTGAAACATTAGCAAGATAGACCATACCTATAGTACAGTCACTGGAAATAGCTTGAGTGGGCCCAAAATTTGGGTGGGGCAGGGTCTCAGGGAATCATCAGAGTGGGGAAAACAGTGTGAGACAGGTTGATGGAGTCTCAGATATGGTGCCTGCTTGGTGGCTCTGTGTGGGGAGGGCTCATCAAAGAAACAATGGCCTCTGCCAGCATTTCTGTTTGGGAGAAACCTGCCCCTCCAGCTCTCACTCTGATGTCAAACAATTCTGTTCTTTCCCATATGTCTCTAATGCCTTTCCAGCTACTGCCCTAGCACTGGAGCTCAGAGGGGGTAAGTTGGAGTAAGTCTGTGTGTAAGGCCTTTGAGGGGGAGTGGGAAGAGATAAAACAAAGAACTTATATGCATATATGCATAACCAATGGACATAGACAACAATACTGTGAAGGGGGTGCAGGAGCGGGAAGGAGGGTGTCAATGGGGGGGGGGGAAACATCTGTAACAAAAATAAAAAAAGAGGAAATGCCTGGGACTCTAGAAGCCTCAGCCTCCATCAGCCTCAATTCCCACTGGTTTTTACAGCCAGAAGTATGGGGACTTTTATTCCTGGAACTGGAACCCTGGGATGGGGTCCTGGTGTGGGACCAGGATCCCTCTGTCTTCAGGGGGAACCTCCTGATTTTTACCCAACACCTGTGGGTGTGGGACCAGCCCTTCCATGCCTCCGTCCCTCCTACCAGTCTTGATATATCTTCTTTAATTTCATAGTTGTAGGACTTCCATTCAGCTCTATTTCAGGCAGTTCTGGATGATGGTTGTTCTGTAGTTTAGTTGTAATTTTGATGTGGTTGTGGGAGGAGGCAAGTACTGCGTTTACCTACGCTGCCATCTTGACCGGAAGTCTCAAAGCAAGACCATTTTAAAGGAGGCATTAGTTCTGCTCTTTGTTTCCAACTTATGCCATTTCAGCCAATTGGTTGTATTAATTAGAATTTATGCTTCCTCCAAAACAGTGGTTTTCACTTGAGGCTGGTTCTGTTCCCCCAAGGAATATTTGATACCAGCTGGAGACATGTTAATTGGGGGATTGGATGAGGTGGTGCAATTAGCATCAAGTAGAAAGGGACCAGGGACCTGCTAAACTTATTCTCGAATGCACAGGACAGCCTCCACAACAAAGAATCATCTGGTCCAAAACATCAGCAGTGCTGAGTTTGAGAAACCCTGCTCTAAAACAGTGCCTGTCAAGTGGAAAAAGTGGAGTCATTTCAATGATGATGTGTTGAAAAAGTTTTACAGGCAATTGAAAATGCATCCTTTCTATCATAAGCTCCCAAGTCTCTTGTATCATTGTTGATTATGGCTACATCAATTGACTTGAGTAAAGCAGGTTCTATTGCTGAACTCTATTTTTATTTTCACTGAGAAAGAGAAATGGGTTGGAGTGGACAGTGTAACCTCTGTTGGCTATCCTATGATGGAGTAATCTAGTTGCTGTTTCAGAGTAATCAGTCAGTTTGGTGTAAAAAATGCCAGAGTTTAGGGCAAATGAGTGTATCTGTAATTTTTATAAACAGATAGAGATCATGATATCCGCTGTAATTGCTGTTATATAAAAATCGTGTCTATCATCATTAAGTAAATATTTGTTGTTTCTATTTGTTATACTCTATAGATTAAATTCTAAATATAAAAATCACAAATGATAGTATTTAACAATGTCTTGATAGTCTCTTTGGATGACTAAAAGCAACTTTGTGGAATTGATAGGAATGTTTATGGAAAATATATGCACTGTTAATGTTAGAAGGATTATGACTAAATTAATATAAATGTTTTAAAGTTCAAAGTTCCATTATTAATTTTGAAAATCACATACCTATACCTATTTCATTCCATATACCTTTTCATTATAGTTAGACTTCAAAAAAAAAATCTCGTTTATTTGAATTTTGGAAACATTTCTGAGTTTTGCAACCATGGTGGCATATTGGAAGAAGACTAGAAAATAATTGTGACATCATAGGTTGGCTGCTGAGACAAAATAAATGAGCATTTTTTATCCTGTGGAACTTAATATGATATGAAGTCACTTAGAGTATGGAGGACTATCATAAAGGACAAAAATAAGCTGATACCTGTTTCTGTAGAAGGTGGAGCAAAAAGAAGTGAATGATTTATAAATTGGAAGGGATTACTTCCCAAGAGTAAGATGGTTGAATGTAGTGTTTACTGAAGGAAAAATTTAAAGTTTCTTCTTTGGAGTTTTTAAAAACAAAAATGTTTGCCCTGGCCAGAGTGGCTCAGTAGGTTGAGCATCATTCTGTGCACCGAAAGTTTGCCAGTTTGATTCCTGGTCAGGGCACATGCCCAGGTTGTGGGTTTGGTCCCCAGTCAGGTGCATACTGGAGTCAACCAATTGATGTTTCTCTCTCTCTCTCCCCCTCCCTTCCTCTCTCTCTCAAGTCAATAAAAACATATAATTACAAAATTAAAATGAGCAAACAAACAAAACATTTAGCTTATGTTCAACAGTTTCAAGACTTTTTGAGTTGCAGCCTCTATTGGTTTCCTGTGGCTGCTGTAACAGTTTACCACAAACTGGTTGGCTTTAGCCAATGGAAAATTCTTTCTCTCCCAGTTCTGGAGGTCAGAAATATGAAATTAGTCTCACTGAGCCCAAATCAAGAGGTTGGTAGGATCCTGCTTCCTCTGGAGGCTCTTCCAGCTGATATTCCTTGGCTTGTGACCACATCACTCCAGCCTTCAAGGCCAGCATTTTCACATTTCCTTCCGCTGCCTTCTCATTGTTTTTATTGGTGTGTGTGTGTGAAATCTTCCTCTGCCTCCCTCTTATGTTATTTTGGTTAGTCCTCACCCAAAGATTTTTTTTTCCCCATTAATTTTAGATAAAGTGGAAAGGGGTGAGAAAGAGAGAGAGAGAGGGGTGGGGGGGAGGAAACACTGATGGGAGAGGGACATATCGATTGGCTGCCTTCTGCATGACCCTGACTGGGGCCAGAGATCGAAACTGTAACTCAGGTTCATGCCCTTAATCAGAACCAAACCTGTGACTGTTGGGTCCACAGGCTGATGCTCTAACCGCTGAGCCAAACTGACCAGGGCTGCCTCCCTTTTAGAAGGATACATGAGATGGTCCACCTGAATAACCAGGGTAATTTTCCTATTTCATTATCATTAACGTCATCACACCTAAAAAGGACATTTTTCCAAATAAGGTAACATTTATGGGCTCCAGGGATTAGGATTTATTATCTTTTTAGGGAATTGGTGGTGTTTCTTAGTTTAGCACACAAGTTGAAGGATAAACTGGTTGAGTTCTTCTTGGAAACATCCATTCAGTGCTGGGATTTTGTGATTCAAAGATCGTGACCTTTGGCAATTTGCTTCACCCTTCCCTTAACCTTGGTTTTCTCAGTTACAAAATAAGTCTAATAATGGCATTTATGCCATAAGATTGTTGTGGAGATTAAATGACTTAATTAAAACATTTAGAGGTGTGGCTGGCACATAAGAAGTTCTCAGTGTGTGTCAGCCATCATTACTTAGTACTGTTTGTGTTGATATTGCCATTTACATAAAAGAAAGGTCACGTCAAAAGATAATTGGGCCCTTGCTTCATGGTCTAAGATACAATCCACATTTCTTTCCTGTTACTCTGTTCTGACAAATTTAATGAAGGTGGGTCACAGAAGAAGTTGAAGTAGTGACTTGATCTCCAAAGAATGTATTTGATCTGCTTTGTGGAGTTTATTTAACTTTGTCTACAACAGGGACAGACTAAGCTAACCCCCAAACTGAGTAGGCAACTCAAAAACCAAGGTATACAAAAGTTCCCATGAAGAATAATAACCTCAGGAGTAGCAGAGATACACTATTCACTTTATACTCTAAAAATGTCTTAGTCACCTTTTCAGCTTTTTATGACCATAGGTAAAATCTCAAACTTTTAGATTTAACAGAAGTCCTTTCCTGCTGAACTGAGTACCATCCTTATGGAACTTGACTAGTTTAATATATCTCCTATACAGTTTCGCCTTTCTATTTCTTAAACATTAAATAGTCCTTTCCTCCCATCTTTACTGTGGTATAAACACATGTTTGTTAGTACAAATCAATATATTGTCTAGAAAACCTTTTTTTTTTTTTCTCAAAGGCTTTATAAATATTGACATTCTATGTTGTAACATACATTTTAGGTGTCATCATTTTGAAAAAGCAACTACTTTGCCTATTGTACACGTTAATTGGTAGGGTATGTGATTTCTTCCATGGGCTGCCTTAGGTCAATGACAGAGTTGTTAACAGACCAGACTAAAAGACAATACTAATTTGTTTTTCATTATTAACATGACATGATTTTAAAACAATGAAATTTCAAGTAATCATGTCATGGGTACACTCCTGAAAATAGTACTTCCATTTTTCTCTGTATATTTCACCAAAAAATAACCATATGTAGCTCAAGCACAATGGCAATCTGTAGCCCTTTTGCTATTTAAAATATTATTAGCCCTGGCCAGTGTGGCTCAGTTGGTTGAGTGTTGTCCTATGCACCAAGAGGTCACTGGTCCAATTCCCGGTCAGGACACATGCCCAGGCTTTGGGCTCCATCCCCTATAGGGGGTGTGTAGGAGGCAGCCAATCAGTGGTTCTCTCTTTCTCTCTCTCCCTCTCCTTTCCTCTCTCTCTACAAATCAATAATAACATATTTTATAAATAAAATATTATTAAGTTAAACAATGTAAAATTGCTGTTCTTTTAGGTCAGAAAAGTTGAATGTGGTGTTTTCACACAGTACAAGGTAAACAGTACTCCTGTGAAGAAGGAGCTCAATTCTCCAGAGCTATTAAATGAAAGTAGCTAGATGAAACATTCAAGTATATAAGGAATTTTTGCATTTTCAAGTTACTTATATTTATCCCAGTAAATATAATCTGAGTCTTGTTTCACATCCTTTAACGTCAATGATCATGGGAACATACATTATTAAAAGAAGGGAAATGAGTGAAAGAAATTCATAGTGGGAAAAGCTAGGTAAACAGAAAACAATGAAAAATGCAGATTGTTACAAACTTTGTAATCATTTCTGTTTGACAATGTTTATCTCTTTAAATGTTTATCTTCCTACCCATTTTTATATCATTTTTATGTGACTCATAAAGTTGGATATCACTCAATGTTTAGCTCTTTGGTGTTTGAACATGGAAAGCAGATTGCCCTGGCATTTTTATGTACTGTAGGAAGAAAGTCATTTTCATTTATTGAGATTTATTATTTGAATATGTTTTCCAATATAGCAAAGCACACCTACAAAATTTAATGTACATGCATATTCAAGTACACTATTCTGAAGTAGCATCGGGTAAATGTTATACTTTCTTTTGGGGGAAATGCAGAGAGCTAAATAGATGCATATACTTCTCCCATTCCACCCTACACCCTCTCTCCCTTAGTGATCAATGACATTGGAAAATGTATTATATTTTCCATAAACCCTCCCAAACATACATTTATCACTTCTTGGGCTGGGGGTTTTTCTGGAATGGTAAGTAGTTAAGAAAATGCCAGATCTCTAATGGAAGTATTATTACCTTTGGAGAAATGCTCGATGACTCAAGGAAGGAGAATGATTTTAGGGACTAGGCATAGAGACCTATGATTATGGGTTTCACTAAGAAGTTAAGTTTTAAATTCATATGATATTTGTTTTTATGATAAATTTCACGATTTTCTTGTATCAGTGAAGTTTCCATATGATAAATTTTACATGAAGACACACATTAGTTTGTCATTGATCGCCTCCATGAATTCTTATCAGCTTTTGTTCTATCAGAATTGTCAAATTCTTATGACCTAGTTGGCTATTTAGTGTTATATCTTGTAGAACATTGCATCTAGGGGTGGATGTAAATGAGTAAACTGAGACCACCTCATCATTTAAAAAGCAATCTCACTCTGAGTCAGCATGTGCACTATATACCAGTAAAAACAAATGAAAGTAAGGAAATGACAGTGGTTCAGCAATTTATGGAATATGTTACAGTTTTATTATCTAGCCATGCATTTTTTTAAAACACCTTTGCTATAGCACAAGGTACTTAGATGAAAGATTGGATTCAAGCTCAGAAGTGATGGGAAGAAATATCTATTTTTCATTTCTTAATGACTTGACAGATAAGTCAAAGAGTGAGTAAAAAAGGAAATATAAGAGAAT
The DNA here is from genome assembly GCA_030848825.1 of Tadarida brasiliensis. NCBI lineage: Eukaryota > Metazoa > Chordata > Mammalia > Chiroptera > Molossidae > Tadarida > Tadarida brasiliensis. Next base: position 225,557,065 of record CM061257.1, on the reverse strand, counting down.
AAATAAATTAGCTAGCTAATTTATACAATGGTTTCTATAGGTAAAAAACAATGTAGATGTTTTGGAGAATCAAAAAACTTGACCAGAATTTCCTTCAAAGTTACATGGGAAGTGGGGAAGTGGGTGGTGGTGGTAGAGATAAAACAGGATTGGTCTTGAGTTTATATTTGTTGAAGCTGGCTGATGGGCACCTGGGCTTTTTATACTCATCACTATCCTTCTGCATATGTTTGAATTTTTCCACAGTAAACTGTTTTTTTTTTTTTTAAATCCTAAGATTTAACTATTTCCCAGGAGGAGTTTATACTCAATTATGGAAACAAGAATGTTCATTGTGCACTTAGACAACAGACTCTGTATTTCATAAATATATCCTATTTCCATAAAATCTCGATTTCTACATTTTTCTTGAGCAAGCTCATAAAATTTCCTAGTGAGTAAACATTCTCAACCCTGCTTCCGATACTGTCAGGTGACTTGTCATGAGAGGACAAAGGTAACAAAAATCACAAATAAAGAAGCAAGAGTGATACCCTAAGGTGTGGTCTGAAGAGAACAGGAAGAACGGGAATTTGGATTAAAGTCATGCTGAGTTACTAGACCCATGTTCTTTTCCTGTGGCAGTATAAAGAGTCTGGAAACTATAATACAGAGTAGGGCAAAAGTATGTTTACAGTTGTGAGTACGGGAAACAGAGTTTATTTTTGTATTATTATTAATGGTGGTATTATTTTCCACACAAACAACTGTAAGCCTAATTTTTCCCCACCCTGTACTAGTTACTAATTTGTAATCTCAATGTGCTTTATAAGCCTACCTTGGTGAGGTACCTGGGGAACCCAAAAATGAAGTGAATGGCTCAAAATCATACAAGTGTGGTCTTGAAGAATAGAATTAATCTGGTCACTGCTATCCCTGCCATTGATGTATTTTTAACTAGAAATGAGCAGCATTGCCAAGAAGTGCTTCCTTGCTTCCATGGTTTATCTATAACATGAAGATATTAAGATTGAACTTGTATCTACCAACTTTCTGTCAATTGAAAAAGAGAGAAAGGAAATATATATAGAGAGAGCCAGGTCCCTGCCCCTTGCTGTTACTGACAGCATCTGTCAAAACAAAGCTTTAAGCAATTTATTTTTCATTTTGTATAACTATAACATCTTTGTTTATTGAGGGAAGGTTACATATTCCTAAATAATTTATGTCCCAAGGTTAAAAAATACTATTGAAGTTCCTCTAACAGAGATTAATGATAAAATATTACAAACAGACATAAATGGATGTATACAAAACCATTGTTTTAAACTTGTTCCATTATGGAGTACCACATTTCTAAATCTGATTTTGCAGTACTATATAATCCGATGGGAACTGTGCATTTTCCTTATTAACCCTTTCTTGACTCTTATGATACATAAAATTGGCCAATCCTTCCTTTATACTATACTGTACACTGCAATTCTATTATAGCCTCTATAACACCTTTAGTTCACATGTCTGTCTCCCCCTACTGGACTCTACATTTTTTTAAAGCAGAAATCCTTTTCAATACTCGGTTCTTTATAGGTTTCAATAAATGTTTGTTGTGAATGGATGGCTAACTGAATAAAAGTCTTATAATGGCTAATCTTTTCTGTGATTTCAAGCTAATTTTATAATGTAAGCAGATATCTTTGGCTTTTACCTACTCCTTTTCTTACTTCCCATAACCTTTCACTGGGGCTACCTATAGAAAATGGAAGTGCCTTACCTACTGACTTCTCATTCCATATCCTTTCATTGAATTAACCTCTACACTCTTTATATGTCTCAGTTTTCCCATTATTTAGCATATATTGTGATCAAAGCAGTCCAATACTTTTGATAGTGCACTTGCTCCCAATCCTTAATACATTCACTCTTCTACATTCAGTCCTATCTTCCAGCTTTTCCCTTTTCTCCTTGCTTCCCCCCCCCACTGCCTACTAACTCCTCCAGAAGAGTCTGTCACACAAGAAAACAAATAGCTTTGACAGCGATTTTGAGACCCATAGTTCTGAGGTCCAAGGTAGGAGGAAAATATTTCTGTGTAGGATGAATAAAACAATCTCTTAAAGAACAGGCAAAATTGTACCACAAATATTGGCAGGCACTGAATTTTGTCAGGGCTTCAATTGTCAAGCACATTGTCCATTAAAATGTCAGTGGTTTTTCTCCTTTGTTAATGAATGTTTTTCAACCTCATTCTGGTTCAGAAAAAGTAGAACAATTGTTTTCTAGGATCAGGGATATTTGGGTAGCTTTTCTTTATATTTTCCCTAGAATCATGGGAGATGCAGAAGTGTTACATGGTGAATAATTTAGAAGTAAGAAACATGCCTTTCTAAGGCAAGTACCATATGGTTTCACTCATGTGTGGAATTTAATGAACAAACTGAACTACCAAGCAAAATAGAGACACACTCATAGATAGAGAGCAGGTAGACAGATTGGGGGTGGGGGTGAGATTAGGGCGGTAGAGGGACTGAGAAAAAAAGAAAAAAAAACACAAGAGAAAACTAAAAAAAAAAAAAGGAACATGCCTTTCTAGAGGACTCTCAATCAGGGTTAAATTTGGACAAAGATTCCGATTGATTATTATTATTCTTTAAGCAAAATTTGCCCATCCCTACTATCCCCAATTACTGATAATCTTTCCTGTTTTCCACTAAGTAATCAAAGTTTTCTTAAAGTCATGTGGAGCAGGTTGGTAATTCATACTATCATCAGATCTGGCCTTCCAGGAACTTTTTCCCCAAAGAATAGTTTATTAGAGGAAATTTATTGACGTAGGCAGGTCCAAATAAACTTATCAGCCAAGATAGCCTTTTATTTTGAGTAGTTTTAGATCAAGACCACATTTCTTAAAAACATGAATACATTAGCCACTAACATGAGATAAATAGGGGAGACATTTTTGGCTCCATTTTATAGGTGGAAAAATCAAGTCAGAGGTTTGCTTCTGGTCATATGGGCCTGTATGGCCCCAGAAATCGATTCTATGTCTGATAACTGAAGTCTGTCAGAACAAGACATCTCTTGATTAAAAAAAAAATGAATGCCAATTTATGGAGTGAACTGGTATTATTAACTTCTACAGAAAGCAATGGAGCTCTACTCTAAGGAACTTGAGGCCTTAGACTTGTGTATAATTTAGCTCATTACTGGTACAAAAATCAGTATTTTGGGAAGGTGGGTTTTAAGTCTTTAAAACATGATAGAAAGTCACCCCCCTGAGAAAACAAAATAAGACTATTCAGAAATTTATATACACCTATTTTTAATTAATTTATTTATTGTTTTAATTTTATTAAATTTATTGTGGTGACATTGGTTGCTCTGAGTTTTTGTCTATTGTCTGGTTTGTTCATTCATTGCTTTCTGTTTTATATCCCATGTACGAGTGAAATTATATGGTTCTCGAGTTTTCTGTCTGACTTATTTTTGCTTAGCATGATATTCTTGGGACCCACCCATGTTGTCACAAATGGCAGTATTTTATCTTTTCTTATGTCCGAGTAGTATTCTATTGTATACAGTACTGGGGGAATGTAAACTGGTATAGCCACTACAGAAAAGAGTATGGAGCTTCCTCAAAAAATTAAGGACAGAGTTACCCGACCCAGCAATCCCTTTTCTGAGTATCTACCAAAATCTTTTGAAAACATTTATATATAAAGATATATGTACCCTTATGTCCATTGCAACATTATTTAGGGTGGCCAAGACATGGAAGCAATTGATGTGTCCATCGATAGATGATTGGATAACAAAGATGTGATGTACATATATAATATATACACCTACTTTTAAAATAATCGTTTGGCTAAGTGGTTGTGTGTTGATAGAAGACTACCAGTGACCATCTAATGGATGAGACTCTATTTTAAAAATAGATTTGAATTTCATGCATTATATTTTGTCTTTGTAAGATATGCTAATCCTTTCCTGTCTACTGCCTGCTAGGAAAGCATGAGGATTTACTTAATCGCACAAAAAATTAGTCTCCAGAATTGAAATGGAAACAGAGCAATAATTTGTGATTATGGTATTCTGCCATTAGCTCAGTTGGATATTTTTATGTATGTGTTATATATTAACTTATTCTAAACTATTATTTTAATAGCGCCACAGGCTTTAAAAGGTTTTGAGAGATTATCTTATTAGCCTACCTCCCTACCTTGGAAACTGTTCCACTAACAGCACTTTCATAACCTCCCTTGGTAACTTATCTCATTGCACAATCATCCTCATTGCAGGTATTTTATCCCCTTATCAAAAGTGGATTTTTTTATCCTACAATTAATTCTATTAGCTTCACCATCTCCACTGAGGTTGGAATAGAATATTTCTCTGTGCATTAGAATATTTCTCTGTGCATTAGTATCTACTGATTTTTGAGAGAGGAGGTATGGCACCCTTTGCTCTTAGTGGGAACAAACTATACTATTACCTCTGGATGGCATGAACCAGCATGTATCTTAATACATTTTGCCATGCTCTATGTTCATATACTCAGCATATGAGTTAGGTGATGGATAAGTGGTTTTTTAAAAAGTGCCTGTAAAACAATTTATAAAGAATGACCTATTTTATTTTTAAAACTTAGTATCATTTGGTGGTTTCCTATGAGCTGTGGAATAAAATAGAGGAGATGTTTTTCCAAAGATGATGACTCTTTCTGTCCAATTTTCTTTGTTTCGTTTGGTCCATTGCATTGGGTCAAAGATTTAAGGAGAATGAAGACATTAAGTCAAATTTTAGGGAAAAAGAGGTTGAGTTCAATTTATTTATTCTAAGGGGTCTTTGTCCTGAAGAAATTCACCACATATAACTTTACAGTGTTTTTCTCCTCTATTGCCCTCCTCTCCCCACAACCTTGGGTGTCTCTAGAGGCTAATAAACTATTCTCAAAATTGAGTAATACTCAGAGAGTCTCATGGCACCTGAAGAGGTGGGCAGATGGATGTGGGGATTAGCCATCAATTTAGATCTAGACCAGGTCAGTAACATATGAAGGCTCTTGTCTCCTAACAGCTGCTTTGTGGCCTCTGTGAAATGAGGTGGTGGCTTCCATCCAGTTTCTGGACAGCTGTCTTCCTCACAAAATCATTGCCACCGTTGACATTAATAGGCTCTCTTGCTGGCAGCCTCTTGTCATTTCTGCTTTCCTCCTCCTGTCTTTTTCCTTTTCCTTTCCTCCACCAGTAGGTGGCCTGGAGAAAGAAAGAGCAGCAGCAGTTCCTGAGGGAAGAATGTGTTAACACCTCAGACTGTGCTCTCTGCCAGGACTTGCAAAGGGACCTCAGACCAAGGCTGTTGGGATAGAATGCTCATACCTCCCACAGTGTCTGCCTTCGCGGCTGCCCCAGCCCTAAATTGCTTTGCTCAGGGTGTGTCAGAGTTTACTCTGGGGTTGTCTATTTTATCCATTGAGCTTCTCCTTTCATCACAAGGCAGGGAACATGGCTGTGTTTGTACAATAGATGGGCCCAAGGGGAATTTTGAGTGATTCAGTAGTTGTGGTATAAACCCTTCATTATAACTCCCTCTCAGGCACAACCAGGAATTACTAGAGGCAGAAGGTTGTACAGTTTCAGTGAGATTCCCTTTTGTGATAAAAGCTGCATATTTTGGGGGGATATGCATGGCAGTCATCTTCCCAAACCCCAAATCAACACACCTATCCTGGCCAGACATTTCTTGAGTTTAAAATCTATTTGACAAGTTTTTGATAACGTAAAAATAAAACTCCACTTTTAATTAAATTGAACAGCTTACTTGAATGAGAAGGAATGGCATTCTACAAAACTAAGACTGCTTGAAAACTCATGGCATGGCTGATTACCTTCAAATGTTTTTTAATGCTCTTTGGTTCCTTCAGAAAACTACTAGGAAATGGCAGCGGTGGCGTCCATGTTTGAAATGTCCAAGACTGCCTTCAGGTTATCCAACTTGATTTTCTTAGTCTCAATTTAAGAGTCAAAAAATGATCTAAGAGGAAGACTTGTCACTCATATACACCTTATTTTTCCAACCAGAAGTAGGCAAGGGTAGGACATGGTGCTCTCACACTACTGGAAAGAGAAAAAATGGAAACAGTTTTGCAGTGGCTCCACGCTTATTAAGAAGCCCAAAGCATTTTGCCCTAGGCTGTCTCTCTTTGGAATTTAAAACCTGTGTACTACATTGTTGGGGAAATTCAGCGAACACACCACACATCAGGTTGCGTTCAACTCATTGCAATGTTGATTACTAAGAACACTTTACATGACCAACAAGATATCCTAGCCTTGCAAATGATCATATGAAATCTAAGTGAGGAGCTTGAATTGGGTCAATATTAAACAGATGTGAAATCCCAGATATCCTTTGCAATTTAGGAGGTAAAATTACTTAGCACAACCACTTTGGGCAAGGGTTTTCAGTCTCAGAGTAATGACCAGGACCCACAAAACAGTCATGTAGGAAAAAAGTGAGGTTTAGAGCTGGGGAATATGTACCAGCACCAGCTCTCCCTCTACAACCTTGATGATCTGCTTTCTCTCATCTATGTGATGGGACAAATCATACTCTGTCACCTTCTGGGTTATTTTTGTTACTTAACGAGTGTAGTTACTTGACGATCAAAGTACTAAATATTATTACTAGTTAAAACAAGCAACTGTGAACCAAACGTAAAAAGAGAAATGGCTTTGGGCAAGTGTAATTTCTAGAATGGACAGATTGTCTAACAGGTGAAAGAATGACTCTCAGTTTTGTGATTCACTTATTTATTCATTTAGAAAATAACGATCGAAGAAATCTGAGACATGACACAATCAGGTTGGCTATGTGCCTATTTGTTCTTCTATTTTATAAAAAATCCTCAAACATTTCTGACTTCAAAAAAATGTGAAAAATCAAAAGCAAAAAAGAAGAAACCGCCATTCCGATTTATAACCGTTTATAGTCTGGGTGTGCCTTGAACTTTGCATTGAGAAAGAAAGCATTTTTTTTCCCGAGTTTCTACCAATTCCCATCCTTAGCTTACCACTTACAAAAATCTCTCTCTCCTTGAAAGCAAATAATAAGTGAGGAAGAATTGGTTTACAGATGCTGTAGTCTCTCTCACAAAGATGCACTGGTTTAATCCAAACAGGACAAAATGAGTGTCTGAGAAGGGGTGAGATTTTAAGGGTTGGGCAGTAAATGGAAGCATCATTTCTGAGTCCACAACTTCTTCTGTCATTGTTGGCTGGGACTTGTCTGCCACTGTAGTGTTCCCATCTACACTAGTGAAAATGCCATGTTGTCACCTCCCTCTCCTATATTCTGTCACCTATATTCTTTTGCTAATAATGTATGCTAGTCAGAGGGAAAATATTTTTCTATGTGGTTTATATTCATTTTTCTAAGCTCTGAAAGTCTTCTCTAAAAATTTAGTCCATGGGATGCAAATCCAAAACTCATCATGGACTAAACAGATGATAAAAATGAAAGAATCAGATTTTTCAGACAATGGTGGGTAGTGAGGGTTGTGTCACCTGGGGAGGGTCACATCCAAGGCCACCAGGGTATATATAATTCCGGGGCACCCCAGTCATATCGTATTGTATGTGAAGGGTGCCCCCTAGTGTGGAGCAATGTATGCCCTACCCCATTCATCCATTCAGTATACCCTCCTTAAACTTGCTGTGTGCCGGGCACGGCTCTAACCGCTGGGAGACAGCAGTGGACAAAAGCAGACAGGAATACCTGGTCTCAGGAAACCTAAAGGCATTCTCATTCAATTATTTTTTAAAAGGCAAAAAGCACCCATGCAAACCAAATAAAATGCATCTGCATGCAAAATTTGGCCCACGAGCCCCCAATTAATGACCCTGCTCTAGTCTTTTAAATGATTTCTGTGATCTTGCAGGTTTTCGCCCCAGGAACAAAGCACAGAAACACGTACGAACCGAAGGCTTGCACCCACTGCTCAGTTCATGCTTAATGAGAGCTCTGCGAACATAGACGAGTCAGCTAATTAATTTTCAATTAAAATTCTACATCCCTACTCCAGGGTATATACTTGCTAGTCCTTCTTCCAAGAAAACATGATTCCTAGAGGTGATCTGTTAGGTAAGTGAGGAAGGATAACTAGAATGAGGTGCGGTCATGGCATTCTGCCAAAAACACTGTCTGCCTAAATACCGGTGGGTCCCGGAGGCTGATGGGAGAGGTGGGCCACTGAGGACTGGCCAGTGTGGCTCTTGAACTGATTCAAAGTCTGCTGCTAACCACCTACACATTTAATTTATTTTTTTTTTTAAGCATTAAGGTAGATTTCCAAAGTGTCAGGTCTCTTAGGAGTTGTGTGAACAGAAGCAGGGGAAGTACAGAATGCAGAGAGCTCTCTTATAAAGAATTTATTTCTCAGCTTGATGGCAATGCCATTGGATGGGAAGTTTTCATTTAATCTGCATATAGTCAAATGGAACTAAAAGAAGATCGAGTCATCTAGCTGGCTTTCATGTCTGGAAGATTTTCCTTTTTATTTATTTTTTGCATTGGAAACTTTAATAAAACTGAAAAGAATACTTGTATTAATTTTCAGCAAGAAGCTTTAGAGAAATGCTGTGATGGTATTCAAAGAGTTGAAAAGTTTTCCACCTCACAACTCACTTTAAATTTTGTTCAATAAAATCCAATCAAAAATATTTAAGGAAACTATGTCACAACCTGATGAGAGACAGTCATAGTATATAGGTATAAAGACCAAATTTAAGCATTCACATCTTCCAAGAAATAGAGCAAAGGTGATCTATTCTTCCTCCTCTCTACCTGTCTTCCAGGATCCCTTCTTCCTAACCCCTCTCATAAATGAATAATAATAACAGTAATAATAATAATCAGAGGAGAGAGTGTTAATTTATCAAATCTACACATTCTAGTAAATCACTTTCCCCAAAGTTTGCAAGCATTTCCTAAAAGCAGTCAGAGGTATGAAATTTTTTTTCTCTCTCTCTTTAAATCACAAAGCAAAATTCCACTGTCCCTCCCCCCACCCCCCCACTTCTAAAAAAAAAAAAAAAAAAAGTTGTCGAGTTTTGCTTTTCTATTCACTGCAGTCCTGGCCAAAGTAAAGCCCTCTTTCTCAATGACGTCAAGATCTTTACCAAGATTAGGCTTTCATTTCTCTATTGCAGCAATTAGCCAGGGAATGTATAAAAGGCTTCAGGGAGACTCACTGGGCTGCAGAGAGCACTTTGCACCACAGATAGCACGAAGCAAAGCCAGAGGGAGTGTGGAGAGGAGAGGAGCCAGCCGCCCCAGGAGAAGGGAGAGAGTGAGACAGGCTGGGGGAAGGAGAACAGAAAGTGTGTGTAAAACGGAGTAAAGAAGGGGAAAAAAAAACTACCCTTAAAGCACATTTTAAAAACTCTGGCAATTCAAGAAAGAAACAGGCTCCGTATCTGAACATAGAGACAATGAAAAGCTCAAGAAAATTTTGCAGTCTCTGCCAGGCTCATAGGTGCTTGGAAATGAAAGTGGAACTGCCTGTCTCTAACCGACTCTGAGAGGGGTGACTGGATTAGGGACTGGTACGCCAGTTTTTTTTAACAACTTAAATCCTGAAAAAAAAAAAAAAAAAAAAAAAAAGGGCAGCAGCTCCGAATTGAATGAATTGATGGGCACACTCCAACTGCTGGGCTGGAGAGACTGGACTTGGTCTTGCCATTTCTGCTTCTTTGAAAGAGGAGAGAGCTTGGGCTTCCTTTTAATTTAGTTTTTCTCCTCCCCACACCCCCCAACCTTCCCCTTTCCCTCCCCCACCCCCTCTATTACCACCCCCTTTTAAATAAGAGGGTGAAGGGAGCCACGGCGCACACTGGAGCTGACTCGGGAGCCAGAGAAGATGGGCATCCTCAGCGTAGACTTGCTGATCACATTGCAGATTCTGCCAGTTTTTTTCTCCAACTGCCTCTTCCTGGCGCTCTATGACTCGGTCATTCTCCTCAAGCACGTGGTACTGCTCTTGAGCCGCTCCAAGTCCACTCGCGGGGAGTGGAGGCGCATGCTGACCTCAGAAGGGATGCGCTGCGTCTGGAAGAGCTTCCTCCTTGATGCCTACAAACAGGTGAGCTCGCCCGAGGGGCTTCTTAGTTCAGCAGGGGCAGGGGCTGCAGTGTCGGGAACTGGAGGCCCCTTGGGAGTCCTGGGGTGAGATTGTGGAGCCCTATTGGGGGGGCCGAGTGGTTATGCTCAAGGGAGCTCCTGCCTTGACTTACTTACACCTGTCACACAAGTTAGATTTGGGGTTGACAGCATGTAAGCCATGCTGACTCTGGTGACCTGAGAAGGAGTCTTTCTAACAAGGGGCATGTAATGGCGTGCTGTGATTTTGGAGTAGAAGGTGTTTGTGCTGGCAGGATAACTTCGGGCAAAGTCTGAAGATGCTGGGGGAGGGAAGACTGCTGCATTTCATCTGCTCTTGTGATAAGCTGGGATTTTGATGTTTTGCTTGATGCGATGCTAGGTGAGCTGTGTTGGGAAAAACAGGTCTAGGGTGGGCTTGGACAAGGAAGTGGGATAAAGGAAATGCTACCAAAACTTTTAAGGAGAGGACAGGGCTGCAGAAAATGGTCACAGCAGGTGTGGTTTGGCATCATAGTCACGTCATTTCCGGGAGAGGTAAGAGTTAATGAACACAAGCCCACGTGCAGCAGCATCTTGTAGGTGGTGCTGATCTGGACCCTTTAGGAGAGGCTGTCTGGCCCTCCACCCCGAGTTACTAGATGACAGTGTGCAAAAGGAAGATCTTAGCACTGGCTGTCAGAACTCCAGACTTTGTGAGGGACACCACATTTGCTTTGTTTCTCCAAAGTAAAATACGCTGTCTTAGAAAGAGCAGATAGGTCTATGGTTCGTTAAATTCAAAGCTGTTAGGACGCCTGCCCTGAGCACTGGAGCAGGGACCTGGCTTACCTGTGGAAGTCATGTCCCAGGGGCTGCTCTCTCAAAGCCAGAGTTGAGATCTTCGTTTCTCAGTGAAGAATACTGGCATTTTAGCCTTTTTGTTGCTTGGAGCATCCTCAACTCATCTGAAGGAGCAAAGTGGAACATTTTCTCATTGGTCCTCAGTCAATTTGCCCCCTCCCCCTATGCCCATATAACTCCTGAAGGTCTCTGAGCAAGAAGAATTGACTCATTTGGCAAAAGTTGCTATCAAAGCAGACAGTTGGTTTTCCCTAACAGTATTGGGGAACCGTGTCCAAGTTGCCAGGGAAGGGAGTTTGCCAGGAATATGGAAGTCAATGAAGTGGTGAACCATAGGCAGGTAGCACCTCAGAACCAGAGACCAAACTCAGAATAAAAGAGGGGGGAGGGAATAAGTTCTCCATAACTAAACACTGGAAAACTAAACCTATGCACCAGGAAAGGACAGGATGTTACTTCTAGTCACAAAGAATCCAGAGTAAAGTTGTTCCAATGAAAATCAAACAAGTGTTCAAGAAGAAAAAATCCATTGTGAATTAGGGAAGTTTTACTAGAATACATGTCTTTGTTATTGAGAGTAACCGGCAGAAGGGTTGCATTTATTTCTGAAGATAAGAGAATCATCAGAACTCTTGTCAATAATGAAACATTCTTTTATAATAATATGAAATGATGCTCAAGTTCTAACAGTAAAATGCACTTACATTGTGTATGTGGGGCCAATAGGAGAGGTGATAAGAAGATATTGAGGGAATCATTTCATTTCCACAAGTGAATACATTGAGTGTGGAATGTTTATACTTTTGTACTTGTAGGTTTTAGGAGATGACATGGTAATGTCAGTGGTTTAATCTCAGCATATTAAACTCTCACTTTTTTGAAAGAGAACTGACTTTTGCCTATAAAAGAAAAGTCACTGCCTGGGAGAATTTTACTTATATGCATGTCTACTTATATAAATAGCTGTCACATAAAATATAGGGTCTGTGATGTTGCCCACAGATATTAAATGAGATTGTTTCTCCTATTAAGCAACTTACTGAAATCACAAGGGAAAAACAAACAAATGCTTCTGTAATAGACTTTATTATTTATTTTTTCATTAATGTATAGTGTTCCATTGTGTTGCAATATTTTGTTATTCCTATTCCAGGAACTGAGAAGGATGAGTGATTTGCTGTTGTTGATTTTTTTTTTTTTGCCTATGGTTTGTTCATTCCTCCCCGTATTGTTTCTGTCTGCTGATTTGATTAGTGACCACGTTCATGACTGATGTTATTAAGTTTGCTTTTAATGATTTATATACAAGCTACCACCATGAGAGGAAGCATCCCATGAGCCCACATGTCCAGAGACCAGACTGGACTGGGTGTGTAATGAATGGAAACATGGCACACACAGCGTGCACTGAATTTAGGTCTCCTGTTGTCTCCCAGTGTGGCAAGGGTGGTGGCATTTGAGGGCCACTCAGAATCTCTGAAACAGGTGGAATCACTTTCCCGAGTGCTGTTGTCATCTGTACCACCTTCTCTGGGTGTAGCCATTTCTAGTGACACCCTAGAGGAGGTTCTGGAGGAGATGGCATCACAGTATTTCACAATCCTGACTTGCATTATTTTGAGGCTGCCACCCCAGAAACAGAGTTTTCCAGGATGAGTGTACGCATATGTGATATGATTACACTCGTCATTTCTAATTCTCCTTGTTGTTGAATAGCAGATTCTTGGGAAGATTTTAAGAGAAGTTACAGTAAAAGGGTTATCTCTGGGTTTGGCTGTTACAAGAGGCAACAGAGAAATTAAAACAGAACAACATACACACACACACACACACACACACACACACACAACTGCCTCTTCTTCACGAACATGCTGAATGGGATTTAAAATCAACTTTGTAGGAAGCTTTTAAAGATGATTTGGGTTTGGTCAGAGGATGTTCCATGCACTGTTGTGATGAAAAAGTAGGTCTACAGAAACTTTTGAGAGATTGGGGTGAATAATTGATAATTTGTTATTTAAGACTCCCTGGTCAGTGTCTAGCACTGCATCCTCCCGCTGGTGCTCGAAGACTGAAATTGCAACTGATGAGCACACGGCTCTGCCTGGGAGCCTGCCTAAATGAAGTGTAACAGTAAACACACGTGTAGAGGCTGAGAAGCAGTTTCGCTTCCTCGCAGTTAACATGGCAGTGGTACCGAAAACATATTCCTGTGAACATATAATTTTGGTTTTGAAAGGGTCTCTTTAACAGTCTCCTCCTCCTCTTCATTCTCCTCAAGCCTTTGACACTAGTTTTTACAATGGAAAATGGCTCTTTGAAGAGAGAAATGTTCTCAAAAGAACACAAAGATGGCCACAGCCAGAGCTTGTCCATCACTTGGGTAAAACAGTGGGAAATGATAGAGCTCAGAGCTGGGTTTTCCAGGTAGGAATCAAAAAAGAGAATGGCCAGAAGGGTACTGAATTCAGAGGAAAGAGTAGGTAGCTTATTCTCCAACTCTGATACATTTGGCCAATTTGAATGTAAATGGCTAAACGGCTGCGTAATAATTGTTTGGCTATGCTTGTAAAGACATTGGTGCAGCCTGGTCATTATGTCAAAGAGTTTGAAATTTCCTGATAGTGAATAAATCCATTCCAGGGCTTTGAATAGCAAGAAGGATCTCTAAAAACTATTCTGCCACATACCCACCCCTCATTTTTATCATTTGCTTTACTTGCTATCATGAGATTAGGTGATGTGTTGTCCAGAAGCCTTTCTCAGGCTGTGGCAAAGAAAAGAAAAGAAAAAAAAAAAAAGGTCAATAGTATGTGCTCTATTTCCAGCTTCTACTTGACGAATGGTCCTTTCTTTGTTCCTTTCGCCCTGCATTTCACAGCGCACACGCTCCAACTGCGTTACCCTTTCCCAGTGCACTGAACGCTGTCAGTAAAACGAACCCCGTCACCAAGGGAATCAGAGTCATACACATGCCATGTAGTGCCACTCCTGTTCATCTTTATAAACGTGGCTATCGCGACATTTGGGCTTGGCCCAGAGATGTGCCCTGTTGTAAGAACGCAAGCTTGCTCTCCTGTTGGTGGTGTGTTGACGTTGATTGCAAAAACATAAGAAAGGGCCCTCCTAATCATGTAGATGAGAAAGATAAAAGTCAGTGATGACGATATTGCATTTTACGTATGTCCTTTCTGATCGTTGCAAAATAAAGGGACCCTTTGGGAACATCGGAACTTCAAGACCAATTAGTGGAAATGATGCTTCTTGTGTTTGGGCATTAAATACTGGGCAGGGTTCTCTTTAGAGCGGCTAATGCTGGCAGGGAAAGAGGTACCGACCTAATTACTCTTCCGCAAGAGTAAAAAATGCCTTTTGAATGCCTCTTTGGCAAATATGTCTCATTAAGGACAAAAACCAAACACAAACCCTCTAAGAAGGAGAAATTAAGATGATAGGTAACTTGTGGCCAGGAGACTTTCTGTGCCACTGTGGGAAATTAAAACAAAGTTTGGGAGTATCAGGGGATAACTTGTTTTTGTTGAGCTTCTTTCCTGCAGCCTAAATGTTATTATTATGGGACCAGCTTTATTTTCTTCATCATTTTGGCTCTTTGTCAAGGAATGCTTTGCTCCTGGGGAAAGCAAAGAATCTTCCATCACTGAAGACAATGGTGATTCTCCCATTCCATCTCAGCAGGGTACATAACCAAGCAAACCTAGAAATTCTCCATTTGAAATTCTAGTCATAATAGGAATTTAATTTTCATGGTGACCAAATGAGAAAATGAGAAATGAAAAATAAATCTTTAAAAGATTTTCTTTGTAGTTTAAAGCAAAGTTTAATATGTTAAATTTCTAATTTTTTTCTTTTATTGCTGAATTATCCTCCATCAGTAGGTTTTTAGCTCAGATGTATAAATTTTATGATTAGTGTATGACACTTATAAAAGCAGACTACTAGTCTACTCACTTTTGGACTTACAAATCATGGGTGTGTGTTTCCCGACATAGTATTCTTAATAGCATTGGTCTTAACTATTCATTTCTCATGAACAGAATATGTTTATGACATTCTAATATGCAGTAGGATCCCATATATGTTCAACAAAATAAAGAGGAGTGACTATTTTCATTTTATACAGTAACCAGCTGAGATAATCAAGAAGAGGTCAACAGCTTTAGGTGTTGATTATGACAGTACTCTACAGTAGGGCTCCAGGATTAATTTTTTTTTAATTATCTATCTCAGTGAGCTCATTCATCACCCAAATATGGTTATGTTAATTGCAGGTCAAAGTTATTATTAAATATAAAATTCTTCACTGACCCTTACCTAGGATTATAACAACTATCATTCATTCAATAATTCATTTATATATATATACATTTTTTTCATTCAATGAATGAAATATATATATTGAATGAAAATTCAATTTTCATTCAAATATATATTCATTCAAATATATAGAGAGATTTATATATATATGAAATCTACATCTATATCTATATCTATCTATATCTATATCTATCTATATATCCCAGTTTAACAAAATGCCAAATCTCCACACACAAAGAATATTATGTGTTTGGTAACTCTTAATTTTTAATTTTAGAGTTAAGGTGTTGTTCTTGTTCTAAATGTTCTAAGGTAAACTAGTATGTCTGTATTTTGGAACGAATTATGTGGCTGAATTATATTTTGTCACTAAGAAGAAAGAAAAAAGTGCTCTAACTTTCCAAGAAAATTAACTACAGGTAATAAGAGTCACCTGTGACTGAAGCATCAGATTAGATTATTCAGTTGAATAATCAGGAATAATGCAAAGATCAACAGTTCTGTTTGGGTGAGAGCCAAGAACGTCAGAAGCCCACTTAACAAGACCACACGATTGTTGATTGGTCTTAAAAATGACTCCAAAAGGCAGATGGATGTTTTCACATACCAAGAACCTATAAATCTATAGTCCAGACATGATTTTTTTTTCCTTGTGCATGGATTGCTCACTTAACATAAAGTACAACAGCTAATGGGTTCCGACTGATTGAACGCATTCAGATCTTTATGGTATAAGTATGTTGAGGAACACAGCACAACAATATGGTAAAAAGCAGCTGTGCTAGAATTGTTACTGCTATTTTAAGTGGAAAAGATCTAATGGTAAGGTGATGATAGTCCTACCTACCACCTAATCTACAAAGAAGTACAAAAGGAACCCATAGATTATAGATTTATAATATCTTTAAATGTATATCTTTACATTTTAAGTATATTTTAATACCTCAGAGACTTATATAAGTGTGGTTTATATAAAATAATAAACCAGTTGGAGAAAGACAAGTACCATATGATTTCACTCATATGTGGAATCTAATGAACCAAATAAACTAACAAACAAAATAGAAACAGACTCATAGATAGAAAACAGATTGACAACTGTCAGCAGGGAGGGAGGTTTTGGGGGCTGGGTGAAAAAGGTGAAGGGATTAAGCAAACAAACAAAGAAACTCTAAGTCACAGACAACAGTATGGTGATTACCAGAGGGATAGGGGGGTTGAGGGGAGGTAGAAGAGGGTAAATAGGGGATAAATGGTGATGGAAGGAGACTTGACTTGGGGTGGTGAACACACAATACAATACACAGATGATGTATTATAGAATTGTACAGCTGAAACCTATATAATTTTATTAACTAATTTTACCCCAATAAATTCAATAAGAGTAAAAAAATAAAGAAAAAATAAAAGAAAATAATCCATCTAAAGGGATTATTTTTCTTTATCTAGTGTCACTTATAGATTAACCAAGACAATTAGTATAAATAAAATAATATTTTCCCTGATAGTGACTGAAAACAAATGTACCTATTTAAATTACTCCAACAGTTTGCTTTTGTAAGAAAGAAGAGCATTATTTTAAGATTTCTTTTAGAAAACTAATAGTACTTGTTTTAAACCTGCCCTCGTTAAGGTTTTTCAGAAGCGAGAGACAGGGCTTCTTTAATTCTTTCTCTACATTTAAAATGAGTTATGCATTAACATTAGATAGACGCTTCTGTATAAAAACCCTTGAGTGTTTTATATCAGTTTGGATTGTTGAATTTTTAACAATTCACTTCTAAGTGACTTCAATTAACAGTAGTTTTATATGTGACTGTATTTATATAAGGAGAATAAGTTGATCCAGTTGGAAGTGTTTTGTAATATTAAGGATAGTGTATAAAAATCAATTGTACTTCCATAAGTTGTCCCTGATGTTATTGGCTTTGATTAAACCATTCTAAGGGAAGATCCAGTTGTGTTCATTCAAACTGAAATAATTGGCTCTTTTATGTTGCCTGTTTTTTATTATCAATTACAGATCCAACGGCCAGCAAACTTTCCTTTGGTCTGTGTTCAACTATTTAAACCACATGCAAAGGGTGCACATGGAACAATTTTCTTCTATATCTCTTCTGCCTGAGTATTTTATAATTCAGAGGAGTTTGTTAATAAAGTGGATGGTAGAAAAGTAAATGGTTTGTGACTTCCTAGATAAAAAGAGGGAAATAAACAGAAAAAACACATATGAAAAATGAGAAATAAAAAGAATTCTGCAATAGTTTTATGTTTTTGTTTGTTTAATGAAAATGATGAGGTCTAGTCAAGAACCCAAAGTAGGCAGTAGCTATAGAAACCTCCAGGAAGGATGTCAAACTGGTGAGAGCTCAAATTACTTCTAAGTATAATTTTTTTTTAACATAGAATTGGCCGTAAGGTGGCATTCTGTTTTACCTGTTTGGGTGGTATCTAATACTGGCAGCCTCCATCCACACAGGGAGTTATTATGTATAAAGAGCTGTTTTTCTTATGTTACCCTTCTGTGCCCATATGAGGAAGCAGGCATTATTATCACCATTTTACAGATGGGAAAGTTGAAGTTCTGAAGAGGATAAGTGGGACTAGCTCTTTTTATAAATGGTGGACCCCACATTTTCTAGCTCTGGCCAGGAATAGAGCCCACTGGTATCATTGTCCATTGAGTAAGATTAAATGACTTAGCGTCATGCAATAAAGTAAAGGTCATTTCTTAGTGCTTTAGAATTTAGAAGTGGGAATTCAGAAAGAGGTACTATGTTCCATGGCTCTGATAATTTTTCTTAAAGTAGACCATTTAACTTTTTAAATGAAGTCAATTAATCATTTGTTATATAAGGTGTGCTAAGCATTGACAGCAAAGTAAGGATAGCGAAGAATACCAGCCTCAACTTAATTATGAAGAGAATTAACCACAGTGCTTTCAATGATAAAAATAATTACCTGCAGTGATTACACAGAATGAAAAAGACTTTTATTCTCTGTAGGGCCATTCTTCACATTACCTGCCATGGTGCGTCTTTACTCAAATCAATACATGTTTAGCACATTTTATTAGAGCCACTGGTTTTCATATAGAGTGAATTGAAGCGACAATGTGTTTAATGTGGTATTCTCTTCCTCTTTCTTTTATTCACAACCAGGTGAAATTGGGTGAAGATGCCCCCAATTCCAGTGTGGTGCATGTCTCCAATCCTGAAGGAGGTGACAACAGTGAAAATGGTGCCCAGGAGAAGACAACTGATGGAGCTGAGTGCCACCTTCTTGACTTTGCCAGCCCTGAGCGCCCACTGGTGGTCAACTTCGGCTCAGCGACTTGACCTCCTTTTACTAACCAGCTGCCAGCCTTCAGAAAACTGGTAGAGGAGTTCTCATCAGTGGCTGACTTCCTGTTGGTCTACATTGATGAGGCTCATCCTTCAGATGGTTGGGCGGTGCCTGGGGATTCTTCTTTGTCTTTTGAGGTGAAGAAGCATCGGAACCAGGAAGACCGATGTGCAGCAGCCCATCAGCTTCTGGAGCGTTTCTCCTTGCCGCCCCAGTGCCGAGTTGTGGCTGATCGCATGGACAATAATGCCAATGTAGCTTATGGGGTAGCCTTTGAACGTGTGTGTATTGTGCAGAGACAGAAAATTGCTTATCTGGGAGGAAAGGGCCCCTTCTTCTACAATCTTCAAGAAGTCCGGTGTTGGCTGGAGAAGAATTTCAACAAGAGATGAAATCTAGATTAGCTGGTTAAAGGTATGATTGAAATAGACCTTTTTTTTTTTTTTTTTAATATATATATATATGTAAAGGAAAGGAAACTAAGAACTGAATCCACTATTTCAACGGAATCTCATTGCCTCACTGAAAGACAAGAATTTACCTGTCAGAAGAACATAAACCTCTAACATCTCAATATTTTTTTCACCAGTCAAATAGCATTTGGCTCAGTAGTAGCCCCATCACTTGTCTTTCTTAAAAAAATGTAAAACTTTTTCTTATTGAAAAGACCCCAAAATGGAGAGGAAGAAACCCTGTTTGCTACAGCTGATGCATGCTTTGGGACCTGAAGAAAAGACATACCTGAATAACTACCATGTTAGGGAAGCTACTGTTCTTGTTAGTATAAGGAGTATTGCCTACGCTTTATTCAACATGGGTAGAGCTCAACTAGAAAATTCTTAAATATTTACTTATAATGAGGCCTTGAACCTGGGCCATGTGGTTAGAACCTTGATGTTTAACATGTTAGTTTCTGATGTTCTAGTTTCTAGCCATGTAGTGCTCTATGCCAATCTAAACATCCCAGAACTCACAGGTGTATTTGTAGATATCAAGAATGATTCCTACCTGGAGGGTTAGAATAATTGTCTGAAATCTGAAAGTTACTTTCGAGGCAGGTGAGGGAAGTACTAGAAGAAAATAAAGTTGACTAGCTAGGAAAAGGACACAGAAGGATTAGGAGGCTTCACAGAGTTTCACCTTGAAAGTGGGACTAACTTCTTACCCACAGAAACATGGAAACATACACAAGGCCAGAACAAGAAGAAGCTCAACTAAAAGTAGCGTAGAGAATATGCATAGGAAATCAATGTATTTATCTTATACTCCTAGATTGAAGGAGAAAGGGGGATTGAAAGAAAAAAACACACTCTAATACTTGTATTTCTGAGGGGTTAGGGAGGAAATAATTACCTTTGAAACATGTTTGTGTGTATATTTTCAGTGGGTGAACGATACTGATTAAAGGTAAAACCAGTGGGTCCAGTAGTGCTGGTCTATCCCTCTCCATCCCTACAGTTATGATGTGTCCCCAGTCATTCTTGATCTCAGTGTCTATAGAAGTGTTTTCTCAATGCTGAGCTCTTCAGCTCAAAGTCTGTATATATATTCACTCTCAGATGCTGTGGGAGGTAGGTGCTCTACCCATTCAGCTGAGCACTACTTTCCTTTCCAAGTAGGTGAACTGTAATGAATGATCAGTACAAACAAACACGGTTTCTTCACTTGTAAAATAGAGGAAGAGAAAATTCCCATCAGTAATTTTGGAGGCTTTGCTATAAGGCAGTCCTCAGTAGCATGGAATTTGGTAAAATGGAATTCCCATTGACATGTGAATTTGGACTTGGGTCTTCCTTCTTCCTTTGTTTCTATTAGCTGAGGTCTAGTAACCTAAGGCCTTTATAATACATTAATATAAAGTTATTTTAATATATACATGTATATATATAATATTTTTCTTTAAAATGAAGACATGATAGTTTTACCTATAAATAACATAAGTAATATCTAAATATCATAACCTCCAAAAGAATACAACCTACAAAAGAATAACCTAAAAATTTTGTATCATTAATTTAAGGATGCTATCAAATCACAGTATATGGTTGTATTTATATGTACAAACAAAGGTTCTTATGACTATTCCATTAATAATTAAATCATAAAATAAAACTAATAGAAAGATATCTAAAGTTGAAAATATCTTTCTGAACTAGTTGCGTGAAATGAAAAATATGTTGGAACTGAGTTCGCAAAAAACAGAAGTTTTTGTTTTTTTTAATTGGAGTAATGTAGTAATCATATCACTAGTCAGTTTATTGTTTAGCTATCAAAGGACCATTTTAACTGACTTTTTATACAGCAATATTTAAGCTTCTCAGTATTTTAAATTCTACAAAACACACCCACAAAGAAACAAAGCAGATTTTGAAAAGGTGACACTATCTAACATCATTTCTGGAAAATCACATTGAGAATAGATTATTTCAGAGTTAAATAGTTAAACTCTATAACTCAAGGCTTATCAGTGGGCCCCACTGATTTTTATCTTCAAAATGGTGTTGAGATTTATGTGGTAGATAAAAGAACAATCGGTTGCAGCACACTCACACGTTGTCCTTAAACTCCTGCTTTGTTCTACACGTAAAATAATGGAACAGGATGTTAGAGAAGCTGGTGGGGGGATGAGATTTGGCGAAAGCAGTTAGTGCTAGTCGTCTGGGGAAAAGGGTGATACAAAAATCACCCAGTTGTGATACATTTTTAAAGAAAGAAAAAGTTGTGTGTGTGCAATACCTCTCCTTGAGGATAATCCAATGGAGAAATGAAGCAGTGGAAGTAGACATACAAAGGCATAAGCTGAATATCAGGGAAAAAGATATGTTCACTAGAACATAGAAGAGTCACTGGAAGAAAGACTGTTGGGGGCCAATGGAGAAAGTGAATTGACAAAGCTCAGGAATCTTACAATATATAGAATGGCTTGGTGTTATCAGAATTATGATAAGCCTGTAATTACGTAACCTATTTATCTCAACATGAACTTTTATGATTTCCTGTGATGTACCTTTTATAAACTTAACAATTATTTGAGATAGAAGGGAATTGGTGCTTAGCTGATATGCTCAGAGAAATTATTAGATTATCAGTACCCACCCCACCAATCTTATTTTTTATAAAGTATGTTCCTTTGAAAAATTGTAGTTCTTATTCTCACAAGGAAAAAATTTATATATATATATATATTTAAAATTTTATGTGTAAAACTTTGAGTTGTTCTTAATACCCAAGTATCTTTACCCTCTGTGTTTACATGGAGCTATCAGTTTAGCCTTTTAAACTGAATTAGCTTGTCTGTTATTGAAATAGTTTCCAAGCAATTTTAGATATTATCGTAGCATCTGGATTCTCTCAAACATGTAGTGTTTGAAAGACTTATGTCTTGGAACTCTTCAAAACTTACTTTATTTTATTTTTATTTGAAAATATTAGTGGAATCAACAATGACTGTCTTAAATAGGCATGACTGAAATGCCTGCACAGTAATGTATAAGTATTTGATACAGAACTTAAAATGTAACTGACCTCTTTAGAAACAGGTTAGAAGCTCTGTTCTTGCTTTGTATAGCTAGAGTGAGTCATTTAACTTATCTGACTTTTTATATTTATGTTTTGGATCTCCGGTCCTATGTCTTCACCTTGTTTATAGAATGTACCCCTGATTTTTGGCAATATCAACTTCTAAATGGCGTATTGACTTAGTTAAATTCTGCCATTAACCAGGAAATGCCTATTCTATGATCAAGGAGAAAAGAAATGGCTGCTGCCTTTCATTTTGCCTCCGTGTATTTCACTAGTTGGGCTCTTGAATAAAAATTAGGAAATGTGGTGAGGTCATGTGTGAGTACTGCCTGCTACATAAAATACCGGAGAGGCAGGTGAAAGACAATATCTAGGCCTCTGGGAAAATTCCCAGCTGGATACAAGGTAGCCTCAGCTTGTCCTGTGGGCTACTTCCATAGCAAGAGGAATGCACTGGTGCACAGGACTTCCCATTCTGTAAATCCTAAGAGGATAAACCTGGACATTATCCCACCTGACCTCTGACTGAAGGTGTGGAAAATAAGCTACATTAGAATCACGTGGACATGGCAAAGAGAAAAATGTAGACACTGACTTCTGTCCCATTGAAGGATTAATGAAAACCTTTACCAGCATTTAAAGCTTTTCAGAACATGCCCAATGTCCTATCTCTCAGCAGTGGAGAATAATAACGAGCCTTTAAATTCCAGAAGCTTTTTCAAAAAAAGATATTGCCAAAAATCAGAGCTAAGGTGTTTTTTGTTGTATTCAAACCTCCTCCCTACTTCCTCCTGTATCTTAAAAATAGAAGCTAAACCCAGTCTTCAAGTGCAAGTCTAGAATGGGCACAAGTACCAGCCTCTGCTTGCTGATTGGCACTCTCTTGGCAGTGTCCTCTGGGAAAGAAGGGGGCGGGGCCCAGGAGAGTCAGGGTGTTGCTAACTGGGGAGACCTGGGCTCTGAGGGGTTGGTCTGCTTATTTGGGAAGATTCTAAAAGAAGCTTCACACCATCAGAGGATGGCTGAGTGTCACTGAGTGACTTTAGGAGGAGCCAAAGGGCCACTTCCTAATGCCTTACATTCTGGAATGCACCAGAAGCAAGGCCTCAGAGTTAAGAGACCCAGCTCTGTTCCACAGTGAGTCTGAACCAACAGAAAGCAAACATGTACCGATCTCCAAACAACAGTGTTCACACAAGTCGGGCCTTGCTGCCTGTCTTGAGCAACAGCAGCAGAGCTCCAAGGAGTTTATTTAATATTTACTGAGGAGACTTCGAAGACCCAGGAGATGTTTAATGAAGTCATTATTTTGGCTCAAAACTCCCCTGACCCCCCTAAAAAACAAACAGGTAAACACACAAATGAAAGAAGCCCACAGAAGGGCTTGGGAAGTAAATAAAATGCTCTCAAGACTTCTCTGGACCACGTCACTGGTGGGTGTGGTTTTTATGTGTGTTAGAATCGGAGGATGTGAAAACAGAAGTGTCCAGTAGTTTACAACCAAAGCAATGAAAAGATACTGGGTAGGGAATGTTGGCCAGTGTTGTTTAGTTTTGCATCACACAAACTCCAGACTCCATCACCAGCCCAAGTAATCGGCGCACCCGAAGAGGGAGATTGGGGTGTGCGGAGGCCACCAATGTGCGAATGATAACTACTGACGAAAGAGCCATCGACTCAGTTAGTGGTTGGATGTAGTCACATTCGTTTGCCTCTGCCCATCTTGGTCTTCCCGGCAAGGAGAATATTCGGGGCATGATGCTATGAGTACTGGGCAGATGTGGTGAGAATGCATGTGTGTATCTGCTTCTTGGTTGAAGAAACAGAAATGCTTTGGAGACTATCAGTAGAAAGAGTGTTATTCTATTGGTGCTGAGTGGTATGTGTGCTTTTACAATTTGTTCTTGTATTTTAATAAACTTTGAATAAAAGAATAAAGTTACTCTTTGGTTCTATTTGTTTATTTTTGAATTACTCTCTAGACCTTACCCCTGGCTGGGACACATTCATGGTTGACAAGGGAAAGAGAATCCATCATTCTAATATTTATTCCTTGGTATTTGTGGGCAAAGTTGCCAGCAAGGCCAAGTTATTTTAATCTCATGCTGTGTGCCAGAGTCTTCAAGGAAATCAAGACAAGTTAAAAGAAAATCTTCAGATACTTTCCATATTCATGGACAAGTTGCACACAGAATTCATGGAAAGGGGCCTGTTAAAGAGACTGTGGAGCAAACTTCTACTTGGTTATATTTACACCCCAGGTTTTCTAAGTGCAATAAATAAACTTTCCAGGAAGTTGGAAGTTGGTTAAAGCAATACACACACACACACACACACACACACACACACACACACACAGTGTGTGTATGTGTGTATTTATGTGTGTTAGCTATATATATATATATATACACACACACACACACACACACACACACATATATAATTTGTTATACAGTTGTCAATACATTAATGTGAAAAGAAAAAAATCAACATCTGAACACATTTATATTAAGCACTTTCCACTATGAGAAGGTATAAAGCATATAAATGGTTTACAGAGGTAATGGCCTGTTAATGACAAGGATATATTTGCCACATAGTTAAATATGTGCATTTTGTTCTTGAAAACAGGTGGCTAAACCAAAGTATTAGTATCTCTTAAGACTCTTGCTCATGATTTCCTACACATAATTTCCTACACATTAATGTTTGTAGTGTCTTATATAACATTCCTGATTTTTAATGGAAACGTAAAGAATCATTGCTTTGACAACTGTGGATTGAGTTTCCATGCTTTGCAGGATGCCCCCTGTGCCAGGTGCAAGGGATGAGCTAAAGCAGTAAAACTCAACTCATACAGACATGACTTCCTCAAGGAACCTGTCAGCGATTCGTCGAGACTACAAGTGACAAATTCAAATTAGTCTACAATAACAAAAAAAAACAACAACAAAACAAAAAAACTGAATTTATTGGCTAATGTAACCAAACCCTGGGAATGAATGGGTTGAAACTTGCCTCAGGGACAACCGAATCCAGGGGCTTAGAAATCCTCAGTGCTTGCTAGATCTTTTGTCTCGTCTCTTTTTGGGGTGTCAGCTTTTTTGTTCAGACTGGTTTTTACTTATGTTGGATGACCTGGCTGGGCAAAGCTTCTCACCTTCATTCTAACTATAAAATGGCTCAGAAAGAGTTTAACCCTACCTGCAGGGAAGGACTTGAAGTGGACTAACGTGTTATAAGCCTGCTCTGTTTCCATAGGTGTAGAGTCTGTTACCACAAGACAGAGAGCAAGAAGTGCCGGGAATATACCAAGGTATCAGAAGTTAACTCAGTGGCTATTGTTATTTTTGTTTTATTGAGGTAATATTGGTTAATAACATTACATAAATTTTAGGTGTACAACATTATAATTCAGTATCTGTATACTCTATTGTGTGCTTACCACCAAAAGTCTAGTTTCCTTTCATTAGCATACATTTAACTTGCTTCACCCATTCACCCTCCCCCAACCCCCTTCCCCTCTGTTGTTTATAAGTTTGGGTTTTTGTAGTTCATTTATTACTTTCTTGTTTTATATTCTATATATAAGTGAAATCATGTGGGGTTTTTTTGTTTTTGTTTTTGTTTTGTCCTTTTCCATCTGACTTATTTCACTTGGCTTAATACCTTCAAGATCCATCCACATACACAGTGGTTAGACATTTATAAAACTTACAAAGTGATCCCCCAATAAATCCAATACCCAACAGTCACCACACCGAGTTATTACATTATTAACTATTTTCTGTAATTATTTTATCTTTTTTATTGCTAATCTCTCTCTCTCTCTCTCTCTCTCTCTCTCTCTCTCTCTCACACACACACACACACATACACACATCTTTTTTGTTGATGGACACTTAGGTTGTTTTCATATCTTGGCTATTGTTAATAATGCTGCAATGAACATATCTTTTTGAATTATTATTTTTATATTCTCTGAATAAATGTCCAGAAGAGGACTTGCTAGATCATATGGTAGTTTTATACTTAACTTTTTTTAAAATTAATTTTTTAGAGAGAGATAGAAACATCAATGTAAGAGAGACACATCGATCTGCTGCCTCCTGCATGCCCCCTACTGGGGATCGAGCCTGCAACCTGGGCATGTGCCCTGACCAGGAATCTAACTGACACCTCTCAGTCCATGGGACAATGCTCAATCCACTGAGCCACATGGGCTGGGCTAGTCTTCATTTTTTAATGAACCTCCATAATGTTTTCCATAGTGGCTGCATCAATTTATAATTCCGCCAACAGTGCACAAGAATTCCCTTTTTCCACATCCTCTCCAACACTTGTTATTTCTTGTCTTTTTGATAATAGCCATCCTATCAGATGTGAGGTGATATTTCATTGTGGGTTTTTGTTTGTACTTTCCTAATAATTAGTGGTATTTAACATCTTTTCATATGCCTGTTGGCTATCTGTATGTCTTCCTTGGAAAACTGCCTACTCAGATCCGAGTGACCAGTATTCTTAGCTTCCATAACAATAAAGGTTAAATAAAGATACAAGGGCACCTCAATAAGTGATATGACAATAAATAAGAACAAGTTCAGAGAAAGGAAGGACCCTATGGGTACAGCTGTTGGAAGAGACTTTGTAGAGTCTTTGTTTGTTAAAAAAACAAACAAACTTGAGTTGAACTAGGAGGATGGGCAAGATTTAGATAGGGAATAAGATGGCTTATTTTCCACTTAGTAAGTCAACATGTATTTACTAAGTGTCCATGAGTTGTGATCAAAGAGGCCGAATTAGTAAAAAAAAAAAAAAAAAAAAAAAAAAGGAATAATTTAGAGAACTGGGGATAGAAGCTGTACTTTATATTTCTTTATATTATTTCTTCTCTTGGGTGAGTAGAGATTTAAATCACTAAAGTTCAATCACCAATGAAAGTTTTAAGCACCTATTAAGTCATAAATAAAGCACTAGCCACCCAAACAGTACATTCAGTGGGTAAATATACAAATGGTATAAAATATGTTTTCCCATACTATAAGTGTTTACAGTCTAGCTGGTAAGTGAAAAATCTAAACATGATAATATCTAATGTATCAGATATAATCTCCAAATGTACTGAGCCTTATAACCTTGAAGTTTTGTCACTTAAATCCATCTAGAAGGAACTTTAGAAGAAACTGGAGGAAATAAAAAACATAGAACAGAGTATTTTAAAAAATAAGGGAGTCTTCCAATGAGTGCTGAACCCTTAAAGATATTCCAGGAAAATTTGTAATAAAATTCCTAAGTATAACACATTGTACTGAGGCATTTTGCAAAGGCATTCAGAATCCTTTTCCAATTTCCACATGGGTTAAAGATGCCTTAGTCATCTTAGTCAACTGCTATGTCTTAGGTTTGTGCAATAGACAGAAGGAAGATACGCTAGTGTGTAAGGCATAGAGCATATCCCCAACATACACTAGGGCAAAAACTTGAAAATTTTAATAAGAAACATGCAAGGTTTCTTTTGATGAAGTTAATGAGATGTACTGAAAGAACTTGCACATCTAGCCATTGAGAATTCATGGGGTCTACCTTCTGGAACCAAGGCTTGCTAGAGCTCTGCTACAGTTTGGCTCAATTGCACCCTGTAGCTTAAATATCCAGGGGGAACCATTCTGGGTCTTGCAACTGCCTAGGTCTTCTAGAGTAGTAACAGAGATCCTAGGTACCTCTTGATAAATCATGGTTATTTTAAATAGCACAAACCAGGGAGATTGGACCCAGAGAATGCTAGGGGTCCAGGAACCCACTCATTCCCATTCCTGCTCAGAAAAGGGACTTTAACTTCTATTTCCTCTCCTGCCTTTGTCATCCCTCTTATGTTTTCCTCAAAAAAGGTAGGAAATTTAACCTAAATGCATTGAGCATGGAAGTGAGATAAGGTGGAGTAGATTGTATAGTTAATAAATTCTATATAATTTCGGCAAAAATCCTAATTTATACATTTTAGATACCACGTGTGAGGCAATTTAGGTAATTTATGAAAATGTGTGTAGACCACAGCCCTAGGAATCCTCATAGGCCACTCCCGTAGGAGGTGGCATCTCCACTTAGTGCTGCAGAAGCTTATTTATCTGCTTCAGCCACCAAGTTTGCATTGCTTTTTGTGTTCCTGCTCATCTGTGTTTCACAGGTTACCTTTATTATGTTAACTGTTCCAGGTTTAGGTACTCTACCAATTCTAATGGGAAAAGGAGTGCATTGTACATGTTTGACATAGCAAAGTTTATTTAAAGTGAAGAAAATAGTAAGGGAAATTCTAGGAATTTCCACTCTCTGATGGTACTAGGAGAATCGAATCACCCATTTACAACTGTCATCATTCAGTGGAGACAAACCTCCCTTGCTTTTATAATAGTTGCACTTTCCTTTACCAAACCCAACACTTACTATTCCACTGCTGACTTGATCCATTTAAGTGCACTCCCTATAATACATTAAGGATGTATAAGTATAGGCTATTATATGTTATAGTGACCGAAACCCATTACATTCGTTCTTTACCACTATTTCTTATGGAAAGATTTCTTTTGGCATGTGTGGTTTCAGTGTGTGCACAATTGTTAAAAGCACCTCCCTTGGGTACATCAAGAAATGCCTACTATATTTTGGAAAGTTCATAGTTCTGGCCTTCTTCTTCCCTTGTTTTGGTGCTCAGGGCTTCCACGCAGATTGGTGATTGAGACCCGGTTCATATTTTGGTTATGCCTTTAGAAGATTTGCCATTTTATATTACTGGTCGTATTTACATACACATCTCTGAATTATATTATTAATAGTCATCTATGTAGTTAATTTCATGGCCTAAAATGGTTACCTTCTAAACCCTAGAGAAAAAAGAATCCCCTACATATAATTAAGGAGAGAGATAGGTTGAACCCCAACTGAATTGACGGTAGCCATCCTAGTGACCAAGTAGAAGAGACTGGGCATGTTCCCAGTGGGTGTGCCATGATTATGAAAAAGACATCAAGAAATTACTTAGGGTAGGGGTTATTTCTGTTTCCTAATGATTCAGGTACATCTAGTTACACCTGTAGCCCAGAAACATCAAACGTGTTTGTATGCTGGTTTTGTGTGGAGCTGGGAGGCCTCCAAGTAACATGCAAGGTGGTGATAATCCCTTGAGTGCTGTTGCTTCACCAGCTTCTTAGTCACTCTTTGGAAACTGTCCTTTAAAGTCACCAGTGACCTTCTAATCTAGTCAAGTCCAGAGGTAACTTTTTTCTGTCCTCACTCTACATTTCACAGCACTTGGCACTACTAACTCCTAGAGCTTCTTCTCTCTCTTTTACTGTTCTCTCATCCCATTTAGTCTATTAACAGTAGATGTTTCTATAGGATTATGCTTATGTATTCTGTTTTATCTCTTGTAGTCTTTCTGAAATAAGAAGAGAGGAAATGTCACTGCAAATTGCACTAGCTAGACTGAGCATTAGGTTTGTCTGTGAGGAGCAGAGACCTAAATTAATAATGACTTAAACAAGACAGAGTTTATTTTTCTTTCTCATGGGAAAGGCTTGAGGTAGGCAATTTGTATGGAAGCCTGGTTCCATGCAGTCCTTAGAGATCTAGGCTCCTTCCAGCTTTCTGCTCCACCCTCATAATGCCTCATAGTCCTTATATATCCATATCCCAGGCAGAAGGGTAGAGAAAGAATGGAAGGAAGAAAGGAAGGAAGGAAGGAAGAAAGGAAGGAAGGAAGGAAGGAAGGAAGGAAAGAAAGAAAGAAAGAAAGAAAGAAAGAAAGAAAGAAAGAAAGAAAGAAAGAAAGAAAGAAAGAAAGAGTAGAATATATGTCTACCAGCCATCTTTTAAAGAGATTCTTAGACATTGTTTTATGGGCATTTCTACTTGTAGCCCATTGGCCAGAATTTTTGTCACAAAATATTCCTACCTGCAGAGAAAGTTAGGAAATATAGTCTTTGTACAGCACAGCCATGTGCCTATCTGAAAATGCTATTAGGAGTACAAGGGGTAAACATATTTTAAAGATATTTCCCTACCTTTTCTTCTAGCAGTTTTAATATTTCCTTTTCATAAGCATGTGTTTTATCTACCTGGAGCTTATTTTGTTTCTGACATTAGGTAAGAAATCTAAATTGACTTTACTTTCCTATCAGATAATTAATTATTGAAACATCCTTTATTCCTTTTCTCCCAATGATCTATAATGCCAGTTCTGACAAGTTTCCATACATACATGGGTCTGTCCCTATGCTGTCTATTCTGGACAATATTTGTTTTTGACCTATAACAGTGTTAGTTTTATATGATTTGAAATTAATGCTATAGTAGTTTCAGATTAAGCTTTGTTATTACAAATTCCTCCTCTTACTTTCATCACACATACTTTTCCTCCTAAGGAGTGTCTTGATTATTTTTTGGTACTTTGTTTTTTCATATAAATTTTAGACTCAGTTTGCCAAATTCCTAGAAAGAACATATTTTAGAACTTTAATTGGAATTTGTTGAATATAGATTATTTTGTGGAATAATTGTCATCTATATGGTGTTGCATCTTCCTATCCATGAACGTGGTATATATTTCCATTTACTTAAATATTCTTTAGTGGGTTTCAATAAAGTTTTGTAATTTTATCAATAAATATCTCACACATTATTATTTTGGTGCAATAATTTAGTTCTGTCTTTTTCAAATTACTATAATTTTGTATACATTATTCATTTCTATATACTTAACATATTGACCAATTTATTTGCTTACCAATCCTTCTTGATTATCAAGTCTACCTCCTGAGATTACTTTCTTTTTTCCTAAAGTACACCCTTTAGTTTATCTGACTCATTATTAGCACATTATTTACTTGTTATTTTAATAACTTTATATTACATTCTTCCTTTTGGCTGATATTAACTTATAGAGAGCCTAGGGAATCTAGGTTAAGAGGATTTCTAGAGAGGATCAGTGTTTTCTTTTGTCAGATGTCTTGGGAAACTAATAACCTGAAAGCCCTTAAAAATTAATTTTACTTGCAGTTTATCATAATGCAAAGATAAGTGGTCAAGTCCCTAATCCATATGAGGACAGAATTTTAATTTTAAATTTCCAGGGAAGAATCATTTTTCCATTCTACCAACACTTATTGGTATTTTTTCCCAGTGGATGACATTTTTCTCTGTCTTACATTTTTATTGTGGGAATATCCCTTCCAGTAACCCAACTCTCTTCTTATTTGACTTATTATTGTGATCCAAACTGAGGTCTTTCTTACCTTACTTGGTCTTGACTATTAAAACCTAACTATCTAGATGCCTGCTGTTAGGAGATGTCCCTGGGCAGTTGTGACTTCAATACTTATTTAGACTCAGGCCCTTCTTCTTTTCTCCTTCTCCTTCTTCTTCTCCTTCTCCTTCTCCTTCTCCTCCTCCTCTTTCTTCTTCTTTTACATGTGAATTTCTCTTACTTTCTTTGTTGATCATCTGTGCATTTTAAAATCTATTTTGTCTTATATTATCCAGAATTTCTTAGAGTTTCTCACAGAAGAATTTTCTGGAATATTTAGCCAATCCTGTTACTGAAAGCAGAACTTGCTGCTTTTCTTTCCTATAGAATGTTATCCATTCTAATGATTATTATAATCAATTCTATGATAATGACAGTGAATCCCAAATCTATATCTTCAGACCTAAACTCTCATTTGCTTTCTATTTCCCATGAGCATTTGTTAGTATAAACTAGCAACTTAAATATTTCATCAGCTATTAAAACTCAGGATGTCCAGAGTGGAATTTATCTTCTTCCACAAATTGTTTCTCATATCAAAGTTTTCTGGGGTTTTTGTTTGTTTGTTTGTTTGTTTTTTAACAAGTCAAAATCATTCCTAGTTTTTAGACTATAAACTTTGACAATACTATAAATAATTACTATATCTCCATATTTTTATGAACTCTATCACCATCTCCTATTTTTGCCCCAATATCTATATTATAAATTATTATTTCCAATTCCTACCTAGAATATAAAATCTTAAACATCTTAAGATTAATTTGATATCATTTCAATGCATCTAGCACATATTAATCACTTGCTTTGTGTAAGGTAGTGTGCAAGCTGCTACAGATGATACAAAATACATGTTATTTGACCTTTTCCTTAAGATTCTTGGTTTCCATCAAATAAAAAAAAAAGTTTATCTGCAAAATTCACATATTATTATTTAATTAAATATTGACTAAATATAATAATTACCTAACTGACTGAATCAAGTAATACATGTATGGGTAGGAAAAAGAAAGAAGAAAGAAGAGAGTTCAGTGTTTGCTGAAGTTAGGGAATGACACTAAAGGCAACATGAAGAAAAGCAGAGCAGAGAGAGATGGTTTACTGATAAGATTATTTCAGTACCTACATCCAGCCATATAGTTTAGGTAAATAAGTCAAGAAAGTCCCCTCCTCTCTTTAGAAAATTTTCTTTAGCTGCTTCTTGCTAACCTCTTTTTCACCTTTTAACAACAAATCTAATATTTTATTCTAGCCAGCCTTCATTTCTCTTTGGAGGTCTAGTTGGGGTTTAATTTCTATAATAAAAAGAATCCTTGTTATCCACCCTCTGAGGTTTCGATTTTGCAGTACCCTGAGATTCCCTCCTCCTTCTTGACTCTGAGTTACTATCTGTTCCTCAAGACTCATTATGCCCTTGAAGTGTGCCTGGGATCCTCTTTTCTTCCAATTTTTGATTATTTATTTTCTATTTTTTGAACAAAATTATAAAATAACATGTAGCTAACTAAGTATCACCTATTTTCTATTTCCCTTACCTCCATCTTTAATGAATGTTTAATATAGGAAAGTAAGTATTGTAGAGTCATCTTTCTATCCTCCCAGTGATAACTATAATTCCTGATTCGTAGTTAGTGCTCAATACATGTTTATTGGACTAAATCTTGTAGAGAGAGGATTGTTCCCTAAGATATAAGAGGAAAATAGTTCATTCCTTCCACATCTGCCACCAACTGCAGTGATGTCTCTGATTCATCATGCATATTTAGAAGATAATTACTCCGTGACTAGATGAGTGATTGGAAACTTTTTGTCCTATATAAATATTCTTGCATCACAGGTATAGTTTAAAATTCAGCTTCAAACAAAGAATCAAATTATTGGTTAGAAGTATGGATTATTAAAAGTTAATGTTTTTACCTAGTTCCAGGAAATTTTTTATCATTTGATTCATCGACTTATTGACTTTATTTGAGTCTCTGATTCTAATTTGCAACTAATAATAATGAGCTTTAATAATCATGGATTATGTGTGTTATATTTGCTCTACTCTCTCTATGAACTACTATAAAGAAATTGTGCCTTTAGAGCTGGAAAAACTAACTGTTGGAGATTCTGTTACAGATGGTACTGCTAATTTATAACTATGAAGGCAGAGATCTTATTTGCCTTGTTTATTTTTTTATCCCCAGTGAATGCCCAATACAGTTCCTTAAATATAGTAGATGCTTAATAAATATTTATTGGATAGATGCACAAAATAATGTATATTTATAGTAAGGTTAATATAGGATCAACAGTTTTGTTTATACAAGCCAGATCTTGCACAGTATCCTATTTCAGAACTATGTTGACATATTGTCAATCAAATAAATTAGCATCCCTTTCTCAAATAATTTATTTTGCACTCAATAAGGCAACATGCTAATGCAAATACAGAAGAGGGAAGGGATCAAGGGAATGTGGGAGTAACGATAGGTGTTTTAAAATACATCTCACTTTTTAAGTACCAAATAATGTAATTTCATCAGAGGTCTTTACTGCATTATGAAGTTTGTCAGTAAACAGGCTAGTGGCCTGCGTGGTCAGAATACCTAGCTTCTTGTTGCATGTAACCAGCTCTGTGATCTTGAATAGTAATAACCTTCCTGGTCCAGTTTCCTTATTTTAAATTAAGAGGCGGAGTTAATTTTGCTGAGGTCTTTTCCAGCTCTAAATTCCTATAGTTTTGATATTTACTCCACTTGTGTTGTATGTTCCGACCTCACTGGTCCACGGCTGGAGGCACCAGCCATCCCTGCCGCTACTCAGCCTGAGTAGATAGTTTTCATGCAGGAATGCAAGTTTGGTGTGATCAGACTTTCATATTTTTAAAAAAGAAACCATAAATCTGGATTTTTATGTAAAATTTCAAACTTTTAAGTATTGGCCATGAAGTCCAATAGCTTAAAAACACTGTTTAATCCAAATAAGCACAACAGCTGGTTGGGTTTGGCCCGTGGGCTGCCAGTTTATGCTGTAAGGGACTTTTTTCTGTCCTTACCATTTTCAGTAACTACTTTTCTTGTCAGTGAATAACAGCTGCCACACATTACTTTCCTGCTCCCTCCACAAACGATAGACCCAGTCCAGTAGAGGTAGGTCCTGATATGTGTGGGTTTAGTCTTGTAGGATGACATGGTAGTTATGACACAGGGAAAAACTAAATCTTGGTCAAATTTTGCTTGATTTCCAAAGTGTGATATGGCTAGTTATTTCATATAAGTCCTAATTAGAGAATTGTCCTATTATTTGGAAGAAGAAAAGAGAAATCTACATGGGGCTTCAAAAGTACTAGATCTAGCAATTCAGAAGAAACCTCGGAGTCTACTTCCCATTCCTGAGCAACGAAAGAGGAGATAAAGTAGGCTCCGTGAGGGAGGAACGCTGTTTCACATCTAACCCAGTTATACTCCTTCTATAAGTTTTATGTCCAGTGAGGTCATCTAAACTTAATTAAAATTTAATTGAATCAGAATGGTGTGGCAGAAAATCCCATGGACGTTGGAGAGTCAGACTTGTATGTGAACCTAATTTCAGTTACTAATTGTATGACCTTAAAGTTATTCATCTTGTCTGTGCCTCAGCAATGTCTTCTACAAAAAGGAAAAATAATATGTATCTCTGATACTTGTTATGGGAAATAGAAATAACACTTGTACTGATATGGAGTATAATAAATAATAGCTAAATTTAAACGAAATTCAACATACTTCTTTTTGGAACCCATCCTATGTAAAAGATTCTGTTTGTGCCCTATCGAGAAAATAAATATGAACAAAGCATTATTTCTGCTCTCAAAGATTGAATGCCCTAATTAGGGAAATACAGTGTAACTACATATGACTATCATTCACAGTAGACTCTAATGTGTATTCACATGGAGCAGGGAGCACATGTAAGAGCTCCCTTATGAACACTTTTATTACACTCTTCATGGAAAATTCCTCGAGTCTTAATTATTTCAGTAGGAAGAGGTGGATTGAGAAGAAATGCTAGGAAATACCTTCCAGAAGAAAAAGCATAGGACATATAGTGAACACATTGATGGCAAGTATAATGGGAACAGAAAATAGAAGATATTGGAAACAGAGGTTTTAGATGGTGCCATTAGCAGAGGTATTCAACTTCCCCATCACCAGATTCCAACAGGAATGGCCAAGGTCATGCAAAAATGTGGAGAAACAAGAAACTGAAATCTACCTTCTGATAATGTCAAGCAATTTTAGCTGAATAAAGTTTTTTAAAAAGCAGCTTAAACAAAGCATAGAAGAGCGACCTAAAACTTTCACTCCTATAAGAGCAAGGGCCCTATGCTTGGGAAAGTAGATTGAGGGACTCCAATTCAGAGAAATGGCAGGCTTGGGGGAATACATCACAAAAACTAGAGGACCAAAAGTTTTTATCATAGAGAGATGGAGAAAATTACTGGTCTACTCCTGTTCTGGTAAAGGCCAAGTACTGTTGAACTTTTTTCTTTATCTATGAGAACATGTGAATAGCGAATATCACCAAACACATAAAAATGATGCTGTATTCAAGAGGCTAAGACCACCTTTTCATAGGTGGAAGAAGAAGAAATTAGAAGTGCTTTCATTCTTGTTATTAACATAATTAAAGAAGTTGTCACAACTATGAAAATTGAGCAAGCAGTTATGAAAAAGATATATTTTGAAATCATGAAAGATTTCATTGGAATTTTTAAAACTACTTAATTAAAAGAAGGCAGTAAAAAGTTGAATACACTGAAAACTGATGTTTGAAATTTTGAAACATCCAAGAACCTGTGGAGTAAAAAAATGAAATTCTTAAGAGGAAAAGAAAGAAAATTGAACTCAGATTTAGAAAACAAAAAACAAAAAACCTATATATAGTAGAATAGATATCAGTAAAGAACAAAGTAAATAAAGAAGTAAACGATGAAATTGTTTTGAACTGAAATAAGATCCAAGTCTTTGATTGAAAGCCCTCACCAATTATCAGGTACGTTTAATGGAAATATACCAACACCTAAATATAACTTGTTGAGATTTTAAAATTCAAGATAAATAAACTTAAGAGCATAGAAGCTAACTGAAACAGGTTGGGTAAAAAAAGAAAAAAACAAAAACAAAAGCTAAGGTGGGGCTACCATCATACTTCTCCAAAACACTAAAGACAGTAAAAATGGGAAATGAACAAAAGGGTATACTGGACTCTAAAAAACTGTAACACAAGAATTTTATAGTTGGTGAAATTGTCATTAATGTGTTTGGACGAGGAAAATATATTTCAGATTTGCATGGGCTAAGAGAGTATGTCATCACTGTACCCTCCTGAAAAAACAAAAAACAAAAAAACCCAAAATTACTTGAACCCACATCCTGAGAACATAATTGACAGTTAAAACAAAATAATGAACTCGAGAATAATAAACTCAAACCATAGTTTAAAAAGTTTGGTTTTGAGCAATACAACTATTTGAATATCAATAATTATATCTTGGGTGATAAAACATTTTGAATATCAAAAATAATCTTTAAACAAAATATTCATAGTAAGAAAACTAATATGGTCTAAAAATTCAGATTCCGTACACACAAACTGTGGAACTGATGAAGAAATAAAAGAGTGATAAAATAAAATTATGTCTTAATATGTACTGTGAAAATAAATTGATAATTTCATTGTTGATATTAATAACTAGAGAAACTAGATTACAATATTTTTTAAATAGAAGTTAATTTTTTTATCATTGCTAGGAAGAAAATATTATGTAAACCTTCCAAATTCTTAGAGAAAAGATAACCTCAGATAAATGTCATGATACAATAATTAAATAAGCAGTAACTATGTACACTAAAATGTCCACAATTGTTAGTTCTATGTTATTTAATTATTTGAATAAGTTTACTTGTTTACTTATTTAGGTTTGTCTATATTTTACACATATTTTGCAATAAAAACAAATTAATTACATAATAAGAACAGAATTTATATTTTTGAGTCATTTCAGTAAATGGTATTAAAATAATTAAAAATTATTTTCAAGTAGGAAAAATACTATTGACATACTATCAAATGACAAAAAAATACAACACACATGTTTCCACTTTTGTAAATAGGACATATGCAGGTAAACCAAAGTATCTTTGAATAGTGAAATTAAGGTTGATTTACATAATTTTTAATGTTTTTTGCACAGGTTTTCTACAATTTCCTGGGGTTATTTTTATAACAAAACAAACAAACAAATGCCATAGAGGGCTTGGCTGGGACTGTGTTGTGGAGGATTTGAATAGCAGATTAAGGGGTTTAGATGCGTTCTTGGTCAATGGGAAGCCACTAAAGCTCCTTAAGTAGCGAAGTAATATGAACAGATTTGTATTTCGAGAAGATTAAGACAGAAGTATTGTTATTGTTTAAATTGGATTCAATTGGAAAATTGACTGGAATTTATTGTAATGGTCTAGACAGGAAGTAATAGGGTCAAAGCTACATCTCTGCAGCACAAATAGGAAAGAGAGACATTTGATATAATAGAGAGGAACAGTCCGGAGACTTGGTGACAAAACATTCAATGTTAGAGTTTGGGAAAGAGAGAAACCAAAGAAATACGGAGATACAGTTACTGGGAGAACAATGATGCTCTCAGCAGGGATAGGATAGTGAAGGGAAGAAGAAGAAAAGGATGATGAATTTGATTTCAAATATGATAAATTCCTGTTGCTGCTGAGACATCACGTCTTTGGGGTTTCATGGGATAATGGCTGCATTCCACATAGGAAATATACTCTTTAGGACCTTTAATGGTCTCATTGAGTGATCCTTCCCTTCCTTGCTAGCACATGGCAGGAAACCCAGAGGCTCCCAACCCCCTGTGATCAATGACCCACACAAGTGCCAGCTTTTTTCCCTGCGCTGAGTTTGAAACCATAGCTCTATCCCCATTATCAAAGACCCCACCTAGGTCAAAGATTTCCTAGGTGATTCCTAACATTCCCAGCCAGATCAGCTCTTAGACCCTGGCAACTAATGTCCCTGCATTGGACTTGGCATTTTATAGGTCAGCCTAACCCATAGAGTGTGAGGAGTCTGCAGAGCCCAGGAGGGAGAGCATCCCCCACACTAAACCTCCCCTTCCTACTCCCATGTCCTCTGGGAACCTGAGATGTTGTTCTCAGGGCTTGTTCACTCTTCTTCCCCAAACTGTCCTCCCAAGAGTGAGCTATGCTGTTGTGTTTCCCTTGATCCACTTGGGATGGCCAAGGGGCAATTGTTTTGAAGGAGAAATATAGATTGTTTTGGAGGAAGAATACTCCATGTAGCTAAGGTTCTTTGTGGTGAAAGATGGAGGCAAACATGGGAAAGAAGGTGAGAGGGCCACAGTCTGGGGCCTTCATTTGTACTTCTGTCTTGAATCACAATATACTGGCAGAGGGCAAGCAGAGACTATGTGCAGGGCATTTAAAAGGCACTTAGAATCTAGGGGTATATTAATATTTTGGTTACTGGTGTTAATCTGCTGAGTATACTGGCTAGTAAGGGGAAAATTAGACACAGACTTTTTATAAGGCATTTCTTCTAAACCACAATTAGAGGCCCACTTGAAGAATTTCCTTTCCTTTCGTGACTCACAGAAGACTGAAATCACCATTTCCTTTTGAGAGCAAACATGAAAAAAGAGAGATGATCACACTTGAGTCAACCCTGGTTTTCTACTTTATTGGCCTGGTTAGTGAATAAAGATGACCATTTCCCTCATGCTTCTCCTCAATCTGTGCCTCCTTCCTTATCCTTAGCCTCATTCATAAGCCCCAAACTGCTCTCAAAGAGTAGATTTTGCCGCTTAAATGACTTGTACCTCTGCCTTTGTCCCCTTTTTGAAAACTCTGCCTCTACATGGAGCTTTACTGTCCTCTTCTATCATGTTGCCCTGAATTTAATGACCATGGCTGATTGGATCAAAGGGGAGGCACTTGAGCCAATGTTCCTAGGTACAATGTTCCTAGTGATAATAGAATGCCTAAGATGCCTTGTTAGACCATATGCAACCACAGGAGGCCAATCAAGATAGAAAGGAGACAGAGGGAGGCCAAGATGCAAACGCACGTGCTGTCCAAGAGAAGCAGAAAATTTGCCCCACTCCTGGACTTTCCAGTTCCAGGTCTTGTCCTTACATTGTCCTGCTTTCCTTTTTCTCCCCTCAGCTGCCTATAAAACTTCTTGTGCTTTCTTATAGTGCAAATTGTTCCTAGAATCTAAGCTAGGTATCTATTCCTTGTAACAAAGAATCACGAGGACACATATGTCAACTACGCTTGGGTGAACTTAATTCATGATCCTTAAGATTCAATATTTGATTCTATTGGATTTGGTCATGTTGACCTTTCATCTTTCATATTAGAATGTTGGGGCACAAGAACTTGAACAGCTTGTCAAGATCACATAGAAAACTGATAGTAGATGTGGGCGAGATACCTTGACTTGGTTTTCTTTCTTTGGCTGTCCTCATACTAAGCTCTGTTCTATAACTCAGTTCTATGTCATAAATAGTGATAATAGAAATGGGATCAGCACTTTATCAAAAATATACACATTCCCCTTGCTGCACTGTGAAAATTCAATCTTTCCTGACTAACTAGTTTTTCCTCCTCTTTACTTTACAATGCTTCCTCCGTCTTAGCTTATTCTAAATGTTATGCTGAATTAAGAGGCCGATGAGCTAAATTTCTGTATGCATCTCTTTCACCCTTCTGACTGCTAGAAACTGCTCCCTGGGAAGGCAAGATAATATACTTAACTTCATATTCAACCCAATCAATCATATGACAAAGGTACTGAAACACTGGATGTTTGAACAGTACATCAGAGCTCTTCCACTGATCGATCTCAGGTCTCAAAACTCAGTCGATCCTCACCGTGGACAGAGTCACAGGAGATGAGAGGTGTGAAACCATCTTTATCCTGTGTCTACACCTCTTCTGATTTCTAGGAACCCCTGAGCTGAGCTGCCTAAATTTCCCAGAGGAATTCTCTGCATGTCAGCCATGGACTATATGCAGTCCACTATGGAATTGCATTTAGCAGAGAATATGGTTGGCAGGCTCTCTCCAACCTGCTTTCCAGATCATTTTGGTTCACATGCCGAGATGTGTTATATTTCTACCCTCATAGCAAATATGTAGGGAAAAAGAAAAGGGAAGTTATAGCCTCAAATCTTATAAGGCATTTCAGTTATAAATTGCTTTCACACACATAAGCTTACTTGCCTTCAAAAAACTCTATGAAGTAGACACTATTTTCTCCTTTTTTCTTTTTACAAATGAGCACACAAGCCTCAGAAAAGTTAATAACTTTTGTAAATGGCAGAGCAAGTACTTGACCTCCACATTGAATATTTTTTGCCTGTATCCCACTACTATTCATTTCTTCACTCATCGAATATTTCTTCAGTACCTATGTGGGTT
This sequence comes from Tadarida brasiliensis, assembly GCA_030848825.1. NCBI lineage: Eukaryota > Metazoa > Chordata > Mammalia > Chiroptera > Molossidae > Tadarida > Tadarida brasiliensis. The sequence continues at coordinate 225,516,097 of CM061257.1, read as the reverse complement.
GGGCACTGTGCTGAGAACTGAACACAGGGCAGTGAACTTTTCTCTCTGTCATGGGAGATCAGAGTAGGGGTGATGTCCAAGCTGAGAGAGGAAGGAAGAAGTGATAAATGTTATTCAGGCAAAGTGGGAGGGCTGGGAGCGTTCCAGGCAGACCTAATTTTTATCTCTCAAGTATCCCAATGGACCTGACAAGTAGAATTTAGGCAAGGAAACTAAGAACTAAATTTCCACAATTGTGTAATCTCCTATTTAAATATGAAAATATGAATCAATTAGATTTCCGTTTTTCTTTAAGAATTGTATTAAGAGTCTTGGCACTGCCTTCTCAATAGCAAAGAAAATTTAACACGTTTCTAATGGCCTTTGTTTTTTCACTAACTTAATGATCATGATTTGGCAATCTGATCTGTTTTTACTATCTCAATGATAATTGAAGATAGAGTTTTGACTGAGTCCTTTTCACAAGAACTTTGTGGCTGCCTCCTCTTTCCAGGCCACCCTTTACCAAGCTGGAACCTACTTCTCCCAAAGCCAAGGGGAATGGGTTGCTCACACAGCAACCTTTAGAAAGAGGGGTTCTGGCTATAGAAGCAAGGCCTGTTCCTGGGCATTCCATGGGATGTTTATGCAGAAGGGCAACACCTCCAACCAGTTAAGCAAAGTTCTGACTCTTTTTACTACGCACAGGACACCTATCTTCATGACAAGGACCGACGAAGTCACAGGTGGGACCAAATTGTCAGCCTAGTTTGGATGTATTAGAAGGCTGATTTTGTCAGGTCTCAGATTAGCAGCTGTCGGAAGATCTACGTCTTCTAAATCATTAAGTCTTTGGAGCATAGTTTCATCATTTTCCTAATGAATCCCATATTCCATTGGCTTTGAGAAGAGTCAACACCCAAACAATGTAACAGACATTGCATCTGGAAGCAGGAGAGTATTCATAGGGGTGAGGTAAGGAGATAGCTTACAACAGAACCTTCAGAACAGCAAAAGCAGAGGACAAAGCTGGCCTAGCTTGGATTATATGTAACATGTACCATGAGCTAAACCTAGGACACTATGTGAGCAGTCAAAGGACATGGTGAAACTCTGTGTTCAGTTATCACTGAGATAGTTATTTCTAGGTGAATTCATTGGAAGAAGCTGGGTTGGCTTCACTAGGGGAAAACTAACTACAAAGTCTATAATTAGGGCTATGTGAAGAAAAAGGGGTGTGGGCAAATAACAGTTGTGGGCTGAGTGGCTTAGCAGGCTTGATTTAAGGATGAATTAGATTTACAAATGAGTTTATATGTTTATAAATGAATAAATTAAGGTATCAGAAAATACTTTTAGTATGGCTATTAAAGCATTATTATTGTTATTATTAAAATTAATAAACAGTTCTTTTAAGGATTTCACAACTTAAGGGAGACATGCAAATTAAAAAAACACATTAGGGTGTGATTTAGAGTGTTTTGATAGAGATTTCCGTGGAGTGCTAAGATAGCACAGAGGGGACCGTCTCTGCCTGGGAGAGTTAGAGAAAGCTTCTGGTGGAGGAGACATTCCATCTGGATCTTGATGGGTGGAAAAGAGTTTGCCAGAATGAAGAAAAAGGAAGCATATTCCAGGATGAGAGAATTAATTACCTGTTCCCCCACATACCTTTCTCCGCTAACTCCTGTTAAAATCAAATGTTATTTGAGAAAGATCACGCTTGTAATTGTCAAGGTTAAATGTATCACATTAGAAGGGGTGTGGGCAGATACCAGCTGTGAGTTGAATAGCTTAGGAGGCTTGATTTAGGATGAATTAAATTTATCCCTAAGGATGGAAAGCAGTGTGGTCCAATAGAAATATAATGTGAGCCACAAATGTAATCTTATAATTCAAAGTAACCATATTAAAAAAAAAAGAGTAGAGAAAAACAGTGTAATTTTAATAATATATTTTATTTAACCTAATATATCCAAAATATTTTCATTTCAACATGTAATCAATATAAAAACATTTAAGTAATATTTTATATTCTTATTTTGTACCAAATCCTTGAAATCTATTATGTATTTTATATTTTATAGCATATTTCAATTCAGGCAAACTATATTTCAAATGCTGCACAGACACATGTGGCTACTGGCTACTGTATTGGACAAGTTAGAAAACTGACTTGTTCGTTTTCAGGGTGGGCTACCTCCTGGGATGGCAAACCTGGAAAGGGTCCCATGGGCAGCAAGAAGAGTAAAGAAACAGGGTGCTTAGCAGGAGCTCAGAGGATGAGCTTTGCTTGTTTCCTGATTTTATCCAAGGCTGGCCAGCAAGGTCAATGCCGGTGTCTGCTGCTCCACCCGCAGAAAGTATGCGCAAGTCAAGTTTTCCTGGGAAAATTCTCATTTTGCCTTTCCTTTTTAATTTTATTTAAAAAGCCCACTGGCTATTCTTCTCAGTACTTAATAATGTTTTTTCCAGCTCTCTTAGGAAACAGGGCCCTGAAATTTCCCTCACATATTAGCCCCAGTGGACCCTGTCTCTGTTTCATAGAAACCTTGCCCAGGAATGAGCTCATGGACCGTCTCAGCCTGGCCAGAGGCAAGTAGTGCTGTCTGGGGCACCAGGAGCAGAGGTCAAAGGCGAGCTGAATGTCCCTGAAATAATAAGCTGCTATTTTCCCACATAGAGACCAGTCATAGACGATGCCCAAAACTGACTCAGCTCTGTCTGAGGCATAAGAGGTGCTGGAAGCACCTTGATCCCATTGTCTAGGATGGCCAAGGGCGCCAGTCATTGTGAATGTTTCCTCTTATGACCCAGCCTTCTGCTCCTGATTGACCCCCTGGCTTGCACCCAGACTTCTTTCTCACACACTATCAATGCCTAAAATAAAACAGCACCTAGGCTCTCACTACCTTGACCTGGTCTTTTTCTCTAAGGAAGGTTCCCAATTATACCTTTACTCCTGCAAGTTCAGGAGAAGCTATCTAGCATGTGACTGTGGCTGCCAGATCTGTGTTTAAGACAACAGGAACAAAAGACAATCAGTAGAAGAGATGCCGTTTGCATGAGTCCTGTGCTCTTCTTACTGCTTATGAGAGTTGCCTGTGTTGTCAAAGGGCTATTTGAAAGATATAAGCCATTTTTATTCATCCATTTTAGGTGTTGCTAACTCAGGATCTATGTGAAATTTACAGGGTTTTGGTTAAAAGGCATGCACTCTGGGAAGATGCCACATATTTCTTGATGGAAATCCACAGCAAGTCAGAATGGATACTAAGTAGTTTTTGTTTGGATTGTATCATCCTCTATAGTTATTACTAGTATTAGTGTTGTTGTTTTCTCCAGTTTTGTTCTTTTCTTGAATTGTGTATATTTTGATTATTTAAGTGTGTTTACATTTTCTCTATCAAAGGACTTTAGGCAGCCTAGTCTACCAGAAGACAACGTGTGTGTATATGTGCAACTTCACCCTTTTTTTGAGTACAGGTAAATGGATAAGACAAGTCATTATTAAAATCATTATAGCCTGGGTCATTACCCACAATACCATCTGCTGGTATTTTATCAAGCCTTTTTCTATTAAAAAGCCATTAAATTATTTATTGTAGGAAGCTTATAAATCAGCCTATATGACAGATAAATAGGACACCAAGTAACTTGGTTTTAATTGTCCTTGCTACCATCCATTGTCACTCAGTCTGTTTATTTATTGACAGAACTTTAATTAAAGATACCTTAAACCTGATCCTTCCTGTGGATTGCGGGGGACGGGTGTAAAAGTAGGACTGCAACAGTGGAAAAAGAGGCTGAATTCTATATGGTTCTATTTATATAGGTCAATTGATAGCATGACTTTTTAAAAAAAATTTTTTTTCTTTATTGATTTTAGAGAGAGAGGAAGGGAGAGGGAGAGAGAGATAGAAACATCAATGAGAGAGAACATTGATTGGCTGCCTCCTGCATGCCCCCCAATGGGGATTTGGCTCACAATCTGGGCATGTGCCCTGACCAGGAATCGAACCAGTGACCTCTTGGTGCATAGGTAGATGCTCAACCACTGAGCCATACTGGCCGGACAACAGCAAGAATTTAAATGTATACCTCCCTGTGATGGAAAATGATTTGTTTGTTAATAATTTGAGGAAGTAAGCAAAAGTGGGGAAGGTTTTACATTTATATTTGCTTATGGTATGTTACTCATAGAATGTCATTCAAAACCCATCTAAACACATTGTTATCCCAGGGTAAGGGACCTGTATTGTTTTTGGTATGTATCAATGTTATAGATATGAAACACAATCCTTTTTGCTTTCCAAGCCCTCCTCTGTGCCCTACCATTTAATATCTGTTCTATTCTGGTTCACTGCCTGTGGGAGTTGCTTGTGCTGTGTGTTTATGCCTTGGGGAGAGTGGGTCTGGCCCAGTCAAGGGTTCAACCTAATGGTTGAGTTATGTATTGCTGGAGCTAGATAAAGCTTCTCATCCAAGACAACAAAAATGCTGAGACCACAGGAGTTGGCTCAGTCAAAAAACAGAAAGAATAGAGCCAAGGACCAAATTTCAGTGGAGAATGAAAATGAACACTAAATCTGGAGGGGCCAAAGTTGGAGACCAAAGTGGAGAGTGGAGAGTCAAGAATGGGCAGTGTTACTCCCCAACTAGCAAATACAGGATTTGGACAACAGATCCTTGTTCGCCATGATTCCTCTCTCCTCTTGGTTAACAGAAATCTGCTTGTCATTCATGACCAGCTTTCTTCACGAAGCTTTTTGGCTGTTCTAACCCAGTGACTCTCCTTTTGGAATTTCCATAGCACTTTGAGCTCAGAGCACACAGTTTAACATTGAGTTGTGCTGCCTTGTATTTTTCCTTCGTTGTTTCTGCTCCAGCCACATTGGGTCTGCTTATTATCACCTGACCCTGCCTGGTGCTTTCCCAACTACGACTTTGTTCCTCTGCTTCCACCTGTCTGAAATGGCCTCTCTTGTCTTCTTCTCATCAGATTCTACCTACTTACTAGGGTCCAGGTCAAATAATGTTGCACCATGAATCTTGCACAGTCTATGTTATCCAGAGACATCTCTAAATTCAAAGTGCCTGCCATCCACTTTTTTAAATCCTCACCCGAGGATATTTTTACATTTATCTTCAGACAGAGTGGGAGGGGGAGAGAGAGAGAGAGAAACATCTATGTGGAAGAGACACATCAATTGGTTGCCACCCACCCCAACTGGGGCTGGGGACTAACCACAACCGAGGTACGTGCCCTTGGCCAGAATCGAACCCAGGACTCTTTGGTCTGCAGGCTGACACTCTAACCGCTGAGCCAAACCGGCCAGGGCATCCTACCATCCATTTTATGGAAATTATTCTTATAGATATTTTTGAATATCTTCCATGTGGTCCTTACAACTCAATATTGTAATGATTTAAAATTTTAAATTTCACTGAGGAGCTATGGGAAATATATAGTTGTTACTAAGATAAGATTTCCATCTGTTCCTCTACCCTGAGACAGTGGTTCTCCAAATTGGTTGTGCATCAGAAGCACCTGTGGCATTAAATAAATATAGGCCCCGACCTAGACTGATGATTGATCATCTCTGGGGTTTTGGCCTGGATATCCATGTTGTTTTAATGCATGGTTAAATCTAAGCACCATTGGTCTATGATGAGACTTATGAGGAATAACTAGGAAGAGTTTATAAAACCGCTGAAGCCTCAGTTAGACCTTGCTAGAAGGTGATAAATCAGTCATTCCGTAAAAGAGTAATGAACGTCAGTGGTTAGAAAAAAAGTTTAACTCTTGACAAAATGACAGTTCCTTAATATTTTGCTAGATAGAGTGACCTTTTCCAAAGTGTCCTTACCATCTCTTTCATCTCTCACTTTACGTTCTGAGTTTTTGCTTTTATTTTTTTACAACAAAAACAAACAATGAAATTTATACTGCAGTTACCTGAATGCTTGTTTGGGGGATTTAGGATTAGTTCTTGTCCGAACTTGCATTTCTACATCTACAATCTGTATTAATCTGTACCCTGGGTTGCAAGCAACAACACATCAAATCAAATGAGTTTAAGCAAAAGCAGGAATCCATTAGACGGGAGTTTACTGGCTGTGGTAGAGACGGGTTAGCTGTTAACAAATCATGGCTTGGCTCCTATGGGCCCTCAGCTGTAGGCATTTCCCATTCTCCCTGCAACTGGGCATGCCCATGTGACTGGGTTCTGCCAATTAAATGTGGGCAGAAGTGATATATACCACCAGCAGACCTGACTCATGAACCCGTCCCTTGTGCAGTACCCCAATCCCCCTTCCCATGTTATCCCTGAGTGCAGAAAGCTCCAAAGACAAAGAGAAGTAGTGAGCTAGATGAAAGGTGCCCAAGTCTGAGTTCTGAGTCACTGCGCAAAGAAAAGCCACCTAACGGAGAGACGCAACCAGCACAGAATGTGTGAGTACAATGAAATACATACATATATATATATATATAGCCACTAAATTTTGGAATGGTATTAATCATTGAATATGTTGGGGTAGCTTACATAAAAGAAAGAGAAAAAGGAACAACCAAGTTTTGAGGAGGGCTTTTAAGCAATTGGGCTTCTTCAGGAACAACCAAAACCAACATTATAATGTCTTTACAAATGTCTGTTTACTTGTTTCTGGAGAGCTATTAAACCATTTTCTCCCAATTGGTGGGAAGGGTGAGACAGATCAGGTCTCATAAATTTTACTCAAAGGAGAGAGATTTATTGGGATTTAGAAGCAAGTAGGAAATGATACAGAGAAAAGGTATTCGAGAGGCACTGGATAAGAGCCAAGGGAGTCTTACTGAAGCTTGGAGCGTTATCTATTGGGCCCGAGTTAAGGACAGCTTTTCTACCTCCCTTGAGGGGAAAGGAAGATAACTCTATTAATATTTTGATAGGGCTTAGAATCCTAGACCTCTGCTTTGAATTTGCTAAAAAAAAAAAAAAAAGAATGTTACAGTGACTTTTAGATATCCAAAGTAAAGGGATAAGTATTTTATTCTTATAAATTATTAACATTATACTTATTTTTGCCTTTGCTGCTATATAGAATAGTCAGTACCTGGTGGACTTTCTATAACACTGTTTTTGACCCAAGAGTCTTATTTTCATAAGTGCCTAGTATGTTGTCTCATCAATGGTTTATTGACTTGTCACTTCTTCCTCTCCACCCCTAAGTTTTATTTGGACAAATGAATCCTGGTTAGAAATTACATTAGATTACGGAAAGAAGGCACACCATTGTATTTAGAGCAAGCCGAAATTAAGACCATCTCTCTTTTCTGAACTAGATCATACTTTGCTTCTTTGGATTGTTGAAATGGGGGTTTTAAAATACTGATAATCATATGTTGATCAAAGAGATTTACTCTGCCTAGTTTCCTATTATATACTTTATAGTGTCAAGGAATACTGGAATGTTACCTGCTTTGCTTTTAACTCTTTGTTGAAGATGGGAAACTTCAGTAGTCAAGACATTCCCCTTCCCTAGGACCCAGGATGGAATCAAACAGTAACAAATGAACCTCGAGATCTTACAAATAAACCACATAACCACAATTAAGAGGGTAGGAAAGGAAAGAACTAAGTAATCCTGGGAAACAGTACTGCAACTGAATACTGTAAGGCTAAAGATAGAACTGTACAGAGTCTGTGCTCTAGTTAGTAAATTTGTTGTTCACAGAGACATAGGTTAGCCATTCTGCAACTTTTTTATTTGTATTCTAGGATTGAATAAATAAGTAAAATATAATGGTATGACAGCGAAAGCCAGGTTTTATACACACACACACACACACACACACACACACACACGTAAATTTATTTATTTATCTTTATTGTTGAGAGTATTACAGATGTCTCCTCCATCCCCCCTACCCTCTACCCCATTGCCTCCCTCCACCCGCTTCCTGCCCCACCTGTCTTTCACCATCTTATTTTCTGTGTCCTTGGGCAATGCGTAGATGCATATGAGTTCTTAAGTTAATTTCTTCCTGTCCTCCTTTGCCCCCTTCCCTCTGAGATTCCTCAGTCTGTTCCATGCCTCTGGTTCTATTTTATTCATGAGTTTATTTTGTTCATTAGATCGGACATATAAGTGAGATCATGTGATATTTGTCTTTGTCTAACTGGTTTACTTTGCTTAGCATAATCATCTCCAGGTCCCTCCATGTCATCTCAAAGGGTAATAGATCCTCCTTTTTTATAGCTGCATAGTATTCCATTGTGTAAATGTACTACAGCTTTTTTATCCCCTCATTTGCTGATGGGCACTTGAGCTGTTTCTAGATCTTAGCTATTATGAATAGTGCTGCTATGAACATAGGAGTGCAGATATTCTTTCTGGTTGGTGTTTCAGGATTCTTAGGATATATTCCTAGATGTAGGATCACAGGGTTAAATGGCAATTCTATTTTTAATTTTTTGAGGAAACTCCATATTGTTTTCCATAGTGGCTGCACCAATCTGCATTCCCACCAGCAGTGTGCTAGGGTTCCCTTTTCTCCACATCCTTGCCAGCATTTGTTGTTTATTTGTTGATGATAGACATTCTGGCAGGTGTGAGGTGATACCTCATAGTTGTTTTAATTTGCTTCTCTCTGATGATTAGTGACATTGAGCATTTTTCATATTTCTCTTGGCCATTTGTATGTCCTGTTTGGAGAGGTGTCTATTCAGGTCCTCTGTCCATATTTTAATTGGATTGTTTGTCTTCCTTTTGTTGAGTTGTATGACTACTTTATATATATTGGAAATTAACCCCTTATTCGATGTATCATTGGTAAATATGTTCTCCCATACAGTGGGTTCCCTTTTCATTTTGATGCTGGCTTCTTTTGCTGTGCAGAAGCTTTTTAGTTTTATGTAGTCCTGTTTGTTTATTTTTGTCAGAAAAAGAACTTGCAAATAAGTAAAAGGGGAAGGCTAGAGGAATGCTGTCTTTTTGGATTGGAATCAGAGCTATCAGTATGAACTCCTGGTTTTAATATACATGGAAATAGATACAGGTGTATATGTATGTATGGGTTAGAATACATCCATATAATTCCAGCTCTGCCACATTCATATATCTGTAGCTTAGAAGTAATGACAACCCAGTAGCAAAAAGAACACCCAGACCCCAGATATTGGTTTCTTAATATCATTCACCAGTTAAAGGATTCAGATTCTTCAGAAAAATGTCTGCTTCAAGGGCTGGGGTCATAGAAAGTTCATAATGAGCCTAGAACATTTTATGATGCTGTAACATAAGTGCTCAAAAGCTGATGGGAGCACGTCAAGGAGTCAACTTGAAGAAATTCCTAATGACACATCTAAGACTATCTGTGTAGTCAAACAGGTAATGATAACAATGGCTTAAAATACATAGCATTAAATAAATAGCCATGAGTCCATACAGACATAAATAATTAAATAAGTGGTAGAGAAGGGGTAGCTTTTTAAGTTGGATTCCAATGAAGAAATGAGGAAGGCTCGGTGGAAAAAAAGTCTGAGAAACTGTCAAACCAAGAGGAGCCTAAGTAGACATAACAACTAAATGTGACATGGTTGCCCGGCCGGTGTGGCTCAGTGATTGAGCGTCGACCCATGCACCAAGAGGTCACAGGTTTGATTCCTGGTCAGGACACATGCCCAGGTTGTGGGCCCAATCCCCAGTGGGGGGCATACAAGAGGCAGCCAATCGATGTTCTCTCTCATCGATGTTTCTATCTCTCCCTCTCCCTTGCTCTCTCTCTAAAAATCAATCAAGAAAATAAATAAATAAATAAATGTGATGTGGCATCTTGGGTGGGATTCTGGAACAGAAAAGGACAGTAGGTAGAACTAAGGATATCTGAGTGAACTATGTACTTTAGCTAATAATGCATCAATATTGGTTATTTAATTATAAAAAATATATTAATGTAAGATGTTATTTATAGGAGAAATTAGCTATGGAATATATATATTTTTTAAATTGTTCAAATATAGTCTATTAAAATTTTTTAAAATCACCATTTTGTAAATACTATAGTAGTGATTGTTGTGGTTGCATATCGTTAATAGATATTAGAATTAGTGGGCAAAAATATGAAGAGAAATAGAACACTTAATGTAGTTTCAAAGTATCCCAGCGTAAAATGCTTTTTAATTGCAAAGGGAAAATAAGTAATTTTATAGTAAGGAAACCTGGCAGACACCAGCTTATCCAAATGACTGAAGGTAACATTACCAGGAATAAAACTCATTGACAGCCTGTGCCTTGTAATACTATGACATTTCCCAGGAAGCAATGCTTCTGAAGTCTTAATGTTTATAGAAACCACCTAGGGATCTTGTTAAACATGAAGATTCTGATTGAGGAGGGATGGGGCCTGAGATTCTGAATTTGTAGCGAGATCCCTGATGATCTGATGCTGCTATCAAGTGGACCACACTTGCAAATCAAGGCCTAAAGGAGAAACCTGTAACCTTTTCAGCAAAAGGGGGAGAAATTATGTTTCAAGAGAGTATTCTCACCCCTTTGATGACTTTCCTCCAGATTCTCCTCTACCTTACTTGAGATGCAAAGGGATGCATCTCTTTTCCCAATGTGTTTTTATCTAAAGCTTAAATAAGTATAATTACTAAGCAGAAAGGTTTAAGTGCAGGATTTGTGTAACAAAAATTTTTCTTTCTCGGAGCAGATATGTAGCCCATCTGCTTTGGAAGAGGAAAGAGATCCAAGGATACTTTACTTGATAGCAATGGTCGATAGTCTCTGCTTGTTAATATCTCGTGTCCATGAGTAGCAAACTTTGTCAACACTGCGTATGGGAAGGGCACACTAAGGTACCATTTAAGGAATGATCCGGAAGGTCTGTCACAACTACCATGAAAGATCAGACAGTGCATTAGCACCAAAGCTGGAGAGAAATTTTCCAGCAGCGTGGGGTGGTACATAATGAAGTCACCGTACACTCATCTGCTGGTGCAGATTCAGATGGAATTTTGTGTCCTCATAGAATTCCGCATTTGGTGGCTGTTCAGGCTTCTCCGCAGCCAGCAAGTTGCTGCTGGCCTGGCCAACATCCCTAACCTTCCCATTTCAGAGATAACAGCTGCCTAACGACGTAGAACTAAAGGGCCCTCTTCAGCAGGGCGATTTGAAAGAGCACTTGAGCCATTTTGTTCTTGGCCTTAGTAGCTGGATTGAAAAGATCCTCAATTGTAAGCAAGCATGACTAGCTCTGCTCCCCGGTGTGACTGCATTTTATGTTTCAGGGTCATATAGGAACGCATGAGAGCTGAACAATCCTCATCTAAGAAAATGAAATGGCGATGGGAGAGTGTCCAGGTGTCAAGGTTTGGATCAGCCCCTGGACAGGCTGCCCGTCAGCCAGCTGCTGGCACCAAGTTGAAAGTTGCTGGAGATAGCATATTTTTTAAGTTTTTGTCCAGGGACATTTATTTATTTTTTTTTCTGGCTCCACATTACGGTCCTCTACTCTGATTCTCAGCAGGTTTTTCTACCGTGTTCTGTCATTGTTGAATCCACGATGATTTGGAAAATCTACCAGGCTTTTGATTCAGCCCCCTTCCCTCCTTCCTCACTCCAGTGTTGCCTCACCAATTACCGTTCCTGACCTTGTGTCTGGCATCCCACAGATCAGCAGTATTTCACCTTTGACATAATCTAGAGACCTTTTACCTGCACTTCATCAGGACTTCCTGAGGCTGGCGATGCCTTCCAAATTCCGAGGGACAGTCATCTCTAACCTAGAAGTCTCTTCTAAGGCAAACTTCCAATAACTTTTCCCCAAAAAATCAATACTATTTCTGGTAAAATATTTGTTGAAAAACTTCTGAAGATATGATGCACTAAAGTAAGAAATAAACCAAAATACAAGAATCTGGGATCCAGCCCTGGCCGGTTTGGCTCAGCGGTTAGAGCGTCAGCCTGTGGTCTGGAGAGACCTGGGTTCGGTTCCTGTTAGGGGCACATACCTCAGTTGCAGTTTGTCCCCGGCCCCGGTTGGGGTTGTGTGGTTGGCAACCACTCGGTGTGTCTCTCTCACATCAATGTTTCTCTGTATCTCTTCCTTCCTCTCTCCCTCTCGCTCTATGAAGGCAAAAAGTGTCCTCAGGTGAGGATTAAACAAACAAACAAAAGAATCTGGGATCCAGGAAACATGGAAACTACCATAAGAGAGGACTATGAGGAATAGCCAACCTGATGATAAAGAAAGATCCCTGAGTGGCAGCTGAGAAACAGACCTCAAGATGGACAGTCCAGATGAATCAAGACAATAGAGGACCCACAGAGGAATTTAATTGAACTATATTGGGAGTTTAGAAGGAGGCAAAATATGTGTGGGAGAAGGGACAGAATGTAAAAAGATCATTGTTCTTCTTTCATTTAATAACACAGTTTTGTTAAGAAAGAACTGTACACGTGCTGTGAGACATGAAGAAACAAAAAATGGGAAGGAACAGCTAAAGGAGTCCCAAATGTTTACCTCTGAGGATGAGACCTGGAAAGGAACACCAAAGGGATGGCTGTTTTTGTTGCAAGTCTTGGAAAACTCTGACATTTCATATATGTAATAAAAATATATACATATGAAAATGTCAGGCATTAATTGTTATTATTTTCAAATAAGTGGATGAAGTAGTTTACTTCAAGGGATAAATAACACTGGTAATGATCTTAAGAGTCAGGCGACTAAAGTGATTCAATTTAAAAACCAGTTACTAGCATGTGCTATGTGCCAGATGCTATGGAGACAAAGACAAATAACATTTGTTCCCTTAAGAACCTCACAATCTAGGCCATATAAGACTTGTGCACAAATACTATGATGCAAACTGTGATAAGGAATAATGCAAATAATGCCCTGGGAAGTATGGAGGAAGGAGCAATGATGGCAGAGTAGCTGGACTTGGGAAGGATGCAAGGAGAGTTGCATGTGGATGACATTGCCCAATACCTGGTGTGAACCAGTTTCTTCTCTGGTTCTTGTTTCTCTCTCTCTCTCTTTTTTCCATTTGAACAGAATGTAAATGATAAGGAACCTACTAATTAATTATAAAATACCCTTTGAGTTAGGAGAGATTTGGGCCTTTGAAGATAGGAAAGGGGAAGTGTATTATTATAGATGAAGAAAGAACTCTGTGTAAGAGAATTTCAGAGATGGGGTGACAAAGGGTGTCTAAGGAGAATGGCCAGTATTCCTTCAGAGGATAGAGTGCATGAAAGAGGTTTGGTCTATGGTTATTTACGAGCAGTGAATATTCAGAAAATACCAATCTATGCAACTAAAATAAATGAGTGAGATCCTGAAAGTAAACTGGTTCATAATGGATCTTGGGTAAGAGTTATGGTTGGCCTTATCTTCCCAGTCCCTAGCTAGTCTCTGGCATGAGGAAAGCAGGTCAATTTAATAGAATGAAATCAACCATGTGTCCATTGAGGTCAGTGCAAAGGGGCCATTCCCAGAAGGATCATCACTAATGATACTGCAATTAGTAACATTAATGCTGATGACTTACATTTACTAAGAATTTAATATGTGCCTGATTCAACTGAGCACTTCATTGAATCATCTTGGTTTCTTTCTCTAGGTGGCAGGTATTATTAGTAAGTTCATTGTATAGATAAGTAAAACTGAGACTTAGAGAAGTTATGTGACCTGTGAATTTTGAAACAGGTAACTTCCTCTCTTTAAGTTATATAGGTGTTTAGATTCACCCATTTATAAAATTGTGTAACATTATTAAAGGATCATGACATTGTGATACTACTTTACCTTATTCTATAAGGCGCTCAAATTGTTGCATTTCATTTAAAGTTAGCCACAAAATTATATAAATATGATCCTAAATGTGATATAAAATAGTACATATACCTGGAAGAAAATATAATATATTATATTTCATTAAATCTGAGATAGTATCAGAAATATGATGAACCATAATTTTATATACCACTAATAAATAAAATATTATGTTCATTAAATTATGACATGCAACTAATAATAAAATATTACCCATTTTGGAGATGTTATGATGTTAGAAAATGTACATCTTATAATGAATGGAATATACTGGTAATAGGGTAGTGAAATTATACATGCTTTAAATTCTTTCTTATAATATATGCATGTTTTTTAAATTTTTTAGAAATTGACATATATTACTTTTATCCTCAGAAAAATTTAATTTTTTAAGTGTTGGAAATATTTAGAACAGAAATATTAACAGAAATATAGATATATAATCTAGATAGTAGGCATTAGTAATTCATATCACTCTTACATTTTGAATTAAATTCTGTAACAGCCTTGTGATTGACATGTGTGAAAATAAATCCCCTAAAACAGACTGCTGTCACACAGTTTAAAAGGGAAAGGGATTTCCTCAAAAACATGGTTGAGTAAAGGCATATTTATTTTAATTCCTACCTCTGCCCCATGCCAGAAACCTAATGAACACAAAACTTTCATTTGGAAATGTAAATTCTTACTTGCATTGAAAGTTAGAAATGATTAAAATCCCCAAACATAGTTGATGAATTATAATGATCCATCAAATATAGTAGGACTTAGATCAAATGGATGGAAGACATTGAAAACCAATGGATGACTCTCTGAGTCTTAGGCAGAGTATAGATTCCTCTCAAAGTAAGTGAGGGTCCTGATGGGTTCATCTAGTGATTTTTTTTTTTTTTTAACATGGAACAATAAGGAGTAAGGATGTGGATGGTCATGAGAAAAGTGAAGAACACAATTGTTGGGCATGTACTGCTGACTAAAGATAAACACTCAATCTCCAAATAAAAGACCTTTGTGATAAGATGATTCCTTGCAAGCCACATGGACCCTGCCTGGGTGATCTGCTGCAGAATGATCTTCCCAGGACAAAAGACAGAGCAGATTCAGTGAGGAAGAGTTCATAGATGACAAAACAGTTAACACGGGTCAAACACTTGCCTGTTCAAACTGTTCTTTAGGAAAAAGTAGGCCAGGTTAGAATTGCTAACGTGCAAAGATGAATGATAAGCAGACGGGTTCCAAAACAGAATCTTGGCACAGCTGCTACAAAAACAAAAGGAAGAAAGAACATAATTTATATTAAAAGGCAGGTGAAAGTACATTTTAGAAAAATATAAACTTCCTAGGAAATAAAAAATATTTCAGCCAAATATTTCTTTGTACCCTCAGAGAACGAGCGGGAAAAAGAGAAATTTTGGGGAAAAAATGTTTAATGAGAGAAATGATTTAAAGACATCATTTATGCATGGTGTAAGTTGGTGGTCTAAGTTTCATTTCTTTGCATGTACCTGTCCAATTTTCCCAACACTATTTATTGATGAGACAGTCTTTACTCCATCGTATGTTCTTGCCACCTTTGTCAAATATTAGTTGAGTATAATGTCTTGGGTCAATTTCTGGGTTCTCTATTCTGTTCCTTTGATCTATATGCCTGTTCTTATGCCAGTACCAGGCTGTTTTGATTCCAATGGCTTTGTAGTATAACCTGATATCTGGAATTGTGATCCCTCCCACTTTGTTTTTCTTTTTCAAGATTGCTCTGGCTATTTGGGGTCTTTTTTGGTACCATATAAACTTTTAGAGTGTTTGTTCTAGATCTGTGAAATATGCCATCGGTATTTTAATGGGGATTGTATTGAATCTATCTATTGCTTTGGGTAGTATGGACATTTTAATGATGTTAATTCTTCCAATCCATGAACAAGGTATATGCTTCCACTTTTTTTATATCTTCCTCTATTTTCTTTTTTCAATGTCCTGCAGTTTTCTGAAAACAGTTCTTTTACCTCCTTGGTTAAGTTTATTCCTAGGTATCTTAATTTTTTTGTTGCAATGGTAAATTGGATTGTTTTTTAGTTTCTCTTTCTGTGTGTTCATTACAGGTGTATAAAATGCCAACAATTTTTGAATGTTGGTTTTGTATCCTGCTACTTTGCCAAATTCATTTATTAAATCTAGTAGGTTCTGGCGGAGTCTAGGGTTTTCTATGTACAACATCATGTCATCTGAGAATAATGACAGTTTTACTTCCTCTTTTCCAATTTGGATACCTTTTATTTTTTCTTCCTGTCTGATTGCTGTGGCTAAGACTTCAGTACTATGTTGAATAAGAGTGGCAAAAGCGGACATCCGTTTTGTTCCTGTTCTTAAGGGAAATGCTTTTAGTTTTTGCCCAATGAGTATGATGTTGGCTGTAGGTTTGTCATATACGGCTTTTATTATGTTGAGATATGATCTTTCTATTCCCACTTTGCTGAGAATTTTTATCAAAAATGGTTGTTGGATTTTGTCAAATACTTCTCTAGCATCTATTGGTACACAAGAATAAACTCAAAATGGATAAAGATCTTAAATGTAACTCATGAAACCATAAAAATCCTAGAAGAAAATGTAGGCAGCAAAATCTCAGGCATCACAAGTAGCAGAATTTTCACCTATACATAGCCTAGGGCAACAGAAACAAAGGGGAAAAATATCAATAAATGGGACTACATCAAACTAAAAAGCTTCTGTACAGCAAAAGAAACCAACATCAAAATGAAAAGAAAGCCCTGGCCGGTTTGGCCCAGTGGTGAGAGCGTCAGCCCATGGTCCAGAGAGACCCGGGTTTGGTTCCCGCTAAGGGCACTTACCTCGGTTGCAGTTTGTCCCCAGCCCCAGTTGGGGTCGTGTGGGTGGCAGCCAGTCAATGTGTCTCTCTCACATCGATGTTTCTCTCTCTCTCTTCCTCCCTCTCTCCCTCTCTTTCTATCTGAAGATGCATGCAAAAATGTCCTCGGGTGAGGATAAAAAATAATAATAATAATAATAAAAACAGAAAAGGAAACCCAATGTTTGGGAGAACATATTTGCCAATGATACATCGAATTAGGGGTTAATTTCCAAAATATATAAAGTACTCATACCACTCAACAAAAGGAAGACAAACAATTCAGTTAAAAAATGGGCAGAGGACCTGAATAGACACTTCTCCAAACAGGACATACTAATGGCCAAGAGACATATGAAATATGTTCACGGTCACCAATCATCAGAGAAATGCAAATTAAAACAACTATGAGGTATCATCTCACACCTGCCAGAATGGTTGCCATCAACAAACCATGAAACAACAAGTGCTGGCAAGGATGTGGCGAAAAGGGTATCTAGTACACTGCTGGTGGGAATGCAGACTGGTGAATTAAAACTAGAACTGCCATTGACCCAGTGATTCCACTTCTAAGAACATATCCTAAAAAGCCTGAAACATCAATCAGGAAGAATATATGCACCCCTATGTTCATAGCAGCAGTGTTTACAATAGCTTAGATCTGGAAACAACCCAAGTGTCCATCAGTAGATGAGTGGATAAAAAATCTGTGGTACATTTACACAATGAAGTACTATGTAGCTGTTAGTAAGATCTCTTACCCTTTGAGACAACATGGAGGGACCTAGAGACTATTATGCTAAGCAAAACAAGAAAATCAGAGATAGACAAATATTACATGATCTCACTTATTTGTGGAATACAATGAAAAAAATAAGTTGATGTACAAAATAGACCCAGAGACATGGAAGTAGGGAACAGACTGATAAACCTCAAAGGGAAGAGAGGTGGGAGGGAGGGAAGAGATAAACCAAATAATTTATATGCATATATGTACAACCAGTGGACACAGACAACAGTATGGTGAAGGGGAGGGTAGGAACATGTGGAAGGTGTCAATGGGGGAGAAAGGAGGGACATTGGTAACAAAAATTAATAAAAATAAAATAAAATATATTATTTAATCACTTTTATCTCATTAAATTTTTTAAATTAAAAGATACTGAAAACCAGTAATAGAAGACAGAAAGAGCACTGGCAAAGCTCAGGAAAGAGGTTTAGAAAAAAATAACACTGCAGCGTAAATAGAAACTACATTAAAAGCACCACCAAAAAATAGAATGGATATTAATCAAAACATTTCAAACCGCAAAAACATCATGTCAGTGACATCACATTCAGGCTTGAGGATGTCACAAAGGAAAATACAATTAGAGAGCTGATAGATCTGAAAGATAAAGGAGATGTCTGTGGTATAAAACTTAGAGCAATAGAAATATATATTCAAAGATAAAATAGAAAAGAAATCTTCACAAATACAAAAAGCAAGAATTTCTAGGATGTGGGGGTGGGAGATTAACTCTGTAGAGAAAAAGCAGTTAACCTTTCAGAGTGATCTGGTCTTAGAGCTTCCTGGTTGTATGCAATGTGCGTACACACACACACACACACACACACACACACACACAAATCTATAGCTAGCCAAGATGTTGCTTTTGTAGAAGTGCCACAAAATGACATTTCAAGCAAGCAAGGACTCATGAAATATAGAACTCATGAACTCCTCTTGGATAATAGAAACAAAAACATAAATGAAAAAACGTTCCTAATGAATAAATTCAAGCCTCCCAAGGGATATATTAAATAATGAATATAGAAAGAGAGGCTGTGGGTTGAATGAATTGTCGAGGAAGATAGAATCAATTTAAATATGGGCCATTGTTTGAACAAGAATGGAATTACGATGACAAACTGAATATAAATGTTAAAAACCTTAACAATGTAAAATTAAAAGTGATGCATAAATATCTAACAGTGCAGGAAAATAGAGGTGGAAGAGAGTGTCAGTGAGGAAATCTTGTCATATTTCATAGCTGGAAATATTGCATAGCATAAATACTGCTTAAAGTTCAAAAAATAAACAAGAAATAGAGCTTGTATTATAAATATAATAACTAAGAAAGAGTAAAAACAAAGTAGATAAAACACCATATAACAATAGATAGAAAACAAATACATTTTAAAAATACATATACCCTAAATGGTTTTAAGACCCAACTCACCCGTTATAACAAATAGCTGCAACAAATAAAATGATCTTTTAAACGTAAAAAGTACTTCCACCTTGGTTTTTTAAAACACGACAACAACAACAAACAAATAATCCATATTGTTAGAATATAAAAACCCTGGAAAACTCCTACATATCAATTAGTTTGAAGATAGTTAAACATATTAGTCCATCCATACCACGGAATTTTCTACAGGGATTAAAAGGAAGACGGATATCTATTATCTATCTATCTATCTGTCTATCTAATCTGTCTATCATTTAGTCTATCCATCCATTTATTCATCCACCCATACATCTAACATAGAGAAATATAGATATATACACTAATATGTAAATATGGCTAAAATATTCTGTTATTTAAAAAGAATAAATTGCAGAAAAATTTTAATAGCATAAAATTGTTTTTAAAAACCTATAAATAAATACAAAATTCTGAAAGGATGGCAATAATCTGTTCATATTAATTATATCCTGATTAATACAATCTATATTGTATCTTTCTGACTGAATTTTAATCATGAGCATATATTACTTTTTAAATTAACTTGGGAAAATAATTTTTTTCTTTTTTAAAAAATGTTTTAAGCCAATTTTGCTAAGTTTTGTGTTTTATTCCACTATAAAAAATAATGCTATCATTTTATAATTAATTATAAAACAATGGCTAAAAATAGCATAATACATCAAATTTCATTTTCTATTTAAGCTGGTCAAATTCATGAAATTTTGAAGAGAACATAGCATATGTTCATCATTTTTACTAAACATTTTCAACATTTTATTCAACATTTTCTTACTAAAAAGTACAGTCACAAATTAAAGTCACATTATGTAAAAATTTAGGCTGTGTTTTATAGTTTTTTTAAAATGAACAAATCTCCAACAATAAATTTTTTTTTCACATCTTGCACAGAAAAGAATTTTCAAGTTATATAGGAAATTTAAGAGACCCAAGAGAAAACAGTATTAACAATAGTAAGGGGATTGCAGTTTTTAAAAAACTGTATTAAAAATTCTACAAGTAAATTGTAGAATTTTTGACATGGGATGAAAAAAAATTACAAGAATGAGGCAAAGCTACGTTATGGAATAGAAATGTCATTAAAAGATCATACACTGCCTAACTGCAGGACTTTCTACTTTCTTTTGAGCTCTTCTTCCCTTCCTCCCGTCCTTCAAGCCTTCCAGCTGGGAAATTGTTGAACCACCAACAAATACTAGTTTCCCTGACGGAGTTCATACAGTTCAGTGGTAGAGAGAGACACGGCTACAAATAACAATAATGTAATTTAATGTGTGCTAAGTAGAATGTTTAGAAGCATAGAAAAGAATTTGAACAATTGAATAAATACCTCTGGAAAGCTTAGAGATAATAGAGTGGAAAACATTTGAGCTAAATCTCAGAGAAAGATCATTTTTCCAGTCATTTAAAATAAAGGAGTTAGAAATGTACAGCCTAAGTATCAACTTAGTGTGAGTTAAAGACACACAGTAAACCGTGCAGTTTGACCAAAGGACACACTCTATTGTCTGGTGGGTGTGAAGATAATAAGCCTGCAATTGAAGACTGGCATGTACTTGTGAAGGGACATTCATGTCACTCCCCAAAAGTCTGAATTACATCTAAGTGATCTGGTGGTCTGTGAGGTTGGTGAGTGATAATGGCAAGGACAAGAGATGTATTAAAGTCACAGTGATAGGGGTGGAGAGTCATCAGATTTCTCTGTGCTTCGCAGAAGAAACAAGTTTTAAAAGCTTGAGACATGCTCTAGTGGGCGATGAAAAGCCACCACAGGTTTCAAATCAAAAAAGACACATGAAGATGAATTGATGGTGAAGTTCATGAAACTTAAGCCTCTAAGATTTTCACTTTCCAAGCCCTAGAGAGGCCACTCCTGGAAAACTGTGTATGCTTCAGACACCATAAACTTGCTCAGTAGGATGCTCAGTAAGATGGCTGGCAGGTAATAGACTCAAATAAGGATGAGATTCTACTGAGAACATTATTTCTTTATCTTTCTCGACTCTTCTCCTAAAACTCTTGTCTCTGCCTTCTCAGTGAGCAGGGAGCTCAGGAGCAAGCAATAATACTGTATGCCAGTAACGATCTCAGACATTCTCTTCCTTGTCCTTTGAAACAGCAAGGAAACAGAATGAGTGGCCTCTGCAGGCCCTGGGCCACTGTCTCCTGCTTTCAGACCCTGTTCAAGCTGGAATTCCATCAGGTCCTTGAATAGTCCAGGCTCTTTACCTCCTTAAGTCCTTCGTGTCAGCTGTTTCTTCAGTTTACTTGAAGATGACAGTTTATGTTTGAAATCTTTCCCTTGCCTGTGCATGGGGCCTACTTTCTCTTAGTCCTAGCATCAGCCTCAGTATCACTATACTTAATCAGAAAGATGTACTTTGATCTGACCATCTGCAGTCATAACTGATAACCTCAAAATCTCAGTGGTGTAAAATGACAAAGGTCTGCTTTTCATTCACACTTCAAGCCCAAGTGGCTCAGTGGGACAGTTCTGCTCATTGCAGCCATTCAGGGGCCTAGCTGATGCTTGCCTCATTTCACTGCATGCTTCTACAATTCTCAGGAGAACAGAACAGTGGAGGTGGAGAACTGTGTTGGCACATCAGTTCCTAAATACACCCATGTAGAGTGACACACCTGTCCTCTATTCTTTGGCCAACGCAAAAGCACATGGCCATACCTAATATTAAGGGCTAAGAAGTGCAAGATGACTTTCACGTTGGAAGAAGAGGGGGACTAGAAACATGGGTGGGTAGCACTCACGTATCTAGACCCAGTCCCTTCTCTCTTCTCTGTCTTCGAGCTGTGTTTGGGGAAACCCAGTGAAGAGTCACCTTCCACCACCTGCGTTTGGAACAACCATGTAAGAGATAACACAAACAATAAAAATATAATCCTGGAGACCCCAATGTTAGCTTTATCACTGAAGGCTGAACTGGAGGAATGGCTTAGATGTGTGGTAACAAAGAGCTTCCTAATATTTAATGCCACATGGAGACGACTTTTAGAGAAGGCTTTTGGAGGATAGATGGTGCCAGGAGGAAGAAAAACAAACAAACAAAAAAATGAAGCTGGAGGTATGCATGTTGAGGACCGGCTCTTAGACTCACAAATCAGGTAAGTCCCCCATGGCCCCAGAGAAAAGATTAGGTGGTAGAGCCGTATCTCTCTAATATTAGAGAAATATTGCTCTTACCACACAAGTAGGGCAAGGTGCACCTCTACCTTGTTCTAAGTTCTGTCCTCAGTTTTCAGCAAAATATGAAGCATACTGAACAGTATTTAATGCCTATTAATTGAATTAATTAATTAATTAATTAATGGGTATCTGCTCATGCCTGAGTTAGATTTGAGAAGTGACACAATGGAATTGAACAGAACATAAAAGGC
This sequence comes from Tadarida brasiliensis, assembly GCA_030848825.1. Lineage (NCBI taxonomy): Eukaryota > Metazoa > Chordata > Mammalia > Chiroptera > Molossidae > Tadarida > Tadarida brasiliensis. The sequence goes on along the minus strand of CM061257.1, from coordinate 225,493,773 downwards.
AGTGCACCTGGAGTTAATCATATAAATAAGAGAATTAATAGTATGAAAATACATAATATATATAATATAAAATGATTATACTATTTATCATAGCAATGATTTCAATTATATTGCACATACCAATATTGATTGATATGTTTATATTATCATTATATCACAAATATATTATTATATACTGTAATATTATTTACTGTATTTATACTATGTGCATTAAATGAATTTATGCTAGTATATTAGTATAAATTTACTGTTATTGTTATTGTATTATTTAAGATAAAGACTATAAACTGGCCTGAAATAGCTTAAGTTTATCTATGGATCTCTCTAATATAGACCTTAGGCTGCATTAAATCCTTTTCTTGTTTTGCTATTTTTGCATATCCTTTGTCTTAATTTCACTCTAATAGCATCTGCCTTAGTTGAAAGTTCAAGATCAAGTGAAAAGTAAGTTTAAATGGAAAATAAATGGTAAGCTAAATTTTTTTAGAAGGAGAAAGAGGCAAGAAAATGATATAGAAACAACCAACTTCATAGAAAATCCAGAAATGTCATACCATATAAAAATATTTAGCATAATGATGAAGGATGAGGGAGATAGGGAAGAAAAAACAGTGTGATTTAGGCTTAAAATAATTCTAAATGCAATGACAGCTAACACACACACACACACACACACACACACACACACACACGTAAAAAAGCACAGATTAGAGAAAAAAATAGGCTGCCATATTTCAGCCCCCAAACTCAATGTCAGGAACAGAGAGGGATGGAAGTAATATAACTTCACTTGGTAGTCAGGGTTTTTTTTTTTTTTTTTTCTAAGACCACAAGAGTATTGAAACCAGACTAGGGCTAATTCAACTTATTCAATAACCTAATTAATATAAATTAATGTAGGCCAGTTAGTTCCATTAATGAGTGTAATCTCTTAATGAAGTCAGGGTCGGGAGCTCAATATGAACCAGTTAACTTTTATCTATTGGAGAAAACATGATATACACTTAACCCCGATTACTTCTGTCATAAGTGTATTTGGTCATGAACCAAATGGAGTGGAGGCTACAGGGGGTGGGGAACAGGCAGGGAAGAATTTATTTAAAAAGAAGGATATCCACAGTTTATATAATCTATCACTACCCTGGAAAAACTAACACCTGTGTTGTGAAATAAGTTGGCAGCAGCATCTTTCTCACAAAGGACAAACTATTATTATTTGTTAAACTTCGGTAGGTTACTCAACCTTATATTCCCTGTATGGTCAAACACCAGTGTTTACTGATATGTAAATAATTGGATGTTTTCCTGTTTCTGAGTGATTCTGATATACCTTTAGCAAGAGAGTTTTGGTACTGTCCAAGTAAACACTGTAGGTCTTGGAGGTGACTGAAACGTGATTATTGTATTTGGAAATTGATGGGTTGGAAATGGTTATGAGAAGAGGATGTACTTCCTGAAGTCTGGATAAGTGTCCAGATTTAAACATAAAGTGCTAAGAACTTCAAACACACATGGATTAAGAATATCCATTGATAAATATTTTAAAAATGTAGGAAAACATTAGATCATAGAACATATGAGTTTCAGTAAGAACTTAGCCTATCCTAAATTCGAAAGAGACTCAGTTAATACATCCTTAAATGTCTTCAAAAGAAGTTGGAAACCAGCCCTGGCTGGTGTGGCTCACGGGTTAGAGTGTCAGCCATGCAGCAAAGGGTCACAGGTTTGATTCCTGGTCAAGAGCACAGTACCTGGGTTGCAGGTTCAATCCCCCACCCTAGTCAGGCCGAGTGCAGGAGGCAACCAATCGATGTGTCTCTCTCACATTGATGTTTCTCTCTTTCTCTCTCTCTCCCCCTCCCTTATGCTCTCTCTAGAAAAAAATCAATGGAAAGAATATCCTCGGGTGAAAAAAAAAAAAACAGTTACAGACCAATAATATACTTATATATAAAAATACACATATAAAGTATCTTTAGCTACATAAATGTGTGTGTGCTTAGATGCAACTGAATATCAATGGACAAGATCCAAGTAAATGTTCGTATTTAAAGAACAGTATACGTATTATATTTTCACTTATTCCCCTTTTTTTTTTGTCCTCACCCGAGGACATTTTTGCATTTATCCTCAGATAGAGTGGGAGCGAGAGAGGGAGGAAGAGAGAGAGAGAAACATCAACGTGAGAGAGACACATCAACTGATTGCCACCCACACGACCCCAACCGGGGCCGGGGACAAACTGCAACTGAGGTACGTGCCCTTAGCGGGAACCGAACCCGGGACTCTCTGGTCCACGGGCCAACGCTCTCACCGCTGAGCCAAACCAGCCAGGGCCATCTATTCCATTTTTAAAGTAATAGTTTCTGAGGCTAATGATTTTCTGTTTAAAGGCTACTCTAATGACCTCTGAGGTTCTGCCCACCTCTACATTTTTTATAGAATTATGAGCATTGAGAATTCACTATGTACAAGGTCCTTGATATTTATTTTAAATTATCTAATTGCCCACAATAATTTCATAAACTCTAAATTATTATTGTCTCTGTATTAGAAATGAGGGAATTGAAGCTATAAGAGAATAAGTAATGTGCCTCATACCTAAGAGAACTAAATTTTTTCTGATTTCAAAACCTATCTTTTAATTCTATGCTATACTTCTTGTTTTGTACCTTTTATCAGAACTGGTAGCACATAAAAATATATCCCTGGGTTTAAGTTGTAAAATTTTCAAAACATTTGTGAAATTTAAAACAAAATAAAAAAGACAACAAAACACCTAATTTTCATAAGTGATAAGGCAGATGAATTTATTTAAACAAATAAGCAGACTCGATGACAAAGGTTAAATGGAAATACAAGTGTGATTTTACTACTTAAGCTGATATCACCAAGGCTAATAGCTAACTTTCTATCTTAGCCAAAATATGAACTCTGTATGCTGAATTATGCATTACTTGAGCTAAGTTTGATTGTGAAATCACTAAAGAATGTACTTAAATCCTGTTTTGCCAGTTAGAGCTTTTACTTGCTTCAGGGAGAATTTGGTAGTGAGGGGAAGTTTACAGAAAAGGAGTAAGAAAGAGATTTCTGTAATCCACCTCACTGGGGAGTTTTTGGGACTTTATGGACATACTATCATAAAAAGAAGAAGCAACAAGAAAAAACAGTAGCTATCATTTCTTGAAAGCTTACAACTTGTTAGGTGCTGTTTGAAGGTTTTACCTATGATAACTTGCTTAATCCTCACAAAACAAAGGCAAGAATAAGCCTGATAAGAAACCCTGGCTTATGACACTACTTCTTCTGGTAGGAATGGACTCTGCTAAATGAAAAGAGTGACTCTATCAATCATATACATGAGCCATCAATCATTTGCTGTGTGGAAAGAATTATAGAGTTACTTTAAATATGAAACTCTTGGCCCTGGCTGGTTTGGCTCAGCGGTTAAGAGCATGGGCCCAAGGAACAAAGAGTCGTGGATTCGATTCCGGTCAAGGGCACGTACCTAGGTTGTGGTTTGATCTCTGGCCCTGGTTGGGGTCTTACAGGAGGTAACCAGTTGATGTGTCTCTCTCTCTCTCTCTTTCTCCCTCCCACTCTATCTGAAGATAAATGGAAAAATATCCTTGGGTGAGGATTTAAAATACATACATGCATACATACATACATACATACATAAATAAATAAATAAATAAATAAATAAATAAATAAATAAATAAATAAGAAACTCTTCTAAAGATTGGATTTATAAAATACAGATTTAGATGGAAACATTCAAACGTCATCATTTTTGAATTAAAAGTATGCATCTTGTGCTTCTCACATTTGTCTGTCAACTCTACTAAACCTAAAGATACCTGGCTAGACTTTAGAGAGATACGTTAACTAATAACAGGATTCCTCTTTTATTTTTGTTTTTGGAGGTGTTATTAAAGTAATTTACTAGATCTGTACTGAATGGGTGACTCAGGGTCCTGCTCTTTCCCTTCAACCCTTCTAGGTTCTTTGGCTGGTCTAACAATTCAACTGACATAAGACAGAGTAACAGTAGAAAACATTTAATTTCATATATATGAGAGCCCCATAAAAATATGAGTCCCAAAGGCAGTCAGGCAATTGAGGCTTATATGACACCCTGGGCTAAGGCAGAGGATGGGAGGACGGCAATTCACAGGAAGGTAAGATATTTGATGATTAGGTGTTTGCCCTGCCATACAGGTAATTCTTTTAGATAGAAGGTTATCTCTGCTGATAGCTCCCTTTCAGGGCCAGGCCCCCTATCTACATTCTTTTAGGCAGTTAAGGGAGAGTAAATGTTTTTCTGATTCTGTTGGGTCTTGATTCCCTTCAGCTCAAAATAAGCCACATGTCAACGTGCACATTTTGGGGTGAAATATTCTGCTCCCCTTTAAATCCTAGAATGCTTAAATTGGAAGGAACACCCTAAATATCACATAGTAGTCTACCACTCCTCTGTTTCTATTGTCCATGCAAGAATAGCCAAACCTGCAGAGAATTTTTATAAAAATGCATTTGAGCCAAAAAGAGGATATACATGGAAGCAAGACCTCAACAGACAGAAAAAATGCTTCCCAGGACAATTTTCAGCTTCTTCTACACATTTGGAATTAAATAGGGAACAGAAGGAAGATTAAATGAGGGCGGGAAAAGCACAGTGGGAATTGGATTACAAGATAGTTAACATTGTGTGCTTCCTTGAGGGTGGTTATGCCTCCAAGGTATCTGGTAAAGGTGTGTTAACGTACAAGTACTAGAACAATGGACAGGACTTGCTTAAAACAAAGATAAACCTTTTCCTAAGCCTGGGCATGACTATCCACCATCAGATGGCCCTATGAGGTTACTTTCCACAGAACCCTTTTTTGTGCACACTATATAGATGAGGAAGGAAAAATACAAGACAACAACTAGAGAGTGGTCAAATGACATGACTTTTGCCGAGCAACAGTTTTTCCTATTTTTTTTTTTTTGCTGTGATTGAATTGTTTTCATAATGTTTAGTTTTGGCTATTGTCTCAGATCATATTGGTAAGTAGGTACGGTAGGTTCTTGGCTATGTTTCAGTGAAATTTGTAAATTGATTCCTCTTTAGCCCATCACTCATGAATAATGTAGTTATTCTTTCAGAAAGAGGCACTTGACCATCATAGTTCATAGTCTGAATATTAGAGTCTATTAGCTCTTATCTAGCTTCGTATGTGTTCTTGACCTTTGTGCTTTTGCCCAATAATCCAGTGAGTGCAAAGTAATGAATATATCACAGATCATACCCTATAAGATCTGAGGGCTTAATATAAAGGCTTAATTACAGACCATCTTTTTAATAATCCCCAAGAATGGTATTGGGTCATCTCTCTGAGACACCAGAGAGGAAAGCATACCTGGCTGACAATTTCTTGTCAGGGGACAACCAGGGCAATTTGTTTCAATAAATACTTTTTACCGACCATATATGGAATGCAATTCTAGCTCCTATGAGAAACCCAAAGAGGTAAAGGATGTTGTCTCTACCTTTAAGGAGTTTCTGTGGTACTATGAGTCAGGGTGAGGTGTTGGCATGGGTAAATCAGAAGAGAAATTCAGCAGCAAGATGAAGTAGATGGAAAGTAAAAACTCTGAACTGAGGTGAACGAAGGTGAACTAGTTCTTAGAGAAAAGTAACTCTTGTTTATTGAGTTTTACTTTGTACCAGGCATTATTCTAAGCATTTTATTCATATTAGTACAATCATATGTATTATATAATAACTTATATTAATCTAATTTATAATAATCCAATGAGGTAGCCACTACTATTCCCATTTTGCAAAAGAGGTAGACAGAGATGTTAGTTGACTTGCTTAAAACCAGTTGCCTATAAAGTGAAGGAAGCAGATTTTAAATCCAGGCAATATGACTGCAGAAGCCAAGTGATAAATCAATAACCACAGTTGTAGGAAGACTGGGACTTGAATAGCTGATTGGTCTGTAACAAATATGATTATATAATTGACCCATAGACACAAATGTTTTAAGGGAAACTCAGAAGGCCATCCTATTCCTTAAATGCCACTACGGATTGCAATCACATCATCATTTTATTTAGATTTAACTATAGATGCTTTTACAAGCTCTATTCACTTCAGTGCAGGAAAATTTGGGAAACCAGGCACTTTAAACAAGGGAATCATTATCCTGTTTATTGAGGATATTTTCAAAGATATTTAAAAATAATTTAAATAATTTGTTTTAATATACTTTTATATTTTAGCAAGTATATTTAATCAAATAGAACTAATTAAGATATATTTAATTAAATAATTTTAAAATATAGTTTTTAAAACGTCATTATACAAAGACAATCAAAATGACATTGCTCACTCATCCTCCAGTCAAGGAGACTACCTGGCAGGACCGACACACTGTTACTTATAGACTTTATGGGAAAGGTAAAATTTCTAGTGATCTTTGGAGAAGGGTGAGTATGTATAGTGGACTTGGAGGAAAGTGGTATATTAGGTGAAGGGCAGAATATAAGGTAGGAAGTCCTATGTGGCAATGTTAGTTTTGTATTTGCTATTCAATGAGACAGTGTGCCATTTTATTTCCTAATAGTTTTGTGCTTGTGATGGATAGGAGAGATATAAACTGATCTTTAATTTAGGTAGATAACTAATTTTCCATCTCCTCATTTTAGATTTTCTCCAAGAGATTTGAAAGAAACCACTGTAGTAAAATCTATCCATCTCTTCCAAAAATTATAGTAACTTTAGTTTGACTTTAGGCCCAATGATATCAAAGGCTGCTAATTGTTGAGATAATTACCCAAGATAAACAATTACTGTCCAACTCATTCAGAAGGCATCAACTCCTTGAACAAGATTGCCTGGTTTATATTCCAAATCCATGAGTCAGTGAAAAGTTTCAACAGTATTAGGGAGAATCTCAGTGGAGTTCCAAATGTTTTTTCATTCACATTTATCAGAATTCTTAGTCTATTATCCCATACTTTGGGAGAGGTGAACGTATATAGATTTTGGGTAGTGGTCCCAACATAATATGCAAGATACATTACTATCTTGATGATATCAAAATATCCAAGCAATATAATTAAGATATACTTTATTTTTATCTTTATTGTTGTGAGTGTTACAGATGTTCCTCATTTTCTCCCCCAATTGCCCCCCTCCTCCCAGTTCTGGCCCAGCCCCAGGCCTTCATCACCCTATTGTCTGTGTCCATGGGCTATGAATATATGCATATAAGTTCTTTGGTTAATTTCTTCCTGCTCCCCCACATCCCTCCTTCCTCTGAGATTCCTTAATATGATCCATGTTTCCATGCCTCTGTTTCTACTTTATTCATCAGTTAATTTTTTCATTAGATTCCACATATAAGTGTGATCATGTGATACTTGTCTTTCTCTGACTGGCTTATTTCTTTTAGCATAATACTCTCCAGGTCCCTCCATGCTGTCTCAAAGCATAAATCTTTCTTTTTTTACAACTGTATAGTATTCCACTGAGTATATGTACCACTGCTTTTTTATCCACTCATCTGCTGATCGGCACTTGGGATGTTTCCAAATCTTAGATATTGTGAAAAGTGCCGCTATGAACATAGGGGTCCATATATTCTTTCTGATTGGTGTTTTGGGATTCTTAAGATATATGGGATCACTGGGTCAAATGGCAGTTCAATTTTGAATTTTTAAATTTTTATTTAAACTTATCTTTATTGTTGAAAGTATTACAGATGTCCCTCCTTTTCCCCCTACTGACCCTACCTCCTCCCTACTCCTGCCTTCCCCACACTATTGTCTGTGTCCACTGGTTATGCATATATACATATAAGTTCTTTGGTTTATCTCTTCCCACCCCCCCACTTCCCTATAAGGTTTGTCAGTCTAACAACCAATTTGTACTTCTTAATCCCTTCACCATTTTCACTCATTCCCCCAAACTCCCTCCCATCTGGCAACCAACAAAAAGTTCTCTGTATCTATGAGTCTGTTTCTGTTCTGTTGGCTCATTTTGTTTGTAGATTTGGTTGTTGATAGATATGTATTTATTGCCATTTTATTGTTCACATTTTTTATCTTCTTTTTCTTCAAGAAAACTCTTCAACTTTTCATATAATACTGGTTTGGTGGTGATGAACTCCTTTAGCTTTTTCTTGTCTAGAAGCTCTTCATATGTCCATCAATTCTAAATGATAGCTTTGCAGGATAGAGTAATCTTGGTTGTAGGTTCTTGCTTTTCATCACTTTGTATATTTCTTGCTACTCCTTTCGGGCCTGCAAAATTTCTTTTGAGAAATCAGCTAGCAGTCTTATGGGAGCTCTCTTGTAGGTAACTAACTGCTTTTCTCTTGTTGCTTTCAAGATTCTCTTTGTCTTTAACCTTTTGCATTTTAATAATGATGTGTCTTGGTGTGGGCGTCTTTGGATTCATCTTGTTTGGGACTCTCTGTGCTTCCTGGACTTGTATGTCTGCTTCCTTCATCAAGTTAGGGAAGTTTTCTGTCATTATTTTTTCAAATAGCTTTTCAATTTCTTGTTCTCTCTCTCTCTCTTCTCCTTTTGGCACCCCCTTAAAGTGAATGTTGGTACCCTTGAAGTTGTCTCAGAGGCTCCTTACACTATGCTCATTTTTTTGGATTCTTTTTTCTTTTTGCTGTTCTAATTGGGTGTTTTTTGCTTCCTTATATTCCAAATCAATGGTTTGCTTCTTGGCTTTACCTACTCTACTATTGATTCCCTGTAAATTATTCTTTATTTCAGTTAGTGCCTCCTTCATTTCTGACTGTGCATCTTTCATTTCTGACTGGTCCTTTATTATGCTCTTGAGGTCTTTACTAAGTTCATTGAGCATCCTTATATCCAGTGTTTTGAACTCTGCATCTGTTAGATTGCTTATCTCCATTTCATTTAGTTCTTTTCCTGGAGTTTTTTTCTGTTCTTTCATTTGGGACATGTTTCTTTGTCTCCTCATTTTGGATACCTCCCTGTGTTTGTTTCTATGTATCAGTTAGAGTTGCTATGTCTTCAAGGCTTCCTAGAGTGGCCTATTGTAGTAGGTGTCCTGTAGGGTCCAGTGGCACAGCCTTCCTGATGACCCCAGCTGTGCCTTCAAGGTGTATCCCTCGTGTGGACTGTACACCCTTTTGTTATAATTGAGTCTTATTTATTTATTTTATTTTTTTCCTTTATTGATTTTAGAGTGAGAAGAAGAGAGAGAGAGAAACATGAATGAGAGACAACATCGATTAGCCACTTCCTGCATGCTCCCCATTGGGGATTGGGCCCACAATCTGGGCATGTGTCCTGACCAGGAATTGAACTGGCAACCTCTTGGTGCATAGGTTGATGCTCAACCACTGAGCCACACTGGCAGGACTGTGACTGAGTCTTGATTGCTGTTGACATGTCAATGGGAAGGATTTACTCAGGCTGATCAGCTGCAAGGACTGGCTGTGCCCACTGACCACTGGCCTCTGACTACTTTGGAGGACCAGCTGTGCAGGGCCCACCACACAGAGCAAGATTTACTTCAGCAGGGCTCTGGTGCCCACTGAGTTCACCCCTTGAGTGTGTCACTTGTGGAGGTGGTCACTTGTGGTCAGAAGCTGTCCATTGGGTGTGCTGGCTCTGGGGCAAGGTCAGCCACTCCCTGTGTTCTACCCGGGGTCACCAGGCATAAACTACAAAGTGATCTGCAGATGGCTGCTTCTTGTGCTGAGCTTGGAAGTGCCCAGGCAAAGCCATGTTGTGAACCAAGGCTGGCTACTCCTAGTGCTGGGCCTGAGGCCACTTAATGAGAGGTATGGGGCATGCTGAGGCCAGATGCTGCTTTTTTGAGAGAATTTAGGAAAATCTGAAACAGGAGCCAAGACAGGCCATTCCTATGGTAAAGCCACTGGAAACAGCTTGGGTGGGCCTGAAGGTTGGATGGGCAGGGCCTCAGGTAATCTCTAGGGTAGAGCAAACATCATGAGCCAGGTTGCTGGAGTCCCAGATATGGCGACCATCTTTTGACCCTGTTGGGGAAGGGCTCACCAAAGGAACAATGACCTCTGTCAACATGTCTGTTCAGGAGAAAGCTGCCCTATAGCTCTTGCTCCAATGCCAAACAACTCAGTTCTTCCCCATATATCTTTGGTGCCTTTCAAGCTGCCTCCTCCATGCTGGAGCCTGGAGGGTATGAGTCCAACTAAGTCCATGCATGGGCCCTTTAAGAGGAGCTGCCTGGGAGTCCAGGAGCCTCAGCCTCAGTTCCCACTGGTTTTTACAGTCAGAAATTATGGGGACTTCTCTTCCTGGCACTGGAACCCTGAGCTGGGGGAACCTGGTGTGGGACTAGGACCCCTCACTCCTCAGGGAGGACCTTCACAGCTGAGGTATCCCTCCTGATTTTTACCCACCACACATGGGTGTGCGACCAGCCCATCCATGCCTCCGCCCCTCCTACCAGTCTTGATGTGGCGGCTTCTTGAATTTCATAGTTGTAGAACTTCCATTCAGCTTGATTTCAGACAGTTTTGAATGATGGTTGTTCTGTAGTTTAGTTGTAATTTTGATGTAGTTGTGGGAGGAGGCGAGTACCCTGTTTACCTATGCTGCCATCTTGACCGGAAGTCCATTTTTAATTTTTTGAGGAAATTCCATAATGTTTCCCATAGTGGCTGTACCAGTCTGCAATCCCACCAGCAGTGTACTAAGGTTCCCTTTTCTCCACATCCTCATATACTTTAATGACAATGCAACACTCGGGCCAAAATCCAAGGTAGGAATTGCTTAATAGTTTACTAATAAATATTTCCCAATGCCTTTGGTCTTTTACTGTTAAAATGATTATCTTAATCTCATATGGGCATGGCAGCACAACATGCTCTCTCTCATCAGAGAACTTTAGATGGGGTAATAACTCCAGTTGGGGCTGGATTTGACCTGTAACTTTTCACGACCATGCTGCCAAAGCGCTGACACCATCCTCAGATTTAGTCACTAGAATCTTTCCAAACAGGCTGATTGGGAGTTCATGCTGTCCTTTGACAAACAACTTTGCACACTGACATCTTTCCTAATGCCATGAGGAGATAAGTTTTGGAAGCTGGATCTACCTAAGGCTATAGGATTACCATTTGAGCTGAATTGGACAGTCACTGTTGGCCAACCCACTAAAACGATAGGTAAATAAATACATTGAACCATCATTTTAATGAATTGATTACATTTCAAAATGGGTTGAGAAATAGTTTGGCACAATGAGGCACGTGGTATAGGAGGAACCACACTGGAGGCAACAAAGAGAAGCCTGGTTCTGACAAGCCATGTAAAGCGGGCAAGTCACATCACTGTTCTGAGTCCTAGTTTCCTTATCTATTACATATTAAAATTATTACTGGATGCTTTGTTTGATTAGGAAAGTTCAATGGAAAAAGTTACTGGGGTGGTTAAAAGTTACTTCTTTAAAGCTGGTTTAAACTCATTTGAACATTTTCTATGGTGGTCAAGAGTTCTTCTTCAGATTCCTCCTACTCTCCCCTCTCCCCATACAAACCATAAATAATGGCTATACAGCAATTTATTTGAAAGAAAGGGCCACACTGTAGTTATCATTATGGGTCCCACTGTCTCACATAGTAAATAGTTTCCAATGAATTTTACTTGAATGGAACTTTTATCTGAATTTGAAGATGAAAGGGAAAATATGTTTAGGAGACAGAATTACCTACTAGTTCAATTCCAAATCAAGCCTTTGGGATCCTATTAAAGGGGCTGTCTGCTTCATTCATTCAGTTTTTCCACTGAAATTACCTCTTTCTTACCACTGCTTATGGAGAATCCTTTTGACCCTCCAAAGCTGCCTGGTATCTCACTAGCAAAGCCATCAGAGTTCAGCTCAAGTTCAAAAGTTCTTCTCTGTCTAGGGTAGACGATAAAAGTGCCTGTTCTCCATTACATTTTATCACCAAGGTTAATCTCATTTAGTGTTGTTGGAAACTAACCTAATTCTTTATATGTATGAATCCAAAATGGGACACTGCTAAGAGCTTTTATTTCTCTTTGCAGGAGGTCATAGGACCAATGTGGCAATTTAAGGGGGTGATGTATGCAAATCTCTCAGTGCCATGCCTGACACAGGGTGGCTGTTAAATATTAGTTCTCTCTCTCTTTCTCATTTTTAACCTCTAAGAAATACATAGAAAAGATACATTTCATTTAAAAATGTCCTTTGTCAGACGTTATCATGCCCGAGTTATTGTCTTATTGGCTTAACATTGTGTATTGGAGAAGCAACTGTGGTTTCCTAAAGGAGTACATATAAAACTTTGAATTTCTGTGGTTAATTCATGTCTTTGACCCCCATTTGACTAATATTGGGAATGTTGAATACACAATTTTAGCCAGATTCCAACCTGAAGTTTTTTTGGACTGAATTCTTCTTCCTTCATCAACCTGACAGTTGAAATTCAAAAGGCTATTTGTCACTTCCTAGTGTCATCACCAGTCCATGACGCTAGCCAGCTGTGAGACAGCTGCCACATTCCATCCCAGAAATGACTGAAAATCAGCAATTAGTGAAGGACCCCAATATGAAGGCTTTTCAGCTACATATTGCGTCTCTCAGGAACAGAATCCTAATTTGTTGGGTTTGAGTTATTACCCAGGCTTGGCCTACATGCACAAACCAGCTTGGGAATGAAACAGAGATTGAATTCAGTTTATTCTTTTTAAGTGACTGACTGAAACCTTTTTATTAGTTTTCCTTTCCCAATATGACTAGTTTTATTTCCTCTTCAAATTATTGTGTCTAAATAGACAGGGCCTTGGAATGAGATCACCGAGTCAACATTCCATTATGAATCTTTTCTGCCTGGAAGGAATAGAAGAGGGAGAGAAGAGGGGAGGGAGGAAGGAGGTAGGGAATTAAGTGTGAAAACATCCCAGACAAGAGCAAACACTAGTGCCCACTGTCAGGACATTTTCACTGCAGCTGTGTGGAACCAAGTACTCTCATTATTCGATTTGGAGATATTTAGTAAGGTCCACTTGACTTTTCCAGAATGGCTGGTCTTGTGTCCGTTCCTGTGGTCAGTCTGCCCATGGACTTCTTATAAAAGGCCTTTCCAGAGACATGTACCAAAAAGAAATTTTTGCAAGTTTCCTTAGAGAAATATCCATACACTTCACATACCAGTATTAATTTACTGAGGATGGATGAAAATTTCCCTTTTTTCTTTTGAGTAATCCTCAACTTAAACTTAATGTTATTGTGTAAAAGGAAGAAAAAAAAATGTGCTTGAAGAAAAACCAAAGTTTTCAATTCAAGCCTGTAGTTAAAAGAAACTCCTATTATTATTTTGTTAAATTTTTATTGACTGATTGATTTTAGAGAGAGGAAGGGAATGAAGGAGAGGAGAGAGATTTGTTGTTCCACTTATTGATGTGTTCATTCTTATATGTGCCCTGACTGGGAATCGAACAAACAACCTTGACGTATGGGAACAATACTCCAACTAACCGAGCTACCTGGCAAGGGCATTATTTATTTATTTTTCTTTATTTTTTTTCTTTATTGCTTTTAGATAGAGAGGAAGGGAGAGGGAGAGAGAGACAGAAACATAGATGAGAGAGAACATCGATTGGCTGTCTCCTACATGCCCCCCATTGGAGATCAGACCCACAACCTGGGCATATGCCCTGACCAGGAATCAAACCAGTGACCTCTTGGTGCATGGGTTGATGCTCAACCACTGAGCCACATGGGCCAGGCACATTATTTTTTTTATAATCCTATTTTCTTTGTTTTACAAATATGTAACTATATTGAGATGTAACCTGATCACAGAGTGACTCCATAGTCCAATTCACTGACAAGATAACATGTTACAATCATTCAATTAAATAGGTCTTTGCTTCACTTAACAGGACCAGTATATTTATTTTCAGAACACGAAAGAAACTGTGAAGGAGTTGCATCCACCAACAGGCAGCATTAGGGCTAGTATCACAGCCAATAGCCACATGCACTGAACAATATCGCAGCAGTTTGAATTAATGATACAACCCAGAGCTCAGATTCAAAATACCAGCTGTTGAAAAAGCATTTAAGACCAAATGTTTTATACATTTGTGTCATGGAAAACAACCATCTGCTGTTCTTTCTTTTTCTGCTAACTTTCTCCAAGTTAAATAGGGCGATGCCCTAACAGTGTTCCATGAATTCTGCAACCATGTCTTCTTTGTATCAAAATTCCCATTATTGGGTCAAAAAAGTGAAGTGATATTTCTACCAAATTGCTTATTTCCCCAAACCAGGTAATTGACAAAGAAGCTTCACTCCCTCAAAGGTATGATTTCCAAGTATTCTGAAAAATTCTACATCCAGAATCTCATCAAAGTTTGAGTTAACCCTCTGTGAGATGGATATGTACCAGAAATAGTTCCTTATTCCCAGTAGGGATTTTGTGTTACGTCAGAAGAACCTTGCAAAGTAGCGGGGTTACTGGGGCATTTTCCAAAGGGCTACTGAAAGGCACCTCCTTACAACCAAGAGCAGGGGAGCAGGCTTGATAAGGAACAGTACAGTTACCTATTTTTCAACCTAAATGCTACATTGGTATAATGGGGGCGGGGAGGCTGTGGGGGCTACATAAGCTACTCTTCCCTTCACATCTTTTTTCTTATGCATAGAATAGAATAAAGAAACCGTCTTTCTGCAAAAGGTTAATTGGTTTTCTTGGTATAAACCCAATTTTATAATAAAAATTACTGTTAGCATAAATGAAAGAGAGATACATATATCCTTAAGGATGCATGTCATGAACAATAACAGGAAGTTGCAGAAGGAGATAGGTAGTAGGATAATATTTATATAACATGCTAGCAATACCACATATTATTTAGGAATGCATATATATGCAGTACAAGTCTAAACACACACATGGAAATGACACAATAAATTTAGATAAGTAGTTAACTCTACCAGTGAGAGAAGGAAATATGACAAGAAACTTGAGTCATCACTTTTACCTGTGTTATTTTATTTCTTATGCTGAGTGATGAATCAATGGGCTCTGTTAAATTATTTTAATACTTTTTTTGTACTTCTGAAATGCCTCAGCATTAAAACTATTTCTCCTAGGTGAGTGGTTAAGGATTTTGGACTTTGGATTAATACAGACCTAATTTTAAGTCTTGGTTCTCCTATGTAATAGTTGTGTTTTTTGAGAAAGTTACTTAACCAAAGATTAATTTCTTCATTTGTTGTTGTTAATCCTCGCCCGAGGATATTTTTCCATTGATTTTCAGATAGAGTGGAGGGGAGGGAGGGAGGGAGGGAGAGAGAGAAACATCAATATGAGAGAGATACATCCATTGGTTGCCTCCCGCACGACCCCAATCAGAGCCAGGGATTGAACTGCAACCGAGGTATATGCCCTTGGCCAGAATTGAACTTGCGACCCTTTGATCTGTGGGTCAATGCTCTAACCACTGAGCAAAACCAGCCAGGGCGAATTCTTCATTTTTCAAATGGGAATACAATGGTACATACCTTTTAGAGTTGTTTTCTGGCTTAAATGAATTAACGTATTTACAATGTTAAGCATACTGCTTGACATGCTGCACTCAAGATTTATTTATTTATTTATTTATTTATTTATTTATTTATTTATTTATTTATTTAAATCCTCACCCAAGGACATTTTTCCATTTTTTGTTCAGATAGAGTGGGAGGGAGAGAGAGGAAGAGAGAGAGAGAGAGAGAGAGAGAGAGAGAGAGAGAGAGAGAGAAACATCGACGTGAAAGGGACATATCGAGTGGCTGCCTCTTGCACGACCCAACCAGGGCCGGGGACAAACTGCAACCGAGGTACGTGCCCCAGCGGGAACCAAACCCGGGTGTCTCTGGACCGCAGGCCAACACTCTAACCGCTGAGCCAAACTGGCTAGGGCTGCACTCAAGATATATTATGTACATGCTTATATGTAAGTGGTTTATCCTGTACACTTGTATATAGTATAATTATGCCTTTTAAAAATTACTGATCATATGATTGTGGCCAAGTCATTTAAACCTTCTCAGAGTCTAATTCTTCATCCTGTAAAATGGAAAAAATTAGATTAGCTATTCTTTCTTTATCACAGGATCTCTAAAAGTATTAAATGCAATAGTGTGTAAAAATACTTTGAAGTATTTGAAGTCACATAATTTTCTTAAGTCATCATTGATTCATTTATGTAACAATTTTTGAGAGTCTATTGCAGTACTAGACACTGAAAAATTCTGTGAATATAGTAATCTATAATATATGTATAGTTTCTACCCTCCTGTCCTCTGAGGGTTCACAGTCTAGCAAAGGAGATCAATAGTAGCCAAATATCTTAGTCATCTTGGGTTACTATAACAAAATACCATAGACCAGGTGGCTAAAGCAATAGACATTTATTTCTCACTGTTCTGGAAGCTGAGAAGTTCAACATCACTGTCAGATTTGGTGAGGGTCCTCTTCCTGGCTTGCAGATGGCTGCCTTCTTCTGTGTCTTCACGTGGTAAAGAGGGAGAAGGAGAGGAAGAGGAAGAGGAAGAGGAAGAGGAAGATGAGGAAGAAGAAGAAGAGGAAGGAGAAGAAAAACTTGAATTCTCTGATCTCTTCCTCTTCTTATAAGGGCCATAATCCTATCATGGGGCTCTACTCTCATGACCTCATCTAAACTTAATTACCTCCCAAAGGCCCCACCTCCAAATACTATCATATTGGCAGTTAGGGCTTCAACATATGAATATTTGGGAGCCACAAACATTTAGTGTATAAAAACAAGGAAAATGAAGACAGAGAAAAAAAAAAAAAATGTGCCAAGGTTTTGTAGTAAAAAGGAGAAAGCTAAACAATGAGGATTTAAAGAAGCCTCCTTGCTACTGCAGAGAGGTGCAAAGTGGATATTGTGATGAGCTGGAGAAGTAGGAGTAGAAAGACAATAAAGAACTTTGTAGAACATGTTAAGGATTTTGGTCAAAGAAGTCACTGAAGGATCTTATGCATAAGTCTATGTGACCAAATCTGTTTTACAAGGTCATGCTAACGGCTGTATAATGGTCAGATTAGAGACAGGGAAAGGGGCCCTGGCCAGTTTGGCTCAGCGGTTGGAGCGTTGGCCTGCGGACCAGAGAGTCCCGGGTTCGGTTCCCGCTAGGGGCACATACCAAAAAAAAAAAAAAAAAAAAAAGAGACAGGGAAAGGGGAAAGTAAGCAAACCAGTTAGAAAGGGTTTTCATTAGCCCAGGAAGAGATTCTAGTATAGTTTGGAATAGGGTGCAGGTGAGGCAATGTTGAAGAAAAATATGCATATTGAAGATTGACAAATGGATGATGGATTGGATTTGGATGGGGTGGAGGTGAGATAGAAAGAAAAGTTATCTAGCCTTTAAACAAAAGTTTGAAGTTAAAGCTGTTGAATGGTCTTTTAAATTCCATTACCTCATTGAATGAGAAATTAATCCATTAATTCAAAATATATTTGCTAACAGCAAAGTACTGGTCATGTAATGGTAAACAATAAAGATCTCCGCTCTCATAGTGTTTACAAACGAAGAAGGGAGAACATAACTAAACACATAAATAGGTAAAATAATCACAAATTATGATGAGCCTGAATCATTTTCCTTTGGCTGTCATAACAGATTACCACAAACTTGGTGGCTTAAGGCTCTGATCCCTCTGAAGCTCAATCACTTTCACTGGGGTGAAATCAAGGTGTCAGGAGGGCGTCTGTTTCTCTGGAGGCTCTAGGGGAGAATCCGCTCTTGCCTCTTCCAGCTTCTAATGGCTGTTGGCATTCTTTGGTTTGTACATCACTCCAGTTTCTGCCCTCATGTTCATAATGCCTCCTTCTCTTCCATGACAAAATCTTCCTCAGCCTCTCTCTTATAAGGGTATTTGTGATGGCATTTAGGGCTCCCCTGGAAAACTCAGGATAATCTTCCCATCTCAAGATCTTTAACTAAATCACATTTGCAAAGTCTTATTTTTCTTGCCATATAAAGCAACATTCAGAGGTTTCAGGGATTAGAAGTTGAATTTCCTTTAGAGGGCTGTTTTTCTGCTTACCACATGCCCTATAAAGGAAATAAACAGGGGATTATAATGGAGAACAGTGGTGAGGATGTACTTGACGGCTAGAAGGTAATGATGACAAAGACTGAAATGAACTAAAGCAAAGAGATAGACTAAGTTTTTAGATATTTTAGAGCCTTGTAAATGTCCAGATTTTATTCTAAATGTATTGAGAACTTAAAAAGGAATGAATTAGAAAGGAAAATTGATTTAGTTTACGAGTCTAAAAAGATTATTTTGCTTGCTGTCAAGAAAATCGGTAGGAGACGGATGACAATGGAAGGAGGGCAATATGTCCAGAGGCTACTGTGGTCATAATGGCAGGAGAGGATGGTGGTCGGAGCAGGGCAGTGGCAGTGCAGATGTAACATCATGGACAAGGCTGAGATTCATGCTAGAGATCAAACAGATTTCAGATGAATTGGATGTGGAGGGCGAGGAGGGATAAGGAATGACACTTAGACTTCTAACTTTAGCAATTAAATAGCTGACGGTGTTATTTACTGACTTGGGAAAGGGAGATGCAGGAGGAAATAAGAGTTCTGCCTTGGGAATATTAATTCTTAGACCATGAGGCTGTGAGCTGTCAAGCAAGCAGCTGGGTGAAGAAGTCTGGAGCTCAGCGAAGAGGTATGGGCCAAAAATATAAATGAGGGAGTGTTTAGCATAGACATAATAATTAGAGCAATGAAAATGGATAAAGTCACTCGGAAGAAGTTGTTGGAAGACAGATGAAGAGAATCCAAGGCAAAATCCTGAGGAATACTATTATTTAAGTCTAGGAAATGGAGGAAAAGCCAGCAGAAGTAAGTTAGAAGGAATGACCAGGAACGGAGGGGGAGAAATACCCAGGAGAGGATATTGTCACAGAAGTCAAGGAAGGAGACTGTTTCATAAAAGAGAGAAGACAGAAAATGTTCTCTGTGTTTGGCAACGTGGAGGTCACTGCTGACTCTGACAGGAGCAGTTGCAGTGGAATGATGGGACTACAGCCAGGTTGGACGGATGAGCTAATGGGAAAACAAGGGGTGAATGCAAGTGAGGAAATCGAGCACACAGACAATTTATTGGTTTTCCTGTGGAGGGGAGCAGAAAATAGAAATATAACCCAACAAAAATGTTAATTTTAAAGGGAGACACTATTAGAGTATGTTTGTATATATTCTGAATAAGGAGAAGACAATAGAGAGGAACACATTTGGTGATGAAGTGAAAAAATACCTGTTAGCCCCATGGCGACCCTATATACTTAAGAAGAAAAGGAATATCATACTTTTCAGCAGCTCCATCAGCTTTTGGCCTCTCTGATTTTCATCTTTGTTCTAACCCTCTCCTGGTTTAGAGCTCTTTTATTTATTTATTTATTTTTATTTTTTATTTTTTGCATTTACTTAAGGTACAGCGGGAGGGAGAGAGGGAGGAACAGAGAGAGAGAAACATCGATGTGAGAGAGACACATCGACTGGTTGCCACCCACACGACCCCAACCGGGGCCAGGGACAAACTGCAACCGAGGCAAGTGCCCTTAGCGGGAATCGAACCCGGGACTCTCTGGTCCACAGCCCGATGCTCTAACCGCTGAGCCAAACAGGCCAGGGCTAGAGCTCTTTTAACAGTAACCAAACTGTCCTTGTCCGTGAGGCGATCCCATACCTGGTAGCGTCTTAGCAGAGCCACTTTTGCTTAATTACTTTGCTCTTTCCACTTTAGAGGTCTTGGAGTTTCTTTTATAAATTAAGAGGAATTTTCTTAAAATCAATTTTGGTTGCATTCCCATGCATTACGAATATGTCTTGCTAGCAATGACTCGGCCAGACCTTTTTCTGGATTCCAGCGTGAGGTGCGATGGAGAAGCAGAACACTAGTCATCAGTTGCTCTTAACTGCTCTTAGAGTGAGAGTGGTCCAAGACCGAATCTCCCTCCCCCACCGTCCTCTCCTCCACACGCAGCACCTCCCAACAGTATGACACTCCAAGCTTTGTCCTACCTGGAATTGGATCCCTTTCCCCAGATAAGTGTACAAGCAGAGGATTGGCTGGAGAAGAGGCTTCAGAGCACTGAAAACTCCGGGCTCCAGCCCCCAGCTTGACCTCTTTACTTTCCTGTCTCATGACAGAGATGTCAGGGTTTTAATACCAGCACAGCCACTTACTGCTCTGACATCCCAGTGACTACCTTCTTGTCTTCTTTGTAAAGATGAAATTTAAAACATGCCTGAATGTATGGGTAGATGTTGTTATTAGAAGACAAGGAAGAACCAGATATTGTGGCTATACTCCTTGAAGAAACAGAATTCATACCTTCAGTCAGGTGTTGTGCTTTTAAGAAGTGAGAACTTGTTGAAGGAAGAAGTTTCACAGAGGAGGGAGTTCTCTTTCCTCTGCCTGCTCCCTCTTAGGATTTGGATTTGAACAGTCCTGTGATTTGTATCACCAACCTCTATGTTCCTAGGTGACCTTGAAAGTACCTCTATGTCAGGGAACCTGGGGTTCACTTCTCCATGAGAAGATGTATTCTCAGGAAAAGTGAAGACCAAGGCAATATTTTAGCAAAATGATTAAAGATATAAAAAGCCCATGTTTCCAAAAATTTCACCTGAAAAAACATGACTTGGCTTTGAAAGTTAAAACATGTAGTAGGTCAAAAGTCCATTGTTGCAGCCACAGGGCAAAAATCAGGCTTGATAATGATGTTCATGAAACTGTGACATGGCCGTGCCCCAGAGGAGCCTGATTAAGAGTTGCAGTTAAAAGCCAGCTGTCCCATGGGGACAAATTCTGACCTGTGTGCACAAAGGCAGTTTGGAAACACTTCTAATCTTAAGGGAGCTTAGCAACTCAGCCATCCCCAGCGATAGAAAACAATAACCCCAAGGAGAGTACTAATACCAAACTTAACTACTCTTCCTACAACATGGCCACAAGAGGATCATTTATATTTTGGTTATTTGTATTTCAAAGGATTTTAGCTTAGGGAAACTATGATCATGGGGAAAGTGTCTTTATAACTTGCTCTTACAATGGCAGACTCCCTTATCTCAACAGTGTGCACTGGGACTAGTCTAGAATATTCTGTGTTCTCCCAAGATTTGCTCTTATTTAGTTGCTGTCTTAACTGCTGGAGTGGCAAGAGAAGGTGAGTGATGTTTAGAACCACAATAATAATGGAAGACTGGGGTGTTAAGCTGAGAGTGACTTTTTCCTGTTGAGGAGCGTTCTAAAATGCATTGCTGGCATTCTGATTCTAAAGTAAAGGCTACAGTCCGGCCGGTGTGGCTCAGTTTTGAGCATCAACCCATGTACCAAGAGGCTGCTGGTTCGATTCCTGGTCAGGACACATGCCCAGGTTGTGAGCCCAATCTCCAGTGGGGAGCATGCAGGAGGCGGCCAATCAATGTTCTCTCTCTTTGATGTTTCTATCTCTCTCTCCCTCTCACTTCCTTTCTCTCTAAAATCAATAAAGGAAAAAAAAATTAAAAATAAATAAATAAAGTAAAGGCTATACATTCTGGTTATAAGCAGAGATATAACTTTCCAATTACTACTTGGTGAATCTGAAAGCCCCTAGTTTTTCCACACTTTAAAGGAGAATTTGGATCAATCAAGATGATACCAATATTCAAATGTAGCTATGAAAGCACCTCTCATATATTCAGAGCCCAAAAACCAGGTTGCATGTTCTCCAAGCTCTCAATGTCCGTCCGTATGTTGCTTTGCACTGCTCAGTTAGCATCTCCTTGGAGAGAAGTCAAGATGAGCAGAGCAAAGAAAGTGACATGACATAAGAGGACATCACAACCAGGGCCATTGTCCCTAATTGCTTTACTTCAAGAGTTTGTTTTTTTGTTGGCTTCTCTTTCATTCCCAGAGAGAGCCCTTCAGAGCCTCCTCAGATTCTAGTGTTGACTGTGGTTTCATGTAGAGGGTGACCTGTCAAAAGCCAGTGGAATAAATGCAAGCAAAATGGAGCAGACACTGGAAACTGCCAGGGGATCAGGGGCTGCACTTCATTACATGACCAGATTCTGACAAGGAAAAGCCAGAAGGTCAGGAATCTGAGCTGCCCTGGGAACTTGGCAGCTAGACCTCAGGCCATGAGGCAGGACACCAAAGTTCAGGGCAGACTGCCTGTGACTGGAGCTCAAGGCCAGTTGAATTATACTGAAAGCTGGGATGGAAAAGACGAAACCAAGTCAGCTGCTCCATTTACCAGGGGCCAGAGAAAGACTACAGTATTCCCTGAGATTTCATCTCCAGGCAGCATCAAGAGGGCCTGAAAGAGTTTCAGTAGTTCTTGGAGGAAAAAATCATAGCCCACCAGATTAAAAGCATTACTTGACATTCAGGAGCTAATTTCCTGGGTTGGTTGTACCTCTTGACTTCTATGTTCCGAAGTCATGACCAGTGGCTTGACCTTACTCCTTAGTGTTTGCACCTTTCAAATATTTACTCTTTATTTTCAGGCACTATTATGTCCTGGGTCAAGCCATTAAGGAATGAGTAAATATTTTCTAAAAATGCAGAAGTCTCTGTGTTAGATATTGAGCAGGAAACACAGAAGTGAGGGGTCATAGGCTCTTCTTATGAAGGTTTTTCAATGTGCTTTGGTTGGCAGAGGTCACTGTTGTTGCCCCTTACCATTACAATAGAAAGTAGTTGAGAATAAATACTGAGTAAGAGGATAGAGTGGTAATAATTTTAGGAGCTCAGATTACTTGACTGATTTGAATAAATCAATATCAATTCACTAAGATGCAATAGGGTTTTCTTTTAACCACTGAATTGGCCATTTTTCTTTCATTTTTTTTATTTGAGAGAGAGAGAGAGATTTGTTTGTTCCACTTATTTATGCATTCATTGACTAATTCTTGTATGTGCCCTGACTGGGGCTCAAACCCACAACCTTGGCATATCAGAACAATGTTCTAAACAACCATTTTTCAAGTGAGTGTACAAATACAGAATGACTTTAATTTTCCCCCCTTCTTATGACATTGTAAAAACTGGAAGAAGAAAATTATCAAATTGTTATTTGGCTACCACAAATCTTAACAACTAGTTTCTTGGGGGTTGGAGTACTGGAAGAGAGTGGGCTGGGTGACTGAATCAACTCAACTGACCAAACCTAAGAGGTCTTTGGCATATATATTATGCTTTGTCTTGCAACTATCATCAAACCCATCTTATTTTTTTAAGTTGTAAGTTCTGTGTTTCCTGGAGTATCTTGCTCAAGTTAATGTATTACATTGCATCTAGTATGTTGCTTGCCTTGTAGATGCCAATCCACAAATCTGGGAAGGTGTCTGAGCCTCTGGGCATACTGTTCCCCTTCCTGAAAGCCTCTCCCAACATCACTGCACTCTTATTAATGAACCTTTTGCTAGGATAACTCATACTGAGCTTTGAGTTTCAGGTTAGACAGCTCCTCTAAAAGCTTCATTTGATCTCCTCCTGATGTTTTGGCTGGGTGTTGTTCTATTGAGCTACCAAGGCATCTCCTCACTTTCCATGTCAAATACTCTCATCACTGAACTGTCTGTCTTCCCCTAGGGCATTATAAACTTGAGGGCAAGAACATGGTCTTGAGTTCACATGCCCAACACAGTGCCTGGCCCAGAGTGGAAACTCAATAAATATTTACTGTTTTAATGAATGAATGCACGAAAGACTGAATGAATAATGTGGATGTCATGGAGGTACAAAGGTACTGTTTTGGTTATGCGTTGAGCTCCTTTTCCATACCACAAATGAGCCTGCTTCTTTTGGCACCAAGGTTCTTCTCATTTACATCCACCTGGGAGGTCTCACTCCGGTGCTTTGCAAGAAAGAAGTGCGATCCTCAGGGTGTTTATTGGACCATTATCTCCCACTGTTCTGTCTGTTACTTCACAGAAATGAAAGACTGGGCAGGTTACAACTTACCACAGTCTTCCCACTGTGACTCTCTTTCATTTCAAGCTAGTTGACAAATGCATATTGACTTTTCTCAGTGCAGTTCACTGCTGCACTTGGCTTAACAAAACCTTGACAACCACCCTCTGATTGGATTTCTACTGTTTCCCCAACTTACGTGCAAGGGAGCTGAGTTATATAATGGGCAGGAGGTCAGGCCAGGCTAGTGACACAGATCATTTTTGAACTAGAAGCCTCTGGGTATACAGGCTGTGGCAGGCTGCTGTTCTCCCAGCTGCCTTGGAGGTCTCAGTTCATTATCTCTTGTCAGTAAGGAATGAATTGGATAAAATGTCTCCTAAATTTGGATTTCTATTGCTTTCTTGGAAAATAAATACTAGCTCTTTATAACTCCTCATTTATTAACCAAGCCAGCTTACTGAGTGACTTAGGGAAATTTTGGAACCAGCTGCTGCATTACCAGTGGTCACAAACAGGAGAAAATAAAATTATTCACACTGTCAACCTTGATTTCCTTGTACCTCCTCTCCACCATCACTCCCATGCCTGTCTCCCAAAGGGCATGCCTGTGTCTCAGCACTTTCGGATTTTAAAATGCTCTTTTCTCTGGAATATCTTGACTTTGATTTTTCCTTTTTCTAGGCTTGCCACTTCATCAGAATAGGCACCTTGCTTCTCAGAACTCCTTGTCCATCTTCTCTCCAAGATTTCTGAAATTCAGAAGCCTTCCTTTAGCAATTAGTAATATTT
Organism: Tadarida brasiliensis; assembly: GCA_030848825.1. Taxonomy (NCBI): domain Eukaryota; kingdom Metazoa; phylum Chordata; class Mammalia; order Chiroptera; family Molossidae; genus Tadarida; species Tadarida brasiliensis. The sequence continues at coordinate 225,468,988 of CM061257.1, read as the reverse complement.
TTTATTTTATTTATTTTATTTTTATTTATCTTAGAGTAAGCAGGGAGGGAGGGAGACACACACACACACACACACACACACACACACACACACACATCATCGATGTGAGAGAGAAACATCAATCAGTTGCCTCTCCTACGCACCCCAACCGAGGATCAAATCTGCAACCTGGGTATGTGCACTGATTTAAACCCCACAGGAATCAAACCCACAACCTTTTGGTGTACTGGATGTCTATCCAACCAACTGAGACACACTGCCCAGGGCAGTAATACGTTTTGAAACACTAATACCCAGGGACAAGAAGCCAATTGATTTGATTGGCTATGCATCAAATTCACTTCTGAGTTCAGGGTTTCATAATGGACAGGGAATCTAGAAATAGGTACTGGTTATGCTCTCCAGTATGGAAGAAGGAAAAAAAGCCAGAGGATGGAGGTACCCAAAGAAGTTGTTATCCTCTAGGATTGCCCATGGGTAGCTTTCTCAGAAACAGTATTCATCCCTGTATCTCCTCAGTCTTCAAAACATCGCTATAAAGATGGAGGTGATGGGAATCGCGTGGACACAGTGGAACCGTAGCACATGTGGCCAGTCAGCAGTGCGAACCCAAAGGCAGCCACGGTCCTCCCACTTTGGGATTATACAACAACGGAGAAAGCAAAAGGCAGAAACCACTCATGGCTTTTATTTATTTTTGACATAAGTGTTTTCATTGCAGGCAACACTCTTTAGCTGGCTTCTCCAGGGCATGCTCTTCCATTTGTCTTTGTCTTCCAGAGCCCAGCCCTATGCCTGGAGTTTCTTATGTGCTTAGCAAATACTTGCTGGTAGTATGTACATATTCGTCCCCTTTAAATTCTTCATATCTAATTGAAAGAGGGCCTCTAAAGTTTTCACATTAAATTTGTAAAATGGAAGGGTGTTTCTTGGAATCTTTGTGAATTATTTTTGCCTTTTTATTTAGAATAGGTCTCATATTTGTGAGAAGTTTCCCCCCCCCTCAAAAAAGTCAATTAATATATGTGAAAGGACCTGAACACTTCCAGAGTTAAATGTCACATTGAAGCTATTATCACTACTGTTCTTATTATTTTATACAGAATGACAATGAAGGGTTTTGTTCTACTAAATTTAGGATGAACCACCTGTCTTGATTCACCTGAGATGATCTTATTTATGCCTATTGTCCTGAAGTAATTATTCACGGTATCCTCTGTTCGCTTTCATGAGCACCCTACTTTGGACAATTTTGTTGAGAGTTTAGCTAAGCTACTTTATGGTATCACTGCCTGAGCACCGATTTTGCCTGACCAGGCAGCCTGCAGGGACCTTAAACTGATACTGGTCCCCACATGCAAACTCATGCCTTAGATAACAGCCTGCTGAGTCACAAGCAAATTTAAGTCCTTCATATGATTTCTGCAATAGCCCTTGTGATGAACACCTCCCCTGCCTCCCAGGGCCTGTATACATTATGCACCCCTTAGATAAGACCCCCATGGAGCTGACCGAAACCCTGCTCTCTTGGTTTGAATGGACTAATCTAGTCCTAGCCTGGGAAATGCAGAGCACTCCACCACAGACCTTCATAAAGACATGTGCCCTGTGTACTTTGTCTAGACTTGGCCTTGACCTCCCTGTGTAGCTCCTTGAGGTTGAAAAGTCTGAGCCAGCGGGAGATCACATCCACAGTACAAGGCCAATGTAGAGCCAAATGGCTTTATTGCATATGCCTGGGTGCAGGTGGGCTGAACTGAGAAGGGTTCAGCCTCGAATTAGGGTTGGGGTATAGGTTATATACCCTCCTTTTAGCTTCTGGCAGTTCTGCTGATGTACTTTATCTGTCCCATTGTCCACCTTAAAGTAGGGCTGGTCTGGTATTTCATCAGGCATCTGCTGGTTATCCATTGATCCCATCAGGCATCTGCTGGATTATCCATTGCCTTGCGGACAATCCAGATAAACCTTATCCGTACTCAACAAAAGGCTGAGCCAAGGTCATGCAAGCAACACAATTTCTAGTTTCCGCCTTTTGCAAAATTTTACCTTTACCCTTTAAAACATTACTAACTCTTTCAGAGGTATGCCATTTACTTCCTTCAGGACCTGTGAGTGATTAAAAAAACTTCTCTATTTCAATTCCTTTTGTGATTTTTTTTGTTGTTGAACTGGAACTCATCACCAGCACCCTGTGCTCCACTTAACAAATGTTGATTTAACAACATCATAGCAACCATAAATTATACAGTCACAATAAATCTCACGGAGTCAGGATACCTAGGTGGTAGTCCCAGCCTGCCCATCTGTGACCTCAGACTAGTCACTAACTCTCTGATCTCAGAATGATGAGTCCCACCATCGTAGCTAAAGCAACCTTTCCTTCCTTGACTCAAGCACTTATCTTATTATCCCATTTATCTTCCTTCCTGTAGTCACTTGCTATTGTGACATCATTTTACTTGATTCATAGCGCTAATCAGTACAGGAAATCTTATTATTTGCTTGTGTGTTTACCATCTTTTCCCTCACTTCTTGTACCTCTGACGCACATCAAAGTAAATCCTTAAACAAGAAGTTTGTGTAATTCATACTTGTAATCCTAGTACCTAGTGCATACTAGATATGCAACAACATTTGTTGGATGACTACCTCAAGTCAAAGACTATTCTTTAATGCTTCGGACAAAAAAGGATTTTATGGGAAGCAATCTCATAGTGTGATCTGATCATAAATTCCTAAGGGCAGGTCATATAAGTAGCCACACCCCAGATATAAACCGTCTTTATGGAAAGTAAAAGGCTTAACTTTGCCTTAAGCAAGCCCTGCCTATTGTTTCTGCGTATTTACGTTAATGCACTTTTAAAATAAACCTTGAGAGCGCAAATAATTTTGTGAACCATCCTGTAATCCAATCCCCTGGCTCTCTCCCACCCTCATATAATCATCTTTAAATTCCCTCCTTAATCTCAATGCGTAAAAGAAACTGCAAAACTGTTATTCTAGAGAGCATATGAAATCTTGCTCACCAGCATACGTTATCAGTTTGGGCTCAAATCAACGCATAAACATCCTCTACATGTTTGAATGTTTCTTATGTCAACACTTTTTTTTTTTTTTTTTTTTTTTGCTGAGAGTATCGTTTATAATTCTAAATCAAAGCTATTTGGGATGTGGACAAAAAGGGGCCACATGCTAACCTGACAAGCTCAGGGAAGGCCTGCATGGTGGCCTTACTCAAAGACTTAAAGTAACCAAAAAGGATGCTCTGAAATGAAAACTTTTCAACTAAAAGCAGTTTATGGCAGGTAGTCATGTCCTAGGCTGGCATCTTCCCTGACAAATGTCAATTTTTACCTTAACTGAGACTGTCTGTTGTCTTTTTTGCATCTACGATAACGTATCTTTGGAATGTCAAAGTAATTTTCCTTTTTCCGGACCCCTCAAAGCACAGGCACTGCTCTGCGGAGACCACAGACCCCCTTATTGTTATCGAGTTAATTGTTGACTGTTAACTATCCTGTACCCACCTATGTATAAGATGTATGTGACTATCATTTTACTTATCATCCAATCCCAGAGCTTTCCCCGTTATGCTTTCTCCCACCTCCCTAGTCTATCACCAAAGGATTTCATGTAACTCACTTGCGTCTTGTCTTTGGATTGTAATGTACAAAATAAGGTGCAAAACTATCCTTCTCTGGAGCGTTATCTCAGTTCGTTGAGATTTTGCTTACTGGCAATTGTCATCAGTTTGGGCTCAAATATACTCACAAAACTTCTTCACAGGTTTGAATGTTTCTTACATTGGCAGGAAGTATGTCCTCTTAGAAAAGTAGATTTTAGAGCCTTGGTCAATGAGATAGTTAATTTTATGTGTCAGCTTGACTGGGCTAAAGGATGCCCAGAAAGCTGGTAAGACATTATTTCTGGGTGTGTCTGTAAATATTTCTGGGTGTGTCTGAGTGTGCTTGTGTCTGGGTGTGTTTCTGGAAGGGATTAGCATTTGAATTGGTAGAATAAGTAAGAAGATCACCCTCACCAATGTGGGTGGGCTTTATCTAATCCATTGGGTACCTAAATAGAACAAAAAGGCAGAGGAAGGGCAAATTCCTTCTGTTTTTGAGCTGAGACGCCCATCTTCTTCTCCTCTCAAAGATCAGTGCTCCTGGTTTCCAGGAGTTCAGACAAGGACTGGGACTTGACACCATTGGCTCCCCAGGTTCTCGAGCCTGTAAGCTTAGACTGGAACCATTGCTTTCCTGGGTCTCCAACTTGCTGATGGCAGATCATAGGACTTCTCAGACTCAATAACCACATGATCCAGCCCCTCATAATAAATCTCTTTCTATATATCTACATAAATATCCTATTGGTTCTCTGGAGGACCCTAATACAACCAACATTGGACTAAAGAGAAAAAGATAGAAAATACTTACTTTGACAAGGTGTACTATAGCTGAGCCCCCTTGATTATTATGAGTTTTAAAATAACAGGTTACATTTTATTTTCCCTCATGTAGGAGCACATACTCTACTGTTTAGTTTGCTCTAAAATATTATAGGGACCACTGGTTGTATGTGACTCAAATTTTATTGTTACCAGACTAAAGGGGCCATTTGTATGCATGCATCAAAGCTTAATAAGACATAAACAGAAATTTGTAGCAAAAAAAAAAAAAATTAAGGGTTTATGTGACCCATGCTCAGAGACACAGGTAGCCTAATGCTCAAAGATCTGGTTCCAAGAAGGCTTCCAGGGGATGGGTTGTATAGGGGAAAAATCACTCATCATGGTGACTAAGGGAGTCAGGGTTGTTGTCAGAACTGATTGGTTGGCCCTAGGGTTGGGGTTGTTGATCAGAACATCTGGTCCTGATGTCAGCCATGGTGTCCTTTCATTTGATTTCTCTACTTTTCTTGGCCTGCTGCTGAAATATAACTGAGGCCTACATGTCATCTCTAGTTTGACCTAAATTCTGTCTCTATGGTCAACAGACCTGAGGCTTTGTTCCTTATATTATTTGATGCTGACCAGACAGACCTTCATTGTCCTGAGGACTTAATAATTAAAGGAAGCATCATATAACGGAGAGGAGGCAGTGAGTCAGGGTGCTCAATGAGGCCAGATTGAATTGAAATAAAGGAGAAATGTCATATTAAAGAAATAAAGTTTCTAGGTGGTTACATCATGTGGGGAAATTGGGTGAAATCTAAGGAAATAGTCTGAGCTTTAAAATACCACACATATTTACAATTGTTATTTTATGTAGTTCTTAAGTCCAGACCTCCCCAGATTTTAACTAGTAAAGGCAGCCTCATTTCTATTACAACCAAATTATAGTGACAATCAAACTCAAGTAGAAAATTAGTACCCTTTATGATATCCTCTAGTTATTTCCCAGAGTACCCTAGTATCTACAAGGAAATCTTTTAGCTGTCACAAAATTTTGGTGGTTGCCATGCTTTTTCTTTCCTGATCTAGAGTCTTACCTAGAGTCTTTAAGAAGCAGCTTAAGGAAGGCTCATTATCTTTGTAAGAAATTCAACGTCCAAACCTGCAGTAGACTTGATATATTAACGTCCCTTCCTCACAATTGAACCTCATTTTCCAATATTCATAATTTTGCTTTATCCCCTTCCATATTGACTCTGGGCTTGACCATGTAACTTGCTTTGGCCAAAAGGACATTAGAAAACATGATTCAGAAAGAAGATTAATAAGTGCTTTTATCAGTGTTGGATATTCAATGTCTTGAATATTGTAATATTCTTTGAAACCAAGTTGCCATAAAAGAAATTTCACTACCTTGAGCCTATCATGCTGTGAGGAAGCCCAAGCTAGCCACATATAGAGGCTACTTGAAAGTGAACTGAGGAACCTGGGCAATAGCTGGAACCAGGGTTCCAAACACATGGCTCCTGTTCAACCATCCCTCACCATTTGAGCCTTCCAACTGATGGCTCCATACATTGGGGAGCAGAGATGAGCCATCCCCACTGTGCCTGCCAGAACTCCTGATTCACTTGAATCACAGACAAATAAAACAATTTTTTTTTAAGCCACTAGGTTTTGGGAGATGGTTTGTTAGGCAGCAGTAAACTGAAATAAAACCATGCCTTCTGAGATCCACACTAGTGCTGGGCCATTAACCAGACCCAACCTTATGATTTATTCTATTTTCTTCCCATACTATTTGGTTCAGAGTTGGGTGTATGAGCCGATTTGTAACAAAGAGAAAACGTCTGTCTCAAATGTTTTAAAAAACAGTGCAGTCTTCCTTCTTATCATGGAACTAGGAAGATACATTTCTTGAGTTAATGTAGGGAACAACCACTTTGGAGAAGATCTGACCAAGGGTGATGCCAACATGGAGAACAGAATTAAGAAATGGAAGGAAAAAGGGAGAGAGCAAGTCCTGATGACATTTTTTGAGTCCCTAGATCCAGCTATGCCTGAAGTGAATTTTTACTTACAAAGGCCAATGATTTCTTATTTTGACTTCCAATTTGAAGCCAAAGTTGTATCTCAGTGAAGTTCAAGCAGAAATACTTAACTTTCTTCTACTCTGAAGTGGCCATTATGACCCAAGACAGGGTAATTATAGATGGGGACAGCTGCATAAGAAGACCATAGGAGATTTTGATTTATTTTGGCATCTGGCATGCCAGTAAACACCTATGTTTTATCACAATTGGCCTCTGTACCTCTGTTAGCCACTAATCAATTCTTCATGCTACACTCAGAGTGAGCATTTCAACATGCAAATCTGATTATGTCACTAGCTCTTCAGTGACTCCTCAAGGCTTGTAGGACAAGTCTAAACATCTTAGCATGTTTACAAGGCCCTTTTGTTCTAATTTCTGTTTGTCTCACCAGCTGCCTGCAGTTTCTAGGTTCTTTTTTACCTGTCATCTGCCCTATTTTGCTTCCCTTTACCCAGACACCTTCTCTTTGATTCTAAGTCTTAACGCTGCTTCTTTCCTTAACCCTTCCCAACTATGTTACATGCTTCCTGATCCATGCTCTCATATCACAACATGTAGACAGTAGAAGATGTAACTATAACATAGTATGTGTTCCCACTAACTACACTATACATATTTTGGGCAGGGACCATTAATGCTTCATTTGCCACTGTATTAACAGAAGTTAGGTGATGCTCAGTCTACATTGCTGACTAAATGACTAAATAAATGAATGAATATATCTGTGTATCAGTTTGGAGCCAATTTTTCAAACATTTTAGACTGTACTGTTAGCTCTTCATGCTAATACTTCTATTTTTTAAGACCAGAATAGGTGTTAAAGCAGGAGCCCATATTCTCTTTCTATACATTCTTGTACAGGAGAGAACTGATTTTTACCTCCCCATGAGATAGGGGGTAGTTTGGAATGAACATTCAGGCTCACCTTCCTTTCTGAGTAGTCTCCAAAGGTTAAGGAGTCATAAATATGAATGGTGAAAACTCCACTTCCAATGGTGGGCCACATTTCTCTAGGGAGGGCACTACTCATGAATAAGAGTGTCTCTCTGTCTTGATTTCTTGGATTAAAATGTGCTCAGACCCAGAAGGTGCACCTGTGCTCTAGTTCTCTCCTTTTCTTCTGATTCCCAGGCATTAAGCTGGGTGGAAGTAGGGGCTGATGATCTCTGTTTGTTTGTTTGTTGTTGTTGTTGTTTGTTTATTTTTATGAAGCTGAGTAGATAAGTCAGATGGAGCCAACTATCTTTAGTACAGCGCATAGTGGATTAAAAAATGTCCCCTCAAAATATGTCCAAGTCATAACCTCCAGAACAGGTGAATATGACCTTATTTTGGAATAGGGCTCTTTGTAGATGTTATAAAGTTAAGGATTTTGAGATAAAATTATTCTAGATTTAGGGTGGGCCTTAAATCCAATGACAGGGTTTTTAGAAGAGAAAGGCAAGGGGAGAGTTGAGATGAGACACAGAAGGCCATGTAAATATAGAGGCAGAGATTGGAGTTCGCTTCCAGATGCTGTGGAATACCTGGAGCCACCAAAGCTGAAAGGCGAGGGCAGATTCTCACCTAGAACTTTTCAAGGAAGTGCGACCCTCTCAACACATTGATTTTGAATGTATGGTCTCCGGAACTGTGAGAGAATAACTATATGTTGTTTTAAGCCTTCAAGTTTGTAGTAATTTTTAATAGCAGTCCTAGGATACTAGTCCACAGGTGAAGGTGGAAAAAACAACTCTATTCCATTTTAATCTAGCAGTTATGAAAGAGCCCAGTCCTGGACCATTGTGAAGCTGATACTCAGATTCTTATTTCACAATTTGTTTTTATGTACATCTCCTACTAGCCAGAACCATGAAGCCACAGGGGATTAGGGGGTCAATGCCAACTCTGAATTTCTAGAGAAACATTCTGGATAAGAAACTTAGAATTCTGGCTCCTTCAGGGATCTCAACCATAGCTGAAACATTTCCATAGCATGGAAAGGTGAGTTCCAGAAGTGAAGGTGACTCTGCTTATCTAGGTTCTATTTCCCTTGAGATCTTCCAGTTATCTCAGGTCCTATCTTCTCCATGAACATATCCAAGATTATGGTAGCCCCAGTCATGTTGACTCCCTTGAAGCATTCTACAGCATTAATCAGCTGCATATCTCATTTGGTACTTATAATGATCATATATTACTCTTTTGATTTCTACGGCCTGGCTCCCAAGCAATACTGTGAGTGAACTGAGAAAAAATAATAACTAATTAAGTTTGTATCCTGAGTTTCTAACCCGATGCAAAAATAACGTTAAGAATGTGTGTCATGTGCTAGGAATTTGCATTGCATCTGTGTTGACAATGCATAGTCCAATGCCTAATAGTAAATGATAAAAGGGAAGAAACTTTGATTCTTTACCTTAGAATTTTCGGTAATAGCATTTTTCCCCTGCCCAATCAGATCTCCCTTCTTGCTAATGGACTCTGTCAACATTGACCACAACGGTCAGCATTTAATTAAAATAGAAGCAATTGGAATCTTTCCCTGTGATTGATATAAGGACACTGGAAAAAAAAAAAAAAAGATTTCTTTTCCTGTGCTATGTTTAAGCTGATGGGTACTACATTCACTGCCACATGGAGAAGGCTTCTCTGTAGTAGGAAATTCTTCAACCAACATACAAATAGAAACAGTCAGGCAGAGATTATTAGATGGATGGCAAGTAAGAAGACCTGACAGCATTGTGATTTCAGGTTACGGTTCCAGAACTTGAGGTTCTTCTTCCTGGAGCACTTTTCCTGATTCCTTGAAGTATCTTCAAGGAATCAGGAAGTATTTACTTCCTGGTTATATGCACTGATACATTTCCTTCAGCATAAACTTAATCCAGTTCTACATGGGTTTCTGTCACTTACAACTACAAGCCTTAATATAACTTGAGAGCCTCAAAAATAAAAATATTTTCATGGTCTCCTGAAGCTGTTTTAAAGATCCATGAAAATAACCTATTCCTGTATGTGATGCACACACACACATTCTGATATAATTCAGTTGCTCAAAGACATTTGGAGTTGAATATGTGTCCTGTCTCAATTCTGATGCACAACACTTAAGATTTAATTGAAACAAACCACCATTGAATTTAAAAAATGGAAAATGCAAACATCAAAAACCTGCAATACGAAAATTGTTTTTCTGCGTTTTTTTTTTTTTTTTTTTAGAAAAGATTACTCAAAAGTTCCATGAAATTGTAAAGAGAAACCAAAACATTATGTATAGCCATTACCTAAGTGTCTCATGGCGTCACTTTAAGATAATGTGACAAAGCAATGGGATGTAATGCACAGCATAGAGAATACACTTAATAATATTGTAATAACTGTGTATAGCGTCAGATGGGTACTAGACTTTTCAGGGTGATCACTTGGTGAGTTATATAAATGTCTAGTCACTGCATTGTACACCTAAAACATAACATTGTGTGGCAGCTGTAATTAAAATTTTTTTTAAATATTAAAAAAAAAACAAAAAAATAAAATACATATATAAATAAGAAGCACACTGAGCCCGGCCAGTGTGGCTCAGTGGTTGAGTGTTGACCCATGCACCAAGAGGTCACTGGTTTGATACACAGTCAGGGCACATACCCCTGTTGTGGCCCAATCCCAAGTGGGGGGCATGCAGGAGGTGGCCAATCAATGTTCTCTCTCATCGATGTTTCTATCTCTCTCTTTCTCCCCCTTCCTCTCTTTCTAAAATCAATAAAGAAAAAATATTTTTAAAAAAAGCACACTGAAAGACAAAAAAAAAAAAAAAAAAAAAAAAAAGGCGATGTGACATAGAATGCCATGCACAGTTTATACTTTAGTGAGGAAGATAGTCAGTAAATGGAAACAAGCTCAAATATGACCAGGGTCGGAGTGTGCCTCTTTAAATAAAATAGTCAGAAAATATCTCTCTGAGGAGGTCACATTTGGATTGTGAACCAAATAAAAAGAGTGAGCCAGTCAAGTCCAGGGTGTTGGGAGACAGGGAAACAAGTGTCTAAAGTAGAAGAGCCAGGGCAATGGTCCTCGGGCAAGAACGAACATGACATATAAACAGTTTGGATTCTTCAAGGTACAAAGGAAGCCACTGGGGATTTTAAGCAAGTGAATGACATAATCTGATTTATAGTTTTGCAAAGATCATATCGATGACTGGGAAAAGCCTCTCTGAGCCCAAGGTTCTGATGCATTCTTTCAACATAAGAAGTTTTCCTGTTTAATTTTTGCCATGAAAACTCTGGAATAAATAAACCCTCCAAAAATAAATAATCTGCAGCATTATTTTGAACTATTGACTTTATTGGTATAAAAGTCCTCTGTAAATAAAATAAAATCTAGGACGCATTGTCATGTCTCTTTATAGATAAACAACCAGTGTGGTGAATTGTGCCTGAAAACAATCAACTTAAAATGTTCCCTCCAAGATTCTATGAGCCCAGACAGGCTGGACACACACTGATGAGGCTGGAATGGAGTCTGGTGAATAGAGTAGCCAGCTGTGATTTGAATGGTGGGGGAAGCGCCAGCTTGCTCTTGGCCTCTTCAGTCTGGAGAGCTGAATCACTCAGGGGCCAACCAATTGTGCTCCGTGCATGGTTTGCTACTAATTGTGCAGCAGAAGGGTACTGGAGCACCTGGTGCCTGTCTGCAGTGCGTGCTAGAGAACACAAGATAACAACGTTCCTCATAAAACCGGTGATGGCACATGTGGGATGAGCACCCGCTCTTTAACCTCTGTGGACTTCACCAGCCAGATGTTCTCATTTTAAACTCTCTTCTGATGATCTCATCAGGACTGATACTGAACAAAAGAACCTTCTAGACCAGAGGAATGCACCTTATCCATCAGCCTCAGACAAGAGCCCTGGCTACTTTATTTCTTTTCTAGATTTTAATCCCTTCACACAGAGAGACAAAGATGGAGATATAAATACTGTTGAGTTAAAATTAGGTAAAAAGTGTTTGGCATTTTTTTTTTCCTGAAGTGTCCTCATTAGCATCCCTTTTCCCACTTAGGTCTTGAATAATTAAAAATGAAACAAAAGAGTGACAAGTGGAGCAAGGCACAGCATCATAAAATTAATCCATGTTCACAATGGAGCTTATGATGAGAGCTCAGATTCCCAGAACATGGCATCTCTGAGTCTTTTACAACACTGATCACGGGTAAGATCGTGCCCTGGAACAGCAGCAGAAAGCATACGCTGAGGGGAATTAGGTGGCTGGGATAGCAGCACACTCCTGATAAGAAGTATGGGGCTAGGTGACCCTGGCCAGGTTTATTTTTCAGAAAAATGCAACCTTCTGGGGCAACCTCCTGCATCTGAATCATGATGCAGAGGCCAAGTGTTACACGCATTTGGATCCCTCTGCAGAAAGGAATCATTAGGACTTAGAAGAAAGGGTTCCTCCTTAACACTTGGTGCTGTTTGACTGGTTTTAACTTTAAAGAGCTAAACCAATGGATAGGAAGGATGTTGTAGCTTAAAGGAGATAAACAACAAAAGGGGAAAAGAAAGTAGAGATGTTTGTGAAAAGAAAAACAAACAGCCCACAGAGTATGGATTTGGGGGGCAGTTAAAAGGAAGAGTCAGGAAATTATGGAAGTTTTTTTAGAGTGGCATCTGACAGTAAGTAGTCTGTTTCTCTTGGGCAACATATTGCACATATGGATGTAACATCCAGTTATTGCATTCAGTAATGGACTGGATTCGAATGCATTGAGAGGAATCACACGAGAAAAGTAGGAGTTTTGTTTGTTGCTCTAACTTTTGACCTCTGATTTTTGGCACAGGTTTATTTGGGGAAGACGCTGTTTCACCTTGGCTAGTCCTAGAGGAGTATAACCACCAGATGGAGACCCTCACCAGAATTCTAATTCCTAAGTGATGATTTTGATGTAGAAAGACTGGCAGTGTCCATATTAAATTTAATGTCTGAGTCTGCGGGGACTTTGCCATCTCTTCATTTCACACTGCTTCCTGGACCTATGGGAAGGATTCTGCATGTTCTCTCATTTTATCTACTATTTTCAGATTAAAAAAAAATAAAATAAACAGCTAGAATTATTTTGGCTGCTTACTTGCTTGTAGTTGATGTTGGTAAGGCTTTCAGATGCCCGGCTTCCATTCCCTTCATTTTGCCATGGACGTTTTTTCTCTTAAATGGAAACAATCTGGGTTGGATTGTAATTCTTGGTATCTGTCTGCTGTGGTCTTCCCACTAAAGATCCTTGTTCTGGCCACGTCTGGCACATGACCTAAGCTTAGCTAAACAGAATATGGCAGAACTGTTCAGTCTGTTCCCTCCAATCTTTAATGAGCCCAGACAGGCTGGACATACACTGACTCCTCAGTGACACAGAAAGATGATAGTATTTGGAGAACAGGTTTGTTTCAACACAGGAATGAGAAAAATAAAGTAGAAGGAGAGTCTGTACTGTAGGTGGCAACAGAGGGGTATTTAGATGAGCTTTTTTTGCCCATGAGATAGTTGTGTTTCCTTTTTTCTGGTTTTAAACATCTAGAGTTCTTTTATTTTTCAATTGTTTCCAGGCCTGATGCCAGCATCCAGGTCATTTGCTAATGAGTGCTTGCTGCCATTACCCCAAAAGTCCTTGAAATAAATCTACTCTTACTTGAAATAGCCAGAATGAGTATCAAGTTTTGCTTACAGATAAGAACTCCCACTGACCCTCCTGAATCACCCTTTGAAGGAAATTCAAAAGTCAAATATCTGATAAAAAAATGAATTTTTTATACATAAGCCTATCAATCCATTTAATATTTATTGAGTACCAGATATTTTCTAGGCCCTGGGGCATGAAGATGAAAAGTAGAATATAAGATAGTCTATACTTTCTTGGAGCTCAGTCTAGAGTTGAGTGAAAGTCATTAAAAATCTGTGAGTAAATGTGAAAATACAACTATAATAAATGGTATTAAGGAAAAATACATGATGCTATAAGAAATTTTATTGGAAGGAATTAATTTAGTAAGAGAGATCAGAGAAGACTTCTCCTGTGGTCATGAAGGCACAGTAAGCATTAACTAGACAAAGGAGGGGAAGACTAAAGGGCAGCCTCCTCTTGGAGAAAAGAAAAACCCTATGGCCTTTGAAGTAAGGCATTTAAAAAAACACACACACATATTATTGCCCAGCTGGTGTGGCTCAGTGGATTGAGCGTCGTCCCATGGACTGAGAGGTCCCAGTTCAATTCCCAGTCAGGGCACATGTCCCAGTTGCACGATCGATCCCCAGTAGGAGGTGTGCAGGAGGCAGCGGATCGATGTTTCTCTCTCACATCGATGTTTCTCTCTCTCTCTAAAAATTCAATAAGAACATAAACAACAACAACAAAAACCCACATATTAAAATGTAAAATTTAAACCTGGGTGCTGAAAACATATAAAGACATTATTTCCATTGTTAAGTTAGTACTGATTAGTTAGATTGGTTCTATCTGTCAAGAATGAAGTTCTAGCCAGATACATCTGGAAGTGTGTGTTCGGGAATGGGAGACCAGGGTGGGTGCTCACTACATGGGCAGCCAAGGATGGAAAGCCACTGCTACTGGATTAAGGCTTCCTTCTGCATCAGAGCCAGATGAAGCATTAGATTCCAGAAAAAAACCTAAGGGCATTGAGAAGAATGGGATGGTATTGCCAGAAGATAATTGGGCATGCAGAAAATACTTTTGCATAATTTTGCCCAGGATTGGTAACAGAAAAAAAAAAAAAAATCACAAGACTATCTCAGAGCAAAAAACATTCTCAAAGCTATTCATTTTCAGTAAACTATTAAACATTACGAATGTCTAGTACAACAAAATAAATTTGTGCAGCTTTTGGATTGTGTAAGGGAATGGCCACATGATGAAAGAGAACAGAATCCAGCAAGAATTGAGGCATGGACCAAACTTCAGCTGGCAATAATTGGAACAATTGTAATCATGTATCACATTTATATATTATCATTCTGTGTATTAATCACTGTAACTGCATTGTTTTATTTAATCCTCAAATATCACTCTGATTCTGAAATGTAAAAAAACACCACATTTCCCCCCCTTTTGCTACAGAGAAGAGGAAATTGAGGCTCAATGAAGTGAAATGGTTTGTCCATACTCCCAGAATCAGTAACTGATGGTATAAGACAGGAACTCAAGAGTGTCTGACTCCTGAGGGTATAGCCCAGGGTTTCTTCCAGAGCTCACTCCGCAGATTCAATCCAATTTACCTTTCCCCAGGGTGCTTCATGCTTCAGAATTCAGCAAAAGAGATTTTATCAGACTAGCTGGTACGCATGAACCAGTGTGGTCTAACCCCCCACTAGTAAGGAATTTGAGAGGTTTAGCCTAAGCACAGAAAAACTGATTCCACTTAATAATGAAAGAGGAACAAGGAAAGTTACACATTTTTAAGCCAAAAAGAACGTTGACCGACTGGCTCTGTTGGCATCACCCTTGGAAGGGTGTGCTCAATTTTACAAGTTCATTTAGTTACAGATGTGAGAGGGAGAGGTCAAGATTGTGAGTTTTCTTGATGTCCACCTCTTTAACAATCAGCAGGTTGTGGAAAAAGTGGAAGATGCCCAAGTAAAATATCAATTCTTATTTCATACGAAGAAGCAGTTCACAAATAACATTTTCTATGCCGAAGCAACAATGTACATTAGAATGAAGTCTTTAGCATCCCTGTTCTCTGGTGGACACATTCTGGTTGACAGTGAAGGCAGCCAAGCACAAAAAAACTCCAAAAAGTGGGGAAAAGGAGATCAAGAGGATTATGGATTTTTTTTTAAACCTCTCAAAAGAAGAATGTCTGATGTATTTGATAGAAAAAAAAAGATGCTCCCCATTTTCCCCTCCTTTGTCCCCCTCCACTCAGCCCCCCGCCCAAGAGCATTATGGATTTATTCAAGGAAGTATTATACTTGCATCCATTTTCAATCTGGGTCAAGGAAATGGATGTCTTTATACTGCTCTATGCTCCATTGTTAAAGTCCAGTGTGTTCCATGGAACCCCTTTATAGGGTAGAAATGAAACGAACTTTCAGAAGAGATTCACAAACTTTGATTAGTTTGAATTGAGTTAGACATTTTTGTGTCCTGGGATTTTATGGGACCAAATACGAAGCCCAGGACTCTTGAAATTTCTGGTTCAAATTGAGTTGTTTCTCCATTGGGAACAACCCCCAGAATTCTTGAGATTAATTCAATTTATCAAATACTAATATACATGTTAACTAATAAAAGTTTATCCATAGTTACAACTAGTCTGTATGTCATTTGTCTAAATAAAAATGATAAAATCAGCCCTGGCCAGTTTGGCTGAGCGGTTAGAGCCTCAGCCTGCGGACCAGAGAGTCCCGGGTTCGGTTCCCGATAGGGGCACGTACCTCCTTTGCAGTTTGTCCCCGGCCCTGGTTGGGGTCGTGTGGGTGGCAACCACTTGATGTGTCTCTCTCACGTCAATGTTTCTCTCTCTCTCTTCCTCCTCTCTCCCTCCCGCTCTGTCTGAAGGTATGTGCAAAAATGTCCTCGGGTGAGGATAAAAAAAAAAAAAAAAGATAAAATCAGTTTTGAACTTTTTTGAATTATGACTAAAGATATGTAATTCATAAAAAATTAGGGGACTCCACAGATATGCATTTTTCTAATCATGTGATTCACAACAGGTTCCTCAAATGAAGACACTCATGCACTCTTATTGTTGACAGTTTATAAAATAAAAGGGGAACTGCCATTTTAGCCATTTCTGTCTTAAAAAGATTTTTTTTAAATATATTTTTAAATTGATTTTTTAGAGAGAGAGATAGAAACATTGATGTGAGAGAGAAAACTTGATTGGCTCCCTCCTGCATGGTCCCTACCGGGGATCAAGCCCCGGCATGTGCCCTGACCGGGAATGGAACCCAGACCTCTCAATCCATGGGATGATGCTCAATTCACTGAGCCACACTGGCTGGACCATCTCTGAATTTTAAAAAAATGAGAAATAAACAAAGACCAGAGTGCCGTTCTTTTTGACTATTCATTAATCCAGCAAATATTTATTAGGCATTTGCCATCTCTATGCTCAAGGTGCTGAGGCTGCAGCCAAGTAGATAAAACAGCTGACCTCCTGGAAGTTACAATAAACATCATACATTAGTCTAGTTTCTATTGTGTTAGATAGTGATATGTTCTAAGGAAAGAAAATAAAACTGTAAAAGTCTTTTGCAATTTTTAAAATAGATTCTCTAGGGATGACTCCACTGAGAAGAAAAGAGTAATTAGTTTGGGTATCTGGCAGGAAGAGCATTTTAAGTAGAGAGAACGGCATGCCTGGCACATAACAGGAACAGCAAGATCAGTGTGACCAGAGAGAAAGAAGCAACGGGGATTGGGTGGAGGGAAGAGGTGGGTAGAAGATAAGGAAACACAGTGCCCAGTGGGATGGGGGAATAGGGAGAGACCTTGTAACGCTCTAGGTCATTGTATGGAATTTGACTTTTACTCTCTGTGAGATTAGATCTTTGGTAAAATATTTATACCAAAATGCAGATATGTTTTTGTAATTTCAGAACTTGACCCTGATACAGAACATTTTAAACTCTAGGTTTCTGAATATATTTGTTGGGGACGTTTGGCTTTGCACAAAAATGTTCTATTGGAATTTGTTTTTGTTTTATAAAATTCAGGGTTTGAATGTGTTAAATGCTCCCGGAAAAGAAAACTTCCACATGAAAGATGGCTAAAGTGAACTGCTTTATAGAGGGATTGCCCTTTAACTTACTGGTTTTGTAAATTCAGATTCTTCACATCAATTTTCTCCTACAGCTAGATGCATGTATAATTTTTATTCAGGCCTTAAGATAGATTCAAATAAATTTTAAAGGTAATTTACATATACATGCTGATAGATTTTTAAAAATTCATTTACATTTATCAACATGTTCCACACAGGATTAAGTAATAAAAATCATATAATCTCAAAATTCCATTCTCCTTTTCATGTCCTTATTAGGTCCTGGAAATAAGAGTTGGACTCAAATATTTCAAAGTCTCGTCCAATTCTCCATATTCTAGAGGTTATATTAGAAATCCGTAGATGTTAATTCTTAAATATCAAAAGTCATAGAGTTAGAAGGGGGCCATCTTTGCAGCTAAGGAATTAAGAACTAGAGATGTTCAATGACTTGCTCAAGTTCATTACTGACTTGATCAGGAAGAGCATCCAGATGTCTCAGCACATATTTCCCCGTATTTCCAGTGAGCTCCCTGCTTGTCCATGATTTCCTCACTGTAGACTTTGCACAGACTGGTAACTAAGGAGCCTGCTCTGATGGGACCAGGCTCTTCCTTGAGAAACGGCTATCTCTTCTCCACCTAGCCCTCCTGTGCTTACTTGGGTGCCCACTATCATTCTAGTCCTTTCTCTTCAGTATCCATCACAATGCTCATCCATTCTAGCTGATCTTGATTTCCATCCCAGTGCCTTGGAAGGCCTTTTCCACATTTTTCTCAGCTCCGTACCTGTTACTTTTCATGAAGTTTGATCTCTTTTCCGTGCACATAAGAAAGGGGACATCTGCCTCATTTATAACTCTCTGAAATTTCATCTTGGTGATTTTACAAGGCCCTAGATACCTCTGTGTTCTGCTGTCCAGCTGTCCCTTTTTAGAATGATAGAAAAGTTGGGCTTCGTGAATTGAGTCTAATGGGGGTAATAGAAGATTAAGAGGTCAGAGTTAATACCAGCACTAATTTTTTTCCTGTCTTCAGAGTTCTGGCTCCATGCAGCAGACAGAAGGTGAATCTGGTCTGACTCCAGCTGTTGAAGGCCAGCAGATTTACTGGACGTGTGCAATCATTTTAATGCTATTAAAATTGGCAAGAAGGACTTTGCTCTTACATGCATTTTGAATATTAGATGTTGTCTTTTGTATCTTAGCACTTGCTAACAGCATGTGAAATAAAACCGTAGATAACCAGAGAGATTCTTTTTTTTTATTTTATTTTTTTTATTAATTTATTTTTGTTACAGATGTTTCTCCTTTTTTCCCCATTGACACCCTCCTCCCCATCCCCCCACCCTGTCCCCAGCTTTGTTGTCCATGTCCATCACTTATGCATAAGTTCTGTGGTTTATACCAGAGAGATTCTTGGAGCTAAAAAGTTCTATTAATTTAAAAAGAAATAAGTACCACCGAAAATGATTGTCTATAAAGCTTTCCAATGGCCCATTGTCTTGAAAAATAGCATCTTTTGAAATCCAGCTCTGGTTTTTGCCTCTCCTCCCCATTTATTCTGTTTGGGAAAAAAGAAAGAAAGAAAGAAAGGAAGGAAGGAAGGAAGGAAGGAAGGAAGGAAGGAAGGAAGGAAGGAAGGAAGGAAGGAAGGAAAGAAGGAAGGAAGGAAGGAAGGAAGGAAGGAAGGAAGGAAGGAAGGAAGGAAGGAAGGAAGGAAGGAGGAAGGAAGGAAGGAAGGAAGGAAGGAAGGAAGGAAGGAAGGAAGGAAGGAAGGAAGGAAGGAAGGAAGGAAGGAAGGGAAAGAACGAAAGAACGAAAGAACGAAAGAAAGAAAGAAAGAAAGGAAGGAAGGAAGGAAGGAAGGAAGGAAGGAAGAAAGAAAGAAAGAAAGAAAGAAAGAAAGAAAGAAAGAAAGAAAGAAAGAAAGAAAGAAAGAAAGAAAGAAAGAAAGAAAGAAAGAAAGAAAGAAAGAAAGAAAAGTTTCTTGAAATGCTTGAAAGTTTTCTTATGAGGTTAGGGCCTGCCCTTCAACTGATAATAGACCAGAACTCCTAGTCACCTGACCAGGTAGACCCTTTGTGACAAGACAACCATTTACTACATTTTTTAAGTTGGGGGAGTCAATGGACATTTGAGATGAAGTTCAATTCTTTGAATAACTTTTAGAAGAGCCGAACCATGAATTCAGGCCATCTGTGAGATGACCCTGGTACCCCTTTCAATACTTTTCTAATCCAATAGACCCTACTTAAAATCATGGAACATCGTAATTGGAAGGGAGCTTGTCCCATTGGGAGGTCAGTGGACCTTTCTATATCATCTGTCATAGAGGTACGTGCTTCAGCCAGCAGTGACCCATTTCATTTCAGTTTGGATTCCTCCATAGCTAGACATTTACCACATCTTATAAATTAAACTTGGCAGTATCTCTTGTCTCTGAGAGACTTGGGTTCAAATCCTGGATCTGCTTACTTCTAGCTGGGCATTTGAAACAGTTTCCTTAACTATGAGATGAAGGTGAAGATAACTACTTCCCAGGACTGATGCAAAGATTAAATGAGATACTAGTTACTAGGTAATATGTACTAGAAAAATAGTAACTATCTGTATCCTGGGCCTTCTACAGTATCACTCTAGATTTATTCCCCATTACATTTCTATTACGATCCTATATTTCAACAGAACCTAGTCTACAATATATGGGTCTTATATACTGTATTAGGTTGCAGCCTTCTTAAGAGTAAGGATGAGCCTGGCCGGTATGGCTCAGTGGTTAAGAGTCAACCCATGCACCAAGAGGTTGCTGTTCAATTCCCCATCAGGCACATACCCAGGTTGTGGGCCAAATCCCCAGTGGGGGGGGGGGCATGCAGGAGGCAGCTAATCGATGTTCTCTCTGATCGATGTCAATCTCTCTTTCCCTCTCCCTTCCTCTCTCCCTAAAATCAATAAAGAAAAAAAAATTAAAAAAAAAAAGATTAAGGATGATATCTTTGTACTACTCAGAGTGCTTTGTGCATTTAGGTACTCAATAAATGTCTGTTGAACTTGAAATTCTCAAATTGATGTCACTACCAAAAAGAGCGATTGGTCTTTGGTAACATTTTAAACTGCCTTTCGGGGTCTAAATTGGGGGGTCGAATGACCCTTTCACAGGGGTCGCCTAAGACATAACAGTAGCAAAATTACAGTTATGAAGTAGCAACAAAAATAATTTTATGGTTGGGGGTCACCACAACATGAGGAATTGTATTAAAGGGTTGCGGCATAAGGAAGATTGAGAACCACTGGAACTGAACTCACCAGATCTGGGCAGGGCAAGTCTTTCTCTGCATCAGATCCTTCATGATTAAACACATTTTCAAAGTTCTGGATGGATATGGACTTCTCTATTCCACCTGGGTACTGTGCCCCAGACTTTTGTAGCTTGAAATGAATACGGAGATGGAGCTCTCTTTGAGGTTATTTGCTATGTTCCTTTAATGGTTGGCAAGATGGAGAGTAGTGGAAGAGTTTCCTTTAAATTGGTTTGATAATTGAGCAAAGGGAACAACAGTTCCTTAGGCAGGTCAGTTGGCCACTTCCACAAATGGCAGGTGAGCGCTGATGGGGAGGGAAACCGAGCATGTACTGGCAGAGATGTTTGTAAAGCTTTACTTGATCAGTTTGATACTTTTCAGTGCTGTGGAAGACAGAGGGAACTTGAATTCTGACCACGGTGTCACTCTGGCTGTAGGTATCCAGTGACTGAGCCATGAGAGGGGAGGTTGAAATAGACTTACTCAGGGATCCTCTGCAAATAGTAATCTTTCATCTTGCTGGGCATATAGTGAGCTTTAGAGAAATAAAAATAGATATAGCCATTTGGCACATGCCAGGTTTCTATATCCATATCTGTGTCTATCCATATCCATGTCTATCTCTATCTCATCTATATCTATATCTATATCTATATCTATATCTATATCTATATCTATATATCTGTATCTGTATCTATATCTGTATCTATTAGTATCTCTATCTCTAGCTATACTTATACCTACATCATCTATATCTATATTTATATTTATATATCTTTATTTATATCATCTATATCTTCTCATGTATTTCTTCTTATAACCCCGTAAGGTAGGTGTTTGAAAACGAAGTCTCAGAGAGGTAAAGTAACTTGACCAAGGTCACACAGATAGCAAAGAACTAAATGATAGGACTACAGACTGAATTCAAACTCACATCTATCTGAAGTCAAAGCCTATGCTTTTGCCACTAGGCTGCACTGTGTTCAGCCTCCGCAGGTGGGTCCCTACCTGACTCAGAATAGTTTTATGACAGCAGTCATGAAGTTCACCCACCCAATGCGATTGGGCGTACCCATTTGATTCAGATGTTTGATGAAGGATTCTGAAGCAGTTTCCAAATGGAAGTTGCCAAAATGGAAAAACTATTGCAAGGTTACGCTGCTTTGTTTAGGTGGATGACAAAATTGAAGGGTATCCCAGTGCTGCCCCCAAGATAATGTCTTTGGAAGTGACAGAGAATAGAACACATTGAATGCACTGGGTAGAACTAGATCTAAGAGACAGGATGGCTGAATGTAAGAGCTGCAGTTTAGAAGATGGCAGGCCTGACCTCTTACCTGTGACTTGAATTTCATTTTTTTTAGTCTGTAAAATGGGACAAAGCCACTTGCCTCACAGGAATGTGGGTATTCTTCTGAGCCAATTAATACAAACATACTTTCTAAACTGTAAGATTCTGGATAAAATCAGGAGATTTTTTTTTTTTTTTTTCTTTTTTACCTCTTGAGACTCTGTGGTTGGTATGGTGATATCTCATAGAGTCTGAACTTGAGACAACATACCTGAGATTCATTTCCATGTTCAGTGAAAGCCAAGGTTATCTTGGTTGTTTGTTTGCTTAAACTTCCCCTTCGTCTCCAGGAACAGATTGTCCTTGAAACCACTAGAAGGGTGTGTCCCATTCCTCAGCCCTTCCAATTGCCTATAGGAGCCTGGCTTATGTCCTCACACCCAGGAGTCACACACTCCCAGCCAGAGGATGCTTCCCTGACACCATTGTCAAGTGGAGTAGAAAAAAAAAAAATCAGGGAGAAGGTGATGGACCGACCATAGGCAAGGCTCTACCAAGTTCGTCTCAGATCTAGTCTTGTTTCCGTAAATCCCTGTGCTTTTCACTTATTTAACACATCCATATTGTTCCCACAATGTGTCTGGCATTGATCTAAGAAGTTTACAAACGTTCACTCATTTATTCCTAACCTCTATTCTGTGGCGATAATACAATCCCTGCTTTAGAGATGAAGACACTGAGCCACAGAGGTTAATGTTGGAGTCAGGATTCCTATTCATACACCAGGATCTACCTTTAAAAACTTACTAAGTTGATTTGAAATGGAAAACATTTTCAGGAGCTCCTTGCTTCCTGAGTCAATTCTAAATATGTCTGTGTGGGTTTCGGGTACTGCATTTTTTGACCCATTTTCTCTTATTTCCCACTTACTGTTTGATTTCCTGCCATGTTCTTCCTTCCTAATGATTCTAGTGTTTTTGTTTTCTGATGACTATTCCATACCTAGTTCCACATTACTGCTTTTTATTAGATCCTCCCCCCATCCCCAGCTTGGAATGCTCTTCTAACCCCTTTTTCTAGTTAAAACTTATTCAGCTTAAATTTCATTTTACGTTTCTTTTTTTTTTTAATTTTTTTAAAATTTATTTTTGTTATAGATATTTCTCCTTTTTTCCCCATTGACACCCTCCTCCCCATTCATTTTACATTTCATTCATGAAAATTTCACTGGCAATTCCAGACTTTGCTGATCACAGTCTGCTTAAAATTTCTATCTTCATTATACCTATGCAATAGATAACACACTTTTTATTTTTACATGTTAATCTTGTTTCCTCATCTAGGTTGCAATACTATTACCTTAGACTGTGACATATATTCAAGAAAATTGTTTTTTGCTTTGACTAGCAAAGTGCTCAGGATATTCTAAATGCTCAGAAAATCACTAATTTATAATTATTTAAATGTTTGTGGCAGATGTCTTTTCTAACCTCATTCATGAAACTCATCATCTCAATTTGATTTGTTTGTTTGATGACAAAAGGGTTTCATCCCTATGGCCACCTAGAGAACTCTGTCGAAATGTTTTCAAAGGGTTTTAGCTTGCACATCTCTCATCCATCACGGAATTCTTTCCTGCTGTCAGGGGTGTGGTAGGAAATGCGGGGGCAAGCCAGTGTTGAATTTGCTAACCCTAGTTTGGTAATAAGGAAAGAAAATAATCTGCTTATGAGAAAAGGGGTTGGATTTCAGCCTAAGTACACTTTGATATACATTGTTGATGTGTCCAATGGGTAGTGCAAAGATTAGAACAAGCCAAGTTGTTGATGATCATTTATTGTGACGATACCATAAAAAAGCATTTTATTTTCTATTTACATGTTTAGTTTTTTTTTATGCATGTGTCACAAAATGTGTTTCTTAGACAATGTCTGTAAGGAATTACTTCTTATGGCTCAGTAACAACTCTAAAATATTAATTTCAGCACCAGAGATATTTATTTCATTTCCAGAGATTTGCCCTTATATCATTCCAGAGACATACTCAATGCCAATCTAGTATACAAACAAAAATCGTGAACATGCAATTACCTTTTATGTTACCCTAACTTTGAGGCCTGTGAAAAACAAGGAAATCTAGTTGCCAGAGACAACAAAAAAACATGAAGACAATTCCCATCCCAATTGTGTGTTGAGGCAAATGCTGCCTAAATGATGTGTTCCTAAGATTTATTCCTTGAAAGGTCATTTGCCCACAATTCAGAGAAGAATCTGGACTATTGGGTAACAATGGGAATATTTTATTGAAGCAGATAATGGATGGGTTAATAAGTGGAAAACTATTTTATTATAAAAATCTGATGTTTTTTATCAGTCTAATTTATTTTCTTTTTGCTATATCTTGCTTGCACATTTGCCATTGCTGTTTTGAGTTTAAAACTCAACAAAAACTAAACTAAACAAAACAAAAACACAAAACAAGGACATACAGGAGACTGGCTTGGAATGTCTAATAAGCATCCCCCCATTTCTTCTGGCTTTCTAGTTTTCACTCTGAGGTCACAAAGAATTATCCAGCCAGAGCAGAAGGAATTAATCAACCTAATTGTTTCTTGGGTGTTGGGTAACTCCCTGTTCATGGAGGGTAGAAAGTCTTTGTTCACACCTTTATTGTACCTCTCTTCTCAAAACAAGATGTAGGTGAAAAATCAGTGCACCCTGGCTTGAAGTCTGTGTTGGAAATCTGGTTTAACACATGGGGATATGTTTCTAAGATAGCTGCAACCCAAGAAGTCTGCAGATGTTTGCAAGATTAAGCAAGTATGATTGGCTTGGCATAACCATAGAGAAGAGTGTTTCTACTTAGGGTCCAGATAAAGGCACAACTTACCTGCCTTGTTTATGCTCCAAAATATCTGTGGAATGAATATATAAATAAGAATATACATATATAATTAAGCATATAAATACCAGCTATGAAAAACACAATCAATATAGATATTGTTTGAGCACCAGAATCATGACCCTTTGGTTAGTTAGGCTCACCTACATTCAAGAGTTTTTATAATCCTTAAATATTAGGACTTTGGAAATAAGATACGTTACGGAGATCAGTTAATGAAATCTTATTCTGGATTTAAAAAATAACATTTAATATAAATTTTTATGCCACTAATTGTAATTAGAATAATAGAAGTGTGATTTTAATGTAATTACAGATCCTTCTTCATTAAGGAACTATTGAACTCTCTAGGAACAGGTTTTCAATATTAATCTGGCTACATTTGTTCCATGCTTATTCTATATTTTTAGTTATCTTCTGTTGGGTTCATATCTCTAGCTATTGGTTTAGAGGCGACTAGATAATTCTATGTTCTGTTTCATATACAACACTTTCTGCCTTAATCATGGTTACTACTCTGTTGCCTTACATTGGTTTCTGCCTTTGTGCACAGGCACATGCCAGACATTATATTAATTTGCTAAAAGGGTGTCACTTCTCTTTTTCTAATAGAAAAAAAAATACTATGATATTTCCATATATTTCCTGCTGCCTTTTCAGGGCATTGGGCTCATCTATATTTTCCTAGCTCCTAAAACAGGCTAACCTAAGCTCTCTTGCTTCTCAACGCTGTTCTTTCTCTTTGGCTTTCTGCCCTTCAGGACAGGACTGAGGAGCCCAGTCCTCTGAAACAGTGGTTCTCAGTGTGCTGCTGTTATTTATGAGCTATTAGCAACTGTAATTGCTAATGGATAAAGTACCAAGAATTGTAAATATCCCCTTTTAAAAATGCAAATGAGAGAAGTCTACAGCAGAAAGTGGACTTGAAGAATTGCATTTCTTATCAGAGAAGAAGAAACAGAATTTGTAGCTCACCAATGCAATCTTTGTTGGAATTATTTCAAAGTGATGAGGAGAAATCAGAATTATACAAGTTAAGCTAGAAACAATGGTGCAAATGATGTTTTAGAGGTCTGGGAAGAAGAATATGCACATAGTTTTTTAGTGATTTTCTCTCCTCATTTGACTTCAACAGTGACTGGCCTTTAGTGTTTAAAAACATAATTTTCAGAAGTGATAAAGTTAATATTCTTGATATTTTTTAGGACAGACTTTATTTTATTTTTATTAAATGTATTGAGGTAACATTGGTTAATAACATTATATAAGTTTTAGGTGTACAACTTTATAATACAGCATCTATATGCTTTATTTTGTGCTCACTACCCAAAGTCTTAAATTCTTAAAATGTTTTTTCCAAGTTTATTTTTATATAACTGAATTTTATTATATCTGTAATACTTTCAACACTGAAAAGACATTTTTTTAAAGTGATGTTTTATTATATATATATATATAATTGGACATAGACTAACTTAACAACTGTATCATATTTTATATGGTATGAACGTAATCATAATTTGGTTTAATTTATGTCTCTGAAAACTAATTTCAATTAAATTAGAGCAGATGCAAGGATATAAATCATTCTCTCTCATTTTCTGGAATATTCTTTTGAAAAAATGTAGTTCTAGCTGGAATGTACACACTGTGAATATACTCACAGATGTATATTATTTTTGTGAGTGCCTTGTAAAAAGCAGAGAAAAGAACAGCCTGCTGAGAACCCCTATGGTAAGGACTATGACATTTGGTTGTAAAACTCTAGGGCCAGAGATACCACTTTCTAACCACCAGGCTACAAAGTCCTCCCTGAGCCCAGCCGGTGTGGCTCAGTGGTTGAGCATCGACCCATGCACCAAAGGTTGCCAATTTGATTCCCAGTAAGGGCACATGCCCAGGTTGTGGGCCCGATCCCCAGTGAGGACATGCAGGAGGCAGCCAATCGATGTTCTCTCTCATTGATGTTTCTCTCTCTCTCTCTCTCTCTCTCTGTCCCTTCCTCTTAAAAAAACAAAACAAAACAAAAAACAAAGTCCTCCTTGAGTCATGTGTCTCCATGACCCCACCCTGGTGCTCATCACAGCCAGTCTATTCTCATCCTTGGCCTCCAGCAATCCTTCCAGCCCTGTCTGGTCTCTCCTCTCAGCAATCTGGAAATGACTATATTGTTCTCTTGCTCTGCAAGGAAAGGGAGAATTTCTCAGCAGCTGGCTCCAGGAAGACTTAGGTACCACAGACTCTGGCCCCTGTGATGCACCCAGTATTGTTTACGAGAGATTTGTCCATCGCATAGACCATCTCCTCCAGAGTCCGTGGTACCAATTCAATATATATTTGTAGAATTACATTAAAGCCAAAACCACTGGCAAATTTCTTATTTATTTTAAAGCAACAACTATCCTGGAAGGGGAAAAAAAATAAAAGACTTCTTAGTGCTTTCAAATCCCATCATTCTTTTCCTGTGCCACCAATCACAGCTGGACAGGCCTCCTGCCATCGCTCTGGAGCCAGTAGGAGGAAGCAGAATCCATTGCCAGCAGTCTCCTGTCACTTACGATCTCTCCAGGTGTTGACGCAGAGCCTAATCTCCAACAGTGTGTCAGAGAACAGCGCTCTCAGATTAAATTTTTAACTTGGCAATTAAAAAAAAAATTAAACCTTTGAAATACAGAAATAAAGTGCAGTGAAGCATGTGACTTCCCAATGAAATGAGCAAGTCCCTCCACCTCTCCTTTCTCTCTGAGACACTTGCCACAAACCCTGCCCAACCTTGATGGCTCTTCGCTGGTGTATTCTGTATGCACTTTTAAAAATCAGTGTGAAGTAGGCTAGCTTCCTGTGTTTCCTTGTAAGTGCCCCCAAGTCAAACCCACATGTGGCTTTTTGTGTTTAGAAGAAAATCCATCAAGAGCGTGGACTCTCAACGTTCTTCCCTTTTATTTCTCACAGCACTTAGTCTATGGCATAGGGACTACATGGTCAGAAACTGCTTATTAACCAGCTTACTTACAGGCCCCTGCTGTTCGTGGGGGTAGAAACTTGGTAAATATTATTGACGGCCTGCCTGACTGTTGAGGCTAATTATTCTTTTACCTCTCGTGTTAAAGCTCTGCCCCATCCTGTGAAACTACAAACTCAAACACAAGGGTGTATCTCCAGCACATGGCAGAGACAAAGAAAACAGGGAAGTCTAGCAAATATGAATTTCTCACATTGTTTACTTTATATTGCAGGGTGGGAGCAACAGGTTGTTTGATGTATAATAATATAATAATAATAATGATAATAATACTGCAGTATCAGGCATGCAGTAGGGTTTCAAAATATTATCTCATATTTTGCTGGATTTCCAAAGAACTTATATGCATGTATGCATAACCAATGGACGTAGACAACAATGCTGGGGGGGGGGATGGGGAGGAGGGTGTCTAGGGGGGAAAAAGAAGAAACATCTGTAACAAAAATAAATGAATAAAAATTGGAAAATAAAATAAAATTTCACTGTGCCTCCTCTCATATTTATTTCAGTGTGAGTGTTTATAAATACCAAAAAAAAAAGCATTCTTTTTTGTTGTAGACTTTTTGAGAGTCAGTACTGAGAACAGACAATTTAAATGCAAGAAGCTTAACCTCAATCGAGCTTTTTTAAAAAAAATCACATTCCCACACTCTTCCCTTTGGCAACGATTAGCTTGTTCTCTATACCTTGTTTTTACATTCATTTTTCGTTTTTAGAAACCACATATAAGTGAGATTATACCATCTTTGTCTTTGACTTATTTCACTTAGCATAATATCCTTTAAGTCCATCCATGTTGTCATAAATGGCAAGATTTTGTTCTTTTTTTTATTGCTGAGTAATATTCCATTGTATCAATATATACCACATCTTCTTTTCCATTCATCTATTGGTGGACATCTGAGTTGCTTCCATATCTTGGCTATTACTAGTTATGCTATAGTGAACATAGCAGTTTGTGCATCTTTTTGAATTAGTGTTTCTGTTTTCTTTGGATAAATAATCAGAAGTAGATCTGATAGATGTTATGGCAGCTCTATTTTTAATTGTTGAGGACTCTCCACAGTGTTTTCCAAAGTGGCTGCACTAATTCTAATTTACCACCGCCCCCCCCAGCAGCGTACCAGGGTCCCCTTTTCTCTACATCCTCACCAGCACTTGCTATGTGTTGATTTATTAATAATAGACATCCTGGCAGGTGTGAGGTGATATCTCATTGTGGTTTTAATTTGCAATTCCCTAATGATTAATGATATTGAACATCTTATCGTATGTCTGTTGGCCATCTGTATGTCCTCCTGGGAGATATGTCTGTTCAGGTCCTTTGCCCCTTTTTTAATTGGATTGTTTGTTCTCTTGGTGTTAACATGTATGAGTTCTTTATATTTTGGATATTAACCCTTTATCGACGTATTATTTGTGAATATCTTCTCCTTAAAATTTTTTTGTATATAATGGTGATTGAGCTAGATTAGTGATAGTATAAATAATATTTTCCTTCATTTTCTATTTCTCTACTACTTTTATAATACAAATAATTATACAATTTACATAACATCACCTAAAAGTTTTTTTTAATTAATTTGATGGATCAATGATGTCATTATTGTATTACATATCCTGTGTCTATTTAGTAGGGACCCAACAGCTTTCAATGTTATTAAAACACAATAAAAAACCTATATAAAATGTTTTTAAAACACTTAAAAAATCCTCTGTATGTAACTTTGTGTTTAATAATGGCACGCTTTTTGATGTGTGTGCTGTGTTATTATAGTAGTTGGACTGCTTTTCTCGAGCACTCTCTCCCATCCTCAGAGACTGTGGAATCTCTGAGACCTTGGGACACTCTGTGGACTTGGCTGGGAGAAAGTTCTTGCCTATTCATTTTTTGCCACTGCCTTTGGCACCTACAGCCTCCTTCCTCTTCCCCTCCCTGGTTTCTGTATAATAAGTGTGTCTGGGTTTCTGTTGCACGGAACGTCCCAGCGCAAGAGACTCTAGGGCAGTCAAACAAAGGCAGGATTTCATTCACCTGGCACGCTGACCCCTTGGATCCTGGCTGGAAACTGAGTGCCGGGGCCCCAGGCTGGGAGCACTGCCTTACATAAGCCCAGCGCTAGTAGCTGCTGCTTGTCCCTTCTGTGACAAGGGGCTGTTCTCTCACAGTAGCACACAGATTTCTCCTTGTTGGCCAACACATTTCTCCACAATTTAAAAAATCCACTGTCTTCAGGTATCATCCTCAGTGTCCCTATACCGACCCCTGTCTTGGCTCAAATAGGGAGGAACACTGACATGTTGATAGATTACCATAATTCACTATTGGCAAAACTCCCTTCATAACTTTCTTACACTTTTTCCTCTTCCTCTATGACACAGCTGTGACATAGTTAAAATAGCAACAGGACAGGCTTCCTGTGAGTGCCCTAGATCCCACATGCTTTGCTGTGTACACATTCCCAGAATGCATAGGCGACTCCTGAGACTCCAGGATGAGGTGAGCCTGGGTGGGATTCCCTAATGAGCCTCAATCCCTGAACCCGAGAAAAAGAAGAACGGATTTTAAACCATTCTTCCAATTACTAGTCATGTAGATTGTGGGACCAAATACTCCCATGGGGGCCCAGCATCTTCCAGCCCACCAGCCTTCTGATTGGTTGTCTAGGTCAGATGTGTCTCCCAAGAACTTCTGGAAGGATGGTGCCCATCTCCTCTCTTGGGAACAACTTTATGTTTCCAGGTACAAGCATAGTGGAGGCAAAGGGGCTCCTCCTGCCACCCGCAGAGGGAAGAGGACCTCAGCAGCCACACCCCCCGCAGCTTGTCACATGCTGGAGGCTGGTGCTGTCTTCTTGGAAACTCTAAGACCATATATATACAATTTTTAATACTCACCGGAGGATATTTTTCCATTTTTGTCCAGATAGAGTGGGAGGGAGAGAGAGGAAGAGAGGGAGAGAAAGAGAAACATAGACGTGAGAGGGACATATCGACTGGTTGCCTCCCGCATGACCCCAATCAGGGCCAGGGATGAACTGCAACAGAGGTATGTACCCTTGACCAGAATCAAACCCGAGACTCATTGGTCCATGGGCCAACGCTCTAACCGCTGAACCAAACCGGCCAGGGCGTGACCATATTTTTTATACCTTGTAACTTGTTTAGGGTTATGAGTATATTTTTTGTTTTTTTAATCCAGGGAGAATGAGTGATAACTCCTTTTAGAGATCTAGTTCTTAAAAGCTGTAAAAAAAGAGTATGAAATATTTTTGAATTCACAACAAAAGGGTTTATAGTCGTCATCTCCTGGGTGCTTTTCACTTTGGCTATTTTATTTTTTAGTCTTTTTCTATTGAATTTATTGAGGTGACATTGGTTAATAAAATTATACAGGTTTCAGATGCACAATTCTGTAATACAGCGTCTGTGTATTGTATTGTGTGCTCCGCATGGCTGTTGTTTTCAGGCTGCTGGAGTTTGTACAGTCGGCCCTCGTTCATCGCGGTTAATCAGTTCCAGACTCTACCGCGATAAATGAATTTCTGCAAAGTAGGATTCTTTATTTATATACAGTCGTCCCTCACCACTTCGAGCTTCGACTATACTGTACTATACTATATTTGAAAAAACCATGATAGAGTGAAGTCGCGAAAGTCGAAGCACGAAGTGGCGAGGGATGACTGTATATGTAATTTTGACCCCTGACTCTTAACTTTGGTTTTCCCTCCTGCTGTTGACTAAACTTTTCAGTCTGACTACCATTGACACCGATTCCATCGGGCAGGTCAACTGGTTTGGAATTATTCTCCCTGCCAATAGGCAGCTGAGTGAACTTGACCTTTACCTTCGGCTTTAGTTTGGCTTGAACTTCCACATTTTATGTTTCTGAGTTGGGAATGGACATTGAAGTCAAAGGTGGACGACACGGTGACTTATTTCCTAAGACGTTTGCTCTTCCTTAGTGGGAAATTAGGGTAGGGGAAAAAAAAGAAAACTGCAACTCCAAATTAGAAACCCAGAGAGATGAAGTGAG
This sequence comes from Tadarida brasiliensis, assembly GCA_030848825.1. Taxonomy (NCBI): domain Eukaryota; kingdom Metazoa; phylum Chordata; class Mammalia; order Chiroptera; family Molossidae; genus Tadarida; species Tadarida brasiliensis. The sequence goes on along the minus strand of CM061257.1, from coordinate 225,437,188 downwards.
TCTCCAGGCAGGGGAAGGGTGGACAGGAGTCTGTTCCATTCAGTTTATATGTCTTCAATGTACCTTGTGAATCAATAGGAAGTAGCTGTGCCATGTACAGAAAACATTAATTGCTTTTTCCCTTATTTCCACAAATACAGAGTTAGTTTCCAAGGAAAGTGGCTCATTGATTACCTATTATCACTATTGGGGTACATGTCTGTGGGAGGAGGAGATTAAAACCCTAAGTAAGAGGCGGACTTCTTCTAGTACTCAAATAGTAAAAACCACTCCTCCCTCTCAGGATAAGACATAAAGTCGATCTTTTCAGGCCACTGGCATGAGATGCAGGCTGAACATATGAAAACCTTGAAGGGGAATGTGTAATTGAGCAAGCTTTACGAGCTCAAAAATGGACTTTTGTAGTCACCAAAGATTCTCTTGGGACTCTACGTTACCCATCTTGAGAGCAGCGATGACCCGCTGTTGGCCCAGTTCCAGCCCTGGTCGTAGTTTTGAGTGCCGTCATCATGGCCTTTGGAATGCCTGGCTGTTCTCTCCATGTTCTTCCTTTCTGTTTCCCTTACAACAGTGAGGGTCAGCTAATAAAAAAATAGTTACCTCTTTGGGAAGCGAGAGTGTGGGCAAAAAGTCACTTCCTCAGGCAAACAGAGAAATATGGGAGGGAAAGAACTTTGAAATTTGGTTGAGGAAAAAGAAAGAAAATAAGTTATTAGAGTCCCCTAGGAGCTAAATTTGACAAAACCCTGACTTAATAAGGAAACCCAAGCCACCTAATACTCAATATTATGTCCATAAAAGAGAACAGTGTCTTAAGAAACCGCCTCTGAGGCCTTCATGAGAACTTTGAACAGTTGCTCGTTAAGGACAATTTGGCTGCTTTGAGTCAATGTTTTCTGTATATCCCATGAAAGTGGATTCCTCATGAAAGGAAGGGTTTGAAGATGAACCTCCTTCTTTCCGCTTGTACATCAAAGCCATAGATTTACGATCCAAGACCCCGAAGATGACAGGCACTGTCAAAATAAGTGAATCTTCGTAAGAAACCCAGAAATATCCAGTGAAATACATGGGGAAGTTTCTTCACTCTGTTGCCTTCTCAAATGGCTTCCAGGAAATGAGATCAATCTTGTTCTAAGGGGAATTAGCAGGACTCAACATCCCAGGATGTTTGAGCAAATAGACCTGTGACCTGAACAGAATAGAATCACAGAGTGGGAATAAAAATATGAGGGCAGATCATGTGCACCAGGGCCTCTTGACAGTTTCTTAGCTTTCTTTGCTCCCAAAAGTTGTATTAAAAAAATATTGGGCATGCCCGGCCAGTGTGGCTCAGTGGTTGAGCATCGACCCATGCACCAAGAGGTTACTGGTTCGATTCTTGGTCAGGGCACATGCCCAGGTTGTGGGCCAAATCCTCAGTGGGGGACATGCAGGAGGCAGCCAATCAATGTTCTCTCTCATCAATGTTTCTCTCTCTCTCTCCTCCCTCTAAAAAAATATATATATTATACATATATATGTATATAATATATATTATACATATATAATATATATTATATACATATATAATATATAATATACATATATATATTATAATATATATATATGGCAGAATTCATGAAAGTGTAAAACTTTTTTTTTTTCTTTCTGTGACCGCAAGGAAGGTACTCACAAGTAAAGCATTAATCCAATCCAGGACAAATATACATATTGTCACATTCTGATTGTTAATGTCCCTTGACCACTTGGAGACTCTCAATGTACCCCAGTGCCTGCAATGATAATGAATTAGTCCAATTTTTCAACTTGTTAAGTGCCTTCTCATTTATCACTTTACTCAGAGCTTTATAACAACATTTTGAAATAAACGCTGAATATTTTGTTAGCCTCATTTTTTTGTTTTATTTTTAAGATGGAGAGACAGAAGTATCTGGAAGCTAACGAACTTGCCAAACATCCTGCAGACAGGGAACAGGCAGAGTCAAGCCCAGAATCCAGGTTTCTTGATCCCTAGTCCAATGACTGTCTGTAAGCTCTTAGGAGCAAGAGTGTTCAGCTGGGAAAGAGGGATGCAAATCCCCTGGCCTCTTGTCCCCCTAGAAGAAAAAGACATTCGGTGGTACTGACTTATGACTTGCAAGGATTTCAGCACTCTCAGGGATGAAAAGCAGTTACTGAATTCTGGGTCTGTCCTAGTACTTCACAATAAACATAAACCATTATTTCTAACCACTGATTCATCTCTTGGAACATTTGAAATGTATGTTGGTATAAAATGTCACATGACACCAAGATCCTAGCGACTTCCTTCTCCATAACAATGCAATCTACTCTTGAATAATAATACATAAACATAAATTTAGAACCCCTATTTCCCCACATTTCTATGTTTCACGGAACAGGGTATACTTTAAAAATCTTTACAATTGATGGCCAATTACAATGACCAGAGATCTGACCTTAGTATGAAGAGCCCTAAGAATTTACACAGAAAACATTAAAAAGGGCAGCTATCTCCTGGCCTCTGCATCGTCTCTTTATGTTGGGATAACTGTGAAGAGACAGATTTATATAATGTCTTTCCCGGAATGAAACATTTGTTTGAATTAATTTCTGGAAGTATTTCTTATAGTGAAAGATTCTATAAATGTGTGGGAAAGGCCAGGCCAGTAAGGACCTATTTTTCTCTTAGGAAGGGTCAATACACACACACACACACACACACACACACACACACACACACACACACACATCCATCCATCCACATATATACTCACATACACCATTATTAAGAACTCAGTTGATTATGCAGAATGATTTCAGAGGAAAAACTTCTTAAGTACACTGGACTCCTTCCCCAAATGATTCAGTGTGCTCAAAAATATACCTTATAGTTCTGCTACAAGAATCATAGGCCTTTGCAATTGATGGGCAACGTACTACCGCCACTTTACTACTGTTCCTAACAGTGGTTTCATACTCACCTCAAATGAGGATAAAGAATTTATGGACATACTTCTTAACTGTCACCTCTGTTTTATTAGCTATCTTATCACTGTCAAATATATGATCGCTGAAAGAATGGGACAGCAAACTAGAGATGACTTGAAGCAGGTTGTGAGAAGAAATAAATCAAACCTCTAGCCAGATTTCTCATTAAACATATCATTCGACAGGGTTCAAATGGCATTTGATCAATTATTATAGGTCTGCCATGTTTGTTTATAAACATTGTAAAGGATGCAGAAGAAAGAATGATGATGAGAGATTTGTAGTTAACAAAGCTTAGCCAAGGTTCAGGCACTGGATTATGTTGGTATAGAATTAATCTCAGCTTTTCTGTTGCAAAACTGTGCTTATTTCAGGGGTGCCCAGAGCCATAGAAATATAAACCATAGACAGATTTATATAACATCTGTCCTTTGGCCAATCTTAAATACAAGGCACTGCTATGAACTCAATATTTGTATCCCCCCCAAATTCATGTTAAAACCTAATCTCCAATGTGATGGTACTTGCAGGAGGAACCTTCGGGAGCTGATACAGTCAAAAGGGTAGAGGCCTTATAAATGGAATTAGTGGCCTTATAAAAGAGACCTTAGAGAGATTCCTTGCCCCTTCTTCCACATGAGGTTATAGTAAAAAGATAGCGCCCTGGTGGTGTGGCTCAGTTGGTTGGGCATTGTCCCAGTACACCAAAAGTTTACCGATTCGATTCCTGGTCAGGGCATATTCCCTGGGTTTTGGGCTCCATCCTCAGTAGGGGGTGAGTAGAAGGCAGCCGAGCAATGCTTCACTTTCACATTGATGTTTTTCTCTCTCTCTCTGTCCCCCTTCCCTTCCTCTCTCTCTAAAAAAAAAAAAAAAAAAGATAGCCATCTATGAACCAGGAACCAGGAAGTGTCTGCTGGCACCTAGATCTTGGATTTCCCTAACTCCAGAACTGTGAGAAATATTTTTGTTGTTGTCTATGGGCCACCAGTATATAGAATTCTATTATACCCAAAGAGACCAAGACAGGCTAACTGGTGTGCTAGCATCTGAGACAGGCTAGGGATAACCTCTTCATAGAAAGTGTTCAATCTGATGGTTTGTACCTGGATTCTATTATATTCTTTTGGTTTTTGCTCTTAGCCTACTCATTCAGCCTGTTTTGGCTATGTGACCAGAGGGATATAAAAGACACCTCCTTGGATGAGACTGAGACTCCCCTAATCCATACAACAGCCTTGCGATGTCGGCAAGGTTGTGTTCATTTTAGTGGCACTAGCACAGTCAGGATTTGAGCTCAGGTTTGAAAAAAAAGCAAGAAACAGCACCTTTTATACTTCCACAATCTTTTCTGCTAAATTGACTGGCCTCATTTTTCCTTTCAAATTTGGTTGAGGACTCTAAAGCCAAACAACAGTATGTTCTAGAGGCAACTCAATTTGTATCTGTTAATCTCTACTGAGATCTATCTCAGAATAATGATTGCTCTCCAGAAGGTCTACTAATGAAGGCTTCCTTCTCCCTGGCTTGCTATTGCCTCCTACCACTGAAGTACCCCTCTTTAAAGAAGAACCATGCATCAAGAGAGAAATATTAATCTTATAACTCTTTCCTCAAAGTAGGTAGGGTTACAGGAAAATCACACTATGGAAAGAGGCTACCAATACAATACAGGAGAATATTTCATTGTATCCAATATCATTTGCACTGGCAAAACAAAATAGACTTATATGAAGACTCCTTATAACATTGGTGCCAAGAGACCATGAACATATTCCTATATTAGATTTTCTTTGTTAGTTCAGATAAACTAAACTTAGTAATTACTTATTGGATACTCACCGAGTGATCAGCATATTCTGGAAAGGGCCACTCTCAATCAAATTGTGAGGTGGAAAGAGTTTAAACATATTCACCTTTGCTTCTACTTTTTCACACTCTACTTGCTCTATTTTAAAGTGTCTGATTCTGGCAAAATCCATCCCTCAAACCCCCACCGCATCACCTGCCATATGAAAATATGCTCCTAAGAAATGATTTGACAGGTTCATATATTGCCTTATAACATCAAAGAGCATTCTAGACCTCTGACTTTTGGTTTTCGGTTTGGTTTGGTCCTGGCAAAAGATTGGAAAAAGGGAGCATTGCTGCCTCCTTTCAATGACAGTTACATTGAAAATGACTGTTGTCACACAACTTTTACCTTCTAGGATCTGATACCTGTTCTCTCTCCCAGATCCTTTGGGCCTCGGGGTAGTAATTGCTTGGAATACTGCATTACCTCTTATGATTTTTTTAATACTCTACATACTCCCTTATAAATAATCTTTTTACTAAAGCCTCATGGAATTATCCTAATTTTATTGTGTCATACTTTATTCTAAGACCCTGTAGGATGCACCCAATGGTGTCATCCACATTTTAAAAGAACAATGAATCAAGGCCCAAGAAAACAAACTTCATTCATGAAATTTTAATGTTGGTTAGACAGAAAGAGTTCTAGGTTATATTAATAATCTACTGCCACAAAAATGTATTAGTATACATTAATAAACAGCCATTTAGTTAGTGAGTCTACAGGGTTCTGAACTGGAGTAAGTTGATAATCTGGGCTAGGCTGGTTCATGCATCTGCAGTCAGCTGCAGGTCTCCTATGTGGCTTTGCTGATCTTGGCAGGGCTCATTCACTCGTCTGAATAGCTGCTGGCAGATAATGGTCTAAGAAGGCCTCATCTGAGACAACTGGGCTCCTTGGCTCTGATCCATGTCTCTCTTCTTGCAGCAGATTAGCCAGACATGTTTTTATGGCAATGGTAGAGGTCAAGGGGAGAGGAAGCCAATCATACAGGTACTTTTCAAGCCTCTTTTTGCATCAGGTCTGCTAACATCTCATTGGCTAAGGCAAGTCTCATGACCAGATCCCGAGTCAGAACAGAGCACACTATAAGGTCACGTGGCAAACAATGAGCACTCAGGAAGGGGTGAGGAATTGGGGCCACTGATGCAGCCTATCAACCCCAGAGGATTTATAGCTCTCTGGTTCTTCACTCCACAAAGGAAGTGACATTTACAGTGGGCCTTGAAAGACGAGTAGGTTGTCATGAGGTGGCAGAGTGCGATCACATGTACAAAGCTTAGAAGCATGAAAGTGCTTGATGTGTTTAGGAAATTGTTCACTGAGTAAACAAATATGCTTTTTAAAAACTTTATATAAAAGGGTCATACATTATGTACTCTTGTGCTTGGCTTCTTCCACTAAACATTATGAAAGATTCAATAGTTTAAATGTCAGTTTTCCCTAAATTTATTTATCAATTAATGCAATTCCAACAAAACTATCAGAATTCCTGTTTATAAATACATCAGCCACTTGTAATAAAGCCAAAAATAGATGAACAATTTTGAAGAATACAGTTAAAAATTATATTCTTCTATTTACTTAAATATTATTTTATTTTTCTCTCTCTCATATATATTCATATATATATATATATATATATATATATATATATATATATATATGAAGTAAAGTTTACAATGTGAAAGTCTTAAACAGAAGCTGCTAGATTTCTTACTTTATCTCTCCAGTGTGGCACACACCCAATAGATTGGTAAGAAGATGAAAACAGACAGGGGTTTTTCTTTTCTGCCTTTCTCCTCGTCTAATACCGTGAAATGAAATTATTCTTAAATGAGGAGGAGAGAGAGAGAGTTTGGAGAGATGATGAAACAATGACAGGGCCTGTGCTCTATGCCCTTCCCTGGAATAAACTTGCCTATAAGATCGAGATAGGAAATTTGGGCAGATTTGCAAGCTGCTCCCTGTCTGGAAGTTTTTTGAGTGCAGCAGCTCCATGGATAAACCCAATGGACAAAGGGTAGAAGACATGGTAACATGGATATCTAGCCACGAGACCTCATCCACAATTTCCCATGGTGCCCGAGAGACTTTGAAAGTATTTTATGTCTTCTGAGGCCATGAGTAAAACCTACGTATTAAATGGGAGAAAGAGCTAATAGGCCTGCTGGTTAGAGACCTACAGAGCAGAGTGGGGGCCTGGATCACTCACATGGAATGAATGAGGATGTAGCTGCATCTCTGTTGGAATTTAGATGCCAGAAACCTGCATCGAAGTCAAAATGCCAGACAGGTCAGTTGCCACCTGCCAAACAAGCACTAGGCATCATCTAAGCTGGGAAATAGACAGGATTCAGAAGTACAGATTGCCAGCATGACCACAGAGCCAAAAAGTGTGCTTACTATACAGTAACACAAGGGAACTGTTGAACAACCCAGAGATTTAGAATCAGGACCAAGAGGAGGGGGAAACAGAGAACACTTTGAAGGAACTGAAGAGGGAGAACATTTCAAATTATGTTTTAAATTGAGCGTGACTAAGAAAATTTTGATACGAAATTTTCAAAAATCCCGGACGTAATTGAGTTTACTTTGAAATTTCAAGAGAGTACAGAGTGAAATGGTCACTGAAGAACTAAACTCAATTCAATTACAGGGGGGGAAAAAAGAAAGAAAGAATAAAAGAGAACCTAGAGTTTTTCACACTTGTTTTTTGTGGGTTATTGAGATAGTCAAGAGTGTGCCCATTTGAGAAAGAGAAGTAAACGAGGTCAGATTTTAAGCAGCTTTGGGTCAGAAGAAGGAGTTTGGATTTTGATGTGGCCAATAGAATATTTGTAAGCAGAAATGTGATATGATCAGCTCCATTTTATAAACATTGTCCAATCGGGATATGGGATATGGCTAGAAGGAAAGAGACTTTGACAGCACATTATGTTGGAAGCTTTTTAGAAATCCAAGCAAGACATGATGAAGGCTTAAATCAGAGACTTGACAATGAGGATGGAACAGGAGGGTGTAAGTTATTTTTTTTAAGAGGGGAAGTGACAAACATCAGTTTGAATCTTCCAATGGCCTACGAAGACTTGAAGACTTGTCTGGCATGGTCAGAAACAAGAAACAAGAAGAAGATCAGGTTTAGGGGCAAAAACATTGCATTCTGTTTGTGTACATGATGTGTGGTGTCTATGTAATATTGATGTAAAGACTTGTAGTGGGAAGTTAAACATGTAAGCCAGGTACTCAGGAGAGTTGGAAGGCTGGAGATGAAGATATAATGGCTGATTAAATTCTATGTCTCAGAACTTTCTTAAGGAATGCTACTGGAGAAAGGGAGCATAGAAAGTCTAGTCAGCTCTGCTTTTCTGCATTTTCTGAGTCAGCAGTGATTTATAAGGCCTTGGGAAATCCCTTGTCCCCAGTATGCCAACCAGATGCTTCAAATCTCACTGCTAAAAATACACTCCTTTGTTTCAAAAGTGCCTTATCATGTGGACCATTTTTAAAATGCAAATATTTGTACAAGTGATACACCATTGAAATCTCTCATGTCTTGATAAGAATACTTTGGGAAGAAGGAAAATACTAAAATAGAAAGACAAGACAAGAATGGATGGCTACAGTTATATACCTCTGCTTTATATTTTGGTGAAGTTCACTCTGTGAATAAATCTTGGAAACCACACCTCAGAGTCACAGATATTCTCATGGTAATCTTCAGTGTTCGAGATTTCAGTCACTATTTCAAACTTGTGAATATTCATCTTCTGAGGAGGGCCTCTTTTCAGTGTAACCTCTCTGGCCTTTTTGTTTCTGAAACATCCCCTTGGAGGCACATCCTTAGTATGTAGAATTTATACTACAATCTTGGTATATGGCCACAGCTTTGGGGCTCATGGTTGGACTCTTTCAAACAGTTACAGAGTATTTGGATATGAAACCAAGTGCAGCAAAGTCCTTACTCAACCCGTGGGGAGTGGTGCTTTGGAGCCACAGAGTAACTATAAAGTCTAGATTATTTCAGAATTTTGTTATGGAGACACAACAAGGTTAAGGGGTTTCCCTAGAGACCCAAGAAACTTTTCTTAAAATTCCAGCTTATCCCATTTATTACAGCTGTGAGAACTTGAATGTCTCTGTGCCAGTTTCTAAATACATAAAATGAGCATAATAGAGACAGTTTTATAAAGTTGTATCAAAGAGTAAATCACATAAATCATCAGACTGGCAATGTGCTTATCACTTTACACACAAGAGCTTAGTGAATGATGGATGTATAATACTCATCGTGAGAAGTCCAAAATGACTCTGACCTTCATTCCTGTGCTGAACACACCTCTGTTCAAATGTCTTTGGATAGAAGGATGGACATCAAAAGAAGCTACATGTGCAAAAGGAGAGGCAATCACATGAATTTGAAATGTTGGGTGGGAAGGGAGGTTGGAACGAGCCCAGGTTGGATAATTACACATCTTCATATCAACCCTTCTACTGCTCAGACAGGTGCACATCTGGTAGAAGCCTGCTAGGGGTGGGAAAGACAAATCCTTGCACACTGTGTCAGAGAGGGGATGAATTTAGGCAGTGGATGCAATTTCATATCGAAAATAACTTTCTGCTTTCACGGTGGGCTTTCTGATTTTCTTGGGCAACATCTTTAGTAGAGGACATCACATGTGAAGCATATCATTGTGTTCCCATCAGGGAAATAACATTCTCTGGTGGTGTTTTGGGAAGGATGTGTAGACGGTAACCATAACCACAAAGAAAGGATGTTGTCACTTTCACATGGCATGTAAGAAAAACACGGATATTTTGATGTGTCCAGTTACATGCAAACTCAGCACATCTAAGGAAAAGATCAGTTTTCAAAGTACTACTGCAAGGAGTAAATGAGGTATGACTACAAAGAAAGTCATAAACAATGTTTTCAAGAGTAGCTTGTTGAAGCAGATCACATCTGGTGTGCGTGTGCATGAGTGTGTTTGTGTGTATCTTTTTCAAGTATTTTTGCCTACCACTTAATCTAATATTGAAAAAAATTTCTATGGATTATAAAAATAACTCCCACACGTTAATATTATGTTTTTAAACATCTCCTTACTTGATTCCAAGTTGTTCATAAATGAGCATCTAGAAAACAGAATATCTGATGATAAAAATCAATTCCTTGTTTTATGAATCAGTGTTTGCTATGAGCATTAAAAGCTACACTTTTGCACTGTAGATTCTGGAAACTCCCAATCAACATCTCCTTTGAGGGATGAGTTACCGAAGCTGTCTCTTTATGAGCATTTTATATTCATAAAGTGATGACTTTCTCCTGGCAGGCCATTTCCTCACTCAGCTAAGCTAGAACACATTTTTCTGAAAAGAGTTCCACTGTTGGAACGAAGTGAACAAGAACTTACATCACACATAAAAAGCTTTAGGAAGAAACGTGGGGTTGGTTCTTGGGTGGACATAATTCAAATGCAAATGCATTTCATCCATGATTTGCCTTGGATGCCAATGGGGCAATAGGAGGATTAACTACTGATCATTTGCTTTTTTCTACCAATAAACAGGATGCCAATAATAGAATCAACATCCCTTTTTCAAAATAATATTGTAAGAGGGTTGAAGACAACACTGTAATGTTCCATCCATCATTACTAGTGATACCCCTCTTAGTGTTTCACATTGACTTGGACTTATAAAATGGGAAAAACTGACTACATTCACAATACAAAAATTGACTACAATTACAATAAAAATTAAAATATACAATATAAAAAAGATAAAATAACCATGTTTTTTCTGTCCTTTAAAATAATACTATTGTCTGGCCGGTGTGGCTCAGTGGTTGAGCTTCGACCCATGCACCAAGAGGTTGCCGGTTCAATTCCCAGTCAGGGCACATGCCCAGGTTGTGAGCCCAATCCCCAGCGGGGAGCATGCAGGAGGTGGCCAATCGATGTTCTCTCTCATTGATGTTTCTATCTCTCTCTCCCTCTTAGTTCCTCTCTCTCTAAAATCAATAAAGGAAAAAAAATACTATTAAAATTTTGGACATATTGCTTTCAAGTTTGGTTGTTGTTTGTTTTTTTAGTAAGCATTATTTACATAGATGTGATTTAACAACCAGCTTCTTTTTTTCTTTCCACTCAATATCAGATAAGTCTCTTCTTAAACACATATTTCAGTGTTTATATAATATTCCATAATGTAGATATTCTAGAATTTACTGACCTGTTTACACAGGGTGGGGCAAAAGTAAGTTTACAGTTGTGAGTACACGAAACAGTTTATTCTTGTATTATTGCTTCTTAATTTTTGTATTATTTTCCATATGGACAACTGAAACCTACTTTTGCCCCACCGTGTGTGTGTGTGTGTGTGTGTATTAGGAATATTTCCTTGTGGTAGGTTCCCTGAAAGTGGAATTAACAGCTCAGAGGTCATGAGCATTTGTTAAGGTTTTTGATAAAGAATGAACCATGGCTTTTCTCCCCATAACACTATATACCAAGGTCTGTTTCTACAAAACTTCACTGCCCTTCTCATTTCTTTCCAGTTCTCCTACAGGAGCAGTCCTCACCGGGATGGGGTTGTGCCTTGCCCCCGGAGGATATTGGACAAGTCTGGAGACATTTTGCTTTTCACAACTGGGTAAGCGTTGCCAGCGTCTGATGAGTAGAGTTGGGGGATGCTTCTGAACTTCCTACAATGTACAGGACAGCCCTCACACAACAAAGAATTACCTGGCCTACATTTCATGACTCCATTCTTAGTACCCCAGTTGAAATTGGCATGGTTATTTTAATAGAAAGAGTTTAGCTAAGAAGAGATGCTAAAAAAGATCTTTCAAGAGAAGAGAACTGTATAAAAATAATGGCTATTTGTCAGAAAGATAAGACACATAATAAACAAACAAAAAAATATCTCCAGATAATGTCAAATGTTCCTTAAAGGACAACATAGAGTAGTCCCCTCTTATCCCTGGGGATACATTCCCAGAATCCCAGTGGATACCTGAAACCGTGGATAGTACAGACCTCTATGTATACTATGTATTCTCTTGATCCATACCTATGATAACATGTAATTTATATTAGACACAGTAAAAGATTAACAACAATAACTCATAATAAACTAGAACAATTACAACAATATACTGTAATAAAAGTTTTTATCTCTCTCTCCCTCCCACTTCCTCTCTCTGTAAAATCAATAAAGGAAAAAAAAGTTATGTGAATGTGTTCTCTCTCAAAGTGTCTTATGGTAATGTACTCAGCTTTCTTCTTGTGATGATGTGAGATGATGCATGGCCTATGTGATGAGATGAAGTGCGGTACATGACATAGGCATTGTGACATAGTGTTAGGCACTAAGTGACTGATGGGCGGGTAGCATACACAGATGGATACACTGAACAAGGGGATAATTCACGTACTGGGCAGGATGGAGCAGGATGGCATGAGATTTCCTCATGCTTCTCAGAACAACATGCAATTTTAAACGTACTGATTGTTTATTTCTGAAATTGTCCCTTTAATATTTTTGGACCATGGTTGTCCACAAATAACAGAAACTGTAGAAAATGAAACTGCAGATAGCCGAGGACCACTGGTTTACCCAGCTCAAAATGCCCTGCTCTTAATTGATGCTTAATAAATAATTGTTGATAAATATATGAATTAATTATTGAAATTATGGTTAATTGATCATTTATTGAGACATCAGTTCCTCTCTCCTCCCCCAAAGTAGTAACTTGCAAATTGAAATGCAATTCATGTGTTTAACTGAAAACTGAGAGATAAAAAACAAATTATTTAAAAGCAGAGAAATGATTATGCTTCCTAAGTAGTGAAACCATCCACCATTCCTGGTAGACAAAGAAGTTGTAGGCTTTTTTCCAGAGAGAGAACTTGAAGTTCAGGAATATGGGCTGATTAATTCAAGGTCACACAACAATTCATGCTGGAACTAAATAATAGCTTCTCCTCACTGAGGACACAGAGGATCAGTCCACCGATATCTTTTCCCTTCAGCTCCATCTCCTGCTATGGAGAAGTCCCACTGAGAACAAGGACTGGATCTTACATCTATTTGTATTTTCCAAAATGCCCAGCACAGTGTCTGGTATAAAATAAATATTAGAAAAAATGTTACTTAAATGAATAACATTTCCATTTACTCAGGATTTAATTTTCTTTCTATGTCTAATCAGAAACGTTATCTTTGAACTGCCATAGATCACAGTCATCATTAACCATGATGGAGATCAGCCAAGGCTCTAGATTTATGGTTCTGGGAGAAAACAAGGTACAACTCTCCGTCTGCACTCCAGATGGTGTTTTGGATGGATACTCCGTGAAGTTGTTATTGAGAAGCTGGGCAGCATTCTTTGTAAAGTGGGGAGTCACAGTTGGCATCCCTCTTTTTAGCATTTTGTTGCTTAATAGATGGTCTCAAAGTAATTCTGGGCAACAATACTGGAGACCTGTTTTGCCCCAACAGGCTTTGGTGAGAGTATTTGGCTGACTGGCTGTTTTATTTGATATTCAAGTCAACCAATATTTATTGAGACTACTCTGTGCAAGATACTTGGCTGGGCACACCAAGAGATACAGCCATGGTGTGAGAGATATCACTAAGCACTAAAAGGAGCTCAAAAGCTCGTAAGGGAGAGAAGTACATAAATTAACATAAATCAAATGCAGACTCTAATTAAAGCCATGACAGAAGTGTCAGCATGCACTTGCGGAGGCAAAGAAAGATCAAGACCAGTTGAAGAATTAGGAAAGACTTAATGAAAACCAATACTTGGTCTGGGCATTGAAGGATGGATGAGTTTTTGACAGATAAAGAAGAATCCAAGAAGTGACATGAGCAAATTCACAGAGGTTAGGAAGCATAGGACAAGTCCAGTAAATAATAGTAATCATAATAATAATAATAACAACAATGTGATAGCTAATTTACATTAAGGCATTACTATTTTCAAAAGTTTATATTCATTTATGTTAAAAAATGGAGCCAGGGTCAAGTTATCCATTAGGCACAGTGCTTAAAGCCCACAATATTTTGAGGGATCCACAACAATGTTTTAATTATTTTTACAGTAAGAAGGAAAAAATAATATAATCCATCCTGGATTGCATTTGTTTTTTTACAAATTCAATTATAAAATATAATTATTAGTATTATTTTAATGGGGGGGAAGGCCCACAAGGCAAAAATGCCTAAGGCCCACAAAAGACATACTGTGGCCCTAAATGAAACCATCTTTGACTTTTCTCATTCCTTTGTTTCTACCTCCTCCAAACTATATTCTAAATCTTCTTTTCTCTCCATTTCTGTTATCAGACAAAGACAAACCACCATAATCTCTTACATGGATTACAATATGAGCTCTTAACCAGTTCCTTGCGTTAGTCTTGTTCCCTAAAATCCATTTTCTACACAACTGTCCAGGAGACTGTGATCACTCCTCTGCTTTAAAAGTTCCAGTGACGTGCTATTACACTCAATACAACTTCATCTTATCCTAGCCAAAGGGCCCTTGCTATCCATTTCAACTCAGTTTGTATAGTATTATTCTCACCATGACCATTGCAATGATTACCTAGCTGTACTGGTCTTCTCTCTATTCATTGAACACGCCTGCCTCAGGGCCTGTTCACTTTAGATTCCTTCTACCTGTAATGTTCCCACCTCCCCTAGTTTTGCATGATTTTTGTTTCCCAATATTTAGATCTAAGTTCATAAGAGACTTCCCAGAGAGTTTTTCCTAGGCCACAAAATCGCACTCCTGCATATTACCCTATTTTAATGTTTAAAATGGCATTTATTAATGTGTGTGTGTGTGTGTGTGTGTGTGTGTGTGTGTGTATTTATTTTGTAGATTTGTTTATTGTCTGCCTTCCTTGATGGGAAGAACAACTATATTATCCTCAGAGTTTAGAAAAGTGCCAGGTAGATAACAGATACTCAATTATACAGTAACAGACACTCAATTATACAATAAATTCAACGTTTTACTTCATACATGGCATTGGGGTTCAGCATGGAATGAAATAAATTAGGTTTCTGCCCTTATGGAGCTTATAGTCTAGGGGGGATTTACATTTGTTACCTAAACAAATCCTCACAAGGCATAAGGCAGAAACTTACTTTCCCATTTTTCCAAAGGCTGAGGCTGGAACTAAAGAGGTTAATTCTTGTGCTCAGCTCGACCCCAGGTAGCATGTCTTCAGAACTGGTCCCCTTAACACAACAATTCAGTTCTTCTTAGTAATAAGTATCCTCGTCCTGAGTTTAGGTAATGGTTGGATATGTAAAGTTAGACATTTTGAAGTGCCTTGAATAGTAAGGCTAAGAAAACTTTTCTTAAGGGACAAGATAATGACAAGTTATTGACTTGGGGTGGTAAACACACAATATAATATACAGATGATGTGTCATAGAATTGTATACTTGAAACCTACATAATTTTATTAACCTAAGTTACCCCAATAAATTTGATAAAAGTGTAATATTAAAAAAAGTTGTTGAAAGGTTTAAAGCAGAGTATGCTTTTAGAAAGGATGCCCTGGGTGTGGCCCAGAAGGTCAAGGGAAGCAAGGGAGGCTGGGGGTAGGGAAGAGTAAGAAGGCTATTGCTATTGCCTGTCAACCACTCACCATATTTTAAGAACTTAATAGCAGTTTAAAATTGTATGTTGTTTCTACATATTTCCTTAATAACAGCTGCTGAATGAAGGAAGGTTCATTTTATGCACTTATTGAGGACAACTCTTGGGCAGAAAACTTTCCAGTTCTATTCTGGAAACATCTATTTCAGATATTTTCAAATGAAAATTACCAGTAACCTCTGTACCCAAAGATGATTATAGCTATTCTTTGTAACAATTATCAACTTGTGGCCCCAGATGATGTTTATTGTGGCCATACTGTCTTGAAATGGCTTTGTATTCCCTGTTCCAGATTGATCACAACTGCCCCAAATTCACTCATTCATTCATCTCTTAATTCATTGAGCACAGTATACATTCAGAAATGCTTAGCTCCCAGTTTAGTGAGGGAGATAGACCTATACTCCAGTGAAGAAGTTTCTCTTGAATCTATATTCACTGTATCCAGAATAAGAACACTTCTCCCCATCTCCACTACTACATTCTGAACCATCCCTCTCACCTGGGTTCTTCTCATAGCGTTATAATTAATCTCCGTGCGTTACAGTTCCCCCTGTCCTCAACATAGCAACAACCAAAGTGATTCTTTTTAAAAATAAGTAAGATGACTCCACTCCTCTGCTCAAAATCTGCAATAGTTCCCTAGTTCACTCAGAGAAAAAAATCAGACCTTGCAGAGGCTTACCACCCATGCAACCTGACTCTTAGGGACCTTATCTCCTACTGCTCTTTCCCATTCATTCCCCATCTCATTCATTATTTGCCAGCCACAGGGACCTCTTCATTGCTTCTCAAACACCCCATGCATGTCCAACCTTAGGGCATTTGCACTGCTAATCACTCCTACCATCTACCAGCTCCTCCATTCACAAGGGCAAGGTCTTCCTTTATTTTGTTTGCTGCTGATTTCTCATGTACCAAGAAGTATATTGACACAGCAGGTACTAAAAAATATTCGTTGAATGAATAAACAAATATGCACATATTCAGTGCAACATGGTGACTTCAAATAAACAAAGTATTCAAGAGAGTGGATCAAAGAGCAGAGACTCAACTGGAAAGAACTGTGGGGAGAATGGTGAGATAAATAGCCACTTTAAGCCAAATATCCAAAGTTCTGATCCACTGAAACACATTTGAAGGTAAAGTGATCTTTAAGGTTGTTCTCTATTCCCACATTGAAGAGAGAAGTAGGACCCTAGACTAGACAAATTCCAAACACTGTCCACCACCTGCTACCTTTCTATGTCCACACCAGGTCCATTTGCTGCCATCTTTTTTAGACAATGGAAGATTATTTTTCACTTTGAATAAATAGAATCTTGGCTTACTATACTGATGCTTATTTATTCATTATCCTCAATGTTTATTAATGAGAATGTGGCATAGAATTGGCCTAATTGTATGGGCTAGAAGGTAATAATATCCATGGTTCAAGAAGGTTCTTCTTAACCCCAAATATGCCCCCCGTCAATATTCTATAGAACCTTAAAGTTTTATCAGTTGGACAAGTATTCCTTCGTGGTTTTTTTTTTTTTTTTTTAGTCTTTGTTAAAATGTAAATGCTTCTGGTAAGAGTAAAATTAATCCAATAATCCTTTGGAGTAAATATTTTATTAAGTATTTTCAACCAAGAATTGAGAGAAGGTGCTAATGGAGTAGGGAAGGTGAGGTGGAAGAGAGAGTGGGATGCTAACTGAAAAGAACTATCTTTCAAAGACTATCAAAATAGAATGTATATGTGGGTTTTGAGGGATGAGGAGTGTAGGGCTAAGTTAAGAGATGTCAATGAGGCCAAAGAAGGAGAGAAAAGTTCTAAGAGGGGTGGGAAATTGTGATGACACTGAAGACAATTTTTATCTACTATCCAATTTAGTTTGGGTCTAGCCTGGTCCTAAGACTGAAGTGCAAATGGACACAGCACTGGCCACCCAGACTTTGTCCTTAGCTTCACCCCTTTCTCTTTTTGTCACCATGGACTGTGCTTTCTTCATCTATATTGCAGAGATAATGTCTATCTTCCTCTCTTCAAATGTCAGAACCAAATGCACTAAATAAAGGGAAAACTATGAAAAACATCTGGAAACTTAGAAGGTGCTTCCTAAAGGAGCATCTTCTAGAAGAAAGCCAAATGTTAGAATGACCTGAGGGGTGTTTCTACATTACACTTGCTCCCTCCCCAAGCCCCCATTATTTTTTCCCTGACACTTTGATTAAAAAAAAACAAAAAACCTTTTTTGTTGTTGTTATGATAGGTTCCAAACATACACAAAAGTAGAAGAAGTAGAGTAATAACTGGCATTGTCTAAAACCTAGCTTTAACAAGAATCAGAATATTGCCCAAGTTGCTCTGTTGACACCTCCTCACCAGCTACCTCATGCTGGTTATTAATTTTTACAGTTTTATTAAGGCAAAATTTATGTAACATCAATGCATACATTTTAAGTGTATAATTCAAAGCGTTTCTGTAAATATTTAAAGTTGTGTGGCCATAACCAGGATGTAGTTTTAGAACATTTCCATCTCCCAAACAAGTTCTCCCTTGTCTAAATGGCAATTCATGTTGCCACTCAGTCCCTTGATCAGGTTGAAGAAGTTCCTTCCTTTCAGGTTGAGAGTCTTTCTCATGAATGACAGTGAAATCTTGTCAAACACGTTTTTATACATCTGTTGAGATTATCATTTTTTTCTTTTGTTCTATTAGTTATTAATTACAGTAACCAGTTTTGAAAGTTAAATTTACATTACTGAGATAAATCCCACTTGGTCATGGTGGATAATATTTCTTAATATGTTACTGGATTCATTTTGATAATTAAAATAAAAGGATTTGTGCATCTCTGTTTATGAGGAGTATTGGCCTATACTTTTCTGTTTTGGTGATTTGTCAGGCATTGATATCAGGATAATATTGGCTTCGTAGAATGAGTTGGAAATGGTACCTTCTTCCTCTATTTTCTGAAAGAATCTGAGAATGTTTAACATTATTTCTTCTTAAAATATTTACTGGAAATTACCTGGTGACATCATCTGGGCTTGGGCTTTTCTTTGTGGAAAGTTTTGTTTTTGTTTTTGAAAGTGGGTTTGCCATTCCCATGCAGGGCTCTTTCTCTGTCTGAAATTGGCAATACTCAGATGTTGGCTGTTCTGGGAAGAGTTTTCATTGTTAATTCAATTTCTTTTCTTTGGCTTTCAATGCTTTGACTAGAATGTGTTTATGTATAAAATTTTGGGGTTTGTATCCTACTTGGGGTTTGTTGAGTCTCTTGTATATTTAGATTACGTTTTCCACTTAATCACAAAGAATCACTATGCAGACTGAGCTGAGGTGAGGGATGAGAGAAGCTCCAGGGGAAAATGTTACATACTTCCACTGTTACTATGCAAAGTTCACTTTTTCTTTCACTTTTTTCAAAAAGAATGCCCACTTCTTAATTTGGTAAATTATTTTGGTCAGTTTCCACAACTATGAAATTTTTTCCAGTTTGATCATTTTTTGTGGGGAGAATATTTACTGAGCTTTTTATTCTGCTGTACCAGAGTCCAGCCCCTCTCTAGGTTATTGCATGCCTCCATCTCCCCCACTTTGAACCATTGCCCATATGAGCAATTCTTACTACCTAAGATGCTTCCTACCCTTGAAATTTGAGCTCAGATGAGCAAAATATGTAATCATATGTGTGGAGTTGAAACTTCATGAGAGACATTGTTATGAGGGGGAAATCCTTGCATGGATCTGGATAGCAAAAGCACACACACATCAAAGTAATTTCTTCTATGCACTCAAAACCTCCTAGGTTCCACTAACTTCTCCTTAAATAAAAAAAAATTATATGAAATGATAAAGAAAGTGACTACATGAAAAGATGAGGAACATCTGCCCACTTGTCTATTATAATATTTTTTTTTCAGTCTAGAGTGACCAATTATGCTGGTTTGCCCAGAACATCCCAGTGTTAGCATTACATGTCCACCTCCTGGGAAATCCCTCAGTTCAGACAGATTAGGATGGTTGATCAACCAGCACCAAGAATATTCTTTTATAAGAGCACTAACCACATTGTATTAGATATCTTTTTCTTATTTGCCAGTTGTCTCAGTCAGCTATTTTCTGATAAGCTATTGAATAACAAGCAACCACAAAATAAAATTATACATACAAAACCATACAGACAAACCATGCATGCAAAACTTAAGCATTTGTTTCTCACCTAATTGTCTGCTGGTTAGCTGGGTTTCATCTAATTCAGGCTGGGTTTACCATGCCTTGGATTTAGGCTCTGAGTTAGGTTCAGATCTGGGGGTAACAGGCTACCTTGGCATGTTCTTCTCATGATGATGGAAAATGTTTCAGAGCACTTGCTCAACTGTGCCATCAAGTAAGTTCAAGCTTTTACTTACATCATATCTGTCAGCATTCCATTCATTGGCCAAATAAAATCATACGATCAGACCCAACCAACATTCATGAGACACAGAAATATACTATACCTCTAGTCTGAGGATCAGCCAAATCCTCAGACACAACAGAGGGACAGATATAGGCAGAAGTGGTGCTGTCTTGGGAATGAAAGTGTGAACTTCCACATCATTTCCCCCAAAGTAGCCTGAGCACAGAGACGATGCTTTGTGTCTAGGTTATAGAGCTGGCTCAGGCGGCTGATAGCCACGTGGCCTTAGGAACTTTACTTTACAACTTACTATAAATGTTCTCTTTAAAGTGAGAGTAATAATGATATCTCCTTCATAGGATTGTTGAGAATATTAAACAAGATGACTTAGTTCAAGTGCTTAATGCTGTGCCTAGCACGAAGCCTCACACCTTCTGGCATATGATAGGAGGCAAGTCAAAGTTTGTTGAGTATGTGAAGAGATATATAAAATGGAAATGAAGGGTCTCGAAAATATGTAAATTAGTATTTTACATTGTTTAAATATTTTAAATAGTATGAAAGATAGACTTGGAATTGGGAAGGTCAACTGGGAAACGGAACTAGAGCTTAAGTTGTGGTAAAACAGATCATGCTGGATGCTTGCCCCTGGGTAGAATTAAGACAGTTATCCAGCTGATCAGACTCTACAATAAATCATTTCACTTAACCAGGAAAAGTTCTAAATATTGGCCAGGAATGCCTAGTGCAGTAAATATTTCTGCTGCAGCAGCTGTGGTAGTCAGTCCCATGTGAGCTCAGCTCACCTCATGACCACTTAGCCTACCTTAAATGTACACCATGTTCCTTTTGGTTTTCTCTCTAAGGGCCTTTTACATCATTACAGGAACACACACCAGAAATAAGGGGAGTTATTGCCCATGGGACAATCCTCAGCCAATGGGGAAAGGAGTCCAGCGGTAAATATTTCAACCTCCCATACTTCAGAAGGTATTTCATAAAATGAACAGGCGGTCACAACAGAATTGAGCTCCAATTGCCGAAAGCATTCCAATATTGGCATTTTCTCTTATCTTTTTCTCACTCTCTTAATTCCTGGAATTATTCCTAAATAAATGTATTGCCTACTCCCCCAGTTTCTATTTTCAGGGAACACCAGGCTAAGGCATATATATCTTTGACATTTTATTAACCCCAGTCTGCCCCTCCCCAAATCTGTTTTGGGTTTCCCCTTGAGATGAACATTCCTATTTGAACGTCAATGTCCATTCAGTCTATCCTACCTGTCAAGATTTTGTTCAAGTTCACCTGACAGTATTTTTTATTTTTGTTTTCAAAATACAAATCGAATTATATAAAAGTTAGAATATTGAAATGATTTCTCAAATTATAAAGCACCTAGGGAATTTCAATATTCTCTTCAAGACGGTGTCTTGCCTCTGGTGAAGATTTAGCAATCTATAAAATCACATTTATACCTTCCTGAAAGCATTGTCCCAGAGCACACATGCAAAAAAAAAGTGTTTTTGGCAAGTTTTTGACCCTGAGGAATACATAGCTATGGAAATTACTAAATAAAATAATCTTTCTTATAATGGAATCCTTCCTGCAAGCATGTTTCAATAATGTTTCTGGTAAAAGTTCAAAATTCTGTCTTTAGTTTTTATTGTGGTCTTTGAACAGGGGACTAGTCCATGGAAATTCTATAACTGGAAGCCAATCTATGATGAATTTATGCTGGATAAACGAGGAAACTGAGAAGGAAATACTTTTCTTGAGAAATTATCTTGAGAAAGAAATAGTTTCTCAAAGCTTCTCACTGACTGTAACTAGAATCCCAGATTCAACTCTTTAGCTACTTTTATCTTCCATATTTTTCCAACTGACTTAGCACCTTAAACATTCTCACTGTAAGGCGAGGCTGCACAAAAGACCACCCCCTCCACGTAATCATGCTTCGGGACTCTCTGTTGTGTCTACTGCAGAATTTCTCTTTATGTTTTGCTCTTAGTGTCTCGCTAACCTATTGGGTTTTCAACAGTTTTGCTTTCTGAGTCCACCTCTGCGGGGATCTTGGGCTCCATGCCATATAGCCCCTCCCCACTGCACGCCCAACTCTGCCTCCTGGAACTTGAGGCCCTAGCACCTGAGTCTTAAGAGGGAGTTTGGATACGTGTTAACCTTGTTTTTGAGATGAAAAAACAAAACACTCTCTGAATAAGAGTTTATCCATAAATGCATGCTTAATGATTACCAAAGGAAATAGAAAAGTGAGATGCTTCTTTTTCCATCTTAATGATTTGATTCGGATTCTAACCTGAAAAGCTTTCATAGATACCACTCTTAACTCTCTCATTCTTTCTTTACTCCTGTTCATAGATAGTCTTCTCTGAATGATCAGTTTAGAAGAATGAGATGAATACGTCACCATGCCTCACCCTGGAGTATGTCTACCTATGGAATGCTTTGCTCCTTTGTTCACTGGGGCCAGAGGCTCTGACTGGGAAAGTTTGGGTAAGTCTAGGATGTTATATCAGGAAGCCATTGGTTCACATTTGAGCCATGTTCTCCAATAGCTTTATCAGTAACAGAGGGGTTGTTTTGACCTCCTTCTCCTTGACTTGTGCACTTATTGATAACTCATTTCTGAAATTTGAAAAACTCTCAATAAAATTTCCCCAAATCCCAACAAAGATCATGAAGAAAGTGCTTTTCAAAAAAATAAAGTTTTTTAGCAACACAGTAACCTCAACAAAGACAATGGTCATGGGGACAATTAATAAAAACAATAACTGAGTATCCCTAAATGTTTGATTGACTAGGCGTTTGAGAAATTACCATATTCTGAGTGTTAAAGCTGTAATTGGTAAATGTAGTTAAGTACAAGGAGATAAAAATAATCCAGGAACCTCACTATCATAAGCTATTATTTCAGTAATTAATACTAAAAGATACCACAGTAGGTACTTTAAAACACTCATTTACCAAAATGTTGCAACTATGTTAAAAAAAACAACACATTTTTAGTATTATGCAAAAGGTGTTTTTTTTTCCTCATCACATTTCTCAAAAGTAATCTTAGTTCTTTCAAAAATTCTTTGATTCTAAAAATTAACAAGTATATTATTTCTCCATATATTAACACAACCCTTTGATTTCTGCTAGTCATGTTGTCACGTAAAGCAGCAGACTTCCTGATATTATGATTGTCAGGTTTATTAGTTACATACATACATTGGTAGGACTGAAGTAGGTGGGGAATGATTTGAGTACAGTGTGCAGTTTATCTTGAACTAGGTAGTCTTTCTAAGTACATTTTATTTATTTTTATTTTTAACTTTATTGCTGACACTGTTACACATATCCCCATTTTTCTCCCCTTTGTCCAGCCCTCACCGCATCTGCCCCCCTTCCCTCCAGCCATCACCACACTGTTGTCTGTGTCCATGGGCTATGCGTATATGTGCTTTGGCTAATCCCTTCACCTTCTTTCATCCAGTAACCCCCTTCCCCTCTCTAGTCTTACAGCTGTCAGTCTGTTCCATGTATTCATGCCTCTGTTTCTATTTTGTTTATCAGTTTATTTTGTTCATTAAATTCCATATATAAGTGAGATCACATGGTATTTGTCTTTCTCTGACTGGCTTATTTCGCTTAGCATAATAATCTCCAGGTCCATATCCATGCTGTTGCAAAGGGTAAGAGTTCCTTGTTTTCTTCGGCCGTGTAGTATTCCACTGTGTAAATGTACCACAGCTTTTTTATCTACACATCTACTGATGGGCACTTGGGTTATCTCCAGATCTTGGCTATTGTAAATAACACTGCACTGATCATAGGGGTGAATATATTCTTTTGAATTGGTGGGATTGCTGGGTCAAAAGGCAGTTCCAGTTTTAATTTTTTGAGGGAATCCCATAATGTTTTCCACAGCAGCATTTTAAAGTGTTCAAACTTTTTGTATGTTTGCTTGTTTGTTTTAATACAGGTGTTACTTTTATCATTGATTTAATTTAATCAAATTGTGGTTAGAGAACGTGATCTGTAATATATTTATTTGGATTTTGTTAAAACTCATTTGTTGCTAATTTTTGTAAATATTTCAGGAATACCTGGAAATAATGTATAGTTTATTTATTGGATACAAAGTTCTATTAAAAATTTGTTAGATCAATTGTGTTAATCTTATTATTCAAATTTTTTATACTTACTAATTTTTGTTGACATCATATACTGATTTCTGAAAGAAGAGTAGTATAATCCTCCACTCAGTTGTTGGATCGTCAGTTTTTCTCTGTAATTATGCCAGTTTTTGTTTTTTATTTTTCAATTTTAATTTGGTAAGTGCATATAAATTTGTGATAATTAAACAGTCTTGGTGGATTTTTCCTTTATCATTATTATTGATTTTTACCTTAAAATTTGACTTGTCTGCTATTATTATAGCTACATCAGCTTTGGTTTAATTAGTACCTTCCTGATATAACTTTTAATATCCCTGTAATTTTAATTTCTTTGTGTAATTGTTAAAAAATATTGCTGAGCTATATATTTTAAAAATCCATTTTTATACTCTGTCTCCTTACCTGCAAATTACGTATATCATAGTTACTAATATTTGCAGTTACTTCTACAACTTTGGCTCCAGCTTACTGTTTTTTTTGTTTTGTTTTTTTATCTTTGCTTTTATTTTTCTTATTTCCTTGTTTTTCCTATAAGGATAATTTTAAAAAAGATTCCCTTACTTTTTCTCTGCATATTTTTATAATGTTTCTATTAAACTGGGTGGGGCAAAAGTAGGTTTATAGTTGTTCATATGGAAAATAATACAATGATTAGCAAATAATAATAGAAGAAAAAACTCGGTGTTTCAAATACTCACAACTGTAAACCTACTTTTGCCCACCCCGTATTAATGGTTACCTTAATTTTTCAAATATACATTTGTATAATTTGTTCTAACAAATCTAAGTATACTACATGTTTCTATTTCACTCCAAATCAAGATAAGGAACTTAACATTCTTTAAAATTACATGGACTCTCCTTTTCTGATCTTGTTATTAATGTCTAGACTGCTGTTGTCTATTACTATTCAGTACTGGAGTAAACTTTGATCTGAGGAATAATGTTCTACTCAGTTCCAGGAAAATTCTCAGGAAAGAGCTTTGACCTTTTTAAGTATCACTTCAGTTATTCCTTTGGAGACTCTTGATCAAGCTTCCTTGTCTCAGCCTTTCACCTTTAGTGTATATATCTTTGGCTCTTCATGTTAAATTCTGAGTGAATACTTTTAGGCCATATTCTAATTCACTAATTCTCAGAGTCCATGAAATTCAACAATACTGGTAACAGGCTACAAATAATATTTTCATTGTCAGGGGCAAGTAAGCACCATTTCTGTACAAAGTCACACCACAGCTGTAATGATGGGGGACAAAGTTTTCTTCTGTTATTGCTATTTTCTTACCAGTGACAGCACAGCGCTGCATAGTTCCTCCCACCTTGTGACCACATCAATTTCTGAACTACTCAAATGCTGAATTGCTATGGCCTCCGTCCTCTTAACAGTACCCACTTCAGAAGTCTTCCCCACTACTCTAATCCCCTTTAGAATAATCTAGGCAATACCCACACACACACTCAAGTCCCTTTACTGAGATTCCTCCAGGATGCACTTTCCCTTGTTGTAGAAAAATAAATAAACCTAACTATGTTTGACTACATATATTTCTGATAGTTTGACTATAGGTATGTTACTGATTTGCTGCTAGCCTTTGGCTAGTAGGTTTCAATAGTGTTCAGTCCAGATTTTTCAGGAATACGTATTTTATCTCCAAAATTTTTTTTGTACTTTGTTACATGTTTCTATTTTTGTCTTGTATTTTCTAGATGTTTTTAATATAAATTTTCCTCCTTTTTATTACTTTGAGCATCCTAAAACATACAGCCTTTCTTACTCTGTATCAGAAATTAATTATTTTTGTGTGTGGGAAAGAAAATGTGTTTGATAATAGATTTTGTTGGCTGTCTTCTTTTGTGGGCAAGTTCCCTCTACCCCTCCATGTATATGGATTGGGCATTCTTCAGTAGTCTCTACCTAAACTCCCAAAGACCTAACGACAAGATCTAGGTTTTATAATGGAAGTTAGGTACTCCTGCTCTCTGGTGATATTAAAAATAATGACGATCTAATTAGCAATTATTTCTGTTTTACAGGCTTTTACATTGTCTTTCTATGGCCTAAGACAACACGCCTTATTTTTAAACCTATAGGCACAATTTCCAGGAAGTCATGATAATGACAGTCATCTAAGTTTTCCCTGTGTATCCTAAAATTAACTATAAAAATAGCAAGAATAAGTAAAACCATACAAATCCTATACTTCTTTACAACTAAAAAACAGAAAAACATTACAAACTTCAAATTACCTGTAAATAGAAACATTAATAATAATTTTGAGGAGAGCTCATTTGTTATCTTTGACAACAAGTCTTTCAGGAGAACAAGAGGGAAAGAACAGAAGTGTGCAGATGAGAGAAGACTGAAGTAAAACCACACTCAGAAAGATGAAGTTCAAAAGAAGTAGAAAAATACTGAGAAACAATCTTGGTAGACCAGAACACTGACATGGAAGTATGTGGGACCCTAGAACACTGCCTTAGGCAATGCTTTTTGGCGACAAGAGAGTAAAGAGGAAAGGGCCATTTTCTATTTCTAGCCATGATCATATAACAAGGCACAAATGTACCTCTCACTGTAAATAACTAGGAAACTAAACAGACATAGATGAGTCAACTGATTACAGCTATTGGACAATTGAAAGCACCAGGCAGGGAACCCAGAGAGCAGGGAAATAAAGAAGGTGGGCCCTACGATTAGCCTAATTTTCTAACTGGAGGCACATTCTGACCCACAGTGAGATCGAGGAAATACCGAGAAGAACATGGCAGTCTCACTGAGTGAAAGTAAATAAAAAGCACAGGTGAAGGAGGTGGAAGTTTTAAGGCAGATATCCAAAGAAAGGACAGAGCTGCCGTTGCTACTATTATTACGACTACTTATACATGTATGCATATACATAGCTCCAGAAATCTGCCTAACAGTAGTCTTGATCCTTTATTGGTTATTAAGCCATACATGTGTAAGATGAAATTCCATTAGCTGAACAAAAAACCATGTCCATGGAGCTGTAAACTGAAATATTCCCAAAGCACGTGGAAGGTGATGCAATGTTCAAGCCCCAACCATTCAGAATTGAGTTCTCACTGATCAGCAGAACAATCAGTAAAGACCTCAGAAGGGTCGCATTTAGTAGGAGGGCTCAACAAACCTGAGAGGAAAGGCTGTTCTACACCTGAGCTAACAAAGCTTAAAACCAAGCTCCAGAGACTCCACCTAATCTGAAGTAAATAAAGTCTTCACCAGACTACTGGCCCACAAACTTTAAAGGAAAACAGTAAAATTTAAGTACTCAAGGACTTACTAATCACAAGGAACAATATTTAATTTAAAAAATTACTAGATGTGAAGAATCAGGAAAATGTGACATAATCAGAGGAAAAAATAATAAATAAAACAGACAAAAATGAGATGATGGCATTATCAGAAAAATATTTTGAAATAGATATTATGCATAACATGCTCAAGGATTTAAAAAAAAAATGAACATAGTGAGGAGATAAATGGGAAATATAAAATGTACCAAAAGAATAATCTAATTAGGAAAATATAATAATCTATAATAAAAATTTTACTATATGGAATACAGAACAGAACAGACTCTACAGAAATAAAGATCAGTGAGCCTAATTATATAGCTATAGAAACCATCCTAACTGAAAAGAGCAGAGAGAAAGAAGAATGGAAAACATGAGAAGACTTGGAAACCAGGAAGAACATATCAAGCATTTAGCATATATATAATTGGAATATAAGAAGGAAAGAGGAAAGAGAAAGAGAGAGAAAGCCAGAAAAAGAAAATACTTCAAACAATACTGGCATAAAACATTTTAATTTTGATGAAAAGTATAAAACCCCCAAATTCATGAAACTCAATAATCCCATGTGGGATAAACTCACACAGAGAGAAAACCACACCAAGCAACATGGCAATTAAATTCATGAAAACCAGTGATAAGGGAATGATTAAGTCCTAAAAGCAGCCAGAGGAAGAAACCCACATTGTTTAGTGAGAAAAAATTTAAAAAAGAATTACAGCAGATTTTCATTAAAAAAAAAAACAAAAAAACAAAACAGGTAAATTCAAAGATGATGGAATAAGATTTTTGTAGTATTCTTGCCAAGAGGGCATGACCTATATCTTATGTGGAAACATCAGACATTAGTAAATTGAGAGACATCTGCAAAGTACCTGCTCTGTACTCTTTGAGAATCTTGATGTCATTAAATCCAACTAAAAAGAGACCAGTTTAAGAGATGACATTGATAACAACAACGAAATGCAGTGCTGATCCTGAAGCTTATTTCTTCTTTATTTGCTATAAAGGACAGAATTGGCACAGCGATCAAAAGTTGAATAAGTTATGTAGATTATAGATTAGTGTTGTATCAATGTTATTTTCCTGATTTTTATCATTGTACTGTGGTTATGGAAATGCAAGTATTTAGGGATAAAAAGACATCATTTCTGCAACTTTCACATGGTTCAGAAAAAATGGTGATATCTATTTACACATATAGAGATCATGATGAATCGAATGTAGTAAAATGTTAGTGATTGGGAAATCTAAATGGAGTTTATGAAAGAGTTCTATTTAATCCTCTTATAATTTCCCTGTAAAATGAAACTATCTCAAAAAAAGTTACCCCCTCCTCCAAAAAAAAAAAAAAAAAAAAAAAGCCAATACACCAAGGCAGCCACTGACTCCCCCAACACACACACCTATGCTTTCCCCAGGTGAAGCCACCTTTCCCGGCTCCAAACAGAGACTTGCCCCATCTCCAGACTCTTGCATGTCCCTCTCAGTCACTAGTGCTTTATAGGAGCCAGATCTCTGACAGGCTCAGTCTACTTTTGGCCACAAACCTCAGCAGTCTTGCACTTCAGCCTCACTTATGAGCTTGAATTTTTCTCCACATAGTTATTTATTTTGTTTTTTACCATAAATATGCCCATCGCTTCTCTTTTTCATGTTTTAAATGTCACTGCTAAGAGTGTATTGAAGCCTGAAATTATGGAACCATTTTGACCAAAAGTTTCATTAGGTGGCTTTAAGAAAAGCTACAATCACTGTTGGACCATCCAGCAATGAATATTTTGCCTATAACTAAGTATAATGCAGAATTGTGATCTTTTAGAGTCATTTCTGGTTTTGGAAATCCAGATTTGGATTTCTTGTTATTTTTATTAGTTTTTTATTGTTTTGATTTTATTTGGCTTTAT
This sequence comes from Tadarida brasiliensis, assembly GCA_030848825.1. Classification (NCBI taxonomy): domain Eukaryota; kingdom Metazoa; phylum Chordata; class Mammalia; order Chiroptera; family Molossidae; genus Tadarida; species Tadarida brasiliensis. Next base: position 225,407,860 of record CM061257.1, on the reverse strand, counting down.
ACATTTATTGTTTCAGCAGTATAGTCTATCACCTGGCATGTAACCATGCAGAATGAATGAAAAAAAAAACAAAAAAACAACCAGCTGAAAATAATTCATGTCTGCATGATGTTTGATCTGAAAAACTGGTGCTGACCCACTTGAAGCATTCACCCAACAAGGATTTTGAGTGTTTACCATGGTAAAGTGGGTTTGGACATGTGATCGTGAATCATACTTACCATAGCTTCCAGGGCTGGACAGCCTAACAGGAAAGAGAAACTGTCAATAAGTAATCAAAACAGACACCAATAAAAATGCTCCTAAGGGTTCAAAGAAATGAGAGATGAATTCTAGCTCTAAGGGATTAAATAAGGCTTCCAGGAAGAAGTGGCTTTTGAGCTGTGTCTTGAAAAACGGAATATCTGTAACTACTTCAGGAAGAGGTAGGAGTTTAGACTTGGGGAAACTTTTGTTAATGGTAGAGCAGCATTGGAAAGAAAATATCATTATTCAAACAGATGAGTTACAGTAACATTTGACCATTTTATATGTTCATAATGACTGGGTTCCTTTGTCATCCACAGCTTCCTTTTCCCTCATCACCTATTATTTTCTAACTAGCTTGTGATTTTTCAATCTATCTAGCTTTAGAATTCCCTTTGCTAGCCCCTTAAAGGAACAGTGGTTGCTAAAGGGTTAGTGATTTTCTACAAGCAAAATCCCAGTCTCTGGAGAAAAAAGCAGCAATTTTTTGGTGACCATTTTTAATAGTTAGCAAGCCCTTCCTAATAAAATAAAAAAGCCCTGTTGAAATGTTTATTGCTTCTTAAGGAGACAATGCAATCGTTTCTGCTTTTATTTCAGCATTTTGTCCTTGGTAATTATCTTTCTTTATGCCACTGGCAATGTAGCATACTGGACACATATGTTGGAATTCTGTCAATCTGAATACAAATCCTGGTTTTGCTACTTTTTGAGTATGGCCTGTGATATTTCTTCAATTGGTAAAAATGGAATGATTCCTGCAAACCTTTCTGGCTTGTAGAGACAAAGACAAGTTAAAGGAGTCAAGGTGTCTAACTAGTTTACATAGAAGTTAATCAGTAAATGCTGCTTTCCTTTCCTCCTCCCTGCCTTTATCATGCTGTTCACTGGGTCTTATAGGCTCTCCTCTTCTTCCCATCATCTTTCTGTTTATTAAATCCAACTCATTGTTCAAGACTGACTCTATCTTCTCTGGATCCTTCCCTAAATGCCTTACGTGATAATTATTTGAACTTTTACTTTATGCTCTAACGACATGTGGATGAAACTTCCATTTAGCACTTAGAGTGGAATCAAACAGCTCAGGGCACCAGTTCAAAGGCACTTGGCAGTGCTGCTATTCCATCATCTGTATTAACAGGCAATGAATGCAATCAAATCCGAAGAAAGAATGTGTGAGGAGGTTTAAGAGTTCTCCATCATGACTGAGATCTGTTCCACTTGTCCAGGGGGTCAAGCAAGCTGCTGGTGATACCAATATCAAGGATGATGTTGAGGATTCATTTAGGCCATAAAGAAACACTGGGTGATTAAGAAAATAAAGTTAAAAAAGAGCTCATGTAGGCAGAACTGGACTATCTGGGCACTTGGGACTCCGGAGGGTCATTTTGACACCATAAAACTCTGTCTCATGTGTTCTCTGTAGAATCAAATGTTGTGAGATACGTCGTTTTGTTTTTTTTTGTTTTTCTGCATTTCTTTCCTTCATATTTCTTTATCCCTTTTCTAAACTACATTGCAACCTTTATATATATATATATATATATATATATATATATATATATATATATTTAAATTGATTAGAGAGAGAGATAAACATCGATGAGAGAGAGCATCAATTGGCTGCCTCCCTCATGCCCCCCACTGGGGATCGGGCCCACAACCTGGGCATGTGCCCTGACCAGGAATCGAACCAGCGACCTCTTGGTGCATGGATCAACACTTAACCAGTGAGCTACACCAGTCGGGCCAATGTAATCTCCTGAGGATCAGAATTATTCCTCAAATATAACACTTGTTTAATGAATATTGAACAAAATTAAAATGGAAATTAAATATATGGTAGCTGAGTAAGGCAGAAAGAAGTCAGCAGGGAGCCTAGCACTTTGGATAATAATAGCTAGTCTTGTATTTAAGTGCATTGCATACATTGTTTTCTTTCATCCTCATAACAGCCCTATTTGATAAAAGCAGTTACGACCCCTGCCTTACAGAAAAAGAAACTGAAGTTTAGAGAGAGCTTGAGTAACTTGCCTGAGGTTGGCCTCAGGTACATGGCAGAGCTAGGTTTCAAATGTAAACCTAAAACTGAATCCAGTGTCTGTAATCCTGAATCTTCAGCCACTTTATCTTCCAAAAGTCCTTTCTCTTCTTGTTGACATTACAATCTGGAAAACTAGAGGATTCTTCCTGTACAAGGACAGGCTAGCCAACACTAATTATTTTCTTTTACTGTTCATTAAAGTAAACTAAATAATGTAGACATCAATCTACTGAAATTTGAAAAATGAGGCATAATTGCTGTATTTACTAAAGTTGGAAAATCATGTTGTCCACAGAAATAAATCACTGAGGACCCTACTTAGGTGTGTGGGCTGTCAGACCCTCTAATAGAGATTTCAGAGAGAACCAACCAGGATTTGATTTTGTTTCCTCGTGGATTTATAGAGATAATCTCCTTTTTTTTTACTGAACATTTTTCTTTACCTTCAAGATTTGGTGATTCACATAGTTTAGCTTGATTGTGCTGATGAAGTGAAAAGCATGGAGAACTCAGGAAAAAATGTTTTTGACAATGGCTTCTCTGGCCACCTTAGCAGAGTTTTGACTCTTCCCATGCCCTCTGAATAGACACATTGTCCCCTGGGGAAGGAGACTGGTGGGGCGCTTTACTCAGAGAAAGACTGAAGGTAAAGGAGAGGAAGAGAAGACCAAAAGAACCTGGCTCCTTAGCAAAGAACTCACTAACCAGAGGGTTTTGCCCAGGAAAATGTTGGCCTTGGCTGCTCTCTAGTGGTGGGCAGTGTTCACTGTCAGCGATTCCTTCCGCAGGGATTCCAAATGGAAGGATGAAATGGAAAAATCCAAGCATTTGGTTGGCCACTTAAAGAGGGGTTGTTGCAAAGGAAGGATATGCGGTCACACACACACACACACACACACACACACACACACACGCACGCACACGCAACAGGAGGCCTGGAGAAGGTAGGACGCACCTTTTTCTGAATGGGAAAGGAGAACATTGGTAGAAAGATGGAGTCTTCTATGGCAGCTAGGAAAAGGTGTGAGAGAGAAGAATGCCATTTTCAGAGCCTTGACACTTTCCTGAGGGCTGCGTTCACCATGCTCTTCCCCTAATTACTGGAAGCAGCCATAGAAAGGCCTCATCTTCCTCATTGATGTCCAGTCTAAATTTAGGTACTGGCAGTTCCCCAAATCGGTGCCGTCCTGGCTCCAGAGTTTCCGCTGGCTTCTTGCCCAGCCTTACAGAGCCAGAGGAAGAGAATGAGAAGTAGCTCTTGCCACCTTGTACACGCCCATTTCTGGGGGAAACACGGAGGCTCCTCCTCTTCTTCTTTCCACCCTGCATCACCCAGCAAAGGTGGGAGAGCCCAGGGGTGGGGAGGAGGGTTCCGGTGCCACTCATCTCAGTCTTCCCCCAATCATATTTTGCAGATGACTACACTGATGTTTTGTCTCATCAGCATTTAGAAAAAAAGATCATTAAGTAAAACCAATTTGGAGTTCTTTTCTTTTCTTTTTGCCCACATTGAACTTATAACTTGTGTTTGGTTCTGTCCCTGTGCTGATTTTCTAAGAAAATGTGTGTAGGTACATCATCCCTTTGGGCCTCATTGACTGCATCTGTAAAACGGTGGTAGCAGTGGAGGGAGGCTGGTTGATAGTCTAGGCTCCTTCTACCTTTGACACACTCTGGGATATTGTGTTTCATCAAAAGCACATATCAATTTAACCAGAAAACATCCTGGATTGTGTGAGAAACCATCTGGGTTCTCACCGAGAGGAATACTCAGTCCACATCGGAGGGTAGCAGGTAAGTGCACAGCGCTCCCCTGAAGACACTTCCTTTCCAAAGAGTAGGCAATAAGATCCTAGCCTTCAGCAGAATAAAGATCTTAGGTGAAGCTTCCCGGATCCTCCATGGTCTAGATCTGCTTTGTGTTTGCGTCTCTATCTGTAAAACAAAGTGGAGGATGAGAGCCATTATTTGGATAATCCAAGCAGAAAGAAACCCCACAACACCCACACGTGCTGCAATTAGCGAGACATTTCAGGCAGAAGAGGAGCTGGAGCCGGGACTCCCGGGAGAGGGCTCCAGGCTTCGGGAAAGGGGCAACGCTGTTTGCATGACACCTCAGTGTGCTTCCACAGAGGCCTGAGCACAGAGTGACGTGGTCACGGGGCATGACGAAAGGAGAGCCCGGGGTAAAGTCGTCCATGTCCCTGAGGACTTGGTAGAAGAAGCTAAAGGCAGTGGAAAGGCTAGTGCTCAGATGGGCTGGTGAGTACCAAAGAAGGCTTCGATAAACATGCCCAGGGAACTCGACAGACTGTGGGAAATGAAGGCTGCTAATCAGTGAGGACGAGGATGAAATTGATGATCATTCTAAACTGGCGGAGAGAGCGAACGCGTTACTTCAATCTAGTTTTAACGGGAAAGTGAAGCAAACAAATCGGGACTATTAGGACATAATGAAAACCTTGCCAAATAGCTATTGGCAACAATTAGGTGAGGGAATACAGAACTCAGAAAATTTGCACATTTATACATCAGCTAGACAGGCACCTGAGATTATTAAGGGAATTGGATGATATGAAGTACTTACTAAACAGCTCACACTTCGTTTTGAAAAAAATAATTATAGCTGAGAAGATAGCAAGTGTCCTTTTTTAAGAAAAGGATCTGACAGAATCCTCTTTCAGAAAGTTGTATTAGTTCCTGAAAGAACAATCCTACACATTTGAGGTGCAAGCAGTGAACAAAAGATAAACAAAATACTATTTGTTTATATTTAAATCCTAGATCTCTTTATGACCAATCAAGGCAAGAGGTGAATACTTAATAACAACAGTGATAAGCAGAAAAAAAGAAAAAGATATGAAAAAGTAGTAATACAGAACATGAGTTACCTAGATATACTATAATTAATCAACATTAAATTCCAGGAGGCCAAGCCTTGCTGAACAAGGCTAGAGAATTGCACAATATGTTGTAATGGACAGGAAATGCCTTTATGAGCTGTGTGACCCTGACCAATTGACTTAACCTCTCTGTGCCTGAACTATTGGCAACCTTGTGAAACTCCTCATTTTCCTGAAGTTCAAATGAGCACTTAATATGAGTACAATATCTAAAATTGATCTGGCCCTTAGCAAATACTAATTCCCTTATATTTCCATTAAAAAAAAAAAAGCCTATCTTGGCTTTTGGTAGATAAAATTTGGACATTTTATGCACAGCACTTCAACTAATTAGAGAAAGGCACTTCAGAAATAATTTTGGCCAGATGTCCCATTTTGTGCATGAAGAAACTGAGGCTGAGAGATACTTCCTGGACTGCTGGAAGTCATGCAGATGGTCTCAGTTGTGGCCAGGACTCTTGTTCTAAAGCCTTTTCACTCCTACCATGATGGAGTTAGTGTCCAGTCACAACAACATCGCTGAGAGGGAGCAGATCCTAAGGGAGAAAGAACTTCTCAGAGAGTAATTTCTTCACTATTTGAAGCACTCTGAAACATATAAAACGGTGCAGAGGTGGAAAAGATTATTTGGAGTCCTGGGAGCCCCAGGAATAACTCTTAGTCTTAAGATTATTGGTACATGGACAAAATCTATTTAGAATCCTAGATTTTGAGGATTTAAAAGGACCTCAGATTATTTAGCCCACAGTCGTCACTTCCAGAAGGCCCTTGTTAATAATCCCTGCAGAGGGTTATTCAGCCCCTGATTAATTTGATTATCCCACCTGTGACGAAAAGCTTACTACCTGTCAAGACAATCCAGTCCATCTTTGGGCAACACTGGTTACATAAAGGTCTTCATTCTGACCGATGAAGTATTTCTGCTTAGCTAAACGCTTTAACTTCTATTGATTGGTTTTACTTTAGCCTCTGTGGTTACCCTATCAATCTAAACTTTCCCCCTATGACTGCCCTTCAGATCGCTGGAGACACTTATGCTATTGTTCCTAATGTTTCTTCCCCCACTTAATTACTTTTAATTTCTCCGATGATTTGATTTCAGCTATCTTCATTATCCTGGTTGCTCTCCCTAAGTCCAAGGCTCCGAGCTGAATACAGCCTTCATGATGCACATACCACACCACTCACACTGATGGTCACTTAATTCTGCTTGGGCTGATGTGACCCTAGTTTCTAGGAGTTTCCCAAAGTGGGTCTGCAATGCAGCACCCATCCTGTCAAATGTTCTGTGAAAAATGGGTTCTGTGGCCACGTGAGCCTAGGAAAACCATATATAATTACCCTATTGGAGATTACTGATGTACAAGAACCTATGAAAGACTCTCAGAAATCCTGCAGTGAAAAAGATCCACATTTGTTTAATATAGCATTTCCCAAATATATTAGGTAACAAAATTTTTTTATAAGCTAACATTTAAAAAAGTCTCTTTTTTAAAACTTTTAATATAAAGAATTTCAAATCTATCAAAAGTAGAGATAATTGTCTAGTGAACCCTATGCATCTATAGCTCAGGTACAATAATGACCAATTCATGACCAGTCTTGTTCAATACACCTCCATTCACTTATCCCTCTCCAAGATTACAAAAGCAACTTCCCAATAAACACAGCATTTTATCATTAAGTATTTCAGTAGGTTGATCAAAATATAACTGATTAGTACTCTGATTTGACACAAAATTAAATTGCTACTATCACAATAGATAAAGTCAGAAATTTCTCAGTATCATCAAATATCCAATCAGTATTTCCATTTTATCAAATATCTTATAATTCTTTTGTTCAGTTTTTTTTTTGAGTCAAAATAAGTCCAGCCTCTACACTGTGATTAGTTGATAAGTCTCTTCAAAGACAGAGTTGCAGACTGTGAGGTGGAGACAGGACCCAGATGGCGACATAAGAGACTCCTGAATTTCCCTTCTCCTGTGGACACAACAAATGGACAACTACACGTGGAGCAATTCTCTCTGAAAGAAATCCAGAAACTAGCTGAGTGACTCCTACACATCAAGTGTCTGAGAAAATATCCACTTTGAAATGGGTAAGAAAGGCTGAGATCCACTCTAGCTCAGTGCCATACAGTAGGGAGGGAACCCCCTACTTCCAGCTTCTCCCTGAGGAACAAACAATTTGGACCACACATCTACTGCCCCAACATGTAAGGCTGCCATTGAGGGACAGGCCCCCCCCAGTCACCTAGTTCTGATAGCCAACAGAGTTTGCATTCATGAGTCCCCAAGGCTACAGGACAGGCACAGGACCACCCCCTGTGGCTACACGTATGGGCTCAGTTTCATTGATCTATATGTGACCAATGCTTAAGTGTGTTGATTACCAACTATATATTTAAGTCTTGTAATCAGATATTTAAGTCCTCTCACTGTGTCCTTTATAAAGATTATTTTTCTTATATAGGTTCTTTAAATTTCTACGTAAGGTTTAGAATCAGTTTGGAATTTTTATAAAAATGCTTGTAGAAATTTTTATTGGGAACACACTGAACTAATAGGTCATTTTTTTTTTTTTTTTTTTTGTGAATTGTCACCTTGACAATATTGAGTTCTACAATCCATGAAGATAACAAAGCTTTCCATTTATTTAAGTCATCTTTATTGTTTCTCAGTAAAATTGTATGGCTTTTAGTGTGGAGGCCTTGGGAGCCTTTGTTGAATTTGTATATTCAACTCATAACCTGTGACATGGCTAGATTTATTTATTAATTCTAGTAATTCTTTTGGACAGTTTTCTTCCTTTTCTTCTCCTCCTCTTCCCCCTCCTCCTCCTGTTTCTCTTCCTCCTCCCCCTCCTCCTCCTGTTTCTCCTCCTCTTCCTTCTTTTTAATCCTCACCCAAGGAAAAGGGAGAGAGAGAGAGAAACATCAATGTGAGAGAAACATCAATCAGTTGCTTTCTATACATGCTTGGGCCAGATATCAAACCTACAACCCAGGTATGTGCCCTGACTGGGAAATGAACCAGCAACACTTCGGTGCACAGGTTGATGCTCAACCAAATGAGCCACTCCAGCAAGGCTGGGCATTTCTTGTTATTTTCTATGTAGGCAATCATTTCTTATGCAAATAGGTACAATTTAGTTCTGTCTCATATTTATGCCATTTTTAACCTTAATTCAATGGCTGGGACCTCCAGCATAATAGGGAATAGAAGTGAAGAAAGTGAGCACTCTTGCTTTGCTCCTAATCTCAAGGGGGAAAATTTAGTGTTTTATCGTTCAGTGTGATGTTGACGTTAGCTGTAGGTTTTTGTAGTCTTTCCTAGCTTGAGAAAATTCCCTCCTCTTCCTAGAGTACAGAAGTTCATTGATATAGCTTCAGATTCTACATTGCACCTAACCTTTAAGAAATCACTACTTGTTCTCCATAAAATACAGTGGTTTGATCATCAGGTAACCCAAATAATCGCACAAGTGGTTTTCCTTGAGACAGTCACCACACAGAACATTTATAATTGAAGTTTCCTCCCCCCACCACACATGCATTGAGGTGAAGGATGCAATGACTAATTAATACAGTTTTATGCTGCTGCCTTGATTAGTGCTAAATCATCAGTAACGGTAACCACACTTGCTTTTGTACCTTTAGTGCAAATGACAACATAATGAAAGGGAAGATAATGTCATCATTATTATTATGAAAATAGTTTTGATATCATGAACCACCTGAGAGAGCCTCGGCTCCCCTAGGGTTCCACAAACCACTCTCTGAGACTACTGCTCCTCTCTAGTTCTGCCCTACCAATAAAGCGTGACAATTATGAGGTCAATACTAAGTATCGTGAATCTTCAACGAGGTATTGGTTCAGCAGGATAAAACTGGGGTGCTGCCACACCCTATGTGAGCTCAAGGAATTATTTTGCTCATGGGGGGTTCTTTGCCTTGACTCATAGAGTTTAACCCCCAATTCAGTGTTTAGCTAGAGACTTGGGTAGACTTCTCTGGAGTTTTCTGGAGCTAATCTTCATTTAAACATATCTGCCCCCTAAATTCTAACTTCTGCAGCTTCCAATCTCTGTTCTTCAAGTCAGATTGATATGTTCTTCTTGCCATAGTCTGAGGGGAAATCATGGAGCTAACATTTTTTTCTCTTCTCTTAGACACCATGGTCCTTCACTGCCCATTGTCAAATGTCTGAGAATTGTGTGCATGTTTGAGATATATATTCCATTTCTCTATTTGTTCATCATTAAAGGAAAATTGATTCCATTTACTCCACCATGCCCAGATAGAGATATCAAATTATTACGTTTCTAAACCCATTATTTCCAGTGGGTTTGTCAGTGATTTTGTTTTGTTGTTGTTTTATAATGATTTTTTTTTCATGTCTCCTGAAATATTTTAAAATCTTCGTTCATCTTTTCTCTAGTACTTTAATTTGACATGGTATACACATAATTCAAGACCTTGTATGCCTTTTGAGGTGATTGTACTCCTCTGGTATCTAGTTATTATAGCTGTGGGTTCATGTTCCCTGGGGGCATCAGCTATTCTGATTGCTAATGTGATTTGGAGAAGAACTTAGAAAAAAAGCTTATCTGTGTTAGAACCTAGTAGGTTTAAGAAAAAGGGAAGGGTTTAACCTGTGGACTGAGAACTCCAGGGACCAGAGCTCCCTTGTTTACCACTCCCGTTTGCTGTCACCCCACCATTCAGTTCTTCTGGTCGTGGTTTCATCTTCTAGACCTTGGAAAAGCAGTGAAAGGAGACAGTTTACTGAAAGTGTAACAGCAGCCTTGAGGGTTTTGATCTGAAGGGCTGGGGAGTGAATGACAGGAGAATTGGTTAACCTAACTGTATTCATCAACTCTTCATTCCAGCAGAGCTTTGGAAGTGTCTCACCATTCACCCTTAGAAACCTACACTGAGGGTCTGGTCCACTGCCGCAGCGTTCTCCCACTACATTGGCAGTCTGTGAGGGTCTCAAGGTACCACAGGCAGACATGAAACATCCACCTTTATTTCAGTCTTTATTTTCCCACTTTTGGTGGATTTGCCAGCCAAAAATTGCCCAGAGTTTCCCACAGGGGTTTGATATTGCTATTGTTACCAGTTGTTGGGATCCAGGCCTTTCTTTTATTTCTAAGATTTGTTCAGGATTTAAAAATGATCAGTTGGAGTGAGCCATCCCTGCTATTTTGTAATTAAAAATCTCTAATTCTCAGTTTTTAAATTTAAAATCGGGGTAATATTAATGTCTACCTCATAGATCAAATGAGAAAGTATACATAACATAGAGCTTTCTGGAACAGTGTGAAAGCTCCCTAAAAGTTTGCTGTTGCTATTCTTACTAGTATTATAATTAATTATGAAATATTGAAGAAAACATATCCAAAGATAACACTACATAAGAGACCTCCTTCTACATTTATATCAATCTCTTGTCACTCACTGAGTATATTTATTAAAATAAGAATAATGATTTACTAAGCCACCTAATTGTATATGATTCAGGGATATCTCTCCAATGGTACACAAGTGTGTCGTGGAAGGTACCTGCCAATGCTGTGTTGAAATTTAGAAACATTACTTGTACACAGGGCTCTGTTCTACTTTACCAGGACAGATACATTAATCTCTCACTTTTCCCTCTGTGAGGGATTAGCAGTTCAGCAGTAATGAACAGTATTTCTGAAATTTATACTATTAATATAGACACATAAGCCCACCGATGATGCAAGAAAACTAAGATGAAATGAAGTTGTCTCGTTTATTTTGCTCATCAATCTCGCTCTCTCTCTCTCTCTCTCTCTCTCTCTCTCTCTCTCTCTCTCACACACACACACACACACACACACACACACACAGTATATAATATAAAGATCCTACTTTAGGAGATACGTAATTTTTCTATGATAGAATGGAGAAAAGAATGCTAACTACTTCCTTTATCCAATGTACTGCAGAGATCAAACTTCTGGCAAACTCAGCCACCAGAAAATAGAATTCTTTATTAAAGTGAAGTTGTTAAGGAATTTAATTAGTTAAATATGTATAGCGTTTCAATTTCAAGTCTTTGGATGACAACAATGCTAATGCATAGTTCTTTTCTCACCCAACTTTCTTTGTTGGAAGAAAAGCCTGTGTATCTAATTCTAAAACAAGAACCACCATGGTGAGTACTTCAGTGGAGATATAAAGGGTTATAGGGTGATGCGTTGTGATGGTCAGTTCATGTGTTAACTTGGTGAGGCTATAGTTCCCAGTTACTCATCAAACGCTAATCTAGGTGTCGGTGTGAAGGGATTTTGGAGATGTAATGAATGTTCACGATTATTTGACTTCAAGTAGAGGAGATTATTGTAGACAATATGGGTGAGCCCAGTTCAATCAGTTGAAAGGCTGTGAGAGCGGAGATGTCCTAGAAGAAGAACTTCTGCCCATGGACTACAGCTGCAGTTCATGCTGGGCAGGTCCAGTCTTCCTTTCCTAGTGGCCCATCCCACAAATTTCTGACTTACCTAGAAATCCTCAGAAATTGGACAAGCTAACTCCTTGTAATAAATCCCTTAATATATACATATATCTTACTGGTCGACCCCTTAGAGATACGGGGGTTAATTCTGGATTCTTGGTGGTGAAGATTTAGAGCAATGCCTTATCAGGTGAGTGGGATTTAACAGGGAGGGTCAAGCCTACTGGACGGTGGAAAGGTATGGACATTCTTATACTTCTCAGCTCCAGCATTATATTTTCACTCCTTTAACCCTCTTTCATGCCACTACTTCCTCTTATATGCTCTGTTATTTCAATTTGCTGTTTATCATAATGCTAATATTTACCATTTTTTTCATACCCACTGTGTGCTATGATAATGTGCATTTTTTTCTAATTTCTTATAGCAGTGATTATTCTTATTTTATGAATGAGAAAACTGAGTCTCCAATAAAGTACCGTTGCAAACTTTATTTCATGTCCTTGTAACGTTGTCAGCTCTATTTCCACTAGAGAAAGGCATCCTGATATCTGTAAGAGACTATCACTATGAGCCTCAGGGAAAAGGCAGAACACCCTCAAAAATGGCTACAGAACACTGTTGAAAATGAATGCTCATAATACTGTCTCTGACAGTAAAGGAAAAATGTTAAGATCAGTATTTTCTATTTAAGAAAGAAAACCACAAATCTTTGATAACATTTTGAATTTGTCAGGGTTGGGGAGAGAGAGAGAAAGGAAGAGAGAGAGAGAGAGGTAAATTATGAGGAATTGGTTACGTGATTATGGAAGCTAAGAAGCTCCACAATTTCTGCCTGAAAGCTGAAGACCAGGAAAGCTAGTGATATAGTTCAGTCTCCAAGCCCGAAGGCCTGAGGTCCAAGAAAGCGGGTGGTTTCTGAGTTCAAGGCCAAAACAAGTCCAATATTCAGCTTCAGCTGTCAAGCAGAGAGGAAATTCATCCTTCTTCTGCAGTTTTATTCTATTCAGGCCCTCAATGGATTGGATGATGCCCACCCAGACTGAGGCTAGGGCAATCTGCTTCACTAATCATACTGACTCAAATGCTAAACTCATACAGACCACTAACTGATTCTTTCTCATAAGCAGTCAGAGGATGGGGTCTTTCCAAGAAGGTGAAGAAGAAAATTTCATGAGGGTATGGGATTCCAAAGTGGAAAAGGAAGATGGGCCAATAAAATGAAAGTGCTAGCTTGTGAGTTGAATACAATGGTCACCTTTTTAAAGATTTTGCACAGGGCATCACAGTTATGTGGAAAGAAGAGCAGATTAGAGCAAGGAACATAGAACTCGGTGCTTTAGAGTCCGAAGACTCGCTGATTCTGTTGCTTTTCAGCTGACTGGATGAAAATGAAATGAATATTAGTTATCTTTTGCACCTGATTCTGCTGATACCCACCATCCATGCTCCTTCTCTTCACTGCCTTCTGCAGTTATGATTGGCCTGAAGCCTTTGCTCAAAGACAGCGAGTTCAGCTCACCCAGCATGCCGGGCTCACTTGTCAGGGTCTGACAGCTGCGTTCGTTTCCCAGCTGCCTCCAGCATCATCTCAGCCCTCCAGACAGTCTCTGTGAATCCTGAAGTATGGCTTCTGCCTTCCCTGCCTGCGATTTCTATGTCTTGGCTCACAATGCAGCTGTCTTGCCATGAGCTTCCATCCAGCCTGACACACGGAGACACTGCCTTTTCTGCTTGTCATTTCCTACTGTCCACCCATCCAGCTCCTCCGGCCACACACAGAACCCGATATTAACCCACAGAGAATCATTCAGGAGCTCTGGAGAAGAAAAGGAGTGAGATGGGGTGTGCCTACCCTCTTCCATTTCTCAGGCTGCATTCAGGATAGTTCTCTTTGTTTGCAAACTCATAACACAGGGAGACCAAGCTCTGGGACCTGCAGATAAGACCTGTGGTTATTTTTTATTTTATAATTCCCATATAACTGAATACTTTGGGAGACCCATAGAATTTGAGATAAAGGGATTTCACCTGTAATAGAACACTCTTGTTTCTCTTTTTCCCAAAGAGAACAACATAAAACACCCTTTCCCTTGCAGAGGCACAGGCAAGACAGGGGCAGGACCTCGAGGGTCAGTGAGGTCACCTGGAGCCTACTGGAAATTGACCAGGTGAGTAATTTATAGCAGACATTTGACAAAGGCATGGCTGGAATGAATATATTCTGTGCCATAGAGTGGACAAAGACCTATTACTTAAAATCTGATCTTTAGATTACTTCATAAAATATTGAGGATAAAAGTCCTGATATAAAAAGTGGCATCCGAAAGCAAGTTGTTGTGGGACAAGAACGGAGTGGCTATGAGCTTGAGAGGGTCAGCAGGACTTGGATAGTGAAGATGAGGACTTAGGACTGGGCTATAAAGGAAATTCTTAGGAATACCTAATAAAGATTTTTCAAGGGCTCCTTATGTAAGAGCGATGGAAATTTTCTATAAGAACCCCAGTAGATGTTATTGACATTTTCCTTAAATAGTACGCATAAAATAATAGAGAGTAACACATATCTAGCTTAATTTTGTCATAGTATAAGTTGACATTTCCAATAAATACTTTTGCTATCTTCATAAGAACCCAAGTTGGAGGACCCTGACAAGTTATTGGTATAGGTAGACATCTGCACAGGACAGCAGGACAGATCTTACCTGTTATTGCCTTCAGGGTTAACTTGTTTATTCATTTATTTATTCAGCAAATACTTATTGAACAACTACATGCTTGACCCTCTTCTAAGTGCTCTCTCTTCTAAGTGCTATCTATCTATCTATCTATCTATCTATCTATCTATCCATACATATACATATACATATATATATATCAGTAAAAAAACATTAAAAACTTTTTATTGATTTTTATTTTATTAAAAATTTTTTTTCTTTATTGATTTTTAGAGAGAGAGGAAGGGAGAGGGAGATAAAAACATTGATGAGAGAGAACATCTATTGGCCACCTCCTGCATGCCCCCCACTGGAAATTGGGCCCATAACCTGGGCATGTGTCCTGACTGGGAATCGAACTGGTGACCTCTTGGTTCATGGGTCGACACTCAACCACTGAGTCACACCGGCTGGGCAAGAAGACAGATATTAAAAGAATCTTTGCACTCATGGCAAAGCTAGGTTAGTTATTTTCTATAGAGAAAGCTACTGTGACAAAGCCTGTTTCTACTAAGATGTAAACATAGAGAAGAGAGGATGGATAGAGAAATAGAGATAGAGCAAGAGCTAGAGTGAGAGAGACAGAGACAGAAGGAGAGACAGAGATTGAGATTCTGCATGAATACATGAATGACAAGGAGTAGTTCCTTAGTATTCTAAAATCTTACTTATGTGAGGTAGTCCAGGTTTCTAGAGCTACTCCATTAATGCCATCAGATATTAGATATTAAGTGAGAACCGAAAAAGAAGTAATTGGTGTTATCTGCTGTCAATCCCAGTAATTATTGTGAATTTAATCAGGGAAATATGAGGCTCATTGGGCATAACTGTGTCTGACGTCTAGCGTGAGTTCATTCTTCGGGGGAAAAGTGGGAGAGGAGAAAGAGGGTTAAGCAGTAGAAGAGAGAAGACAATGGATTGGTGAAGAAGAAGCAGGGTTGAGTAAACAAGGATCTCAAACGCCTAGAAGCTGCAAAAGATTTATTAGCGTCATGCTTTCCACATTGATGTTTTGTTTTATTATATTTATTTCCTCCCCTTTCAAACCGTCAATTAGGCCTTGAGAAAGGAGTCCGTGCACCTCTAAAACTTTCCGCTTAATCACCTATAGTGAATGCTCATTTAATGATTGTCTTTTTGTACCAAACAAGAAGTAACAACGCTTTAAGCAAAAGAAATGGAATGAGAAAGAAATTGCCTAATCAGCCCTGCTCATGCAGTGCTTTGCAAGAAAGATTATTGAATTTTCAGTCTCTGCAGAATTTTAATGAAGCTCCATCTTGCTGGAAAATCCAGTCTTTTGTCAATAGAGTTCAATAACTTGACCACCCATGTAATAAGATGTACCAGTTGAAATCTTTCACACTGCCAAAGCCAGAGGTATGCTAGAAGTACCTTAGAAATATGGAAGCACTCTCTGTGTCTGCCACCATGGATAAAGCTCTGGAGGTCATGGCTGTAATGCTAGGGTATAAATAGTTTGTCTACTATGATATAAAGAGTGTACCCACTAGTTAACTAATATTTGTAAGGACACAATATGTTAGCCATAATTATTATGTGTCAGATACTCTTCTAAGAGCTATGCCTACAATCACTCTTCTTATTCCCATAACAACCGGGAGGCAGTTATTCTCATTAACTGCACTTTGCATGTGAGAAAACTGAGGTCTAGTGCAACAGATAGAGTGACCTCAAAGGCTCTGATGGATGCCCTAATTCTTGAAGCCTGTGAATATATTCACACCAACTTTATATAACAAAAGGGACTTTGCAAATATAATTAAGTTAAAGATCTTGAGATGGAGAGATTATCTGGATTTTCTAGATGGTCTTGCTGTAATCACAATGGTTCTTACTAGAGAGAAACAATAGAGTAGAGATACACAGAATAGATGTGATTATGGAATCAAGGGTTGGAGTGATGCAGGAAAGAGCCAGGATCCAGGTGACCTCTAGGTGAAGGAAGAAATAAAGAAATGGATTCTCCTTTAGACCTTCTAGAAGAAACCAGCCCTACCACTACCTTGACTTTAGCCAGATGAGACTGATTTCAGACTTCTGGCTTCTATAACTGTAAGAAAAGCAGTTTGTGTTATTTTACGCCATCCAGTTTGTGGTTATTTGTTACAGCAACAAGGGGAAACTAATGGACTTAGTAAGAGTAGGTAATTCCCATAGTTATTCCTTCAGGGCAGGGTTTCTCAGCCTTAGCACTACTGACATTTTGGGTAGATTTCAATGCCGTGGGTGCTGTCCTGTGTTTTGTTGGATGGTCCACAGTTACCTTGGCCTCTAGGCAGTGGACGCTAGCAGCAATCCCTTCTATTTGTAACAACCCCAAATGCTTCCAAATGTTGTAGGATATCTCAGAGAGAAGGGGGGAATTCTCCCCAACTAAGAACCATTGATCTAGGGGGTGGTAGAGTCGGGATTCAAGCTCAAGTTCTCTGGATCAAGAAAGACTCAATTATTACTGTCTACTGTTTCATCACGTGGTTGTTAAGGTGCAAATGTAATTGTTAATTATTAGCAAAAGCTTGGTCCTGGAGGAAGATAAATTTCAGTGCATTGGGAGCTTAATATTGGGAATGTAAATCCTTAGAAACCCAGTTTCAAATCCTTGTAAATCCTTTGTCAGCTATCGTGGGTTGGGTTTAGTATACAAAATATATATTAAGGATCAACCTCTGGGAAAGGAAGAAGGAGAATCATCATTGTGCAGAGGGGGAAATTAAACTGCAATGCAGCCTGACAAATCCTCACCCAACACAGTGGAGCACTCTAGAGAGAACATTATCTGTTAAAGTTGTCCCACACTGGACCAAGACAGCCAGGCCTTTATGCCAATGCCTCACATAGTCACCAGATACTGGCTGTCTGGGAAGAGTATGAGGACCGGGCAGCTCTCTGAAGCTGAAGTAGAGTCCAGAGGAGGTGGCTGCTTTGCTCAAAATTGAGGGGCGATTCCTTCCTCAGAGGGGAATCTAGGCAACATATCTCCATATCTACCAATATCCATCCAGTGTGTTGTTCAGGTCCCCTTCTTCATATATGTTTTGGGAGCAGATCTAGGATTCCTGTAGCTGCTCAACCTGTGAACACCTTAGAAGAAGGAGACAAGTGGGACAAGCCTCCACAACTGCATTTGGTCTTCAGTCTACAAATGATTTGTCATTCCTCTCCTTCACTATCCATTCTATATTATCTCACCTCTGGCTATCAGTTCTGATGAACTTGGTGGCTTACCTGGTGGAGTGACCCCACTCCTCATCCCTGCGGTCCTTGATCCCTTGTCACCATGCCCTTCTGAGGCCTAGATTAAATTGGGCAAGTATTTACCATGATGCACTCAAGTGGATCATCTGGTCCCTGCTGTGTAACCAAAAGATAACTTCTTCCTAATGATCAGGGTCAATTGTCCTTGTCACAATGAGTACTTTACTTTTTACCTGCTGCTTCCTGCATTCAAAGAGCCCAAAGAGACCAAATGGCAGCCATACTTATAATTCAGTTGTGCCCTAGGAAAATTGTACAGTCGTCCCTCATTTATAGCGGTTAATCTGTTCCAGACTCTAGCGGTTTCACTTGGCGTTGAAGGATTCCTGGGGTGCTCGAATACATAGGCCTACACTCCATATGTACAGTAATTTTAATTTTAATTGTAATAGAGGGGTGTATAATTGACGCAGACAACCAAACGCGCACTGTATCATTTTCACTGTCTCGATCAACTTTTTAATGAATATATTTGAAAAAACCACAATAGAATGAAGCCAGGAAAGTCGAAGTGCTAAGTGGCAAGGGACAACTGTATTCCATTTGAGGACCAGAGCCTTTAAGCCATGAGGATGAAAGGCATACAGTCCCTCAGTGGGTCATTGGAAGTAATTCTAGGTGGGACCATACCTGCTACCACCTCTTGGTTCCTGGACATATTTATTTACCTATTGTGGGCATAGTACCATATACAACCTTTGATATAATTCATACACTTTTCCCTAGAGAATGACTCTCCATCCTCCCTGAGGATTGTCTCTGAGCTGGCTCTTTGGATGTACTTTCAGTAGGCTACTCCATCAGTCTGGCACCTTCTAGATGGTGAACCCTTCATAGTCATGCCTTTCCTAGAGCAGCTGTGGTAACTGAACAAGGTGAAGGTGTAAACTAGGTGTTAATAAATCTGGTAACCCTACATCTGAGACATTTCAAAATAAATCTCACTTCTAAGCCTCTTCTCTTGATCTTTGGTTTTGGCCACCCTACACACCTGCCAATGCTCTAAGTGAAACCTGTTTCGTGGCTCTCTGGTCATACCCTTTCTCTGGAATGTCCTTCTTTCTTTGTTTTATTTAATTAATTTATTTTTGTTACAGATGTTTCTCCTTTTTCCCCCATTGACACCCTCTTCCTACCCCCCCCCCCAGCATTGTTGTCTATGTCCATTGGTTATGCTTATATGCATAAGTTCTTTGGCTTATCTCTTCCCTCCCCCTGACCCCCTCTTCTGAAGTTTGTCAGTCTGAACCCTACTTCTATGTCTCTGGGTCTATTTTGTTCACCCCCTTATTTTGTTCATTATATTCCACAAATAAGTGAGATCATGTTATACTTGTCCTTCTTTCTGATGGATTGTGCCCACCTTTAAACCTCAGTTTGGCATGCTCTCTTTCCTTCCTACAACACTAGGTAGTCACATCTTTCTTACCCACTTAAATGTCCTTCATCCAAAATACATCCACTGTTCTCTATCTGTCCTCTTTTCATCTACATATCAAGGTTTATAGCAAGGCACAGCTGTTCAAAAAAAAAAAAAAAAAAAAAAAGGCCACTTTTGAGGCTACTAAGGGCCCTCTAATCTCACCTTTTACAGGTGACCCGTGGCAATCACATGTTTACCATATAGTTCAGTACTTGATTTTAGATCGTCTTTTATTTTGTGTCTCTTATTTTTGTCCCCCATGTTATTCTAACCTATTTGAGGGAGAAAATTCACTCTTCCTTGGAATATCTAACATAGTGCTAAGGTCTACAGCACAAGTTTTCTTGGTTATTGAGATTCTCATTTGTTTTAAATTGTCCAGAAGTTTTACTGATTTTTACAAATATTTATTATCATAGTTAGATTTTGTCACAGTTAATTTCATATGGTGTTGCCTTTTTACTGTGTGATTTCTTAAATGAATATAAATAGCATTTTTCGAGAGAAGAAAATGCATGGAAAAATTAGGACTCTATGCTGGGCTCATTCATTAGACTAGCAGCTGTGATGTTTTGCAATAAAAAAAAAAAAAAAAGGAGAGTGATTTTAGGAGTTTCGTTCCATTACCACCAGTTTATTAATTTCTGTAAATCAAAATGGAACACATGGTGTTGACTCTTAGAAATTCCCAGAAGTTTGGTAGCAAAAATACTATCGGGGAGATGTAAAATCCATGGTGGAAGCTGGAAAAACACACACACACACACAAAAACAAACTCCAATGTCAGGAATGATCTGGGTTAAAATTGCTGCAAATAATACATTTTCATTTTTATTACAATTAAAATATATTATAAGTGATCATTGTTTAATACGCATCATTTTAAATTCAGGAGCTAGACATGAGATCAGTGTTGGTCGCATATTAGTAGTGTGATCAAATGACACTTCAGGAAAATTAGTACTGTGACTAATTTAATCCATTGTGTCTCAGTGTTTTTAATTGTTTAGAAGTTTTACTTCTAAAGAGTAAGAAACAAGGGAGGGCCCCAAGATAGGAGGTGGTTATAATGGTCTAGGCTGGAATGAATATGACCTGGACCAGGCTAGAGAGATTGTCGTAAGACATTTATAAGATTAGGTGATTTATAGACACGAAGGGTAAAAAGACTCCCAGTGTCCAAGCCTTGAACATTGGAGAGAGGAGGAGAAGGAGGAGTTGCTGGTTGAAATACAAAGGCACTGCTTTACATGAACCCAGAAATGATGGGTAACTGGAGATACATACATCTGAATCATTTGTCCAAATCTTCTATATGCAAGATTTTCACACTGGCATATTTTAATTCATTCAATGGATATTTGCCAGAAAGGAATACACTTTATAATTTATTTCTGAGGTTGGTAGTGTAGTCTCCCATTCTCTTTCACTGAGTAATACAACAAACCTTAAATTAACTGGATGTCCCAGTTAATGAATTTTCTGGAGAACTAACAGTTAAACAGTAGCAGAAGCAGCAACAACCGACAACAAAAAACCCCAAACAAAATACCTGTTAGGTTTTCAACAAGGTTCGAACAAAAGTGTTTGATTGCATTGCTCGCTCACTTTTATGTCTCAGCAAAGCAAAGTGAACCATTTTTTGCAAGAGCAGATGCTGTCAGTCTTCTCATTAGAGTATTCCAAGTATTACTGATTGTTTTAGGGCAATGACGAAATATTTGCTAAAAGCATTGTTTTAATGAATTCTGTTCTTCTTCCTTTTTCCCTTTGGCTCAGAGCTAAGCGCAAAAACAGTACAGATTATTTGAACGCACGGTTTAAGACAGACTTTGCTTGCCCAAGCTATCTAAAAGCAAAGTTGCTCAAGTGTCCTTGCACTTGGAACCTTGGTAGAGAAAATATTATTCATGTGAGTAACTAGTCCTTCTGCCCATTTAAAAAGTTAGAGTGGAATTTAATTCTAATTATATTTGCACAGACTTGAGAGATGTGCTTAGTTTCTGTCACAGTATTTCATAACTTTTGTTTTTATTCTAAGATATTGTTATGTTTGAAATTTCCCAAACATCTGTACTGTGGAATTAGGGTCAGACTGCCTGACTTAAATTCTGATCCTGCCACTTTCTGTCTGTGATATTATTTATTGGTGAGTGCATTTTTAATTTTTTTTTAAATTTATTTGTTGAATTTATTGGGGTGACATTGGTTAATAAAATTATATAGGTTTCAGGTGTACAATTCTATATCATCTATATATTGTATCGTGTGTTCACCACCCGAATCTGCCTGTGATATTAAGCAAGTTATTTATCTGTAGATCCTGGTTCTCCTTATCATAAAACTGAGTACACTTAGCCACCCACATTATGGGGTTGCTCTGACAATTAAGTGGACCATACGCCTCCCTAACACAGCAGTGTCTTGTACGTGGTAAGGCCCCCTATAAATGCTAGCACTTATTAACTATTTTTTTTTTTTGAGAGATGTTGCTTCATTTTCTCCTGATCTTTCACCAATAAGCTCAGTCAATGACTTGGCCAATTTCATTTGAAGCTTTAAGAAAAAGAAAATAAATATCAAGAAATGAGGGAAAGTGTTAAGCGTTTCCTCAATGGTAGTTTATCAAATTATCTAGTAATCAATGGCAAATGCTTTATAATTCTGGGAATTAGCAAACATATCCTGGCCTAAAAACACGACAAATTAAAAAACTATGATGCTACTAAGAACCACCTATAACAGGCATCATAGTCGGTCATGCACTGGGTTTGGGATCATTGGTTAAACAATAGTTGAGGAAAAGTGCTCCATCTAAGGGGTGTAACTTTTAATTGTTGTTGAAGAGACTAAACTAGAGGGTCTTCGCAGAAAATGCCTCTGACTTTTTCCTTGGCTGATAAAGATGATGAAAAATGAGTTCCCCATGATGATTTTAAACATCTATGACATGTTGCAACTAGGTTCTTTATAAAGTTGAGATTATATAACCCCATCAATAAATTTTCTTGGTATCTGTATTCCTGGGTCTCAGAAAAATAGGAAGGACTCTCTCTAGGTCTTATCTGTCCAATTTCTTACTCAAAGAATTTTGTACAGAGCCATTGTAATTGCTCAAAGTGGGAGAAAGTAGATGTATGTTGGCAGGTGTTTTATTGCTATACAATGATACTGTATAACATTTCAGCTGAGCAGGATACAAAACCTGATTCCAGTTCTCAATGCACTGGGAATTTCAGGTAGACTAGATGTCATTACTTTCTTTGGAGTTTGGCCAAGGTGTCTGGGTTATGAGCATCTCATTTGGGGCAATTTGTGCTGTGGGACCATTAATGAATAAACTTGCTCAGTGCCCAAATTCTTGACATTTCATAGCAGTAAGAAAGAAACTTATTATCTTATTTATCACTATTCCCAAATGAAGCAGGACACAGATCAGAGTGCTTTTTGTAGGTGTCGATATGACCTGGGGAACTTTGGAAACATTTGGATGACTAGCAGATGTAGTCATTAATATTCACTATTTGTCCTTCACCTAAATTCAAAGGGACTTATAGCAACTTACAGATTTAAACAGTGCAAAATAAGACACTGGAGGACAGGAGCATGAAGAGACAGGTGGTTTTGGGCATCAGAGTTAAGTAGATCCCACCATGTTGGAAAGGAATTGGCTTTTGTTTTGTAAAAAAAATGAACATATACCGAAATGTGTGTTTCTCTTGTTTTTCTTTGGTTGAACCTAGGACATAGTAGGTGCTTACAATGTTGGGGGAAATAAAAAGAGTAAATATATCTGCAGTGATGTTTTTCTGATTATAGACATCAAATAGAAATCCATTGGGTGGTTACTTGTATTAAGACCACAGCAAAGAGTTTGGGCAGTAACCTTAAGCCAGTTTCCACACAAGGAATTAAATTATTGAACTAAGCCAGCATCCTTTGGAAATTTTTTTCAAAATTTCAAAATTCAGATATATCTAGGAATGCCTTTATCTAAAACGGGAGTCAATATGAATTTTTTATCAGATTTCTGAGAGCTACCATAGTTCTAAAGATGAGTAAAGCCCAGCTTCTGTTTCAAAGTAGAAACAATACAGAAAGTAAATTTATAAATCCATCTCACCCCTGAAAAAAAAAAAAAAAAAAAAAAACAGAAAATAAACAAAATCTAATATTCAAGGCATAATATTAAAAATATTGTAAGGAGTATAAAGTGCTTTGGGATGGAGGTGGAATGGTTTAAAGCAGGAATAGCTCAGCTAGGGACTGGGGAGATAAGGAAGATGGATTGGTTGGATTTCTACTGCAGGAGGTAGGAGGCAGGTGGTCATTCCAGGTAGAAAGCAAAAGCAAAATGACCCAACATGTTCAGGCGTTAAAGAAAGGCACAGTTTGTTTAAATCATTGGATGCCTACATGGAAGATAAAAGCAATGTAGCATGAATGATCAGGACCATGTTTTGTATGCTCTTAAACATCAGAATAAGGCCATAGGGAGTCATGGAAGGTTGTGGGGACAGTATATATACTTTCTGAAAGTGACCATGGCAGCAGGGTAGAGAGAATTTGGAACAAAATGAACCTGAGTGGTTCAGATGAAAAGAAATATGGGCCCAGATTGGGTATTTTAGTGGGAGTATTAGGAAAGCTTTCTGGTCAAGTTTTGACATTAATTGGAATAATAAATCCCATTTTTCGATTCTACTTTCATTGTTATTAATAAAGTAGTATATCTACCTTGACAATCCCCATAAGGAGGGGTGTCCATTGTTTCTGTTACTCCATTTAGATAGCAGAAGATGAGCTCATTGGTAACCTTTTTCAAAATGTTATAGTTATTAAAATTATTTTTTTTTGTAAGCTAAAGGCATCGTTCTTATAATACTTTGTTTTCATCTGATTTTCATTTTGAACTGTCTGCCTTTAGGTTGTTTTAGTTTCTGAGTTCTGTTTTACTCTTATGATTTCTAACATGATTTTTTTTATGTTAATAAGGCACCATGATTAATACAAGAGCCATCAATTTCATGACCAGAAATCCATGAGATGACTATGTAGAGCCTTTAGTCTAAGGGTTTAAGAACCCAGAGTAGGTTTCTTTCTTTCCTTCCTTCCTTCCTTCCTTCCTTCCTTCCTTCCTTCCTTCCTTCCTTCCTTCCTTCCTTCCTTCCTTCCTTCCTTCCTTCCTTCTCTCTCTCTTTCTTTTTTAACCAACTCAAAAAATTTCAACAAAATAAAAGTACAAAGTACTCAAAAATTAATATTTCTTAAACTCCAACACTTAGTGCTGTGCTGGGTGTTTTAAAAGTGGTAAACAATATGATAGAAAAGAAAAAGAAAGAGGGCCAAAGGAGCCAAACAAGCACCTCCAAAAATTAATTATACCCGAGGTCACGATCACCATGCGTGCTTTCCCTCTGTAAAGAAAGGATAACAAAGAGCTGATTTTTAAATAGCCATGTTCTACAGCACTTGAAGTTTTTCAAAGTATATTATTATATTATTATTTGTGCAAAAAGAAAAAAGTTAATTTGGGTTGGGACATCTACTTATTTATTTATTTTTAAAATATGTTTTTATTGATTTTTTTTTTAGAAAGAGAGGAAGGGAGAGAGAGAGAAACATCGATGTGAGAGAGAAACATCTATCAGCTGCCTTCTGCACACCCCCTACTGGGGATCGAACTGGGACCTCTCAGTCTGTGGGACAATGCTCAGTCCACTGAGCCACAGTGACCAGGCGGGACACCTATTTAAATCAAGACACTGCTATAGCACAGGTTGGTGAGAAGTTCCTCCATGTAAGGAAATGGTAATGTCCACAAATGACTTGTCACCCTCTTTCAGGCACTTACTGTGCTACAGGCTGTGCGGGTATCTTTGATTTTAGCTTTACCATCATCTTAGGAAGTGTTATCATAGTTAAAGTTGAAGTGTTCATTTTAGTTTTTAAAATTTAATAACGTCTTACTAAATATTTTATAAACTAAAATCAAGTGTGTGTCCAGTGTTCAATATATTTAAATACCTCTGCAACGTGATGACATGCTTCCTACATAGTATGTACTCAGACAAGGCTGTATCAGAACCTGGAGAGATGTTACGTCACATAAGGAAATTATAGAGACTGTAATTGAACTTGCACCTAGCTGACCTCTCACCATGCCTGAACTCTCGCCATCTTCTCTATGCTAAGGGCTTTATGGACAATTTCACATCATTGTCACCAATGTCTTGGCCAGTGTTAATCTTCTTATTTTACCGATGAAAAAATGAAAGCCCCAAGAGGTTGAATTCTGAAGATCATTCCTTCAGACCCATTCATAGAAATTGCAGGGTATAAAGAAAGGGCTTCATGCCACATGGTAATGTATTTAATAGTTATAATTCAAGTTCTCACAGTGGTGAATAAACATCCCATTCCTCTACCTTGACACATGTACTTTCAAAAAAACAAAACTGAAAATTATGTATAAAGCAATTTTTTTTCAATTACCAAAAGTTGACAAAATGTTAAAAATGATAAAACTTAATTATTATGGTATATATTTGGGTATTCTGTCAAAAATTATTATTATTATACATATTTATTTAAACATATTTTTCTTGTCCTCATTTCATCATAATTATTATGCTATGAAAACAAGATTTTTTTCACATTATTTGGATCCTATCAATTGTGGGATTAAAAAATGAAGCATAATTGGATTGAAAGTATGCAACATTTGAATATATTTTATCAATATTGAAATATGGTATGTTAAGTATATTTAATCAAAACTGTAAAATAAATATAAAGGATCAAACATTGTTTCAAATTAATCTTTTTGTTGTTAATCTTCAC
Source organism: Tadarida brasiliensis (assembly GCA_030848825.1). Lineage (NCBI taxonomy): Eukaryota > Metazoa > Chordata > Mammalia > Chiroptera > Molossidae > Tadarida > Tadarida brasiliensis. Next base: position 225,381,916 of record CM061257.1, on the reverse strand, counting down.
CCGAGGATATTTTTTCCATTTTTTTTTTTTTTTTTTTTTTTTTTAGAGAGAGTGGAAGGGAGGGAGGGATTGGGAGGGAAAGGGAGAAGCAAAAAGAGAGAGAGAGAAAGATACATCTATGTGAGAGACAAATCAATCTGCTGTCTCCCCCATGTGGCCCTGGTTACACCCTGACTGGGGCCGGGGAACAAACCTGTAACCCAAGAGTGGTTTGACCCGGAACCGAACCCATGAACCTTTGGTATGTGGGCAGATACTCTTAATCACTGAGCCACACTAGCCAGGGCAATCTTTTTTTTTTTTTTTTTAATTTATTTTCCTCCAAAATATTTTAATTTATTAAATTCAAAGAGCCAAATACAAAGTCTATTTAATATTAAAATAATTTAAATAAAGCTGAAATGTTTACTTTAGTTTTTGAAATGTAATACAATCTTATTAAATGCTTTTTAAAAAAATAAAACCATTCTCACTTCTAGTGTCCCATATCCATTTAACCACCAATATAAAGAGATGGCCTCATAGTTCTCACGCTACATCTCAACATACACACATTTGTAAATTGAATGTCACATGAATTGTTTAATGTTTCATATTACAAACTGTTCCTCAGGACTGTTGCAGAAACCGCTCTAATTAGTGAATGCCTTTAGCACATTTGTTTCCGTACAACTTGGAAATGACACTTCATTATGTAAGAATTTATTGCATTTATGCTATCTGCGAGGAAGTTTTGACAAGTTAATTAATTCGTCTTTTATCTAACTGCCTCTGCTGCAGCTCCAATCCTCCCTTCCCTCCGAAGCAGTGTTCTTTGCGGTCCCCAGGACCACAACCAGCAAACCTTCCTGGTGTTCAAGTGGAGGTGACTTTCCTTTTGAGGACATAGGCTGAGAGGTTCGAGAAGTATCTCTCTGGCTCCCAACTGTGTTCATGGTGAGAATGGGTGCTGAGGGTGATGTCAGAGTCCAGGGCAGGATTCCCAAGTGACAGAGGCAACCAGGGCTCCTTCGGTACATGTAGTCTGCATCCTTTGGACATAAAAGAGCCCAGGGCTGGGTCTTCTTTTCTGGCCCTAAGAGTCGTAATGACACAAGTAGACGGTGGAGCAACCAACATTCTAATCAAGACCTGTCTGATCCAGTGGCCTGCACCCTCACCATTGCACAGCCCTCTTAACAACCTCCTGTGTCAGGCACATGGCCATTTGGGACCCGACTGAGAGGGAGACAGGGAGGAGAACATCTAGCCTTTGTTGGAAGCAATAAAATGGGTCATCAAAGCATTCAGTATCCTCAAAAGTAATGAGTGAGTGTGTAGGACACATTGTGTCTCAACAAATAATTTTTCCAACTTGCTTTTACTCTGAGTTCATTAAAAAAAAAAGACTTCCTACTTTAAAATGTAGCCAAAAAGCTCCTTCCCCAAACTGATTTTCATTTACTTAAGTAAAGGGCATTCCTAGAGCTGACTGGAGAAAACGGTGGGACTGGTTTCTGCCACCTAGGGGACCCCGTCATCACTCTCCTCCAACAAAAGGGAACCTCCTCCCCTGCTGCCGCATTCCTGTGTGTGACGCATACTTCCCCACGTGAGGACAGGGGACAAAAGGCCCTTCTGTCCCTGAAGAGGCTAACAGTGAGTTTCAAGTGCAAATGACGAGGTTGAATTAAAAGCAAGTGTTGGTAGCTCCTAAAAGCGATGTTTGCATAACCTGAAGAATTTTTCTCTTCTGCAGTTGTCGAAGTTCCAGGAAAAAAAAAAAAAAAAAGAAAATGAGAGTGAGGATGTCAGTATTAATTAGAGGTAAAACTCTCTTTCTTTTCTTATCCTCCCAATACATCTGTATAGCATTGTGAGTGGTTCTGAAGTCGACACATTTTCTGGTGATACAATATCCCGAAACAACGAGAACAGATCATTTTTGTGGGCTGGATGAAGGGTGGCTGCTGACGCCATGAAGCTCCCCCGAGAATTTTTCCGGATACCGCGTATCTCAAGAGTGCCTTTGGTTTCACCAAGCTCTGTAGCTTAAGCACGTGGTCAGAATTCAGCTTAGGAATCTGGCAAAAATTCTAAAAACAAACAAGCAAAAATATTCATGTGCGGCTCCTTCCATTGTAATTGGGGGTGATCTCTAAAGAGAATAATGTTATTCCAATATGTCCCCCAGCCTTAGCTTGGCACCCGCAGTTGCATTGCAGCTGCGTGAACTCCACGTGAGCAGCTGGACGCGTGCATTCATGTGGAATGCAGAACTGCTGTCTTCGCCTCCACCTTCCTCACTGATGGTGGGGTTCTCGGAATGTTGAAGTAACTCTTCACGTCACCTGGTCTAACACTGTCACATAACAGATTAAGAGATGGAGACCAGAGAGACTAAGTGCCTTTCTGGAATATGTGCCGAGTTAGGGTCACTTATGGAACAAACATGTCACATTTAAGACTAAGAAAAAATGAGCAGAAGGCTGGAAACTCCTACCAGCCTTTTTATTTATTTATTGGATTTTTTCTTTATTAATTTTTAGAGAGAGGGAGAGAGACGGAGAAACATGGATGAGAGAGAACATTGATTGGCCTCCTGCATGCCCCCCATTGGGGATTTGGCCCACAACCTGGGCATGTGCCCTGACTGGGAATTGAACTGGCGAACTCTTGGTGCATGGGTGGACACTCAACCACTGAGCCACACTGGCCAGGCTCCTACCAGCCTTTTTAGAGCCTCTCTCTTACTCCAGGCTACTCTCTTTCTCCCTATACTGAGGACCCAAGGTCTTCACATTATTTTCCTAATTATATGGCATCCACAAGAGACTGTCTCCCCACGTTTTCTGGGTATTCCCTTGCTTTGAAACTATTTTTTTAAATATGTTTTTTTATTCTTCTTCTTTTTTTTTTTTTTTTTTTTAGCAAGAAAAGAAATGAGAGAAAGATAGAAACATCAATGTGAGAGAGAAACATCAATTGGCTGCCCCCTGCATGCCCCTTACTGGGGATCAAGCCTGCAACCTGGGCATGTGTCCTGACCGGGAATAGAACTAGGACCTCTCAGTCTGTGGGACGATGGTCAATCCACTGAGCCACACCAGTCGGGCATATTTACACTCTTTCCAATATACATCAGAATTGACCTGTGCTGTATTCCATTGTTGCCCAAATCTCAGCTGCCTCTGAGGCACTAATCAGGTAAACACATTTATAGTAAGTACATAAATGCAAATAACTGGCTGACAGTCTCAAAAAGTATCTTAGAGATTACTTGCATTTTGATAAAAGACCATTATATATCAGGATGATCACTTGGAGAGTTGTATGGTGTCTGGTCACCGGGGAGTACAGCTAATAATAATATAATATTGTATGTCAACTGTAATTGAAAAATAAAAAATTATAGAAAAAAAATAAAAAACCAGGAAGATCCTTAGCACATGAAGAACAAATTGCAATTGGTGAGAATCTCAAGAATAGGGACACGTTATAGAAACGTCTATTCACTATGCTGTACATGTGAAATTAATATAACATTGAATGTCAACTGTAATAGAAAAATATAGTTTTTTAAATAGGGATAAAGACTCAGAACTATGGTCCTACTAACATGTATTTTTGCATTGACATGTAACTATTCATTAAATTATATACAGTTAATTTGAGGATAGGGGTTCAATCATAAATCATTCTTCATAATTGCTTTTTGGTTAACTTACAAAGAACACCAGGTGGCACACTCAAACACAGGGGGCACCAACAGTAATTCCCATGTTAGATTCTATAACCAGGGAAGGTCGTGAAGGTCAGCAGCCCCTGAGCATGCTCCTCAATGAAGCTGGTTGCTGTCGGGTGAGCGCCATGTTACAGTGGGGACTCCTAACTGCAACAGAATGAGTCAGATAAGGTAAGGCTGTAGCAGGTATCCCAGGGTTTGAATGACCAGGGATGTTGACTACCATAGGCATATGCTGAGGTTGAAGTGACATTAGCTCTTGACCATGACCATGTCCTTTAAGGAGAAATTGCCAATGAACTCTAAATCCCCCTATCCCACCACCAATCACCCTTTTGGCGTGTTATTGCAGTAACTATTTTGCTTCGGTTCCATTTCAAAGAGGATACCACTTCGCACTATGAAGATGCAGAACTCCTTCAAGATGTGTGTGTCCTTTGCGATAAAACTTCCACACGCATGCCCATATTATGGAATCTGTCCCTCTGCTGTTTACCACAGGGTGTTCTGGCTTTCTTTCAGCTTTTAGAACTCACCTCTCTTGTAAACTTGGCATCAGTGAGTATGGAAGGAATGGTAGAGGAAAGAGTCAGTGCTGCTTCTTCAACTTAAATTGAGGGAGCTTTTGCCCATGTGAAAAGGGAGAATTCTACAGTGACTTATGCCATTTCCTCTACTCAAAAACATAATTTAGTTCTGATTCTCGCGTCTGAAGTAGACGATCTCAAATTTTAAGGAAAATCATTAAAGAGAGACTCTTATCCCAATGTGAAAATACCTTTTAGGACTGTAGTGTGTAATAATCAAGTTCTCTGTACTAGGGTCTCCGTTGTATTTACACAGCACTTGCCTCATGAGCTAGGGGCAGGTGGGCAATGCACAAAGTCAACAAGCCCGCCGATGTCTGCTTACACCTCCTTCTTAAGAGAAACAGTGAAGGGCTCCATTCTTCAGGGAATGGGTATTGCCAGATAACTCTTCCCAGTGTGACTGTTTGTTTCCCTTCAATAATAGGAAAAATACAGGGTTTGAGGAACTTCTGAAAGATGAGTTTATAATCTTGACAGTAGAGGAAGGATCTGCTGCATATTAAGTTGCCTGCTTGACAAGGAAGCATCCTGGAGACTCTAAAATGTTGCACACGTTTATTGAGCGTTTGCTCCATGACAGACACCAAAATTAGATACTTGGTGTACAGAATCTCCTTCCGGCTGGCACTGTCATTCCTACTTCTCAGAGGAGAGCAGTGAGGCATGGGGACCTAGCATTATGGGTTGAGTAAATGGCAGGGCGGGGATGCAAAGTCCGAACTGACTCTAGGTCCACATGTTTTCCATCAGACCACACTGCCTTCTTTGTGTCCCTCACTTTACCGTGTAAACAGGAAACACTCAATAAAATTTTGGTAAATGAGTGAACAAAAGACCATTGAACTAGATTCAATGTAAATAAAGGATATAAGGTCAAGCTGTGTGAAGTAAAGGCATGTGTCACAGCTCTGGTGTGAGGGCAAGACCGACGCTGGGGAAACCTGTGACAGCCTGGTGAGTGTGTTACTCTTCCATCCCGCCACAAGCCCTCACCTGGAAGGACCTGAAGTATCCTCTTCAAACCCCTACCACCAGCAACACACTCTCTTTCCTCTCACGTTTTTTGGGTTTTTTTTTTTTTGAAGATTTTTAAAAATTTTTTCTTTTTCTTTATTGATTTTAGAGAGAGAGGAAGAGAGGGAGAGAGAGATAAAAACATTAATGAGAGAAAACACTGACTGGCCGCCTCCTGCATGCCCCCCACTGGGGATTTGGCCCACAACCTGGGCATGTGCCCTGATGGGGAATCAAACCGGCAACCTCTTGGTACATGGGTCGATGCTTAACCACTGAGCCACATCAGCCGGGCTCCTTTCACTTTTGATCATAGCTCTTTATTAGAGCTAGGAAGAGTCTAAGATCTTACAACTCAAAGGGAACTTGGGGAATATTTATAATCCGTCAATGTGGAACTACTAGCAAGTTAAGGCAGAGACAAGTCTATTCTCCATCCAGCAGCCAGAAAATAATCCTAAAGTATGGATCAGATGGCATCTTCTCTTGCTTAAAACCTCCCTGTGGCTTCCCACAACACTTCAAATAAACCCAAACTCCTTCTGACAGCCAGTAAGGACCTTCATGGTGTGTCCCCTGTCACCCCTTCAGTCTTATCTGTGTCCCTCTTGCTGTTTCCTGCTTCCCAGTCATATCAGTCTCCTGTTAGTTCCTCAGACTCACTCAACTCCTCACCTCTCTGGGTCTTCTCACGCAACTTTCTCTCTGTCTGGTTCATCCACATGACGGGCTCCTAATCATCCTTTGGGTTTTAAATTAAAATCTCCTCCAGAGAGAGACCTTCCCGGACCAATGTATTTAATTAAAAACTCCCAAATCCTGCTCATTTGCTCCCCTGGCTGATATTGCCATTCGTAATTATATATCTTTTTATAGGGCTTCCCCACCAGTATGTAAACTTCAGAAAGGCCAAGGACATGTGTGTCGTATTCACCTGTGTCCATTTACTGCCAGGCTCACTGCCCAGCACGTATTAAGTGGCCATTAAATCCTTGTTGTATAAATGAATGAGCCTGAGTGTTCTCACTACAACCCAGCACTCTTTCAGTGCACTTTACAGCTTGTCTTTCCTCACCCTTAACCCCTGTCTCCTGTTTGTGGTCGCCACCCTCATATATATATTTTTTACTAATTTACTGCTTTCGCGGGCACTGATTTACTAGATCAACAAAGTTTTTCTGATTTACAATTTAAAAATATTTATACCCAACTTAAACACAAACACTTGTGTTCTCAAGAAGGCCACCTCTAAAAAGGATATTTATGGAGTTCTGCGTTCTGTAGGCATCTATTCGAGAGCAATTTTTCGTCTTTCCATGACACAGACGCTCACTCTGCCTACACGGAGGGCCGGGTTTGGTGCAGTAGGGATTTGCACAAGTTTTACCCTGCACAGGAGGATGGACTGTAGCCCAACGGGGCATAAAGTAGCTCCGCAGTAAAACCCCAGCGTCAGAATCTCCGAGGGGGTGTTGACCCAGAAAGCGGCTTGGCTCCTGCAGGGCAGGACAGAGTTGTGGGAGCTGGCTCAGAGGCTGTTTTCTTTCTCCGACTTCTTTCCATGCGAACTGAGAGACACTAAATACAGAGAAACGGAAGCTGTTCCTGAGAAACCGGCAGCCACAGCAGTTGAGTTTATGGAAGAACAGACAGATCCCCTTAGGATTCATTATTGGGGAACCCGAAGCTAGGAGAATCGTCAGGGATACCATCTTTATAAGCAGTTTGAGGAACAGCCCGTTTTTGGTCTACATGAAATGGTTACCCCCTTGGATCAAGGACGTTATATTAATATAAGGGAATGGAAGTCTTGCTGCCGTGGTCACACACAGAGAGTGCAGAGCCCTGGGTTAGGCGAGCGTCCTGCTAACTAGGAAGCAAGAGGGAAAGAATCAAACTCTACGGTATTGCCCCTGCCAACCTGGCTTATGTTTTACAAATACCTGACTGGGGAAGGTTTGGGCGTGAAAGAAAGAACCCAGTGGCTGTGCTTTATACTATTAGATCTATTTCAGCTATGCCGTGGATGAGAAAAATAAGTTCAGTTGTTCTAGGATGATTCTGTTGTCATCTCCATTTCATCTAAACTTTAAGGAACCCCTTCCTAGAGTCTGGGACTATAGGACTATTCATTTGGGTGGGCGGGGGTGGTGTATCAGGCACATTTAACAAATATTTTCAGATTGAATACTGATATAAAAGTGCACGTAAACTTTGAAAAATAAACTTGGGCTGGAGGAAGTCCTTCTCAGCATGATGTTAAAGCTAGAAACCATGACAAGCATGACAGATCGCCCAGAAGGTTCACCTGATGAAAGACTGATAGTCAAAGTTGAAATTACAGAATTACTAACTGGAAAAATTATTTCAAATATATGAAATAAGTTTAATGTTCCTAGAAATAATAATAGATGTAACATTTTTCACCCACGTAGGCAGTGATTGCTACGTGTCAGACATGGTAATAAGCTTATAATAAATCAATTACCCAGCAACCTCATGAGACACAGGCTCTGAGGCGTATTTTACAGAGAAGCTGGAAGGTGTATCCCAGGCACACAGCTGATAAGTGGTAGAAATGAGATATAAGGAATGTTTACCAGTGAGAAAGAAAAACAAGCATCCCACTAGAGGAATGAGAGATCTTCTTTAAAAAGACAATAGAAATGAAGAAAAGTCTGCAGTGCTTTTATTATTATCACAGGAGGCGTTCAGGAGACCCCTTGACAGACTTTGTACTCTGAGGAAAAACCCTCTGGGTTTAGCCTAGAGTTGAGGTGTAAGGCTGAGATTGCCTTGCATTTCACTAACACACACGCAGCGTTTCTGAAGAGAGAGCAGATCTGGCACTCAGAGAAGGGCAGAAACAAGGAGAGAAGGGCCCAAGATCTACGAAGAGGCCTGAGCCAGAGCCGAGCAGATGCTGGACGGCTGAGAAAGCCTCCCCTAGGTGGGGATGGCCAAGAACCTTGGGAACAGTGAGGTCCGACATGTCGTTCTGATTTATTGGCTAGTCTATGTTGTAAGCCTCTATTATCTCCAAATTTCCTTAAACATTTACAACTCAAAGCAGGCTTCTGTTTACACTGTGTTTGGAACTGAAAACAAGGAGCAGTGGCCAGTGTGGGGAACAGCGGAGTGGAACAAGTCAGCACCCCACCGGGGATGAGCCAATGAGCATCACCGACCCCACCATATGCCGAATTCCCAGCAGCTCTAATTCGTAGGATGTGGGCAGATTAACCAGAAGTGTGGCGGCTGGAATATCCAGGGGGCTCACATCAGAGCTATGTAGACAAACCATGTAGAGCACATTTTTAGAAAACTACAGACAGCAATCCGCACAGAAAAAGATGTTTAGTATCACAGATTATCAAAAAAATGCAAAGTTAAATATGTGGATTTTGCCCGGCCTGTGTGGCTCAGTGGACTGAGCTTTGTTGTCCCATGGACTGAGAGGTCCTGGTTCAATTCCCAATCAGGGCACATGCCTGGGTTGTGGGTTTGATCCCCGGTAGGGGGCGTGCAGGAGGCAGCCAATCGATGTTTCTCAATATTTCTATCTCTCTCTCCCTACTTTTCTCTCTAAAAATATCAATAAAAACATTTGTTTAAATGAGAAATTATTGAGGATTAGATACAGATTTAAAAAAAAATATTGCTAATAATCTTGGACATACACTTCCTGAATGGAAGGGCTGTGAGTTACTGATAACTCCAGCCTTTGATCTAGCTGGGGCCCTGAGAACACCTTCCCTTCTCTACACTTGTGCCATCCAAACACTATCATTTCCTCTCTGTGCCATGACTTAAAAGGGGGTGGGAAGTACCAGGTTAGTGTCTAGAGCAGTACAATTATACTGGAATGGCTTGGCAATAGAGCAACAGTTTAACTGTGCATACAATTTAAATTGGTGATTCTGTTTCTAGAAACACAGAAAGTTACTGAAAAATGAACAGAGATATAAGTTCAAGATGTTTATTACAGAATTGATTATAAAAGCACTAAAAATAAAAAATTTGCATTAACCTATTTTCTCTGGATAGACATTATGTGGAGACTCTACAGTGTAACAGTATACATCCTTTTAAAAAGATGAAGGCAATATATGTATACTGGCACATTGCTACATATACATAGTAAAAGACAGAAATATAGTAAGAAAAAGTGCAGTATGATATTTATAACATGAGTTATCGAAAGTTAAAATGTAAGCATTGGGGTTAAACAAAGAAAGCTAATAAAGATTTTTATTTTGAAGAAACACATATCTCATAATTTTTTAAAAAATCAATAAATATCTAAAGGTATTTTGACAGTAAAGTATCATAGTCAAGGTCTGTTGTATATTCCAGGCAGACAATGGATGCAGGCTTTCATACTGGTGGCTACTCTAGCTTCTTTCTGTCTGGATATATCACAGGTAACATTCACAGGTAACATTCACCTGGATATATCACAGGTAACATTCGCAAACAAAAGGTAGAAGACAGATCAATGTCATCCTAAAGAGACTGCGCAGTGCAGCCAGGGATGTCAGTGCGGCATTACTGCTTTGGAAATAGAAATTCTGGGGAGAAACATGCCTCACGGTGTCCAGCTTCGAGAAACCCTCAGAATTAGCTTTGAGAATTGCAAAGCCAGCATCTTCCAAGAATTCTACTCATCTCCCAGTATGTTTCCCCTTTCACAGGATTTAAGACATAATTTAGTAAGATTGTCGAGCAGACTGTTATCAGGTTTAGCTTGTGAATGTGCCAACATTTGAGTGTATATATTACAGATAACGCAACTAACAGGTTTGCCGTCACTCTTTTCCTGCCAAAACCCCAAACATTGACAACAAAGACATAAAATGTTATATAAAAAACAAAACAAAACAAAAAAACAAAGACATAAGTTATTTGGAGTCTGAAAGGCAGCCAGTCTTCTGCTGGAAGAAATAAACGTGCTTCGTCGCAGCCTAGGCTGTTAGCGAGACACTTCCTATGCATATTTATTGAGCATCTTCTATGTACAAAGCATTCGTGAGAGCTTCGGGAAATAGGTGAACAAATATATAAATACGAGGTGGAGAAGCTTATAGAGTACAGGGGAGAAAAAATAGGATCTACAAGTCACAAAGTTACACATTTTACTTAGTCATGTGAAAACGGCAGGGGACTGTGTTTTCTGTACTATGTCCTACAGGAAACTCATCCTCAAGTTTCAAAGGCTGTGTGTGTGCTGGAGGAGGGTGTAGGGGCACACACTTGACAGTTGAACTCCTTCGACTTCAAACCTTTCAGGTTGATCATTCTCATTTGGGTAAATGTTCAGGTAATTCAAACTTGCATTTCTTGCCAGGGTTGAGTCACTTTTGATTTCCCAAGGGAGGGTCTTGTTTCAAAAGGGAGCTGACATGACCTAGGGTCCTTAGGATTGGACAGACTTTCACCTTGTCTTCCGAAGAAGCAGCCTCTCACTTTGGAGGGACACGGGGTGCTCTGGGTCTCTTCCACATCAGAGGCCCTGGGCATCAGGATTGGATCCCCAATCTTGGGCTCATCTAACCAGATAGCTGTGAGCCAGACCCTGGGACAGTGACTGCTTCCTAATGGCCATTTAGCAACTGTGATTAACATACAGGCTGGCTTGTCACCAGAGGGAGAAATTAAGGCTTGATCAAGCACACCCTGATTTTCCTATATGCCAGTAGGACCAGCGTTTTTATATTATTTCTACCTGCAGTCGAGTATATTGAAGTAGATAATTAATTCCACCAAACCAAAGACCAAAACAAGTAAAATTTTTTGGGGAAAAAAAGCATGCTTGGTAGATCTTGATTTAGGCATATACTTTGTATCAGCCTGGTTCTGAGTAGATAAACAAAATAGGATAGCTTATCACATCTCCATGATTTATGTCCTAATATATAACTTTATTATAGTATTGGAAAATAATAAAGAGTTGGCTGCACTGTGATTCTCGTTCAATGATTAAAACAGAAGTCACCCACTCTTTCATGGACTCACCACCTTGTAGTAAGATATACAGGGTAGTCCAGCTGGTGTGGCTCAGTGGTTGAGTGATGACTCATGCACCAAAAGGTCGCCAGTTCGATTCCTGGTCAGGGCACATGCCCAGGTTTTAGGCCAAATCCCCAGTGGGGGGCATGCAGGAGGCAGCCAGTTGATGTTCCCTCTCATTGATGTTTCTATCTCTCTCTCCCTCTCAGTTCCACTCTCTCTAAAATCAATAAAGGAAAAAAAAAAAAAAAGATATACAGGGCACCCTCTTTCTTCTATGAGTTTTTCTTTTTTCTTTTTAATGTAATTTATTCTCATGGCTTTTAGTCAGTCATGCCAACGTGACCATCTGGAAACTATGACCTAAGAGTGTCTGCATCACTACGTGTGAGGGACCCTGTAGGGGCCTCTCCATGGTGGGACTGGGACTGGGACGGTAGGAAATCTTCCTGCCCCCCTCCAACGGTAGGCACAGCGTAGTTTGTTTTCTGGGAAAGGGTCCTTAGCTTTCACATGTCCTAAGATTCCTGTGACAAAAATAGATCCAATCAAAACAAACATACAAACAGAAAACTGCCACGTAAGGCACAACCAGAACCCTCCCTGAAGATCTCATCACACAGCTCTGTGGGAACTACGGTAAATAATGTCTCATTGAATTAGCATATAGACTTAACAGATTGCCTACTTTTTCCTAAATTCTTGAAACCTAAACCTAGGTCAGCTCTCTTTGCTCTTTAAAGGTTAAGTCACTAGGGCTTATGGGAAGAAAAGCCAGGAAAAATGAACTTCCTCTCAGGCCTTTAGGTTTGCTGTACACACTTAATATCTGTCAGAACCCCCAGGGCCAACAGAGAAGCGTATCTAAGTACAACAGGATAAGCCTGAAGAACTCAGCCTCATACGCAGTTGCAGTCACACATACACAACCTTTTTTCTGTCTTCAGGAGGGAAACACATACGACCATTTAAGGTATGCTCAATTTGCATAGAGAAATGAGAATTTTAAGATGTTTCCATGAGGCGCTAAAAATAGAGCGCAGGCCCTCCATTACAACTAGAGTCAAAATGGCACAATGAATGAGTTCCTTTTTTCAAAGGTATCCTGTCTCGGGAACCGAAAACATGTTTGCAGGAATATTTTTCAAAGACAATATAATTTAGATTCTTTTCGACGGAGGAAGCAACAGACCCTTTGGAACATCGGAACAATGCATCACAATTGCTTTAAAATGGCTCTTGATCTGTTTAATCAGAAGGTTTTTCTCACTGAAACTGGCTTGTTTTCTTGTTCCTGTTGTCAGCCCCGCCTGGCATCACAACAGCTGCCAGGGACCACACAGGTCCTCCCCGCAGCATCTGCGCCATCCTTCTTCCTCGTCCTGTTATTTCTATCAAGCCTCGCCTTTGCACCAACTCTCATCGTGTCCCTGGCCATAGGTTCCCTGTTGATTTCCTTCCCCATATCTTCTTTTTGCATTGATTTCTCCAGACTACAACATTCATGAAGCTCAGAAGGGATCATGTCCTCTGCCAAAATATCTAACGGTTCCTCCATCAGAGAATATAGTTCATCCTTGGCTTACCATTCAATGCTTCACCACACCTCTGACTCAGATTTCAGCCACCCCTCACAACTTTATATCTCTGGGTAGGTCCGTGATGCCCTAGAGACTGGACATCTTTCTTGACATCTAAACCCTACCAAGGTTGAAAAAATGTCTTTGATATGTCTTTTATCCACCTGAGCAAAAAGCAGCCTCTTCCATTCCTTAACTGTGATGGAAAATGTTCCACAGAGAATTATTGCAGCTTTGTCTAGTACAGAGAGGTCAGTGGTCAGCCTTGAGTTTGGCCTTCTTAAGTCCATAGTGAAATAACGATCTTTAAAGCCAGATGATATGGATGGAAAACAGGGTTTTTGTAAATTCCAACCACCTCATAGTCATATCAAGAACCAAATATGAAGCGCAATGTCATCAAAATTAAAAACTTTTGTGCTTCATAGGACACTAAAAAAAAAGAACTCTTGAATTGGGAGAAAGTATTTGCAAATCATATACCTGATAAGGGACTTGTATCTAGACTATATAAAGAACTTAAACTCAAAAATAAAAAGACAACCTAGTTAAAAAGTGAATAGAATTTCTCCAAAGAAGACATACACATGGCCAATAAGCACATGACAAGATGGTCAGCATCACCAGGCTGCAGGGAAGCGCAAATCCAAACCACCTAATGTGATACCACTTCCTACACAGTAGGATGGCTACAAGCAAAAAGATATATAAGAACAGTTGGCGAGAATGTGGAGAATAGAAGTCTAGGTACTGCTGGTTGGAATGTAAAACAGTGCAGTCTCCTTAGAAAATAGTCTGGCAGGTCCTCAAGAGGTTAAACACAGACTTACCATAAAACCCTACCATACCCCCCAGGTATAAACTCAAGAGAATTGGAAACCCATGTCTACACTAAAATCTATCCATGAGTGTTCACGGCAGCATTATTCATAGTAGCCAAATAATAGGAAGAATCCATATCTTCACTCACTGAAAAACAAACAAAAGAGATATATTGATACAATGGAATATTATTCAGCAATGAAAAGGTATGAAATATTGATACATGCTACAATGTGGATAAACCTTGAAAACATTATGCTAAGGGAAAGAAGCCAGATAGAAAGACCACATATTGTATAATTGTATTTATGTGAAATGGCCAGAGTGAGCAAATACATGGAAATAGAAAGTAGACCCAGGATTTGCAGGGGCTGAGGGGAGGATGGAAATGGGGGACATCTGCTAATGGTTATGGCAGTTCTTTTGGGATGATGAAAGAGTTCTGAAATTAAATAGTGGTGATAATTGCACAACTTCGTGAATATATTTATAATCACTGAATTGTAAACTTTAAAAGACTGAATTTTATGGTATGTGAATTCTATCTCAATAAAACTTTTATTTAAAAAATGCTACTGGGAACAAAGTGTGATTTTAAAAAATTAATCATGGAAGGCTTAGACACCTGAGTTTTATTAACATATTAAGATAGAACAAATAAAGTAATGTTAGAGCAATTGTCCTACTATTTGGAGAGAAAATAAAGTTTTAAAAAATTTTTATTGATTGATTGATTATTGAGAGAGAGGAAGGGAGAGAAACATTGATTTGTTGTTCCAGTTATTTATACATTCATTGGTTGATTCTTTCTATTCATTGGTTGATTCTTTCTTGTATGTGCCCTGACCGGGGATAAAACCCACAACCTTGGCCTATCGGGATGATGCTCTAACCAACTGAGCTACCTGGCCAGGGCAAGAAAATAAAGTTTTAAACAATAAGCAGGAATCAGAGAAAGAAAGAAAAAAAAAATGAGGGTAAGGGGAAGATGAAGCCTGACCCCTCAGTAACCCCAAGGCACTACACTCAGGCAAACAGATAGACATTCTGGTAGGGAACCCAAATAACTTGAGAAAAAAATCTGAGACCTTTGGGCGGATCTCCTGCTTTGCTGCCATTCCCACAAGGCTGTTCTTCTACTTCAAAGGCCAAGGTGAAAGTCTGGCCAATCCTAAGGACCCTAGGTCATGTCAGCTCCCTTTTGAAACAAGACCCTCCCTTGGGAAGTCAAAAGTGACTCAACCCTGGCAAGAAATGCAAGTTTGAATTACCTGAACATTTACCCAAAGATTTGAAGTTGAAGGAGTTCAACTGTCAAGTTTTGTTCCTTGCAATAATTGACGTTAGAGACCTATATTCCTAGGTTTTTTTCAACTTTCTAGACTTCCATTATGCACCTCACTCTAACTTCAGAATGTCCTCTATTTTCTAGGATGTATCTGAGTCACTGATCTTTTGCACAGCTTTTTAGCCCTGCCACCATCCAGACCTTGACAAAGAAGTAAGGCACATAGAACAGAGTAAGAATATGAAAAGGAAAATGAAAGTCCCCCAAAGGGCCTCTCGCCTGGGATGTCAGCAGTTTATAAGCTACCATGTTTGCATATTAAGCCACTCTGTTATATTCTTTGATCTTCAGCATGGGACTAAGGGAGAGTCTTTGAAAGGACACTAGAAAAAGACCATCAGAAAGAAGATTTATGGTCCTAGGGGGACAGTCAGCATATTCAGACACTGGCGATCTCTCCCAGCTCTCTCAAACTGCAGAGACAGAATAAACAGCCTATTGAGTCTTGAGATGAGGACACAAATGGGGTCATTGGTTCCAAGGTCTAGAGAAATCCAATATTTTCCATGAGGCCAGTACAACCAAAATCATCTGGAAAACCTGGGGGGATAAAAGAGCCAAAAAAATCACTTCTCTTCCCAACCCAAATCCTTTGATATGATGTATGTTGGTAAATTGCATAGCTATAGAGGAAATCAGAATAATACCAAAACATAAAAAAGATACCACCAACAATCCAAATTTTGTGATGAATTCCTTAGAGGTAGAAAGTAGAGAGAATCGAAATGACAAAGAGAAAAGCTCATGAGATACCGTAACGCAAAGGCCCCAAAGGATAGGGCAGCCATGACGGTGGCAATGATTTGGGGTGCTCCTCGTTGACAGTTAACAAAGAAAACAGTTTCGAGACCCTGAGGTAATTGACACTGTAGACAAATGGATGACTACGTTCAGAGCCACGGGATCTGTTGGGTGAACACCTAGAGATCTCCACCGCATAAGTCCCACACACTGAGTATGTGTGCTGCAGCCAGAGGTAAAGGGTGAGAATGCCTGTGGATAACTGGGGCTCCTGGGGGGCGGGGTTTTCAGTCTCATTCACTGATACTCTCCGTAGTAGCCCTGCATTCTAAGTTACTCACAGTCACTGATTGTGCCCACCTCTCTTAGGCCACCAGGTCTGTACATGCTGTACCTTTTACCTAGATTGTCACCCCACCCCAAGGCATCTGGTAAAGTATTGCTTATTAAATAATGAGTACATGTAAAGTGTTTATAACCATGCCTAGTACATAAAAAATGCTCAAGGAATCATTGCTGCGTTTTATCATCATTATTAATTATTATCATTACTATTGCTCAGCTAAGTCTCATTTCAGGAATCACCTCAAAAAATCATTCTTTTACCTAACTCCTTCAAAGTGGAATGAGGACCTTCCAAAACACATTCTTTTCTTTCTCTGCGGAGGAAGGGTCCACATTGATTTGCATCTCAATTTTAGTTGTGAGGGGAGGGACTCTTAATTTATTAATCTCTGTATATTCATAACTAGCTCACATACTGGCATGTAATAGATATTCAACATTTTTACTAACTGAACGAACAAATAAGGATGACTATAAAAGTGACCGTTTTCTTCAGATAATCTGCAAAGTATGTGCCTATGAGCAGATCATTGAACATTAATCTTGTACCCCAGTGGCTGAAAACTGACATCTGTGTGAGCTGAATTACTTTTGACATGGGGCAAAATATTTTATGTCTTCAGATTACACAGCTCAGTGAATTGCCCTGGAAAAGACAAAGGCCATCATCTTGCCAAATCTTCATTGCATGTCACATTTCTATGATCAGAGCTTCTGGGAAGAATAATGGAAAACTTCATCCAGAGAGCACCCCCCCTTTTTTTGTTTTGTTAGGCAAGACAGAGTTGGAGGATATGGTCCTAAAACCATTGACATTTTCTCCATCAGTGGCCACAGAGAATGTGATGGTTAATAATATGTGTCAATCTGGTTAGGCCACAGATGTTCCTGTGAAGGTATTTTTAGTTAAAATTAACATTGAAGTCAGTAGAATTTTAATGAAGCAGGTCACCCTTTATAATGTAGGTGGGCCTCATCCAATCAGTTGAAGGTATTAATAGAAAAAAGACAGACCTTCCCACAGGAAGAGGAATTCTGCCAGCAGAATACAATAGCAACTCTCTCCTAGGTCTCCAGCCTACGCTGCAGATTTTAGACTTGTTGGCTTCCACAACTGCATGAGCCAGTTCTTAAAAATCCCTCTTTTTCTCTCTTTCTACACACACACACACACACACACACACACACACACACACACACACACACACTAATATAGTGAAGATGTTTTCTAAGACCACAGTGTGACCAACCAATGTGAGACCAAAGGCTGAAGCTTCGATTTCTACCTTCGAGCAAATGAGCAGGGGCTTCCCCTGCCCAAATTATTGAAGTAAACACAGTTTATATGAATCCCACCCTTCTCACTGTTATGTCCTCTTCTCAGCTCCCACACAAAGGGCCATGTATCCTTGTGTTCTCAGAACACCCTGTGAGTCTACCCCTCTCCCATGGAGCAGGGAGCAGTTTAGAAAGAAACTACTGAACTCATTTCACAGGCACTGATGTGTGTTTGAGCACCCATTCTGGGAGTATTTACACGTTGTTGTTTTCCGTGGCATTATGACAAAAACCTTACCTGGAGGCATCACTCTTCTGGGATTTCAGCCTTTGTGTAAAGTTAAGGGGGCAAGTTGGGGGAAATAATTGGCTTTGACACCCCTCAAGTCATGCCAAGGATGTGGCAAACACACAATTAGTAGTGTTGAGCCTGAGAATATGGGCTACATCATGAGGAAGTTGTTTATAAACAGTGTGAACTAACACGAATTGCACCAATTCTTGGATCCCCTTGGGCACCTTTACCTTTTGCCTGGGGCTGCTATTGACACAGGCACGCCCTGTGCCCCAGGGGGCTTTGCGGGGAAACTGCAGGACTGCTTTTTGCTCCGTGGAGGTCCTTCACCTCTGTCTCTTCCCAGTTGCCATTCAGCTAAACAGACACTTTGAACGATGGTGTGAGATCTCTGCAGCATGGTTGTCCAGAGTCCTCCAGCAGGGAGGAGCAAATCTCTGTAATATCCATCAGCTTTGGGGAAACTGTGGTGTAGGTTTGTGATATATTACTATCAAATTTGGATAAACATATGGGAACACATGCTATAAAAAGGGCATAGTTTATCATGTATTTTCAATTTTTAAAATTGAAATCAGGCATGAGTTCGTGATGGGATTTGATATTATTCCTCTGCAGTGGTTATAGGAACAACAAACGTCAGACTTTGTCACCTGTTCTGTTACACTATTTCAACTGCTACTGGGAAGGTCAGAGAAATGCGTGACTCTGGCTTCAACACCTGTTAAATCCAGGCTGTCGTTAGCCATGCTGTAAATTCACATATTCTAAACTTCAATATGACTCCTTGTCAAGAGCATCAATGGCCAAATACTGCTAAATCATTCATCAGTGATCATCTAGAAGCACTGGCTAAATACATCTTTGTGCATGATACTGAAATTAGCACTCTATAAAGTGAATTTGAGACATTTACTAGGAAATATAATCTAAGACATGCTAATATGTCAATCAGGTGTATGTACACGTGGATAATACAGTAAATATTGGTTGTTTGCCTCATTAACAATCAGTTCTACCTCCTTCCAGGAATATCTTCTGTTTTCTGTGCAGAGGTCTGTTGTTCTCCATTCTTACTTTATGTGGTCTAGGTCTGGCTCTTCTACCAGTTTTAGGGGTAGGACATGTGACTCAGAGCTAACCAAACAGCATATCAAGATAATACAATGTGGTCGCCAAAGCTGGCATCATCTTACAACTCAAAAGAAGAGCCTGAATAGTACTAAAATCAACCAATAGAAAGCTGAATGTGGAGATGGAGAAAAGAGAACTCCAATCCTAAAAGCATTGTTTGAGTCCTTAGTAACTTTCTTCTAATAGATTGAATATGGGAGAAGTGATGCTATTTGACTTTTGAGGCCAGGTCTCAGAAAGGATACATTGCCCTTAGTTTGCTTTCTCTTAGATCATTCAGTTTGAGGGAAATCAGTGCCATTCTTGAGGACATTCAAATAGTCCCTTGAAGAGACCTATGTGAGGTGAAACTGAGGCTTTATCAAGAACACCTTGCCAGGTGAGTTACCTTGGAACCTTAAGAGCATAACCTGTAGCCCTAGTCAAACTTTCAGATGACTGTAACTACATCTTGACTTTAATCTCATGAGAGAACCTGAGGCAGAACCACTCAGACAAGTCACTCCAAGATTTGTGACCTGCAGAAATTTTAGGACAACAGTGCTATTTTTTATTTTAACATATTATGTTGTATAGGGTAGGTTTTTTGTTTTGTTTTTAACATAGCAACAAATAACTACTACACTTACACCAAAAGAATGCTGACTAAATACAGTTAATGAAACCAAACAAAGTAAGCCGATTTACCATTTCTCCCAAGTCAAATTACTGATCTCTTTGATTCTGTCCCCATTTCACTTTGTATGATCAATGACTATAGCACAAAAGATGTAAAACATGAAAAATTTTCTAGGTAGCTGCTTACAACACAATTTCAGATAAAATATTTAAATGCAAAAAAAAAATGAAACTATAAAAATAATGTTGAAGAGGAAGCTTTTAAATGTGTCCAGTCACCCATGATTCCACATTGGCAAAGATCAGCAGAGTTGTCTATGTAAAAATTTAAAATGATAAGCAAAATAAAATCCACATATTAAAGTTAAAGACAATAGGAAAACTCAGATAATGAATGGATCAATAGTCCTAATTTAAAACATTTCAATTAAAACAGAAAGTAAATGGGTCCAGTCAACATGGTGGCATATGTCAACACAATACTCACCTCCTCCCACAACCATATCAAAATTACAACTAAACTACAGAACAATCATCTTTCAGAACTGCCTGAAATTGACCTGAATGGAAGTCCTACAACTATGAAATTAAAGAAGAAGCCACATGGAGACTGGTAGGAGGGGCAGAGGCGTGGACAGGATGGTCGACACCCATGTGTGGCAGATAAAAATCAGAAAGTCCTCCCTGAGGAGTGAGGGGTACCCGTCCCACACCAGACCCCCCAGGTCAGGATTCCGGTACCAGGAAAAGAAGTCCCCATACCTTCTGTCTGTAAAAACCAGAGGGAACTGAGGCTGAGGGAGGCTGAGGCTTCTGGAATCTCAAGTAGCTCCTCTTAAAGGGCTCACACATGGACTTACTTGGACTTGCTCCTTCTGGGCTCCAGCACTGGGGAGGCAGCTTGAAAGGCATCAGAGACATACCAGGAAGAACTGTGTTGTTTGGCATCAGGATGAGAGCTGGAAGGGCAGTTTTCTCTAGGAGAGACATGCTGGCGGAGGCCGTTGTTCTTTTGATGAGCTATTCCCACATGGGGCTGGCAGACTGGTGCCATCTGGGACGCCAGAAATTTGGCTCACACTGTTTGCCAAACCCTTGTGATTTCCTGAGCCCTGACCCAACCAAATTTTGGGCCCATCCAAGTTGTTTCCATTGGCTTTTCCATAGGAATGGCCTGTCTTGGTTCATATTTCAGATTTCCCTAAAATCTCTCAAACAAGCAGCATCTGGCCTCAGTGAGCCCCATACCTCTCACTAAATGTCCCCAGGCCCAGCACTAGCAGTACCTGGCCTTGGTTCACATTTTGGCCTCTTCTGAGCACTTCCAAGCCCAGCACAAGAAGCAACCATCTACTTTGTAACTTACAAATTACATAGCTTTGTAAGTTATGCCTGGTGGCCCCAGGTAGAACAGATAGTGGCTGACCTTGGCCTGCACCTCCTAGGAGGTCCCAGAGGCAGTACATCCAGTGGATAGCTTCAGAGCACGTGGAAGCACCACCACCCAACCACCTTTACAAGTGACACACTCAAGGGGTAGACTCAGTGGGTACCAGAGCACTGCTGAAGTAAGTTTTGCTTCGTGTGGTAGGCCCCTGAACAGCTGATCCTCCAAGGTAGTCAGAGGTTGGTGGTCAGTAGGCACAGCCAGTCTTTGCAGCTGATCAGGTTGAATAAATCCCTCTCATTGATGTGTCAACAGCAAACAAGACTCAATTACAACAGAAATGTGTACAGTCCACACACAGGGTGTACCTCGAGTTCCCAGCTAGGGTGATCAGGGACCTTACAGAACACCTACTATAATAGGCCACCCTACCAAGCCTAAGAGACATAGCAACTCTACCTAATACATAGAAACAAACACAGAGAGGCAGCCAAAATGAAGAGACAAAGAAACATGTCCCAAATAAAAGAACAGAACAAAACTCCAGGAAAAGAACTAAATGAAATGGAGATAAGTAATCTAACAGATGCAGAGTTCAAAAACACTGGTTATAAGGATGCTCATGAACCTTAGTGAGGACCTCAAGAGTATAATGAAGAACCAGTCAGAAATAAAGGATGCACTAACTCAGTCGTTCTCAACCTTCCTAATGCCGCGACCCTTTAATACAGTTCCTCATGTTGTGGTAACCCCCAACCATAAAATTATTTTTGTTGCTACTTCATAACTGTAATTTTGCTACTGTTATGTCTTAGGCAACCCTTGTGAAAGGGTCATTCGACCCCCAAAGGGGTCACAACCCACAGGTTGAGAACCGCTGCACTAACTGAAATGAAGAATAATTTACTGGGTATCAACAGTAGGTGGGGCTGAGAATCAAACCATTGATTTGAAATAAAAGAAAGCAAAAAACACCCAATCAGGACAGCAAAAATAAAAAAAGAATTTAAAAAAAAGAGGATAGTGTAAGGAGCCTCTGGGACAACTTCAATCATACCAACATTTGCATCATGGGGATGCTGGAAGGAAAAGAGAGAGAGCAAGAAATTGAAAATCTATTTGAAAAAATATTGACAGAAAACTTCTCTAACTTTGTGAAGGAAACAGATATACAAGTCCAGGAAGCACAGAGAGCCCCAAACAAGATGAACCCCAAGAGGCCCAGACCAAGATATATCATAATTAAAATGCAAAATGTTAAAGACAGAGAGAATCTTAAAAGCAGCAAGAGAAAAGCAGTTAGTTACCTACAAGGGAGCTCCCATAAGACTGTCAGATGATTTCTTAATAGATAGAAATCAGAAGGGAGTGGCAAGAAATATTCAAAATGATGAAAAGCAAGAACCTACAACCAAGATGACTCTATACTGCAAAGCTATCATTTAGAATCATTGGACATATGAAGGGCTTCCCAGACAAGAAAAAGTTAAAGGAGTTCATCACCACCAAACCAGTATTACATGAAAAGTTGAAGAGTTTTCTTGAAAAAAAAAAAAGAAGATAAAAAATATAAACAATAAAATGGCAATAAATATAATACATATCTATCAACAATTAAATCTACAAACCAAATGAACAAGCAGAACAGAAACAGACTCATAGATACAGAGAACTTTTTGTTGTTTGCCAGATGAGATGGAAATTGGGGGGATGGGCGAAAAAGGTGAAGGGATTAAGAAGTGCAAATTGGTTGTTAGACTGACAAACCTCAGAGGGAAGGGAAGGTGCAGGAAGAGATAAACCAAAGAACTTATATGCATAAATACATAAACAATGGACACAGACAATAGTGTAGGGAAGTCAGGAGGGGGGTGCGAGCAGGGAGGAGGGGGTCAATGGAGAAAAAGGGGGATATCTGTAATACTTTCAACAATAAAGATAAATTTTTAAAAAAGCAAATGGGCAATTAGCAAAAGAAAATGAATCAATTAGATAATGAACATATGAAAAATGCTCTAATCTCACTAATAATCAAGGGAAGGAAATTTTAAATATTTTTATGTTTTAAATTGATGAAAAGTTGGCAGTTCTTACCATCAGCAAGAGTTTGAGGCACTAGATATTCCTATCCTACTAAAGATCCCATGAAAAAGTAAGTGTATTTTTTGTGTATTTTTTTCTTAAGCTAGTTTGAATTGAGTTTCTGTCGCTTGCAATAGAATAATTACAAAGCACCTCATGCACATTTTTGTCTTTGTCCTTATAACTTTACTTATAGTTTTACCAAAATGTAAATATATTATCCCTTATCCATATTCAAAATTTCAATCCAAATATTTTAAGTTGGGTTCCAGTGGAGGATAGATAGGAAAAAACTAATTTCACTTATGCACAGTTCTTAGTTACTAAGTCCAACCTCTTTCAGCTCTTGCTTGTTTTTGAGTAGTCTGATAGCTCTATTTGATCTGGTTTGTGATGAATTTCAAAACAGAGAACTCTAGACATACCTTGCTTAGATCAAGTCCAAAATAAGAAAAAACAAATGTATACAGAAACATCAAATCAAAGGACATTTTTTTTTTTTTTTTACCAAATAGGTGCCTTGCTTCTAAAAAGAGTTTCTTGTGTAATTTCTTTAGATAACAATTTTTTCTAGTGAGCCTCTGACATGATTGAATTTATAAGTAACTTCCCAGAAATATCTATATATGTCTGGCTAGGCAATGATCACACGATGTAGGAATCCAACCCCATACTTAACTATTGAGATTAACATGCAGGAACAGAAGCAGGACCCAGAATAAAGCCAAACAGGGTGGGGCAAACTTTCAGATAACCTCTGAGTAAAATAACTCTTTTTAGCAACCCTTGGCACTCTTATTACCTTTAGATGATTTATTTTATCCTTGAGTTAGCATAGTTTCTGTCTTATGAGGAGCTATTTTTTAAAAATGTTTTTGTGCCATTGCAATAAAAAAAACTTTATAGAAAGCATGTGTTAAAGCAAACAGTCTGATTGTATTGCTTGGTTGACTGAGTTCTCTCTCTACAGAGTTGTAAATGTAGACATCTCAAGGGCTAGAAAAATATCATCTTATAGATAACATGAAATTGTGGAGAATTTGAATCTCTGCTTGGGTTGTATAAATCCTCTAAGCACTATTCTAAGACATAAGGTTAGCGGTTCTCCTGGACTGTAAGTTGATTGTGTTTTTAATCTTTCAATGAAGTATTTTGATTTGGGGATGCAACTATGAATAATTGAAAACTTCTGGAAAAGCACAAATAGCAAGCATATTCTAAACACAAGAAAGAGTTTCTTTTTGTAGTGAGGCAAAAAGCAACACTACATCATGTTATTTTTTTTGCGGAAGAAATAGGTGACTATAGTGCAAATCATTGGCCCATAGCCAGTGGAGCTGAGAGCTATAGTTTGCCCCCAAACGCCTGAAGATGATGACAGATGGCGAATATAATCTCAGCTATGGTATTTACCAATGATTTCCACTTAGAGCCATATGGATTCTATGATATTATGAAGATAATAATGGAGATTTCAATTAGATAGGGCAACTGAAACCACTAAGGAAGTAAGGGTGTACATTCGTCGTTACTTTAAAAGCCCAAAGGCATAGATTTATGCACGCCTGGTTGAATTTAGGAGCTCAAGCCATAGCAAAGGAGACTTATCTTTCTCTTTTTGACGATTCATTTTATGTGTCAACTTGACTGGGTCATGGGATGCCTGGATAATTGGTCACACATTATTCTGGATATGTCTGTAAAGGTGTTTTTGAATGACATTAACATTTGGATTGGTAGACTGAGTGAAACATTCTCACTCCATGAAGTGGATCTCATCTAATCAGTTGAAGGCCTGAATAGAACATAAAGGTTGACCCTCTCATGAGTAAGACGGAACTACTCCTGCCTGACTACTTGAGCTGGAATATCAGTCTTTTCCTGCCTTTGGACTTGAACTGAAAAATAGAGTCTTTGGGCTATAAAGCCTGCCAGCTTTCAGACTGGAACTTATACCATTGACTCTCCCAGTTTCCAGGTCTTTAGACTCAGACTGAAACTATACCACCAGCTTTATTGGGTCTCCGCTTGCTGGCTGCAGATTTGCGACTTCTTAACCTCCGTAATTGCATGAGCCAATTCCTTATAATGACTCGATACATAGATACAGATGTATAGAATCTATCTATCTATCTATCTATCTATCTATCTATCTATCTATCTATCTATCCAATTAGTTCTGTTTCTATGGAGAACCCTGACTAATGTCAGCTCCACATTCCTGCACGCATTGGCGCCCATTCATGGCATGAGTGCCGTTAGTAGTGAGTCCAGGCTTTATACTACCAGGTTTCAATCCAACAGACAAAAATTAAACAAAACAAAACAAAGCAGCAAAATGACCGTTGTACTTTATTCACTCTGATTCATACATATGCATAGACCTGAACTAAGCAGCCAGAGCAGGAGAGTGATGCTCTGATTGTTTAGGCCTCAGCCACATGCCCATTTCTTGAGCCAAATGTGGAATCAGATCCATTCAAAAGACTGAGAATGGTGGTTGTATGAGTTGCATTTTGTCTCAAAAAATATATATATATATGAATATATGTATATATATGTGTGTATATATATATTTATAGATCCTAAACTTTGTACCTCGGAATGTGACCTTGACCTTATCTGGAAATAAGGTGATTGTAGATGTAATTAAATTAAGATTAGGCCATACTGAAGAACGGTGGGTTCTTAATGCAACATGGCTGGTATCCTTATTAGAAGATAATATGAAGAGAAAGCTGGTGAACATCCATGATGATGGAGGCAGAGATTGGAATCATGCAGTTGCAAGCCAAAGGATACCACAGAATGCCAGTAAACCACCAGAAGCTAGGAAGAAACAAGCAAGGATTCTCCCCTTCAGGTTTCAGAAGGAGCATATCCTTGCTGACACCTTGGTTTTTTACTTTTAACCTCCAAAACTGTGAGACAATACATTTCTATTGTTTTAAGCTGTTTTGTTTGTGGTACTTTATAATGATCACCTTAGAAAACTAATACAGGTGGAGAGATTGTTTGTTAAAGGAATAGAAAGGTATGGTTACCAAAAGGATGGAAGTTAAGGGAAGGGGGACATAGAAACAAATATCTTTTTTTTCTTTATTGAGTTTTAGAGAAAGAGGAAGGGAGAGGGAGAGAGAGATAGAAACATCAATGAGAGAGAACATCGATTGGCTGCCTCCAGCATGCCCCCACTGGGGATCAGGCCCACAACCTGGGCATGTGCCCTGACTGGGAATTGAACCAGCGACCTGGTGCATGGATCGATGCTCAACCACTGAGCCACACCAGCCGGGCGAAACAAATATTTTGATATAGGCTTTGCAGATCATTATTTTCAAAGAAAATAAATATTACATATATTTATGTTTATATTTATATAACTATGACCAGAATAATAAACCTCAAATATTTGTATTTTAATTAATTTTTCAAGCTAACTGTTGTTCTTACCAGGGCAGAAAATGCTTGCCAATTATATCTATTTCCCCCATACTTTAATGAGAAAGAACATCACTTGGAATCAAATATTTCCAACAGAATCATGGGGTATGTAGGAAGTAATAAAGAAAAGTTTTTCTATAGACCATTTTAAACATCTGGTATCCTAGGTAGAATGCGACTATCCTGGACATCTAGGTATCTGAAGCTGTAGCTCCAGTGACACATCATCAGGGCCTATTCAACGTTCCCAAATAAGCATCCTTGCTGAAGAGCCTTCCTAGACACAGTATGGATCGAGTTAAGTACACATAATATTGTTAGTGAAAAGACATACATTTAAGCAAACAATAGAGCAAGTGACATGAAAATAGTACTGATGTCACTGAATGAATGTGAAATACATTTGTCAAATACTCAATAAGGTAAGCACTTGGGATATTTAACAATTTGCTTGGATGATGGTATGCATTTTCTAATTTATTGGATGCTTGCTTCTTTCATAGAGGTAAATTATATATCATTAATCTTTCTAGGAAGCTGTTGTCCTAGAGTTAATTTAGTGATGAATTTTTTCAGATAATATACCTGCTAGACAAGTAGTATATAATCAATACAGGAAAGTAATCAGGTGAGGAGTAGAATATGCTCTCCCTTTTCTCTCTTGTAATTAGTGGGATATACTGCAGGTTTGGGCTCAGAAGAAGGATTAAAACAAAAACAGAGATAGATTTAACTTAACTTGAGTATCAGACAGTCCTGACACTAAATTTCTTCAGCATCGGGGCTTCCTTTTTCCCTTAGCTGTTTTATCGCTTAGTACCCTGCCTCCAGCCACATTCTGGTACTCCAAGGTCACCCTTCTTTCCTATCCTTTTCCTATGTTAGACCTTCCTGTTATTTTATTATGCATAACAATTTTTGTATCGCATTTGTTGCAATACTTCTTATCCCTCCTTGCCCTGGGATTAACATTTATATAAGCAAAGGGACCATTAAAATGTTCCCCAAGAGTTCTTTCTTTAAGAGAAATGCTGCCCTCTTTTTACCAATAGGCTCTAATTACAAGCATCTGTTAAATTCTCTGTTTTTCATTGCTTCTACCAAGGCCAAGGAAGCTCCTATCTAAAGTGTCCTCCCACAGATAACTGCAAACTCTGAACAAAATACGACCAAGTACCTGAAATCTCTGGAGAATTAACAGAAACAGATCCTGGAAGAGAGATGATACTTTGGAGAAGCGAAAGACACCAGATAAATTTCAAGTCTCTTCCCCTCTTCCTTTCCCTCCTCCTTCTTTTTTTTCTTTCTTTTCTTTTTATGTATGTATGTATGTATGTATGTATGTATGTATGTATGTATGTATTTATTTATTTTTACCAGTTTTAGCTTAAGGCAGGTGGCAGATAGAGCCAGGCACTAAAGGTTAAAGTTGAACGGAAAGCCCATGGTCTTTCTGGCCTAAAAACCAGAGGACAGAGTTGAGAATTTCAACCTCTGAAAAGCTAACCAGGTGGTGGTATTGGGAATGAGGAGAAATCCCAGAAGGAAGAGAGACAGAGAGAGGGGCAGGGCTGCAAATTCTGTGCATAAACTTTGCCCCAAAATCTCACTGACACATGAACAATGTATGTATGATGTAGACTCCAATAAAATCAAATAAAACTAAAAGAGTGGAACTGAAATTTGAATTAGCATCCAAAGGATACTCTTTGCAGGTGAAATCTAACAAAGTTTATTGCCTATAAAAACACAAGTGAAACCATCAACTTATTTTAGGGTAACATAAAATCCAGAGCCTCTACAACACAATTTGCATAATGTATGGGATACAATCCAAAACTACTTAACATAAGAAGGTGCCAGAAATTGTGAATGAAGACTGACCCCAAGATGATTGACTCAGATATTGAAAGTAGCTGACAAGTATTTTAAGCATTTCTCAAAACTAGACACAATAGTAAAGGGAAATATGCTCATAGTAAATGAAAATAGAAATTCAAGAAAAAAATTGTAAACTTTGGAATTAAAAAAATAGAATAGTAGAAGTTTTAAAATCACTGGATGACCTTTAATTCTAAAATTTATACAAAAAGGCAGAGGATCTAGAAGAGTGAAAAAGTCATTGTGAAACAAAAAAACAAAAAGATTAGGTCTTACTATCAAGCTATAGTAATCAACACAGTGTGGAATTGGTATAAGAATAGTCATATAAATCAATGGAACAGAATAGAAAGCCCAGAAAGAGGTACCGAGATAATTCAATGGAGCAAAGGTGGGGATAGTTTTTTTCAGAATAAGTGCTAAAATCTAGATACTCATATATAAAGAATGAATTTTTTATTCTTACTTTTGTACCATGCACAAAATTAACTCAAAGAGATCATAGACATTAACATAGCAGCGCAAATTAATCAAGAGAAAAAAGAACACATGTTCACAAAAATATTTGTATATAAATGTTCAGATAAATTTTGGTCATAGTAGCCCAAAACAGAAAAGAGTTGAGTTCATCAATAGAAAAATACATTTAAAAAAATTGTGTTATACTCATACATGATCATTAAATGGAATACTACTCAGCAAAATGGATACTAAAATATGCAAAAATGTAGATGAATCTCAAAACCATCATGTTGAGTAAGAAAATCCTTCCATGAAAAGAATATCTCACATCATTTCATGTATATGAAGTTCTAGAACATGAATATATAAATCTAGGGTAGAAAAATCAGGTTAGGATGGGAGAAAATGGCGGTGGAGTGAATGGAAGCTACACAGACGATCTCCCAGGATCAAACGGGAATTACAACTAAAATAAAAACAAATCGTCGGAAAAAGCAACAGAAAAGCAGTGGGAGAGGACCACACAACCAGAGACACTGACTGAGCCTGGTAGGATCTGCGGAGACGCGTGAGGGTGGCGGCTAGGAGCCCACGGACAGCAGCGACCTTGGCTGTGAGCTCCGGCCCCGGCTGGGAGCTCTGCCCGCGGCTGTGGGCGTCGCCACCGGCTCTGAGCTGCGTCCTCGACTGGGAGCCGCGGCCCCGGCTGGGAGCCACACCCTCGGCGGGGAACTCGCGCCCGAGGCGGGGAAGTGCGGTCCCGGCTGGGAACTCGCGCCCGCGGCGGGGAAGTGCGGTCCCGGCTGGGAACTCGCGCCCGCGGCGGGGAACTGCGGCCCGGCTGGGAACTCGCGCCCGCGGCGGGGAAGTGCGGTCCCGGCTGGGAACTCGCGCCCGCGGCGGGGAAGTGCGGTCCCGGCTGGGAACTCGCGCCCGCGGCGGGGAAGTGCGGTCCCGGCTGGGAACTCGCGCCCGCGGCGGGGAAGTGCGGTCCCGGCTGGGAACTCGCGCCCGCGGCGGGGAAGTGCGGTCCCGGCTGGGAACTCGCGCCCGCGGCGGGGAAGTGCGGTCCCGGCTGGGAACTCGCGCCCGCGGCGGGGAAGTGCGGTCCCGGCTGGGAACTCGCGCCCGCGGCGGGGAACTGCGGTCCCGGCTGGGAACTCGCGCCCGCGGCGGGGAAGTGCGGTCCCGGCTGGGAACTCGCGCCCGCGGCGGGGAACTGCGGTCCCGGCTGGGAACTCGCGCCCGCGGTGGGGAACTGCGGTCCCGGCTGGGAACTCGCGCCCGCGGCGGGAAACTGCGGCCCCAGCTGTGAAAGACGCCCTCGGTGGGGAGCTACGGCCCCGGCTAGGAGCCGCGGCCCCGGTTGGGAGCGGCAGCCCCGGCTAGGAGCGACAGCCCCGGCTAGGAGCAGCGGCCCCAGCGCGGCGACCGTAGCCGGGAACGGCGGTGGCGGTGCCCGCCCTCGGGGTTAAGAGCCCCAGCTACTCCAAAGCGCAGAGAGCCGGGACAGACCGCTAAATAGCCACAGCCTCTCACCTGGGGCTCCGACAGAGAGAGGGCGGACTGGACTGGAACTCTGAGGGGACACCTGGGATTTGGAGGGCGCTCAGAGTTGGTGCTGAGCTGTGGCCACAAAGGACAGTGGTGGCCAGCCCCTCCTTCCCAATTGCACAGACCTGCAGCGAAGTTCGCTCCTTCCTGGAGCTGTGGAAGCCCCTCCCTCAGAGATTTCCAGGTGAGGTAAAGAGGTAAAGAAATGCAAATTGAGGCTCATTAACAACCAGCATTGGCCCCACCCTCGGAAACCCTCTTACACTGCAAACATCTGAGGGAGGTCCTCGTTCAACTGAGATCCTAAGGCTTTTCAAGTAACTGAGGCTAATAGCCTCCAGGCAAAAAGCCAGAGCATAACTAAACCTTTCCTGAGCTTGCATATCTACCCAGGAAAGTGAGACTTGATAGAGGTGTTGAAGGAGGGCCCTCCACGCTAATTCAAACCCAGTAGAGGAAGCCACAAACACCAGAACACCAACACCCACAGGGAAAATTTGGCAGGCCCCAAAACCCATTGGGATAGCAAAAATGGTGAAACAAAGAAACAGATCCCAAATGAAAGAACAAGAGAACTCCACCGAAGATGAGATAAATGAAGTGCAGCTAAGCAAATTATCAGAGGGAGAGTTCCGAGCCATGATCTTGAGGAAACTAAACAGCATGAGTAAGGACATCAACACCATGAGTAAAGATATAGAAACACTGAAAACCAACCAAGTGGAAATAAAGAATGACATAGCAGAAATAAAGAACACATTGGAAGGATTGACCAGCAGAGTAGAGGAAGCAGAGGACCGGATCAGTGAATTAGAAGACAGAGTAGAAAAAATCAATCAATCAGAAAACCAAAAGGAAAAAACAATGAAAAAACAGGAAGATAGCTTAAGAGAACTGTGGGACAACTGGAAACGTAATAACATTCGCATTATTGGAGTCCCTGAAGAAGAAGAAAATGAGAAAGGGTTAGAGAATATATTTGAAGAAATAGTGACAGAAAACTTTCCTAACCTGGTGAAGGAAGAAAGCATTCAAGTTCAAGAAGCACAGAGAGCCCCAAGTAAGAAGAATCCAAACAGGCCCACACCAAGACACATAATAATTAAAATACCAAAAATCAAAGACAAAGAGAGAATCCTAAAGGCAGCAAGAGATAAACAACAGGTTACCTACAAAGGAAACCCCATTAGGCTATCATCTGACTTCTCAACAGAAACACTACAGGCCAGAAGGGAATGGCATGAAGTAATCAAGGTCATGAAAAACAAGGATCTGAACCCAAGACTACTCTATCCAGCAAGATTATCATTCAAAATAGAAGGTCAAATAAAGAGCTTCCCAGACAAAAAAAGGCTAAGGGAATATATTAGCACCAAACCAGCACTGCAAGACATGTTAAAAGGACTGCTATAATTATTAGAAGAAATAGAAAGATAATTAGAACCACACTGTACAAAAATGGCAATAAATAAGTACATATCAATAATCACCTTAAATGTAAATGGACTGAATGCTCCAATAAAAAGACACAGAGTAGCTGATTGGATAAGAAAGCATGATTCACACATATGTTGCTTACAAGAGACCCACCTCACAACAAAAGACGCACATAGGTTGAAAGTAAAGGGATGGAAAAAAATCTTCCAAGCAAACAGAAAGGAAAAAAAAGCTGGGGTAGCAATACTCATATCTGATAAATTAGATTTCAAATTGAAGACCATAACTAGAGACAAAGAAGGCCACTACATAATATTGAAAGGGTCTATCCAACAGGAAGATATAACCTTGGTAAACATATATGCACCCAATATAGGAGCACCAAAATATATTAAAAATCTTCTGGAAGACTTCAAAGGAGAAATCGACCACAATACAATCATAGCAGGAGACTTCAACACCCCACTGACATCACTGGATAGATCATCTAGACAAAAAATCAACAAGGAAACAGAGACTCTAAATGAAGCACTAGATCAAATGGATTTAATAGATATATACAGAGAACTACACCCCAAAACTGCAGAATTCACATTCTTCTCAAATGCACATGGGACATTCTCAAAGATAGACCATATGTTAGGGCACAAACTAAGTCTCTACAAGTTCAAGAAGATTGAAATCATATCAAGCATCTTCTCAGACCACAATGCCATGAAACTAGAAATCAACTGCAACAAGAACATGCAAAAACATATGAACACATGGAGGCTAAATAGCATGTTACTGAACAATGAATGGGTTACCACGGAGATCAAGGAAGAATTTAAAAAATTTCTGGAAACCAATGAAAATGAACACACAACAACGCAAAACCTATGGGATACTGCGAAAGCAGTTCTGAGAGGGAAGTTCATAGCACTACAGGCCCACCTTAAGAAAGAAGAAAAATTACTAATTGACTACCTAACCTCACAACTTAAAGAACTGGAAAGCAAACAAAAAGAAAACCCTAGAGCAAGTAGAAGGAAGGAAATAATAAAGATCAGAGCAGAAATAAATGACATGGAGACCAAAAAAGCAATTCAAAGGATCAACAAAACAAAAAGCTGGTTCTTTGAAAAGATAAACAAGATTGATGGACCCTTAGCTAGACTCACCAAGAAACAAAGAGAGAGAACCCAAATACACAAAATCAGAAATGAAAGAGGAGAAGTAACAACTGACACCACAGAAATACAAAGGATCGTTAGCAAATACTATGAACATTTGTATGGCAACAAATTCGACAATCTAAGCGAAATGGACACATTTCTAGAAACACATAGTCTCCCAAAACTGAATCGGAAAGAGATAGAAAACTTGAACAGGCCAATAACAACGAAGGAAATTGAAGATGTAATCAAGACTCTCCCAGCAAACAAAAGCCCAGGCCCTGACGGCTTCACGGGGGAGTTTTACCGAACATTCAAAGAAGAACTAACACCCATTCTCCTCAAACTATTCCAAAAAATTCAAGAAGAAGGAAGACTTCCAAACTCGTTTTATGAGGCCAGCATAATTCTCATCCCAAAACCAGAAAAAGACACTACAAAGAAAGAAAACTACAGGCCAATATCCCTGATGAACATAGATGCCAAAATCCTGAACAAAATACTAGCAAACCGGATCCAGCAATACATCAAGAAAATTATTCACCATGACCAAGTGGGATTCATCCCAGGGATGCAAGGCTGGTACAACATACGCAAATCAATAAATGTGATACATCACATAAACAAAATGAAAGATAAAAACCACATGATCATATCAATAGATGCTGAAAAAGCATTTGACAAAATCCAGCACCCATTTCTGTTAAAAACGCTCAGCAATTTAGGAATAGAGGGATCATATCTCAACATTATAAAGGCCATATATGAAAGACCTACAGCCAACATCATACTCAATGGACAAAAACTAAAAGCATTTCCCTTAAGAACAGGAACAAGACAAGGATGCCCACTTTCACCACTCTTATTTAACATAGTACTGGAAGTCTTAGCCACAGCAATCAGACGTGAAGAAAAAATAAAAGGGATCCAAATTGGAAAGGAGGAAGTGAAACTGTCATTATTCGCAGATGACATGATATTATACATAGAAAACCCTAAAGACTCCATCAAAAATCTACTAGCCTTAATAAATGAATTTGGCAAAGTAGCAGGATACAAAATTAACGTCAAGAAATCGACGGCATTCTTATACACCAATGATGAACTCACAGAAAGAGAAACTAAAAAAACAATCCCATTTACCATCGCGGCAAAGAAATTAAGATACCTAGGAATAAACTTAACCAAAGAAGTAAAGGACCTATTTACAGAAAACTACAGGACATTGAAAAAAGAAATAGAGGAAGATATAAAAAAGTGGAAGCACATACCTTGTTCATGGATTGGAAGAATTAACATCATTAAAATGTCCATACTACCCAAAGCAATCTACAGATTTAATGCAATCCCCATCAAAATACCAACGACATATTTCACAGAACTAGAACAAATACTTCAGAAGTTCATATGGAACCAAAAAAGACCCCGAATAGCTACAGCAATCTTGAAAAAGAAGGACAAAGTAGGAGGGATCACAATACCGGACATCAGGTTATACTACAAAGCTACTGTAATCAAAACAGCCTGGTACTGGCACAAGAACAGGCACATAGACCAGTGGAACAGATCAGAGAATCCGGAAATTGACCCAAGACAGTATGCTCAATTAATATTTGACAAAGGTGGTAAGAGCATACAATGGAGCAAAGACAGCCTCTTCAATAAATGGTGTTGGGAAAATTGGACAGCTACATGCAAAAAAATGAAACTAGATCATCAACTTACACCATACACAAGAATAAACTCAAAATGGATAAAAGACTTAAATGTGACTCATGACTCCATAAGAATCCTAGAAGAAAATGTAGGCAACAAAATTTCAGACATCATACGCAGCAAAATTTTCACTGATATATCACCTAAGGCAACAGAAATAAAGGAAAAAATAAACACATGGGACTACATCAAACTCAAAAGCTTCTGCACAGCAAAAGAAACAACCATCAAAGTGGAAAGGCAACCTACTGTATGGGAGAGCATAATTGCCTATGATATATCAGATAAGGGACTAATTTCCAAAATATATAGAGTGCTCATACATCTCAACAAAAGGAAGACAAAGAACCCAATTAAAAAATGGGCAGAGGAACTAAATAGATACCTCTCCAAACAGGACATACAAACGGCCAAGAGACATATGAAGAAATGCTCAACTTCACTAATCATCAGAGAGATGCAAATTAAAACAACAATGAGGTATCACCTCACGCCTGTCAGAGTAGCCGCCATCAACAAAGCATCAAACAACAAGTGTTGGCGAGGATGTGGAGAAAAGGGGACTCTAGTACACTGCTGGTGGGAGTGCAGACTGGTGCAGCCACTATGGAAAACACTATGGCGTTACCTCAAAAAATTAAAAATTGAATTACCATTTGACCCAGTGATCCCACTCCTAGGAATATACCCGAAGAAACCTGAAACACCAATCAGAAAGAATACATGTACCCCCATGTTCATAGCAGCGCTATTTACAATAGCGAAGATCTGGAAACAGCCCAAATGTCCATCAGTAGACGAATGGATAAAAAAGCTGTGGTACATATACACAATGGAGTACTATGCATCGTTAAGAAAGGACGATCTCTTATCCTTTGCGTCGACATGGGAGGACCTGGAAACTATTATCCTAAGTGAAACAAGCCAAGCAGAGAAAGACAAACATCATATGATCTCACTTATTTCTGGAATATAATGAACATAACAGTGGGAGGAGCAGGGTAGTCCGGAGGACGTGGAAGTGGGGTACAGGCTGACATCTGCCAGAAGAGGGGGCGGGGGAGGGGAGAGATGAACACAGAACTTGTACGTATGTACTCATAACCAATGGACATGGACAACAAAACGGGGACGGGACAGGGAGGGAAGGGGAGGGGGGTGTCAACGGGGGAAAAAAAGGAGAATCATCTGTAACATAAGTAAATTAATAAAAAAAAAAAAAAAAAAAAAAAAATCAGGTTAGTGTTGAATTGGTCTCTTTTTTACAACTGAGAGAACTAATCTTGAATTTTTTTTCTCTAATTAGTAATAACTACTGACTACCAGTATTTATTACTGCAGGCAAAGATCTATCACATAACTGAAAAACCCGCCTACTGGGTTGAATGGTGGACCCCCTAAAAGATATGTACTCCTGGAATCTGTGGATGTGACCTTATATGGAAAAAGGGTATTTGCAGATGTTATTTAGTTAAGGCTCTCTAAATGAGTTCATCCATGATTGTCTGGGTTGACCCTAAATCCAATGGCAAGTTCCTTACAAGAAAAGGAGAAGACATATATAGACACCCAGGGAAGAAAGTGATGTGAAGATGGAGGCAGAGATTTGTGTGAAGTCTCTACAAATCAAGGAATGCCAATTATTGCATTCTCTCTCAGAACCTCCAGAAGGAACTGACCCTCAGGTCCTTGATTTTTTACTCTAGCTTCCAGAACTATGACAGAATAAATTTCTATTGCTTTAAGCTACCAAGTTTGAGGTTATTTCTTACAGCAGCTCAAGGATACAATATACCACCCTGTCAAGAATTGGTAAGTCTGGACCAGATTCTAGAAACACCTTTCACTGAGACCTGTGTGGAACAGATCACCTAGAAAGCTCAAGATTGAGAAAGTAGGTTTCACTCTAAGCTATAATGAAATGAAACAGTAAACCAATAAAACGTGGTCAATCTCAATTACCCTATTGAAAATTGTAGCCCCTAACACTATCAACCCCCTTTACTTTAGCATGTTTTTTTCCCCTATAGCATTTATTCTTTGGTTACTAAATAATTTTCATATTTATTAACGATAAGATCCTGTAGCATAATGATGTCCAGCTACAGCTAGACCAAAACAATAGCTATTTGATACGTATTCTATTTATTCCCTCTGTGCCAATCTTTTTCTTTTATTTTAATTTTGGATAAGTACCCTACTCCTGGCTCTTACTGTATGTTAGTTTTAATGAGCAATTTTCTCTTAAAATTTTGGAGGAAAGAGTAAACACCTAACTGATTACCTAATGCTCTTTAAGATGAGTGACTTCCAATTTTCAAGAATGTTCAGCTAAATTATGTTGATTCTTTCCCTCCCCACCCATAAGGAAGAAACCTGACAATCATCCTTAAAAAATAAGCTGAAGTATTTAAAAATATCATAATGCCATGTGACCCATGCAGCTAGGATTTCAGTAAAATTATTCTCTCAAAAGTGGCGGAAAATCACTATGATGAGCCCAGAAGCCTTCCAAAATCCTGGGCCATTCCTACCAAGGGTGCAGAGGATTTTTCACTCTGTGGGAAACTGGGGAGATGCCAGACAAAGTAATCACTTTCTGCTCACTCAAACTCTGCCTGCAGTTTTCAATTGGATGCAGTACTTTCCATTCCTCCTCCTGAAGTGTTGCTGAGGGGTTTGGAATGACTATACACTTTTACTTTGGAAATTTATATCCAAAAGATGAATTTATTGAGTAGTAGGGAAATTAGTAATAATCTGTATAGACAAATATCAACTAATAAGCCCTTGGAGACAAAGACAAAGAGATTAACTATGACTGTTGGCAATATATAATTATATATATATATAATGGCTACTACTTACAGAGTACTAACTGTCATAGGCACAGTACTAAGCAATTTACCTACATAATTTCATTTAGCCCTCACATCAACCCCATGATATAGATATAATTATTATCCCCTCTTTCCAGAAGAGGAAGCCTGCAATGGCTAGGTCACTTGCTCAAGTTCACACCACTTGTGGATTATGGAGCTGGCATTTGAATCCAGAAGGTCTTACTTCACAAGTAGCACTTCAATCATACAGTACACATACAGTACTAAAAAGAACACCATCTAGTGCAAACATTACAATGAATAAGTAAGACTCCTTAGAGTGTTAGAAGAAAACAAAAAATAAAATAAAATACAAAACAAACAAAAACCCATTAGCCCTTTAAAAGATCTGTATAGACTATTTTCTTCCTGGGCCTTCAATAAAACCTTGAGCAAGTCTCATTGCTTTTAACTAATAAAAAATTCTCCCCTGTATCTAATGCAATAACAATCTCATTTCAGAATTAAAATGGCCAGTTCATGGTCATGATCAAGATTCCAAGCTTTGTTTGAGGTTAAAGCTCCTATTCCACAGTACTACAATAAGTTACCTCTGACTAGTCCAATTTGGGAGTAGTTTGGGGGGGGAGGTGTGTGGGAAGAATGAGGGGAAGATGATATATGAAGAGCAGGAAAAGTATAACATGGCTAGTACTGTCATACAGTCATGACCTCACTTTGTGAGCTGGCAAAGCTAACTCATCATCTCTTGGGGAACCTTTATGTGTTTCTCAATGATTCCTCCACTGGGAACCTCTAGCTACATTTCTGAGATTAAGGCAATGCTTCTTTTTTAGGTATCTGCTAATGATTCCTCCTGAGACCATGGACACCTAGTGGCCTGTTCTGTTGGAGTCCCACCTTCCCATTGTGCAGCCCTCTTGGGTTCCATGTTGGATCCCAGTTGGAGCCCTGCAATTAATCCATGGGGTATATGGAGCTGAGTGCTGCTATTTACCAAGGCAGCCTTCACCGTTTCCACATTTGGTCATTTCTTGAAATGGAGATGGTATCAGTCCTTATATTTCACAGACTTCTAAGGACAAAGATCAAACGTGCTGAGCAGTTTGCCTCATCTTACTTGACTTGAGACAAGAGGTAAGGACACCTCTCTGTCCCTCATGGTGGTGAGGTGTGTGTGTTTGAGTCAGAAGTGATAGTGAATTCCAGAGCATTACAATAACTCTCTCCAAAGGAATTCTCTGTAAAACTAGTCCTCTTGATTGGCCTTTCCAACCTTCTAAATATCCTTGAGGCAATCATTATGCTAAGGGCTTTCAAAGCAAGTTTCTAGAATGTTTCTTTTGGAAGTTTTGCATATATGGCCCTGCTTCTCATTTTAGATTGTGGAGATACTTAGCAACTATTGTTTTATTCTCAGTCTTTGGGGTTTGAGCTGAAACTGAGACAGAAGACCTCCATTTTAACATCTTGTTATAAATGTGTTTACGTTTTTGTTAAAAGATTCTCACAGAGAATAGAAAGTTTAAAAATGAATGGTTGTCCTGTACTTTTGAAACATCTAGATATTTCTTTTTTTTTTTTAATCTTCCCCTGAGGAGATGTGGGGTTTTAAAATTATTATTGATTAGAGAGAGAGAGAGAAGAAGGGAGAGAGAAAAACATCAATGTGAGAGAGAAACTTTTATTGGTTGCCTACTGTACGCACCCTTATGGGGCATCGAACCCACAACGTAGGTATGTGCCCTGACAGGGAACTGAACCCATAACTTTTTAGTGTACAGGATGACACTCCAAGCAACTGAGCCACCTGGCCAGGGCAAGCTATTTTTATTTTTATGATGAATTTTTCTTGGGGCAGAACAGAAAGTTGAAATGGGACGTAGGGGTGGGGAACGTCCGGCCCACGGGCCACATAAGACCCATGAAATCAACACCAGCTAACATCACACACCTCACCAAATGAGTCTGACCAAATATAGCAGGCCAATTTTTAAGCTGATAATTTTGTATGGCCTGTGAATGATGTTATAAATATCCAGTGGCCCTTGGCAGAAGAAAAGGTTCCTCACCACTAAATCCTTAGGCATCTTTAGTTTAGTTTTGTCTTTTTCAATCCTCACCCAAGAATATGTTTATTTATTTTTAGAGAGAGAGAGAGAGAAACATCCATGTGTGAGAGATGCACCCTGACCAGGATGGGACCTGCAACCTTTTGGTATATGGTAAAATGCTCCGACCATTGAGCCACACAGGGCAGGGAAGCCTCTTTAGTTTCTAACCAGAAATTATCCTTCCGCAATTGAAAATAAGCTTATCCTCTATCATTTCATTCCAAAACTTGGAGCTTCTGAACCCTCAATTAAGCCTAGCTAACTTAATTATCTTAGCTAAGTGTTTCTTTCTCATTCAGCTTATAGTTTCATTTATCCCTTCCTGGGATATGAGTCATTATGATAGAGCTATATAACCAATATACTTGTTTGTCTGGAAGTCATTTTAATGTCTTTGAAAGATTGAATCATCATAGTTTATCTGATTTCCATGTAAACAGAAAGAAAAAACTTAATTCAAGCCCAATAAAATACTCTCTTCTTGGTCTTCATCCTTTTTGACTGCCCCACATCAATCATACATTAAAGCTCCCAACCACATCTCATTCCACTGAGCTGTCTGTCTCTTCCACAATTGGAGTGCCTTTTTCGAAATTTTCTCTTCCCTTGACTTCGTGGCTGCTGGTTCTCTTTCTACTTCTTGGACTTGCCTCTTCTTTACTTCTTTGAATCCTCATCTGAATGAGTGTCCTTGCCCATCTTTTTTTCCTTTCTTTTCCTTACTTTATATATATATTTTTTATTCCTCACCCGAGGATATTTTTCTATTTATCATCAGATAGAGTGGGAGGGAGGGAGAGAGAGAGAGAGAGAGACATCAATGTGATAGAGCCACATCAATTGGTTGCCTCCCGCAGGACCCAACCAGGGCTGGGGACCGAACCGCAACCGAGGTACATGCCCTTGGCTGGAATCGAACCTGTGACTCATTGGTCCACGGGCTGATGCTCTAACTGCTGAGCCAAACTGGCCAGGGCTCCTTTTTTTTCCTTAACACTTGCATCCATACCCTGGTGTAATGGCCACATATATAGAGTTCATTTTCTTAGGGTCATCTTTACTTTCTTCTTTGTTCCTTTACACCTTCTAGTGTATTTATTTTATTGTGGCTCTTATCAGTGCAAAGTCTAATCATTTGCCTATAGGTCAATCTCTGATCATTGAAATTAGGAATATGGTTTCATTTTTTGTTGTTGTTAATCCTCACACAAGGATATTTTTCCATTGAATTTTTAGATATAGTGGCAATGAGGGGGAAAGAGAGGGAAAACAAAACAAAACATCAATACAAGAGAGACACATCAACTAATTGCTTCCCACATAACCCAACCAGGGCTGGGGATTGATCCTGACCCGAAATTGAACTCAAGACCCTTTGGTCCACAGGCCGACACTCCAAACTAGCCAGGGCAGGATATGATTTCTTATTCATTAGCCAGTACCAGACACACAGGAGATGCTAGAAAAACATTTTAAAAAATAACTGAAAGTTTTCTGTATTTATCCTGCTTGCTGGAAAACAACTGGACGTTTAGTTAGTCCCTCAAACTAAACATGGATAGAAAAATGGAATTGTTTTTTTACCACCAACCCTCCCTTGTGACTTCCCAAATTCAGTCTTAC
The DNA here is from genome assembly GCA_030848825.1 of Tadarida brasiliensis. Classification (NCBI taxonomy): domain Eukaryota; kingdom Metazoa; phylum Chordata; class Mammalia; order Chiroptera; family Molossidae; genus Tadarida; species Tadarida brasiliensis. Next base: position 225,340,721 of record CM061257.1, on the reverse strand, counting down.
AGGAGTCACCTTTGATTCTTCTGTTGGCCTTATCAAGCTCAGCTAGGCAGTCATCAATTCCCTTCTTTTATTTCCAGCTTCCAAATCTTTATTATAATTGGTCTGGATAAATGGGAAAATACCCAGTTGTGCTTCAGAGAAAACATAATTTTGAATTCAGGCAGAACTAGGCTCATATCTTGAATCAGATGTTAGATGAAGAGCAATAGACTTCACCTTTCTGAACTTCAGTTTCCCCATAGATGATGTTCAGGATAATCATTGATTAACTCCTCCACTAGATATAAACTTCGTTAGGGCAAGAATTATGTCTTACTTGGTTATTTTTTTCTCATAAATCAACCATAGTTCCTGGCACACAGCTGCTACTCATTGATGCTATTTGCTAAATAAATAAAGGAATGAGAGTGGACCATCATATCTACCTCACCATGTTAAAGTAAGAGATAAATTAAATGTGATCAAACATGCCAGGAAGCCCCAACAGATACATGGAAGGGCCCACGTTAAGTCCTCCAGCAGAAACCGTCAGATGAGCTATCACCCATAGCAGCTGCCAGCCGTGGGAGTGATGCCTATTTGGAGTTCCCTTTGCCTGGCATTCCAACTAACACCATAGGAAACAGAAGAACCATGTAGCCAATTGACAGAAACTTGATACATAATAAATTGTTATTGCTTTAAGCAATTAATGTTTAGAGCAGCATAGAGTGGGGCGGCATATTATGTTACAGCCATAATATAAACCTAAAATGTGTGGGGTTGGCTTTGAGATTGGACTTTGGGTAGAGTTATGAAGAAGAGTAAGGAGACTTAGTAGAGCTTAAAGGGCAATGAGGAGATTAGTACTGGAGGCTGGAGAAAAGGCGACCAGTGTCATATAGTGCTAGCAGACTTGACAACACCTTCCCCTACTGTAATGTGCATAACAGAAAATACAAATAATGAACTTGTGGACTTGGTGCAAGCAATTCCAGGCAGAATGATAAAAATGTCTATTGGCTTTAACTGCTGATAATGGGTGGATGAAAGAGAAAAGAATGCCTAAAGAAACAATATGGATTTCAAACGGAATTTAGAGAAAAATTTTCCAACCTAAAAGTTTCAAGGTTGGACAATAAAACTGTTTCTCATTCCAAACCTCTCCAGATGGTGAAAAGTTGGCACAGTAAGAAACGGCGCTGGGAAAAGATCAAACCCAGGGTGATGCTGGTATTGTATAATGTGGTCTTTGGTCAAGGCCAAGTCAAGGATGTGTCTATAAGATTATTAAGCCCTCATAAAAATCAAAGGCTATGCCTCCTAGATGCTCTCAACTAGACCAAAAAGAAAGCTTCTAAAATTTTCTAAAGGCATGATTTATAGACTCTTTCAGGTGGAGAAAAGGACTTGCAACATTTTGGGGGGCAGTGTTTGACAGCACACTAATCTTCACCTCAATGTCCTAGGACTCTATCTTTAAGAGTGTGTATAGTTTTGGTCCACAGAGGCTAACCCTAATAAGCGTGTGTGGCTTCTGTTCAACACGTTAACCCCAGCGAGAGTCATAGGAAACCTACAGAGTGTGGAAGAGAATGGTTAGAAGGGTGCAATGCTGGCTTAGACTAAAAGGGACTGAGATCGTTCAGAAGTAATCGAGGCGTCTGGACCTCTAAAATTCTACAGTCAGGAAGCAGGAAAAGCAACCTTCTCAACTACAAACATGGGCCATTCCATATGGAAAAGAAAGAATGATTTGGTAGGGAGAGCCTAGAGTTCAGAAGGTAGAGCTGAAAACCCAGGAAAATCATTCAGAGGGAGCAGAATCGGGTCCTGACCAATGTCCATTTCCTGATGCGGGAGCAAGGAGAATTAGCCAACGGGTGCCTGGCTGGATAGCAGAATTTTATAAACAGTGACTGCTAAGTGCTAACTGTTTCCCTTTTTGCATGGGAATGTCTGTTATGATGATCATATCCCCACTGTTGGTTGGGCGTAAGGGTAGGGTAGACAATCCGTAGGTTTCTGCACCCAACAAGACTCATTCTCTACTGGACCTAATTTAGATTTAAAATCTTGAACTTGAATCTTGGACCTGGGATAAAATTTGGGGGGCGGGTAGATATATTTTTCATGTGGGAGAAATATGAATTCCTCTGGCCAGAATATAATGATAGATTATTTTTACAAAGATGATTAAAACAATAACTCCCATCTCATTTACTTCTTTGCAACATGATCTCCCTGCTTCCCTATCAAGCCATGGAGGATATTTCCCCTCTCCTTAAACTTGGAGACATTGTCTGAACAAAAGAATGAGGCAGATACTACGCTGTGTAACTTCTGAGGCTGGTCCTTAAAATATTTATAACTTCCTCCTTTGTCACTAGGAACACTCCTTAGATCCTCACTACCAAGCTGTGAGGATGCCCAAGGAGCCCCAGGGAGAGGGCGGACAGCCCAGCTGAGCTTCCCGTCAGCAGTCAGTACCAACTTCCAACAACGTGAGTGGGATCACGGTGGTCTTTCTGGTCTTCCTATCACCTCAGCTTCACTGTGAATCAGAAGGACCCAGGACATTTCGAGAAATAATACATTAGTATTGTTCTAAGCTACTAACTTGGGGTGGGTTGTTACAAAGTAATAGATAACAGAAACAATGGGTATATTTAGAGACAGACTGCAAATATCCCAGCTCACTACTTGGGAGCCAGTGGAATGGTTGGAGCAGGGTGGTCACAACTTTCTATGACCTTACGTAGTTGATCTTATGGAGATGTATATGCCTGGGGTTTGGTGGATCTTTTGAGGCTTGGAATCCCCAGCATGTGATATAGGATCTAGTTTAGTAAAGATTTGATAAGTGCAAGCAAACTTCAATGTACATGCTCAGAAACCCTCGGGTCTTATGTTTCTTGTCTCTAAATGGTCAGAAATAGGGAGCATATATTCCTCAGTATATTCTCTATTTCTTTTGTCAGGTCTCTCCTACTATTCCCCTATATATATTCCCATTCAGTCAAAACAAACCACTTATTTTCCCAAAACATCCTTTCCTTTTCAGACTCCATTTCTTTGCTAATCATTTACTCAATCATTTATGTAGAAGTTCTCTGTAAATTAAAAGGAGCTATAAATATGTATTACTTGGCATTGGATTTTAGTTACGGACACATTTTTGTCTATAAAATGATAAACTCCTTAAGAGCAATGGATGTCAGTTTTATTTTTCTCCCGTCTTCTGGGCCTGCATTTCTGTCTGTCTATCATCCATTGTATCTAAATTGCAGATGAACCTAAATCCAATCCCTCTAAAATCCAAATTCTTTGACATGATGCATGAGGTCCTCTACAGTCGGGGCTCTGCCCTCTCTCTAGCCTCATTTCTTGCCTCTCAAGCACTCTCGGAATTTGCAATGATGGAAACTATAGGAAAAACAAAAGGACGGCATGTTGAAAGGATTTGGGGCAGCCATAAAGGACAGCTCACTACTGTACAGAACCTGTCACAGAGACCGCTATTGATCTCTCAAGATTCATCCACCCCTCTTCTTTCACCATAGAACCACTTTATGTTAGCTGGGTATACGACCACCTAAAATATGAACTTCATTCCTCAGCTTTCCTTGAAACTAGATATGACCAAGCAACTAATACCTGTCCAATTAGATATAAATAGAAGTGTCGCGTGTGGCTTCTGGGAAACGTTCTTAAAACATGGGGCTGAGAACTTTTAAGAATTTTCTCCATCCTGCTGCTGAATTGTGGACATCACGGTGCTTAAGTCATCTTGGGCCACAGGGTGGAAGCTACGTATTGAAGACGGTAGAACAATAAAATACAAGGAGCCTGCGTCTCTTAATAATCATGGAGTTACTACTATATGAGATCTGAAGTGTTATCTCCAGAATCATTTATGTCTGAGAGCAATACACTTGAAGCTACTCTTCTCCAAGCACTTCTATATCGTGAAGCTAAAACTAGTCTTCCCTAACACTATGCCTACGTTTTGGGATATTCGTATGAGAATAAGACTGATTTCAGTTGAAGTAAGTCTGGTTTTCTCAGTCTGAATCAACCCAACTCACACATGGAGAGAAAATAATTACTTTCATAAATACAAAGATTTGAGTTCACTTTTAGTTTTTTACTTGCTTTCCCTTTAATCGAGTTGCACCTGCCTTTGTATGACTTTTTGACAATGGCACCACTTCCCCAATATCCATTTCAAGTGGAAAAGCACTGAAATGTGACATGCAATTTCAGAGAGAAAAAGCTGCATTTTTTCTGTGAAAGGGTAGCATGGTGCTAATTCCAAGCACTGTCTCTACCCATTCCTTCCTTTCCCCAGATTCCTTCACCCACTTTATTTCCCCAGTTCCTACACAAGGATGATGGATAAAAAATATTGAGACATTTTAACTGATCTCATGATAGCAATATTTTTAAGGTTATCTCATCTGGCACATGTAGTTTCTTCCTGGCTCTAAGGCAGCCATGGGTTTTTTCCTTCATGTGTGTGGCATGCATTGGTAGACCTAAAATAGGTAGCATATAAAGTATCCGATATGAGGGACTCTCATTATGCCAGCACCCAGATACTCATGTTCAAATTAGGGCTTAGGACTGTACCTTATATCATTTCTGATTTGGCAAAGGAGGTGGAGTATCAATGGGACACCACAGACAGCAAAAGCAAAAGGTAACACAGCTATTTAAAAAAAAACAATACCTATTCAGCCAGTTGAAAGGTCAAGGGGAATATTTAATATTTGTTGCCTTTATTAATCAAAATAATTCATTGAATGGGCACATTTTGAGGAGTTGAATTCTCTTATTGCCATCAAGAATGTTTTCCTTTGTGCTTACATGCCCTCCTATTCTCTGTGACAGCAGCATGTTCTTTAAATCCCTTGAGATTTGACTAAAGACTTGCCTTTAATAATAAAAGTGATTCCAAATCAACTAACCCGGTGGCTACATTTGCTATGTGGAGAGAGAGATTGGACAGAAATCAGGATGGTGGTTCTGATGAGCAGAAAGGGCAGCTTTGAGGCATGGGATTCTATCCCAGATCATCGCTGCCCAGAATGGCACCACACTGGCTCCCTTCACTTTGCAAATTCTTTGTAAAGGTTAGTGATTGACTTCTTTTGTAAGTATGAGAGATTGATCCATCAGTAGGACTTCAAGCAACCTTGAATATTGTGAGAGAAAGACCAAGCAACATTAGTTTATATCTCCCCTGTGGTGGACATAATCACTGGGTAGGCAATAATTATCTAAACAGGACCCAGACCTTGGCAGATTCATTCTAGTGAGGAATACAGACATGGTATTATTTAGGAAATGTAGTTTGTAAAAAATGAACAAACAAAACAACAATAAAAAAACACTTGAGTGTAGGAAAATTAATGGAAAGATGCAATTTAAAAATTTATATATGCCAAACAACTCACCAATAGCACTTCTAAGTATTTGCCCCAGGAAAATGAAACTTTTTATCACACATTCACATGAATATTCATAGCAGCTGTGAACACCCGATGTTCTTCAGTGAGTAAAGAGCTAAACAAAGTGTTACAGTCACACAAAGGAATACTATACAGCAATAAAAAGGAATTGGCTATTTATTCATACAACAACTTGGATAGATCTCAGGGGCATTATGCTGAGAGAAAAAAGCCAACCTCAAATATTGCATACTTTATCATTCTATAGGGGAGGATTCTTGTGACCAGAGAAAAGACTTATAGAAGAAAACATTTGATGTTGAGTTTGAGGAATCAATGGAAAATGCATGCATGGAGAAGGGACCTCCTGTAATAACCCTGTATGGTAAAAATTGGGAGCTCAAACACTTTGTTCAATGAAGAGATGCCCACTACATTAACCACAGCATAAAACACCCCATTGCTGGAAGAAGGAACTGAAAGTCCAAGAGAAGAAGTGGGTGAGGGCTCCAGTGGGTAGATGGAAATTCAATGAAGTTAATTAATATTATTATTATTTTTTATCCTCACCCAAGGACATCCTTCCATTTTTTGTTCAGATAGAGTGGGAGGGAGAGAGAGGAAGGGCGAGAGAGGAAGAGAGAGAGAGAGAGAGAGAGAGAGAGAGAGAGAAACATCGACGTGAAAGGGACACATCGAGTGGCTGCCTCCCGCATGACCAAGTAGGGCTGGGGGACAAATTGCAACCAAGGTACGTGACCCTAGCGGGAACCGAACCCGGGTCTCTCTGAACCACAGGCCGACACTCTAACTGCTGAGCCAAATCGGCCAGGGAGAAGTTAATTATTTTTAATTATAATTTTTTTTTTATGAAACAGCTTCTCTCTGGTAGTAATAACAATGATGAAAGACAGATTTCACTTACTTCTTTAGACTGATCTGAAAGAAATTTTTATTTCCAAATGCTTTAGTATACAAAGTATTACGGATTTTCGATCTAAAAGTTATCACCTGTCTCACTTTTTATCATAATAAGCCTTATTCTACATAGACTTTATATTACTCAAGCTAATTACAGAGGGAGAATGTTTGGGTAATCTGAAGACCTGATATCCCAGAGAGAATGACTGAGAACATTTCTCCTTTGTTGGTTTACTAGATACACCATTTTTTTTTCTTTGTGTGCTTATTTTTATTGATTGCTCTAGGATTTACAATATGTATCTTTAACTTACCTCAGTCTACTTTCAAATAACATAATACCACTTCACATGGAACATGAAACTTGCAACAGTATGTTTTCATTTCCTCCTCCCCATCATTTGTATCAGTGTTATAAAATATTTTAGTTCTACCTGTTATAAACCATAACTTTCATTGTTATCATTTTTGCTTTAAAAATCAATAACTTGCAAAGAAAGGTATACATGAGCTTAAAAAAGCCTTTCATACTGGCCACATATTTGTCATTTCCAGAACCTTTTATTCATTTATTTATTTTAGATTCAAGTTCCCATCTGGAATAATTTTCTTTCAGCCTGTAAAGCTTCCTTATCATTTCTTAACATTCGGGGCTGCTGGCAAGAAATTCTCAGTTTTTGTTTGTCTGAATATGTCTTTATTATGCCTTCATGTTGAAAGATATTTTTGCTGGACTTAGAATGCTAATTTAATAGTTTTTATTTTTCATTCTACCAGCTATAAGGTGGTTTTTCATTTTCTTTTGACTTATCTCATTTCCTTTGACATGTCAATTGTAATTCTTTTTTTCATTCCTCTATGCCATGCCTTTTTTCCTCTGGCAGATTTAAAATTTTGTTATTACTGTTTTCAGGAGTTTGTTTATGATGTGCTTAGATCTAATGGTGTGTGTGTGTGTGTGTGTGTATGTGTGTGCACATCCTGTTTAGGGTTCATTGAACTCCTTGAACCTATAGATTTAGAGTTTTTACCAAATTTGGAAAATTTGGAGACATTATTTCTTCACACCCCTACACACTTTTCCTGTCCTTCTAGGACTCTGTATAGACAGATATATGCTAGACCACTTGATATTATCTCATTTGTCACTGAGTTTGTATTTATTTAGTCTTTTTCCTCTGTGTTTCTGTTTGGATTGTTTCTATTGCAATGTCTTCAAGTTCACTGACTTTATTACTGCTAGACTCTAATGTGCTGTCAATATCATCCACTAAATTTTTATCTTTAGATATTATATTGTTCTTCTTTAGAATTTCTACTTGGAACTCGATGACATCTTTCCTCTTCCTTCAGATTCTCTTCATAATCTTTGTTTCACTCTTTTTTTTTTTTTTATTAATTTATTTTTGTTACAGATGTTTCTCCTTTTTTCCCCATTGACACCCTCCTCCCCATCCCCCCACCCCGTCCCCAGCTTTGTTGTCCATGTCCATCAGTTATGCATACGTGCGTATAAGTTCTGTGGTTTATCTCTTCCCTCCCCCCCCCACCCCCTCTTCTGAGGGTTGTCAGTCTGTACCCTACTTTCACATCTCTGGGTCTACCCTTTTCCCCATACTGTTATGTTTATTATATTCTCTTGAGCACAGTGAGCGTATTCATACTAGCAGTTTGAAAACCCCTGATAATTTTATTATTTCTATAACTTTTTGTCTATTTCTACTGACTGATTTTTTTTGCCTGGTTCTTGATCTTATTTATTTATTATTTATTTATTTATTTATTTATTTATTTATTTATTTATGACTAGTAATATTTGGTTTGAAAGTTAGACCCTATACATTTTGTTATTTAGGGTCTGATTTTTTTTCTGGTCCTACAGAGTGCTGGAAAATTTTGGCAGCTCTTAAAATTACTTGTAGATTAGCTCCATCGGTTCTTAAGTGTTGTTATTAATAGTCTATTGTGGTCTTTACTATAGGACTAGTTTTACCTGACTACTGAATGTCCTGCTCTGGCTGATTGAAATTCAACATCCCTCAGCCTTGTTTGAGCTCTGGGAATTGTTCTGATTATAGCTCCCAGATCATTCTTTTTATTTTTTTTCTTTATTGATTTTTAGAGAGAGAGGAAGTGAGATGGAGAGAGAGATAGAAACATCGATGAGAGAGAACATCAACTGGCCGCCTCCTGCATGCCCCCCACTGGGGATCGGGCCCACAACCTGGGCATGTGCCCTGACTGGGAATCGAACCGGCGACCTCTTGGTGCATGGGTCGATGCTCAACCACTGAGCCACACCAGCCGGGCTTCCTGAGAATTCTTTGTCTGGCTTTATAAACTTTAATTTAGTGATATGTAGCTTAGTATTCAAAAGCAGAATGAAGGGTACCCTATGCAGATTTCTCAAGATTTGTCTCTTTGTAGTTCTCCTCTCTCTGGTACACTGTCCACGAGTCCAGCTGTCCAGCCTCCCTTAACTCCGATCTCTGTCACTTCAATGCATTAAAAACATTGTGTTCTGTTTAAACTCTGTCTTTCTCCATCAAAATCTGGATGGTGATTCTAAACAGAACAACCTGATTTGTTTTCCTTCTCTCAGAAATTACAGTCCTGAGCTGTCTGTTGGTCAATGTCTGAAAATAGTTGTTTCATATAATTTGCTTAATTTTCCAGTTGCTTACATCAAAAAGCAAATCTTATAATACTTACATGTGACGAGGAGCCAACATTTTCATAACATTTTTTGGAAAGTTTGCCTTCAGCGCATGCAATAAACTAGGTAGTTCTCCTTTCTCCTATATGTTATAAAACACGTGATTATTATAAGTCCTTAAGTTTCTGAGAGACTCACCGGTATTTATCTTATTTGAGTTATCTTTGGGTATTAAATGGCCACAGCTATTTAAAAGAGGTTCTGGCATTTTAACAAAACCAAAAACAGTTTATCTTTGTAATTTCTTTTGAAACCTGTCTGCACTGGGTCCCAGTGCAAAGACATTTATTTGGTTTAGCTTTTGGTGGTTGGTATTTTTCCTCATTTCCAGTAGCTTGCCAGATCAATCTATGCACAGTATAGCAGAAGCAGTTAATGTAATGCTATCCATTGTGAGTAACTTACATCATTTATGTTTAATTTTATAATCCAGTGAATAGTTGCTAAGTGGAAAGAAAGAACAGGCACTCTTATAAATCAACAAAATAAATGATGTCTATTCCAATAAAGGAATAGTCTGAAAACAACTGAAAAGAAGAGAAAGGGGAAAGAGGAAAGAGAAAAGAGAAACAGGAACAAGTAATTCAATAAAATGTATTTTATTTTCTTGTTTCACAAAATAATGCTCAGTAGGCATTCACAAATCTATGTAGTCTTCTACGTTGGTCCCGACGCTCAGGAGTCTCTTTTAACCTAGTGGTCAAAGGCTTTCCCTGGTTGTCCTCCTCTCTTCAATCTTACAAGCTAACTTCAAAATAATGTCCATTCTTTAAATATGTGAGCATATGAATCAAACAAAAGTTGACAGATTTCTACATAAAAATCGTTGTTAAACAGCAACCTGTGGCAGAGTGTGTAATGGGAAATGGATGGGAGGGTCAGGAAGGAGGCAGAAGGGGAAGGGGAGATGCTAAGTGGGAGGCCATCAAGATCAATTCAATTAGATACTAAATTATTTAATGGCTGTATTGATGATGTGCAAAAAGATTTGCAGGTGTTTGAAGTGAAACCTTTTTAGCTTGCAAAATTAAAAAAAAAAAAAAAAGCAAGAAACATTAAAGGAGAGACAGGGTCAATGCTAGACTTATCAAGGGTAGAAAATCTCCAAAAGCAGAAGCACTGAGAGACACATAGCAGGCGGCATCAAACTGTAAATGAGTCCGTAAAGTACCATCCACTTAAAAAAACAAAAAAACCCCAAACTTCTAATTTATGATATTTCTGAATATAGGTCTGTCTCCAGCCACTAAGTGAAATGTTTTAATTTTAGGCATTTCTATTGTTTGTTTGTTTTTGTAGTAATATGTAATTGATATATCAGCAAGAACTGAAATTGTGTGTGTGTGTGTGTGTGTGTGTGTGTATGTCAGTTTTTCCAATTTAAATTTAGAACTTGCAGGCATTATATACTTTTTCAAAGAGCAAAAGTTTGTTTAATTAGACCAAAACTTTGTACAACTATTTTTGCTGCCCTTGACTTCCCTGTACTTGTTCTAATGGAATGCTTTGTCTTTTTTCTTGTTGAACTTGGGCAAGGCCATGAGACTTTCTGGTCAATGTAGCTCATCCTGGTTATCCTCACCTTGAACTCACACTATTCATATAGTCTAATATAAAATTTGTTTTGACACATTTAGTCCTTATGGTCCTTTAAAAAGCAGGCATTATCACACTTCATTGGAAAATGGAATTACAAGTTCCCCAGGGCCAGCTCTGCGTTTTTGCCGCCTCCCTTGCTGGACATAGAGGACAGTGAAGTTATCCGATGGTTTTTGGTCCCAAATCTCTCATGATAAACTTGGAGAGAAGACTCTCTAGTACTAAGAAATATTTCTACTGGTTATCTGTTTAATCTTAATGTCTTCTATGACACCATACTTCTTTCTTAGACTTATGTTTAGGGTAGGCATTGAAGGCTCTGAAAATGCTTAAATGTACATTCAAATATCACTAGGGGCCAGACGTGTAATGAAGTAAGCATTTCGGCTTACGACAAAGAAATGTGGGGCTTGTGGGAAACCTAGGAAGCTTAGTTTTCATACTAAACCCTATGAAATAAAAATAGTATACTAATGGCATTTTACAGATGGGGAAACTGAGGCAGAGAAACATTAAATAATTTACCCAAGGCCACAGAGCTATCTATGATTAGAGCTCAATTTAATCCAGGCTGTCTGGCTCCAGAAGGTGTGCTCCGGGGAGTCAGAACTGTCGCCCGCAACCCAAATAGAGGGAGGTCCGAAAGGATTAAATGTTGTACAAAGAGAAAGTAACTAAAATTGGTTAAATAATGGCCTCAGCCAAGGCAATAAGCAAGAGACTGTAACAGCAAAGCTCACCTCTTTTCTCAATTAGAAAATGTTTGCAACCTTCTCAGAGGAGGCTTCCATCTCCGAGTGAGGCCAGGTCAGGACACGCAGGAGCGTTGTCCAGGGGAGCTCAGGACAGGAGTGCCATGTCGTAGGGTGAAGGGTCCTGGAGAGTACAGAAGGTATGTGTGATGTGGCAGGGGTGTTTAAATTGTTTTTTCTTTATTGATTTTAGAGAGAGAGGAAGGGAGACAGAAACATCGATGAGAGAGAACATTGACTGGCCACCTGCTGCATGCCCCCCAGCTGGGAATTTGGCCCACAACCTGGGCATGTGCCCTGACTGGGAATCGAACCTGCAACCTCTTGGTGCATGGGTCGAGGCTCAACCACTGAGCCATATCAGCCAGGCTTGGCAGGGATGTTTAAAATGGGCAAGAAGAACTCATAAAGAGGAAGACCATCCATTCTATCGAATATCTCCAGAATCCATCACAGAGCTTAGGAAATATTGCAACAGAAAATGCCCATATGAAAATATTGAGATGGAAACTGAGGCACACATGAGAAAATCATCCATTTAGAGATGATTCTTAAGACAGGAGAAAGACTAACAAATTGTTTTGACTTCCTGAAATCTATCAGTTTTCTTAAATACCTACTAATAATGAATCATATTATTGCTAAAAATTCCATTGATAAGAAAGGTCATGAGTGATTCTCACTATATACCTCCTCCTCAATTTTCAGGCTTTTTTTTTTTGGACATTTTATGGCCTTGAAATTTCCCCATCCCTCACCACCACTGCCATAAGCTTTACAGTGTCCCTCAAATTTTAGAGAGCAGAGGCATATGCCTGAACTTGTAGGCTGGATCTGACTTCTCTCTGGTCATACAGATTGTAGAGAAAAAAATACAGTGATACACGGGTCCTATGCATGAGTGATTGATTGGGTCAGCATGGTCTAGATAATAGATGCTTTGTTATCTTCTATAAACCTGCTCTAAGGACAATCCCAGTTCCAAAGTTTCAAGTGGAAATTTTATTAGTACATTTCTATCACCATAAGCACCTTTGATGAAAGATAGTATATTGCAGTAATTCTGAAAGATGTTTTCCACCTTTGCCGATCTCCCTGAGGATGCCCTGTTGGTTAGACACAAAAAATCTTTCTGTCTTTTGCTCTTTTATCCACACTCTGTGATGAAGCTGATTGCAGACGCAGTCAGTTTGTTACACCTGTCAGCCAACTGGAAGGAGAAGAAAGAAAAAAACATTTCTAGTTATTTGCTGGAACTCAATGCTAAATCGCATGGTTCTGGAGCTTTAACTGGAGAGTGTATGTGTGTGTGTTACTGCTAACTTGAGTCTACATAACTGCAATTTGGGGCTGGCAACAATCGAATGGGAAATGGCTTTCACAGCTAAGTAGGTTTTTAATTTTTCTCAACAAAACATGTACTGGTGTTAGTAGGGCTGTGTTAGTAATCGCGGCTGACAGCATTGTGTGGTACCTTGGCTGGTAATTCCCTTACACGGTTTCCAAGTGTTTGTGTATATAGGTTTGTGTATCCTAAGGATACAGAAGCATCAGGATAAAGGGGCTGGTCTCCAGTTGATGCAACACCAATGCTCTGATGTCTGGTCTTTTGATGAAATGGAGAGGCATGCCAGAACTGTCAAAGCATCTGGGCTGAGTGCTTTGGGCCTCTGAAATCATCCCCTAGCCTAAAAGGCAATGGACCAGGATTGAAAGAGAAGCCAAGGTGCTTGGAAATGAATATACCTGTTTGGTAGAAAGGGATTTTCCAACTTCACTTTTCTATAATTCTCACGTAGTTGTCTGTAAATAGAACTGATCATGTCCCCATGTCTTCCCTTACGCCCCCTGTCAAAGCAACATATTTTTTTTCTTTTTTCTTTTTTTTAATCCTCACCCAAGGACATGCTTAGGGAGAGAGAAACATCGATGTGAGAGAGAAGCATCCACCCATTGTCCTCTGTATGCACCTCAACTGGGGACCAAACGTGCAACCCAGGTATGTACCCTGATCTGCAATCAAACTGGCAACCCTTCGGTGCACAGGACAACGCCCAACAAAATGAACCCCTCAGGCCGGGCAGAAGCAACACATTTTTCTAACTTGGGAAATGGCCTATTGCAGATGTGTGCTTTAGACTGGCTCTCTTCCATTCCTTGTTTTGAGATAGCTCAAAGTTATTTTCTAATTCTCAGCTGAATAAAATACCTCTTTCATTAGTAAACCAAGTTTTAACCCTTCTACAATGTAGAGTCACACCCCAATTTCTGTGGCAACATTTTTATATAGGGGACAGTTTCTTTTATTCTGACTGTGGCATTACTTAGTCTATGGAAGGGATTTATTGTTAGTTTCCTAAACTCTCCTTACCCCAGATCCAACCTTGCTCTCTCCTTCCTAACTCCAGTTATCACCTCTATTGATTAACTGTATAGTTATTAAGTCAATCCACAATAGCCATGCCCTCTGCTTAGCTATAGGCATCATCAGTCATCTTTTCACATTTGTCTGTTTATTTATTCAAAAAGTATTTATTACTGAGCCTGCTAGTCACAAGAAGCAGGGCACAGCCTCTTTTTTTCTAAGAGCCCGTGGTTTAATAAAGAAGACTAATGTGAACAAGTTATAGCTCCAGAAAGCACATTTGAGTCAAAAGTCAACCTAGAAAAAGTAAGCATTTATATATATATATATATATAATCTGTTATCTCTGTGCTTGTGTGTGTGTGTGTGTGTGTGTGTGTGTCTTGAACGTGCTAGAGTAATTACATGGGATATGTAAATCTAAATTATGTTAGTTGTTGCGATTATTTATTGGATAGCACTAGGAACATTAATTCAACAAAAATGCTTATTAGTAGACTTCTGTGTTGGTCATTGAGCATAAAGACCCTGCAGATACTATGGTGCTGCCATCTGTCCTCTACTTCAGGGAGGTCAGTCTAGTGGCCAAGAGAAGGAATCAAACACATTAGAGTGGCAGAAGTGCTAAGAAATGAGTCCCAGGGAGACCTGGGTACCTAAAGGTGGACACTCAACCTGCCTGGCAGGTGGCAAGGTTCCCAAGGAAGGCTTTCCTCCTTCAGCATTGAGCTTTATCCGAGTGGAAAAGGAGAAGGGCATTTCAAACAGTGGAAAGAGTATGCGGAAAGAGTCAAACGCAGAAAAGCAACAGGACCCTTTCTACGTAGCAATACACATAGACTAATGCTGTCACCCAGTATGACTTTCTTAGACAAATTCTTACTTTCAAAGCACCTGTCGTGCATGATGAAATTTAATCTGCATTCTGATTGAAAAAAGAAAACAGGTATTGTTTCATTAGTCAAGAGGAAGCAAGAAAAATCCACCGTCACAGAGAGCTGTGTCTACCCTGGAGCTCTGTGGCCATATTGCCTCTGGGATTGTCCTTCCTCTAGATAAGAGCATCGCCCTGACTTTGCCAGGGACGTCCTTGGCCTGTGCAGGGATGCTCTAGAGGCAGCAACACTCCCTTTCATTATTCACAAATGATCATTTAGATGTTATCTGGAGGCTTGCCATTCAGGAACACTTTTCTTAAAATAATCTTAACGAACTATTAACTCAGTGGAATCTCAGCTAGAAGCTAAAATGCCTAGGTGAACCTATGAGAAGCGAGTGTCTCTCAAGATAGATTTGAAACTGAAATGGATACTATTAAAGCTGTTTCAGCTACACTGATAAATATCTCCCCATCCAGAAAAGTAGAAATATCTGAGAATGAAGACAAGTGTGAAAATATTCTTGACACCAAGGAAGACCTGAGGAGTACAAATTTGATGTAGGACATAATCAGCAATTAATAGCCTTTCCGTCTCGAGGCCCTTCCTTTGATCTGCTCCGTGAACACTGCCAGTAGAGCATGTAAGTATTCTAAACATTTGTCATATGATGGAACCAAATTGAATTTCACTTGTGCGTTTTTACTACAAGGAGTCCTAAAGGATTGGTAGGCAAGTAGAATCGCCTTAGGCCACTCGGTTTTCAAGCTTTGGAATTAGAAATGTATTTTAGGCATCCTCTCTCTATTTCTTACTCCAAATATTAGGATATACTCCCTGCTGTACTTGCATTAATTGAGTCACTACTGGAAATTCTCTTTGATTTTCCTTTGCTAACTGAAAAACAGTTCCAATTCATGTTTCCCTGGAGGCTCCGGACAGACATTATTTTGGAAGCCAGTATTTTTTTTAAATTAATTAATTATTTTTTTATTACAGATCTCCCTTCTTTCCCCCCACCCCCCGACTGACACCCTCCTCCTCACTCCTGCCTCCCCCCTCACCTCCACCACACTGTTGTCTGTGTCCATTGGTTATGCATATATGCATACAAGTTCTTTGCTTTATCTCTTCCTGCCTCCCCCACCACACTCCGTTCCCTCTGAGGTTTGTCAGTATGTACCCCACCCCCACGTCTCTGGGTCTATTTTGTTCATCAGCTTATTTTGTTCATTATATTCCACAAATAAGTTAAATCATGTGATACTTGTCTTTTTCTGATTGGCTTATTTCACTTAGCATAAAAATCTCCAGGTCCCTTCATGTCATCTCAAAAGGTAAGAGATCTTTAATTCTTACAGCTACATAGTATTCCATTGTGTAAATGTACCACAGCTTTTTTATTCACTCATCTACTGATGGACACTTGGGTTGTTTCCAGATCTAAGATATTGTAAATAGTGCTGCTATGAACATAGGGGTGCATATATTCTTTCTGATCGGTGTTTCAGGCTTCTTAGGATATATTCCTAGAAGTGGAATCATTGGGTCAAACGGCAGTTCAAACACCACATTGTTTTCCATAGTGGCTGCACCAGTCTGCATTCCCACCAGCAGTGCACTAGGGTACTCTTTTCTCCACATCCTCACCAACACTTGTTGTTTGATGATTTGTTGATGGCAGCCATTCTGGTAGGTGTGAGGTGATACTCAAAATCATTATAATTTGTATCTCTCTGATGATTAGTGACGCTGAGCATTTTTTCATGTTTCTTAGCCATTTGTATGTTCTGTTTGGAGAAGTGTCTATTCAGGTCTTCTGTCCATTTTTAAATTGGATTGTTTGTCTTCCTTATGTTGAGTTGTATGAGTACTCCATATTTTTGGAAATTAACCTTTTATCTAATGTATCATTGGCAAATATGTTATTGTATACAGTGGGTTCCCTTTTCATTTTGATGCTGGTTTCTTTTGCCATGCAGAAGTTTTTAGTTTGATGCAGTCCCATTTATTAACTTTTTGCTTTGTTTCTCCTGCCCTAGGCTATGTATTGGTAAAAATTCTACTATGTGTGATGTCTGTGATTTTGCTGGCTACATTTTCTTCTAGGATTTTTATGGTTTCACGAGTTACATTTAAGTATTTTATACATTTGAGTTTATTCTTGTGTATGGAGTAAGTTGGTGGTCTAGTTTCATTTTTTGGCATGTACCTGTCCAATTTTCCCAACACCATTTACTGAAGAGACTATCTTTACTCCATTGTATGCTCTTGCCACCTTTGTCAAATATTAATCAAGCATAATGCCTTGGGTCAAGTTCTGGGTTCTCTGTTCTGTTCCATTGATCTATATGTCTGTCATGCCAGTACCAGGCTGTTTTAATTACAATGGCTTTGTTTGTGATCCCTCCAACTTTGTTTTTCGTGACAAGGTTGTTGTGGCTATTCGGGGTCTTTTTTAGTTCCATATAAACTTTTGGAGTATTTGTTCTAGTTCTGTGAAATATGCTGTTGGTATTTTAATGAGGATTGCATTGAATTTATAGAATTCTTTGAGTAGTATGGACATTTTAATGTTGTTGATTCTTCTAATCCATGAGTATGGTATATGCGTCTACTTTTTTATATCTTCCTCTATTTCTTTTTAAAATGTCCTGTAGTTTTCTGAGAACAGGTCATTTACTTCCTTGGTTAAGTTTACTCCCAGGTATCTTAATATTTTTGTTGCAATAGTAAATGGCATTTTTTTTTTAAATTTCTCTTTCTGAGTGTTCATTATTGGTGTGTGAAAATTGCTTCCTGGATGTTGATTTTGTATCCTGCTACTTTGCCAAATTCATTTATCAAATCTAGTAGTTTTTTGGTGGAGTCTTTAGGGTTTTCTATGTACAATATCATGTCACCTGTGAATAATGACAGTTTCACTTCCTTCTTTCTAATTTGGATGCCTTTCATTTTTTCTTTTTGTCTGATTGCTATGGCTAAGACTTCTAATACTATGCTGAATAAGAGTGGTGAAAGCAGACATTTCTGTCTTGTTCCTGTTCTTAAGGGAAACTGCTTTTAGTTTTTGCCCAATGAGTATGATGTTGGCTGTAGATTTCTCATATATAGCCTTTATTATGTTGAGGTAAGATACTTCTAACACTTTGCTGAGAGTTTTTATCAAAAATGAGTGCTGGATTTTGTCAAATGATTTTCAGCATCTATTGATATGATCATAAGATTTTTGTCTTTCATTTTGTTTATATGGTCTATTACATTTATTGATTTGCAAATGTTGTACCAACCTTGCATCTCTAGGACAAGTCCCAATTGGTTATGGTGTATAATTTTTAAAAATATATTGCTGGCTCTGACTTGCTAAAAATTTGTTGAGAATTTTGGCATCTATATTCATCAGCATATTGGCCTATAATTTTCTTTCTTGTTAGTGTCTTTATCTGGTTTGGAGATCAGGATTATGCTGGCCTCATAAAAAGATCTTGGAAGTCTTCCTTCCTCTTGAATTTTTTGGAATTGTTTGAGGAGAATAGGTGTTAGTTCTTTCTTGAATGTTTGGTAAAACTCCCCTGTGAAGCCACCCAGACCAAGCCTTTTGTTTGCTGGGAGTTTTTTGGTTACTGCTTCAATTTCTTCTTGTGGGACTCAGTGGAGTACTCTCCTTAATCTTCTGAGCTGAGTACTTTAGGAATGACCCTTGTGTGGGTTATGTGGACTCTCCTGTTGAATTTAGTCTTGATTGCTAGTGTCCATTTGTGGGTGTTCTCAGTTCTCAGGGCTGTTAACTATGAATCTCAATCCTTACCCTGTCATGATAATCATTATATAGGTATTGGCAAAGCAAAACCAGACCAAACCAAAAACACCCCCCTCAAAATATCAGCATCAACAATAATACAAGCAATCGCCTCAACAAAAAGATTAAAAGACAAGCAAACAAACTCAAAACACACACACACATGCACACACAAAGAAGACTATTACAAGGTTTGAGACCCAAAGAATTAGAAGAGGGAGAAAAAAAGAAATATATATGAAAGTAAAGAAGGCAAGGCAAGACCAGACCAAGTCAAAGAGCACCTTGAAAAAAATAGCAGCATCAACAATAAAAGCACCAGCCTCAACAAAAAGATTAAAAGACAAACACACAAATAGAACACACACATACACACCACAGAATACTAGAAGGTATGAGACCAAAAGGGTTAGAGAGGGGGAAAAAAAGAATATGAAAGCAAAGAAGGCAGAGACCAGAAATAGTGTAAGTATAAAAAGTAAAAGGTAGAAAATAATGACTGAAATAATAATAATAATAATTTTAGAAAGTGATAATGCTAAATTGAATAAAATATAGAATAGAAAAGTAAAAGAGGAAAAGAAAAGAAGGAAAAATTGAATTAAAAATGAAAATTAAAAAACACACACACCAAAACAACCACAACAAGAACAACAAAATACTTGGATCTGCTATTTATGGAGCTCACTGGATTTTGCTACAATGTTGTGGATCTGGCCCCTTGGGTGTGGGTCCCTGTTCTCTCAGGCAGTTCTCTGGTGCAGGCCAATGTGAATAGCTGTCCCTCTCTGGCCCTGGGCCTTCTGGCTGAAGGTCTGCAGGGCGGGATCCCAGGATGTCCTATGGGCGGGGCTTCCCTAGCCCAGATGCTAAGTCACTTTTGGGACTAACCACTTGTATGTATTTGTTCTGGGCTGCTTTCCCTTCCCCCGTGGCACTGGGCTCTTTGGGTATCAGGTCCAGTCAGGGTGATTTAAACAGATTTGTGTTGGGGTGGAGACTATAGCTTATGGGAGGGGCAAGCAGTCTCTTCCTCTCCTCCCAAAGCCTCAGCTCTGCCTGGGTTTCTGCCCCTGGTTGCCACCCCAAGCACGGGAGAATAGGAAAAGAAAAAGGAGAAAGAAAAAAAAATTCTCTGCTTGGCTCTTTAATCTTTCAGCTCAACAAAACCCTCTCTGGGCTGGGCTTCTGCCCAGGCTCCCTTCTGGCCAGATGTCCAAATCTTCAGTGCCACCAGGCCTGCTGCTGGGGTTCTGATTTCCAGCCCAGAGCTGTTCTGTGAGTGGGGAAAGGGGCACCTCCTCTTTACTTGAGGTGGGGAGGAACGTGCCTCTTTCCTCAGGCACTTTGGCTAGTCCCTGTCAAAATTCTTTCAGTGAATGCCCAGCCCCTCAGGTTGGCTGCTGTGTGACCTGCTCCCCACCCCTCCTCAGGTGTGCTGTTCTGCTTTGCGGCCCCTTCGGCTCCCATAGTCAGTGCCAGATTTCCCCACTGGCGCCACAACCACGCACTGGCTTTTAGCCTGGCATAGTGCTGAGTCGCCTGGGTGGGCTGAATCACCTCTGATACTAAGTGGGCTCCCCTTCCCTTCTCTATTGCTCTCCTCTGGGGATCTCCATGTGGGGCTGAGTCCCCCACTCCCAGGGGCAGGAGCACACCACTGCACCTTCCCTCTACCTTCCCAGCTGCTCTGCCCAGCTGCACAATCTCGCTCACTCACTTGGCGTCTTCTTCTGTCTCCTCTCCATGCTCCCTGCTTGCAATATTTCTAATTAACTATTTTCAGGTGGCTTTTCAAATTGAATGCTCTGTCAGTTAGCTTCAAGTCCCTTCCTGTGCTTGGAGCAAGTGAACACACTTCCTTAGGCTTCAGCCATCTTGCCTCCTCTCTGGAAGTCAATATTGAAGAGAGAACATTGCCTGTGTTTCTTGTGCCTTATTTTATTTTATTTTATTTTATTTTATTTTATTTTATTTTATTTTATTTTATTTTATTTTTTTCAAATTAAGAGAAATGTTGACCAACCAAACCATGACCAGACTTTTTGTGTTTGATAGTCTGTCAAGGACTATGAATATAGCATATTATTGATTTGTGTACTATTGTGTAATTTTTCCAATGTCACTCTAGAGAAAACATAAAAAGGTCTGATCTTTCTTCCCCAAAAGGTAGTTATGGTACCTGTAGTTACTGTGTATTTTGTTATTCTGACCTTCCATATTTTATTAAAAGGTAATAATTAAATTATATTTATGTATTTATAGAAGGCCTGAGTTCATAATGTTTTTGCTAGATCAAGTTTACTTGCATTTTGAAGAACTCACTGCACTAGAAAATGCTTTCCTTCTCTTTCAAATTCTTCCAAATATCATGGTGATTAATAATTACGCCTTCTCTTAGAGATAACTGACCATAGTTTTTGGTTAAAACGATTAATCTGTTCCTTTAAAAAAATATAACAAACATCCTTACGCCCTCCACTTTTATTCATTGATACTTAAATATTTTTAATAAATTAGGCCAGTGTCAGAATCTCTTTTCTCCTAGTTTATGTAAAAACTCAAGAACAACTTATTCTTTGCATGCATTTTAAAAGCTCCAAATGCTCAGAATTAACAAGATTTAAGAATCGTTAAGAACGATCCTTTTATTTCATACTGATTAGATACAATGATTTGATGATAGCTTCATGGCTACCTAGACAAGCTACCTGAAAATACCAGGAGCTGAGGATGTTTGCTGTGACAAAGTTGTGAGACACAACTTTGGTGTTTCAGAGACGCAAGAAATTCTAGATTAGTTAGTCAAATTCCTTTTCCACCCTTATCCCTTGCCTTTGTCTCCTTCTCCTGCCTCTTAACATCTTAAAATGGGTTCTCTGAGATGAACAACTCAATTAATGACTTGCTAGAAATGAGTTATTTACAAGTAACAGAAAACCAAATTTCTACTGGCTCAGACAAATATGGAACTGCAAGAGATTTTCCAGAACAATTATTTCTAAATCTGTGTCCTAGGTAGCAGTGGTGCTGATTAGTCCTCTAATTGCTATGGTAATGGGAGGCTGAAACAGCAAGGATTATAAAATATTTTGATGATGGAGAAAGTGTTTTATAACATTAATAAACTTTTACAAAATATGAACCTCTGACTTAAATAGAGATCCACAAGAACAACCTCATGGGATCAACATATCTCCAAGAGTTTGTAAACCAGGATTCTAAGGGACCATGGGTGTAGAAAAGAGAGCCCTGGACTAACAACCAAGACAAACTTTACTTCCTGCATTATTATCCAATTTCCCATTTCTTGGACTGTGAAAACCTGGCTACAGGGCTAATGACATGATGCGGTGTAGGAATCTGAATGGCTCAAGCCAAGAGTATTATCTGCATGGCTAGAGGAAGGGTGATACAGCATGAGGGGCCGTGTGCAGGGCACAGCTGGGGGTGAAGGCCATGGGTGATGGCAGAAAGGCATTGTTAGTCCTCAGAGCAAGGGCCTGGGGTGCTCAAGAAAATGGTAATTCCAATAACATATTAGGAAAAGGAAATCCAGTTCAGATGAGATGACAGACTTCTATGCCAGAGTGTGAGGACTTCTCACATGGTGTGGACAGGTTCATTACTGTAAAAAGGTGCAAGGTTCTGGTCATTTAGCTTCCTTTGCAGACGACTTGACTATAGTCATAGAGTTATCTTAGAATGACGTAGTAAACATTTAATGCACTTAAAGACTCGGGTGTGGAAAAAAAGCAGTTAGAAAGGAATCTTATTAAAAGTGGTTAAATTCAAGTACTCTCCATGCTCTGAAGACAGCATCTTGCTGACATTTCATAAGACACATACCAATGTCATGTATGTGACTTTACACTCAAAGAGTAAGATTGGACCAGATCATTAATCTCAACAAGTACAGTCACTACTAATGTGTTTTATTAGGCTGCTGATTTTTCTAGATATGGCCATTTAGAATATAATTTAATGCAAATTATAGTCACCATTTTATCACCACAACCTGTCGTTATTTAATTAAAGAGGACCAATTCATTCATGAAATGCCAAACTATGATGCCCCAAATGGCAAGAAGGTTCTGGTGTCCAAGATGCGAGCTAACTTTAACATGTGCAGTTGGGTTGAGAGGTGTGCTTTCTAGCATACACACAAACTTGCAGAATTCACTGTTCATTAAGAAATCCATATGCTGTACTTCAGCTGAACCATCTCCACCTTAGGAGCACGAAAGAACACTGAATGAATCCATACATTTGATCAGGTCCATGAAATTTTAACAGTGTTTCTCAACTTCACCCTGTACGTACTCTGTTGGTGGAGTTGAAACTCTCAGGTTTGACTTACGAAGAGAGAAACTCAGAAAGTAGCAACTAAACAACTTCTCTTGTCTGGCACCTCTGATATAAGTAAAAAGGACTACAAACCCACTCAAACTCTTCTACTCCCTGTGCTCAAGTCCCTGTGGACAGTAAGGACCCTCTATTATTCAGATAGGTGAAACCTGAAGGGCTCATGCATGGAATAAGGTAAAGCTGATACAGTATTTAAAAAAATAAGTTTTTATTCTATCTGAGTAATGATCCTCAGTATTTTATTTTTCTGACGGAAAATGTACTCCATTTTCCTGTTTGATTAATTAATATTGACTGTGATGGTGCTTGATTAAAACATTGCCCTTTGATTTTCAGCTTAGTATCAGTTTTAATGACGTATTTATTTTTATAATTTATCTTTCTTGTTGAAAGTATTACAGATGTCTCCCTCATTTTCCTCCATTGATCCCCCACTACCCTGCTCCCATTCCCCTTAGGCCTTCACCACTCTATTGTCTGTGTCCTTGTTAATGTCCATTAATTTCTTTGGTTAATCCCCTCGCCCCTTTCCTCTGAGATTCGTCAGTCTGTTCCATGCTTTCATGTCTCTGGATCTATTTTGTTCATCAGTTTATTTTGTTCATTAGATTCCACATGTAAGTAAAATCACGTCATAGTTGTGTTTCTCTGAATATCTTATTTCACTTAGCACAATACTCTCCAGGTCCCTCCATGCTGCGTAAGGGTAAGAGATCCTTGTATTCTTGATACTTCAACAACAAAGCTCCATCAAATAGCGCTAAAGTACCTGCTCAATATGTAATCTTATGTTGCAGTAACTACAGGAATTTAATCATTCAACAAATATTTGTGGAGTATCTACTATGTATGCTTGAGTCACTGCCAGAGACTTAAGATACTTTCTTTGCCAAGTATCAAAGCTCTACCAAGCACCAAATTTTTGGGTTCTACAAAAGTAGAGAAATAACAGAAAAAGACTTAGTGATTAAAAAGGCAGAGGAATATAACATTTAATGCAACAAAAGAAGAATGTTCTAAGAAGAAAAGAGCATCTAGCAATGTAAAGTGCTGTGGTGAAGCAAAATAAAGATAGAAAAAGGTATATGATGTTTAGCTTATATGTTGGCCATTTGGGAACTCAGTGGGTAGTGTCTGTGAGAAGGTGCGGATGGTAGCCATATTACACTGACTTGGAGAACAAGGAGTGTGTGAGAAAATGAAGAACAAATTTAGCTCATTTGTTTCTGCAGGGCAGTAGGAAATACAAAAGCACATTTTCCCCTCTACTTTTTAAAAGGATTAGCAAGACAAGTGGGATCACTGGGTCAAATGGCAGTTCAATTTTTAATTTTTTGAGGAAACACCATATTGATTTCCATAGTGGCTGCACCAGTCTACATTCCCACAAGAAGTGTACTAGAGTCCCCTTTTCTCCACACCCTCCCCAGCACTTGTTGTTTGATGATTTGTTGATAGCGGCCATTCTGACTGGTGTAAGGTGATACCTCATAGTCATTTTAATTTACATCTCTCTGGTGATTAGTGACTCAGCATTTTTTCATATGTCTCTTGGCCATATGTATGTCCTGTTTGGAGAGATGTCTATTTAGGTCCTCTGCCCATTTTTAAATTGGGTTCTTTGTCTTCTTTTTGTTGAGTTGTATGACTACTCTATATATTTTGGAAATTAACCCCTTATCTGATGTATTGCTGGCAATTATAGTGGGTTTCCTTTCCATTTTGATGGTTGTTGTTTTTTTTCCCCTTTATTGATTTTACAGAGAGAGGAAGTGAGAGGGAGAGAGAGATAGAAACATCGATGAGAGAGAACATTGATTGGTGCCTCCTGCATGTCCCCCACTGGGGATTGGGCCCACAGCCTGGGCATGTGCCCTGACCGGGAATTGAACCAGTGACCTCTTGGTGCATAGGTCGACGCTCAACCACTGAGCCACACCAGCTGGACTGATGGTTGTTTCTTTTGCTGTGCAGAAGCATTTAGTTTGATGTAGTCCTATGTATTAATTTTTTCCTTTATTTCTCTTGCCTTAGGCATTGTATCAGTGAAAATTCTGCTGCATGTGATTCTGAAATTTTGTTGCCTACATTTTCTTCTAGGATTTTTATGGATTCACGAGTCACATTTAAGTCTTTTATCCATTTTGAATTTATTCTTGTGTATGGGGTAAGTTGATGGTCTAGTTTCATTTTTTTTTTTTGCATGTAGCTGTCCAATTTTCCCAACACTATTTATTAAGAGGCTGTCTTTACTACGTTGTATGCTCTTGCCACCTTTATCAAATATTAATTAAGCATAATGTCTTGGGTCTATTTCCGGGTTCTCTGTTCTGTTCCATTGATCTATATGCCTGTTCTTGTGCCAGTACCAGGCTGTTTTGATTACAGTAGCTTTGTAGTATAACCTGATATCCAGTATTGTGATCCCTCCTACTTTGTTCTTCTTTTTCAAGATTGCTCCAGCTATTTGGGGTCTTTTTTGATTCCATATACACTTTTGAAGTATTTGTTCTAGTTCTGTAAAATATGTCGTTGGTATTTTAATGGGGATTGCATTGAATCTATAGATTGCTTTGGGTGGTATGGACATTTTAATGATGTTAATTCTTCCAATCCATGAACAAGGTATGTGCTTCCACTTTTTTATATATTCTTCTATTTCTTTTTTCAATGTCCTGTAGTTTTCTGCAAATAGGTCCTTTACTTCTTTGGTTAAGTTTATTCCTAGGTATCTTAATTTTTTTGCTGCAATGGTAAATGGGATTGTTTTTTAGTTTCTCTTTCTGTGAGTTCATTATTGGTATATAAGAATGCCGTCGATTTCTTGATGTTAATTTTGTATCCTGCTACCTTGCCAAATTTGTTTATTAAATCTAGTAGACCACTTCTAAGAATATATCCTAAGAAACCTGAAACACCAATCAGAAAGAATATATGTACCCCTATGTTCATAGCAGCACTATTTACAATCGCTAAGATCTGGAAACAGCCCAAGTGTCCATCAATAGATGAGTGGATAAAAAAGCTGTTGTACATATACACAATGGAATACTATGCAACTATAAGAAAGAAAGATCTCTTATCCTTGCAGACGACATGGAGGGACCTGGAGAGTTTTATACTAAGCGAAATAAGCCAATCAGAGAAAGACAAATACTACATGATCTCACTTATATGTGGAATATAATGAACAAAAAAAGCTGATGAACAAAATAGACCCAGAGACATAGAAAGGAGTACGGTTCAGAATGACAAACTTCAGAGGAGGGGGAAGGGCGGTGGAGGGATGAGATAAACCAAAGAACTTATATGCATGTATGGTAACCAATTGACATAGACAACAACGCTTGGGGCTGGGGGGATAGGGAGGAGGGTGTCTGGGGGGAAAAAGTAGAAATATCTGTAACAAAAATTAATTAATTAATTTTAAAAAAAAGAAAAGCAAAAATAAAAGGATTAGCAAGGCAAGCATGTGCTATAAATCCTCATCAATTCAGTTAATGTGGTCTTGGTCTTTTTCTTTGGAGATTGACCAAGTTAGCTCTAGGGAGACGAAGTTCCCATTGTTCCTTAGGTAGCTATGGTCTCTCCAGGGCTGGCTGCCTTGAACAGAATGAAGAGTCAGAATGCTTGATAGATGGACACCCTTTAAAAGGCTGTCATCTGATTCTCTTTGTGGCTCTGAAATGGTCATTGTGTGTGGCTTTTCAGGAGGGTCTAGTGGACTACTAGGTCTGTTTGTTTAATTCCATTGAGATAATCACAGTATTCAGTGATGCCAATTTGACAATGAAAAGACTTCCCAGTACTCCCTTTGCTTTCTCTCACTAAGGCATTTGATCATCCTACCTACTGGGGGATTTAAACATGAATCTCTGAAGTGCTAGACTTCCTCAGAAGACCAGCTGTTGGAAGACAAAACCACTGGGCTGTTCTACTTTATCACATTCTTGTGTTTCCGTGACATATGGTGTGAAGCAAATATTAGTGTACGGGAATCTAAAACATCACAATGCATCTGAGTTATTCCTCCCCAGTCGCATTTGATCTGTGAATGCCGGAAACACTCCATTTCATAGCCACATTTATCATTCAAACTAAATCATGCATTTGGGGGGCATAAAATGAGATGCTTTAGAATGCATGAGATTACCAACTATTGCGTATTTCTCCAAAGAAAGATTTGAATTATTTGGTCAGTGAGGAGTGGCTGCTTTAGAATGTGGCAAAGAAAAACTGGCGGTGGATACACTATAACAGATTAATATTCAACGAATTATTATTTTTTCCTTTCCTCTTCAGTCCCAGAAATCCATCCCTACAGAAGTAACTCTGGCGGGTATTTTTGTTTGTTTGTTTTGTTTAATTATTTATTTTAAAAAAATACAGTTATTCTTGACATTTAAAATTTGTAAATCAGATTTTTATAAGTCAAATAATATTTTCCAATAGATTTCCATTATATTTTCAGAGGTCTGTTTGCATAGCAAATGCAGTTGGCTCTAAGACATGCTGGAGATTACATGTAAAATAATAGCTAATGTTAGAAGGTATCAAGATAGAACATCAAGAGGAAGTACTAGGGAAGCTGTGAGTAGATTCTAAACCTAGTGTTAGAGGTGAAGAGAAAGTTTAGGACTAACGTGAAGGCCAGTTTAGTTGCAGGAGGTTAAATGAACAAATTCAAGAGTCCTTAGGGTCTAAATTAGAAATCAGCAAAAGCTCTGAGGTCA
Source organism: Tadarida brasiliensis (assembly GCA_030848825.1). Taxonomy (NCBI): domain Eukaryota; kingdom Metazoa; phylum Chordata; class Mammalia; order Chiroptera; family Molossidae; genus Tadarida; species Tadarida brasiliensis. The sequence continues at coordinate 225,313,158 of CM061257.1, read as the reverse complement.
AAGCAGCAAAAATGTCTTAAAGAGAAATTCCCAAACTGTCCATCCTTGTTTTGCTATCTTAGTGCTTCTTCCCTTGCCCTCTGACTTGCACTACAAAAGCACACAGAGTAGAGGTAGAGTAAAAATTCTGAAATTTATGTAAAAACATTGCTCGGAAAATTAAAGTCAAGTGCATACCATCTTAAGCTCCTTATTACCTATAAATGGAAGCAATAGAAAGGTGCTACTTACAGTTTAATTTTTAGAAACTACTTTAAAAATTGTTGCCATAAGTACCTAAGTGGCTATCTTCCCCTCAGAAGACCTTTCTATTTTATATGATTATATACTCTTTCATGACATCTCCTCTCTCCCTTCCCATATTTCTATCCCTCAAGAAAGCCCACCCCCAAGACATGTTATTATGCTGTCTTTTGATAACCTTGGTTATATATATACCATCTAGAAATAACCCTTTAGCTTTCTAAAATAGCAACTCATCCTTTAATCACACAGTTTGTGCTAATGATAGTTTTTAATATAGTGAACTCATGTTTTCATTGAAGTATTTGGTGAGATGAAAGTTTTGGTTGTCTTAGGAGCAATGAGAAGTTGTGTGTGTGTGTGTGTGTGTGTGTGTGTGTGTGTGTGTTTTGGCACTTTTGCTTATGCCTTACTGGCTGGAACTAATCACATGATCATTTTTAACTAAAAGGCATGGTGGGATATGGAGTCATTATTCTGGGCAGCCAAGTACCCCAACAAAAATGGGGATTCTATTATGAAGTAAGGAAGAAAGAACTGACATTAGGAAATAATTAGCAATATTTGGCATATGTGCATTATCCAATTTAAGCCTCTCAACAACCTTATGAGTGCTAACCCTAGAGTACTGTTATTATTGCCACTTATTCATCTGACAAATATAATTGTGCATTACTGTGTATTAGATCCAGTTCTAAGGCCTTAGTATTGGCAGGAAACAAGGCATGCAAACCCCTGTTCTCTCAGAGGTTTTATTCTAATTGGGAAGGCAGACATTGAACAAATGCACATGTAATATGATGCTAGACAGTGATAACTGTTATGAAGAAAAGTTAATCAGGATAAGAGAATGGTATGTAAAGTAGTTCATTTAAGGGTGGTCCTGAAAGGTCTTTGAAGAGGTAACTTCTGAGCAATGATCTAGATGAGGAGCATCTGGGAAAGAAGAGTTTAGGAAAAGGAACCCAAACACCTTCAGGTGGACATTAAGGAGTCAATAAAATATTGGTAAATGTGGAAATGAAATCAGAGAAAGAGAGAGGCAGAACCAGACTACATAAGTTGTAGACAATAATAGAAAGCTTGGGGGCCACTGGAGTTTTTGAGCTGGTGAGTGGAGTAATTAGATTTATGTCCTAAATAAATTATTTCGGTTGCTGCATAAATAATTGACCCAGAGGGCAGGAGGCCAGTGGGATAGGGGGCAGAAGGGAAGTAAAGGAAGCAAAAAGAGACACATTAGAGAATTTAGGTAAGAGATGATGGTAACTTTGACTAGGAAGGTGATAATGAAGAATGTGATAATAAGTGATCAGAGGCAGGATATATTTTGAAAATGGAACTGATGGATCATATGGGTGATGAGAGTGAAAAACATCAAGGATGACTTACAGTTTTTTATGATGGTTAATTTTATGTGTTAACTTGGCTGCCATAATACTCAGTGGAATTAGTTTTCTAATCAGATTATATTTAAAGGCACTAATGACTATTTATATTAGTAAAGTAGTATGAACAGTCTATGGTGTGATTGGCAATAGAAATTTGCACAATATCACAATTGGATATTCATAATCAAACACTTATAAGAGGTAAGTTTCTCAGTAACCATGTATTTGATATCTGAGAATGTTTTTGTCAAAATAATGAGTATGAGATTGACAAATTGCTCCAAATGGGGAAATAAAAGGATGAGGTAGAGATTCAAACTCCTAGCTCATGTGCTGCATAAATGACTAAAAGTTTCTATGTCTGTCCGGGAAAGAAACTCTTATCACCTGTAGCCAAAGAGCTGAGATTGCTGAAAACCAAATCCAGAATCTCATCCTGAAAGTGATTGAATTACAATGCAAATATGCAAATTAAATTTCCATCCTCACAGGGTGCCTGCTGTTAAAGTGAGGGCTTGATTGGGAGGAAATGGTATCTCCTAAAAATTGGAATGGGGACATATGGGAAGATCCTGATGAAGTGGGGACATTGAACCCTTAAATTCTGATGAGTCTTCTTTGCCAGTAGAAGCAGCTGCTCCATCCCAGCTGAGGGGAATAACCCTGCTTTGCCTGAGGACATTGTGATGACCTCCCCTGCAGTAGTTGCCCTGCAAGATGCTGCTGACTCTCCTCAGGACCACCCCTACCACTCCTCTGTGCTTTCAGACCTAACACTAGACTCAAGTTCATGCAGGCCCCTAAAGGTGAGGTACAAAGTGTGACTCATGAACGGGTACTGAATGCTCCACATGATTTTTCCATTTATATAGACATAAATTCACACATAAATGAGTGGGAGTGAACATTAAAGGTATGGCATAGTGGTGGAAGAACATTAAAATTAAATGAGGCAGAATTTATTGATAGGAGTCCACTAAACAGAAATCTGAATTTAATGTTGCAACTTAGAGGGTTAAAAAAAAAGCTCTAAAAGTTTGTTTGGTTGACTGGCTAAAACATGAAGCAACAGGTGGCCTACGCTAAATGAACTGAAATGGTAGAACTGCCTTGATGCTATAGAGGAGGATATTCAAAACCTTACGGAGATTGGGATGTTAGAAAGGATTTATAATTCAAGATCTGCCCACCCACCCTAGGAGGGTTCAGAAGACACACCTTTAACCATGACCATGAGAAATAAATTTGTGAGGGGAGTTTCAACATTCTTGAAGAACTCTGTGATCACTGTTCTTTGTAGGTCAGAAATTTAGTGGAACTGCTGTCATTAAATTGAAAAACTAAATGCAATGAAAGTAATTAGATCCCAGGGTATCAGGGGTCAAGTGGTTCCATTTAATCACCAAAGACAATGTGGCAGCAATCAGAATAGTATGACTTGCGGGAGACCTACAGGATTGGTTAGTTGATCATGTTATTTCTAGGAGTAAAATAGATTTTAAGTCTACTAAATTCTTACTTTATATGTATAAGCAGAGAGTTCTAGGTCAAAGGAATAATAGTCAAGCTTGGATCATTAAAGTAGAGAATCACAAACCCATAAGTATGACCTTGTTATGGCCTTTATTTGGAGATTGAATATGGTTTAAGGAGATGAGTATGAGCTGACAAGGGGTGGACCGTGATGGTGAATTTTATTTCAGCTTGGCTAGATGTTGCATAAAGACCTTTAGACAGTGTGGTTAACATTCAAATCAGTAGACACTGAGTAAAGCAGATTACCTTCATAGTGTAGATGGGCCTCATCCACTCAGTTGAAGGATTTAAGAAAAAAGATTAAGGTCCCTCAAGGAATATGGAATTCTGCCTCCAACTGTGTTTAGACTCAAGCTGTAACATCAACTCTTCCCCACGTGTCCAGCCTGTTGGCCTTCCTTGCAGATTTCAAATTTGCCAGCCCTCATAATTGCATGAACTAATTATTTAAAACATTTTTCTTTCTATATGTTTACAAATCCTATTGGTCTGCTTTGTGGAAAACCCTGACTACTACAGTTTTGATCTAGACAACCAGATGAATGCTCATGACATGGACTAAGAAAACACACAGACAGAGAAGTGAATTGTGGTGAGGAGGAGGGGGAGAGGAAATGGAGGAGAGCATGAGTTCTATTTTAGACATACTAATTTTGAGGACCTTATTAGACAATCAAGTGGGGATGTTGAGTAAGCAATTGGTAAATGAGTTTAATGCTCAGGGGATAGGTCAGAACTAGAAATCTAAAATTGGGAGTCCTCACTGTATAGATGTTTAAAATGTTGGGACTAATGAGCTCAACTATAGAGAGAACATTGATAGAAAAGAGAAGAGGGCTAAAGACTGAGCCCTGAGGAAGTCTCAAATGTAGAGGTCAGTTAGAAGGAGAATCATGCAAAGGAAACTGAAAAAGAACAGACACAAGTACAAGAAAACACCAGAGAGTATACTGACCCAGAAGATAAATAAAGTATCTTAAGAACAGGGGATTCATCACCTGTGTCTCATGCTGCTGAGAATTGAAAATTATTCATTGGATTTGGCATATTGGATGTCTGTGATGACCTTGAGAAATGAACTATCAGTAAATGATAGAGACAAAGCCTGACTGGAATGGGTTGAAGAGAAAATAGCTATTAAAGAGGCAAAGACAGCAAGTATAGACAACTTTTCAAGGGAGTGTTGCGGTAAAGATGAGCAGAGAAATGGGACAGTGCTGCTGGAATTCATGGGATTTAAGAGCCAAGGCATATTGGTGGGGATGCAGAAGGAGGCGTCTGTATTAATTACTAGTTGATGTGGAAACCCAAGAGAAGTCACTTAGAAAACTTTAATTTCAGCTTGTCACTGTTAATATTTTCAAATTATTGAACTGAACATTGAATGCATGGATGCTTCCTTAGGTTTTTATGCATTACCAGGCAAGTTCTGGCACAGAGCAGGGTAAAAAGGCCATGACACATTATACTGCACCACAGCAAAGTCCAGGGAGGATTTTCTTCTCTTTTCTTTTTTAACATAGGAGATATTTCTGCATTTTTATATGGTGATGTTAGAAATGCAGTAGGGAGAGAAAAATAATAAAGGGAAGAAAGTGTCATTGCAATTGAAAAGTCATATAACAGGCAAGAGAGGATAGGATTGAGTGTGTTCATGGAAGGTTGATATTAAATTAGAGCAGGGAGAGTTAAATAGGAGCACGGAGGCTGAGATATGCATAAAAATGCAGACAGATGACTAGAGGTGATCATGGGGAAATATTTTAGTTTTCTTTTGATTGCTTTAAATCATCCTTTTGAAGGGATAACAGGCTATATAGTTTTATGCATTTGCTTCTAAGGACATTGAATTTGGGGATGTTGAGAGAAGAAATGACTTAGACATAATAACAGAGAAGAAGGAGGACCATTATCCTACCACATAAAGCCCTATGTTATGTGGGGTGGTGGTGGAGGAAAGAAATAGCTATCACAGAAGAAAGCAGTAGGAAACCATTCATTTTCTCATAGAGGAAGAAGGTTGGAAAAACACTTAGAAAATGTTTTTTTGTTTGTTTTTGTTTTGTTTTCCTGATGGTAGACCATGAATTCCAAAGAGAAAAGTGGAAGAATTTGGTGCTTTGGGGAGGAATAAGAGCTTAAGTTAGATTCAGAGTTGTATAGAACCACAGGGGAACAGGAGTCCTTGTAAAGGTGGATATCATGTGGGTCTCAGACCTCTTGTGGAGATATAAGAAACAGCAGTCTTTTTGAAGAAGGTGGAGCATTAATTCTAATTTTACCTTCCTTCTTGGAAGTGATTTTTTTTTAAGGGACTGAGGTGGTAATATTACAGGGGTAGGGATTCGTGGTTTTATTAGGTGCATGAGAAGTTCTCTGGACTTTCCTTAATTAAACAAAGGTACAGAGAAATTGAGAAAATCTAAATTTTCTCACCAAGCAAGTGGGAGAGCTCAGATGCAAATTCAAGCAATTGGCCTCCAGAACAGGAAGTTCTAAATTTTGTGCCAGAGGCACTCAAAATGCTTGTTGACTAACTGAATGGATGCAGAGAAATCTCTTATTTGGGAAAATGCCCTTGCTGGGGGGGTCAGGGCAGTGTCAGTTTGCTGAAGACCCAGCACTAGTAAGATGAAGACCTAGGTTTATGAGCATTCCAAGACTGCATCATTATAATGTCATGTTCTTCTGTCTTGTGCTCTCTCTTAGAACGACTGTCCTAGAAACCCAGGTACTATGATGTGAGGAAGCCCGGTCTGCACAGAGAGAAACGGAGGCCCACAGGCCCTTGACCTAGCTGATCTCTCATTGGGTAAATAGCACCAAATTGCCAGCCATAATGACTGAGTCATCTTGGATATGAATCTCCCAGCCCTACATTGTGCTCCCCAACAGACACCAAAATGTTGTCTTGTCCAGATTGCATATTCATGAGCAAAATAAATGACAGTTGCTATTTCAAGCCACAACATTTATGAGTTTGTAATGCACCAATAAGTAACTGGAACGTTTGACCACTAAGCTACCTGATGTGTCCGAACCTTTACTTCCCCAGCTGTAAAATGAGGATCACATCGGTCCAGAGGGTTGTCACACAGATTCATGAAAAATGTGGGAAATATACATATTCGGGCACAAATAGTACTCAATCAAAATTGGCTTCCCCCCACATCCATTCTGTAGCCTTCCAGATTAAACAAAGCAACCAGAAATGTTTTTTAAGGAAATCATTACCTCCTTCTGTGTACACAAGTAGGCAAATGATGGGAGGAAAAAGAAAGGCTATTCTATCTGCTGATTCTCATCCCCCAAATAGCTCACACTTGTACTTCATTCAGCTCTCCGCTCGAATGCTGTTCTCCTAAAGAGGCTCATCTGGGCTCCCCCATACAAAGTAGCAGCATTTGCATGTTATCCAGCTTGCCCATTACTATTTATTAATGTTCTTCCTAGCATTGATCATCACCTGAATGTTGTATATTGTGTGTTTATTACGTGGTCTCACTCCACTAAAATGGAAGTTCTACCCTACTAGGGATTTTCGACGACTTGTGCTCTAGTCTCTTTGCAGCACCTGGGACAGTGCCGGACATACATCAGAAATTCCATGAGCATTTGTTGAACGGTGACGTGAATGAGTCCTTCGTGGTGTAGCCCCTCCCCCTGCTATAATGTACGCCTGTCAGATGGTGTGCAGAGGAACATGGGGATGGAAAGTTGACTTCAAGATCAGAAAGTCAGACAGACACTAAGAAAGAGGAAGGCAGTTAAATATGCCAATTACTTCCAAAGGGCAATGGCATGTTTTGAAATTTGGAGGCTGCTCCATTAAAATTCATCTCGCGCTACATAAAATAAGGAATCGGGAGCCTGACAGAAATGAAACTCAAATAGGCATTCATTTCCTTTATCTTTTTACAAGACAGATCAATTAGTAATTTTATGGTTGAAAAAACTCATTTTTAAATGTTATGTGAGACAGCGTAATATCAAATCTGCCCTAATGTCACCTTTATTAAGGAATTGAAAGCATTTTTACATCTGTTCATTCTACTAAAAAAGTACTGAGAAGCACTTTTTTTTTTTCCCATCTAAAGTTTATAACGGAGGAGAAAAATGGGCACAGAAATGATCTTGTTGCATAATTAACTCCTCAAAAAGGAAAGGCGGATGATCAGCACCAGACCGGAATGTTTGGAGCTGTACTTGTATGTGTAAACCCAGCCACGGAAGCCCTCCCAAACAGGTGTGTTAGAGAGTCCAGATGGCCTGGATGAGGAGACAGGAAGCCAACCCCTTCTGCTGCGTTTCTGGCCACTCTCACAGGCTCGCTGTGTTTGGCTGTATCAGTGCTTCGCTGCGGGGCAGCCAAGGGGCCGCGCAGGTGGTGCCGGATGAGAAACAGGGATTCCAAGCAAGAGACTGCTGTGTTGCTGGAGAATTGCCTCCCTTTCCGCTCACGGGTTATGAAACTAAGATCCAAGCCATTTATGGCTGGTAAAGATCCTGGATACCTTTTAGAGAGGAGAGCCTAGGTGTTATTTAACCTCACTATCCTAACTCAGGTAATTACATTCTGCCACCTGAAATTTCCCCTGTGAGTTCAACCAGTTCTGGTATTTACCTTTGCTCCAGTCTTGCATGGGGTTGCTATGTAGCTATTAAACAGCTGCTGAGACCCACTCTGAACAACACCAAAGAGTATGTATTTTTTATGAGTTGGATGTTGGGGTAAAGATGTGATGCTGGCAAGTCTCCATGCGGATCTCGTTCTAGAAGGATGCTTCGTTGGCATAATTATACACAAGAAAACCGTTGGTCTCTGATTGCAAACAGAGCCTTGGGAAATTGCTGGTGATTGATGCATTTGGTCCCTTTCAGTGAAAGTGAGGCAGCAAGGGAGCTTTGCCAGTCACAAACCTGATGATGGAATCTCTACTTGGTGGAAGGAACCCTAGGTGATGATTACCATGCAAACAGACCTGCTCAAAAAAGCTCGAAGAGCCATATTCAAAGTACTGGAAAGTGGCCACATCTTACTTCTCTCTCTTTAGTTCTTCCAACAACTTATCCTTCATCTAACATTCATGTTCTAGAAGAAGCTTATCCATGGAGGTAGAACTAGTTTTGAAGAATGCAGAAAGGCCCCAATTCCCCAAATAACCACCTTCTCATTCTCTTACAGCGCTTGGTTGGGTTTAGACTTTGTATTTTTGAAAAGAATTGTTAAAAAAGGAGTGTGTTAATTCAGAAAACTAAACATAGCTAAGTTTATTATTCCAACAGTTTTTCAATAGTTCCCTGTGATAAATATACCAAAGGCAATTCTCGCAGAGGACTGACTCTGGGGTGTGCCCAGGGCTGTGCCCAATTCCAGGAGTGCTGTGGAGACTTCCACGCTTCTACAAGTAGAGAGTTTCAGTGGACAAGTGAGGAAGGGAAGCATTATTGTAGAATTATTATTCTATGTATTTTAATTTATGTCGAGAGAAATAATTTACTAATGCTAGCTTCTTGACAATTAAAGAAAGTGAACAGCCAAAAGGTCTGTTTGTAAATCCTTTTCTTCTTCTCTTCTTGTGAATCTATACTTACAGAGAGAAATTTAACTTACTCATGCAGTACAGTTTCTGGTAGAGACATTTGAGCTAGTTCTTCAAAGTTTTAAAATAAGGCCTTGCAAGTATTCTTTCCCAAAGTAGACCACTTTCATCAATATTAAAATCTGCTGAAGCCATTTGTCATTGTGATGGCATCATGCAACAGAAACCTTGACTATGGCTCAACCAAGTAGAGACTTTTCTCACATAACCAGAACTCCAAAGGTGAGCAGTCCACAGTGGGTGCTCTTGCTCTAGGAAGTCATCAAAGAGCTAGGCTCCTTCTGTCTCCTGGCCTACCATTCTTAGCTTGTGTCTTTTAACTTTGTGATTGTAAGATGGCTGCTATACTCAAGATATTGCATCTTTATTCCAGAGAGAAGAGAAGAATAAACAGCAGTAGGTTCATACAGGCTGAGTTAATCCCTTTTTGACAGGACAACAATAGTATTCTCAAAATCTCTACTTGGAAAACTCCCCTCATTATCCACAACTGGGCTATACAATCCTCTAGTTGCAAGGAGGTCTGAGATGGTAAGTTCTTTCTTTTTAATTTTATTTATTGATTTTAGAGAGAGAGGAAGGGAGAGAGAGAGAAACATCGATTTGTTGTTCACTTATTTGTGTATTCATTGGTTGTTTTTTGTATGTGCCCTGACGGGGGATCAAACCAGCAACCCTGGCATACCGCGATGACACTCTAACCGACTGAGCTCCCAGCCAGGGCCATGGTAAGTTCTTTTAATTGGCCTAAATAGTTAACCACTGCTGCCCTGAATGAAATCAGAGATAATAAGGAATTAAGGGTTATAAATAAGAAATTCAACTTATAAATAATGAAGGAGGGGAAGGTAGATATGGGAGTTTAACAAGCAGCAGAAGGATGCCACATTATTAATGAACTCCACAAACTCTATTGGGTATCTTCATTTTCCTTCTTACCACTGACCTTGATGATGTCCAAATGCAAATTACTTTGAGTAGGAACGACCATCCCTGGTCCCCAGGAAAATTTCCATCAGTAGTAACATTACCAGATGTAAGATTTACGGTCTCAAACATACTCCTCTCCTCCCTCTGTATCAACTTTAGGCATACAATGTTGAAACTTAACTTCTGGGCACTGTTGGGGAGAAAAAACTCTTCCTCTACTCTCTTATATTTAGTCTTGGGGTGGGGGAGAATCTGTGAATTAAACTAATAAAAGGTAGATTAGGAGGAGAGAATGTACAGACATTTATCAATAGTTATATGCATGGGAGTTCATAGAAAGGAAGTGACTCTCAAAGAAGTTGTTCGACTCAGGGGCTTATATATCATTTTAATAAAGAAAAGGGGTTTGTCTTCAAAGGATGATAAATCATGGTGAAGTGACTAGAAAATATATGGGGGAACTAATGGGAGGTAAGGGTTATTTTAGTAAGATTTGTTTATACAAATTCATGTTGGTGTTGACTTCTCTCCTTTTTGGGTGATAGTCCCTGTTCTCTTTCTGGTACGCTAGAGTCACCTTGACAAAGGGAAACGGGCTCTTCTATTAGGCAGATAAGGGAAGGGCAGAGAGTGCTTCCTACATCTGTTGATTCTCAATTGCTATCAGCTCAAAATAATTCCTGTGTCAAAATGGCATATTTTGGTGTGGCATATCTTGATATCCTTCAACACCTATCTGTAGGATCCTCCATATATTGCCATTTGTTGAGGACAGAAAAGCTGACACTTTTATAGTGAAATTTTGTGTCTATAAAAGTTCTGAAGTTGAAAGTCCTTAAGTAGGGAGTCTCTCTGTACAGGTGTTAAATTAATTATAATAAACCTCACAGTTGACTATGGCCCAGAAATATATAATGATGTTGCGACTGAGAACTGCTGCACTAGACAGTGAGGTTAGTCGACTGTTCTTTACCATGGGGTTTATGCTTGTCCAGTTGACAGAATGAGACCTGGGACACATGAACGCTGATGGCTGGGTAAGAGAGGCGGAGCGAAGAGCAAAGAGGAGCCCTGGGGATGCTGCTATGGTTAAGTGGTCATCATAAGGGGAGACATAGCCAGCTGTAAAGTAGAAGGCAACTCTGAAATACAACTAAACTTCTCCCTGAACTGGGAGGCCAAATTTGCTTCTGTGGGCTACAGCCAGATGCCCTTAATTATTACCCAGTGTGCTTTAAATGGAAGCCTTTTAGGTAAGCATTTTCACATTTAACTGAGAGGCTTTCGCAAATTTATGAATCAGGTTTCAGTGGCCTCTTCATCTATAGTCTTTTTCTTTTCTTTTTGCCTTGATTTCAAGAGTTGTTAGGTGTGATTATTGACCAAGACTGAGTCACCTTTATGAATTGCAAACTATGATTGTTGAATTGAGATGAGAAATCAGATGTTCTTGGGGAAAATTCAAACCAATTTTCACTTCCCTCTGGTCACTAATGGCCTTGAGGAAGAACTCTTCCAGAAAATGCTATGATTAGCATTATGTAAACAGAGCCTTAATCTAGGCTCTCAATGGCCCCTCTGACCCATACACAGATCTGGGTGGGAACAATTTTATTCTCTACTATAGGGTGTCTATTTAAAAGCCAATTCTTCCTCCACTGCTGCTGAGGAATAGAAGGGTTTCTGAACAGTCTATTAAAAGGCAATTTAAGTGTCTTAAGATAAAACACAGGGTAAGTGTTTCCAGTAAAATGGCAAGAAGAATCCAAGAAAGCAGGGTGAATTTTCTAATATGGAATCTGGCCAAAACAAAGGTTAACTCTCTTCTATTAGGTCTTTAATGGCCACAATTTTAGGGCCACTGGTTCTCCCATTAAAATGTCTCTTCTGTGGTTTCGAACCATCCCTCCTCAATGTTGCTGAATCCTAAGTCATCAAATTGGCCATTTTGCTTTCTATGCTCCATCAGGCTATTTCTTTTTAACTTCAAAGCCTCCCTTTTAATGTTCATTACTCCAGCTGACAGAAGGCACCCCTATCTCCCTTTAGTCATTTCTGCTTGTCATGATTTCTATCCTTAGCCTAAAGTGCATTTTAATTAAATGAAACTATCATTTTCTGTTCAACTTGGATAAAGAGCTCAGAGCCTTACCTTAGGGTGGTTCACCTTATTAAATGGCCTATATAAGTTATGTTGACCTTGAGTTTGAAAATCCAAGTTCAAAGGTTTTAGAATCTGGTAGGATCCTAAGAATAGGGTCGCAGGGCAGAGGGCATCAAAAACTTTTCCGTTTTAAGAATAAAAATAAAATGATTCTACCTCATTTGGGCCATGTTTAACCTGGAAATGGAATGAAATGGAAAGCCAGATTGTTTTATAATTGACAGCTTTGTCTCCCGGCAGATGGCTGTAATCTCCTGAATGTGCCAAACACAGACTCCAGGATTTCTGAGTTTGTAGAGAAAACAGAAAGGACAAATATTTGTTGTAATTACTGCATTTGTGCATTGGATATAGTTTCACAGCCTTTCAATCCTCCTTGATTAGGAAATACAGAGTGACTTTGTTTTTCTTGCCAGTTGAGGAAGTTTGTTTACCAACACTAAGAAACATTTCAAGTTTTAATAAATACAGAGCTAGGTCATACTGAAACAGCTCTCTTTTTTGTTTACTTCCTAGTGAATCTTTACATCAGCCCATTCAAGGGGTTTGAGTCAATATGGTATAGTCCCCAATCAACAGTTACAGCACTCAAATTCAAGTAGCGTTTTAGTCCACCCTGGATTTGCCTGAGGAAATGATTCACTCATTATTGCTGGTTAGTTCTTGTCAAGAAGGTCAGTTGGGGAATCTCTGGAGTGATTTACATAATTAGGTTCTCTGTGTAGTCTATGAAAATTACTTACAGGGCGACATGACCCACACCTGATTAATCCCATCTGATTAAGTCCACCTCCACTGTTAGCAAATCATTAGTCAGCATCTGCATCATGGTTATCCTGAAAAGTGCAAGCTACTTCCAGAGAAGGGCAAGTTGTAATTCAAATGTAAAGTCCATTGACTGAAATCAAAGATTTCTCTCAGTTTTGGGGACTAACGGGTGAAAATATCACATAGGATACAGCACTAACAAATGTGAGTTTAAGACACACCTGTCCCACTTCATGTTTTGCTGCCTTGGGAAATCAATTAACATTTCTTAGACTCTTTCCAGAATTGTCAAATGCTAAACATTTAAGACTGTTACTTTGACAAAAATGTCCCACTGGTAATATTTTGCATATCCCTGTTGCCAGACAGTACCATGGACTATGAGTGCTCTCTGTACTGCTCAAAACACAGTCATCAACGTCCTTAAACCTAATCAGATTAAATAGTCAATTCTGGAAACCCCAGGACCAGACCAGAAAATTCATCCTTAATATTCTGTTTCTCTAGAACCACTCTCAGTACCAAAATCTGTATTAGTCAGGGTTTCCCAGAGAAACAGTACCAATAGGATGTGTGTGTGTGTGTGTGTGTGTGTGTGTGTAGATAGAGTTATATAAATACCTTTATGTCTATTTCTATATCTATATCTACATCTATCTATATCTATATCCATATCTATATCTGTAAATCTGAGAGAAATTAATTTATTATAAAGAATTAGATCACAGCATTGTTTTTATAATGTTTTTTTAAATTTATTATTGCTTTTTTAGAGAGAAAGAAAGGAAGAGAGAGATAGAAACATCAATATGAGAGAGATACATCAATCAGCTGCCTCTTGCACACACCCACATTGAGGATCGAGCCCGCAACCCGGCCATGTGTCCTGACCAGGAATAGAACCGGACTGCTCAGTCCATGGGATGATGCTCAGTCCACTGAGCCACACCAGCTGGGCTAGATCACACTATTGTGAGCTGGATAGTACAAAGTCTGCAGGGTAAGCTGGCAGGCTAGAGACACAGGAGCACCAGTGTTTCATTTGACTCCAAAGGCAGTCTGCTTTAGAACCAGGAAAAGTTAATGTTGCTGATGAAGTCTAAAGACATTGTGCTGGAGAATTCTCTCTTGCTCAGGGAGGCTAGTCTTTTTGTTCTATTACATTGTGGAGGGCAATCTGCTTCACTTAACTACCCATTTAAATGTTAATCTCAGCCAAAATACTCTCATAGAAACACTCAGTGTTTGATCAAATATCTGGGCACCCCATGGCCCAAGCAAATTGACACACAAAATTAACCATCACAGGCAGTAAGAGTTGCCCCCAAAAAACAGATTCCCCTGACTTTCCAAGCAGCATCCACACTATCACTAGAGTGAATCTTCTCAAGTGCAAAGCAGATCACATCACTCCCTGCTTCAAAACCATTCAATTTTTCAACATTTCCCAAAAGACAAAAGGCCGAACTCCTTACTATCAACCTTTAAGCCTTCTCTGTTTCTTACCTGGAAACAACCCCCTTTCAGGTGTTGAAAGAACTATTCCAGTTTCATCACTGTCCAGCCTACAGGACCAATTACATTTCTTGGATCACACCAAATACTCATGCTTCCATCTTTATCTATTCTATTTCCTCTTCAAAGAAGGGCCCTCACCACATCCCATGTCCTCATTCCTAACTATATTTGCTTGGAAAACTTGAATTTAAAATCCCAGAACCACATTAAAAATCTCCTCCTCCGTGGACATGCCTTATTTAACCTCGTATCAAAGTTATTTCTGCCTTAATGTTACCACTGAACTATGCCACTACAACATCACACTCATCACTCTGAAATGCCCTCATTTTCTCTTGGTGCCTGGCTCACCTACTGAACTGTTAAATCCAGGAACTATTTTTCTTTGTTTCCTCAGTTTCTCCTGTGATGTCTGACTCCCACTAAGTACTCAAAAATTATTCCTAAATAAATGAAAGAAGAGGGATTAGATGAAGAAATCAGGGCCTAATTTGGTAGTCAGTGGGGAATCACTAAAGGTTTTTAATTTAAAAATCTGTTCTTGAAAGAAGAAAGAATGAGTTGTACTTTAGGGAGTTTTATCTCTCAGTGATGGGCTGAGGACTCACGGAGGAAAGATAAAGAAGGCAGAGAAGCTAAGTAGGCTATTGTAATAGTCCAAGGATGAGGTAGGACGTAGTTAAACTAGTTTTATGGAATAGAAATAGGAGATGCTCCCACTTATAAATATGTTCCCCTTCTATAGAGCACCTGGTAGAACTGCATTTCCTTTGACCCCTTTAAAGTTAGGTTTGGCCACATGATTTTTTTCAGCCACTGAGATATGATTGCATGTGATATGTGTCACATGTGAACAGAAGCTCAATGAGCCTGTATGTGATCTGCTACATCCTGATTTTAATGTCTCAGTGATCATGATCCATGGGTCAAGATGGAATGCTGTCAGTCTGGTTCTCTGAAAGACAATGTTGAGCAGAGTTCTCCCAACCTGTATTCGACAAGTAATGTGAGAAATTCATTTTTGTTGTGTCAGTCTAATGAGATTATGGAATTGTTTGTTGCTGCAGCAAAACCTAGCTTATTCTGCTTTATCAGGATTCGGCAACTGGTGGCAGAGAGTATGAGTAGCAGAACATGTTAAAATTTAGCATGAGGGAGTATAACAATTTTAGCTGGAGTGACTGACAAGGTGCCTCATATGGTTGCTTATGGTGTGCACTTCACAACTGCAGAGCTCCTGTGCATATTACAGTCTATCTGAATTGTGGTCCCTGGAGCTGTGCTGTATGTAACCAGCACAGGTGTACCCAGAAGTGCTGGGAATAATTCATCAGAACAAACATGATTACATGTTGTCCACTGACTCTGAGATGACATTCTGAATGTTGGAAATACAAAAGCAAACTAGAGTTGATCACTTTCTGTGATACTGTCGGAGGCCAGCACAATGCGGCAGGTGCTCTGAGAGCCACTGTGCACAGGTAGAGAGAGGAAGAGGCAGTCAGCTCGGAGTTGTAGTTGAGACAGAGTTTGAAGGCTGATTTGCAGTTGCTCATGCAGAGAAGGGCAGTGAGTCATTTCAAGCAGAAGAAGCAGAGAGGTAAAAGTCCATGACCCACTGAAGAAACTGCAACAGATCCATATGGCCATGGTTTAGGTATACATTTTGGAGGAAAGTGGCAATGGTGGGAGAAAAGACTAGAAAGTTAAGTTGGGGCCATTTAGGAAGATTTCATATTCTGCCAATGATTTTTAGGCTTTATTTCTGAAACAAAAGTCCTAGAAGATTTTTAATCAGTTGAGTGCTGTATTTAAGATTTATATTTTAAAAACATATTGGAGATTTCTATCATGTTATTGATAGAAATAAGGATATTATATCTAAAAGGAGAAGCTGATATATTCAGTTTGACATCTTCTTATTACTTTTCTGATTTGAAAATTATTATTATTTGCAAAAAATAAAAAATAAACTGGAGAGTTAAATTTTGTTAATACTGATTTCAAGGGTGGATCTATCTCCATCAGTGATGCTACTTTGAAAATTTGTCAACTTGAATGTAGCTTGAATTACAAGGGCCATGATCAGAACCTGGAAATCTCTTTGTCATGCAAAGATTGCCTCTGTGTAAGGGGATTTGCTGTGTAATCACGCAGGCCATAAACAATACCACCCAGAGCTAGAGGGCGGTCGTTTTCTGAGAATTTGTAAAGAGCAGAGGCCACCCCCTTATCATCTGAATTTATAATACCTCTGGAGTGCAAAGTCCAATTGGATGAGCTTTGCGTCTGATCGTTTTCTGTTTTTTGGCTTTTAATGTCTTCCCTGTAGCAACATTTACTGTGATAGATTGCCACCTGTGTCATGGGCAATGATTTCTGGTTACTGTTTGGCAGTTCAGGCATTACTATCAAACGCTGGCATCCAGATCTGCCTCATCATCAGAATTTGAAATGAGACCTTTAGGCGCTCTCCTTACAATGAAATGACTGCTTCCGGCCCTGTGTAGACCCTCTGATACCCTCTTTATAAGCTGTTCAGATTCGTTATGCAGTGTTAACAGTTTTAACTGTCCAGTATTTCCTCTGCTTTTTTACTGCTTACGTAAAAACTGGACAATAAGGAATGTCCTAGTGATGTCGCAAATGATCACTGTTACAAAGCAAAGGGGTCTATTGCCTGCTTGCATCAGAGCCCAAGCAAATGCGAACAGGAGTTTGCAGCCAAGAAAGTAATAGTTTATGTTTGAGGAAATGGTGCCACACCTAGGGTCACAGGTGAGCTCCTGTCTCCAGTGGCTTCAGAAGGGATGGGTTATGTAGGGAACTATGGGAGTTCAGGTTGTGGCGAGGGTCATGGTCTCTACGATGGTTGCACTAGGGTAGGGTGTCCTTTATCAGTGCATTGGGTCCTGATGTCGTTTTATCTGGGTTCTCAGCTTTTCTGGGCCTGGAGCTGAAACACGCTGAGGCCTAGATGTTATCACTAGTTTGATTGAAATTCTGTCTCTGGTCAATAGGCCCAAGGCTTTGCTCCTAAGAGTGTTTATTGCTGCACAGGGCCTCACTGTTCTGCATGATTCATGATTAAGGGAAGGAAGAGTCATGCAAAGGAGATGGGGGCAGGGGAGTCGGGGTGTTCGATGAGGCAGGTGTGAATCAAAAGGAAAGAAAGGAGAAAAGGCCTACTCAAAAAATGAAGTTTCTATGTGGTTACACCAGCACAAAAGCTCAGCTTGTCCCTGGAAATCTGCATCTGACTATGAAAATCCACTGAACTTGAAAACCTGTATACATCGGTGAGGAGTTCATGAAAAAAGCAGCCTTCAGAGCTAAGAGAAGATCAGAAAGTTATAAATGGCCTGATGAGACAGAGATGTCAAAGTAGCTGCCAGATGTTGGCATATCCAAAGTCAAAGGAGAACTTGATTTGAATTTTGATTCATTTGAGGAGAAAGCATAAGTATTGCCTAGCCAAGGCTTACTGTCCCAGGGACTCTAGAGAACACGCCTCTAAATTGAGAAATATCTGTGCTAGGGAATCCAGTGCCTGGCACAGAGTAATCACTCCACTAATATTAGCTGTTAATATTACTATTCTGCTGAACTGAGAAATAAATTGAACTTAAAACCAAGTACTCCTTTGGCTTTTATACTAATTAACACATAGCTTATGATTTAAGCTATACATTTTTAAAAATTCCTCTGCCAAATTAATACTATGATGAGGTGGCAAGATAGGACTGCTAATGTCTTATAATACGTATTATACTACCCTACTATATACAATAGGGATAATTTGGAAGATGTGATTTAACTACAAGAATCTCTGGAACAGAAATGACAAACCTTCACATAACAAGATTGACCATTTTGCGGCCTTTCAAGATCACTATAGTTACAGTCTTAGGAGAATGCAACCTATTCTAGATACCTCACTAGGTTTCATATTTTATAACCATGATCTCATTTGCCTTTCTGTGCAGTCTTGTGAGGTGGACATTCTTACCTCTTTGAACATGTGAGGAAGGAAACTGAGATTCAGGAATTGGTCCTCATCACACAGCCAGCAATTGGTGGGTTGAGATTTGAACCCTGACTGGCTGAACTCAAAGTCTGTGTTTTCAATCACTACAAGTCCTGGCCTTCCAACTAGTGCAAGATCAGGGTGAGCTTTATTCCTCTCTTTGCATTATTTTATGCATCAAGAGTCTTCACAAAAATGATTCCTTACACTGTCTGAATGATTGAGTACACCTCAGTGCAAGGATTGTTAGGTTTCTCTGAAACACCCTTTCTTTGATAAATTTCTCAAAGGGAATAGTCCAGGGATAATAAATCGAGGCATCTTGGGACTCATGGGAATTTGCCTCTGTGATTGATGGAATGAGCTGGCTGTCACCTGCATTCATGGTAAATAAAGCCATGGAAATGCATGAGATTGCCACCTGAAAATTGACATTGGTTTGTTCATTTTCCTACGGAAAGAATGCAATTGAAATGAAGGGAGCTGAGGGGAACCATAAGTGTGATTGATAGAAAGATACAGAGTTTAGGTTAGGAAACTAGAAAAGAGAATGAAAGATTTTATTATTATTCTGTTAATATGTCTTCAAAGTAAGCCAGCATCCTCTCCTCAGTGCAATCACTAAGTATACAGCACTCTACTAGGCACCAAGAGGGAGAGAAAAACAGAGAGAAACAGAGAGATGTGCTCTACCCTTAATTTTTAACAGATTAAAAATTAATTTTTACTGGGTTGAAGGACATGAACCTGAACAGCACAGGTACATGTGAACCACCCAAGGCCACATTGGTCGATCATTTTATATAATTTGTCTCCAATTAAATGTATGTTTTAAGGAAAAAAAAACAACAACAAAAAACCCCAGCTCTCTTGAACAAGAAAGGATAAGCAGGATATAAAATGCAATGCGTCAAAGATATATAGTCAAGATATTCTTTCAATAGATAAATGAATGAAAACCAAGGCGAAAGCCTGCCTTTTATCACAGAGCAAAGGAACACATATAATGAATGATCCAAAGTGGCAGAAAACCTTGGTGCATTCATTTATCTCAAATTCTAATAAGAAAATAATTTAGAGAATTGATTACAAAAGAAAGAGACTGACCCAGGATTATTTAAATATGGCTTTCTCAAAAATATGATATTTTATCTCAAAAATGTGCTTACTCTTAATACGTATGTGATAAATCACAGACATTCTAGTGGGTCTGAGATAATCATCAAGGTACCTTCCAAGGGAGGGAAGATACTTGGCCAACTCTTTAGAAATTGTTTAGGTATCAACTTCCAAAAGACAGTTACATGGAAATCACAATAGAATAGAATACGCTTTATCTCAGAAGGAAATAACAGGAGGTAAAACATTCTTTGAAAAGGGAAAGAAAAATATTGTCTTTAAAATTCAAGGAAACAGGAGGACAGCAACTTCTAGCAGACTGTGATTTGGGCTCCATGGAAAACTGTGATCATTTCCCTTGAGACACTTCAAAGTAGGGCGAACCATGTTTCTGGTAAAGTCTTTTCTAATTAAGTCTTCTATATCCATCTACAGAGTATGGAATTAGCTGTGTCCTTGACTCCCATGCCTTCTCCAGGATTTAATTCCAACTTGAAAACTTGAGTGTAAAACCACACTTCTATCCTTCAAAGTTATGGCTGTTAATAATTTGCTCATGAATGTAGGCTTATTGTTTCCTCTGAAGGAATAGTTCCCAGAGAGTGACTTGGCTCAGGGGTCACATTGTATGACATAGGCAATCAACAAATACGTGCTGAGTGTTTTTGAATGAATAGACCCTGACTGCAGTTAGAGAACATCTCTCTCTTACTGAACCTCCCTAGTATGAAATATATCCTCATGTCATGATCCTCATGACAAGGGATACATTCAGAATCCAAGTGTAGATTCTGTCCATAGTCAAGATCTTTGCCATTTAGACAGTCACCACTCATCTGTTCACTTGGGTTTTAGAGGCAAAGAATGAGTTCCACTCAGGTTTAATGATAGTTTCTCTTTGAAGTATTATGAACAAAAAAGATACCCTGGGCATAAAATAATGTTCTCCTTGGATAACTATGATCATCTGAGAAAATAAAATAAAAAGAGAAGATTCTTTGGAAGCATAAATTGTCTACTACACATCAATACACAGCTCATCCTTTCTGGACACAGGATATCACAGAGACCTGTCCAAATTAGGATAGGAAGTTCTTCTGGGCAAACAGAGGTGATATTGATATTGCATGCACTTATGTCCAGAGGAAGCTTCAATGATTCCTCATACCCTGGGTCACGTGAAAGCTTTAAATCTTACCAAGGAGCATTGAACATCTGGACTGATGTCTTCCAGACCATGCATTAGTCCTGGAAGACTGGATATGCAGATTGTCTTTTCATAGCAGAGATTTAAAAATTGCCTTGCATACTTCCATAGTTTCCTTTTATTTTTGGATTCATGTCAGTTAAATATGTCAGTGAAAAAGCTAACAGAACTTCATCTGAAAAGGGTGCCAAGAGGCACAGTGACTTAAAATCGACCTCAGTCCAATCCAGTTCATACTTAGGATTTCTTCAATAAGAGAATGATTTAAAGTGAAATGAGAAAAACTCTTGACTAGCTAAAGAGTCAGTCATCATTTCTAGAAAGCTTAAAATGAGAACATAAATAATATTTTAGGCAGTTTAGAATTTAAATACACATAAAATTCATTCCTTCATTAGTTGAAAGCCTCAGCAAGTCAGTGACAATCCAATATATGTATTAAAATTAAAAAAAATTCATACATTGAAATTCAGCCAGTTGATATAACTGTTGTTCATTTTTACAATATTTTAGGATGTGTCTCTCTCACATCAATGTTTCTCTCTCTCTCTTCCTCCTTCTCTCCCTCCCGTTCTGTCTGAGGATAAATGCAAAAAAAAAAAAATGTCCCCGGGTGAGGATAAAAAAAAAAAAAATGTCTCTTTAAAGTTAGGTTACCTGATTTTTATGCTTATTTTTTTATTTTTGTTTTTGTTCTGTTTTTCCATTTTCTTTTCCCTATGTGATTGCCTCAAAGCTAGCATGTTTACATTTTATTCCATGGAGAGTCAAAGGAATCCAATGGCTTCCAAAATCATAATATAACTTTAAAGTGGCAGAGAGTGTGTCCAAATTTAATTGACACCAATAATTTTGCTGTTTTCACTATACACATGTCTATGATTTCCTTATCTGTAAAACAGGGCTCATCTCCACTTCACAAGGATTAATTAAGAAGATAGTATCTTCTAGAACAGTGTCTGACATCTGTCGGTATCCACAAAAAAGGCGATGGCACTAGTACCAATAAGGGTTATTGCTGTTAAAGGAAAAAGTGCCAGAAAGACTTGCCCTCAATCAGACAAGAAGAAAATATAAAAGGCATCCAAATTAGAAAGGAGGAAGTAAAGCTGTCATTATTCACAGATGGCATAATATTATACATAGAAAACAATAAAGACTCCACCAAAAAAATACTAGATTTAATAAATGAATTCAGCAACATAACAGGATACAAAATTAACACCCCAAAATTGACAGCATTTTTTTATACACCAATAATGAACTTTAAGAGAGAGAAACTAATAAAACAATTCTATTTACCATTGCAACAATAAATAAATAAAATACCTGGGAATAAACTTAATCAAGGAGGTAAAAGACCTGTAATCAGAAAACTACAAGACACAGAAAAGAGAAATAGAGGAAGATACAAACAAGTAGAAGAATATACCCTGTTCATGGATTGGAAGAATTAACATCATTAAAGTGTCCATACTACCCCAAGCAATCTATAGATTTAACACAATTCCTGTTAAAATACCAACAATATATTTCACAGAACTAGAACAAATATTCCAAGAATTAATATAGAGCCAAAAAAAATCCAAAATAGCCATAGTAATCTTCAGAAAGAAGGACAAAGTTGGAGGGATCACAATTCTGGATATTAAACTATACTACAAGGGCACTGTAATCAAAACAGCCTGGTACTGGCACAAGAACAGGCTTATAGATCAATGGAAGAGAACCGAGACCACAGAAATCAACTCAAGTCATTATGATCAATTAATCTTTGACAAAGGAAGCAAGAGCATACAATGGAGTAAAGACAGTCTCATCAATAAATGGTGTTGGGAAATTGGACAAATGCATGCAAAAAATGTAGACCACCATACACAAGAACAAACTAAAAATGGATAAAGGACTTAAATGTAAGTCACAAAACCATAAAAATCATAGAAGAAAATATAGGTAGTAAAATCTCAGACATCTCATGTATCAGAATTTTCGCCAACACATCTCCTAGGGCAAGAAAAAAAGAAGGCAAAAATTAATAAGTGGGAGGGACTACATCAAACTAAAAAGTTTCTGCATAGCAAAATAAACCAGCATCAAAATGAAAAGGGAACCCACTGTATGGGAGAACTTATTAGCCAATGATACATCTGATAAGGGGTTAATTTTCAAAATATACAAATAACTCATACAACTCAACAAGAAGACATAATCCAAATAAAATGGGCAAAAGACCTGAACAGACATTTCTCCAAAGAGGACATACAAATAACCAAAAGACATATGAAAAAAGGCTCAACCTCACTAATCATCAGAGAAATGCAAATTAAAACCACAATAAGATATCACCTCAAACCTATCAGAATGGCTGCCATCAACAAATCAACAAGTGACAAGTGCTGGCAAGGGTGTGGAGAAAAGGGTACCCTAGTGCACTGCTGGTGGGAATGCAGACAGGTACAGCCACTATGGAAAGCAGTATGGAGCTTCTTCAAAAATTAAAAATGAAATGCATTTGACTCAGTAATCCCACTTCTAAGAATATATCCTAAGAAGCCTGAAACACCAATCAGAAAGAATATATGCACCCCTGTGTTCATAGCAGCATTATTTATAATAGCTAACATCTGGAAACGGCTCAAGTACCCGTCAGCAGACGAATGGATAAAAAAGCTGTGGTACATTTACACAATGGAATACTATGCAGCTGTAAAAAAGAAAGATCTCTTACCCTTTGAGAGAGCATGGATGGACCTGGAGAGTATTATGCTAAGTGAAATAAACCAGTCAGAGAAAGACACATATCACATTATCTCACTTATATGTGAAATCTAAGGAACACAATAAACTGATGAACAAAATAGATGCACAGACATAGAAGCATGGAACAGACTGACAGATCTCAGAGGAAAGGTGACAAGGAGGGTGGGAAGAGATTAATCAAATAATTTATATGCATATATGTATAGCCCATGGACACAGACAATAGACAGGTGAAGGCCTGGGGTGGGGTGGCAGATGGGTGGATGGGGGCAAATTTTGGAAAATGGGGGACATCTATAATACTCTCAACAATAAAATTAAATTATATCTATAGATACATTTTTATTCTAGATGGCAGACTTCACAGTCATAATTTCCCTATTCCATACAAAGTGTCTAGATATGATAATGTATTTTCCTTTTAAAATTCACATCTAGTATGTAAATCAAAGACAACCCAGATCGACCAGACCTATGAAAAAATTCTTGAAAGATTCGAAGGAATTGAAATGAAATAAAACTAGAAAAATAAGTTTCCAAACTATGGAACATATTTTTCTACTATAGAAGTTGGGAGCTTTATAACCAAGAGGTCCTAAGAGTAATCAGCTGGGTAACCAAAAGGGTAAACCAAGCAGATCAGGTTCTGAATATCCCACTTTCTTAGGGCAGAGAGCAGCTACCAGGATGTCAGACTTCAGATGACATGGGAGGAACCGTGCTGTGAGAACAGGGGTTCGAAGAATTGTGATGATGGCTAAAGTATTGCACCAGTGACTTATTCTAAGCCTTCCTACTATGAAAGGAAGCTGCTCAGTGCACAGGCCATAGCAGCTCCTCTCACCTGTCCTCAAAAATGGACATATCGGTCAATCCATTAGGGTATCCCAGCTACAAAGATGAGAGCACAGCGAGTCACCAATCATTTGAGGAAAGATAATGCTTTATCTGTCAATAAATGATTAACTTAATCTTGAGGACAGAGACAGAAGAGTAAGCACAGCAGGAAGTGTAGAATAAGTACAATTTATATCCTTAGAAATGTAAGGAGATATTTGACCCATAATAAAATTAACCTACTATATAATGGGAATTACAGCTGTCACTCCTGTGGAAAAACTGGAACCCTTGCGCACTGTTGATGGGAATGCAAAATGGTACAGTTGCTATGGAAAAAAAGTATGGAGATTCTTTAGAAGGTTCAAAATATAACTACCATACAATCCAGCAATCTCACTTCTGGGTATTTATCCAGAAGAATTGAAGTCAGGATCTCAAAGAGATTTTAGCACTCCTATGTCCACTGCAGCACTGTTCACAAATAGCCAAGAGATGGAGACAACCGAAATGTCCATTGGTGGACAAATGGGTAAAGAAAAAGTGTTATATGCATAAAATTGAATTTTATTCAGCTTTAAAAAAGAAGGAAAGCATGTTGTATGCCACAACATGGATGAACCCTGAAGACATTCTGCTGAGTGAGATAAACCAGTCACAGAAGGAAAAATACTTCACGATTCCATTTATATGAGACATCTATTGATTTTTTTTAGAGAGAGAGGAAGTGAGAGAGAGATAGAAACATTGATGTGAGAGAGAAACATCGATCGGCCACCTCCTGCACGCCCCCCACTGGGGATCAACCTTGCAACCCCAGCATGTGCCCTGATGGGGAATCGAAGCAGGACCTCAGTCCATGGGACGACGCTCAATCCACTGAGCCACACCGACCCGGGTGTATATGAGAATTCTGAAATAGTCCAACTCAGAGCATCAGAGAGGAGCATGATAGTTACCAGGGGCTGGGGTGCAGTGGGTGGAGGAGAAAACGGGAAATTACTATTCAATGGGTCCAAAGTTTCAGTTATGTAAGACGAGTAAGTTCTAGTGCTCTGCCACACAGCATTGTGTGTAGACCACAGTACAGTCATGTGTCATTTAACCACGTGGATACATTCTGAGAAATGTATCAGTAGGTGATATCGTCATTGTGTGAACATCATAGAGTATTCTTACACAAACCCAGACGGTATAGCCTACTATACACCTAGGCTAGATGATGTATCACCATCACATATGCGGTCTGTCGTCGACCATAATGTCGTCATGTGGCACATGACTGTATTCTATTGCACGCTTAAAACTTTAAGAGAGTAGGTCTCATGTTAAGTGTTCTTACCACAATAAACTAAAAAATAATAAACTGTCCCAATTGAAATAAGACTCAGTAGTTGGGCTAAACAGAAGAAAGGCCGTAGTTCAGGAGAAATTAGTGAGCTAGGATACAGAACCAAGGAATTTTCTAGAATTCAGGTAGTTGGAGAGGCAGCATTTTGCGGTGGTCAAGAGCAAAGACCCTGGAAAAAAACTGCTTGGGGTTTGAAAACTAGGTCTGCACTTAACTAGCTTTGTGACATTGGGGAAATTATGTCAATTTTTTTGTGCTTCTTATTAGGCTTCTAAATTCCAAATATATCCTACACTTTGTGAGGCTGAGGCTTGCACTTGGAAAACCTTTACTTGGTTTGTCAAAGGGTTTCCTGTAAAGTTATGCCAATAGAGGGCACAAAATCACAACTAAGAGGCAGGAGGCAGGAGGCAGGAGGCAGGGACAGGACTTCTGGTTTGCTGGCAGTTCCTGTCAACACGTCCTAACAGCAGGAGGTAATCCTGGCAACAGCAGTCAGTGGTTCCACTGTCTGTCTTTGCTTGGCACCCCAGAACAGTCTTCTCCACCTTCCCTCGCCAGTATCGGTTCCGTGGGCACTGCCTCATCTCCCAGAGACCCCCCTAACCCTACCTGGCCTAGAGGGGCACCCTTTCCTCGTAGTTTTGTACTCTACGGAGTTTCTAGGTTCTGATCATCTTCCTCAAATTCCCCCAGACATAGGGGTAGTAGCCATTTCTGCTGCTGTTACTTCATGTGCATCTAGGTTAACTCTGTTCTCATTTTGCTTTATCGGTGTTTCAATACCTGAGTAACCAATTCTCTATGTAAGTTCTCTCTGTTGAAATTCCTAGGGTGATTTTGCTTTTCTAAATTAATCCTGACTGACATAGTTTATCATATTCAGCCAGAAGTGGGTGATTATGAAGATTAATTGAGTTAATGCATATAGAGCACTGTGAACAGTACCTGTACATAAAAAGCTATATAAGTATGGCTATCACTCTTAAATGTTATCTCCACAAGCTGAGAAAAATGAGAGATCATAGAACTAGAAATTTCAGGAGCTGTTTTAACAGATGAGAGTAGAAATTACTCAGAGAAGGCAATAATATATAGATAGATAGATAGATAGATAGATAGATAGATAGATAGATAGATAGATAGATGATAGATAGATAGATAGATAGATAGATAGATAGATAGATAGATAAATGATAGAAAAGAAGAGAAGAATTCGCCTGAATTTTATATAGATAGGTCATTGACAGAACAAAACACATACTTACGAACAGACACATACAAACACAATACCTTATATCTAGACTGCCAAGGATAAAGGACTCAGGATTAATCTCTTATCAAATCTAGGTAAGAAGAGAACAAGAATGTAAAACTACCGAATGATTTCATTTGTGAACAGAGGTGCAACATCTTAAACGAAATACTACGAAGAGAGTAGAGCAATGTATTAGAAAATAAAACAACATAATTATGGTTTCTCTCGGGAACGCAAGAGTAGTTTATTATTATAATTTATTAAGAATTGAATATATAAATAAAAAAGAAAACTATATGATCTCAATAGTTAATGAAAAAGCATTTAATGGTATCCAACACCCAATTTTTATTTTAAAAAATTAAAAAAGAGAAACAATCTCACTTAATATGAGATGTCTACCAGTACCCTATATAAATATCAAACATCATGGTCAATGGGGAATAACTAAAAATATTCCCATCAAGTCAGGAACTAGATGAAGATGCCTGCTATTGCTTTTAGTACTCAATATTGCTTTGGAGTTCCAAATTAATAGGAAAAAATATAAAGTATACATACTGAAAGAAAGAGGCAAAACTGTTATTATTTCTAAGTGATAAGATTATCTACACAGTGTGTCAGTTGATTGTCTTAGTTTTCCTATCAGAATGAATAAGAGGGTTCAGTATTGTGGCCTGATTAAACATAGGTGATAAAACAAAATCTAAAGCTTTCCTCTACACCTGTGAAACATAATAGATTTAAAGATCTTCTTTTCTGATGGCAACACAATAAATATAATGCAATGTGGATGAAATCTAGAAATAAAAATACAATAATATGCAGAAAACAATAAAGGTTTGCTGGAAGTGATTTAAAAATCGAAGTAAAAGAAATATATTCATGAGTGAAAAGATGAAACAATCAAGTTGTTAATTCTTTCAAACTTAATACATTCGATGTCATCCCTCCCAAATCCCCCATAATATTTTACATCTACTTTGACCTCTGAGTCTAAAATTCAACTCAAAAAGATAAAGTCAGTTTTTAAAAAGAATAAATTGAGTAATTTGATCTAACAGATTTTAAATCATAAACATTTTGGAGATAAAGCAACTATGGTGTGTGTATGTAGGAAGAGATTTACGCTCACTGGCATGGAGATATTTCTAAGACATACTATTTAGTGGAGAAAATAGAAGTGGAGAAAGTCAAATTTTCGATTTTCTAATTCACAGTGCAGGAATAGGTTCAGAAGGTCACATACCCACTAATGGCAGACGATGCTGATGGCATGGGGATGGCGGCTACCAATGAAAGGATTCCTTCACCTTAAGAGTAGTCTTGGAATTAAAAAAAAATATTTTTATTGATTTTTTAGAGAGAGAGGAAGGGAGAGAGAGATAGAAACATTGATGTGAGAGAGACACATCGATCGGCTGCCTCCTGCATGTCCCCTCCTGGGGATCGAGCTTGAAACCCGGGCATGTGCCCTGACCAGGAATCGAACCAGGATCTCTCAGTCCATGGGATGATGCTCAATCCACTGAGCCACGCCGGCTGGGCTAGTCTTGGAATATTTAAAGAATGCTGTCATCTATTATTCAGGTGATGATAAATAAAAATGTTTTTAAAACCTACATTATCTATGTCCATAAGGACAATTCTATTTATGTCCCTATATTTATCTTTCCACCTCAATCTGCCTATCTCTATGAGCTAACTTTCACTGTATACCAAACCACTCCAAAACTGAGTTACTTAAAACATTGTGTATTAACTCTCCTGATTCAGTGGATTGGTTTTGATGCAGCTGAGGACAGGTGGTCTACAACGAGCTCACTCACCTGTCCGGGCCTTTGCTGGCATGGCAGGATGGTTAGGGTGGCCGAAGCCTCTCCCCACATGTGTCTCGTCCTCCAGGTACACAGCCTAGGCATGGTCACCTCACGGAGAAAGGTTACCAGCAGCAAGAGAGGGCAAATCCTAGTGCACAGACACTTTCCAAGCTCCCAGTTGCATGAGATTTGCTATCATTTCATGGACTAGAACATTTCATGGGGCCAGTCCCAGAGTCAGTGTGGGAGAGGACTACCTACAGAAAAAGCCTAAAAGAACATATCAAGCAACAAAGAGGGGATGGACCTGGGCAATGGAAACAGTGGGGGATGAAGGAGGCTTTCCACTTCCTTGTGGAAAAGACCACTTTGTTCCGTCTTTTACAATGAGCATGTACTGCTTTAAAAGGAAACACAAGGAAACACTTTTCTGCAGGTATGGGACCTCTGAGAGTTCCCACCTTGACTTCATTCCCTGTATCTACATACATCTCCCCTCCCCAGCCACTGAATCGTCATGCCCTTACCTTTGTCAAACATGTGTTTCCCACAGTGAGATGCTGCAGAATGCCCACCTCCTTCTAGAAACCTCACCTTGGCAATCACCCTAGCATCTGCCAGCGCAGATGCACAGATATGGAAACATGCATAACAGAGTAAACAAGGACAAAGAGCCTTTTAGAAATCCCAACAGGCAGCAGCTGCTCCTGTGCCCCAAGGGAGGGGCACAATTTCACTCTGTAGTCCATGGCTCTTTGTAAAGCAAAATACCTCTGCTGGCTGATTGCGGGCGCAGACACTGAGTCTCCGGGCACAGCTGAGAGGGATACAATGTCAGAAACAGATCCAGAGCTTCTTGTGAGATTGGAGAAAATAAAGATAATCCAGGAAGGGATGAGAAGAAAGCAAGGGAAGACAAAGCACAAGAATGACTTTGGGTAGGGTGGGTGGTCAAAATTCTTCTAAGGACAGCAGTGTGCTGATCATTTAGCGACTGTCTCCTCCTTTCTTGCTCTTGCATACTCTGCTATGCTGACGCCTAGATGTTGTGGAACGCATTTTCCTTTGTCAGCTGCCTTTGCTAGGTTTTGCCAAAATGAGTCTGGGGACTTGTTTGTTTCTCTTTGTTTGCTGTCCCTGTCACTGAGCCCATTTGTTGCCCCTATAACCATTGCCCTGACAAAGACCTCACTCGGGTGGCAGCAGGTGGCTGCAGTCTACGTTTGGGCACTTTCATCGGAACCAGCCTCATTGCACCCTCTGAAAGGAGCCGGCACCAGGGGGCAGCAGCCCTCCCTCGGAAGGCTCAGCCCAGCTCAAAGTCCTGCCCTTCCAGAGATCCGGATTCACTGGCATCGGCCCGATGGCTATCCCCTCAAGGGTCTCCCAACTCTGTGGGGTCTGAGCTTTTGGGTTCTGATATTGTGCCCTCCCCATCTTTTTTTCTCCAATCCTAGGTGTGGTGGCTGCTCCCAGCATTTATTAACTTTCTATTACCTCAGTGTATCTCCCCCTACTCCCTTAAAAAAAATTTTTTTTTGGTTAATCCTCACCTGAGGATATATTTTCCAATGATTTTTAGAGAGAATGAAAGGGAGGGAGGGAAGTGGGGGGGGGGGAGAGAGAGAGAGAGAGAGAGAGAGAGAGACATCGATGTGAGAGAGACACATTGATTGGTTGCCTCCCGCACGAGCCCTGACAGGGGCCAGAAATTGAACCTACAACCCAGGTACATGCCCTTGACTGGGAATCAAACCTCGACCCTTTGGTGTGCGGTCCATCACTCTAACCACTGAGCGACACCACCCTTTTTAAATTCCACTGTGGAAATAAACAAACAAAAAACACCAAAATAGAAAATAAAAGCAAACAAATAATAAAAAAGAGGCTATTTACAGAACTTGCTATCGCTAGGGAGTCAGCCACCGTTGCTTGATTTGACAGAGGGTCAAAGGCAGACTGGGGAGTGAGGAATTTCATACATAAAAGAAAAGGTTCCTGGTATGTTCCGATTGGAGGTTTTGGGAACAGGGAAGCTGGAGGAAGGCTAGCTAGATGCAGGGTGTCTTATGTGATGGCTTTGGGGAGCATATTTGACTTAGGATATGCTCCCAAAAGTGGGGGTGGCAGTGAAACTATCAGGAAGCTGGTAGTCATCGGTCAAGTCCTGACCATTCTGTTCTGGTCACTACAGAGGCTGAAGGTCAGAGTTCTATGGTCATATATGAACAAGCCATTGTTCATTAGTACATTCAGCTGCTCACCTCCAGGGCCGGCTCAGTTAGTTCCCTACACTCAGTTCTCTCCATTACAATGTCTCTGTGCTCCCCCCACCCCCAACTAGACTCTGACTGATACAAGGAATGTCTGATACTCAATTTGAAAAGTTTCCATTGTGTGCGTGTGGGTGTGTATCTGTTTTGTCAAATCTTTGATAAGTCTGATATTCATGCAATTGACTTTTCTAAATGGTGTTTGGGGGAAGTCGAGGAAATGCATAAGGCGGAAAGAACAGCTCTAAGAGGCAATGTGTTAACGACACCAGATTTCAACAGAGAGAGGAAGGTAAACCTTGAAGGAATCAGGAGAACCAAGCACCGAAGTCCTTTCCTATCCATACTCTACATTAGGAACCTTGTGAAGATGCCCAATTAATGATGTGGTTTGGTTAGCAGTGCTCAAATCGATCAAATCAACTTGTATACTATTCATACTTTGGTGATTCACTCACATTTATTGCCTATTCTCTTCAATTTATCTTTACTGAATTCCTCGTGCAGGCTAGGTATAGTTAGATATTTTTTAAAATGCAAATTACCCCACCTTTGTCCTCAAAGGGTTTAGAGGGTTTCTGGGAAGAGATGAACACGCAGGAAGTAAGTAGAAGTGATAAAAACAATATACTGCAGGGTCCAGAACAAGCACTGCAGCTAAAGGACACTGTATTATTTTTAGAAAGAGAAGAAAATGCATATATTTTCAGAGTAGATCAGATTTTACTTGTCACTGTTTTCAGTAAAGAGAAAGCAGAGATAAAAATACATTTTAAAACTGTGATCACAAAAAATTGCTTATAATTCTTCCTCATTGAAAACTCATTTTTAAAAAATCTACCTTTTCTATACACACAGCTTAAATAGTCATAACCATGGGATAGAATGTACTGTCTTACTTGTATTTATGTTGTCATAAATATTTCTTACTTTTATATGTTTTGTATGTTTTACCATTTTTAATAACTATGTAACATTTCATTCTTTGGTTGTGCTATAAGTTATACAACCTTCCATTTGGGCTGTTAGTTTTATTTTTTTTTTAATTTTAGATTTATGTCCATGAAGATATTAATTGTTTTACTGAAGTGTGGTTTCCAGCAGACTGTTTCTGTGGGACAGACTTTCAGAGAAGGGATGTTGGCTGTGAGCACATTTATGGTTTACTTTTGCAATATTGCCTTATAAAAAGATTGTACAGTTCTGTTAGCAAGGAACTGGTTTATCTTAGCCACATCAGCACATTTACTTTCTTTTCCTTTTTAAAAATCCTCATTTCCAGGGTGCTATGATTTGCATTTTTAACTACTAATGAGGAAAAGACTCTTTCCATCTGTTTTCTTTTTGTGTTTGTTGAGAAGGATTATAAAATGTACAAAGGGAAGGGAAATACCTTGCAAAAAGAAATGAACAGGGCTGAATGGTAGAAATGAAGATGGCTGAATGATAGGAGAATAAATCATTAGAAATATTATTTATAATGTGGATAAGTTTATATATACATATGCACGTGTACACACATAACATGTCTCTGTATTTCTCCCCAATCAAGTATTTACTGTAAGCCCTGCATTATATTAAATGATGCTTTACATAAATCTTATATTATCCTTACAACAACTTGATGTTTGTTTTTCCTATTTTTCTGGGGAGAAACTAAAAGCTCATGGAAGTTATGTCACATGCCCATGGCCAAAAGCTTTGCAGCTCTGTGGGATTTTTCCAAGGTCTGTCTTACTCGAATACTCTTTTAAACACCAGGGATACTGTAAACATTTTACTAAATGTGGAAAATCTAATACTGAGGGGGGGAAAAAGCACACGTGATAGGTTATCACAAATTAGTTGGTAATAATGGAATCCTCGGGCTCTGGTAGGATTTAGCAAAACGAGACCCATATTGGCTGTAAGGACTATATTCATTTTCTGCTGCCAAATGGACTTGGTCTTCGTTTAATTCTCTTTATAGAACTGATGTTTGTTCTTGGCTAACCATCTATGGTATCATTGTAGTGCAGACAATGAAATATTCACCCGAATGTGCCTTACAATTAGCCTCAGCAGAGTATTTCCTTCTTTCATCCAAACATTTTACTTTATCTATAAGGATAAAATTAATCATCTCTGCCAGCAATGAATAACTGAGAGGACTGGTTTTTAATATCTGGAGTAGGCTAGGGCAAATTGCAGAACGAGCAATACATTTTGCTTGACCAGTGTTCCATGCTTCCCTTTATAATTTGTATTCTGTATCATATGCAGCATCTTTGGGGAAAGGAAGAGATACTATACATCATTTGATCAATGACTGCCAACCTTTTGGGAGAAAGACAGCTGGACAAAGATTATTATTGAAGTGCACTTTAATTTTTTAAAATACGTTTTTATTGATTTTTAAGAGAGATAGAAACATTGATGTGAGAGAGCCACATCGGCTGCCTCCTGCACGCCCCCTACTGGGGATGGAGCCTGCAACCCAGCACGTGCCCTGACCAGGAATCAAACTGGGATCTCTCAGTTCATGGGACCATGCTCAATCCACTGAGCCACACTGGGGAAAATGCACTTTAATTTTAATCATACTATTTCACAGTCCCATCATTTAATTTTTGCAACAACGCTATAAGTTAGATACTGTTAATTCCCTATTTTACAGATGAGGAAGTAGAAAGTTGAGTGATTAAATCGGAATACAGTAAGCCGCGAAAATCGAAGCGCGAAGTGTCGAGGGACGACTGTATATAAATAAAGAATCCTACTTCGCGGAAATTCATTTATCACGGTAGAGTCTGAAACTGATTAACCGCGATGAACGAGGGCCGACTGTACACGCCTAGACTATTCCGGTCTTGACCACCGTGCTGGGCTTTCTGGCAGGTGTGCTGCTCTGGGTCTGTGACTCTGTTTCCGCCCACCGCCCGCCTGTGGCATCACAGTGCAGTGGAAGTCTCTGGAGGGAAAGCATCAGGAGGGAAAGCCGGAGGGCTATCTATCCCCAAAGACATGATAGATTTGATAGCTTATAAATAGTTATTCACATTTAACATGGGATAATCAATTTGGAAACAAATTGCCTTATTGACAGTTTTTCTGGTTGTTTCCACTTCTGTGTGATTGAACTTAAAATATATCTGAGAGCTAAGTTCTCTACCTTGATCCTCAAATAAGTCAGAAGTTCAGAATTACTCACATGTGATCAGTTAATGAGTTATATCAGGTTCGCTTGAGCCCGACCCCATGCATGCCAAGTCAGAATCTTTGAGTGGGGCCCAAGAATCCTCATTTTAAATTACTCTCCCGTGTTTGAGGATGACTCATTAAGATTTTCCACCACAGGTCTGATGATAGTGATGATGATTATGATGATGATGATAAACGGTACAGTGCCTGGCACCTACTTAGTGATATATACAAATTTGTTAGATTTTAACATATATTATCTTTTAAAACTCATAAAAACCCAGTTACTATTCTTATCTTCACACTAGATGAAGGAACTGTAGCTACATAAAGAGAGAGAATCAAATCCAGGTATCTGGTTCCAGACTTGACGATACCACCTTAACCTCAACGCCGTATTAGTGCATTTCAGTTACAGAAAATTTCAGCCAGTGATGTCCAAGCAAAATAAATATCGCAATATACAATGAAACAAAAAATTAAATAAGATAAAAATAAAGCTGCACCTTTCATTTTTTGAATAAGGAAACAGTCTGCCCTTTTCCTAGGATTTACTGAATGAGTCGATGGAAAGTGATTATATTGTGATTACATTTTTTAAACCCCACAGCTTGGTAAAAGATTTAACTAAGCACTTGGTGAAATTTTTATAAAGTATTTAAACATTAGCATGGGAAAACTAGACAAATAAAACTGAATGTAAGAACTATTTTAAAAATGAGAAAAATTCATATAGAAATTACTTTACGTAACCCACAGAGACTAGCAGTGGTCTTCAAAGGGTAGTAATTGCAAAGTGGTCTCACTCAGAGCTGTGGTGACTTTCTTTACATTGAGTACGTAGAGTAGTGGGGATTATATTCCCTGGGGATTTCTACAAAGCCTCCTAATCAGAGAACATGTTTCCATTTGTACGGGTTACCACACTTAGAAGCAGCAGTACATGATTTAATGCTTTGTTCTCAGTTCCTTCACATATTTTCTGTGGTAATCATAAACACGATGGTGGCTTAAACCACATTTGGGGAAAAGAGGAAGCTCAGATATTGATGGTTTGTCTCACCATTCTTTCTTTTAAAAAAATTGCAATGGGGGCATTCTTACTGCTGGAGGGACTGTACGTACGTTTGTTCACTTTTCTGGGTGACAATTGGTACTAGATAAGAAGTTTGGAAAATGTTCTTTGAGCTAACAAATCTATTTATAGGAGTTTGTTGTCCAGCAATGGTGAATGATATGAACAAAGGCTTTCCCACAACTACTGACCATGTAGTCATTATAATTCCTACTGCTGGTAACACAGAAAATTACTGCCCGCTGTGCCAACACAGAAGCAGGTCAATGATGAGATGATGCATTTGCCTTCTAGTCCTTTTGTCATCAGTCACATCTGTACCTAATGGTCATCAGTTGTTTATCATTTTGTATCTTTTTAAATGGAAGATCAGCGAATATGCTTTTACTCATATAAATTGCTATACACATGGGTTTTAATGCATTTAAAATTATTTAAATACATATATAAATGCTAATCATTATTTTATGCTATAAATGATATATCAGATAAGGGGTTAATTTCCAAAATATATAGAGCACTCATACAACTCAACAAAAGGAAGACA
Source organism: Tadarida brasiliensis (assembly GCA_030848825.1). Lineage (NCBI taxonomy): Eukaryota > Metazoa > Chordata > Mammalia > Chiroptera > Molossidae > Tadarida > Tadarida brasiliensis. Next base: position 225,277,551 of record CM061257.1, on the reverse strand, counting down.
AACAATCCAATTAAAAAATGGGCAGAGGTGTGGCTCAGTGGATTGAGCATCGTCCCATGGACTGAGAGGTCCGGTTCAATTCCTGGTCAGAGCACATGCCCGGGTTACGGGCTCGATCCTCTCTAGGGGCGTGCAGGAGACAGCTGACTGATATATCTCTTTCACATTGATGTTTCTATCTCTCCCTTCCTCTCTGTCTCTCTCTAAAAAAGAATCAATTAAAAAACATATTTAAAAAATCCCAACTTTCAAAAAATAAAAAATGGGCAGATGACCTGAATAGACACTTCTCCAAAGAGGACATACAAATGGCCAAGAGACACATGAAAAAATGTTCAATGTCACTAATCATCAGAGAGACACAAATTAAAATGACAGTGAGGTACCACATGACAGCTGCCAGAATAGCTGCCATCAACAAATCATCAAACAACAAGTGCTGGCGAGGGTGTGAAGAAAAGGTAACTCTAGTACACTGCTGGTGGGAATTCAGACTGGTGCAGCCACTATGGAAAACAGTGTGGAGTTTCCTCAAAAAATTAAAAATGAAACTGCCATTTGACTCAGTGATCCCACTTCTAGGAATATATCCTAAGAATCCCGAAACACCAACCAGAAAAAATATATGCACCCCTATGTTCATTGCAGCATTGTTTACAATAGCTAAGATCTGGAAACAGCCCAAGTGTCCATGAGTAGATGAGCAGATAAGAAAGCTTTGGTGCATTTACACCATGGAATACTGTGTAGCTGTAAAAAGGAGGATCTAGCCCTGGCCGGTTTGGCTCAGCAGTTAGAGCGTCAGCCTGAAGACCTCAGGGTTTCAGGTTTGATTCCCAGTCAAGGGAACATACCTGGGTTGCAGGTTTGATCCCGGGCCTTGGGGGCAACCAATCGATGTGTCTCTCTCACACTGATATTTCTCTCTCCCTCCCTTCCACTCTATCTAAAAAATCAATTGAAAAACATCCTCGGTTGAGGATTCAAAAAAAAAAAGAAGGATCTATTATTCTTTGAGACATCATGGAGGGACCTGGAGATGATTATGTTAAGTGAAATAAGGCAGTCAGAGAAAGACAAATATCACATGATCTTACTTATATGTGAAATCTAATGAACAAAATAAACCGATGAATAAAATAGAACCAGAGGCATGGAAACATGGAATAGACTGACCAATCTCAGAGGGAAGGTGGAGGGGGGCAGGAAGAGATTAACCCAAGAACTTATATGCATACATGCATTGCCCATGGACACAGACAGTAGGGTGGGGAAGGCCTGGGGCGGGGCGGGAACCAGGTGGAGGGGGAATGGGGGAGAAGGGGGGGAACATCTGCAATACTCTCAACAATAAAGATTAAAAAAAGGGAAAAGGATATATGCTAGAAAGAGGAAAAAATTTGTTTAATAATATCAATGATATAAACAATTGGATACTTAATTTGTTGACTATAGTTATTCACAGCTAGAGATAGTTTTTTCATGTAAAGAACTTATATCTAAAAATTATAAATACAGATATTTAAAAACAAGCGGGAAAAACAACAAAAACCCTCAAATCCTACAAAGCCCAAATTGAGCCTTGTTTAAAGCATTAAGTGAAATATATTTATTACCTAAATAACCATTCCCTTTAAAAATGTTTTTAAACATATTTTTTTCCCTTTGTCTTTTAACTTTACTTAAGGGAACATTACTTGTATTCATCTTTAATAATTTGAGTTAATAGAGTCAGGTCTTTATCAGTGAGGATGGCTTTTTTTTTTTTTTTTTTTTTTGCCATTTGAGACCATATTGTAGCATATACTTCCCCCTTATTATTATTACCCACCACGGAAATGGCCCTGGAGATACCTGCTGCAACATGGTCGGGCCCCTGTAGCTGCCTCTCCCCATAGTAACGGCCTCTCCCCATAGCAACCGCCTTTCATGATAGTGCCAGCTGGAGGCGGCCTCTGGCCATAGTAGCTGCCTGTTGCAATATAACCTGGCCAGGTAGCTGCCTGTTGTGTTATTGTTTTGTTATTTAATGGCCCTGTAGATGCATGTCATGAGATTTAGGGGATTCTAAGGGAATATGTGTTTTTATATTTTTTAACTATTTTATTTTATTATTGAATTTATTGGGGTTACATTGGTTAATATAATTATATAGGTTTCAGGTGTAGAGTTCTATAATACAGCATCTGTATATTGTATTGTGTGTTCACCACCCCAAGTCAAGTCTTCTTCCATCACCATTTATCCCCCCTGTACCTCTTCTACCTCCCCCCACACCCCTTTCCCTCTGGTAATCACCATACTGTTGTCTGCCCATGACTTTTTTTTTTTTTTTTTTGCTTAATTATTTTTTCACATAGCCCCGCTTCATCCTCCCCTCTGACACTATGAATCTGTTTCTATTTTGTTTGTTAGTTTATTCTGTTCATGAAATGCTTCATATAAGCAAAATCACATGGCACCTGTTCTCCTCTGACTGGCCCACCCCACCCAGCCCAATACTCTCCAGGTCCATCCACGCAGCCGCAAAAGGCAACATGTCCTTCCCTCCCATGGCCCAGCAGACTCCACTGTGGAAATGCTCCACAGCTTTCTTATCCACTCGTCTTCTGATGGGCACCTGAGCTTCTTCCAAACCTTGGCTATTGTAAATGATGCTGCAATAAACAAAGGGGTACATATATTCTTTCAAATTAGTGTTTTGGGTTTCTTCAAATAAATTCCCAGAAGTGGAATTGCTGGGTCATAAAGCAGTTTCATTTTTAATTTATTAAGGTAACTCCATACTGTTTTCCACAGTGGCTGCACCAATCCACATCCCCACCAACAGTGCACCAGGGTTCCCTTTTCTCCACATCCCCGCCAACCCTTGCTGTTTGTTGACTTATTGATGATAGCCATTCTGACAGGTGTGAAGTGATATCTGTGGTTTTACTGTGCATTTCTCTGATCATTAGTGACATTGAGCACCTTTTCTTATCTATTGGCCATATGTATGTCCTCTTTGGAGAAGTGTCTATTCAGATCTTTTGCACATTTTTTTTTTAATCCTCACCCGAGGATATTTTTCCGTTTATCATCAGATAGAGTGGGAGGGAGAGAGAGAGATAGAAACATCGATGTGAGAGAGACACATTGACTGGTTGCTTCCCACACGACCCGACTAAGGCCAGGAAGAACCACAACCGAGGTACATGCCCTTGACCAGAATCGAACCCATGACTCATTGGTCCTCGGGCTGACACTCTAACCACTGAGCCAAACTGGCCAGGGCTGCACATATTTTTTAATTTTTGTTGTTGTTGTTGTTGTTATTGTTGTCTTTGTATGTTGAGTTTTATAAATTCTTTATAAATTTTGGAAATTTGCCCCTTATCAGACGTATCATTGACAAATATGTTCTCCCATTCAGTAGCTTGTCTTCGTTTCGTTGATTTTCTTTGCTGTGCAAACACATTTTAGTTTGATGTAGTCCTATTTGCTTACTTTTCCTGTTGTTTCCCTGGTCCAAGAAGATATCAGAAAAATTTATTGCTAAAAGAAGTCTTTGAGATATTACTGCTTATGTTTTCGCCTAGGATTTTTATGGTTTCGAATCTAATATTTAAGTCTTTAATCCATCGTGAGCTTATTATTGTGTATGGTGTAAGAAGGTGGTCTCATTTTATTTATTGGCACATATCTGTCCAATTTTTCCAACACCATTTATTGAATAGACTATCTTTACTTCATTGTATGTTCTTGCCTCCTTTGTCATATATTAATTGTCCATAAAGGTATGGGTTTATTTCTAGGCTCTCTAGTCTGTTCTGAGATATATGTCTGTTTTTTTTTTTTTTTTGCCAGTACCATGCTCTTTTGATTACTAGGGCTTTGTAGTATATTTTGATATTAGGTAGCATAATTCCTCCAACTTTGTTCTTCTTTTTCAAGATTGCTGTGGCTACTTTGGGTCTTTTGTGGTCCCATATAAATTTTTGGAATATTTGTTCTAGTTCTGTGAAATACACCATTGGTATCCTGATAGGAATTTAATTGAATCTATAGATTGCTTTGGGTAGTATAAACACTTTTCTAAAATTGATTTTTAGAGAGAGAGAGAGAGAGAGAGAGAGAGAGAGAGAGAAGCGTTGATCAGCTGCTTCCAGAATGCCCCTTATTGGGGATTGAGCCCACAACCTAGGCATGTGCCCTGACCAGAATTTAACAAGCAACCTTTTGGTGCAAGGGGTGATGCCCAAATCAGCCACACTGGCCAGGGCATAGACAATTTAATGATATTAATTTTTCCTATCCATGAACATGGTATATGCTTCTACTTATTTGTATCTTCTTCAATTTTTTTCTTCGGTGTCTTAGAATTTTCCAAATACAGATCTTTTACATCCTTGGTTAAATTTATTCCTAGGTATTTTATTTTTATTGATGCAGTTGTAAATGGGAGTTTTCTGATTGTTGATTATTGGTGTATAGAAATGCAACTGATTTCTGTATATTTATTTTGTACCCTGCTACTTTACTGAATTCATTAATCAGTTCTAGTAGTTTTTTGCTGGTATCTTTAGGGTTCTCCATATACAGTATCATGTCATGTACATATAATGATAGTTTTACTTCTTACTTTCCAATTTGGATGCCGTTTGTTTCTTATTCTTGTCTGATTGCTGTGGCTAGGGTTTCCAGAACTATATTGAATAAGAGTGGTGAAAGCAGACATCCACATCCCTGTCTTGTTCCTGATCTTAAGGGAAATGCTTTTAATTTTTGCCAGTTGAGTATGATGTTAGCTGTGGGTTTGTCATATATGACCTTTATAATGTTAATGTATGTTCCTTTATTCACACTTTACTGAGAGTTTTTATAATAAATGGGTGCTGGATTTTATCATATGCCTTTTCTGCATCTATTGATATGATACTGTGATTTTTATCTTTCATTTTGTTTATGTGGTCTATCACATTTTTTGATTTGCAGATATTGTACAAACCTTGTATCACTGGAATAAATCCCACCTGATCATGGTGATCTTTTTTCTCATTAATTCTTACTCAAGGATATTTTTTCCACTGATTTCAGAGTGAGTGGAAGGGAGGGTGGGAAGGGGAGAGAGAGAGGGAAGATTAATGTAAGAGAGACACATTAATTGGTTGCCTCCCACATGAGGATTGGACTTGCAGTCCAGGTATATGCCCTTTACTGGGAATTGAACCTGAGACCCTTTTGTGTGTGGTCTGAGGCTCCAACCATTGAGCAACATTGGCTAGGGCTGGTGTATGATATTTTTAATGTATTGCTGGATCCATTTTCCTAGTATTTTATTGAGGATTTTAGCATCTATGTTCAGTAGGTATATTGGCCTATGCTTTTCTTTTCTTTTTCTTTTTTTTTTTTTTTTTTGTAGTGTTTTTATCTGGTTTTGGAATTAGGATAATGTTGGCCTTGTAAAATGAGCTTAGGAGTCTTCCCTTTTCTTGAATTTTTTGGAATACTTTGAGGAGGATAGGTGTTTGTTCTTCTTTGAATGTTTGGTAAAATTATCTTATGAAGCCAGTGAGGATAATTTGGTTGTATATCTCAAAACCATGTTGATCACCAAATGGTTGTCAAGTGTTTATGTGCCATAATTTTCCTCTATTGCTTTAATATTTTCTCTACTTTCCAAATTGAATAACTAATATTAAATTGCTTTTATGTTTCAAAACATGTTAAAAAGTAAAATCCCTTCATTAAGAGTACAAACTTACTGTTTAAGGATGTGTTTTTTGTTGTTGTTGTTGTTTTTAAATCCTCAACCGAGGACATTTTTCCATTTTTTTATTCAGATAGAGTGTGAGGGAGAGAGAGGAAGAGAGAGAGAGAGAAACATCTACATGAAAGGGGACACATCGAGTGGCTGCCTCCCAAACGGAACCCAACCAGGGCCAGGGACAAACTGCAACCAAGGTATGTACGTGCCCTTAGTGGGAACCAAACCAGGTCTCTCTGGACCGCAGTGGATGCTCTAACCGCTGAGTCAAACCAGCCAGGGCTAAGGATGTGTTTTATGTTGTTAGACAAAAGATACAAAGGGAGCCACCAATGATGCTTCAAAATGAAAAACAGAAAAATAACTCAGGCAATGTAATATGAAGGATCTTCATTCTTGTACAAATTGTTTAGTGATCATGTTTTTCTTTCACTGATACACTTCACAATGAGCCAACTTTCTTTGACAGAGTATAAATTTCCTTCTTTCCTGCATGTCCACGAGGAAGTTAAGTGGTTGATACATAATATTGGTGTTTCACAAATAAATGGGAATCATAACTTTTTTCTCAAGATAAATCATGCAAATTGATCTTTCTATACCAGACTTTTTGAAAAATATGGGCTGTGTTAATTTATTAATATTCAAGATGGTTAATAAAAATCCTATAATTCTACTTAAATAAAAAGTCCTTGGCAGTGCAAATCTAAACATCTTAGCATTAATAATGGGATAATATTTTCATATGCTAGGCAAATTCTTGTTCTGCTCTCATTAATGATTTATTTTACGCCATAGAATCCATGTAATGCCTGGGGGTACTAAAGCTGCTAAGAGAAGCAAATAACTAAAACAACAATAATAATAAGTAAATCTTACCTGTTTCAGCAATCAAAGCTTTTGATTAAAAGGCTGAAGATTGTTTTTCTCTCTACTATGAAACTTATATGCTCAGAATTGAATGAGTCATGATCCTTGGTTTATGAAACATGCCGTCATTGGTTCATACAAGGCCCTCATTTATTATGTTTTATTCATAACAATGGATCCTCATAACCTAGTGTACTCTCAAGGAACAAGAACTTTGCCAATAACTTGCATCTATTATATGCTCATTCTCTCATCCTTCTACCTTCTGCCCCAAAGGTAACCCTCTTCCAAACTTTGTGTCTATCACTCCCTTGAAATATAGCTCTTGAACACTTGAACAAGAGTTGCTCTTTGCTAAGTTGGAGGAGAGTTGCTGAGACATAGCCACTTTATTAAATATATAATCATTAAATATATAATGCTAAAATATTGGAAGCATGGTTGTACCAATTTACTATTCAATGAACTCTATATAATAAATCCTGTTAATCTTTGCTCTGGAATAGCCTGAGTTCTTTGTTTTTTATCATTAAATGGAATCAAATCATTTCTTGTGTGGTCATGATTTGCTTATCTTCATGGTCTTGATTTCCTTCTCTAAAGCACTAATGTGGTAGAACACATGGAGGAGCCATATATGTTTTTGTCCTCTGTACATGGCTGTTTCAGATTTTCCCTCCATTTTTCTAATGGTATGTTTATTTTTCCTATTGGTTAGTAACATCTATATCTATATCAATATGTATATTATATTTTTTGTGGTTATATATAGCAATTATGTTTTCCTGATTTATTGCACGTTTTTGAACTTTCTTTTTGGTATCATTTGACTTCACTGAAACTAAGACACAAGATTGATTTGACTATATGTGGATTTATTTATTTCCATATGACATGTAGAACTGTTTTTTCTATTTATGTAAAAAATGCCATTGGGGGAGGGTGATGTCATCAAAGATGGTGAAATAGGAGTTCCCTAACTTACATCCCCCAAACAAACAACAATATGGCAATCATCCATGAACAAAAATGCTTTGTGGGAGCTTTGGGACTCAGGTGGGAGGTTGTGAAATACCAATAAAGTCCAAGATTGAGGCGAGCTGCTTTGAGAAGACAGGATCACATCCTGGTATTAGGCTTGCTGAACATACTCGAGCCACAGACCCAAAGCATCACTATTCCTCTATTGTCTCAGCTACAGCCCAATCTGGCAACAGTCTTTCAACCAGCCCCATCTGTCAAGGAACCTGGGAGGACTATTTTTTCAGAAGATGATATACAAATGGTCAATAGCCATATGAAAAGGTGTTCAACATCACTAATCATCAGGGAAATGTAAATCAAAACCACAGTGAGATATCATCTCACATCTGTTAGAATGGCTAATATTAAAAAGACAAAAAGATAAGTATTGGTGAAGATGTGGAAAAGTTGAAACCCTTATACACTGTTGATGGGAGTGTAAATTGGTACAGCCATTATGGAAAACAGTACAGAGGTTCTTTTAAAAATTAAAAATAGAACTACTTAGCCATTCCTGAATTAATCATTCAGCCAGGGGGATGAGAGGCTCTGATTAGCCAGAGCTTCCAATTATATATTTAATCCCACACTCTTAAATATAAGAAGACAGCAAAAATTACCAGGTATTTGAGGAAACCCTCTAACATACAATATTGAGACCAAAATAATCTATCAGAACAAAAGCAAAGAGGTTACAGTAGCTATATAAGGAGATGATGATTTAAAAAATCAAAACCTTAAAGGTCTATCAATATTACCAGAGAAGATATTGCAAACATAAAACAAGAACATAATGTTATTAAAAAATGAACATTCAGAAGATAACTATGCCTCTTAGACTTAAAAAAAAAAACACACAAAAAACCTGATAGCATAACTGGAAACCTCAATAGTTGGGTTGGGAGATATATTTCAAGAATTCTTCCATAAATGAGTTTAAGAAAACAGATATAGAAAAATAAGAGATAAAAGAAAATTAAATGACCTGTTCAGCATGTCCAAATTCCAAATAATAAATGCTCCAAAGATAGCAAAGGACAAACAGAGAGGCAAAAATCATAAGTTAAATAATTCAAGAAAATATTCAAAATTAAAGAATATGTTTCCAAACTTAAAAACTCACAGAGCAAATAGGGCAATAGATAATAAATGTACATTAGGATGCATCTTCAAGAAATTTAGGATCCCGGATATAAAAGATCACATATACAAGTTGAGAGAGATAGCGATAAATAGAGCATGCCAGCATGAGAGGAGAGATGAATGAGAATAAACAAATCGCACACACACATACACAATTAAAAATAAAACTACTTACAATATCTGCAAATCAATAAATATAATACACCACATAAACAAAATGAAGGATAAAAACCACATGATCATATCAATAGATGCAGAAAAACCATTTGATTAAATCCAGCATCCATTTATAATAAAATTTTTCAGCAAGGTGGGAATAGAGAGAACATACCTCAACATAATAAAGGTCATATGTGACAATCCACAGCCAGTATCATACTCAGTGGACTACAACTACAAGACTTTCTCTAAAGATAAGCAATAAGACAGGGATGCACACTTATTCATCATAGTACTGCAAGTCCCAGCCACAACAAACAGACAATAAGAAGAAATAAAAGGCATCCAAATTGGAAAGAAAGAAGTAAAATTGTCATTATTTGCAGATGACATGATACTATATATAGAGAACCCTAATGATTCTAGCAAAAAAAAAATACTAGAACTGATTAATGAATTTAGTAAAGTAAGAGGATGTAAAATACATATTCAGAAATCAGTTGCATTTCTGTACTCCAATAATTAATGATCAGAAAGGGAAACTTAGAAAACCATATCATTTATAATTGCATTAAAAATAATGAAATGCCTAGATAGAAATTTAACCAAGGATGTAGACGATCGGTACTTCAGAAAATTTTAAGACTCTGAAGAAGATACAAATAAGTAGAAGCATATACATGTTCATGAATAGGAAGAATTAACATGATTGAAATTTCTATACTACCCAAAACAATCTATAAATTCAATGAAATTCCTATCAGGATACTAATAGTATATTTCACAGAACTAGAACAAATATTTCAAAATGTATATGGAACAACAAAAGACTTTGAATAGCCACAGCAATCTTGAGAAAGAAGAACAAAGTTGGAGGAATCACGCTGCCTGATATCAAACTGTACTACAAGCCATAGTAATAAAAATAACATGGTACTGGCATAAAAACAGACATGTAGATCAATGGAACAGAATAGAGTGTCCAGAAATAAACTCATGCTTTTATAGTCAATTAATGTTTGACAAAGATGGAAAGAACATATAATGGGTTAAAGTTAGTTTATTCAATAAATGATATTGGGAAAATTAAACAAATATGTGCCAGATAAAACAAAATAAAATGAGACCACCTTCTTATACCGCACACAAGAATAACCTCAGAATTAATTAAAGACTTAAATATTAGTCTCAAAAACATAAAAATCTTAGAAGAAAACATAGGCAGCAAAATCTAGAACATTTCTCATAGGAATAATTTTTTTCTGATATATCTTTTCAGGCAAGGGAAACAAAAGAAAAAATAAACAAATAGGACTACATGAAACTAAAACGTTTTTGCACAGTAGAGGAAACAATCAACAAAATGAAAAGACAACCCACTGAATGGGATAACATATTCTCCAATGATACATTTGATAAGGGGTTAATATCCAAAATTTAAAAGAGCTTATAAAACTCAACACCAAAAAACCCCACAAACAATCCAGTTAAAAAAATGGGCAACGGTTCTGAATAGACACTTCTCCAAAGAGGACATATATATGGCCAAAAGACATATGAAAAGACGTTCAACATTACTATCATCAGAGAAATGCAAATTAAAACCACACACCTGTTAGAATGGCTATTATCAATAAATCAACAAACAAAAGTGTTGGTGAGGGTGTGGAGAAAAGGGAACCCTGGTGCACTGTTGGTGGGAATGCAGATTGGGGCAGCCACTGTGGAAAACAGTATGGAGTTACTTCAAAAAATTAAAAGTGGAACTGACTTATGACCCAGCAATATAACTTCTGAGAATATATCTAAAGAAACCAGAAACAGTAATTCAAAAGAATACATGCACCCCTATGTTCATTGCAGCATTATTTCCAATAGGAAAGATTTGGGAGCAGCCCAAATATTCATTAGTAGATGAATGGATAAAAAAGTTGTGGTCCATATACACAATGGACCACATACAACTACTCGTCCATATACTCAATGGACCATATACAACTACTCAGCCATAAAAGAAGAAGGAAATCTTGCCTTTTGCAACAGCATGGATAGACCTGGAGAGTATTATGCTAAACCAGTCAGAGAAAGACAAGTATCATATGATTTCACTCACATGAGGAATCTAGTGAATGAAATAAACTAACAAACAAAATAGAATCAGACTCACAGAGAACAGAATGACAGCTGTTAGAGGGGAGGGAGTTGGGGGCTGGGTGAAAAGTTGAAGGGATTAAGCAAAACAAAACAAACAAACAAACAAAAAAATCCCTCCTCATAGACACAGACAACAGCATGGTGATTACCAGAGGGAAAGGGGGTTGTGGGGAGGTAGAAGAGGTATAGAGGGGATAAACAATGATGGAAGGAGACTTGACTTGGGGTGGTGAACACACAATACAATATATATATGATGTAGTATAGAATTTTGCACCTGAAATCAATATAATTGTATTAATCAATTTCACCCCAATAAATTCAATAAAAAAGATAAATAAATAAATAAATAAGCCTTTACTATTAAGACAATATCAGCAGTAGTAATAATAATATCTCATTTAAAAAATAGAAAAATAGCCAGGCCGGTGTGCCCAGTGGATTGAGCATCATCCCATGGACTAGAGGTCCCAGTTCCATTCCTGGTCAGGGCACATGCCCAGGTTGCAGCCTTGATCCCCAGCAGGGGGCGTGCAGGAGGCAGCCGATGGATGTTTTTCTCTCACATCAATGTTTCTATGTCTCTCTCCCTTCCTCTCTCTCTAAAAACTTAATAAAAACATATTTAAAAATAAATGAATACAAAATAAATAAATAAAAATTAGAACTACTATACGATCCAGCAATTCCACTTCTGGGTATTTACCAACAGAAATGCAATAAGTATTTTAAAGAGACATCTGCACCCCCACGTTTATTGCAGCACTGCTCACAATAGACGAGATGTGGAAACAACCTAAAAGCCACTGATAGACTAATGGGTAAAGGAAAGGTAGTATATACAAGAATGGAACATTTCAGCCTTAAAAAAAAGAAGGAACTTCTGCACTATGGGCCAGCATGGAGGACCCTTAAAGACAGTATGCTAGGTGAAATGAGCCAGTCACAGAAAGACAAAGTTGTACGAATCCACTTATATGACATATCAAAAATAGTCAAATTCATAGAATCAAAGAGAGGGAAGGTGATTGTCAGGAGCTAGAGGGAGGGAGACATGGGGACTCACTAACCAACAGACAGAAAACTTCAGTTAAGCAAGACGGGTAAAGCCTGGGACCTGATGTGTACTGTTTACCTCAAGTCATTAATAATGTACTCTTAAAATTTTGTTGAGTTAAATGTTCTTACCACAATAACATAAAAACAAAAAAAAAATTAAAAAGTCCCAATATAAGTGTTCATTAAGTACATATACTATATATGCAGGAAAAAATATTTTATCTGAAAAACTCAGTAGAGATTATGGAGATATTGAAAAGATTATTGGAATAAAAAATTCAGAAGTGAGTCTAAGCTTTCGAACTGTAAAGTCTGATTGAAAAATTCATGAGAATAACCTTCTTATGAGAAAGTTGAGGACATCTTGGATGTGCCAGACAAAAACAAGAACAAATATAAGAAACTTAAAACAAAAATCTATGACCAAAATTTTATCTCATAAAGAACAGACTTAGCAAAATGCATGAAAACATCACTGTATTTTAGAGCCAGTTTTCCTAGCCCCATAACAGGACGGAGAAAGGAGATTTACTGAGACAGTTAAAAAGGAAGCCATATATTTAGATTATGTTATTTGTCCCTAAGACAGGACCCTGCTCCTGCCCTCCTCTAGGTTAAGTCTGGCTAGAGGTGGGCAATGAAACCATTGCCTGAAGAAGTCTGTGCTACCTTCTCTCATTCCGTCGGTCAGAGCTCAGACACATGGCCACAGCTATTGCAAGGGGGGCATGGGAAATAGACTTCATAAACAGTCAATCTTTATCATATGCTTAAAGTAAAATGTAGTTTGGGTTAAAGTAAAATAGAATTGGGTACCTTTCATGTCTGAATGTTACGTACAGAACACCTGTACCTAACACCCCGGGGAGAGCCTGAGGAGGTTCAAACCTTGAAGAGTTCTCTTCTCTGCATAGCACGGGAAGGGTAGAGACAGCTACATGGGAATTTGGGTTGCTCTGAGGGGAGCATGAAGGTCTTGTGTGTAAAGAAAGAAACAAAAGTAGTTGAAGATGATGGCAAAAAAGACAAAGTAGCAATCATTATGAAAAACAACCAGAGCCAGTCAAGGGGAAAATAAAAAACAAACAAAAAAAGCAAGCAAAAAAAACCAGCAGTCATTGTGAAGGATAAGCAAGTGAATACATGATAACTGAGGACCAGATCCACCCGATCTCATACCCTGGCACTGGACAGGCATACCTTGGAGATACTGCACTTTGAGTTCCCAACCACCACAACGAAGTCGGTATCGCGAAGCTGTGAGTTGTGACCTTGTGGCTGGTGGAGGGTCTTGCCTTCAATTGGTCAAATACTCAACACCTGTGAAGCGCAATAAAGCGAAGTGAGCAAAATGAGGGATGCCTGTACGTAGGCAGAACTGACTAACGGATTGCTGTATTGGTTGTGACTTCCCCGAATCAACGGAACTTGACTTCTGTTACCAGGCGGAATGGGTACAGGTAATGTGAAATAACAAAAAGAATGTTCTCACACTTAACTCATTTTAGAAGCATCTGGAAGGCTTTCAAACCACAAACTGGAAGCCCCACCTCCAGAGTGTCTGATTCAATAGGTATGTCCGGTGTGGGGCTCGAGACTTTGCAGGTCTTACAAGTCCCCAGGTGATGCTACCGCTGCTGCTCTCGGAACCACATGCTGAGAATCACTGGTGTCATAAATAAACATTAAAATCTCAAAGGCTGGGTACAATAGAAACCCATCATTATAGCATCCACTCCATGTGGTAGTATGTAAGTGTGTGTGGTGGGGTGGGGAGTGATGCTCCTCTACATGGCCTCCAAGTTACCTTGGGCATCGACATCCAGCTATCTGACAGCGGGAGAGAGCAAGCGGATTTTATTGGCCAGGCTTGGAAGAAGCATGCGCTTGTTACCTTCTCTCATTCTGTTGTCCAGAACTCAGACACATGGCCACAGCTAATTGCAAGGGAGACTATAAAACGTTGTCTAGCCACATGTCTAAGAGGAATGAGAAATAGATTTGGTAAACAAATAGTCTTTATCCTAGTAATCAATATAGGAAATTGGTTGGGTTAAAGTAAAACATAATTAGGTACCTTTTATGTCTAAATTTAATGTCCTGAGGCTTTGTACCATCAACATACAGCTTACCAGAATAGTCATGACCTGTTTCCTGCCAACATCTATATGCTCATCATTTCTCAGTTTCTTCATTTGCACTCTTTGCTCCAGTTGGACCAACCTCATTTCTGTACCCCAAAGGAGTCACTCTCCCTGAGGAGTCCTCTCTGTACCCATTTCTCTTTCTCTGCTCCCACACCTCCTACTTGCTGTGCCATTTGACCAGTTAACTCTGATTCATACTTTAGGTTCCACTTTGAATGTCACTTCCTTAGTGAAGTCTTCCTTGACTACCACTCAGACCCTAGACTAAATTAGTTACAACTGATTTCTGACTGTGCCAATTTTTACCTTGTTTGACTTGTCTTGACTTTTATAATTGTGTGACTTTCCTTTTGGACTGGAAGCTCCAGGTCAAGGCTTGCATCTATCTTACCTACAATTTTATCAGAACTTCTCATAGTATTTGAAATAGTGTTTCAGAAGTACTTTGGGATGAGGAAGGGAAGGAAACAAAGAATAAAAGAAAGAAGGAAGGAAGGAAGGAAGAAAGAAGTACAGATTTCTGTGTGTGCAAGATTTCAGAATGCATCAGCAATGAGATTGTTGTATTTGTTACATATTGATTGGCCAAACTGGTTATCTTGGTAGTTGGGTCTACAACCCTTCCTGTCTCACTCTTCCATGTGTGCTGTCTACACCTGCATCTCTTATGAGCTGCATGCTTGGCAGAAGAGAATGCCTCTGAGAGAGGAAACCCCTTCTGGGTCAATTGTCTATAATCACTGTGCTCATTTGGCACCCCTAAGCAGGATCTCATTTATTCATTATGAGAAATGCATTTGTAACAACCTGATGAAAATTACCGCCAAGTTCATGCACAAACATAAATTTTGACAAATGCTGAAAAAGAGTGAACAACAAGGCCTGCTGAGAGTCTTCTAGATTCTTGTTGTGTAGAGACCATGTGTGCCCACTGTCCACGTGAAAACTATATAGTCTTGTTGACCATTGTCACCTCAATAAATTTACTATTACTACTAATAATAACAATGATAATACAATAAAGAATAGAGAGCATGAAGACAGGACCTGGAAAGCATTTATCTAGATTTTGTATAATGAAGTTTTGAAGATAAAAGTAATGAGTAACCAAGAAGCTCGGTAAAATCTGAAGTTAGACGTGAATCTGAAGTTAGAAAAATGGTCTGTAATGAATTATAGCTCAGCCCTGTGACTGACAAGGCAGCAGGAATGCAGGTTAAAAAATAGCAAGGAGGAAAAAGGTAAACAGGTATTGCAATTTTCCCTAACAAAGAGTCTTGTATGCTGGTATTACTGAGACTAACAGAAGGGGACAGAAAATAAGGGTTGGGGGAGGGGACATTTAATACATAGTCCCTCTGCCGGGTTACCAAGCTGGAAATTGTTCATGTTCTAGTTGGGGCATTGCCACCTGGCTCTGCTCACACCTTCTTCCATAGGTTAACTGTTCACTGCTGTTTTAAACAGAATGAGGCAAATTCTGCTTTCAGCTGTGCCCCAGGACGGGTTCATCACTGATAGTCTTGTACTTTGTCCTGAGTCTGTTAGATGTTCTGTGGCTTCTCCGTGAGTCTCTGTCCCTGTCCTCTTTTTTTCCAGGCGCTGGGCTTTTTCACTGCTTTGAATGGCCTTCCCCAGAGATTGCAGTGGGATGATAAAAGGAGAGGAGACATAAGCCAGACAGTTTTGTAATGATTTGTAGTTCTTCTAAAACCATTTATCTAAGGGAGGAGACTAATGAATTATTGCCACAAGGGTTTGGGATTATTTGTGATTTTTAATTATTTCAACTACCCAGATCATTTTTGCCTTAAGAATTAAGACTTGCCTACATGGTTTGGATAATTGGGATCTGAAGCCTGTATGCTGAGTAATTCAAAGTATAATTGATCCTTGAATCTCTAAGTGTATATGTACCAATCTCCTGTACAGTGTATTAGGTATCTTCTTACATCTAACACATCTTGCTAATTTTAAGTAGGAATCTTGTGTTTTTTATTACTTTTCTCTATACATCAACAACACTCTGTAAGTAATAGTATGCTGGGGTCAAATTCTGTTTACAGTAACCAAACTGATGCCAACTTTTTAAAGTGTCAGCAGAAGAATGCGTATGTGTATTTTGACTAGTGTTTATTTTCAAGCCTTTCTTTTCAAATGGCAATTATCTTTGCATTTACATATCACCACTTGGTAAGGGAGTCTGGTGATAGGCTATTCTTTCATGGTTATTCATGAAACACTGTCATCGAGTCATGAAACTATAGATCGAGTTGCCCTAAGTAGGGATCAGAGTGTAGCAAGTGAAAGGATCAGCCATTGCTTCTTGAGCACAGTGAAGCCCCAGAGTGCAAAGCTTTAGCTTGTGACATCACACTTATTTTTTTTTTCTCTATTGATTTTAGAGAGAGAGGAAGGGAGGGGAAGAGAGAGGTAGAAACATTGATGAGAGAGAACATTGATTGGCCGCCTCCTGCATGCCCCCCACTGGAGATCAGGCCCAAAACCTGGGCATGTGCCCTGACCAGGAATTGAACCAGAGACCTCTTGGTGCATGGGTCAACGCTCAACCACTGAGCTACACCAGCTGGGCCACACTTATTTATTTATTTTTTTAAGGAAGTTGGATTTGAGAGGGCAAATCAAATGTAAGAGGAAAAGTTCACTAAGACAAAACATGGGAACTCAGAGAAGGAAGGCTGGAAACAATAGCATGATAGAAACCCAAATACATCCTTAGTCCTCAGGAATATTTAAGGGTCTGGACTCATCGACTTTCAATCCAGAAAGTGGGTTGAGTTGAACTAAAATAATACGAAGCACTGGAATTCCTACTGGAGCATCCTACACATGCTGCCATGAATGTGATCCCGAGCTTGGCATCCTGCTTCAGAAAGGTACAGCATCCTTTGCTCACCTTGAAAGACAGGCAGAGCTCAGCACCCTCCACCCTGAAAAACCAAAGTTGGCTATTGACACTTCTCTGGTGTTATTTCCTTCTTCATGCCATATGACCTGCATGACAACCAGCTTTAGCTCCTATGAGAGAGAATTTAAATGAGGCATAAAAATGGGACTAGGTTAAAAAAAAAAAAAGTGGGAAAATAATATCTAATTTTCAGGAAACTACATTCTGAGTAATTAAAGGGAATAGAAAATAAATTTTTATCTCTATATATGGAGGAAAATGAAAATAAATTATGTATTCTTATTTTCTCCAAGTTGGCTTTGTTTTAAAAATCCCCAGGGAATGCCTAAGCATTGAATGGAGACTACTCTGTATACAGACATTTGTCCTTCATGTTTATATTAAAACTATCCTTACATACATTCACTTTTTCTCTATTTGTTCTTTTTTTCTAACATTCTAAAATACAGACACTCAGTGTCCCAACTTGGTATTCTTAGGCCATTTCTCTGGAAGACTCTCTCTTAATAATCAATTATTCTGCCCTTGTCAAGATACTGATGGAATAACTAATCCTGTTCTGAAAACAGTTATTTTCTAGAATTTGTCTCTATTGGTGTACCCATCACTGAATATTTCAGTCAGACGGGACACATTCCAGGTAATGGTAATAACTACCTTGCCTCTTCTGCGAATGGGGCCCATTATAGATATAAATAAGTAAACTTATCCCTAAGTGTACACGTTTTCCACCAAGGCAACACAAGGTGGAGAGTTAGTTATCAGTTACATATTTTACCAGTGACTGTAGACCCATGCTTCAGCTGAGCAAAGTTGGGACAGTTACCAATTAATAGTAGTTCATTCCAATTGAGAATGTATTTCCCGACTTTGTGAATACATCTACCTAAAACTTTAATGATATTTTGGAACATAAGATGGATATTTGCATGGGGAAAAATGCTTTTCTACTCTGCAAATGATTTTGATTTATCGGAGGGTTGGCTCTTGCTTGTGTTTGGTCCAAGGGTGGCGTGTTGGCTGCTATAGCAAATGCAATATAAGGGACCGTGTAGAAGCACTGTCACTGACTGCAGTCCATACAGCAGCTCTTCTTATTTTTTTAATGGGATGACTCCTCTTCTCTTGGTACTTAATTCAGTGCATTCCCTTCTGAAAAGAAAGCAAAAACGTTGATGTAGCTGTGGGGAGAGAGGTGCTGCTAGTTTTTGTTTTTTTTTTAAAGGAGGAGCTTAGAGAAGAGAACCCAAGGTGAGTAGTAATGCCATGTGCTGTAAGCTGGCAAACATAAGGCCTATAATTATGCGCTCTTACACACACAAAAGGTAAAATGACATGATGTAACCCACAGTGTCAATCACTTCAAAAACCTACAAAGCAAATTACAAGAAGCAAGCACTGCGTCCCACCCAAGTTAAGGAATCATGGCAATCGGTGCCCACCTCCACACAGCGATTACTGCCGTGACTGAGCGTGTCGAGCGAACGGTAACAAGGGGTGGCACCGTGCTCCCCACCCTCTTCTGAGAAATGAAAATCCCAAGAGGAGAAGTGGTGCTCTTTGGCAATCAACTCCCCTTGGGTAAGAGAATGTGAGGCAGGAAAAGGGACCCGCTCCTTCTACTTCTGGGTGCATTTATGCATTTTATCTTCAAAGATGGCCTCGCGACAGTTCTGCGAAACTCACCCCAAAATGCGTGGCGAGTGGTTGTAGGTCGCATGTTGATAAACACACACACATGGACTACACACGCACAGTAACAACCAGCAAGGTCCTTTGACCATTAAAATAACCCAATCATTCAGAAGGTTGTATATATGTTGAACATTTTCTTTTCTATCTAATGTTTCATTCGTTTCATTCATTCACTTGCTCATTCAGTCATTTATTACCAATGGTTTACGTATCTTCATAGTAGCTGTCATGTACGAAATGCGGCAGAGTAAAACATTTTCTTCAAAATATATCCATCTTGAATGGATAAAAAAGCTGTGGTACATATACACAATGGAGTACTATGCAGCTGTAAGAAAGAACGATCTCTTATCCTTTGCGTCGACATGGGAGGACCTGGAAACTATTATCCTAAGTGAAACAAGCCAAGCAGAGAAAGACAAATATCATATGATCTCACTTATTTCTGGAATATAATGAACATAACAGTGTGAGGAGCAGGGTAGTCCCAGGGACGTGGAAGTGGGGTACAGACTGACATTTGCCAGAAGAGGGGGTGGGGGAGGGGAGCGATGAACACAGAACTTGTACGCATGTACTCATAACCAATGGACATGGACAACAAAAATGGGGATGGGGCAGGGAGGGACGGGGAGTAGGGTGTCAATGGGGGAAAAAAGGAGAAACATCTGTAACAAAAGTAAATTAATAATAAAAATAAATAAATAAATAAATAAATAAATAAAAACAACAAAAAAAAACCCAACAAAATATATCCATCTTTTTTTCCCCTCCAAGGTGTATCCATCTTTTACTGTTACCGTTTTGCTCCTCCCCCCTTGGTGACACTAGATAATAAGTAGAATTTGCCAACACATAATTTATGTGTTCTTTATACATTAAATTATTCGACAAATATTTGCTGAGCATGGTGACCTAGTATGTACCAAACTCTGAGCTAAGAACTGCAGGAAATGTAATAAGAAATAAAACCTGCTCCTTATCATTGAGGAGCTTTCGGGCTACTGAGCACTAGCAAATGGACCATGGATAATCTACGGACATCCATTACCATGCTTTCACATGTATTCATTCAACAAATTAAGCAAGGGCACAACAATAAATAAGACAGATATAATTCTTACTCATGAGCTGACAACCTAGAAGCAATACTATATTCTATATTGAAAGATCAGTGGTTCTCCTAGCATGGCTAGTACTGTGACTAGTATATAGTAAGCACCCAATAAAAATGTGTAGAACGAATGAATGAGTGAATGAACGAATATGCCATGTTCTCTCTTATCTCTAAGCTTTTGAATATTTAGATTCCTTTTCCTGGAATGCTCTTCCCACACCCCTGGTAAACTTCCACACCTCATTTGATTCTTCTCGGTGTCATCGTCTGTTTTTGGCCTTTTCTGAATACCCCAGGTGATCTAGATGCTCCTTTCTCTGTGCTCCTAATGATCCTTACATATCTCATTCACACTTCATTTGAAGAACTTAGGTACAAACACAAGTACAACACACATGTCTTCACATGCAATAGTTGGTAGCTTGAAAGCAGGAACTACTTCTCTTTCAGGTCTCTCCCCAGCACCCAAAACTGGGGCTCGTTCATAGCAGTGAGTCAGGGAATATGAATTAGCAAATGCAAAACAATTAATGAAATAAATTACCCCCTACAAATGAGTTTGCATCCAAGGCTTGCCATGCTTTGGCTTCAAATTTCCTCTCTTATTTCTCCCTGTGTCAGACAGGATCCAGATAATCTGTTATTTTGGATGGGTCTATTTATTTTGCCATCTTTATGTCTTTCACATACTCTTTCCTATAAATTAAAGCCTCTTCTAGCTCTTACACTGTTACCAACCACTCAGATTTTAGAGCCCCTCAAATACTAACTTGTTTCCTTACCTTCACCATGATCTTTACATTCTTAGCTCACCAGATAGCCTCTCATTTTTAGCATATTTCCCATCTCCTTATCTAAAATGACCTCATCTTCCTCTGAAGAATTGTCACACTTTTCTTATAAGGTCATTATGAGTTATCTCTTCTATTATAGTTTAAGTTCTTATTTTATCTGCCATAGTCAATTTCAAGCACCTTAAAAAGAGGAACTGTGCCTCGCCCAGGGCCTTGCAAAGAGGCAGCATGTACAGCAGTCCCCCTTGTCCTCAGGGGATATGCTCCAAGACCTCCAGTTAATAGTACCAAGCCCTGCCCTGGCTGGTTTGGCTCAGCGGTTAGAGCGTCGGCCTGCGGTCCAGAGAGACCCGGGTTCGGTTCCCGCTCAGGGCATGTACTTCGGTTGCAGTTTGTCCCCGGCCCTGGTTGGTCGTGCGGGTGGCAGCCACTCGATGTGTCACTTTCACATCGATGTTTCTCTCTCTCTCTCTTTCTCTCTCTCCCTCCCACTCTATCTGAACAAAAAATGAAAAAATGTCCTCGGGTAAGGATAAAAACAAAACAAAAAAAAATAGTACCAAGCCCTATATATATCAATGTTTTTTTTTCTTGTACATACATACCTGTGATGAAATTTAATTTATAAATTAGGCACAGTAAGAGATTTACAACAATAACAAATAATAAAATAGAATCATCATAACAATACACTGTAATAAAATGTATATGACTGTGGTTTCTTTCTAATTGTGTACCTGAAACCTGTATAATTTTGTTAACCAGTGTCACCCCAATAAATTCAATAGAAAGGAAAAAATATTTTAAAAAATCAAACTATCTTATTGTACTAAACTCAACCTTCTGGTGATATGAGATGAAGTATCTAGTGAGATGACGTGAGGTGAATGATGCATGTGCTGTGATGTTACACTAAGCTGATGATCCGTAACAAGCACTTTACAAGCTCTGCTTGCATATCTGAACTGCCAGCATCACTACTCTTGTGCTTTGGGGCCATTATTAAGCAAAATAAGGGTTACTTGAACACAAGCACTAAGATACAGTGACAGCCGATCTGAAACCTGAGAAGGCTGCTAAGTGACTACCGGGAAGGTTGCATATACAGTGTGGATACTCTGGCAAAGGGATGATTCACATTCTGGGTGGAACAGAGCAGAATGGGGTGAGATTTCATCACGATACTCAGAATAGTGTGCAATTTAAAGCTGATAAATTGCTTATTTTTTTAATTTTCCATTTAATGTTTTCAGACTACAGTTGAGCACGAGTAACTGAAAAGGTGGACAGCTTAACTGAGGGTAACAGAGTACTCCTGTAATATTTATTCAAGTTGAATGTGTGCATTAGCTTCTCATTAAATTCAGGTAGACCATTTCGTCAAGCAGCTGTTCTCTCTCAGGCATGTGCATTGTAGAAATGCAGGTAAAAAAAAAAAGAAAAAAGGAACGAAAGGAATTCTTTTGATACATTCTGGGAAAAAAAAAAAAAAAACAATCTTTATTCTGCTCTCTGATCAAATGATCAGGTTTGGAGAGTAGCTGATTCAGCAGCAACCACCAAAGCAGGTCATCGTGGATTGCAAACACCAGGGATAGAGAGAAGATTCTGAGAAACCAGGTCACACACAGAGGACAGAGACTGAAATGTCCCTGATCCACTCCACGGCAACATTGGAGCTAGAAGACCATGGAGGAGCACAATTCTTAGGGTGTGCTGACATGTTTATACCCCCATAATTGCTGATTGGTAAATTATTGTGCTGACTTGTTTATAGTTCCTTGAACCAAGAAATTGTTGGGAGCCAGTTACGTGTCTGATAGAGTCCACAGAGCCAGGAGGTCTTGAGTCAGAGACTCGACCTCCCCCACAGTCTCAAAGAATTAGGTTTGCATTGTGAAGCTCGGGGCTAAGTGTGACCCAATGTACCTTGAAATACCTGAGATAACAGACTGGGTGTTCCTGGGTGGGCCTGGGTGTTCCTGTTATCTGCAAGGCAAACTAATTCTATACAGCATTGTTGTAGCCCTGGGCATTATATCAAGAAGATCCTATTTTCTTGTATCATTAAACTTTTGCTGTAAGGTATAAAAGGAATGTAATAAAGCATATCGGGGCTGATTCGGAAGACTCTGTCACAGGGGTGTTAGGAATCAGAAGCTGGCCAGCTAATAAACAGCTCTTATTTGGACTTCAATTCTCTAGTGGTCTTTCTTTGACTCTGTTGTGCCACAACAAGGGAAAAGGATTTTCTACCTCGATTTCAAGAAAGGAGATGTATAAGAGAGGAAAATGCTAGTGTTCTACATTAGGAATTCAGTGAATAACATTTTAAATCAACAAATCAAAAGATAAATGCACACTGTATTTGTAAATGTGGAAGTAGATAGCAGATGAAATAGCTAAGAGTTGAAGTGGCTGCCTCTGGCGAGCAGGTGAGGGTGCAAGGAGGGAAAAGGGACAGCAGGGTGCTGTTTTTTGGGTGATAAAACTATTATTTATCTTATTAAGCTACGTGTGTAAATTGCTTTGATAAAAATAAAAATCAATTATAAAAATAAACATACTCTTGGACCCAGTAAACCTATGAATACGTTTGACAATATGTATAAGGTGGTTCATCCCAGCATTCTTCTGTCGTCCATGGGGAACCGATGGAATTTTCATTTTGTGAAAAGCTATAGTGACATTAATGAAATGGTTTATATTAAATATGTAGATTGCCACTAAAGGAAGGACACTGCTTGACATTAGGGCTTGGTGGTGGTATATAAATAATATATATGGGCTTTATATATTAAGTGGGCTTTCGACTCCATAATCCTTAGGTCGTGTCTTGCCAGCTATACAGCCTCAAGAAGATTGCCTCCCATCTTTGAGTTTTCTCAAACACAACATGAGGAGAATAACACCTGTATCATAGGGCTCTTTAAGAGTACTACTCTGGTTTCTATAATAACAGTTGACACCATCAATATTGCTCTTAATACTGGTTCTTCTACCATGGCCTATTGGGACTTGACTTACATATATATATTTTTTATTATTATTTTTATTAATTTGTTTTTGTTACAGATGTTTCTCCTTTTCCCCCCATTGACACACTCCTCCCCTTCCCCCCGCCCCATCCCCAGCTTTGTTGTCTATGTCCATTGGTCATGCATACATGCATATAAGTTCTGTGGTTCATCTCTCCCCCCCAAGACCCCCTTCTGAGGTTTGTCAGACTGTACCCTACCTCTATGTCTCTGGGTCAATTTTGTTCATCAGTTTGTTTAGTTCATTATATTCCACAAATAAGTGAGATCATGTGATATTTGTCTTTCTCTGCTTGGCTTGTTTCGCTTAGCATAATACTCTCCAGGTCCCTCTATGTCATCTCAAAGGATAAGAGATCTTTCTTTCTTACAGCTGCATAGTATTCCATTGTGTATATGTACCACAGCTTTTTTATCTACTCATCTACTGATGGACACTTGGGTTGTTTCCGGATCTTAGCTATTGTAAATAGTGCTGTTATAAACACAGGGGTACATATATTCTTTCTGATAGGTGTTTTAGGTTTCTTAGGGTATATTCCTAGAAGTGGGATCACTGGGTCAAATGGCAGTTCAATTTTTAACTTTTTGAGGTAACACCATAGTGTTTTCCACAGTGGCTGCACCAGTCTGCATTCCCACCAGCAGTGTACTAGAGTCCCCTTTTCTCCACACCCTCACCAACACTTATTGTTTGATGATTTGTTGATGGCGACAATTCTGACAGGTATGAGGTGATACCTCATAGTTGTTTTAATTTGCATCTCTCTGATGATTAGTGACGTTGAGCATTTTTTCATATGTCTCTTGGCCAGTTGTATGTCCTGTTTGGAGAAGTGTCTATTTAGGTCCTCTGCCCATTTTTTAATTGGGTTCTTTGTCTTCCTTTTGTTGAGTTGTATGAGCACTCTACATATTTTGGAAATTAACTCCTTATCTGATGCATCATTGGCAATTATGATCTCCCATATAGTGGATTCCCTTTCCGTTCTGATGGTTGTTTCTTTTGCTGTGCAGAAGCTTTTCAGTTTGATGTAGTCCCATGTGTTCATTTTTTCCTTTGTTTCTCTTGCCTTAGGTGTTATATCAGTGAAAATTCTGCTGTGTATGATGTCTGAAATTTTGTTGCCTGCATTTTCTTCTAGAATTTTTATGGATACACAAGTTACATTTAAGTCTTTTATCCATTTTGAGTTTATTCTTGTGTATGGTGTAAGTTGGTGGTCTAGCTTCATTTTTTTGCAAGTAGCTGTCCAATTTTCCCAACACCAGTTTTTGAAGAGACTGTCTTGACTCCACTGTATGTTCTTGCCACCTTTGTCAAATATTAATTGAACATATTGTCTTGAGTCAAAATCTGGGTTCTCTGTTCTGTTCCATTGATCTATCTGCCTGTTCTTGTGCCAGTACCAGGCTGTTTTGATTACAGTGGCTTTGTAGTATAAACTGATAAAGGCCATATATGAAAAACCTACAGCCAACATCATACTCAATGGGCAAAAACTAAAAGCATTCCCCTTAAGAATGAGAACAAGACAGGAATGCCCATTTTGGCCACTCTTATTTAACATAGTACTGGAAGTCTTAGCCACAGCAATTAGACATGAAGAAAAAATAAAGGGGATCTAAATTGGAAAGGAGGAAGTGAAACTGTCATTATTTGCAGATGATATGATATTGTACATAAAAAACCCTAAAGACTCCATCAAAAATCTACCAGACTTAATGAATGAATTTGGCAAAGTAGCAGGATACAAAATTAACATCAAGAAATCGACGGCATTCTTATACACCAATGATGAACTCACAGAAAGAGAAACTAAAAAAACAATCCCATTTACCATCGCAGCAAAAAAATTAAGTTACCTAGGAATAAACTTAACCAAAGAAGTAAAGGACCTCTTCACAGAAAACTACAGGTCATTGAAAAAAGAAATAGAGGAAGATATAAAAAAGTGGAAGCATATACCTTGTTCATGGATTGGAAGAATTAACATCATTAAAATGTTCATACTACCCAAAGCAATCTATAGATTCAATGCAATGCCCATCAAAATACCAATGACATATTTCACAGAACTAGAACAAATACTCCAAAAGTTTATATGGAACCAAAAAAGACCCCAAATAGCCACAGCAATCTTGAAAAAAGAAGAACATAGTAGGTGGGATCACATTACCAGATATCAGGTTGACTTACATATTTTAAATTATTGGGTATTGGGAGAGGATCCTGGTCAGATTCCACAATTTACTGAAAGTCTGACCTTGGGCCAATTACTTAACCTCTCAAAAATTGACATTTTCAGCTCTGACCCTGGGAGAGTCACAGTGCTGATCTCAGATGATTGTTGTGAGGAGTGGATGGGGTAAGGAATATAGAGGGTTTAGCAGAGAACTTGACAAATAGGAAGTGCTCAGGTCATAGTTGTCAGAGACTGGGGGTTTCAAAGGGGGGGGGGGTTGGCGGTGAGATACCCAAGGTAAAGAAAGCAGGAGCCCACGTCAGGAGGGATCAACAAACGGCAGCAGCATCTTTATTCTCAGTAGCAGCCTTGGCTGCCCACGCAGCAGCCTTATCCAATAAGGCTTTTATAGACCCGTGTGGCGGGATCCTCGAATGAGGCGGTACACGAGACAGTGCGTGGTGTATGCGTCCTAAGCTTCAGCTGTGCCATGCTTATATAACGGTAATGTGGTCTGTGCCTGTGCAGCCAGTTCCAGGTCATGTCCCCAACCACAGCCTCTATCAACAACAGGCCACTTTCCCAGGCCCCAGCACTCCACCCCCTGGACGCTGGGGTGTCAGGACTTGACCCATAAAGCATTTCCCTGCACACAGAGCCCACACAGTAGTACAGGGTATAATACATAACCAAGAGACCTCCAGCGAGGTCTGCAAGGGCTTATGCCCTGACACATGGTAAATCACCGCTCCTTCTTTCAGGTCCCATTTCCAGAGGTTCTGCTACATATATTTCCCCCATAGGGGTGGGTGGCCTATAATTATGCCACTCCTGGGCTGCCCAGCGAGGCAGCCATAGGGTTAATCTTCTATATACCACCCAACTATCAGTGCACACATGTACACGGCCAGACTCTTTCATTAACACTATCCACGTGGCTCTTAGTTCGGCCCACTGACTCAAACATCCGGCTCCTATATCATACCAAAAAGTATCCATAGCCAGTTAGTTGCAGGGCCACCACAGCCCACATCGGCAGTTGACCTTGGCAAGAACCATCAGTACAGTTGTCCCTTGTCACTTCGCGCTCCAACTTTCACGACTTCACTCTATCGCAGTTTTTTCAAATATTTCATTAAAAAGTTGATGGAGACAGTGAAAATGATACAGTGCGCACTCAGTTGTCTGGGTCAATTATACACCCCTGTATTACAATTAAAATTAAAATTACTGTATGTGTGGACTGTAGGCCTATGTATTCGAGCACCCCAGGAATCCTTCAACGCCAGGTGCAACCACTAGAGTCTGGAACGGATTAACCGCGATAAACGAGGGACGACTGCATACCAGGTATCTGCCGGAGGGAAGCTTTCCCTCCTCAAAAGGGCTTTCCTCCGCTTCCGCAGAGGGCTCCTCCCGTTCTGCCCTAAACTGTCTAGGTCCCAGCAAGGAGTGCAGCTCCCATGTCAAGGGGCTGCTAGAGAACCAAGCCCTCTGTTCCAAGTAAGCTCCCCACTTTGTCAAAGTGGGGTTTGGGCTACTCCCATGCATGGTCGAGTAGCCCAAGACTGTAAACACCCCTCTACTGGGTAGGTGGTTTGCACTGTGACAGGACAAGGACCAGTGATACTTTCACTGGCCAGTAAGGCTGCGTACATCGCTACCAACTGCTTCTCAATATGGGAGTGATGACTCTCAGCTCCCATCAAGGACCAGAACCCAACAGGACTCTTCTGAGCCCCTTGTTTCTGCCAGAGACCCCAGCCAAACCCAGAGTCGTCCACCTGTCCGTCAGGAGGAACGGCAAAGCCGGATCCACGCCTCGCAGCGTCTGTGCCTGGGCTTCCACCTCTTCATGGCCAGAAAGCTTGCTCCCCTGCAGGGACCAGTCCCGGTCTCCCCCTTCCGGGCCATGCAGCGGGGGGGTTTCATCAGCATGGCTAAATGGGGTTCCCCAGAACCCTAGCGTCCTAAATATGTCTGCAACTGTTTCACTGTTTCTCGTCCTGGATAGGCCTGTATCTTATCTATAATTGCCTCTGGCATGACCTTCGTCTTATCCTACCAAACAGCTCCCAAGTGTCCTCGTTGACCGCCCACCCCCAGCCCGCCAGGGCTTCCCAAAGGCTGCGCGCTCTGGCTTCTAGTTCTGCAAGAGAATCAGAGGTCTACATTACATCATCAATATAACGGAACAAGTGTACATGTACACAGCCTTGGGGTAATACTTGGACCGTCCATTGCCTTCCTTCTCAGGTAAAGGCAAACCCTTCCTGGCTCTCAGAGTCAATGTCTTATTCAGCTCCCGATAGTCCACAGTCCTGAGGTCACTGAAAGAGGGCTCCTCTTTGTCGTAGTCCTCAACCGTGCTGCCCACCCTGTTGGACTGGGCTTCCGCCGCCAAGTCCTGAGCCTGCTCCCCCAGGGCTGGGGCAAGGGTGGGGGGCTCCTCGGGTGGCAGCGGGGACTGGCCGGAATTCAAGCCCTGGGCGGTGGGTCAGTGGCCGGATGCTGCTGTCCAGGCTCGCCCGCTCCTCGGCCTCCTCGCACTGCTACATTCTCTGCATCCTGCACGGGCCCGCCGCTTCTGTCGCACCAAGGGTCGGGCTTGTCCTATGGACCTGGCAGGACTGCTGTTGCGAGAAGTCATAGCTGACTCTGCCGGACCCCGGAGCATGCTCTCAGCCACCGCCAGGCACTGCTCCAAGTCCTCCTCCTTCCGGAGCAGCTGCTGCTTGGTTCCTGAGGTCCTGGATGTCTGGGCTGGCATGACACAAGACTGCCAGGAACATCCAAGCAACAGGACCCGCAGCCTCCCGATTCGCCACCGGAATGTTCGGTTCCAGCGTTTCCAAAGCCTTCTGCACCTCGTCAGGCCAGGGATGTAGAGCGATCCAGTCTTCCGGTGGCGTCCAGGCCATCAGGTACGCCGCCACCAGGTGCCAGAGGGATGCTGGGGCCACATCCCGTCCACCGGGGGCTGCTCCTTACTAAGGGGCATTGGGGTACTCACCTCATCCTGCTGACTACGCCAAGCGTCAGAGACGGGGGTGGGGCAGGGGTGGGGGGGTTGTTTGCAGGGAGGTTTCAGCGGTGAGATACACAGGGTAAAGAAAGCTCGTGGAGCCGACATCAGGAGGGATCAGCAGCAGCATCTTTATTCCCAGCATCAGCTTTATTCAATACTTCTAACAGCTTTTATAGACTCCTGCAACGGCCAGGGCAGCGCCTGGCACATGTGTCCTAGGCTTTTGCTGTGTCATGCTTATGTAAGAAAGCAGGGTCTGCGCCTGCGCAGCGAGGTCCGGGGTCCTATCCTGACCACCGCCTCTATCAACAGCAGGCCACTTTCCCAGGCCCCAAAGACAGTACTCTTTTTATTTTATATTTTATCATTAGCCTATAGTAAATCATCTTCCTTCTTAACCATATTGACAAGGACTCCAAATAATTCTTCAGAAACTCAAAGAATTTTCAAGTTGGAAGGCATCTGAGCTATCAGGTAACCAAAGACTTCACACTTTTTGGGTTTTTAATTTTTTTTTTTTAATTTTGCTTTTGATTTAATTCCTTTTAACCTCTTGGCTTTAAAGTGGAACCAACGCGAAGGCGAAGGCGCGGGGGAATCATTTACCAACCTTCTCGTTTAAACGCAGATTTTAGATTCTTCTTTGGAGCAAAACAGGTATTTGCAGCTGACAAAGTTATTTCTGAGCTGCCGAGATTTTCTGCCTGTTTTCTCCTGTTATACCATGTTTCTCCTCCGCTGCCCTCTTCAGTCTTGGCTGCCACACTCAGACAGACAGACAGACAGACGCACAGAAAGCGAGAGGACACCTTTTTCTTGCATCTGTGGTGGAGACCTGAGCAGCAGACACTGACTGCTCCAAGTCTGGCGAAAAGCTGCAAATCGCTCTTTTTAAAATGAGTAGAAATGAGCACTTCTTTGCTCTCAAGTGTATAGTTGCTCCTTCATCACTTTATAGGCTACACGGTGCTTAAAATATGGGCCATGCACCAGCAGCAAGCATCAACTTTGGCTGTGAGAGGTGCGACTTCTCAGAGCTCTCGAACCACAACCTTAGGGGTGGGGTCCAGCAATCTGTGCTGTCGAGAGCCCTCTAGGTGATTCTTTTTAAAAAAATTTTTTTCTTTATTGATTTTAGAGAGAGGAAGGGAAAGGGAGAGAGAAATAGAAACATCAATGAGAGCCCTGGCCGGTTTGGCTCAGCGGTTAGAGCATCAGCCCACGGACTGATGAGTCTCCCATTTGACTCCAGTCAAGGGCACATACCTCAGTTGCAGTTTGTCCCTGGCCCTGGATGGGGTCTCGCTGGAGGCAACGAGTCGATGTGTCCCTCTCACATGGATGTTTCTCTCTCTCTTTCTCTCCCTCTTCCTCCCTCCCACTCTATCTGAACAAAAATGGAAAAATGTCCTCCTGTGAGGATTAAAAAAAAAAAGAAAGAAACGTTGATGAGAGAGAACATCGATCAGCCGCCTCCTGCATGCCCCCCACTGGGGATCAGGCCCACAACTTGGGCATGTGCCCTGATCAGGAATCCAACCGGCGACCTCTTAGTGCATGGGTTGATGCTCAACCACTGAGCCTCACCAGCCGAGCCCAGGTGATTCTTACATATGTTAACGTTTGACAACAGTTGATCTAGATCTTTCCAAGCATAGTACTGGAAAAACATAAAAAGAAAATGATAGCAATGTATTGACACACCGCATAAGCAGTAGCCAGCTATATTTAATTGTTCCTTTCACAAAAATTCACGGGGTCGCTCTTCCATGCCAGGCGCTGTAACAGTCACCAAGTATTTGAGATGATTTCATCAGGGTATATCAAACATTTGTCCGGCTCATCACAGTTTTAGTAAAATCATTCTATACAGCTTAATGGACCCAATGATTGTTTTCCTTATAAAATAGGAGGCATTATCAAGCCCTCTAGAATTATTTCCTGGGCTGTAGCTTTCTTATTGATTATATTTTCTAACGTCTTATGTCTATTTTCATGAGAACTGATTGATATACTGTATGCAAAGTCATCTGCCTTGTTGAATGTTTTACATAGTATTTGGCTAGTAAATAATCTCCCTTTTTATCCGAGTAAAGCATATACCGGCAGCAATTTATCTTTGCTCCTACATGGTTCCAAGTTGGAGATTATTATATCTAGAGTGTTTGTGATCATTCATGACAAATTAATCCAAACGCGCATGCTTCTCTCTAATCATCAGAGACAGTCCCTGAAAATAGAGTTGTTGTTTTCTGTTTGTTTGTTTTTGTTTTGTATCGCTCTGGGACTCAGTATTCATAAGACCTAATGAGCTACATATGAGAGCCATTGTCCCTCCCTGGCCCACATCAAGTTGGAGAATTTCCAATGATTCAGTTTTGATAAAGGATAAACATCAAAGTAGATTCATCTTAAAGCAGGAAAATAAAATAACAGAATATGGGTTGTGGAGGAGGAAAGGGAGGGGGTGGGAGAGAAAGAGAGGCAAAGAAATAAGCATAATCGGCACTTTAATGGGAATGAGTAAACAGCCGGCACTATAATAAATCTCCTAGGCATTTGATCCCAATAAACCATCATAATCCTTAGGGCTATTCTGGCAGCAAGAGATAACTGCTCTGAAACCAAAATGTATTTAGCATAAAACTCACATTCCGATGTTTACTGTGTATCTGCTTTAAAAAAAAATAAATTGAAAATCCTAACTTCTTTGAGGTGGTGTATGGGTAAACAGCCTCTTAGGGCTCCTTCTGTGTGTCATCCAGCTCCTGTCTGCCAAAGCTAACACTTGAAGGCCCACTGGCTGGGAAACTGAAAGTGTTGTTAACTGAAACCCTTAAAATCCATCTTTTATCTGAACATTGTTTGACTGGCTTGGACTGCGGAAACTTTCCCTTGATTGTGTACATGGAGGGCTTTTTGGTGAAGGGTTATGGCTTTCTGTAATCTCTTTTCAAGAGCTTAACAAAGTTGACTTAAATACTCCTCAGTCCCATCTCGCCAGATGTATGTGATAGAAATATCAAAGTCAAACGTCAATGTATGGCTGATCTGCAAAGTCTTTGATTGAAAAATAAAACTGTTTTCAGTATTAACTAAGAGTGTTCCAACTTACCTTTGTTTTCCTTTTTTTCACAGCCCATTAACTTATCCTTACCTGGTGTTCTAATACCACACACGTGCCAGCTCTTGTTATATAAGCTCTCACTCCAATGTCAGCAAGATGTGAAATAAGTGGTTTTCAAAGGAAGAGCAACTAGCAACGAGCCATAGACAAGCCATCTTTGTGAAGATCTCAGAACCTGGAAATGAGGCTGAAGCACCCCCTTGGACCATGAAAACTGAGAAAAACCCCATTAGAAAAGTGAAAGAAATAGTTTCACTGTGACTGCATTGCCCCTCCCCCAGACCAGAGCATAACCACACTGAGGAGTCCTTTTGTGTCTAGGGTTTCTCCTGTGGAAAAAGGAAAGTCCAAGGTGGACATTCAGCTTCTCCAGCATGCTGGGACACTTTTAGGGAGGCCCACTTTGGTACTGCCTTACACAGATCACTGGGAGAATCAGTTAGACAAAGAGAAGGGAGGGCGGGGCTAACAGCAGTGAGATTATGGATCTTACACTATGTTCCTGCTGGCTGTGGTGCCTGAATGGAGATACAAACCAGTGGTTCCACTCATCTGCTGAGCCCAACCAGTGGCCCCTCCTGGTCAGAGCATTCAGTCTTCAATTCTTCCTAGTTTGGGTCCCCAGCCAGTAGTTTTTCCCAGCCATGGAGCACAGTCAAGAGATATGCACAGATGGGAAAGCAAGTGAGTGGCCCTGCTCACCTGTTGAGCAGAGCCTCCAGCCCCATGAAGTCAGGAAGTCTGGCCGGAGATGCTAGGCAGCCTTGCAGCACATCTACAGCCTGAGCCTGAGCCAAGAAGCAAGTCAGCAGCCCCACCCAACTGCTGAGAAAGGCTGGAAGAGGAGACTACTTCCTCAAATGTGCAGATATCAATGCAAGGATAAGGATCATGAAGAATCAGGTAAACAGGAAACACCACCAAAGGAACTAATAAAGCTCTGTAGCTGACCCTACAGAAATGGAGATCTATGTGCACTGTCTGACAAAAAAATTCAGAATGATCCCCTTAAAGAATTTCAGTGAACTACAAAAGAAAAAAAAAAAAAAGGTATACAACCCAATAAAATTAGGAAACAATGCATGGACAGAATGAAAAGCTTAAAATTGTAAAAATAGTCATCCTAGTGCTAAAGATATAACTGAAGAATTACATAAAAAGCTTCAATAAGAGACTAGACCAAAATAAAAAATATATGTGCTCTTGAGGAGAGATCATGTGAAATTATTCAGTCAGAGAAGTAAAATGAACAACTATATATAAAAGATTGAAGAAAGCCTATGGGAATTATAGATACGAGTAGAAGAAACAATCTACACATTATTGGAGTCCCAGAAGAAGAGAGCAAAAAAGGGGAAGAGAATTACTTAAGGAAACAATGCCTTAGAACTTTCCAAATTTGGAAAGAGATTTGAGCATTCAAGTTTATGAAACTCAAAGTTTCCCCAAAAATGTTAAAAAGATGTTTTCCAAGACACATTATAATAAAACTTTCCAAAATAAAAGACAAATAGGAAATTTTAAAAGCAGCAAGAGATAATACTCTCCAGGTCCCTCCATGTTGTCTCAAAGGATAAGAGATCTTTCTTTCTTATAGCTGCATAGTATTCCATTGTTTATATGTACCTCACATGATCTCACTTATTTGTGGAATATAATGAACAAAACAAACTGATGAACAAAATAGACCCAGAGACATAGAAGTAGGGTACAGATTGACAAACCTCAGAAAAGAGGGTAGGGGGGAAGGGAAGAGATAAACCACAGAACGTATATGCATGTATGTGTAACCAATGGACATAGACAACAAAGCTGGGGACAGGGCGGGGGAGAGGGGCATGGGGAGGAGTTGTCAATGGGGGAAAAAGGAGAAACAGCTGTAATAAAAATAATAAAAAAAATAATAAAATAAAAGCAGCAAGAAAATAATAATTCCTTACATACAGAGGAACCCTTATAAGGTTCTCAGTAGATTTCTCAGCAGAAACCTTGCAGGCCAGGAGTAATTGGGGTGATATATTCAAAGTGCTGAAAAATACTGCCAACCAAGAATACATTGCCTGACAAAATTGTCCTTCAAAAATAAAGAAGAAAAAAGACTTTCCCAGACAAACAAAAGCTGAGGGAGTTCATCACCACTAGAACTGCCTTACAAGAAATGCTAAAAGTTTTTCAAGATAAAATAGAAGATGCTAATTAGTAACTTGAAAGCATCTGAAAATATAAAACACTGGGAAAGGTAAATATATAATTACATTTAGAATACTACAATACTGTAACATGGTGGTGTGTTAATCATTTACCTCTATTATAAAGATTAAATGATAAAAATATTCAAATAACTATAGGTAAAGTAATTTGTTAACTGACACACAACATAAAATAAACATTAAATAGTGACATCAAAAACATAAAATGGGGAGATTAAAACAGGGTTTTTATATATAGTTAAGTTCTTATCAGCTTAAAATAGGTTGTTATATCCAAAAGATATTACATGTAAGCCTCATGGTGACTCCAAACCAAAAACTCCATTAGATACACAAAAGATAAACAGGAATGACTCAAAACTATGGAAGATCATTAATTCACAAAGAAAGACAACAATAGAGGAATTAAAGAACAAAGTAACTAAAACAGCCAGAAAAAAATTAGTAAGATGACATTAGTAAGTTCTTACCTAACAATAATTACTTTAAATGTAAATAGATTAAATTCTCCAATCAAAATGCATGTACTGGCAGAATAGATTAAATAAACATGACCTATGTGTATATTGCCTACAAGAGATACACTTCAGCTTTAAAGACATGTATACGTTCCAAGTGAAGGGATTGAAAATGATATGCCATGAAAATGGAAACTAAGAAAACCAGAGGTAGCTACACTTAAGTCAGAAAACAAACAAACAAACAAACAAAACAGATTTCTAGTAAAAAACTATACCATAAAAACAAAGAAGTTCATTATAATATAATAGAGTCATTCATCAAGAGGATATAATAATTATAGTTTACATCATACACAATGGTAAATGATTAAAAGCTTTTTCTATAAGATTAGGAATAAGCCCTGGCCGGTTTGGCTCAGAAGTTAGACCGTCGGCCTGCGGTCCAGAGAGCCCCGGGTTCGGTTCCCGCTAAGGGCATGTACCTCGGCTGCAGTTTGTCCCTGGCCCTGGTTGGTTGTGCAGGTGGCAGCCATTCGATGTGTCCCTTTCACGTCGATGTTTCTCTCTCTCTCTCTTCCCCTCTCTCCCTCCCACTCTATCTGAACAAAAAGTGGAAGAATGTCCTCGGGTGAGGATAAAAAAAAAAAAAAATTAAGATTAGGAATAAGACAAATGTGCTCACTCTCGTCACTCCTATTCAACATAGCACTGGAAGTTCTAGCCAGAGCAATTAGTTAAGAAAAACAAATGTCATCCAAAACAGAAAAGAAAAAGTAAAATTGTTTCTGTTTGCAGATGACATGATCTCATATATAGAAAAAACACTAAAGATAACACCAAAAAATAATTAGAACTAATAATGGCTTGAGTGGTCTTTCTGGATACAAAATCAACATACAAAAATCAGTTCTGTATCTATATATTAACAATAAATGACCTGTATAAGAAATCAATCTCATTTACAATGGCATCAAAAATAATAAAATGCTGAGAGATAAATTTAATCAAGGAGGTGAAAGACCTGTACACTAACAAGACATTGATAAAAACCATAAAACATTGATAAAAAATTGAACAAAACCATAGATGAATGGAACAATATCCCATGTTCATGTATTGGAAGAGTTAATATTGTTAAAATGTCCATACTAGTCAAAACTATAGAGTCAATGCAATCCTATCAAATATCTAATGGCATTTTTCACAGAATTAGAAAACACAGTCCTAATATTTATATGGAACCAGAAAACACCTCAAAGACCAACAATTTTGAGAAAGAACAAAGCTGGAGGCATCATATTTCCTGATTTCAAACTCTATTACGAAGTTATAGTAATCAAAACAGCATGGTACTGACAAATGCAGACACATAGACCAATGGAACAAAATAAAAGGCTCATAAATAAATCCACATATATATGTTGAACTAGTATTTGATAAGAGAGTAAAAAATACTCAGTGGGGGAAGAATAGTCCCTTCAATATGCAGGGAAAACTGGATATTCACATGCAAATAATGAAATCGGTCCCTTATCATATATTACTCTCAAAAACCAACTTGGAATGAATCAAAAGCTTGATAAAATGTAAGACCTGAAGCTATAAAACTTCTAAAAGGAAACCTGGAAAAGCTGTTTCCTTGGCAATTTTTATTTTTTTAGTATGACACCAAAAGCACATGCAACAGAAACAAAAATCAACAGGTGGAGCTACATCAAATTAAAAACTTCTACACAGCAAATGAAACAATCAACAAAATCAAAAGGCAACCTAGAGACTGGGAGAGAATACTTGCAAATCATGTATCTGATAAGGGATTAACATCCAAAACCCATAAGGAAAATTCTTGCAACTCAATATCAAGAAAGCAAATAATTGGATTAAAAACAGTCAAAGGACCTGAAGAGATATTTTTTCAAAGACAATATACAAATGGCCAACAAGTACATTACAGGTGTTCAATATCATTAATCAGCAGGGAAATAAAAATATAAGTCTTAGGAGGGGGGAGAGTGAAGGGAGGGAGAGAGAGGAGAGAAAAAACCTCATTATTATTTTTTTTTGTTTTTGTTTTTTTTATCCTCACCCGAGGACATTTTCCCATTTTTTTGTTCGGATAGAGTGGGAGGGAGAGAGAGGAAGAGAGAGAGAGAAACATTGATGTGAAAAGGACACATCGAGTGGCCACCACCCCCACGACCCAACCAGGGCCGGGGACAAACTGCAACCGAGGTATGTGCCCTTAGCGGGAACCGAACCCGGGTCTCTCTGGACCACAGGCCGACACTCTAACCACTGAGCCAAACCGGCCAGGGCAAAACCTCATTATTTTTGATACTCTAATTCTATACTTATCTTCTGATATCACCCTCCATCTGTTATCAAAAAGGCAAGAGATAACAAGTACTGGTAAGGGTGTGGAGAAAAGGGAACCCTTATACACTGTTGATGGAAATTTAAGTTGGTGTAGCCATTATGGAAAACAGTATAGTGGTTCCTCAAAAAGTTAAAAATATAGTTACCATATGATACAGCAATCTCACTCTGGGTATATATACAAAGGGAATAAAATCACTATCTTGAAAAGATATCTGCACCCCTACATTCATTGCAGCATTATTAATAGTAGCCAAGCCATTGAAATAATATGTCTTTTGACAGATAAATGGATGGAAAATGTTGTACATATATACAGTGGAATATTATTCATTCATAAAAAGAAGAAAATCCTGCCATTTGTGACAATGTGGATAAAACTTGAGGGCCTTATGCTAAGCGAAGTAAATCAGAAAGAGAAAGACAAATATTATATGATATCACTTGTTGATGGAACCTAAAAACTCCAAACTCATTAAAATAAAGAGCAGATTGGTGTTTGCCAGGGGTGGGGTGGTGGCAGAAATAGGTAGATGTTGAGCTAAAGGTGCACATTTAGTTACATGCTGAACGTGTTCTAGAGATCTAATGTACAGCTTGGTGACTACAGTTAACAATTCTGTACTGTATACTTGAAAGTTACTAAGACAGCAAATCTTAAATGTTCCCACCACAAAAGAAAATTAAGGTCATTATGTGGGGTGATGGATATGTAATTATTCTGGTAATCATTTTGCATTACATACATGCATCAAATTAGCACCTTGTACACCTTAAACTTACCCAAGTTACTTGTCAATTATATCTCAGTAAAGCTGGAAAAAATAGGATTCATCAAAACAAAAAAACAAAAAAGCTATTGCTCTAGTGCATATATAAGTTATCAAATTGCAATGTGTCACCTGCCACGCGAGGAAGTCAAGAAAGGCTTTCACAGCTACACAGACATGTGACTCATGTTCTTACAATATATTTTAGGAAAAAATATTTATCATATCAGTATTTAAGGAAGATTTAAATTTAAAAGAGACAAAAATAGACCAGCACAATAGTAGCATTTTAAATATGTTTTTATTCATTTTTTTTTTTTTTTTTTTTAGAGAGAGAGAGATAGAAACATCAATATGAGAGAGAAACATTGATCAGCTGCCTCCTGCACACCCCCTACTGGGATGGAGCCCGAAACTCAGGCATCTGCCCTGACTGGAACCAAACTGGGACCTCTCAGTCCAGGGGACGATGCTCAATCCACTGAGCCACACTGGCTGGGCTAGTTAAAGCATTTTAGAATTTATTACTATACAAACACAAGCACCTATTTTTTTCTTTCTTTTTCTACAAAAGATGTGCAGAGTGTATGTGTATGTAAATTCAGAGCTTATTTATTAACATCAGACACTTTCTGGAACTGAGGCGGGGGAGAATGGAAGGGAAGAAGGAAGAAAAGGAAAAGGGGAGGGTACAGTGGGGCAGGGGTAGAATAAGGGAAGGGGAGAAGGAGGGAGAGGAAGAAAAGAAGTAGAAGGAGGATGAAGAGAGAGTAAGAAGAAAAGAGAGAGGAGGGGGAGTGGGAGGCTGAGGAGGTGGAGAAGGGAGCGAGGTAGGAGAGAGAGAGAGGCCTCATTATTATTTTAGATACTCTAATTCTGAACTGATCTTTGAGCAATTACAAACCTTTTAGTTGCTTAGGAGCAGCTCTCCTGCTTCTGCTCTCTTCCTCTTGCCCACATTTCCCTGCTTGTTCAGTGTATGAGCAGTAACTCTCCTAGTTTTCCCACTTCACGTTTGATATCCAAAGCAGGTCTGGTTATGCACACCCATGCGTGCACATAAGCACATTTTCCTGGGTGAGGCATCAACATGCAAAGCTACAATGTAATACCAAAAAGTTTCAGCATTTCAGCTTCAGGACACCCTTCATTTAAGCTACCTTCCCATCTACTCCTAACCTTGACTTAACTGTACTTCCTTGCAAACCTGGATAACCTTTGGTTTTCATTTTAAGAAGACTGTTTATAGTGTGCTCTGCTAGGTTCCCCCCACACCTCAAAAAAATAAATGAAGAAAATGGGGCAAACTGCTCAGCACAGATGAGGAACAGGAACACTGTGTGCTTGTTGAAACAGACTATTCTGCCTTTCATTTTGGCCCATAAAACCAAGAAGCAGAAGTCCATGGTGGTTCTACTCATTTTTCCAAACACCTAGTTTGACACTGAGATAGAGAAGCGTATATTATCAAATAGTCTATAAGTAACTTTCTTTCTCTCTCTGGCTCTCTCTCATGATACTTTCATGATGAAAATTATAGGTCAATTTGCAGGTGAGAGCAAAGAAGAGAAAATTCCCCCTGTCAATGGGGCAGAAATATAAAATCATGACTTGAAAATGAGCTTAATGAACTATCTCATCTAGTAGACTCACACAAATTCAGTGTAGTGTATCTACTGTAAATACCTGAATACAACCCTATGAAAATATGCTCATAGATTTGTGATCACATTTCTAGAGGTAGAAGTATTTCTTAGCTTCCACAGGTGCAGGTGAGTAGTATTTTCCCTTACCTACACCCTTGAAAAAGAACATAGATTATATTCCAAGATGTCACATTTTACAAAAGGTATAGATAGCTGCTGTATATACGCGATCAACTTATTAAAATTTTATTTCGAAAAGTGATTGCGGCACAACTGAATTGAAATATGTACAAGCTGAACAATTCTTTCAGTTTTCAGGTAATCTCATTAAGTGATGAAGAGTTTACTTAGCAGTTAATCTCCCCTTTGAAGTTGTCATTGAGTAAAGAACTGGAATCATGCCATTACTTGTCCATTAGAAAGAGCGTTAGCTTTGGTTATTCTAAAACACACTGAACAAGACCAGGTCAAGAGACTCAACAATAACTATTCTTTTAATACTCCTTTTTTTAAAAAAAAATTATTGTGTTGTATTAAAATATGTTCTTTCACGGAGAGGTGAACACAGAACAAGAACAGCAAAAGATCAATAACTCTTGAAACTAGATGATGGAAAAATGGGGGTTGTTATACTAGTCTATTTACTTTTGAGAATATTTGAAATTGTGCACAATAAGAAGTCATAACAAAAGCAAACCCATATGATTTCACTTATATGTGGAGTCTAATGAACAAAATAAACAAACAAAATAGAAACAGACTCATAGATACAAAGAACAGACTGACAGCTGTCAGAGGGGAGGGGGGCTGGAAGGCTGGGTGAAATAGGTGATGGGTTTAAGAAAAATATAAAAAACTCATGGACACAGACAACAGTATGGCAATTACCAGAGGAAAGGGGGGCGGCAGGTGGAAAAGGGTAAATGGGGAATAAATGGTGAGGAAAGGGAACTAGACCTTGGAAGGTGAGTGTACAATGCAATATGTAGATGATGTATTATACAATTTTACACTTGCAACCTATGTAATTTTACTGAGCAATATAAGCCCAATAAATTCAACAACAACAAAAGAATGCATATCAGTAAAGGGGTACAAGATTTTCTGAAGGCCTCCTGACTTCCTAGGATTTGAGTGACTAGCTGCCATAGGAAAGCTGAGAACTGAAAACTCAGGACAGGAATGAAACGTCTCAGGATATGAGTGCTTCCCTGGGCATAATCTGAGCTGGAGCCTGGAAGCACAGAACTAGAGATAGTGAACAGGCAACTGAATTTTATATGTTGTTGGCAAATGAAAATTCTCAGAGTGATTGCTTAACTTCTCTATTTTTGTGCATTTCTTGGTGCTGACTAGCCATCAAGTGGCAGCTCATTTTGATCCTGTCTGACCTAGGTAACAAGACCAAATTTAAATAATGGCCAATATTTATAAAGGTTTACTATGTGCCAGGCTTATGCTAATCATTTTACATGAATTATTTTATTTAATCTTTCCTGACAAACCAACAAGATAGATATCATTTCCTTTGGTAGGTGTGAAAGCTGACTTAGGTAGGCTAGGTCATTTAGCTAAAGTTATAGCTCTAAAACACAAGCCATGGCATTCTGACTCTAGAACCCATGTACTAACCACTAGAAAAGTTCAAGGTCTCTTGAAGCTCACACTGTTAATTTAATACATCATCAAATCTGAGCTTGGATTCCCTTTAGCTGTTCCTGCGTTCTAAGGCCTCTCACTTAACAACCCTAACACTGCCTGCCCTTATTCCTGTGATCCTATGATGCTCTGTGATTTAGTCTCTCATGGATTTATTTCCTCTTCTACCTACAGCCCATGTAGACCCATGGATTCAAGCAGAGCTCAAAGAATCAATAAATCAATGTGATTATTTCAACTGTAGGGGAATAAAACAATGACAGTTTTAGGTTATAGAAGTACAATGATTGTTCTTGGGCTCACCAACATGTATCTTTTCTAGACTCTCACTAGGAATTGTGGATTATTTTTTCTAGGATAACAGATGATTAAAAGGACAATTTAGCCATCATTGTTTGAGGGCTATGGGCCAGCCACTGTACTTCGACCCAGGCACTGGATATATTCACATTAACTCATTTAATGAAAGAACAGCACTAAGAGGAAGATAACATCATTCCAATTTCCTGCATAAACCTAGAGTCATTTCACACCTCACTTAAGGGCTGACAACTAGTAAAGAAAGATCCAGGATTCACAGCCAAGGTTTGAACTAAACTTTTCTGAATCCAAAGCCCATGGCCGAAGTTAAACACATTGCAAAGGAATGGTATAGTCTCACCACTTTCCTCATGGAAAGACAATGACAAATTATTTCTGTTGGTAGACTTTCACCAATATATCTGAACAAACATCACTTAGATCTTGATGAACCTCATCTGGAAATGTATCCATCAAGTTGAACGTTTTCTCAGTCCATACTCCCTTTACTTACCCTAGCCTCTGGCCACTTGCTTCAAATGTGCTGCCAGTCAGACACATGCTACCAAATGTAAATGGAACATGTTCTGGTTGCAATTATGCTTGCTGTCAAAGTCTATGAATAGAAAAAGACTAGTTTTGTTCATTACAGCTAGTAAATCATGATTTTGCAACATTGCTTGATAACTATTAAATAAATCTTTTTTATTGTAGACTTTAGTGTAGAATTTCTAATTCTAGAAGGCAGCGAATAGCATAGCACTCAAAGGGAAGGAGACGGACCTTGCTAAGCCCCTACTCTGTATCAGTCACAATGAAAACACTTTATATTACTTCATTTTCCCCCTAAACTACATTGAAGGGCAAAGTCATTGAGGTGTCACATTTTTTCAGGCGAGGAAGCCAAATCTCAGAGTTTGTGAATTTTGTCTATACATAGTGAGTAGCTCAGGTGAGGTTCGAACCCAGCTCTGTCTGGCCTCAGTGCCTATACTCTCTCCGTCACATCCCACTGACCTCCATGTCAGCAAGGCCTGACTTCTAACATGATTAGAAATGTATTGGCCAAGTTGTCATCAAGCTCCTTGCATCTTTGTTTTCTTATCTTTGAGATGAAAAAAATACTATCTAACACTCAGGGGTTAAACAGACAACACAGATCCAAAACACTTAAGACAGTGCCTGTCACATCATGGGCATTAATAAGTGATTGCTTTACTTTACATAAATGATCTGAGACAGGAACCAGAAAGAGGAACTTTCCATAGTTTGACATCATTCAGCCTCATTTTCTTTCCATTCCCATGATAGTGAATAGCAAAACCATTCCATTAATGAAATATAAAGGAACAGGGTTAGTTACATTTGTTTTCAATTCCAACTGTTTGAAAACTATTAACCAATATATAGTTGGGTACACCTGTTCAGTTAACCCACATTTCTGGATCATGGTGAAAATGTTGGGTGTCATGATGGATTATCCAGTCAATTAATTTATTTTTGTTACAGATATTTCTTCTTTTCCCCCCCAGACACCCTTAGTGCTTTTGAAAAAATGTTGCTGTGGCGGGAGGCTTGGAAAGAAGGCATCTAAAGCTTTCTGGTGCTTACGGCGCATTGTTAACATGGTTCCAGAAAACTGTTCAAAGTTTGTGGACTTACAGAAAACACCTAAAACTTACCAAACACTTTTAAAAACACAGAATCCAATATTATTTTCCAGAATAGAATGCTTTTGTTATCTTACCTGTTCAGAAAAGTGTTTTCTTTCCTGTTTACTCTATCAAAGCAATCTAAGTAATGCTTTGGTTGACAGACCAAATTGTTTAGCCCAAAAATATGCCACATTTGACAAGCTTATATAAGTATCTGGTTAGAATCTTTTATTTCACAAGAAAGTAGTTCTAGCTTACTTTAATAAGATCTGACATGTTTAGCTTCGTTCTGAGATCTTTTACCAAATGTTTAGAAAATAAAAAAATGCATCATCATACAAGGTTTTGGGAAGAACATTTTATTGCTAAGCATATCCTTGAACGAAAATGCAAATATGAAATAAAAGAGAAAAGGTAAAAGAAAAAGCAGGAACGTCACAACATCATAAAATAAATTCCTTAAGAGTCTGTTCATAAAACAACAGGAATATGATAGAAGCTCACATACAGAATGCACATGTTCCCATAAAATTGTCCAAATAGAACTTACACTAAAAGGAATATAACAAATGTCTTTTTACTCAAAATTTTTTAAAAATGTAAAGAAAAAGGCAGAAAATCAATTCACAAGACCTCAAGACTCCAAGAACAGCAATCTTTTAAAGACATCGAGATATAATCAACTTCATATAGGTTGGGCCATTTACGTTATCTAAAATCGTGCTTTGATATCTCTTTATAATCCTGTCTTTCTGAATGACAAAAAAAAAAAAAAATCCAAAACTCTTAACACATTGGAATATCAGATAATGAGGAACACCTCTTTCCATACACATTAGTAAAGGCTACCATTGTTTAGATTGCGCTTTTTTGCCCCTTATCTTCAAGGTATTTTTTTCAAAGTCAAATATTCATGCAACTTACAAAGACCAGCAAGAGTAGATTTCTAAATCTAAACAGCTGATAGATTTTCATCTGTACAAAAGAAATCGTATACATCTGACCCATCCAGAAGACACACTTCATTTGTGTGTGACTATTTGTCTTGCTGTGTCTCTTGCTTTTTGGATAGCTATGGCCACACAACCAATTTATTGTTTTTCTGTACATTGTTTCCTCTTTTCGAAAAGAAAGAAAGACAACTGGAATACAAACCAAACAACTGAAGTAAACAAATAGAAAGGAAAGAA
This sequence comes from Tadarida brasiliensis, assembly GCA_030848825.1. Lineage (NCBI taxonomy): Eukaryota > Metazoa > Chordata > Mammalia > Chiroptera > Molossidae > Tadarida > Tadarida brasiliensis. Next base: position 225,233,069 of record CM061257.1, on the reverse strand, counting down.
CAGTTCTTAAAGCAGTATATACATAGGTGGCTAAGGAATTATACCAGCAAAAATGTAGTAAAATATGTAAACAAAATCTGAGAAGTTTTTTTTTTTTTAATTCTCTTTGACACAGTTAACTGTGACAAAACTAAAACTCACACTTGCTTCACATTTTAAGGTTTACTGTTTTGTTGTTTTGTTATTTTCTTTTAAAACAACATTCTCATTCTACTTCAAGACTTGAACAGATTTCCTGTTTCAGTCATCCCATCAAACATACCATGATAAATATATCTGTATATATATTTATTTATATATATTATACTATTAAATTCCTTTTTTGTGTGTCACAGCAGCTTTATTCATTTGTTATTTATGTATTTAGTTTTAGAAAAGATGGGTGGAGGGAGACATGAGCAAATGGAAGGATAGAGTTATCCGTAAGTGTCAGGCTACAAAATTAAACCACGATGAAAAAAACATTATCACGTTGGGGGCAGGGGAAGAACTATGTATTTTGCACTCTTCATGCCATGTTTGGCTTGTGTGACCTTTTGTGGGTTCCATCACAAGTTGAACTCCCCTACTGCCTGTTTTGATTATTTAACAGACTTTTAGTATTGTTTCTTCTTCTATATTTGCATGCATTTCAGTCCATCACAGATCCAGCCCACCCCCTCCCTTCCCCTTCTCTAGGAAAGGCTTGGTTTTAGTCTGTGGGGCTTTCAACTTGACCACCCTTTGGCAGGGCTAATGGACAGGAACACTATTGTTAAGTGAACCCAGTAGCTCTGATGAAACCAGCCCTAACCAGGTCTATTCAGGGTGTGGGTAGCCAATTCTGGAATTAGATCCTGAGGGACCAGCTTTTCAAATCGACATTATCATCCATCATGATTTTGCTATGTGTTCAGCAAAGCATCGTATAGGAAACAAACAGATTCTAAAAACACCACAACCTGATATGTAGAGTGAACACCATGGTAGCTTTTGAGTTCATATGGCAATAGTCTCTCTCACTTTAGTTTTCTGAGTTTTTTTTTTTTTTCCTTCTTCTTAACGTAGGTCCAGTCATTCTCCAAAAATAAACAAAAACCCAAAAGCCACTTTTTCCCCTCAGATCTTGAAAAGTTACACACACTGGCCAGGACCAGATAAGGGTGATTTTTTTTGTTGTTTTGTTTTTGTTTTTAACTTTTTTCTCTGTTTTTTTGTTTTTTACAGAATTAAACAAACAAACAAAAAAAGAAACATTGTTACAGTCAAGCTTCACAAACATTGTTACAGACTCACTTGGAGTTATGGAACAAGTAAGCCAGGAAGTCTTCTACCTCGGCTGGAAGGTCCTCAGAAGCAGGGAGCCCCCAAGTCCGCGAGTGAGGGGGGCCCCCGCTGGCTGCCGAGCGCACAGTGCGTGCTTTAGGGTACAGCAGGGCAGAAGGACTTGGGCTCCGGGCGATGACCGCATCAGAGCAGCCACGGCTGAACTGTGCACAGGTCGATGCCTCTCGGTGTGTGTCCTTTGAGAAACGGTTTTCCCCACCGTAGTCACGGTGTAGACCCCATCTCGTAGTTGGGACAGTTCCGACATCTGTGAAATCGCATTTTCCAAGTCTGTGGGTACTGCTAAGGAAGTCACTGTGTGTTCGATGCCGGCGCGGTGAGCGGCGTCGCCTTTACACATAGTACTCCTTGTCCTTGTTTTTCTGCTTCTTGTGGCCGCCCTTGGAGCTCTGCTGCTTCTCCTTGAGCAGCGTGCCGTTGCTCTGGGCCGAGTTGCTGATGTAGTTCCGCGTCTCGTCCACCTGGTAGGACCCCTCGTCCCTGTTCCTGTACTTGTACATGGCGTACAGGAGGATCAAGATGCAGAGGGCGGCAGCAGCCACAATGCCGACGACCATCCCTGTGGTACTGCTCGACTCCCGGATCACCTCTGAGGCCCCCGGAACCCGTCTGACTCCCGGCTCCGTGGGGTTTGCTGTGGGCACATTACGGAACATGGGGGAAGTAATTAGTGGGCTCTTCAGTTTGGTGCTGTCTAGCTCATAGGCAGTGGGCAACGGGAGCAAGACTAGATCAGGCTGGGGTTTGAGATCACGGTTATTCATTTTGCCAGCTGGCAATTTGGGCACCATCCCAGACGAGGAGGAAGCTGTGAAGCGGATCAGCTCAGGGGACAAAGATGTGGTAGTAGTCCTACTAGTTTCCGAGACTTTGTTAGGTCTAAAGTCCTTGGATTCCCACTTGGGCGCATGTGCTTTGTAGCCACCTTCGAAGATTGAAGTGGAAAGACTCTTATCTGTTACCAAGGAGAAGGTGGTGTAAAAATCTTCATCATCAGTAGGGGGCAGGTTAGAGTCAAAGGTTTCCCCTGAGCCATACCCAGATATCACCAAGCCATCATCATCACAACCTTCGCTGCCTTGGTCCGACAAGCAAGGTAACCCCGCCTCAGAGGTCATGGACAGGGAATCTTTGGTGGTCTCAATAATGGTGAGGAGGGGGCGGAAGGTAGGGGGGAGTGTAATGGAAGGTGCACGAGTAGCAATAGGAAGGGTAGCTAAAGGGTCTTCTACAAGAAGAGGGATAACTAATTCACCTCCTGGGATTGAAAAGAAAGAGAAACAAAGAATTAGCATGTATGTAGATAAACACAATTCAGTCACTCTCAATGAATGGAGTTCATAGGTTACACCTCAGAAATGATAATAAAACAACCCGAATCCACGTGTGGATCCTTTCTGGTGGTAGCCTAACCCGAATCCACGTGTGGATCCTTTCTGGTGGTAGCCTAACCCTGCTAAGCTGATTTAGAGCCCATGGTATGCCTCTTGCCACTGAAACCTGAAATCTATGGATGGGGGCAGGGGTGAAAATTTTAAAGATACTCTCAAGTAATTATTTAGATAGATTTCAAATAGACTTGTTTCCAGGATTTGCTTATGGGATTATAACATTCAATTATACTGTAGCCAATACTGACTGGCTATCAAAACTGTGTGTGTGTGTGTGTGTGTGTATGTGTGTACAGAGACACACATGTGATTGATTCATGAACCATAACATTTCTTTATTGCCTTGGATTTCTACTTATTTGCTCCTACGAGGACGGAAATGACATGGTATCTCCATGTCACTGAGACCAAGCTCAAAGAACATGAAAGACCCTGTCTTTAATATTTTAAGTTACTACCTTTTATTTCATATTTATTCAATACAGTCTTCATTTACTGCATGCTAAGTGAGGGCAAGTTAAAAGAAGTTACAACTGCTCATCTATCAAACCCATTTGGCCATGCTTTTCCAGAAATTCCCCTGACTGTTAAATGACAACCCATCTTGCATTGGTCTAATACTTTGTTAATGTATTGCTTTTATGTTATATGCAAATATCCTGAGCTGGATGCTAGATTTAAAAAATACCCAGCCTAGACAGCTGTGACTTACTGGAAACTTACTTTTAGCTTCAGAAAGGTAGAGATAGCAAAATGAGGTTTGAAAATTTGTGATTCTTAACTAGAATGGCAAAATGGCAAAAATAGATCAGTTTCCCCACAAACCCTATTTACTGCACTTATAAACATGTGGACTAGGTCAGGAAAGAAAGTTCAGATAGTTCATTAAGTCCTAGTGCCTTGCAGATCATGAATACCACAGATATTCTATAGTGGATGTTACTAACCTAACTGTAGAACCATCTGTCTCTTTACAGTGTTCTTTTTCAAACAGAGGAAGAATCTCAAGAAGTCACAGTTCATATCTCCTCATTGAATTTTGTTCAAATATTTATTTCAATTATTGTTTTTAAAAACCCTCTAGCAAGGATGGCATGGCAGGGCCCTGTCAAGTTAGTCCAGTTAGTCCAGTTGAGATGCTGATATAATATCATTGAACCTCTTTCTTAGCTGGGTCACTAAGCTCTCAACCAGGTGCAATGTTTTGTGTGTTCTGCCCTTGGTAGTAACTTTGCCCTGATGGGATGGCTGGTGCCACTTATTGGTGACAGAACCAGACATATGGCTCAATATTGAAAAATTCTAGGGATATTCCAGGTGGGCGAGTCTTTGAATTTGCACGGTCTTCCCAGGTGATTCCTATAAAGACTGACTCACAAATTAGAACTATCTGCTGTGCTTTCTGGACCTTATATCTTCAAACACTTCTTGTGCCTCAGTGGAAACTGTTGCAGCTAAAGTGTCCAGATTCCAGGTGTGCTAAGAGAACGGTCTCTTGAGAAGAAACCTATTGCATACCTTCCTAACACCTGAGAAGAACTGCTTGCACCCATGTCAGAAGCCTTTCCTCCCTCCCTATGTAGCCAATTACAGTGTTACACAGAGAGACATTGAGTTGGGAGGGTAGCAATGATATACATCACGTGCATCATTTGGAAGGCAAGGGACAATAGGGCATTGTACAATCATCTCTGGCCTACCCGATAATGTTACCATATGTGGGGGAAATAAAGCAAGAACCTTTCTGAGAGTCTCAAAATGATATTTTGGTCTGTGCTCGACACCCAGGCTTCTCTTCCGGTGCTTGGAGTTTGAAACTATCAAGCAGAGTGATCTCTGCGGTTCCGTCAAAGCTTCAGACTCGCTTCACTGGATCAGCACGCCTGTTTTTTACATTGTGAACATGTATAATTCAGACACCTTGCAACTTATTTAATGCATAATTTACACACTTTTGCTAGTTTTTATAAATGGGATTTGGAGCATGTTTCCCTAAAGGTAAACCAGTCATAAAACTAACCCTGGGCTAACTTTTCTCCTTATTCTTCTAGCACAGCGTCCCGAGTGTTATATTTAAGGTGATATATGGGAAAAGGCGGTGTTTGAATAAAAGAAGAGCAGTGAGGAGGGAGAAGTAGAGGCCCATGCAGTCTGTTTAAAGGTTCCCTGGAGATCATTCAGGGATGATGTTACTTTCCTTCAGAGAACAAGACAGTTCTTACCCATCTCACCTAGCACAAAGGTTTAGAATGTGTTCTTTTTGGACACAAACAGTCACTTGTTCTTTGGGGCAATGATAAAACTCTACCCCAAGTGCATTGAGCAGAGAGGAAACTGGGGTGAAGGACGAGGAATAACTGATTTGTTGGGAGACAAAGGCCGGGTGCACGTAATTTAAATATAAAGGCAAATTGTTAAGGAGGATGCCAGGGCCCCTTTAAGTGAGATTAAGATCACTGTCTTCATGATTAGAGTGGCATTCATTTGCAGTTTTAGTGTACCATCTGTGACACCCAACTGGAGTCTTAAATTTGCCTATTTCCCCCTCTCTTTTCAATCTTAGCTAAAGCTTCCACAGTGTCTCTGCTGTTAAAAAATCTACAAAATCTGCACCCTGATCACTCTGCAGTTGAATCACTGCCACCCTCACTGCCACCCTCCCTTCTCATCCAACACCCCAATGCGCATATCTCTCCTGCATCACACAGAAATAAAATAAACTAATAACGTAAAAAAATAAAAAAATCATCTTCTTCAGAATGGGCTGGAAAGAGGGTCCCGAAACTCACTAATTTATAAAGAGCTTCTGAAAGGTGGGTGATCCACTAAGTGAAATGATAAGAGCTTATTTCAAAACTAAAACGAGCGGTGTGCCATTGCAGAGTTTAAATAATAGGAGCTACCAAAATTTCTAGTCTTCAGTTTTCTTTGCCATTTTGTTTTTATCCTGGTAGCAGTGATAAAAATGATAAACAATGCCCTGTGTCAGGGAAATGTGAACCCATATTCTGGGGGCATTTAATCAGTGAAATGGTAGAAGCTTTCATAACCCGCCCCCTTCCTGGCATCTCAAGGAACTGGAAGAGTATCTTTAGCTTAAAAGGAAGTCAAATGGGATGGGGGGAGTCATTACGACAAATTGGAATTACAGTGAAACTAGGTGGACAATTTTCGGTAACTGTGAACATGAAAGGTGCCTGGGACAGGTGTATGATAGGGTGTATAATCAATTTTAATATTAAATTCCAATTTAAGAGTTAAGATGACTATAGTATCCTGGCCAGTCCATGGGCACACACCATTTGACATGAAGAGTTGAGGGGTATATTTCTCCCATTATTAGATCCTTAATAGAAATGACATAGACTTTGAAGCCTATTTAAGACTTTATGTTTGTTTTAATCCAAAGTGACTGTACTCACAAATGTTGGAGCAGCTGATGATAATTTTGTTTCACTGCCCAAAGATTATGAAGGCAGAGATCTACCAGATGTCTACGCTCACACAATATCATAGAAGCCTAACGTCATGAGGGCTTGGTTACAGGCAGACTGATACAAAACCTGTAATCCACCAAAACTTTAATTTCCGATTCCATCTCCAGAATTTTTCTTTGGTTTGGAATAAGATTTGTATTCCTTAAAGTTGCCATTTTAAATCGGGAATATATACCTTTTTTTTTTTTTTTTTTTTTTTTGACAGGGCTATGTTTTTCTTTAAACTAGAGAGATCACTAGGGATATAAAAGCTCTATTTTAGCCCCGAAGGCTGCCCTGCTTTTTTGCTTTATGAGTGTATTTATAGATATATAATTCATGTGTCTAGGGCTGATATCCTGCAAAAGGGGCTCTCTGCCATGGAAAAAAAGACAGTGGACTAAAAATTTAATAGAACTCTACTGACTTGTGAAGATGATGTGGGTTGTGGTGAACAGAGTGGGTCATCTATAAAAACAAGAGCAGCGGGAAGTTTCCCTGTGGCTCCCACCTCACCTCTCTGGAGATGTTCGAATCGAAGAAGTCACAAAAACCCCTAAACAAGGATATTGAAGAGCTAGACTCTGGGAGAGGACACCATGCTCCAATTCTGTGAGTTTCTTTTATGTATACTTAGGTTCTTTAGCTCATCTCTTATTTGTATTTTTCTAATTTTCTCCTGGGAAATTCACATATAATGGGGAGAAAGCATCCTTTCCCCACTAAATGAGTTGTTGAATGATATTCATTGATTTAGTGATTTGGTGCCACAGAAATGTTTACTTAAATATCCCAAAGCTTGTAATCACAAAATTGTTCTTCATTCACCTTCAGAAAAAACAGCCATGGACAGACATGGCTCGTACCTGGGGAGAAGACATTAGAAAAAACACAAGTGTCTCAAAGGGGTTAACTCACATTTTAGTGAGATGAGACTCTTTAGGTGAGACCTCTTCCCATCAAGTTTGTCTGATTCTCTAAGGCTAAGGCTACAGATTCTATTTTTCAACATACGCCCAGGCAAGATGAGCGGAACCCCTTGATATCATTATCCATTGTAAAATAAGGCATGTCAAGTGGAGTTTTTCATTTGCTTATTGATTAAGAGCCTTGCCTCTGAAGTCACCCAGACTCAAATGAACAGCACAGCTCTGGTGCCTAAAAGCCATATGAGCTTGGTCAAGTTGCTTAAACTCTCTGTATAATGGGAATAACAACACAGACTACCTCAAGCCTCCTATGTGAATAATAATAATGAACATTAATAGTAATTATAATGCATGGTAAATATTTAACACAGAGCCTATTGCTACTCCAAAATGCGAGTTACTAGTATCATTTCTGCTAATATTTTAGGTCTATAAACACTGAAACCATTGATCACTTCTTCTGACCATTTTTTAAAAACAGTTTATAGTAGCTTCATGCTAGGATCCAGATTATTAAAGCTATTTTAAATGCAGAATTTGAGGAATGATTTACTATAGTTCAAAGAGCTTGTATTAAAAAGAGATTAGCCTTTTATTAAATTGTTTTATAGATAGCTTCCTCAACAAAAATAAAAGCTTTAAATTCAATTAGATAAAATAATACCTCATTTAGGAACTTCTTAGTTTTAAACCTAAAATATCATCCAACATATCAAACAGCATAAAACCATATAAACCTAGGTAGAGAAAGCCCATTCATTAAAGCTACTGGGTTGGAAACATACCTGTTAGTCCCCCATTCCGTTTGATATTTCTATAACAGTTTCAGATAACCCGTAGCCCTAGTATGGAAGATTAAAGTGAAACAAGTAACCTCTTTACTTAAAAAATTGTAGAGTATTTCTGATCTTATGTTTCCTGAAGTGCATAAAGGTAACATCTAAATTCCTTTGAGGTCAAGGGATATTCTCACCCTAGAGTCACATAAAATGGCAGTACCTACCTGAAAAGTTGCTTAAATAAAACTTTAGGTGTGAAAAATCATCATGTTTCTTCTTGGGAGAGTCTTAGGATCCTTTTAAAGCTTACCTGATTAAATCCTTGAGAGAAATGGAAACTATTAATAGAAAGAGAAAAGGAGAAAGACACAGAGAGAGAGAGAATTGTGTGCCTTGTGTGTGTGTGTGTGTGTGTTCACCAGTGGTTGGTTCTATGCACTGGAAGGCATCATTATCATAGGACAACACTCTAAACACCCTGGATTCTCGATGTCTTTATTCTCAGTAAAATTGATTTTGTAGCCTGTGGTGATGGTGATGGTCTAATCCTGGATAACAAAACTCACCATAATCACTTGAGAGTACCTTATTTCCCCTTTGCAGAAGAAAAAACACACACAAAAAAACCTGATTTCCCCAGAATTCTTTCTATGGAGTTAAATTAGGATGTAATTACCACTGATAACAGTTGGAGTTAATTCATTTTCTTCTGGGGTACGGGCCTCCTGTAGGCTGTAACCAATTTAATATCCTGCTGTCAAGCCTAACATCCCTTTCCAGGCTTTAGAGCTGGTTCAGGCAAAGAGGCCAGGCTTCCTTTGGATGTTCAGAACAATTTACCCACCCCCTTCTACCAAGAGCAGAATTCACATTGATTATTAGAAGCAATTTAGCATAAAACATAACACTGAAAATTAAGCAAATAGACACAAAGGAAATAAAATATTTAACACTGTCTTCAAAAGCATAGAGTAGAAAATAAAATCCACTTCAGGGCCAAAGGAAGCTAGAGGGAAGGAGATCAAATAACATCAACAAGGCATTCACAAGATAAGGACAGAAAGAAAAGTAAAAGCAAATAAAAAACAGAGTCTGTTTTTTGAAAAACAAAGAAAGAAAGCATTCCCATATAGACAAAATAATTTAAATAAGAAAAAGCATACCGTATTAATGTATAGTCAACTTACATCAACAAATTGCCCGCATGTTTTTTGGCATGAAAGAAAAATTTACAAAAGAAAGTTGTGTAAGAATGCTCTTGGACAAATAGAATTGCCACATTCTTGTAACTTGCTTATTTTTTTGTTGTCATTTCTTAAAAAAACTTTTGAGCAAAATAACTAATTTTTCAAATATAATAATTTACAACAGAGGATGATACAGGGAGGCAACAACACATACATCCACACCACATAACATAAAAAGGAAAAAAAAATCTGCACTTGAACAAATTTTTACCTCGAGGGGCTCAGGAGGGCATCGATTTTGAATTTGAAATAATTCCGATTGCGATGATTTCAAAAATTTCCAAAAAAAAAAACAACACAACAACCTGTTTACCTTTATAATTCGTCTTTAAAAATCTATGAATCTCGAGGGTTTGGAATGAATTTCTGCATTGTCATAGGTTCTCAGACATATATTTAATTTTTTCAATTTTTTTGTCTTTTTGACAAGTATTAGACTTTATTTAAGGGGATGGAAGACAGCACATACATTTGAACAATGCTAAAGAAAGGAGGGGGTTGGGAAGGAACGATGCAGAAAGGGTAGGGTTGTATCTACGAGTGAACTACACAAGAGATGAAGATGATGGGAGTAAATGTGTAAGTGAGTCGCCATGTCCATGTAAGGGCGGCACGGAGTGATCTAGCTGCATTAGGGCTTCTGGCTGTAAGGAAGGGATGGGCAATATACAAAAACAAATGAGCCTACACATGCCCATCTACAGAAATAAAGAACAGAACTCTAACACTGACAATCTCACACACCCTAAGCTGCAACTTCTTCAACATGCAATTACTCCAAAAAAATCATTACAGTTTCATTAAAGATTGTCAAATAATAAAAACAGTTAAACTTTTATCTCCTACTCAAAGTAGCCAAAATACATAAAATAATAACACTACTAATAATGATCAAAAGGTTAAAAGCAAAAACAAGGAGACTAGATTTATGCATTCAAGTTGAACAACTTCATCGACAGCCACACAGCCCCATCTCGAGTTAGGGGATGGGGTCAGAGACCTGCAGTGGTCTATAGGGAGCCCACTTGCTGTGGTAATTACTTCCCTATGTAGAAATAGTATTTTTGAATGATGTCATCCATTTTCCCCATGCCCCCCATGCTGCACGTGGTTCCCAAGGAGACCGGGCTCATTTGAAAGATGTGGATGTGGGGATTCTGCAGCTGAAGTTGTTCCACATTTAAAGAGGGAGTGGGGAAAAATTGCAGAAAACAATTCATAACTTTTTTCTTATAATTTTGGATAAAAGCAAATCTAAAGATCTAGCAATTAAAAAGAAACACACTGATATATTTATATATATAGATAGATATATATAATACAAAAAGCACTTAATTCCCAAACAAGAAGGGAGAAAAGAACAAAAAAAAAAGTTTTAAAGAAAAAAATATGTCACACACTTTCAGAGATGAACAACCAGATGCACAGTCTCGGGAGGCACAGACAGAGTGGTCAGGGGACACTTTTTTTGCTTTGCATTTTCTGGCTGGTTGATTCCCCTTTTGGTGATAGCCAAAATTAAAAACCAGTGTTGCATTTTATTTAATTTTTGTTTAAAATTTGGTTTTGCTTCTTTAAAAAAAATAAAAAGGGCGTGCAGTCTGGATGTACGTCATAAGTAGACATTTAAAAGAGAAGAAAGTGGCTAAGACTGACAAATGGGTAATCTTCTATTATCCATTAACTGTAGGAATGTTCAGCTAATACATGATTAAAGTAAGTTGCATTTAGGGAAAATAGAGAAACAGAACAGCAAGCTGGGGTTGGGGAGAGGTCAGCAAGACAAAACCAATTTGGGGTGGTAGAAAGGTACTGGATTTAGTTTCATGGCCTTCCAGTAGGGGCCAAGGACATCCCAAGGCTTCCTGCCATTTCCAAGAAGAACAGCATGTGCCTGTGTATGTGTATGTGTTTTGGGGGTTGAAGTAGAGCATGTAGGAATGCAGGTAAAATGTTCATGGGTTCATGGGTGCTCCTCTGGACATGTTTGCTATATTCATTTGTAGCCAAAGAAGGCATATTTTTACAATTAACATTGTTCCATATGAGTGCTCTTGGACTTTGTCAAATTGACAGGGCACCAGAGGTGACAACAGGGTGTTAATAAAATGAGCTGGATAAATGGAATAGCCAACACACACACACACACACACACACACACTGTGTTTTTAGTAATAGGGGCAAAATCCCTCTCCATGTCAAAGAGCACAGTGGTCCAGTATCAGTATGTTAAAGTACAGGATAGTCAGGAGATGAGGATGGTTTATCTGGAATACACTGGGGAGAACTGTGCCAGTCTTCTAGAGACCATGGGGAATACAATGTTCCATTCACTCTACATTGAGAAAAGTAGAGGAGAGAGGGAGAGAGAGAGGGAGAGAGAGTGTGTGTTGAGGGACATGGGGAAGGAGTTTTTGGAAATGGCCTCAGCCTCTACTGGAAAAGATCATGAGAGTTTTATTCAATATTATATCCCTGTGAGAACATTAATGTTCAACCAAGGACTGGGAAACCCGGGTAGGCGAACCACAAAGACAAGACACTTGAGAGCACCTGGTTCTGACAGCCAATTCCAATCACTCCCAAGAACTCTTTTGGGGTGACTCTGACAAACAGAATAAACTGTGAGGATTAGCCAGACTTTTGCCCTCTATGGACGCCCCTTTTATTATTTTATATTAAAATAATGATAGTAATGTGTCCCCATGGGTCAGTCCGTACCAAGATTTTTAGTCTCTGGTTTAATAATGCTAATCATTATTTTAGGAACTTCACAAAGGGCCGCCTGGGTGGTTTTAGGAGGTAGAAAAAAATCCCCAATCGTATAGATAAAGAAAAACCCTTGTTGCCATTTAGCTGATTTTTTTTTACTGATTTTATGTTTAACCTTGAATTTTATTGTATGAGAAAACCCTATAAATGCTCGTATGGCCTCAGCAGGCATCAAATGACTTCAGTAGAAAAGAGCTGTTTTGATAATGTTCATATGGACTGGTTTCGTATCACAGGCCATTCTTAAAGGAGGAAACATAACTGGTGTAAGTGTGAGGTTTAAAGAATACGATACTTGCAGTACATACATACTCCTGGATAATAAGAGGTATTTTGAGGAAGATATATCAGCAATTTGGGTCTCCTAAGGTTTCTACTGAGTAATTTACCTATTTCAAAACAGCCTCTTTTAAAACTCATACAAGTAGGACACCACTTATATGCTGGAAATCGCTGGTTCAAACAACTGAACATACCAAAATTTATGGTTGTCATTTTGCAAATAAAACAACATATGTATTTTTTAAACCCATGGAAGCCATTGTTTCAAATGAAGCCAACACAGCCCAAGTACAGGGCACACACGTTTTCATAATGTAAGTCAACCACCGGTTAACACGTGCAAAGCTTGTTTGGTTCCTAATATGAGATACAAAACAATATTGCTAGTAGTTTCATCTTTCATTAGCTATCTACACTACATTTTTATCATCAGTAATTGCATGGTTTCGTCTCTATGCCTCTACTGAGTGTAAAGAATGCTTTAGGGTTATTTTTGCCATTGAGAACAAATAATACAATCATTTGACTTGAAACAGCATATTTTGATGCGGTGATTTTTATCCCACCATGACCAAATAACCCTGTCTAAATGTAAAATCAAACTTTTAAAAAAACATCACATGTAATACATTGGAATTACACTGGTTAGCATTCATCTTGGAGAATGCATTGGTTTAAAAAAAAAAAGGTTTCTAACTTGAGGTTGTGCTTAAGAAGCTCAAAGACACTCCAGTTACTCCTGTTGCAAACCTGATCCTCTGGGAGAGTGAGTCCCACTTGCCAAAGGACACTGTCTTCAGTGCATGTAGGTGAGGTCAAAGAGGAAGGCCCGAATGAATTACTCAGTATAAGATAAAGTGTTTTGAATTTCTGAGGGAAAATGCTGGAGAGAGGAAGGAGAGGGAACCTTCTTGGGAATCTGAACACCAGGAAAGACTGAAAATATTACAAGTAGGGAGATCTAAGAAAGGAGTCTGGAGAACCAATACTAATGAGGACTTTCAAGATTTCTGCATCATATCAATGTGGTAAACCTCCTCCTCTGTCCTTCTTATGAAATATACACAAACATATCATCGATTGCTATTTTATGTGTCCATGGGATGAAGCGAGAGATTCTTCTGGGAGAATCATTGGCTCAGTTCTGAATCACAGTTTGGCTTAGAATAAAAATGGAGACTCTAAGCATGAACATGGAATCCTGGGGACTGGAGGATTCTTGTCATGTCATGTCTCATTTGTTACAAAATGAGCCCTGCAGAGACTCTGACTTCTCAGTCTCTTCCTCAGACATGAGTGTGCTCACGGAAGGGGTGAAGAAGCCTGCTTCATACATGCTATTTGCTTCTAAATAAAACGTGTAATATTTTCCTTTTAATGCTGAACAAAAATAACCCTTAAGTGAAAAATCCATGTGCATTTCTTCCCCCAAACTCAGTTTCCACACATAATTGCAGTGAATAAAGAGAGACAGAAAGACTAAACCTCTAAGATGGAAAAGAGAGCCCAGGATACTATCCAGCCCAATACTTGGAACTGTATTTCTGTATTAATCATTTGCTTGCCCCATTTAGAGTAATTTTTCATACTTAAGAAGACAGAAAAGAATGGATAAAACATTATAAAGAGTAGTATCACATCGTCAAAACTGGTAGGAGAGAATGTTTAGATGTAAAAGGACCTTGAATTAATGACTTCTTTCCCTACATTCACATGACCTTTAACTTGTGCCTGTAATTCTGTCCACCAGTCTCCTTTCTTTTTTGTGAAACTATCGTGCCCTATACAAGTTTCTATGACTCCAACACTTCAATGAACTTGGTTTGAATGTTTCAACTAGACTAAAAACTTTAGGACAAGGATAGAGTCTCTTTATATTTATTTTTCTTACCAACTAAAATACGAATAATCATCAAACATTTAGTTAATGAACTAATGAATGAGTAAATGAATTAATATATTTAATTTCTCACTTTTTTTTACCCTCACACTATACTATGCCTTCCATAAAGGCATTAAAATCACGTATCGCCGCAGTGGCCACCTTATGCCTGAAATACAGTATATGGGATAGAAATTTTAGGGGCAGGAAACCTAAGTTCCAATCTTGGTTGTACTGTCTACTACGCCAACCAGCTTGTTAGGACACTAAACAAGTCAGTTAATCTCTGTGTTTTTTCCTCGTGTATAATATGGAGATTATAACATCTGTTCAATTAACCTACCTCACAGGGTAGGCTTATACAACTGAGATTTTGAATGGGAAAGTGCTTATAATTTCTAAAGGGCTTTTCAAATGCCTGTTACTATTGTCTACAGAACTGACACCATAACATCAGCTATAAAATGGGGGTTTCGTATTCGAAAGAGGCTGAATCCAAGGCGACGGAGGCCAGTGCTACTCCAAAGTGAGATCCTTGGAGCATCTCTTCAGCAGCAAACAAACAATAGCATCAGCCCCAAGCCCTAACCCAAATAGCTGTTATTTTCCTGCTTTTGAACCTCTGTCACTACCCCTCCAATAATGCTAAATTCCCAAAGCTTGATTAGTTCATCCTTTAATGGTGAATTGTTGTTATTTCCGCATCTAATTTTATAATTTTCACTTTTCTGTGGGTTAGAGTTAAGCTCTGATGATGTATTATGTATATATGTTTCCTTAAGAACAGATTCATGGCCCTGGCCGGTTTGGCTCAGCAGTTAGAGCATCGGCCTGCGGACCAGAGAGTCCTGGGTTCGGTTCCCGCTAAGGGCACGTACCTCGGTTGCAGTTTGTCCCCGGCTCCTGTTGGGGTCGTGTGGGTGGCAACCACTCGATGTGTCTCTCTCACATCTCTCTCTCTCTCTCTTCCTCCCTCTCTCCCTCCCGCTCTATCTGAAGATAAAGGCAAAAATGTCCTTGGGTGAGGAGTAAAAAAAAAAAAAAAAGAACAGATTCATTTAGTGGCAAGAGCATAGGCCTGGAGGTGAGCTCTTGTCCCCATCAAACCATGTGACTTGACAAAAGTCACTTGCTCCTCATTTCCTCTAACTCACAAATGTATGAGTATCACAAGTAAAATGACTTTGGGAACTATAAAATATTCAATTCAAGTACAAGAAGATGTTATTCACTATATTCTATGAGGTCAGCACTTCTTGGTGCTACTGAAGAAACCAAAGAGGATGATGACAAAAGAGGAAATCTCATTAAATCCCTTGGAAATACATATCCCAGCCAACACTGGAACCATGAGGTGAGGACAGGAGGGAGTGGAAGGTCAAGGTAGTATTTTAGCTCCTTTCTCCCCAAAGTGTTCATACTGGAGAACATACACAGAAGGAAAAACTCAATTAAGAACTTTCTGGGAATTAATATTCTTCTTTTCATTTTGTTTTAATGCTAATCAGGTATCAGTGTAAGTAAGCCTTTGTTTATTCGGGATATTATGAGTTCCTTGATGCACAAATTGAATCTTTATGCTTATCTTATGTTTTTCAATCTCTCTAGCACAGAACGGGGCACACCACAGGTCTTCAAAACATATTTTTTGAACTTCAAAAATAGACAGGCTTGCAACACTTAGATCTCTGATTTGTAAAGTGGATGGGATTTAAAAAAAAAAAAAAAAAGGCAGTGTAAACAGGGCTCCAAGCCACGAATAAAACAACTACTCCCCTGTTCGTAGCCTTGCCTCTGTGTGAATTTTTAGGGCTGGTATTTGCATATAGCTCCTTATGTGCAAACTATTAGGCCCCTTTAATATTATTAAATTCCAGGACAGTAGATAATATAAAACATTTATTTTCTCAACATAAAAAGATACCTGTGTGTTAGTCAGAAATGAAGGCTCTGCATGAAGTACTTTGCTCCTTTAGCTCGAATAACCCAAAATTTTTCCAATTTTCCTCCTGTCCTGGCCCCTTATCTCTTCATCTCTTGGCTGGCCACAGGTGAGGTCCTAGGATGCCTTAATTTTCAGGGCAATCCCATCCAGCCCCTTGGCTGTAATACCTACCATCTACATTGACTATGATGTCCAATTCAAACCTCCTCTCAGAATTCCAGGTTCCTTCATCCAAATGCCTACTCAACATGTTCACTTCAATATCTAAGAGGCACCTCAAACTAAAAAGGACCAAAACAGAACTTTGGATTTTACTCTCTTCCTAAATTTGCACCTCTCCTCATATTTCCCATTTCTTGGGTTTGACCTAGGTGTACAAGGCTGTAATTAGTCATCATACTCAAGCTCAACCCTAGCTCACCTCACATGTCCAGTGTACCAGGAACTCCTGTTGACTCTACTTTGCCGACAAATTTCTCACATGTCTACCTTGTTCCATTGCCATTAACCAAGTCCTAGAGTAAACCATTCTAATTCCGTGTTTGGACTCTGCAGTAGCCTCCCAATTGATCCTCCTACCTCTGTTTGTGGCTCCCTAAAATCCATTCTCCATAATGAAGCTAAGGTGATCTTTAAAAAGTATGCAATAGCCTTGGCTAGGTGGCTCAGTTGGTTGGAATGACATCCCATACAACAGAAAGGCTACAGGTTCGATTCCTGGTAATGGCACTTACCTAGGTTGTGGGTTCAATCCCCTGTCAGGACATGTACGGAGGCAACTAATCAATGTTTCTCTCACATCAATGTCTCTCTCTCTCTTCTTTTCCCTGTCTCTAAAATCAATAAACATATCCTCAGGTGAGGGTAAAAAAAAATAAGAAGTATACAATATAAATCAGATCAAGTCACTTTTTTGCTTAAAATCTTCAAAGACAGAATTCTCCAAACCAAATTCTCTACTCTGACACACTGTGAAAATCCCCTGTGATGTGCCCGCTGCCTGGCACTCTAGTCTGGTCTCCTACAGCTCCCTCTGCCCTGGGACCTCTCAGACTCTGGCCACACTCTCTAGTTTCCCTACCAGGAACACTTCCTTTCTTGTTCTTTGCCTGGCTAGTTCCTTCTGGTAGTTCAGGTCTCTCCTCTAATTTTACTCCTCAAAGACACCTTCCACGGCTTCCCTGTAAGTAGCAAGCTGTTCATTAACTGATCATCTCTCATGACTCTGCAAAGTATTTACTAGCTGACTCTTGCCTGTTTATTTATGGCATATAAGCTTCATGAGCACACAGACTTGCCTTATTCTCCACTGTCCTGAGAACAGTGCGGGACTCGTAGTAAGAGCTCAGGTTGGTCACTCCACCGTTCTCTTGCTGTCTTCGTAGCATGGTGCTTTTTCCACACGAGGCATCGAGTAAATGGTTTGTAATCTATTGAAGTATTGCATTCTCTATTCTGTTTTATTTTCTTATACACTTGTCCAAACCAGATGGGATTTCCCTGAGTTCTAGTTAGCAGTTCCAATGCAGATTGGACCTTCTCATCCACAGCTGGATTAAAAAACCTCCCCCCAAAATACATCACATTCTAGATCATTCACCCTTCATAAACTGATGGTGGGATGTTTATTAAAAAACTCAGGCTTTCCTTTGCATTGTGAAAGCTAAAGGTAAACACAATATTCAGACCCAGAGCTGCCAGACTTGGATGCTTGTCTTCAGGCAATAGGAAGGAATGGGCCAAACCAATTATGAGTGGGAGGATTGGTGATCAGAGTAGTGAAATGCATGCACTTAGTTATCTTTCCCTGCTGTGGTCCTGCAGCCACTGACAGCAGAACCCGGCAGCAGGGGGACCTTTCTCCTCAACTGGTACCATGACATTTTATGATTGTGTTTAGACAGTAATGAATTATTCAATAACGTTTATTTTGCTTCTCTTTTCCACAAAGGCTCCTCCACCCTGTCATTACGACCAGGATTCTGATCGTTTTCTTTGTGCTGGTGTTTCTTTGGGTGCTAGCAGTTGGGCATTCCAAACCATTGCCTCCTCTCTGCAGGGCCCTTAAGTTCTCTAAGTATTCCGTGGAAAACAGCTGAACGTGACAACACATTGCTATAAAACTCATCATATCTTGAAAACACCTCTTTCCCCCTAAAATCTATCTTCATTGCAAGGAATGTGTAGTGTTTGTAAAATCCATACCACCAAGGAGTTTTTGTAACTAATGGGAATTAGTGCTACACAAACAAAATGAAAAGCTTGCCCAACACTCATGTATTTGACATTAAGATGGTGTACCACAGCCCTGGCCGGTTTGGCTCAGTGGTTGGAGCATTGGCCTGAGGACGGAAGAGTCGTGGGTTCGATTCCGGACAAGGGCACGTACCTCGGTTGCAGTTCATCCCCGGCCCTGGTGGGGGTTATGCAGGAGGCAGCTAATCGACGTGTTTCTCTCACGTCCATCTCTCTCTTTTTCTTTCTCTCTCTCTCCCACTCTATCTGAAGATAAATGGAAAAATATCCTCAGTGAGGATTAAAAAAAAAAAAGATGATGTACAGTGACTATAAGGTTTTGACTGTGTCTGATCTGAGACTCAGGCAGCTGGTCTACCAGAGAGGAGAAGACTGCAGAGATGATTGGGTGAGCAAGACATGTCTCATGTGATTATTTTTAATTTTTATAAACAGAATTACTGTAGGTTAGGGAAGGAGCTGTGAAAAATTTCCTAGTCATTCCTTAAACTCAATACATATGAGCCTCCAGATTAGTAGAGATATATGTTTAGAGACAAATGCGTAAGATCAAATGGTCAACATAATGATTTCCTCACAAAGATGTAAAAAAAGAAAGAAAATATAAATTATAATTATATAGTTAAAACATTAATTAACCAGAAGCCTAGTCAATTTGTCCAAAGTTATACAACTAGAAAGCTGAATAGCTCTGACTGCACCCAATCCTATATATTTTACATTAAACCACAATGCTACCTTTAAATATAATGTTTTTCAATATTCAGTTCTCAGTGAGTATGGGAAACTACAAACAAGCTAATCTATAGGCACAAAAACAACTTCCACGGGAGATCCTAGGATCTCTACAGATTTATTTCAAACTCTTACGCCTTCAAAATTATTATTGCACATTGAGATATTCAGAGGGTCTCTGAGAGGTTTTTTTGCACAATCTCAGACCACATCAATCAGACCTACTAAATGAGTCTCTGCTGGGGCAGTAGGGACAGGTTAGCAGGCAATGTCTGGATAGATACATCTTTGAAAAGTTCCTCAAGGGGCTTTCATGTAAAATCAAAGACCTGAGCAAAATCCTAGTTGGGACCCACCTTCTGTGACCTTGAATAAGCCATAACCTCTCTTGCTTGTAAAATGGAAATAAACTTCACTAGATGTTGAATTAATCAAAAGATATTAGATATATACGCATTTTGTAATGTGTTTTATATAGATATATATGTATATATATATATATATATATATATATATATATATTTTTTTTTTTTTTTTTTTTTTTCAGAAATGTTATAAGAGTAACGATTATTTTACTGGCATACCAAAAGCTACTTAACAGTTTCCAATAAGTGGACTTTAGGACCCCAGAATAAATGCTTCTGGATATTCTACCTATTCTAAAAGTAACATGGTGAAACCGTCAGTTATCTAGTAAGTACCTAACAAAATAGTCTGAATGATTGGATTCCTTTCCTTTGCTATTTTCTCAAGTTGTTAAATTACAAGGAGTCTCTGAATATCTCTGTCCCATATCATATTCTTCTCCAAATATCTTTTTTATTGTTGTTGTTAATCCTCACCTGAGGATATTTTCTCCACTGATTTTTTTTTTTTTTCTAGAGAGAGTGGAAGGGAGGGAAGGGAGAGAGAGAGGGAGAGAGAGAAACTTCCATGTGAGAGAGACACATTGATTGGTTGCCTCCTGCACACTCCTCGATGGGGGTGGGGATTGAATGTGGATCCCAGGTGCATTTCCTTGACCTGGAATCAAACCTATAACCCTTTGGTCCATGACACTCTAACTGCTGAACCAAAGTGACCAGAGCTTCTTTCCTACATATCTTAATTGATCATTGACTCTATATACTTTTTTTTTTTTTTATCCTCACTTGAGGATTTTTCTCCATTTATCTTTAGGTAGAGAGAAAGGGAGAGAAAGGGAGAGAGAGAGAAACATCAATGTGAGAGGGACACATGGACTGGTTGCCTCCTGCATGACCCCAACTAGGGCCAGGGATAAACTGCAACCTAGGTACATGCCCTGGGCTGGAATCGAACCCAGGACTCATTGGTCCACAGGCCGACACTCTACCACTGAGCCAAAGAGGCGAGGGCGATCATTGACTCCATATAAAAAGTTTTAAAAAGCACCATAAACCAATTGTTGGGAGAAGATCATCACATTTTTGTTGATTTTTTTCACACCGTATTATTGTGTCCTACATTTTAGGTCCCAGCTGGTAGACTCTTTAACTATTCTAACGCATTAAGAAAAATGGCTCCCTCTGTACTCACTGAAGAGGCATGGATGTCACCAGCACAGTCTCAGGCAGGCCAGAAGACCCAGAATGAGCTTCCTACTGTGTCCTTCCACAGCCACAGCCTACCATGTCTGCTAGAGCCACATGGTGTCAGGACCAGGATGAGACACCAGGCTGGCTGCAGATTAGTGTGACAAAGTGAGAAAGAGTGCTAGGTAGCTTTGAACCTGAAGTGCCAGCGGCCATCTGGTCACTTTTATGATCTCCTTGGCCAGACTACGTCATGTTTTTTGCAGTGTGGTCTCCTCTACTATTTCTCAGTGGTGATAGTAAACAGATCCTAATATATTTTGCTTGAGCTGTTTTAGATGCTGTTGATTTTTAAGTTTTCAGGTAATGACCATATGAGGTGTCTTTAAAAAAAATATTTGAGAAACAGTCAAGGTTCTATTTTTAGCAATTGTATCACATTTATTTTTAAAAGTCAGCATGGTCCTGCTGGTATGGCTCAGTGGTTGAGCATCGACCCATGCACCAAGAGGTCGCTGGTTCGATTCCCAGTCAGGACACATGCCCAGGTTGTGGGCCCAATCCCCAGTGGGGGGCGTGCAGGAGGCAGCCAATCGATGTTCTCTCTCATCAATGTTTCTATCTCTCTCTCCCTCTCCCTTCCTCTCTCTCTCAAATCAATAAAGGAAAAAGAAATTTAAAAAAAATCAGCATTATGGAACCCTGAAACCCACTTACAATCTCTATCTTTATGCAGTTTACAGTGTTCACATGTAGTGACTCCATTAGAATATTTGCTCATTCATTTTATCCCTGTTTCATTGTATTGATCTATAGTTAATGTTTTCCCCAACGTGAGTAGACAAAAGCTCACTTTGTTTTTTCAAATGAGTGGATAGTACTGAAAGCAGAAACTCAAAACTCAGTAAGTGCCAAGCACTGTCTTTGCAAAATCACGTTGCCTAAGGCTAGGATTGTTTACGTTCCTCTTCTTAAAAAAAAATATGGCAGATTTTTAAAAGATATATAATTGAGTTATTTAGTACAAATAGATTAGTCCTTATGCAAATAACTCATTAGGAAAGTTTTTGTTATCTGGGGCTATCAGGTAAAATATTTTGATAAGGCAGGTTACCACCACTCTCCTACTTCAATGGACAGATAGACAAGGCCACTAAGCAAAGCCAGGATTGAAACTGACATTAGGTTAAGGTCTAGGGCTAGAGCAGTGTCATGAGAATTTAGAGAAGTCATTTTGTCTTATTATGCCAATTTTGTTTTTGTTTTCACTCAACTCAAATTTTCCTTGCAGATGAGGGTAGGTGTCTTATTTCCTTGAAAATAGTATTTAGCAAGAAGCAGGACAGCATCCTGTTTTGATACATGCATCTCTCTGCTTCAAAGGTAGGGCTGCTTCACTGCACACCTCCAGGAGATGCAGCTCCTGTTGTACATCGTATCCCCTGGAGCTGAGCAATGCAAGGCCTACACAACCATGTGCAACAAACCCGCTCCAGTCATGTACAGCATTGGTAACTACTCTGAAGGAACCAGTTCACTCACGGTTTTCTCCCTTTTAGTTTTGTTGAGGACAGCAAGGAGTTGGAATGATGGTAGTACATGATGGACAATTGCTTTTGGTCACTGCTACTTAAGGTTGTAGGCAGTATTGACCAGATGGGTAAGGACAGTGACAGAAATGTGACCGTCGCATGTATAATAAGTACTCAATAAACAATTATTGAAAAATAAAAAGACATTTCCCAATGTACCCTGTGGGTCTGGCTAATGGACACAAATAAAAGCAGAAAGACTGCATGCAGAGCTTAGTACTGGAAAATGCCTGTGTGTTTTAGCATCGAAACAGCCTTTGTATTTGAAGATACTTGATTAGCCCACAGTCCCTAAGACTTCTTCTTTGGTTTAGAAGGAAAGACTCTAAAAGCAAGGACTTAACAATGTGGAAGTCTCCAGAGACTATCTTTCTGGTACTTTTACAGATGTGACATCCAAGAACTATTAACAGTGAAAAGAATAACTTTGTAAAGCATTGGTGTTCACTATGTGTGGCCCAAAGAATAAAGTAATGAAGGAGAAAGAGATGGGAATATCTATTCAATATGTTTCCAGAGAAACCAGGGAGATAAGTAAAATCGAATGTTGCTGGGTCTTTTCCCACAGGTTATACATCCTAATAACAAGCAAAGCTTCCAGAAAGTAAGCTCTCCTGACCTTGTAGAGAAGACACAACATTAGGAAGTAGAACATGAGAGCAATCTTATGGATTATGTAACCTCAAGTAAGTGACTTGATAATTCTCTGAGTACCATTTTATTGCCTGAAAAATGTAAGAGTTAGATAAGATGATCTTTTGAAAGAACCAATGACTTAAGGAAGGTAAGTGCTGTTGTTAATGGAGTTCAAAACAGTTCCAAATCAATACTATCATTTCTCAAATATTTTGAATTGATCATAGTTACTGTTTGTCTAATACTATGTCATTACATAACAGAAGCATTTGTTTTAGGTTGACTTTTCTTTAAGAATAAAAATATCAGCCCGGCCGGTGTGGCTTAGTGGTTGAGCATCGACCCATGCACCAAGAGGTCTCCGGTTTGATTCCCAGTCAGGGCACATACCCAGGTTGTGGGCCCAATCCCCAGTGGGGAGCATACAGGAGGCGACCAATCGATGTTTCCATCTCTCTTTCCCTCTCCCTTCTTCTCTCTCTCTAAAATCAAAAAAGAAGAAAAAAAAAATCAGCCCTGGCCAGTTGACTGAGAGTTGTCCCATGCACCAAGAAGTTGCTGGTTTGATTCCCAGCCAGGGCACATGCCGGGGTTCAGGTTTGATCCCGCTCCCTTCCTCTCTAAAACCAATACAAAATATTTTAAAGAAAAAAAATCAATTACATCAGCACTTCACAACCCTTGCTCCTTATTCCTAGGAAGGGATAACTTCTGTGTTTCCTGCAGTGAGATGACAAAATCCTGGGATAGGCTCCTAAGAACATTATCATGGATATCAGGGCTACTGGGTAGTGAAAGAGGGAAATCTGGAGACCCAAAGCTGAAGGTTTGACAGATGATTTCCCACTGTACATACTAGCCACTGAGAGGGCCCCATAAGGAAATCGAATGATAGACTGAGAGACAACGTAGGGGCTAGTGGGCCAGGGATTTTTATTTTTTAGGTGTTATATAAACAAGACAAAGTTTCAATCTAGCAAGTCCTGCTTTTAGAAGAAAGTATTGGGCATGACTGACTTTTATTGCTTTGGAAAGCTCTACATCTCTATCTTTTTACTGTGCTTATGTTCAGATGTATCAGGTTCCCTGGAGCCCTTGGTCCAAGGTGTTCTGAGAATGCACGACAATAATTACCCATCTGTATTCTAAAGCTACAAGCAGCTCTTT
This sequence comes from Tadarida brasiliensis, assembly GCA_030848825.1. Lineage (NCBI taxonomy): Eukaryota > Metazoa > Chordata > Mammalia > Chiroptera > Molossidae > Tadarida > Tadarida brasiliensis. The sequence continues at coordinate 225,209,101 of CM061257.1, read as the reverse complement.
CTCTGCTGGATAGCTCATAGTATCATGGTGACCAAATAAAAGACAGCTACATAGATTTTGAAATGTATAGTTAGGAAGCACCACAGGTAGCTTGGCCTCATGTGAGCCAGTTTTATCTGTCGTCCAGAATAGCGGATGGAACTTTCTCACTGGCCAGGCTTAACAGTAAAAGTGTAACATTTCCTAGCTGAAGAAGGGCAGTTGGTTTTCACAACCTTAAAGTGTATCCGGTGTCAATTGGTAAGAGTTTTAATGAGAACCGGTCAGGCCTGACCCTCTGGTCTTAAACGCGGAACTGGTTGCTCCAGGAAAGCCAACTGGGAAGGCAGAGTGGGCAAAGCATGGGCTAGTAAGTGGTCATGGATCACATTTAGCACTTTCCTTTCCATTAGCAATGGGTTCCTTCTAGGGCCCAGAACCATTTCAGTCCCACTTCTTTGACCTGTTGGTGGCATCAGTTGACTTTGTTCAGAAGAGCCGCTTTGCATTTGTTCTGCTGTTCTGTAGGTAACATTAGAAAGAAATCTTATTAGAAAGCATTCTAATCTAATGATGCAGAGTTGTAGGAGCTTGGAAATCAATTGTGGAGGATCGAGTTCTGATGGAAACTTACTTAAAATCTACATGATTTTAATCCCCATCCAAAGATAAACTATGCTATTCCATGCACACCAGGATTTAAATTGCATCCTCTTAACAATGGGAAAGTCTGATAGGATGATGATAATGTCTTGTGTAACTATTATGATGATCAACCACAAAAACAATGTGCCCTGTGCTGGGATCTGGTTTAGTGCTGAAATCCTAACTACCGATGCTTACACCAAATCCCAAACTTCTTTGCTGATGAAGAAAAACATGAACGTCTGGGCAATGGCTGCATTCCAGTTCGAATAATTATATTGGTGGCCACAGACTTCTTCTGTTCAATCCCTCAATTACATCATCTGGGATGTAGCTATTCAATTCATTCTGCACACACCACATTTCCACCCCCCAGGAGCAGAGACTCTGCCAAAAAGGAGCTCTTCATGAGCAAGGGTAGGCACAATTCCTTAGAGGAGAAGCCTAGGGAATGTGCAAGGAGAATCAACATCAAAATCTTCAGATGCTGAATTTTTTTCAAAGTAAAAAAAAAAAGCTATTCTGAAAATAATATTAATATTTGCTCATCTATCCTTAAAAGAAAAAATCGTATGGCTCAGATGAAAATATTTTTAAATGAAACAGTTGCCCAGCCAGTATGGCTCAGTGAGTGAGCATTGACCCATGCACTAAGAGGTCGCCGGTTCGATGCTTGGTCAGGGCACATGCCCAGGTTGTGGGCCCGATCTCCAATGGGGGGCATGCAGGAGGTGGCCAATCGATGTTCTCTCTCATCGATGTTTCTCTCTCTCTCTCCCTCTCCCTTCCTCTGTCTCTAAAAATCAATAAAGAAAAAAATTTTTTTTTTAATAAATAAATTGAAACAGTCATGTGGCCTCACAAAGTCCAGTGAGTAGAACTGAATATGGCAAGCTGTGAAGAGGAACCCGATTTTCTACTTTGTCACCATGAGCATGGAATGCTTCCCCCCCCCTTTTTTTTTTGTAAAGGACCATATAAGGTGGTCTCAGTGTTTTGGGAAATGTCCATGATTCCATCTGCACTCTGAAGAAATTAGAGTGTGAACAGAGGATGTGCCACAGGAAGATAAAGGGTGTCGGAACATGGCTACTGCAAGTTGTAGTTAAGTATGATTGGGAATGAATGCAAACTCTCCTGGTTTTGATTGTGACTTCGTCCTTTCAGTCATTTAGCATCAATCTGGAATACCACTCTTAGCCAAATACCGAACTAGCTCCTTCTCTGTCATGTTGAGCGTTACAGTCTTGACTGGCATATAGACAAGTCTGGACATGTGGCTATATTTTGAGCAATACCTATACAATGTTTTCAACGGTGACATTTCATGTAAAATGTTGTTGTGTCTTTAGCTGTGAAGCTGAACAGAGAATAATAATATATCGTTAGATGGCTGGTTCAAGCCATGGAAGGTTAAGAGAACTGGGCCCCCAGGAGACTCCGACGGGGCATCTTGTCATACATGCCCTGCCCGTTTAGAGTTATCAGAGCAGCACCTGGAAATCCCTTATTGGATGAGAGCAGGGGGCAGAGATAGAAATAAGAAAATGAAGAGAACGGGCTATGGATGGAAGGCCAACATTTGTAATGGAGTTTGTTTTAGCAGAGGTACTGGAAATCTCAGTGGTTATTAAGAAATGTTGGATTTCTGTGTTTTCTTTATTTTTTTAACAAGAGAAAATAACCAAATTTAATACATACACATGTATAGGAACCCTGCATACATGAGAGAGTCAGAGACCCTACATGTGGGAGAGGTTCAGAGACAGAAGGGGGATTGAGGTATAGAAGACAGTCTGAGCTGGGGATCAGGTAATGCACCTTGGGGGCTTCAAAGGGTCATTGCAGGATGACAAAAAGAGCAGATGTTTAGTAAGTCAGAGTCTGCCCTGTCATACAGGTGGTTTGAAAAGCTTATCCCTGATAATCTCTTATGGGTAAGTCCTCTCATTCAAATTCTTCTAGGCAGTTTAAGGATGGGCAAGGGGGGTGGGGCCGCAGAAGTTTCTCCTGAGCAAGGCTAAAGTGGCCTTTAGCTCAAAACAATCTGCATAACACATAGGCACATTTGGGGTTGGGGTGACTCCTTCTGAACCCCCCTAGTTCTCTCCTCTGAAACTTCTTGGTGATGTGTCTTAAGGGTTAATGGTATTGGTGGGTGTGGGACATTCTGTTTAGTTACCAGCTCACTGGGTTGCCAGTCCACTATATAGTTGTTGTTGGACAGTGGGACTTTCATAACAACCTGAGAGTTTGGATGTACTATAATGTACATGCTCCTTCACGCGTATTTTCTTGGGAGTGGAGCCAGGGCTGTTTCCCTCTGCCTGTTTACATATAAGATGTTGTTACTTGGCAGATATATGTTAGAATGTTTGTTCCAGATTGCAAAGAGTTTTGCACACCTGGGTTATTTTCATTCCAAAAGGTTCAATTAAATAATATTGTGCTGCATTTGCATAACTTTTCAATTTAGCTTTATGGCAGAGCGTCCAATCTGAACCTTTAAATTAGAAAAAAAAATGTGCGTATGTCAATTAAGAATTTTAAAATTATTGATCAGTTGGTACCTCTAGAGATGAGCTGCTAATATATTGATAATGCTATCAGCATCATTTAAGGAGGATTTGGACTACATGAGCCTTTATTTTAAGGGTAATCTCTCAAATTTTTTGTGTAACAAACCCTATTGAAAAACTGACAAAGACTGTATGCTCTTTCCTGATAAAAATGCTCTTGTACAGAAATTTAGGAGATCTTGTCCATGGATTCTAAGGTAATATTTCAAGAAGACTGCATTTCAAATAAGGCAAAAAGTAATATCTGCAAAAATGACTTGTAAATTGTAGAGTTATATATACATATGAGGCAACTGGACAACAAAAGCATTAATTTTCATTATGACAATAACTGACGTTGGAGTTTGGTTCACTGGAATTTAATTTTTTTTTTTTTTTACTATCTCTAGTTATCTAAGTTAATATAAAAGGCCATTATTAAGAGTCTAGTCCAAAATTTGCCTTCAATGTAAAACATATTTTATTCTGATATAATGTGGCTAGATATTGTTAAGTTTGATATTCATCAGCACTGGTTAAATAACCCAACTTCAGGTACAGATCTAATAGAGCTGAATGTTAATTAATGTGATCCAAACAACTTATCATTTCAGGCTTGCTTTTATTAGGAGCGATGTGCTCTGGCTGTACACTAATAGAAAAGTCTATTAGTTGCATGGATTCCAATTTCCTTTATCTGTATTAGTCACTGAATGGTAGGTTTCTTCTAATATTAATATTTTTTCATTGTTTCTCTTTATGCTTAGAGAATTAGTTTAAAACCATAAAATTATGGAGCAAGATTCAGTGGATATATTTAATATACTTTAATCTGATAGTTTTCATTTATAACTTTTAACCTAGGAGAATAAATCTATTCTCCTCTTAAGATTCAATTTCGGTGTCCATATGTGCAATGCCAGATAGCATTAATATCAGACACGGAAGGCTACTTTCTGTTTTCATATATATTTAAGCCCCGCAATAATCCTGTGATGAATGGGGTAGACATTATTTACACCTTAAAGCAAGGTTTCTCAACCTCATCATTACTGACATTCTGGGTTGAATAATTCTCTACTGTGGGAGCTGTTCTGTACACTGGAGGATGTTCAGCAGTGTCCCTGGCCTCTACCCACCAGATTTCAAGAGTATCTCCCAAGCTGTGACAATCAAAAGTGTCTCCAGGATTGCCAAATGTCTCCTGGAACAAAATCACCCTCAGTTTAGAACCGTTGGCTTAGAGGTAAAGAAACGATGTTGCAGAGAATTTAAGGCATCGGCTCAAGGTCATGAAGACACTTGAGTAACTGAGCCAGGCCCACAGCCCACGTCTGTGTCTGTGATAAGTTGTTCTCCCCCCTCCTGCCGTGGTCCGCAATGCAACTTGGGAGAGACTCCAAATTATGATTCCTTTAGTGTTCCTGTTGAACCATAAATACCATAACACAGATAATACTGTAATATCATTAATATACATAGAAGGTAAGAGGTAAATATATAAAGGTCCTTCTTTGATTCTGAAACATTATGAACTCTTCACATAAGCATGTTCACGTTAGAGTGAGAGACACAGGGAGAGAATCCACTTTGAGACAGACATCTGGGGGAAATCACAGATGACCTGAAAACCCCAGAGCAAGGTGAGCTGGAAGCTAGATGGATCTGCTGCTGATTTCAAGTCCCCCAACTTCAGAACTGATCTTCAATAGTCATTTAAGTACTTAATGCAATCTGGCTATGGTTGGCATCTTTCCAAAACACTCTTTGAGCTATTGTGGTGGAATTTTGCCAGCAGCCAAATTATCGGTTTATAGTCTCTATTGATTAGCAGGTACAAGCAGAGAAAATTCATCTCAGTGTGTCTAAGGATGGCAGAGCCATGCCTCACTGAAATAGCTTCATCCTCCAGACACAGGAAAAGAGGCTGGAGAAACCCCAAACACTATGTTTATAAGATAAAAATAAAACCAGATACAATGCCTAGACCCACAGAAACCTGGTCTCTAAGGAATCTGAACATATCCTCAGTTCCCATGATTATATGAGCGTCCCAGAGGCATGGACAAAACACACAGGATAACCACACAGCTTCATCTAACTAGAGCCTGACGTGTGCATCATCGCTCTGCTCATGACAGCTCTCCTGGGAAAACACACGCTCACCAGCTCTTGAGTAACAAATGCCAAGATCATGTAAAAGAGGAAAAAAGTTGTGGCGTTGGTCTGCAGTTCTATTATACCTCGGAGGAAGTATTCAGTTTCTTGTCCTTTAGAACAAAATGACATAGCTGGTGGAAAAGCAAGCATTTTTCTTAAAACGTTCTCAACACCCTCAATTTCCTATGGAATCTAGACATTCCTCTCATTTTTCTTTTTCTCACAATCCCCTACTGGACTCTCTCTCTCTAATAGGACTGTCGACCCTTTAAGACCTTACATCAACACTTCCCTGAAATGAACTGAAACCTCCTAGGAGTTTATCTGTCAATTTAATATTTGTGTCATCTAAAAAAATTTTAAAAAGTGAGCTTATTTAGCCTCCTTCCCATTTCATCGATCGGTGTGAAAGAAATGAGAGAAAGCACTAAAAAAAATAGGTGGCTTATAGCTATTAATATTGCCTTGCATCAAATAACACAGAAAGTTCGCACAGTTGCCTAAATAGTGAACTGAGCAAGCCTCCTTTTGAGGAGTAAAAGAGTCAGGAGGTAGGCAATGGAACGAGGTGGTTTAGTTCATTAAAACCACATGGAGCCCTGCCAGTGTGGCTCAGTGGTTGAGCATTGACCCATGCACCAAGAGGTCGCTGGTTCGATTTCTGGTCAGGGCACATGCCCAGGTTGTGGGCCAGATCCCCAGTGGGGGGCATGCAGGAGGCGGCCAATCGATGTTCTCTCTCATCGATGTTTCCATCTCTCTCTTCCTCTCCCTTCCTCTCTCTCTAAAATCAATGAAGGAAAAAAAAAACTTTTTTTAATAAAAATTAATAAAGAAAAAAACTAAAATGGAGAGGTTATTTCACCCCATTTACTCAAACTGGTAAATACAGAGTTTCTATATGGACAGAGTTTCTAGTGGACTAGTAGACTAGTTGTCCTCCATTGTGACATGCGTGGATCTGTGGTACTGAATGGTCAGTCAAGACTTCCTTTTCCTCATTCTGGCCAGCGGCATCAGGCAGGGGTCTGGGGGCGCTCTGGGCCTGTGGGCTGTCTCTCTTCCAGGCAACACCTTCCTCCTTTTCTAGTTGAATACTTGTAGAATAACAACAGGCTCATGCCAAGCTAGTCTCTCTTACCCTCTTCTTCTGTCACACAAGAACCATACATTTTGGGGTGTACTAAGTATAAGTCCAGAAATAAAGGTGCCTCCCTTCTAAAACTGAAAGAGAAAAGCCTTTTGTTCCTTGTGTTCATTATCTAGAGCCAAGAGAGCATGACTCCCAAGCTGCTTCTCGAGTCTCAATCCAAATTCCATAGCCAGATAAAGGATTTTACATAAATACAAAATATCTTCCCCGCCCCCGCCCCAAGAAACAGAACAAACTATTTCTAGATTCAAAACTTATTCTTTGCAAGCTGATTAAAAAGTCTCACAAAGTTTCAACTAAAGGAATGTAGTCATAAATGTTCCCTGGAACTCCATGCATTAAAAAATGATGCAACTTCCCTGGACAAGTCATACCAAAGGCAAATCGACAGTCATTTGTGTAGTAACAAAGACCTTCTCCATCCCTGCACGCCAGGCCATTGTAAAGGAAGTGTCCATGATGCTCAACACATTTTTTCAGCGTGAATGAACCCCATCACCAGTCTTTCAAATGCTCCAAGTGTGCTGCAGACAGATAAACAAGCCCTGCTTGGAGGAAGTGCCTGGATTTGAATCCGCCCAGCATATCTTCTGCCTTCAGCGTGTGTTGTGGGAAGCAATGCATTGTAATGAAGTACAGTAAATGGTTCTGTGGAAATGCAGACACCTTCATTTAAAAAAAAATGTCATTGGATTCTGTGGCTACGGTAGGCTGGGTGTGTTGATGATATTGTTACCACAACTCAGTTCTAGTCCACTAAAATAAGATGCTTACTAGCAATCTCTTTTAATGAAGAAAACTAAACTTCAGGGAAGTTTGTTATCCCACGGAATTACACACACACCCATATATATGTATATATACATATTTATATATACACACAAATGTTTTCATTCAGGAACTAGAAGTAAGCTTTTGTGGCAGCACAAATATTGATAATTATATGGGCAATACAACAATTCATTTATAACTGATTCAGGCTATGACTACTGACCTTGATGGTTACTGGTTCCTGAATCCATAAAATGTGTATGTTATGTCCCTTAAAAAATCTAATGGTAATCAGCAGTAAACTTATAAAGTGCAATGGGCAGCAGAAGTGATGGACTACTATAAGAAGAAGGTAAGTCATACATGGGCAATGACAGACATACAGAAAACCCACTGTTTCCTCACTGATAGAAATAACATTAGGTTCCCACCCAGTACTGGGATGCTGTCAGCAATCCAAAATGTGACTTAGAAAACTCTTGTCAGGGGGACAGGCATTCAGAAGTAGACTTCCTAGTATTTCCTTTTCAGAAAATGAATATTTCTTAATTATAATAATAATCATTATTATTAATAATAATTATAAAAATATATTATAGGTAATAAATATAGATATTATATAGTTCTAGTGCAAAGCATTTTTCTTCTATTCCAACTATAGAAGCACAAGCAATTTTTTTTTGTTAATCCTCACTGGAGGATATTTTTTCCATTGATTTTTAGAGAGTGTAAGGGAAGGCAGGAAGGGGAGAAAGAGAGAGAGCTAGAGAGAGAGAAATACCCATGTGAGAGAGACACATCAATTGGTTGCCTCCCTGACTGGGGCCGGGAATCGAACCTGCAACCCACGTATGTGCCCTTGACTAGGAATCTAACCCGTCTGAGACCCTTTGGTGGGGGCTGATGCTCCAAACACTGAGCCACACCGGCCAGGGCAGCACAGCAAATTTTTATTGTAGGGTCAGTATTAATAAATCAGAGCATGTACAAACCATTTCCTTCAAAATCACTGAACACAATGGGAAATGATCAGCAACTATAAAATCACCTATTTAATTACTTAACTGATATTGACTATAATGGTGAGGGTGGTGGTGGGGGAAAAGGAATGTGTTTTCTCTAAAGTGTGGAATTGTGTACATTATAAGTAGATCGATATTTGATCTCTACTTCCTCATGATCATCACCGGTATGCAATCTTCAGCATAGTCATTTAAAGCAACATCTGTTTCTTTAAAAAAAAAAAAAAAAAGTGTGTGACTAATTCTTTATTGGATTCTGCACGACATAAGAATGCCTAGAATATTGCATTCTGTCTTATGCCTCTTATATCCAGGTTGTATGTGCTTAAAGAAATAACGCACCATCATATACCTGACTATAAAAAGTCATCTAAGACTGAGAACCTGGAAATAGCTTTGGTGACTCTTGTAGTCTAAGACATATATTCCTGTTACCTTCTCCTTATTGGTAGAAATTTGATGTGCAAAAATACAGATTCATTTTCTTTTTAAGCCAACTTTCCTACAGTGAGTATATTATATCATTTTGCTTTATTTATGTTCTTCACAAAGCCCACTCACTTCCCACCAAGGGGCAGTGCAGGGTCCCTAAATTCACTCTCAGATCTGTTCATCTAATATGCAGAAGGAAAGCAAAGCCTACTCAGGTGAATCTTCTTACTTTTATACCTTGGACAAAAACCTGTGAAACAGTTGCTACTCTGAAATGATGCCCTCTCAGAGACGGCTGATTTTTTTCTAATGTCTAACATTTCTTGCAAGCTCAAATGTTTTTCTTTCTTCTTTGCCCACCTAAGTTCTGCTTATCCCACATAATTCAACTCCAATATCATTTCCTCAGAGAAAGTTTCCCTGCCTCCCTCTGCACGCTCGCCCCCACCCTTATCTTGTCCCCTGTCCCATTTGGTTTCATAGCCTTCATCCAAGTTTGTCACCATACGTTTATTTGGAGATCACTTGATAATTAATGACAGTCTCCCCAACTAGACTCAACAGGAGTCATTGCTGTTTTCACTCACTCTTGTTTCCCCAGCACCTCTCCTAGGACTTAATACATGGGACATGCTCAGCAGTTGGTAAGTAGCAGAACCAGGGGAAAACATTCAGCTGGACAGAAATATGCTTTGTTATCAAAGCATATGAATACAAAAGAAACCTCAGCTTCTTTCTTGATATGGCTTCAGTTAATTCTTAGAAAGGAAATCTCACTCCTGTCCTTAAGCACAGGCTATATGTATTTTCATTCTTCCTCATCCATCCACCTGGTAGGACTTGAAGAAGTTGACTCATTCTCCCTGATCCGTGGCCAGCACAAGTGTGGAAGTAAAACAAAATAATGTTTCAGAAAAATGCTTCAAAAATGACTGAGCTTGACTAAACACAGTGTGTGATCCTGGACTGGAGTATGGACTGGAAAAAGTCATTCTAACATACATTATGCAGACACTGTTAAAAAATGAATATGTACTCGAAGTGAGATTTTTTTTATCAAGGTTACATTTCTTGATTTTGATAACTGTAGTCTTGATTTATCCTTGTCCTTGGGAAATATACATTGAATTATTTAAGGTAAAGGGAATGATGTCTGCAATTTAGTCTCATTGGTTCAGGAGGAAATCTATCTATCTTTCTATCTCTCTATCTCTCTATCTCTCTATCTATCTATCTATCTATCTATCTATCTATCTATCTATCTATCTGATCTGTATAGATGATGTTTTGTACACACTCTCATATACCTCAGATACATGAGCAATGCACATGCATATGCATATGTAGTATTGTATACACACACTCCCCTACAGATAGAGAAAATGATAAGCAAATGCAGCAACTGTTAACAATTGGTGAACCTGAGTAAAAGGCATAAAGTACTATTCTTGAAAATTTCCCCAACTTTGAAATTATTTGATAGTCCAAAGTTCAAAAAATATCTCCCAGGAAGTGTTTGTTTATGTACGTAATCTTGTGTGCAAATGATACATAGTTGCAATCATATTAATGCACACACATATGCAGACTTTGTGGTCAGATTGCCAGTGTGTGCTACAGGATCTGTAGGTAACCCCATAAAAAGTACTGATTGATGCTTTACTGCAAGTATATAAAGACAAGAGTAAATACTTAAAAAAAAAATCTGGGTTGTCTTTGCCATCATATTTTCTAGGACCAGAATGAAAGAAAGAAGAATCAGTCCCAGACCATCCTATATAACATCAAAACTATCCATCAAGTAGGTCAGTTTGGGGTAAAATAGCAAAGAGACACACCTAGGGATATGTTGAATTCTAGAAAAGACAGTTTTCGTTCATTTATTGAATAAAAAAGAAATGAAAGTCAAGGACTTTTAAAATTTCTCAGTTCCATCTATAAAGTAAGCACTGGGCCCCATGGGGTGGGGGTGAGGAGAGGGAGGTATTGAAGATTATTCTTTGCACATCATTTTAAAATGGGACCTTTCTCCAATGGGTAAGATCCCACTAGGTCCAACATGGTGACTCCCTAACTCTCCTTGAGGCACTATTCCTGACATTGTCTTAAATGAAAACAGAACCACAGTGAAGAAAGTGGAGGAAAAAGCCAGCAGGAATAGCAACTTGTTATCAAGTTCAATGATAACAAATCAGTGTTCATGCAATGCCTGACCCAGACAGAACACCTAAGTAATTTGAAAATTGGAACTATTGAACACAATGTAATAAAGAATTATTTCACCAACCAGTGTGATAAAGGAAGCTATGTCATGGCACTTGGCAGCGGCTCCAGAAAACAATTCTATAAACAAATGAAGTCATGGCAGGGGAAGGTCATAGAGCAGACTCCAAATGTGGCGAGTAAAAGGTGAAATTAGGCTTTTTACTGCCTAGAAATACAAACATTTGTACTCAGTAGCAGTACCTGCCTTTTTTCAAAGCACAGGTTATAAGATCAGAGATGCTTAAGTCCATTATCAATTTTCCATTTTGATCTTTTGGACTACACACAGATGCTATCAATTAGGAACATTCTTAGAAGCACACAGCAAATTAAAAAAGAAAATCCATTATATGTAAATTAAAATTATTTCCCTGTGTGAAATTCACAGTTTTAACAATTTGAGGGGCAGATTTCGATAAATGCATACACTAACAAAACCAAAAGAGTGAAAAGAAGTCCCGAAAAACAGAAGAGAAATCAGAGTCTTAGCACAATCTCCCATCTCCTCAATGTAAGCATGGAAATCACTGCTAGTGCTGATACGTACAAGTGGCTGTTTTTATCTTTAAACAACCCTGTTGTTTGAATAGATCTGCTCCAGGCATCACATTTGGACCATTTGTTTTACCAGCTGTTTCTAAAAATATGTTCATCACGGAGACCTTTTCTGTCTACCTTCAAAATTGCTTTTGTCGAGGGCTTTTTCCCCCTTGCACAAGGGAAAGGGTATAGATCTGGAAAACACCATCTGCTGAAAGATCTCACAGCTTCAGGGAAGGACTACGGTCATAAGCTTTGCGTGAAAAAAAAAAAAAAAACTACCAAAAACCCTGATACGCTAAATGACTGAGGAGACGGCCGCACTCTTTTGGATAAAAGGTAATCAAGTGTTTTAATTCGTTAATACAATCTTCGCAGTGGCAGTGACAGATGTTCTCTACATGGAAGAGAGTCTCAATTAATCTACAGCTGGCTTGATTTTCTGGACATCCTATCAGGGGAGAGAGAGGGGAGAAAGAGAGAGGGGAAGAGAGAGAGCAATGCAAAGTTTTTTAATTACTCATTGGCAACTGCATTCTTTCATTTATTCATTATATCTAACGAGCAGATGCGCAGATGAGGGTGGTCAGGCATTGAGGATGTACACAGCACCTAGGGCTGGGTGAAAGAATCAATCATATTCCCAAGTGTCTGCTGAAGGCCACTTCACAGCCCATCTGTGTTCCCGGTTTCCAAGCACAGATATTAAACTTTCTGGTAATGGGCCATTTGTAGGATTCCTTGTGCCTACTGCAGCTATATGACCACCTGGTGCGTCCATGGACCATTTGTCAGTTGATTAACAGGACTAACCTTAGAGAAATGGTGGGTGCTCAGCTATATAGAATCCTACATATCATCATCATCATCATCATCATCATCATCATCTTCATCTCTGAATTTCTTCAGCAGCTTTCCTCAAAGGGCCTTACATTATGGGCTTAATCCAAAATCATGAGAAAAGCAGGATTCACTATTTTTATTTATTTATCTATTTTTCAAATCATCGGTCCGGTTGAGTTCCTACATGTAAATATTCATAAGATTTCCCTTGTTGGCCTCCTATAGTCTTCTACATTTAAAAAAGCATATTGCCCAGCTGGTGTGGCTCAGTGGTTGAGTATCAACCCATGCACCAAGAGGTCACCGGTTCGATTCCTGGTCAGGGCACATGCCCAGGTTGTGGGCCCGATCCCCAGTGGGGGACATGCAGGAGGCAGCCCGATGTTCTCTCTCATCAATGTTTCTATCTCTCTCTCCCTTACTCTCTCTATTATCAATGAAGAAACAAATTTTTTTAAATAAAAATTAAACAAGTATATCTATGCTTTCTTTCCAATTACAAATGCAGTATATACTCAGCATAGAAATTCTGGAGTATGAATAACACAAGAGAAACCACACACCAGGCACCACATAGAGACGATGACTGTTAAATCTGTTTTTGATAATATAATCCTTACACCTGATTCAGGACACCAAACCTTTGGTTTTTAGTGAACGCCCAGTAAACTTGGCATGGCTTCTTATTAAATTAAAATTTAGATAATATTTTCAAGATTTAGATAATAAATTTCATGAAGCAAGAGGTTATGGTAGACTAGCTAAGAGACAGAAAGGGTTGGGGGAGATGATCTAACTGCCTTGAGTATAGATCACATCCTTCCTTTTGGCTGGGACTGGGGTCTTGACCTCTTTTCACAAGGATGAATTGTGTTCGTTCAAATGTAGACAAATTCAGCTCTCCAAAACAGCTCTTCCCACTTTTCTATAAGGCTTTAGATGAGAAGAAATTCTAGACTTGCATTCGAGTCCTTAGAAATGTCTATTTTTGTTTAATTTATGTTTATAAACTTATTTTGGCCTTCTAATGACATTCATTCTAGATTTTTTTTTTTAAATGCCATTTCTATTTTCTGCCTTTAATCTATCCTTACATAATGACATTTCAAAACTATCTTAATACTTAATATCTAAGCCACCTATGCTTAGAATAATAACTTCTTGGGGCCTCAATGAAACAAATGGCTAGGTCTTAAGATCACTTAGTTCATAATAAAATTTTAGACTTAGAAAGATCTCTAGTCTTTAAAATCTACTAAACCTCGTGTTGCTTTATAGATGACACTTCAAATCTCTTTTCTGTTTTTCTGTATGTTGATTTATTTGTTTTCACATATCAGTAAAAGGTCAAAGAAAACTCTGTGGGGAAGGGGTAACATCTAATTGCTAACTTTTATTTTGCTAAATAAAGATGCTACAAACAGTAACAAAACACTCTTTTTGTAAAAGACATTGATTTTAACCCTTATACAAAAACAGCAAATAAAATCTCAGAATGTGGGGCAGTCTGAAGGTTTAACTTTGCACAAATTTCACTATATTGTTCTCTCTTATCACAGTTTGCCATGGGTCATGAATTTAGTCAAACCTTGACACTGGTTTTGCATTTGAGCATGAGAACCACTGCTCTAGTCTGCCTAATATTCTGGCCTCAGGTCAGGAAGGTGATATCACTGACAATCCATCACTAGACCATACAGTGGTTGTGTCTGTATCACAAGCCACTTCTAGTCCCCACAAATTGCTTCACCATTTGTCCACAACCTTAGTCAGTTCCCCCAGTGACCTACAGAATAGAGTTATAAATGTGTCCCCTAAGTGGCTCAATGATATAGTCTCCTGTGCGGTAATAATGGCCAGTAGAAAAAAGATAACCAAGTTTTCACACATCCTCTGATGTCTCTGTTGGATACTATCTCAGTTTAGAATAAAAACCTTTGGGCTAAAAACAAAACAAAACAAAACTTGATATATAGTATCAGTAAAATGGTATAAATTATGGATTAAGGACATTTGGAATTTAATTTCAACTCTTAACAGAAACTAGTTCTGTGACCTTGGACAAATCAATTTACCTATATAGTCTTAGGTTTTGTCACCTAAAACTAAATCATTACCATGAACTCGAAAGTTCTGCAAGCGTATAGCCTTAGAGTTATGTAAAATTTAAGATTAAAGTAAAAGAAAAAAAGAGATTTAAGAAGGCCTTTAACTTTATGAGAGTTTGGGAGAACTGCTATGTTTAATTCAATAATATCACTAAATGATGTCTTAGAAATCTTATTGAGAGCACCTTCTTTGAACTTAAAAAATATTTTTCTGTATTGATTTTAGAGAGAGAGATAGAAACATCGATGAGAGAGAACATCAACTGCCTGCCTCCTGCATGCCCCCCACTGGGGATCCGGCCCACAACCTGGGCATGTGCCCTGACCAGGAATCGAACTGGCGACCTCTCGGTGCATGGGTTGACGCTCAACCACTGAGCCACACCAGCAGAGCACATTCTTCCAACTTTAAGGTATTAGATCAAAAGGAATGTTTAAAAATAGAATGAAAAACAAAAACAAACACTGTGTATCTCATTGTTGTACCTTGTTTGACTTCAGAGGGTCCATTTTTATATCATTTGAAAAATAAATTAATTTGAATGTTGTTAAATCAGGGTGTATTTTCTCCAGTTCATCAGTGTTCTCGCTGTGGCTAACTGTGAAACCTGGTCTATTTCATCTATTCATGTCACTCAGCCAGGCCCTGGGACAGTTTGTCCTTTTGCTTTATAGGAAAAGCTAGTAATAACTAAGTGCAAATAAATAAAGAAATAAACAAGCAAACAAACAAATCAATAAGTAAACAAGCCTAGCAACCGGATAGCAATATACCTGGCTATCTCAAGCATAATGCAAGAAAAAGAAGTTGAGACTTTACTTTGCTATGTCTCTATCAGATCATCAGCAGTGCGTAATTTACTCGTTTTGTTCTCGTTTTCTATAATCCCCCTGATCTCAGAGGCTTATTAAAACACTCATTCCATATCCAGCTGGTGTGGATCAGTGGACTGAGCATCGTCCCATGGACTGAGAGGTCCCAGTTCGATTCCCAGTCAGGGCATGCAGGAGGCAGCCGATTGCTATATCTCTCTCACATCGGTGTTTTTTTCTCCCTCTCCCTTCCTTTCTGTCTAAAAAATCAATAAAAACATATAAAGAGAAAATAACACTCATTCCAAATTACTTTGTTTTAAAAGTCAACCCTCTGTATGTCCCGTCCCCAAATTCCCTTCTCATGGTTCAGTCTTCCTTGCTTCCTTGTGTCATCTCTTCCCCCTCCCTCCCTTCTTTCCTTCCTTCTTTCCTCCCTCCCTCCCTCCCTTCTTTCCTTCCTTCTTTCCTCCCTCCCTCCCTCCCTTCCTTTCTTCCTTCCTTCCTGTTTTGGAGCCATAGTTCAGAGCCCTACAGCACCAGGCAGGCACAATATCACACAGGGTGTGGGTGTGTGTGTGTGTGGGGGGGTCTGGCTAATGGAGAAAGCTCATAAGGCTATATTACTTAGCATCCTGGCTCCCCAAAATTAATCTGATGCTTCCTCTGGGGTTGGCATACATTAGAATCTGGCCTCACAATATACCTGCTATTCACAGATGAGTCTTTTGTATTTTTTCCCACCATTTTCTAATGTTAAAGATGCCAAAGGGACTAAGCATTAACTTATAAAATAACAAAGGCAACATTAGCAGTCATACTAAATATGGCTTTGAACCTGTATTTTCGGAGCCTGCTCCTGTCTAATCTGCCGCCAGGTGGTAGAACACACGAGCCCCCCCAGGACACAGGAGGCTCGTGCCTGCGCCCCACGGGAAATCCGCTACCTCTGCCCCTCAGCCGCTAGGACGTAAGTAAACGCGTCTGCCGGCAGGGCACGAAGGGGTCCTGCATACTGCGCCCCTTCCCTTGTGTCCTCCCCATTCATTATCTGTGTGGCCAAGGATGTTTTTGTCACTTTCCCTGCAAAGCTTATAAAGCTGCAAATCAAAAAGTACAGGGACAGAAGAGGCTCTCAGCAGGGTGCAAATATCTTATCTCAGTCATTTAGACATTTGTCAGCTCAGTAACCCACGGCCAAGGCTTGGGGGAGAATGGCTGGGGTGTGACAAAGCATGTGGGCTGGAGCTCCGGGAGGCTGCTGCCAAAGAGGTCTGGGGGCTGGGAGAAGGCAGCGCCCCCGCAGAGGCAGGGGGCGGAAAGGAAAGGGACGGATTTACCGAAAGGGCAGAACATCGAGCTCTTCCAAAAACTGCAGGGCGCAGGCTGGGTGGAGAGGATCCTGATTTTGTCTGTTTGGGTTTGAATCACGTTTTATATGTGAGATAACGGCATACTTAACATATCGATGAGAAAGAAGCTTTTCGTGTCCTCATCTATCCTATGTGGTCTCACGTGCTTCGTGGAGAACTTAGCAAATGTATATTAAGATTGGCTATACAATGGCAAGAAGGATTCATCGACACAAAAACAATAAAAGGCTACACATTTCTAACCTATCAGATTTCTCTAGGTCAGGAGTCAGCACACGAGGGGTGGGGCCAAATCTAGCTTGATGCCTGCCTGTAAAAGTAAAGTTTTATTGAAATGGCCACATTCATTCATTTATGGATTGTCTATGGCTGGCTGCCTTTGGGCAGGGACTCTAAGTCTCTGAAAGTATAAAAAACCTGCTCTCTGGCCCTTTACAGAAAAAAGTTTGCCAGCCTTTGCTCTAGGTGATTGATCACAAAGACTTGAACATTTGGCAACATTGTCAGTTTTTGTGATCTTTGAGTAAAAGGGGGTCTCTGTTTTTCAAAGTTACGGCGAGAGCAGAACTCGACAGCAGAGGATTCTCAGCATCGTCAAATGTACACATTTTCCAGTCCAGGGTCTGGCTTCAGGACTGGTCAGGACTAGCGTAATTTGTAAAGAGACCCCAGATTCTTGGGCAAGTTATATTTTCCTTGGACAAATTCTAACAAAAGCAAATTTAGCTTTTAAAAGATGCTTTCTTTTGAACTGTGAATTTTAGTCCTTAATAACTCCTTTTAAGGTTCTTTCCTGGCACAGAATATTCAAGGGCCCCCAACAGTTTTTGTTTGTTTGCCTGTGTTGATTTTTTGTTGCTCGTAGTTTGAGATGTGTAATGCAAGGAGGTAAGAAAAATGAAAGAGGAGATGAACCCAGAACTATGAAATGTCACGAGCACACAGAGGTCAGCGAGGGGCTAAGAAGTCCATCCCGTTGGAGACATGTTCACTTATTTTGTTGCTTCCTATTAGCTGTAATATCTAAAACACTGTGTTCCAAGGAACATAATTAGTTCTGAAATAGAGAAAATACAGCATCTCACCAGAGCTCTCATTAAGAGCCCCTACCTATTCTTAGAACCCTAACATCAGTTAGAGGTAGCTGTTGTCTGACCACGAATGAGTAATGAGCAGACAGCCCCCGGTGCACAAATTATACCTAGATGATGTCCGGAGTGACTAGCCTCACATGAGAGACAGCATCTATCCTAAATATTGAAATCATCCCCCTCACAGAAAACAAGGGTAGTTGTTGCAACCACAGCTGATGGATACATCAGAACTGAACAATTTCATAGCCCTTATCAACTATGGCTTTCGAAGTCTTTGAGATGCATGGTAATAAATGCATTTAACCAGTATTTCCTGACCACTCATACTCAATACACAAACTTCCTTTCATTGTTATCAAAAAGGCAGGTAGCTATTTCCTATGTATCGGTTAATGGAGAGTAAGCTGGATCATCAGAGACAGTATAACATCGTGAGCAGTGAGTGAGCTCAGGGGCCAGTTGGCTGAGGTTCAAATCCAGTGTCTTCTGCTTCCTGCTGTGTGACGTTGGACAATGTGTTTAGCTCCTTTGTGCCTCAGTTTACTTATCTTTAAAATGGAGATGATAATAAGAGCCTCTCACAGGATTGCTATGTGGAATAAAGATGTTAAAAATGTAAAGTACTTCGGACTATACTCGACTAGAGTGAGTGCTCCGTGAATATTTACTCAGTGAAGGAAACAGGGTGCAGCAGTGGCAAGCCTCTAGGTGAAGGCTTAGAAATCACTTCAAGGCACTTGATTCAAGATGGTGTTTGCTGCCACTGAAGGCTGACCACGGGGGCAACTCAACCGGACACCAAATCAAAATAAAATGCTGCCCTATCAGAAACCCAATCAGAGAATCTAACTTGTCAGATTAGAAGGGCTAATAAGATTTCAATTCCCAGATCTCTCAGACTCTTTCACAAAGCAATGATGAAGTATCTAACAATAATATGAGTTAAAAAAAACAACAACAACAAAAAAACAACGCACTCATTTTCTGCAACACAATGGTTCTCATGCTGTTTTAAGTATTCACATACTAGTTTCCTCTACGAGAAAATGTAGAAGTAAAAGGCATTGGTGTATTTCACTGTGCAGTTGGTTCATTAATAAACATCAAATGTAACTAAATGAAGTTCACTATATTTTAAAAGTTACAAAAACATAAGGACAGAGTAATGGAATCATGCTGGAGGTTATAATTATGTGCTAAGAAAGTCATCTATGATAACTTTCCCAAAAGTCAAAACCCAACATTTGCAAACCTAAGAAACATCCTGACCTTCAGAGTTACGAAAGGAGTAGCTGCAACTCTATTTTGAGGAAACAAAATTAGTCAAAGCTCCACAAAGGAGCACATACTTGTTCCACAACCTAGGGCACTAATGTGTTTAAGCTTTCTCCTCTGTGTACACTGCAATAGAAATAAAATGTATCCCCTTTCAAACAGGCTTGGATTTGAATGCCCAAATGTGTGACCTTGGAAAAGCAAGCTATGTGAGTTCCAATTTTCTCAGTTGTAGTCTGGCCATCAGAGTTTCCCCCTCATAACAACTTAAAATGAAATTTAAATAAATACCATCATGATACCTGGGCCAATTCTAGGCTACAGCTAGCTCATGACAAATGATGGTTACGTTTTCAGGAATGTTTGCAAGTCGGTTGCTAAACACAGACATTATAAAAAATTAAAATAGATACAATTACAATCAAATGCAGTATATTAAAAACAAAGGTAGAATCTTAAAATTCATTACTTCCTAAATATTTTTGCTACATTATACTATTACCTATGCTTTGAGGTTATTGATGTTTATAGTATCTGTATGGTGAAAATACTATATAATCATGGGTTAATGAGTGTTACTTCCCAATTTTTGGTTTAGTGTTGTCATATTTGTGGGAATGTTACACACTGAAGAAATTGGCAAACACAACAAACGTGGGCTGTGTGTGTCCGTGCTGGTTCCTAAGATTTATCAGCAAGCAGCTTTACCTGGCTCATCAGGAAGCACCCTCCCTCCTGCCTTATCCACCTTCTCTCCCTTCCTTCCTTCCTTCATTAGAAAATTCTTCTTGGTCCACAGAGCCCCCAGATTTCCTCCTTGTTCTCCCCCTTTTCCTATGAGCAGCAAAGAGCTACCCTGACATGATTGAAATATTTCATCATAAAATCGTCTGTCTTGAAAGCTTGCTCTACTCCAGATTAAAAATATGGACTTTTTTATTTTAAGACCTGTTTCAAAATATTTCATTGATCAATGCATTTTATCCCTATTTTATACTCTCCCAATCAACCTTTATGAATAAGGATGTGAAGTCCTGACAGAGATTCATTTTCATACTGTTAGTATCAAACAAACCAAATCATACCAAGTTATGCAGCAAATTTCCTGGATAATCATAGGTATAATCCAGTATCTGAATAATTAACTGGGTGCTTTATTCTACTTCTGTCTCAAGATAATCAAACCTTATTCTCAGAACTAAGGCCATTATATATGTCACGTTCTTTGGAAAGAGAAGAGAAGGAATTTAGGTCTAAGTGGAAGTGTTGGCTCTCTAATGCTTCCATGAATTAAAAAATAAAATAAAATATATATCATTTGATTCAGAAAGATCAAAAGAGAATCTTACCTCAACATATGCATGAGGTAGAACCAGTGAATTAAAAAGCTTTTTGTCCCCTTCAAATGCCTTGCCAAACACATTTATATTTTAGGTTAAAATACATAAACATTAATGAGTTTTATATTAAAAAACACTCAGATTTCCACAAATTCCTTACCAATTCAGGGTCAGGCACTGCTCTATACAGCAGACTTGGTGATGTTTCCTCACTAGCATTTTCTGAAATAAAATTCTGTTGATCTGTTCCTGGAGAAAGGTTTAACTAGAAGACTGATAATCTATGAAAAAACTCTTAGAAAATGAGCTCTTACGTGAAATCCCTTGAACAATAAACCCATTTAATCACGCCAAAGAAATCAACAAGGGTTTCTTATTGTGGATTGGGTGATTGTTTGGCTAGTATTGTCAGTAGTTTCCCACTGTAGGTTCTGCCCCCTTAGCCAGGTAGAAATTGCAATGTATGACTTCCAGATGTAAACCACCGCCTTAAAATTCAACTGAACATTTGTTTGGCTTCTTTGTGAAGTTCCCTAGGGGTAAGGTTAAAAGTTGAGACGATAGGGGAGTAAGAAATCAAGGGAGAGGATTTCCAATCACATGTTACACACAGAGAACAGAATCACAGAACGGCACCATGACAGTGGACTCCGAGACAAGATGGCAAGACAGATGCGCCAGACAAGAGACACACATGCTTGGCGGCTATGCCAAGGAAAGCAAACACAGGAACAAAACCACACAGAGATGCTGCAAGGGCAGCTCTCGGGGCTACCGTGACCCAATGCAAATAATAATAAAAATGAGAACCCATGGAATTAGAACTACAAAAGAAAGTTACCCCCACAACTCATACACTGGACTTGTTGGGTTAGCCTGGAAGTGTCACTGGGATGAAACACAAGATGGCATCATTAAAGCCCATGCATTGGTGATGGAGGCCATGGTTAGTTGATTAGCCACGAAACTGTCACTGCATGCCACAATGATCCTGGGCTGGTCCAGAAAGAAAAGATACAAGTACTCTACATCTGCAATAAAATTCTTTTTATGCCATCTGAAATTTGTGGAGAGGGATGAATGTGTTTCTTTGTTTGTTGTTTCTGCATGTTTTTCTTTCTTTATTGATTTATTCCTGTCTCATTGTCCTCTTAATTGTCATAAAGGGGGGAGGAAAGGCAAGTGGGGTGTGCAGATATGGGGGAAAATGAAAAGAGAAAAGGAAGGAAATTAAAAGGAAACATATACATTGGAGGAAGAAGAGGAAAAGGCGGGTATTTCATTCTTTTGTACACAACTTTCTTGGCTTTTGTTGGGATTTGTTTGGTTTTAAGCATAAATACTGGAGGGATATGCTGAAGGGAAATAGGATTAGGATGGCAAGAAAAGATTTTGTTGCCTTGTTTGATTTGTATATCTATATATCTCTCAGTATTTAAAAAATAATGATTATAACTACTCATAAAAGTATAGCAATGAGTTAAAAATAGCCATAATGACCGAAATACTGAATATGAATCAAAACAAAATAAAGTAAATTGAACCACCAAAAATTCATGCGGCACAAGATGAGGTGAAATAACAGAAAATGTTCCTCAAATATATACACGGCATACATCTATTTACATATATACACAAGGATGCGCATATATGGATAGATATATCTGTATACTTTTTCTCTCCACCCCTCTCAAGGATAACTGAATTATGGAACCATCACTGTAATCATGATAAAGAAGAAAACAAAACCTAAAGAAAAATTAACATGCTTTGTTCACCAAGTTAAAACGGTATCATGCACGTTTATGTTGGCCGATGTAAGAATGATGGTGTGAATTTCCGTGTAACACACATGACTGATGGCAGGGGCTGTTGTTAATCTCTGTTTACATTAGTCTAATCTCATTGATACTGTGTCTACATATATATGGAGTGATAGGCACTATATATTTAGTATACACATATATAAATATATGTATATATATACACACAGTACATATACTAAGGCTTATGGGAGAAAAAATACAGAACACAAAGAATAAAAGAAAACCCATAAAAACCTCTCTTTTAAAACCCAATCCCTCTTTATTTGTTAATTTTTTGGGGGAGGGGTTGCTTAATGATTTCATTAAGCTCATTCCTTATCAACAACTTGCACTGGCGTTTGAAATCAGGAAGTTCTCATAAGTTTGGCTTGTAATTCAACAGGCCCATCCTTAACCTGTTACCTAAGAAGCCCTGACTCTAGACTATACTGTTCTAGGGAATTCAAAGAAAATTTGACAACTGAACTGTACTAATTCTTCAGTTGCAGTCAGTTGGAAATTCTGTGCCTCCAACCTGAGATGCAGAAGAATGGTCTCGGGGTTACTTGGTTCTATTGCTGCTGGCATCATCATCTGTGACTTTCTTGCCCGTCTATGAATGCGGTATGCTATTTGCTGATAATGTTCTAGGCATTTCCATTCAATGCCCACACTGTTTCTTCCCTTTCTATCCATTCTTTCCTTTTATTCCCCTTACTTTTCTGTCTTCCCTAATAGACAGTGAACTCATAGTAGTCACTCAAAAGATATTTTATAAATAAGTGATTTATTAAACTTTCAAATGAAAGTGTATATACATACACATTAATCTTATTGAGTCCTCTCCCTTCCCAACATACCAAAAAAATCTTGGGTAATGGAGATGAATAGATTTTTTTTTCATTTTTGACTGTTTGTATCAGCTTTGTTATTTTTGGTATGGAATCCATGGTAACGGTCAATCCATGAGCCACAGGTTTTATGGGAACCATGCCTGGTCTATGTATTGCCTAACTGCCTAACAACCAATTAGGAGACTTTCCTATACTTATATTTCCATTATTATTCTAACTTTCAAAACATTTTATCATTAGGGATATAAAGGGCACATATTTGCTTAAAAATTAGTTTGGGTTGGGGTAGAGTTGGGTTATTAAAAAGTGATACAATTTATCACTGAGTGGGTTAATAAATGAAGACAGAAACTATACCATTAAATTTGGAACATTATGGGCCAATGAACATACTCTATTAATTTATAGATCAGCGAGGGAAATTAAATAATTAGCAGGATTTAGCCTAGATCTTGTATGTGAGCAACTGTTCACTTTTGTATACATTAGAAATATATTATAACTGAAATGTAACAATGACTAATGTCCACAGCCAATAATGATTATTACATTAATGACTTTTATATTTATTTACATCGTGCTTTCCAAAGCTAAATCATTTCTCAGATTACTTCTGTATCCCTTTATTCAGAGTGTTTTTAAGTGGACCTGAACTCTTCAAGGTGAGGTTCTGGACACTGTGATACTCAAACATTCCTATGGTATTTTATTTAGCATTTACTAATCTACTATACACTGAATAACCACTTGACTAATAACATTTAAACATGATTCTTTTTGCCAATCATGAGTTTCCACCTGGAAAAATCTTTCTAAAAAACAAACAAACAAACAGTCTTTGTAATAAAAATGTATAAGTTGCTAACTCTTCAAGCTTGCTGGAGACACCAATGACAAATATGAATGTGTTTTCCTATAAACACATAAGATTACAAACATCAGATTTAAAGCCAGTGATCAGAAATTGACTTCTGTTCATCCATGGATTCTGGAGAACAAGGCTCGATTTCTTTTTATCCTCTCTTGGAAAAGCATCACTGTCTTAGCATTGCAGCTGTCTTTCCCACAGTGTTCCAGCAAATAAAAACTTGAATGACTTGGCGAGCTTTTAAGCAATTCAGTGCCAGATTTTCAGAGTATCCATACTTTACTGAGGTATCTCAAACTGAGGAAGACTAAGCATCCAGTTCCACCTGGAGAACACAAATAGGGAGATGCTGTGGGTGTTTCACGAAATTTAAATCTCACCCACATTGGGCTGAGTATCCCAGTGAAACTAACACCACCCCAAATGCAAATGTGACAACTGTAGGTTTGAGGAGTAAAAATGCATCTGAGAGCCACTCTGGGAATACGAATTACTTTGTGCTCTCAGATGACTGCCATTAGTGTAAACATCCCCCTCAATGCAACCATTGCAAAAGTTGTTTAGCACAGTCCTATTGACGGATGGATGTTTCATCTTGACTCCCTTTTACTGGCTGCTCTGGGGTGGAACTGCTGTCCCTTGATGTTGGATCAAAGGACATTTAACAAAATTGGAAGCAAAAAAACCTGGCTAACTGATAACCAGAAAATATATCCCTGGATAATCAATATAGTTGTTAATTATTGCCATGCCCAGTTCTCAGGTGTAAAAGGCATTTCTTTTCATTTATTTTTTTCCTCTGCTCTGTGACCTCTGACCCCTATGCCTTTTAGATCTTGAGACTATAAATACATAAAATTCAAGAAGTTGGTCATTTCTAATTACAAAAAAGCTAATCTAAAAATACATTTGTTTTTGATGTTATTTCTATTTCCAAAGATGGAGACATCGGGGAGAGGAACAGAGGGGAGGGAGAGAGAAGAAATGCAAAGTCAATTGCATCAATTTCTCTATATTTCTGAATTTTTTTAGATCACAAAGGTGAACTTACTGAAGATCTTAATTGTTATTTGGCTTCCACAGTGTCATCAGAAAATCCTGTTTTCTAGTGGTTATTTGAATCCTCTCCAGCTGGTCTATATTTTTGTTATTGTTGAATCCAAAGATGTATGAAGGACAATAAAATAAGAGCTGACTGCACAATGCAATATCAATAGAGTAAAGTTGGAAAGGAAAAGATTTATATGCAAAGTCACAAATCTAAAATATTAACTAGACACTGACTTCCTTTGTGGGGAACATAATCAACTTTTATAAATTAGGAAAGTTGAAATCCTGA
This sequence comes from Tadarida brasiliensis, assembly GCA_030848825.1. Lineage (NCBI taxonomy): Eukaryota > Metazoa > Chordata > Mammalia > Chiroptera > Molossidae > Tadarida > Tadarida brasiliensis. The sequence continues at coordinate 225,183,864 of CM061257.1, read as the reverse complement.
GCCTCAACTTTAGGTAGTTAAATTGTGATTCACACATTCTTCTGAATATTTTCTTTTGATGCAGATGGCTTCATTACGATTTCATACTTTAAAAGCTCAATTCTGGTTCTTAAAGAAAACATTCAGAAATTGTGATCTTACCTGTTACTCATTATACAATGATCTAGTTCCCAGGAATAGAAGGGGTAGGCAAAGCAGAGAATTCGTTTTGTTGAAGAAACGTGGATTTGTTAGGGTGATATCCACTTATATAAAATTATAGATTTTAAATAATTCAATAGGTTTTATTGAGCTGTTTAAAGGGAGATGAAGTTAGAAATGTAACAAGTCTCTAATTTTATTTTAAGATTACCAGGTACTTTGCAAGTCCTACATGTTCAGTCAAGAAATACTAATTGAGCGCTCACTCTGTCTTGTTGTCATGGTTTAGGTAGTTGTTGCTTTTAAAACTTATTTACATGTTTTTCAGAGCAAATATACAGAGAAAATTTGAGATCCGTTAGCTTTACAAGGTTTCTAGACTGTCATCAGCCAAACTCCAAACACTTTACGTTGTCTCCAAACAGGGTATGACAAACTACACAGACCATGGCGCTCCTGGGCTTTTGGTGTGAAAGGCATTTGCTAACCTCTGACTCAAAGCCAGCAGCTTTGAAACCAATTTTGATTTAAAGAAAATTAAGTAAGGAAACTAATTGCTTTTAAAATGTGATGCCCACATGAAAACAAAAGCTGTTTAATTAGCATATGCTCAACTGCCCAAATTTATGAAAAGCAAGAGCTTCCAGTGGACCTCAGTGAATAGAAAAGAACTCATAGAAGTTAAATGCCTTATAACTGAGACAGCTAGAAATCATCAGCTTGCTAACAGAGTGAGCAAAGACAGGGTAATGTTAAGTAAGATGGAACAAGGCTGGGGTAACTGGCCAAATTTAGTGTATTTCCATCAAACATCAGGTCTGGAAAAGAGTAATATTTTAGCAACTGAGATAGTGAAGTAAGGTGGTCAAAACGAGATTTTCATCTCAATATTCACATGTAACCTCAAGATTTACAATTTCGGTCAAGGTTAGGGACCTGCCACCATTACCCATTGCTGCCTGAGCAATGGACACCTTCTCTCCAGGCAGGGCAGAACCTAACCCCAGAAACAACTGTTCAATAGTTTCTGATTTTTAATCTGCATTTTTTTGAAAATGTGAAGACGATGGAGATATTTCCCAGATAGTACAAAAAAGGCTTGATGGAGCTACGTTATGTTCCCTTCATCAGGGTTCATCTGGTCCCCAGGGCAACACCTCTGCCTCAATAGGAATACCTATCTCCTTCCCGTGTGAAATATGCCCCTGACATATTTCCCTGTGTCTCTGAATCACTTACCAGGAACATTTTATGGAGTAAATAAAATTAGAAAGAAGAAATGCTCATCCTTCAGATGTGATGAGTTAAATAATCCCAGGCAAGGGACATCAATATCAATGTCTTAGAGCTACGTGTTTGCTGCTTTGGGGTGGGCACTCTGTCACCTGATTTATTTATCTCCCCCCTCATACTTTCTTGCAGAACAGAACAGATTGTTTAAAAACTGCTCTAATCCCCCACCCAGCCCGTGTAGTTATAGGACTAAAGAAAATACTGGTATTGAATTTCTGTCCTGTGCCTTTGAATCAGCGGAAACACCTGTGCAGCCACTAAAAAGCAAATGGACTTAGTTTGCTGCCATTCAGGTTTGGACCTGTTCATGTTCAATACCAAATGGCAGTCTATACCCACAGCCGGGAGCTGTGAAACTTGTGAATCTGAGATGTGGAAAAGCTGTCCGTGTTGTGACAGAGCTTGCTATGGAGAGGACTGTGGGAGGGGGGAGGTAGCAGGGGAAGGTGGTGGTAACACTTCAAACTGGTCAAGCCTCAGTTTTTATAAGAAGACTTAAAATCTAAAGATTTGATAAACATTTTTGTATATGGAGATGGACACAGCGATCACTGCTACAAAAGTAAGAAAAGCAGAGCAAGAATAAACAGAATCCAGACTAAAGTCTAGGTAACTGTTTACCATGGCATCAGTTAATATGGGGACCTTGCATATTCATATCTGAATCCCTAAGGCCTAGCAGATGCCTAATGTATAGAAAAGATATTTGTTAGAGAGGCAATTTAGACAGGAAAGCTCCTTATTCTATTTTCTCTGACAGTTCATTTATGAGAATTATTAGAACAGGAAGGACTCAAATCTAGATACATTGTGCCCTTCCTAAGTGCTAAGAAATATTTATTGAATGAATGACTAAATGAATTAATGGACATAAACTTGGTTTTCAAATTCTGGTGTAGAATTTTATTTTATTAATTTAATTTAGTATATTCGCTATACAATATTATATTAGTTATATTAGTTTCAGGTGTACAATATAGTGATTTGACATTTTTATACCTTACAGTGTGATCACCCTACTAATTCTAGTATCATCGGTCACCCTGCAGACTTATCACAGTATTATTGACCACATTCCCCTTCACCTTTCTCACCCATTCCCCACTGCCCTCCCCCCTCTGGCAACCATCCCCTTGCTCTCTGTTTCTAGGAGTCTGTTTTTGTTTTGGTATATTTGTTTGTATGGTTTTAGATCCTACATAGAAGTTAAACCATATGGAATATTTCTTTCTCTGTCTGACTTACTTCACTTACAATAATACCCTCTAGACTTAAAACCTCTCCCAATACATTGAGATAACTACACAATAATTTTTAAAAATCTGACTAACCAGGTCACAGTTATTTTTCTTCCACACAACTAAGTTTCAAAAGGAACAGATCACCCTCTGAAGTGGAAAGGCCCCACACAGTATCGTGTCCCTAAGTAATGCTAAGGACAGGCACCCACAGAACTTCCTGGGTCCAAAGCCACCTGCAAGACACCAGCAGCCAAGCTTCCACAAAATGTGAAACATTGTAAATCATTTCGGGGTCACAAAGAGTAGATTTTTACTTTTGCTATATTATTTCTTCATGAAGCTTATATTTCTCTAGAATTAGCAAAACAAAATGTTTAATGGCTTGCCTTTTTTTTTTTTCAAAGGAAAGGGGAAAAAAATTAAAGCAACCCAAAGAATCAACTAGAAAATTCTATTTATTTCTCTTAGCTTTTGCAGAAATAAGACCCTAACCCAACTCCAGCTTTTAATTCTCTTAAACATACACAGAAATTCGATGATATCTGTTCTCTATTATATATAATACATATAAATGTTTAACTTATAGCAAGTCTCAAAACAGACGGCTTGGGGAAGTTGATGGGAAACAGGGACTGCTGGACATTATATCATACATAGCTCACTAGAAAGAAAGACCATAAAACATCAAAATGTATCTGGGTGCAAATGGGGAACACACTGAAGCGTCTAATTGCCAAAGCCCTCTCAATTTAAGCACAGTGAATACATTTTGAAGCATTTTAGCTGTTGACATGGCATGGTTCAGTACTAATTTTGTGTTTGCTCTATTGCTGCACAAATTCTCCAAACACCCAATGAACAAAATTAGTATAAATATAATACCATGTTAACTGCTGTTGAAATCCCATGGAAAATGTTTTTGTCGTCGTTCGGTTTTGAGTTTTGTTTTGTTCGCCACTTAGGCTCAGAACAATTCGTGAGGTTTAAATGATCATGATGAGCTCCACTTAGGGTTCATGCTTTTTGATGCCGTTCCAATATAGGCTCTTCATGCCTCCACCCCGCCCTGTCAATTTCACAGCTGCCAACTGGTTGCTACACATTTACTGTCCCTGCGGTCAGTCTGGGTGTTTTATTGCTCAAAGTTAGCTCATATACCATGGACTTTTCTGGAACTATCAAGGAACTGACTTTAAATTTCCCTGGGACCTTGTTACTCCTTCCATGGGATTTGATGCTTTAAATTATATATTAATATTTATATATGTATGTTTATACATATATAGATATAGAAAACACACGTTAACACACTATAATATATATAAAACACACGTATATTCACATATATGTATGTATTGTTTTTTGCAAATGAAAAAATAAAGCAAGCAAAACAAGACTGACCTAACCTACCTTGACTCTGTTCACATTCAACAAGGTCTTCATCATCGCTGGAACATTCAGCAGATGATACAAGGTCATCTGATGTTGGCTGTGCATGTCAAAGAAAAAATAACGGGGTAGGGAAGAGAGAGGAGAGAGAGATAAGGAAACCAATGAACAAAAGCATAAATGACTTATCACTGTGTCCTGCCTCCATCATTATTACTGTTTCCTCTCTCTAAAGAGGGCATGCCGGAGGGGGCAGAATCTTTAACTCCTGTGTAGCTGCGAAAGGCTCTGGATCCGGACAAGCTGTGTGGGTCTCACGGGAAGCCAAGTGGCCCGAACTGGTTTTAGGAGACTCGTACCTATTCCATGCCATCGCATGATTCTCTTCTGACTTTAGTTTCCACTTTGAGAATCAGAGGGGCAGGAAAAGGGCTATGACCAATGGTGGGCGATCCAAGAATACAAGCCAGCCCAGAAACGCACTGCCACTTTGAGAGGGTTTCAAATGCACACGGTGTGTGTCTCAAGAGTACGCGTTGGTGGTGGTGAATCTATAGGCTGGCGTAATTAATGAACGTTGTGGAATGCAGTCTGCTCGGGAACAGTGTAATGGCTTCTCTCGCTAGCAGCTTTTTCTTCATGTAATTGCTGCAATCAGCTGAATTAGTCATGTGGACCAGCACAGAGATACCACACGACAGTCTCTGGACACAGGTAAGGCTGTTTCTGGAGAGCAGAGAAACTTTTGTCGCAACTGTAGCAATTCAACTTGAGACAGTTTTTTTGTTTGTTTGTTTTTTTCTATTGAATCGTAGAGAAACTCCCCAGTGCCAGGGGAATCTGCTGGAAGAAATATAGGGGCTGGGGGTATGGGCAGTAAGAATGCTACACAGCAGATGAGAAGAGTGTGTCTGTGCCTGGCACATAGTACACGCGCAAGAAATGCTGTGGGATTAATTAACGAATCTATAGATCTTATATAAAAACACCCCGGACTTTTGTCCTACTATGTACATAAGAGTATTCAATACATAGAGTATATACTGGTTTGCTGGTCTTATTATTCCTAAAGCACTGAAGTCTGAATCTAGAGTCAAGGGGAAAAGCAATTATAAGCTAGATGCTGTGCTAGATATGTATATATACTTATTAGTTATAGTTTTTATTAATTAATTCAACAGAATTCTCACAAAAACCATTTGGGACAGGGATACTTATTATACTTTTAAAGAGAACTGAAGTTCAGAGAGGTTAAGTAAGTTGCTGAAGGACACACAGCTAGTAAGAAACATAGTGGGCATTTGAACAGATACATCTTAGTCAAAGCCAGCATTTGTGGCCCACATTGGCTTCTTTATACCCATTCTTACATGATGCTGTGGACTGAATGGTGTCCCCTCAAAGTCCTATGTGGACGTTCTAATTCCCACACCCCAGAATGTACCTGATGTTTGCAGAGAGGGTCTTTAAAGAGGTAATAAAGTTAAAATGAGGTCATTAGGGCAAACCTAATCCAATATGACAAGTGCCCTTAATAAAAGATGAGATTAGGACCCACACACACCGAGAGGGATAACAAGGAGAAGACAGCCATCCACAAGCCAAGGAGAGAGGCCAAAAAAGGAAAGTACCAGCTGACACCTTTGACCTTGGAATTCTGGATTCCAGAACTACGAGAAAATACATTTCTGTCGTTCAAGCCACCCAGTCTGCGGTGCCTTGTTTGGCAGCCCCAGCAAACAAGCACCACGACAACCCACATGCTTAGTATTCCAGGCAACATCCTTGTTGAAATAGACACACTGGGCATAAAATTACTGGACACAGCGATGAACAGGAGAAAACCACATTAGGTAATTGACTTCGCTTAACTGACAGTGGCAGAGAGATGCCTTAAACCATGTTATTGATCTTTATTCCACAGCTGACAGGCAGATGCTTCAACCCTGCTCTTCCTTAAAGCTAATAGAAAAAGAATTTTCAAACACACATTTTTTTCAATTAGACACTACTGAAGTGTGCATTTCATTTCCAGAGAGCGACGCTGTCAGTTGTGTCCTGGAACCCCATTTTTTTCTGTTCGAGAAATGGTGAGCAGACTCCTCTGGGTGCTCCTATGCAGGTCCACTCCCAGGTATTTAGGCAAGGGAGGTGGCAAGGGAATACTTGTTCACTGTGAGCACGCAGAAGGCAATTATAAGAGGCAAACACCATTTTTGGAGGGTGGCAAATACCACCCTCGCTGTTCGATTGTTCCAGAGCATGCATTGTCTCCGGGGGTGATACCTCCCCCAAAGCAGCAATGATCATTTCGGGTGGAGGGAGCAGATCTTAGTTATTATAAGTTTATGACCTACTGACAGCCCACAATACTTAAATGAATACACAGTATATCTGTGGTATTAAAATTTTATGAGATAAGGGCAATTAGGGAAAAAAATGTCTAAAAAACTCCTTAGAGGGTGATAATGAAAAAGTGATTGAGAATACACTTCTAAAGAATAATCAATTGGAAATTAATTGTTAGTGACTTGATTATAAGGACCTTGCAAAACGGCACGTCTACTGTTTAACTAGCTTTGGTCCCTAGAAATGAGTGAACCTGGTAAGTGAATGAGAGTCTAGTGAGCTCATCTCAAGAACAGAAGGCCAGGCACTAAAATGGTCATTGAGCAAGTGTATGAAAACAATGCACAACTCCAACAGAAAGGCCCCCCAAAGAACACATTAACATAATATTCATAGAATCTTCAACTTAATTCTAAGAAAGTTATCATAATGTTTATTGGCCAAAGAAATAATATAAAGTTTTTTTTTTTTTTCATGAAACGTTCTCGACTCTGAGATTGAAACAATGTTTCCTATTTTCCTGTCCTTCCTCCACCTCCTAATACTACACAAGTTTTCTCCCCTGTGGTTTGGGTGACATTGTGCATAGCTACACTTTCCTTCCCCATTAACACCTCAGCTTCTGTCCCCACAATGGGCCCCACCGCCCACTGCCCCCTGCAGACCCCACACACATGTTCTTCTATGTTCTCACTCACTTCCCCCCAGTTCACTGGCCCTGGGCCCCACTTCCCAGGAGGTTGTTTTTTTCCTGCTGATCTTCTCTATGACTATAGGTAAATGCAGTATTCCTCCCAGGCAACAGAAGCACATTTTCCAGTAGCTCAGATAAATGGTGGCTGGACTTGAAGATTCAGTGAGAGGCAGATGAGCAGATTGTGGTAGGCGCAAGCCTGACTCTGTCTACTATACTTTCAGTTGGTGACCTGGGGGAGCAAGTTACTTGCCCTCTCCAAGCCCCAACTTTTCATCGGTAAATTGGGATTTATTGGGTGGGTATGGATTTAAATGTAATGTTAAAAGTGAAGCTCTATTCCTGGCATATGGTACATGCTCCATAAATACGAGCTAAACTAACCCAATCAGTCAACAGATCAATAAGTCAGTAACAATAATACACCGCCATGAGGAGTAATAAAAATACATACTCATGAAGATGCTAAGAGAGCTTGAAAAATAATTGAAATTCGATTTGTTTCCAAGGGCTCTGAGTCCAGACATTCCGTGTGGGTCTTATGTGAATTCAGACCCTTCTTTTCTTTCCTTCCAACCTCATCATCACTGTTTACAGCCACAGCCAATGAAACTCCCAACGCAATTACAAACATCTCAATCCGTCCTTGCCCAATAGTGTTTGTTTATCTGGAGAACCTGGCTTCCAACATGGCATGCTGGCCCCAGCACACTGCAGAGTTTTGAAAAACTCATTCTGTCAGGGGCACCAAGCTTTGATTTGCAAACGACTCAGGATTAAGAACACTATATTTGAGGATTTATTTATTTTACTATTGCTGTTCCTGCCACGTAAAAAACTCAACATGTACAAACTAAGGTTTTGGGATAGGCGCTTAGGATCATATCCAAAAGTAATGACAATTTGATTAAAAAATTACCCTCAGAACACCCAAGTCTTTCTTTTAGTGCTTTTTAGTATTCTTTTTTTTTTTTTCTTTATTGATTTTAGAGAGAGAGGAAGGGAGAGGGAGAGAGAGATGGAAACATTGATGAGAGAGAACATCGATTGGCCACCTCCTGCATGCCCCCCACTGGGGATTGGGCCCACAACCTGGGCATGTGCCCTGACCAGGAATCGAACCAGTGACCTCTTGGTGCATGGGTCAACGCTCAATCACTGAGCCACACCAGCCAGGCAACTTTTTAGTATTCTTATCTGTGTCCTTCTGATACCATTATAATAACCTGGTTATTATTTAACAGGAAAGGAGCAAAGGGGAGACTAGACAATACAGGCATGACATTCACACAGCTTTGCCAGGAAGCTGCACTCAACACTTTCCAGGTCTGTTCCCTGCAGACCCTTGATGGCGAAAGGGCCTGGACAAAGGCAGTTTAGACACATGCCCAGTAAGATCTGAGTGATGTGGGACGATGTTTGCCTGTCAATCACACCTGGAAACAGGTAACTGGCCAGAATAGGCATGGCCACTGCAAGAGCGTGAAGTCTGAGATACAGAAGCTCTTAAACAAAGGAATTGTCCTCTCTCTCTCTCTCTCTCTCTCTCTCTCTCTCTCTCGATCGGCTCCCTACCTTGCTGACAATGCTCCTGGCTCTCCTGTTGCACTGGGGCACACTCCTCCGTATTCACCCATGTGCTCATGACCATGTAGGACCCATACAATGGACTAATGGACTGAATCTCGCCTGATGCTGTGCCATACTCAACTCTGGACACTGGTCCTGCTTCTAGCTTTGTTAAAACCACAGCTACCCCTCTTCTAGGACTGGACTACAGAAACTGGGACTTTGGAAACCAAGGAATATAATTTCATGCAAATAAAATAATTCATCTCCTGTGTGAGTCTTAGAAAATTCATTTTCTCAAGATGTGGCAAGAACCCCACTCCCACTACTGATGGAGAAATTCCACTCACTCATTTCTCTGGAAATACTTCCTCAAACATAAGTAAATGCAGGGTCTGACTCTGAATTTTGGAAGAAAAAGCACACTTCTTTGACTGTTGATTCCCATGGCTGGTATAATATTGCAGATACACACAGACTCAGGATACAATTATTGTGAGTAGAATAGAACTCCAGACTTTTGTCTTTAAATGAAATGTAGCAACCCTAGGCTGTGTGTATGTGTTTTCCCAAAATCACAATGATTTTTTGTAATACCTCAAAATTCCTTAGGAAAAAAGAGTAGTTAGTAGTCTTGAGAAGAAAAAGATATCTGAACTATCTAGAATCATGCCTACTAATCACATTTACCACTTATTAAACTTGCTATATTCAGGCTTTGTGCTAAGAACTTAACACAGATTAACTTCTTTAGTATTCTAAAGGGTGCAGACATTTGTAGTGACATCTGCTATGTTGAATGGTCCACAAGTTATTCTCCTTCAAGGAAGAGCATTGCTGTAGGAAACTCTCTAATTGTTTAGTTATGTCAAGAATGTTCATCAAGGTGCCTTCCACGTCATCTTCTCCACATTTTCCCACACATACTGACCATCTGACGCTCTCACCATCCCCAGTGGCTAGGCTTAAAGTGTTTACCTATCACAGTTCCCATATGTCAAAAACCAACATTAGAAGGCATTCAAAGAAGAATGAAAGATCCATCCACCACCAGTGATATATGACTAGATCATCAAGGTGTTTTGCTCGTTCGTTCATTCATTCTTTTATTACTTTAATAAATATTTATTGAGCACCCATGTGTCAAGCACTGTAACAGTTATGAGGGATAAAGTGATAGATAAAACACAGTTCCTGTGCTCTGGGAATTCATGGTCCCTGAAGAGGCAGCCAAATAAACAGGCAGACTCGACACAGTAAACTGAATGCTATGACAAGCATAAACATAGGTGCTCAGGGAGCAGATAGCAGGGAGAAGAGATAGCTCCTGGGCAGAGGGGAAGTGGAAAATGAGCCCTTAGGGACAGGCAGTAGTGTAGCAGGGAAGCTGAGAACTGTGGGCAGGAGAAGGGCATTCTAGGTGAAATCAACAGTCTTGCAAAGGCTCGGAGGAATGAAAAAGCAGTTTATTTGTACACCTCTGAGTAGTACCGGATGACTGGAGTGAAGGGGTATATTGGAATGATAGTATGGCAGCTACTTAAATGATCATGTTGTTCATGAAAATCTGGATAATGAGCATGAATATAATATCTTGCCCTATCAGACTTTTTCTCTTTCTTCCCCTCCCCACATCTCATCCTATCATCCAATGCATTTCCTTTTGGAAGCCAATGCACATGGTCTCAACACTTAGTGTGTGGGTCTGATTACACCATTTCTCCACAGTGAAGATGAAAGACCTTACTTTGCCTTTTCAAGAGGAGGAAAATAGTCTCCTGTCCCTATATATTAGCCAAGTCCTATATTAAAAATAATAATTCACACCACCCTGTTTTAAAATATGCATTTCATATTTTTAATTCACATGTTGAAATTACTTGGTTCTGTATTACGAATCATAAAGCTAAAGATAGGTATTATAATAACTTTCAATAAAATATCTCTCTGGCAGGGTCCCTCTTTATTCCTTTACTGAAAGAATTTTTATTGCATTTATATTATTTTCCCCCTACCATTGTTTATTGGAAGTACCTTTAGAATAAACTGGGCCAGAAGAAAGCTCAAAGCTCTGTCCACCCAAGTAAATTTATGGGTAAATTTATCTTCCAATTCCCTCAGTTTCACACACTGGGCTTCTCATTTTCCTCCCATGAGTTATTGTTTTTATAATCACCTGCTTCTAATTATTTACCCTGAAGAGCTCTGGCTCACTTCAGCACAGGAATGGCCCCACATCACTCTTCATTGCTCCCCACTACTCGGCAGTGAGAAAAGTGTCTGCACCGTGTTCAGAACAGCTCGAGATCGTTTCACTGGGTCCCCTCCTTACTGCCCAGTGTCTCTTTGTGACTTCCAATTCCATCCGTTAGCCCTTTATCTTATACTGAGAGTAGGCTAATCATCTTGGGGGATAATCATTTTTCTCCATCCAGCTCCTTGGAAGCACGGTGATTTGACCGAGATTAAGCGCAAGATAAAATAAGTTCCGCCACCGAACAGCTTTATGAAATTATAAATAACACACTCAAGAATGATGATCGCCTTTCTTCCAGTGAAAAAGGAAAAGAGAAGGGCCCATAAATATTCTGAAGTCCCACAGAAAACAGCCATATATCTCTGCAGTTGCTTCATGCTAAAGAGAATTAAATTACTTCAAATGCTCGGTGTTCTCGTTTCCCCCTCTACACTTCCAATCTGGGATGGAGTTGGCATTTTAAGAATCTCATGAGGGAGGGTCTCACCCAGTTTTATTATGAGTGTTCATTCTCTATTTAAATAAAGGATATCTGGGATACTTTTAATTAAATTAAGAACCCGTTGAATCTAGGTAAATCTGTAAACTTTAATGAGTTTTTAGAGGTTGGACCATCTCAATTTAAATTTATCTATTAAGATTTTCTTTATTACATTCTTGCCATTGAATACTTCTATCTTTGATCAATGTTAATAGATAAGTCCCCCCTCCACCACCACACACACACACACACACACACACACACACACACACACATATACCTAGATGATTTTTAGACTGAACCAAAGATAGAAAAACCCTGGAACTTGGACAAGCTTGTTAGAAGCAATACGCTCAATCCCCTACCACACACAACCTACACCATCATTTCACTTAACTCAAACCCAACACAGAAACCACCTAAGACATCGTTAAGATTGTGTAAGTGTGATTATCTATACCTCGTTGTATTCTAAACATTCCCTTTGCAGTCATCTTCAAAAGAAGCCACTGACACTATTATGCGCAAAGGAAACAAATTATTTTAACTCATACTCAAGTATGAAAGACAGGAGCATATCACGAGGAAGGTTCTGAATGGTAGAGATAAAAAGACCAAGTGGTTAAGATGCTTTCTGATTTCCCCTTGTGTCCTACCTCTCTCTGTCTAAGTATCTTTATTGGAACAACATCCTGTAAATTTTAAAACTGTCTTTTGGGGTTCATGTCATTGCATTTTTTAAAGATATTACTTTCCTCTCTTCTCTCTATCCACTCCTGGAGATAATCACTTGCCAAGTTAAGATATGACTACATACATATTTTATATGGCTCATATTTCCATGGGATGAAAATGTTTTAAAGAGAAACGCCCTGGGCTAAAGAAACAGCATTCCGCATGACCAAAATTAGTGAACTGGAACAGAGCTCTCTAAGAAAAATGACTATAAAAAACAGACAAAAAAGCATTGTTCTGGATATATGATTTTATTTATGTATGCATTTTACTCATTCGATCAGTCTTTTCTCAACAAATGCCTAGTAATTGCCTATGATGTGCCAATCACTGTGCTGAGGGTTGGACAGACCCAGTCCTGGTCCTCATGGAGTTTACAGAACACTAGGATTTGAGCCAGGCCAAACTAGAAAACACAGATTAGATGTTAAATCATCAGCTTCAAAAACTTAAACTGAGGTTCATAAATGGTACCCACTGTAACAAATAGCGACTTACATAGGAATCCAGGCCTCCAGCTTCCCACCCTCACTAGCCTCCACTTCACATCCTCCCTTTTCTCTTCCACACTGCATGTACCGGAGCAGGATAACGAACGGCATGATTCATAATAAGTGTTGCTGATGAACTAACCTTTAAGGAAATCCCCTTGCAGACTCAAGATTTAATTAACAGTAGGAAAATAAATAAATAAACAAGCTAAGCTTAGCCACATTTTGTGCCAAGATTGGGGTCCTTTCTTTTTATCCTTGAGGTCTTCCAGGATTATATAAATGAAATGTGATTTGGCATCTTTTTTTTTTTTTTTTTCTCTTTCCTTTCCAGTTTTAAGGTTTTTCTTCCATCTGTTCAAAAAAGGAAGTGTGGATCAGGAGCAAGGAGAGGGGGATGGGGGAAGGGAGCAGGGAGAAGGGGTTAATCTGTCTGTTGTTCGAGGCAGCCTGACAGAGGGAAGAGGAGTATTGAACCACAGAAGATTAGCCAAACTTCAATGTACCTTCCCAAAAGCAGGAGGAATGTAAAGCTACGTGGTGTTCCACTGATAAGCAAATCCCTCTAAATCCTTTCAATTTATTTCTTGGCCTGGAGAAATTACATATTATTTAGGAGGCAGGGGGAAAAAAAAAATACCACCTATCAAACCACACACCATCTCCAGGAATCTAGATCCGGCATCTGCTGATTATATACACATAAAGGTCTTGCTTTCATGACTGTTTTTCTTACTTTCTGATTGGCGCAGTTCTCGCTGGGACTGTTAATCAGGAAGGCTTGGCTGTGTGTCCACCACTAACCTTGTGGGGAGTATTTAGGATCTAACCGTTAAAAGGAACGCCAACGATGTCGCTGAAGCTCCGGAGACCTACCTCTCTTGCTTGTTCACCTTCTTGCCTCCTTTCTTGCCTTCCTTCCTCCATTTAAATAAAATTTCTTGAGTTGGCATTTCCTTTCTAAGTGAGCTCTTTATTTCGATATTATTATTAACACCGAGCCTCAGTTGTGAAAGGGTGAGTGACCAAGGTCAAATATTAACGTGACCCACAAATAGTGATTAAGTGTCAGTTAATGGAAGCTAAACATCGGAACCAAAGTCTTCATCGTGGAGAGCACCAATGGGTGTATGGTTTGTTTCTTTCTTTTTGAGCCAGAAATGTTGGTATGATTCATTTCTCCATGTTCTTTCTTTCTATAGTTCAAGAGATGGGTTTTTTGTTTGTTTTGTTGTGTTGTGTTTTGTTAATCCTCACCCAAGGATATTTTTTCCATTGATTTTTTTTAGAGAGAGTGGAAGGGAGGGAGGGAGGGAGAAAGAGAGAGAGAGAGAGAGAGAGAGAGACATTGATGTGAGAGAGATACATCAATTGGTTGCCTCCCACACACACCCTGACTGGGGTGGGGGATGAACCTGCAATCCAGGTACATGCTTTGACCAGGAATTGAACCCGCAACCCTTCGGTCCTGGGGCCAATGCTCTAACCATTGAGCAACTCCACCAGGGCCAGAAGAGATGGGTTTCTGAAACAAGAATAGGAAAAATGGAATCCTGTTTCCTTGTAAGACTGTCTTTGTCTTGGTCCTCTATTTCATAGTCTAACTTCACCATCCAACACAGGAGAAACAGCCTTTCCTGGCACGTTAAGGGCATAGCTAAGAAGAATTAATAAGACCCAAGTTTTCGGGAGGAAAGGGAGTTTCAGGAAAAAGCCAGTCCTGGATACTGTATTGGGAAGCAACTCTGAAAATAGATTTAAGGCTAGCTATTCAGTCCAGAGCAAATAGCAGTGGTTCTCAAACTGGTCTCATGATGAAGTAAGGTGTGTTAGATGAGCAGGAGAGAAAGGAGTGGGAGAACAAAATATGGGGTATCCAACATAACCCCTAACATGTTTTTGTCAATAGGCCACTTTTCCTGAAAAGAGTGTGCGATGCGTGCGGACATCTGCCAGGTCTGTTGATGTGGAAAAGAGTTGAGAATGGTTACCAAGCATGACTGAGGTTTATGCCTAGTAAACAAGAAACTAAGAAAGAAATGCAAGCTCGAAGACACTGCAGAACATATGCAAGAAGGAAAATCATATTAGCATAACCTAGAACTTAGCATGTGGCACAGAAAATTTACCCAGAACAACCAAATGCAACGACGCGAATGTCAAATACAACTGACAAAGCAGGACGGCCTTTCCCTTAGTACACGGAAAAGCTCTCCCACTCAGCCGTGTAATGTACTATTAGAAAAGTCAGGTATAGGTGTCAGAGCAACAGCGGCAGTTAAGGCGAGGTTTGTGCATTTTACCTGATTTAACAAAGCACTAGAGAGTTACAGGTGATCTGCGGTGAGTAAGTCTGAGTCAGAACTGTGAGAGAAAAATGAGGGCCAATTGATTTCAAACCTCAAGAGAGGGAAATGCAAAGGATCTCAGCTTTGGAACGAGAATGTATCCCTAGTTACTCACGTCTGGAAGATAATATCCATCTTCCCCAGAGAAACATCGGGGAAAGAACTCAGATCAAGCTCTTTGATTTGTATTATCAATTCCAAGTTAGAGAAAGCCTTCGGGTAGTATGGCATGAGAAACTCAGGAACCCAGCTGGACTCAACCTCCAGTTGTCACTTCCTCATTCCCAGGCTGCAGCTAGCTGTCAAGAGATAATCCTATCTTGGATGCTGACTTCAAATAATTTGCAAAAGCAAACACTTAGTACTTGTATGTGGGAAGGGACGAGACTATTTCTCATTTCTGATGGACAGTAGGGCTAAGTTTTCCCTGTTCTAGTTTATAAGCAACAGCATTGACTCACTGACACCGTGGGTACTGGAGATGCGGCAGGTGTATTCCGGCAGGAGACCCGTGTAGTCACCCAGGGTTCCGGGGTCACAAAGGCCTCACTAGGTTGAATGCTCTGCTCTCACCATCTTGAAATTTTTAAACATTTCATTTTCTTTTATCTATTTATTTTCTAAAATATGTTTTCATTGATTTTTTTTAGAGAGAGAGAGGAAGGGAGAGAGAGAGAGAAACATCAATGGGAGAGAGAAACATCGACTGGCTGCCTCCTGCACGCCCCCCACTGCAGATCGAGCCCACAACCCGGGCATGTGCCCTGACCAGGAATCAAACCAGGACCTCTCAGTACATTGGACGGCACTCAGTCCACTGACCACACCATCCAGGCTTCACCATTTTATTTTTGAACGTGTGTTTTGTAAGTGAAGTTCAATGACGCAATGGAGCATGCGCACGAGCAGATGAGATGCACGCGATGTGCGTGTCCACCCCCTTCCTGTCATCACACCTAAATACAGTTTCCGATGTCCCATAAGCACAAGATTCTGGGGACCCACCATGTATGTAGTCAGACACGTCACACAGATATCTTTGAACGCATTCCCCAGTCTTCCTTCCAGGAAGGTGGCACTATCTCCCAGACAAGAGTGACTGGGAATCAATTCGCAGTCCAAAGCTGACCTCCTCTGCATTTCCCTCTCTTAGGATTTCACATCCTGTCCTCTGAAATGAACACACAGGGAGGTGTGTCACGCCTACGGAGGAGGGGGGCAGGGACAGCCCCAACAGGCGGTGCTTTCTCGTTGAGCAGCAGCTGCTTAGAAAGCAGAAAGCAGCACTAGTTTTCCAAGAAATGAACAACCAAGGAAACCTAGCCAACCACTTACACGAAAATGAATGCCCTAGAAGAGGAAGCCCGGCCATGTAACGCTCTTTTCCTTCTGGCACCACTTTGCTCCTCAGGAAGCTGGAGTGAGAGGGTGTTGGCACAGGTGCGTGTACAGAGCAGCGAAATGGAAACAGGTGAGTTGGTTTCCAGGCTCCTGGTCAGAACAAAATACATGTGCGTACCTGAGCTGTGAGATACCTGTTGTGTTATTTCAGTGATTCCGCGTTCGAGTTCAATGCTCTTCTATTTGCGTTTAAATCTGGCCTTGCACAGTATAAAGTGGAATGGTAATAGTCACGCTAATCATTGAAAAAGTTAGCTTATCTTTACTTAAAATGGCATTAAATAGCACATGAAGAAACCACTACGACCAATTGAGAGGCTGTGCAAGGAAGGAGAAAGCTTGATATTTGAGTACCTTTACCACCACTTTTCCTGCTTTATTTTCCTCTGGTCCCTGCAAACTGTGTTAGCTGCCCCTGAGAGCAATTCTGCAAAGTGTTCTGAACGGGCCGAAGGGATCCGACATGCTTTGGAGAAACTCAAATTGTGACAAATAATGTATGCTCCTGAAATGGTCCCTTGTGCTTCCCTCCTGGCCTCACGCCTGGAGGTCCTAACTAGCCTTCTTCTCTGAAGGGCTCTTTGGGAGAGAGGGCATCACCATCTACACTGTGCGGCTCTCCCGGTGCCCATGCCCACACCCCACTCCCCTCTACATCTGCCTAGACCACTGTGCAGCAACATTCTAGAGAATATGTCAAATAAAGTCCCGGCCCTTGTCTATTTCCACCTCTTTCCAATTCTGAAAAGAGTTTTAATGTAACCACTTTAAAAAAGAATGTGGCTCAGTGGTTGAGTGTCCACCCATGGTTCAAGAGGTCGCCGGTTTGATTCCTGGTCAGGGCACATGCCCAGGTTGTGGGCCCATTCCCCAGTGGGGGGCATGCAGGAGGCGGCCAATCGATGTTCTCTCTCATTGATGTTTCTATCTCTCTCTCCCTCTCCCTTCCTTTCTAAAAATCAATAAAAAAGAATTAGGATTGCAAAATTTACTGAAAAATGCGCAGTGTCTTTAATCATACCCAGAGGTAGATGGTGGATGGCAAAGCCAGAACTGAGAACTGAGCCTATAAGCAAAGACTTGACTCTCATGGTCTGGGAGGCGACTTCCCTTTGAGAACTCTGGAGAGCCAGCTGGTCTCGGGGAACTTGTGCTGTCCTTCTAACTGACCCTCTGGCAAGGGAAAGTCGATAAGTGCCAACTCTGCTGAGTCAGTGGCATCTTTAAAAACTGTGTCAGAAGAATATTTTTAATTTACACTCTGCCTCTTAGAAAGAAATCAATATGTCATTTGCTGAAACTATTTTTTTTTTTATCATAGCATCTTTATTTAGCTTTTCTGTATTTCCCCCTATCTTCTAGGGAGCACAGAAAGAAAAAAAAAAGTGTTTTGTTTGTATCTGTATCGATTCCATCACTTTGAGCAAAAAAATAAACAACTAAATACAGCAGAGTCACTTTAATGACGATCTTTTAGGGATCAAGATCTCTGAGCCACACAATCTCTCATTCTAGGTGATTGGAAATAAACAGAAATCAATAAACCAGGATTACCTGGCAATAAACAAGAGAAGCCGCATTCATAATTTAAGGAGCTGTGTTTTATGCACTCATTACTGAAGAATGCACTCGAGTCCCATTCTATTTTTGCGGTGCATAGATTTCCTCCCAGCATGTAGTCTGTCTCTTGCAATTTTCTTTTCTTTTTTTTTTTTTTGAGAGGTGATGAAAAAGAGTCTCTGTAACATATACCCAGGAGCTCCTACATTCCCAAGCCTGCTCAGAGGCACCAAAGACAGAAGAAGGTGCTTAGCACACTAGGTGAGGGTTGGTTCCTCTGACACAACCTGTTGCAGACCCCTCTATGTCCTGCAAAGTGGGGGTGAGGAGGAGGGCAGGGCATGACATGCGTGTGGGACATGGAACGTGGGCTCTGCCTTCAAAGTGTTCACAGTGTAGCAGGAGAGGCAAATGTTAGAGACTTTGTCACTATCCATCCCACTCTTCCTCCTTGCTAGGGTGGCCATGTGGCATGGATCTGGACAAAATGATGAATAAGGAAGTCGGCCAAAGGCTCTGGAAATACGTATTCTGTTCCTAATAAAAGAGGAAGACTTGTCTGGTCCAACTGCTTTGCCTTCATCCTTGGGTTTGGATGGGACATTGGGAGCTGCAGCAGCTATCTTGTGACCATGAGGTGGCGAATGTGAGGGAAAGGCCAAGAAAAGACTTGACAAGCTGACTCTGATATCGTTAAATATATAAGATCCCAAATAAGCAGTTTTCTACTTTCCAGACTCCAAAATTGTTTTTTTTTTATTGATTTCAGAAAGAGAGGAAGGGAGAGGGAGAGAGAAAGAGAAACATCTGTGAGAGAGAACATCGATTGGCTGCCTCCTGCATACCCTCCACTGGGGATTTGGCTCACAACCTGGGCATGTGCCCTGACCCGGAATCGAACCAGCGACCTCTTGGTGCACAGACTCCAGTATTCTTAAATGTATCCCTTCTTTAGTCACTGCTGGTCATGTTTCCTGTTACAGGAACAGGGAAGACTATCATAATGTAGAGAGAGCAATCCATAGAGAGCAGCCAGAGACCGAGGTGATGCGAGGGACCAAGTGAGTAGTCTCTGCCTTTGGTGCTCATCAGTTCACCATGTGGCATTTTAATGATATCCAGGTGGGACTTGGAAAGCTCCACTGTCATTTTAATGCTTCCTAAGCCAGTCCTGTGGCCCAGATGAGAGTCCAAAAGGATTTCAAAACAGGAGGGATGGTTTTGGAGTTGGGTAAGCAGGGAGACACCTTTTCACCTGAGTAAGGGAAAACAGTTTCGCTGAAATATTCTGTAAGTATTTGCAATCAACACACCCTAGACTGAGCGGATCCCCTCCTCCTGCCACCACTGCCTTTCTTGCCTCTGACTTCTGTCTCGTGACTCTGCAGGAACAAGTCAAACACTCAGGGTCACTTGAGTCCTGCCGACTCAGTGTCCCACCTCCGGGCACCAAGTCTACCCAGCCCGCCTCTCACATGTTGCTCTGGTTTTCATTTCAACTGCGCTGGTTGTTTACCTGGATGAATCCTGAGATTCTCTAACCAGAAGCCTTGTCTCCACTTACCTCTCTCTTCAATGAAGCCTAGAAAGTATCACTAGGAAAAAAAAACACACACACCAAAGCTTTCCCTGTGCCGTTCTCCTGGTCCAAATTTATCCTAATAACTATAATTTTTTTTTTTTTAATTTAAGGTTCTCCACCTCTGGGTTCTAACATCGCCTTGTAGTGCTATCTGCCCCTACCATTTGCCCCTGTAAGCATTCCAAGTATCAATCAATGTTTGTCATGCTCTGAACAAGCCTGAAAAATTCCTGACAATGTTCTGGCTTTTACTGCTCCTTATCCAGCCCTATTTGCGCTTCATTCCATTGACACCTGGTGGAATTGTGCAGATTCTTCTTTAGGGCCCAACTGAAATACATTTTTCATGCAGCTTTTTCTTGATCCCTATGGTTAAAAAATAAAATATTCCAGCATGCCAACTCAGTGCTTTCTTCATATCTCACTGAATGTGCTTATTATACTCTGACTTAAAAAATATATATCTAACTTATGTTTCCCTTCCTTCACTGCACCTTGAGGGAGGGAAGGAGTCTTGTCTATAACGAAGTGTTGTGTTTGGGGTCAGAATGCATGCGCTCTGTTTCTGAGGTGGGGGCCCAGGGCCATCACAAGCACTTTAGATTCCCCACTTCTCTTTGGCAAGTTTGGGACAATGAATGACATCTACCACATGCTATTGTTATGTGCAATGGTATGAATAGCAGGACTCAGAAATGTTACTATTCTGTGGTGTGTCGTTAATGTTATGACATTATTTATTATTGGTTTGAAATCACCACAGGACTGTGGCAGTGCTGGGCTAGATCTCGAGTGAACAATATATATTAAAATGGGTAGCAGGTGCTCTTGGAACATCTGTTGATTTTAAATAGAATTGGGCAAGCCAGGAACCATGCTTAAAGAGTGGCGTGCTAGGGATGGAGAGGGAAGTACTTCCCCTGTTTGTTGGATGATTATTAATCCTGACCTTTGGAGGTGTCTGGGGCAGGAGCCCATTTATCAGCTGTTTGTCAAGAACAGGGTTGCTCTGGAAGAGCTTATTTGCTTTCAAGATACAAAGTATCTCATTGGTCCAGACAAGCCCATAAGCAACTTATCTTGCAATTCTACAACTATGTACCAGGAAGTCAATTCCTGATTTGCAGGACTATAGGTTTAAAGTAAGTCAAAGATCATGTAGTACTCTGGAAATTGGGACAATTTAACATTTTAATAGAACAGTCTTTTGCAAAAAAAAAAAAAAAAAAAAAAAAAAAGAGAGAGAGAGACTGAGTTTTGCTTCTCATTATTCCCAACAGCTTTAGCAGAACCAACCTATGGTTCTTTGGCCACACTAGCCCTGTCTCTCTTCAACCTTTAAGTAGAATTCTCTCTATAAAAGAAAGAGTAAGTGTAATGGCTTTGAATAAATGCCCTGTAAAATGACTGTGGCAATTATGCTGTTTGTAAGTACCTCTGAGTCCATTAAGATAAACATCTATCTTTGAATATTCACATTAATGCACTAGACTGTTCTTTCTTAGATAAATCTTACTTGAACATTGTGCAGTTAACACGGTTTATCATCCCTTGCTCCTTTTCCCTCCGATGCACACATTAATGCTTACAGGGGGAGAGCATTTAAATGGTCCTAGTCTCCAAACATCTTTAAATGCAGAGTAAATATATTTTAGGTTTTAAAAACCTTCATAGACTGTATAACCAGGAACACATTGGACTGGGCTCTTCATTTCCCACATAAGTAATATTTTGCAGGCAAAGACAATGAATGCTTGTGTTTAAAATAGTTTTAATATGCTTCCAATGGTTCAGTACACAGAGGTCCAAATGGAATCGAATTCCCTAGTTACTCCTCTATGAAAGAAGTATATCTCTTTACTTAGATCATAGGATAGATCTATAGCTATATTTGGGTTTTAAGCTTGGGTCCCAATTTCATTATATATATATATATATTTTTTTTCATTTCATTACCTTTCATAGCCAAATTGGGGGAAGAAAACCTCAAGAATCCTCAGTACTTATTCAGAACACTAGTTCTCTGCTAAGTGAGGGCAGACATATCCCCTAAGCAGTGTGTGGCTGTAACTGTCCTCTGGTTGTCACTGGCTATCACGATGCTGTTGGCAGCGGTAATGAACTCTTTAACAGTCAGTATTTAACAATCAGTGATGCAGAAGAACTCATTAATCAGGAAAGTGGCCATCGTGCTAGAACTAGGTCCCAGAAGCTTCTGCTGTCCCAGACTTCAATCTGCTTTATGGTGTAGACAGGAGAATCCTGTCGGGAGGGACCCGAGGAGCCTGGAGGTAGAGGACACTTGGGGTCTTGAGGCCACCGTGGCTACTTGCCAACTAGTATCAAAGTGTTTCAATAACTTAAACAGATTTGAACAAATTGTATGGCAAACGATGCTAAGGATGCCAAGGTGATACCTTCAAGCTGTCTAGAAATACATTCCTTTGCGTTGGGGAAGAATCTGTCCAGTGGTCTCCAGGGGCACGCCCAGCTGTGCCAAGGAGGATGCCTCGCCGGTCTTTTCTGAGCGAATGCTTTGGGGAAAACAAAACGGCTTCTGAAATGACCCCAGGCCTCAAGAAGCTTATAATTAAGTAGGTAAATGTCCTTAAATAGTCATACGAGGCAAGAAAGAAAAAATAAAAAGGCTCTCAGGGAAGAATAATTAACTTCTCACTGAAATGGCAGAGAGGAATTCATGGAGATAACGGTCTTTGGGTTTGGCTCTGACAGAGCAATAGGGTGTTAGTCGGCAGAGGAGGAAATCACGCAGGTGAATGGCACAGATCAATGCACAGAAGTACAAAGGAAGGAAGGCGAATAAGGGACTAGTTTGGTTACACATGAGCTTGGAGTAAACATGGAGAAGTTGGGTAATGGAAGGAATATATATATTCACATATGCAGAGGGAGGGAGAGAGGGAGGGGGGAAAGAGTGAGAGAAAGAGATTGAAAAAGAGAGAGACAGACAGATAGACAGATAAACAGAGAAAGGGAGATTGAGCGAGAGATACACAGATAAAGAGACAGACAGACAGACAGACAGACAGACAGAAGAGGCATTGATGACGCCAGGGAAACCCACCTGTGTTACTTGACAAACAAACCAGATCAAACACACACTGAGGCTGCACTAGCCAAGTGATCTTTTTACACAAACGCCAGCACGTTATTTGTTTAAACCCAGAAGGAATGAATGTTCCAGGCATTTAAAGAAATTGTCACATCAAGCTAATTTTCACTGCTGGGGACACGGTTGAATGAGGTCATTACGGTCCACACTTCAGAGATGAATGGAGCGCCTGCTTCCACCTCTGCTTAAGGCAGGACTCTGAGAAGGTGGAGGCCTTACAAAGGATTCCTATCTGTGGGTAAGAATGTTACCCTCTGTTTTGAAATTCATCCTGTAGAGTTTATCTGCCTTCCAACTGAATACAATGTTTAGCTGGAGAGACAGTTAAGGAAACCCTGCAGAGTGACTTTCAGCCCCACTGGACGGGACTCATGTGGTTTGTTCAGAACAGCCATGTTCGCACCTGTGTGTGTGTGTGTGCGTGTGTGTGTGCATGTGTGTGCGAGGAACAAAAACATAAAAGGGGCAAAGTTAGCTTTCACAGCTCAATAGCTTCCCAGCTGGAACACACTTTACGAAGAGAAAGTTACATAAAAGAAACTTGGGCAGCTTTAAACACCATCTGGACCACGCTGGGCTCCTTTGAGCTTTACCTGTTTAAGAAAAAAAAAAGGGGGGGGGCAACACAACAAAAAGTACCTACAAATACAACTAGAGAAGAGATTTTCTGATTCTTGGGAGATCAGATGCTCTTGCCTTCAAACACTGCTGCTCATCTCCTTTAGTCCTATTTGATGCAAGGATACATTTCTTTTTTAAAGTAGCTAAAAGAGCCTGCTAAAGTCCAATCCTAATTTGGTGGGGAAAAGATGTGCAAAAATAAACCCAGTATCTTTTAAATCTTATTTAAAGAGATTTCCAAACAACTCCATTGCTTTCTCTAGTCTTCAGAGCTATGCATTCATTCCAAGCCCCGCAGGTAAAACACTGATGTTTGCAAACTTACAGCATCATTCAAGCAAAGAAAGGAAAGCAAAGGCAATAATGCTAAGGGCACAGAACTGAACCCAGGACTACAACGACAGGGTAATAGGCATGAGCACACCAGATCTTTCATTTTCTTATTTTTATATTTGGAGCCAGTTTTGGGATATTGAAATGCATACGCCATTTTAGGGGTAGAATTGCTTTTGGCTCTTGCTTCGGTTTTTCAGCCGAACAGGATTCCATTTCCATCTTTTACTTAAGACATTAGCACATCTGAAGGAGAGAGGTTGGAGGAAGGGTTTAATTGTATCCTTTTATTAAAAGGGAGAGTAATATTTTCTCTCAGGAGACAATTTTCATGTGAAGTTTTAATTGCCAGGACTCACAGCCTCCCGTCAGATCATTTTTGTTTTCTTTCTGCATTAAGGGGGTGAGGAGGAGAGATGTGAAGAGGCGAAACCGCAAGGGTCCCAGGGTGAACCGAGGAGGGGAGTCAGGACCCCCTCTCCTTGCAAAGGGAGTGCTAAGGCTGACTCAGCTACACCCATAAAACACAAACAGCCTGTGCTGAAGGAAATCCTACAGTTAGGTATCGTGTTATAATTGTACAGAATCAGATGTAGGCAATACTTACTTTTATTTATTATTTAAATATGTTTTTATTGATTTTTGAGACAGAGAGGAAGGGAGAGAGAGAGTGTGAGAGAGACAGAAACATCGATGTGAGAGAGAAACATCTATCTGCTGCCTCCTGCATGCCCCCTACTGGGGATCGAGCCTACAACCCAGGCATGTGCCCTGACCCTGACAGGAAATCGAACCAGGACCTTTCAGTCCATGGGACGACGCTCAATCCACTGAGACACACCAGCTGAGCACAATGACTTACTTTTGATGACACTTTCATTGTTTTAAAAAGTTTCTCAAAGCCTGTTTAAGAAACTGCATGGCATCTAGACAAAAGTATTTCCTTTGACAATTTCAGGAATTGCATTCTTTGAATGGGGTTACAAAATGCTTTGGAAGTTCTTTTTTTGTGAATGTCAAAATAGTGAGGTTCTAGAGATTAAGCAATGAGATTTTGGAAAATACAGCCCTTGTACCATCAACATTACCAGTTGGTGTCTATGGGGCAGGAAAAGAGCGGAGCCATAAACAGACACTGTTTCATTATAACCAAACTCTTTTTTCTTTGTTGTTGTTGTTTTTTTAAATCCTCCTCTGATTCATAAAAAAGGCAATTTGGAACATTTTAATTTCTTTCCCCCCTTAATAACAGTAATGACCTTCTGGGTCAACATTTCCTCCTAGTTAATGATCCCTTAGCTGAAAGGCTGGGTACCGAAGACCCGAATGCAGCCTAGCCACTAACTGCCAATTAACATCTACTTTATCAGTCAGTGCTGTTTAAATAAAACAAGGCATATGCCAAGCTCTCCACAGAGGGCTGGATACCAAAATCATATCATTAAAAACACACTCCTATCAAGGCAAAGCTCTCGGGACATTTATGCTACCACAGCAGTCATTTCTCTGAAAGATAGGCGAGGGGCAACATGTCCCCTTGTTTCAGTTCTCAGCAGCGGGCCCTTGCCTGGAGAAGATGAGTCCCCTCATCCCCCAACTGTACACACCAGACACCACGCCAGGACTTAAAGGAGGAGCTGCTGAATTTCAGCGCTGCCCCCCACATGGGGACACCATCCTTGTCTCCGCGTCATGGTACACCTCCTGCAATGTCATTCTGTGTGAGAGGATACATCTCAGAAAAAAGCCCTGGCCAGTTTGCTTCAGCAGTTAGAGCGTCAGCCTGCAGACCAAAGAGTTGCGGGTTCGATTTCGGCCAAGGGCACGTACCTCGGTTGTAGTTCATCCCAGGCCCTGGTCGGGGTTGTGCGGGAGGCAACCAGTCGATGTGTCTCTCTCACATCGATGTTTCTCTCTCTCTCTCTCTCACCCCCACCCTCCTCCCTTCCACTCTATCTAAAGATAAATGGAAAAAATATCCTCAGGTGAGGATTAAAAAATGTATATATATCAGAAAAAAATCCAAATTCAGGTCTCTACTTCTATGGGCTTCTCCCTTCAGGTAATTGGATTCCGTTTCTTTCTTCTCCTCATGTTGTCAGCTCATTTAATTCATATTGTACAGTCCTTGGCAAGACGGTGGGAACTGGAACACTGTTGGCTAAAGGTCTCCAGATCATCATCATTATTATTTTTTTTATCCTCACCCGAGGACATTTTTTCATTTTTTGTTCAGATAGAGTGGGAGGGAGAGAGAGGAAGAGAGAGAGAGAGAAACATTGACATGAAAGGGACACATCGAGTGGCTGTCTCCCGCACGACCCAACCAGGGCTGAGGACAAACTGCAACCGAGGTCGTGCCCTTCGCGGGAACCGAACCGGATCTCTCTGGACCGCAGGCTGACGCTGTAACCACTGAGAAAACTGGCCAGGGCAAGATGATCATTATTGATTGAGATTTTAGAGCCATTATGGAAATGATGATAAAAATCACTATCATATACCAAGTCTCTGTCATTTATTCATTTTTTAATGCCCCAAAGATTCCAATATATGTTGGAATAAACAAAATAAATATTACCCATCATGGTATTCCATACACTAGCCCCATTAGTGGGTGACATTGTTCTAAAAATCTTCTTGGGATGACAATAATTATGCTTTTCATTTGTATACGGATTTTACTCTCAGAATACCTATGATGCAGACTCTTATCACTGGTGGTCAGAGGTCATACTCTTACCAGCCTTGACACAGGTGGGACCAAACCCATATCCTGTGGCCTCCACCTACTGTTTTTGCATTGTGACACTAGACTTATGGTTCAGGGACATGAGTCTGGCTCATGGCTCCCACAGAGAAGAGAGAGGGGTACATAATATCTTCCAAATTTTAGACAACTTTTATTAAAGCTGCCCTGAGCTTTCCCTTTAAGTGACAGCTTGTTTAAAATATGTCCTTTTAGGAAATAAAAACACAATATGTATAGCACAGTGCATGATGCTTTTTTCAAACTGTGGAAGGAGTCCAGAGGTTGTCAGCCACTAGTGGTTATGAACGAGGCAGATTTGTGCTTATGCAGTGAACACATTCTGCAAGATTCTTCACCTGCAACGAGGCAGGTAAAATCGAAATGGCATTTCTTCAAAGCCTGTGAGGCGGCGTGGACTGAAACTCTGCAGAACACTAAGAAGCCTTTTCTCCGTCACCTTTGCATTCATGGAGTAGACAAGCAAATGCATTTTGATGAGTGGCACCAGTAAAACAAGAATGATCTTGGATTCTTGCTATCAGCAATATAAGCCCTTGATTATTAGCTTTGGTGGTTAGAGGGTGGGAATTAGATTTATATAGACAAATGCTTCCATAGCAGTGAGTTCAGTTTGTATCCTAAGACACACAAAATGCCAATGGGTGTCAGTCTTTACTGAACTTCACTGTGTCCTTGCTCCAGACTGAACAAGAGAATTGGATCAAGTGAAATGTAGCTCTTTCTAGTATCCTTAGAATGGCATGCATGAGGAGACAGATCAGAGTGCTGGAACCCAGAGAAGAACCGAGGGCATACATAAGTTCTTCTTGTCCACCTACTTCCATGTGGTATGACCAAAGGACTGAATGCTGAAGTCCAATGTCGCATGGTTACAGATTCAGCACACTATCTTACTTTCTTGGATTCTGTACCCTTTAGTATATCAGATAAATTACCATGCATTTTGAACCTACTCTTTTTCCCATATCACACCACCACCAATTTCTCTATGTCATAAAATAAAACATGTTTTTATTTCCTTAGTTCTAGGCCAGCCATTTGAATTGGATCAACCAACCTTTGGTTTATAGTTTGACTAGTGATCAGAAATTAAACAAAGAAATGGGTAGGGAGAAAGACGGAATATCAAGAACAAGGAGAAATAACTCTTTAACATCTAATAAGATAAAATTATACTAACCTCTGACGGAGTGACATTCAAACTTTTTCATCTCACAGCACAAGTAAACCACTAAAATTCTGTGGCACACCAAAAATGTATTTTTTGCTGATCTCACAAAATAAATAGGTATAATTTTGATGAATTCACATTGCTATTGTCATTTTTTTAAATATTTTTTCTTTATTGATTTTAGAGAGAGAGGAAGGGAGAGGAAGAGAGAGATAGAAACATCAATGAGAGAGAACATCGATTGGCTATCTCCTGCACGCCCCTCTCTGGGGATTGGGCCCACGACCTGGGCATGTGCCCTGATCGGGAATCGAACTGGTGACCTCTTGGTGCATGGGTTGACGATGCTCAATCACTGAGTCACACCAGCTGGGCTGCTGTTGTCATTTTTTAATTTGACAATCTAAGGGAAAAGAGGTCAGTGCCCCACACCAGCTGAAAATTGCTGTTCTAGATGGATAGCTTGGTATGAGATAGATTGCTATAGGACTGATGGGTGACTATACTAGGGAAAGTTGCCTGAAAATCTATGATGAGAGCTGATGGGATAGGGGGCAGAGAGAATGCCTAGAAAGCTGGTGATACAGGCCAAAGAAGGTCTCTGCATCCACAGAGAGAAGCATTTTAGTCATCTGCTGCGATTGTGGAGGATGTAGCTGTAGAGATTATGTGGTCTTAAACAAAAGCCCCAATGTCCGAAAAGAAGAGAATCTGATATTTCCAAAGATCCAGAGACAAGCTAAAGTCTCTACATAGAGAGAAGAGTTGCAAGATGGATTTATTTAAAGCAACCACAGTATCAAATTGATAATAATCTCATGCTGTTTATGAAGTACTTACTATGTGCCAAGCACTGTGCTAAGTCATTAATGCATTCTCCCCAAAATAAAAACCATTTCTGTTTTGCAGAAGGGGAAACTGAGGCTCAGAGAGCCTGAGAATGCACAAGTAGTAAATGGTAAATCTCCAGTTCTGACCCAGATCTGTGTGATTCCAAAGTCCTTCACTTAACCACTAAGCTGTGGGCAGAGGCAGTGTAGGAAGGTCAAGAAGTACGTAAAAGGGGCTTTGAATCTGAGCAAAAATCTAAGAGTGTGACATGACTCTGAGGAGGCTGAGACATAAGGTATTATCACTAAATAAAAATGTAAAAACAGCCCTGGCCAGTTTGGCCCAACGGTTAGAGTGTTGGCCTGCGGACCAAAGAGTCACGGGTTTGATTCCAGTTCAGAGTACGTACGTTGGTTGCGGTTTGGTCCCGGCCCTGGTTGGGGTCGTGTGGGAGGCAACCAGTCGATGTGTCTCTCTCACATGGATGTTTCTCTCTCTCTCTTTCCCTCCCTTTCTATCTGAAGATAAATGGAGAAAATATCCTCGGGTAAAGATTAAAAAAAAAAAAAGTAAAAACAATTCAATTTGTATTTTAAACTAGACAACATAAGAATATGTATAGACCACGTACAGACCTGAGAATCTATACACTTCATTCGAGTATCTTCTCACCACCACTACCCCTTTTTGTGGAAAGGGTTTCTGTAGGTGGTCTACAAATAACAAAGCAAAATACTTCTCCATTATTTAAAGTATACTGCAGTTGAAACATTCCTCAGTATACCTAGTTTACTCCCTAACCTTTTCCTGCAGGGTAGTAGAGCCTCAAGCCAACAGCACGTTCTACGCCACGAGTCTAACATCAGTCCATCAACCTTACTGACACAGGTCCACCTGCAGGACGCTCGCTGTGAAAAGGGGGTGTGTGCCAGAGTGCAGCGGCCCGCAGCACACAGGTGTCTGCAGAGGAGTCAGAGAGTCGAGAAAGGCCTGGATCTGGGGTGGGGGAGTGGTTGAGGGAAGTTCTTTTTTTTTTTTTTAACCTTGAAATAGTCATAGTGAATCGTTAAGCCACCCGTTTTCTGGGAGGAGATACATGATTCTGAATACCATCAATATTGGGATGGAATCTTTTAAAGTTTTTCCCATATTGTCAAGAAAAAAGAAATTCTGATATCTCAGTATTTCCTGGACTAATTGAAGAGACTTCCCATGCCAAAAATTCAGATATTACTAGTTGGGACCAAAAGAACCATTCTGCTGAATCAAAAACTGGATTTTTTAGTGTTTTCTTTCTTTCTTTCTTTCTTTCTTTCTTTCTTTCTTTCTTTCTTTCTTTCTTTCTTTCTTTCTTTCTTTCTTTTTTAATATGTGATGTTTTTTGTTTGTTTGTTTGTTTTTTGGGTTTTTTTTTTTTCTGTTGATTTTGGAGAGAGAGAGGAAGGGAGGAAGAAAGATCCATGATAGAGAATCATTGCTCAGCTGCCTCCTGCACGCCCCCTACTGGGGATTGAGCCTATGACCTGGGCATGTGCCTTGAGGGGCAGTCAAACTGGTGACCTCTGGTTGCATGGGACTATGCTGAACCAACTGCACCACACCGACCAGGGCCCATTTTTTAGTGTTTTCAAATAAACACCCTTCAAAATTGAAATAGATCAAGAAATCCATGTTCATCCATCAATCTCTTCATTCATCTACAAAGTATTTTTTTTTTTTTTTACCTGAGATAGTCTCTTCAGCTCTATCCTCTACATTATTTTAGGTTTACTACCAGGTATTGCTTCCAGCAAAAAATCTTCCTTCTTCATTCTGACACTCTGTTCTATTTCTTACACTTATTTTTCAAGGGTATTTTCAATCTCCCACGGAATCTATTTCCCAACACAAACTTGGATTTCAACCCTGCCTAAATCTCTCTGCACCCCAGGCTCCTGTTTACATTATGATTTGGAGGAAATCTTTTTAAAAAGACAACCTGTATCCACAGCCATGGGAAAGACAACGAAGTGCAGGTGAGGAGCGGTATCTGCCTTGTGATGTGCACTCTTTCTGTTCCGTACCTTCAAGAAGGAGACAGAATAGTCTGCATCTTTCATCTGGTTAGTTTTTGTAAGAGGCTAGCAAAAATTAGATTAAGATAAAGGACTAGCCCAGACAACATGGTGTTTATTATAGTCTGTGCTGCTGGAGTCATACACCTCTGCTCCAAAGATTACTCTCTCGTCTTCTGCCTACATTGCCTTCCCGACCAAAACAACCTTGGGGGTGGACGGGTGGGAGGGGAATGAGAGGTGGAAGTTTCTGGAGAGCCAGAGAACAAAAATGTAATTGCCTGCCTATCAGCTCCACCATCATAATTACTTTCAAACTCTGACATGAGTTGAATCAGATGAACAACCAAATCAATTTTTGCAGTTGGCGATCAGTACATTCTTAGCTTATAAATTAAAATGTCACTATTGGAGTACAGAATGATGCCACTTCTGGCCTCCCCAGTACACTGGGAAGAAGAGAGGAGCTTCCTTCTCCACGCCTTTCACTTTTCTGCTCTGTCCGTCTTAGCCTCTGACCACACTCTTTGTTTCCTCAGTGTGGTCCTAGCATCTGCGTCAGTGCAGAGGGTCACCTAATACTGCATCATTCTATATAAAGAGCTCATTTCTGTGCATCAGAGAAGTGCATGAACTGTGGGGCAATCTAGAGCAGCACAAATGACAGTCTTCTACAATAGATGATACCCGGCAGGCACAGGAAGAGATAGCTGTGCCCTCAGAGAACCCGAAGGATTGGAAGAAGAAATGTTGCTATCGAAGAGGTCCCTGCTTTGATTTTGCAATGGGACTGTCACATGATCACAAAGCCTTGTGATCTTATTTAAATGAAAGAAGCATGGGTCACAAACCACACTGGTGCATTAGAAACTTTACAGACTCTGTTTGGTAAATATTTGCTGATTTCCCAGTCTGTGCCAGATACTATGTACAACACTGTAAGTACAAACCAATAGCCCCTATGGTTAAGCATTTCATAGTGTGAGATGCAAAAAGATTCACTGAATGTAATTATAATATGACTGATAAATGCTATAAAAGCAGAATAAGTAAATCACCATAGGAACAGGAGAGGAGTAATTAACTCTGAAAGTTGTAGTGAGAATGTGATTTTTGAGCTGGTCCTTTAAGGTTGCCAGCTCTTGTCTACCACAGTCCCACCCCATCCGCCCCAACATTTTACGCATTTATTCATCCACTCACATTCATTCCATCACTTACTCATTCATTCCTTAACCATTTATAAAGCATCTCCTTAGTGCTGTGCTCAGTACTAGGACCTGGGCTATAATGATGACTCAGCACAACCAGTTCTAGAGCAAGTGATGAGAGTGTATTGTTAGCTCTCTGCTGACTGGCAATTAGAATTTGGAAACAATCTAATCTGTGACTACCATATACACTGAATCAACATGCTTGGAATCAGACAGAACCTCAAAATTTAGCCTTGCTATTGAGGCTCATACTGTGAGACACCTTTATTGACTTAGCCAAAATGTCTAGTCTTTCAGTACCCAACTGCCCTTTCATTTACACACTGCCCCTGGCCCTCACCATCAATAAAGTTAGATAACTCACCCAAAATTACACAGCTAGTAGGCGATGAGGTTTGAATTTGAACCTAGGAAAACTGGATCCAGAATCTTTAGTCTTAATCGCTATATTTTCACTGACCTCTAAGTCCTAGTTCTCATACATAATAATTACCCAACAAATACTTCTTGAAATTATGAATGGATAAATAAGTTAATTAATGAAAACTATAAATTAATGAGTGAATAAATACTCCACATATGCCCAGCTCAACTGAGAGAAATTTAGGCTCGGTGGAAAAGAACCAAGATCGACACTTCATTGGAAGGAATACATTTGAAAGAAGATTCAGAAAAAAGAGACCCTGGAGTACTTTATGTGATCTGTGATGGAAAGCATATAAGATATTAACTAAAGAGATTAGCTCCTTGGTTTATGTATCCATCTTTGTGACCTTTCCCAATATTGACTTCTGGGTTTGTTCAGTGTCTGTAATCCCTTAGGCTGATATTTATAATCTTGAGTGATTATGTTCTATTTGCTAAGTCCTTCCTTGAAAACTTTGAAATAGAGAGAGCAGGTCAGTGGTGATGCCATCCAGGGCACTGCCAGCTTGTGGTTATCTTGCTCACCCAAAAGCTTACCTCTTTCTCATCTTTATGAAATAAGTACTTCACAGCTGTGTGTTTTCATGCATTGAGATTTCCCTATGAATCTGAAAAGGCCTCAAGATTAAAAAAAAAAATAGGTAGAATAATCATGGAAACTAGTTTTAGGACCTTAGAAATTGGATTATTATCAGAAACCCATAGTCAGACTATCCTTTGCATTATCAAACTCTGGTAAAACATATTCAGTCACCTAATGGACTTGCTTTCACAAACCCTTTGCTGGTAAATCAGCTGGAAAAATCTGTCCAAATTGTTATTATTTCTATGTAAATAATAACACACGTGTGATTTCTATATATTATGTGTTATGCCATTATCAACTGCATTCAAGCAATGGTAACTACATGACCGAGGCTTCAATTTCACCAGATGGTCTATGCTCTCTGAATTGGTTACTAGATAAAAAAGAGCAAGTATGTGAGGGTAGCCTTTGGTGATGTTGTGAGAAGGATGGTTTGTAACTCATAATATTGGGGATAGAACAGGAAGTGAATTAAATATATACACAATAAGTTAGTTTGCTTTTCCCAACATTGAAATCGTTGAATGCAATGGTGACTTAGATTCTTGCTTACTCCTGTATTTAATGCTAAAGAAGGAATATAGTTTGAAGAGTGATGCAGTGTTGGTCTGGGGTGGTAATACAGTGTATAATTCTGTGACTATGTGACTATTTATGTAACAACCAATGCAGATTTACGTTTAGCTTGCTTTTGTATAGGATTGTGCATAGCACTGTTTTGTATTAAATATCATTAGAGACTATTTAATACATGAAACAATGAAATTAATGTTTATATATTTTGATACTCATGCTAGAGTTGAGCGTTCTAACTGATGGAAGAAAGGAAGATTCTGAGGTTCCGGTTTAGTGCTCATTAAAAGACCAAGTGAGCAAATATTGCGATAAGTGCCATGGACATGCAAGGGCCTCTGCCATCTGCCACTTCCTGCTATGCTACCCAGCCTCACTTCCCAGTGCCATGCAGCTGCAACCCACTTCCAGCAAAGCCAGACTATCTGCTGTTCCAGGTGAGCATGCGGGCTGATCACGGCATTCTGCACAGGTGGCTCCCTCTGCCAGGGCTGCTCTCCCTCCCCTCACCTGCCTGGTAACCCTATCGGTGCTTTGTGGCCCAGCTTCAGCATCAGCAAACCACACGGTACTGGCTACAGTCGGTACTCAAGGCACATTTGCACCAATGAGTCCGTCCTTGTTCTAACATGAGGGTCTAGACAGGATCAGCTTGCCGAAGGGCTAAGAAACTCTTATTCAATATGACCAGCAAGGAAGTCAGAAATAAGTGTCTACTTTTTCAAGTTGTTTCAAAAATTTGTGTAGATTTAGTTTCTTTTAAAACATTAGTCCTGTGCTAATGCTATGGTTGAAATTCCTGGTTGTGAGAGTCAGCTCTCTGTCTTCACTGGGTCTCAGGCACTCTTTTTCCCCCCGAATTTGACCCAATCCCACAGAACTCAGGATCGATGAGGGCCTTGCCCACTGGTCACGTGTGTCGGATTAGATGCATTACTCTCTGAATGAGAAGACCTGGCCTTTGCTGCCGTCTTATCCCAGGATTCCAGCTCAGGAACAGCTTTTTGAATAGATAAGTGTCTCTCAGGGGTGTCAGAGAACTCACTGATGAATAAGATGCAGATGACCTTTGGCATGCTCCACTAATCGTGTCACATGAACTCATAGTACTCTAGTCACTAGATAATGGGCAGCCCCTACTCCCGGAGGAAAAGCCCATTCCTGGAGGCAGAGAGGGGACTCATACCAAACAGCTGCATTGAAGTGGACACCAGATGGGTCCTGTTATCCTGACAACATAATTAGACAAGCACACAGAGAGACTGTACTAGGATACTTGGTGTAGGCCTTTTTTTTTTTTTTCTAATAATACCCTAACTGACCAACAATAGGGGGAGTGATTAAATAAGAATGAATAGGGGGGTGGAAACGGAAGGAGGGTGTCAATGGGGGAAAAAGGAGAAACATCTGTAACAAAAATAAATTAATCAAATAAAAAAAATAAGAATGAATAAAGAATAAAAATGTGCCTGAATATAGGTTTACAAATATACATCTACGTTACATGTTGATTTATTCTATATATGCTATTGTAAAACCTGTTTTTTTCCCACCTCTTCGTATCAGGAGCACCTCTCCACACCAGTGCATGTGTGTGCAGTTATTGAAATCCAACTGTAAGACCCTATGAACACTGGTGTTTTTAAAAACTTGGAGTTTATAAAACTATTTGAACTGAAAATAGGGAGTGTAAAAAGTATTAGAACTTTTTGTCTTACTTATTAACTGGTCACGCTGGACGCTTGATCTCATGGTGTAGAGGGGGTGATTCCCTGGCCGGAATGATCCTACGTGGGACTCTCATGACTTGTAAGCAGGGATTCATTCATATGGACAACATTGAATTACCTGGCACTATGCTGTTTGCCGAAGATATAATAATGAAAGAGGTACAGTCTAATGGGAAGCAGTACCTAAATGAGCGATCTTTTATACCAGAGCGTGGTGAAGGCCTTATGAAGCACGCATCCACTGTCTCTCTCCCCTCACCACACCACAGCAGCCACCGTAAATGGATAGGACCACACCCAAAGGGTTATTGCAAGAGTAAATGATCCAAATCAAGTAAAGTGCCCACGTTAGCAACCGGGATATAGTAACCGTTCAACAAGGAGTAGAAAGAGAAGAGAAAACAAGCCGTTCTGTGGAAGAAGGATGGGGAGTATGTGTGCAGGTACTCAGAGTGAAATGTTGGTGTAAAGGTAGAGTCTGCAGGATTTGGATGCCCTGTGAGTGAAATGCTTGGCGACATGTTTTTCTTCTACTTTTATGCTCAGCCATAGTTCTTTTCGCATGCCTCCTGCTGTGTAAATCAGCAACACTATCTGATAGGTTGGAGGTAAGCCTCCTATGCAGCTAGATATACGGTATTTTATGCAAGTTTGCCTAAATGTCAGCAAGGTAAAGCACAGACATTCTTCAACTTGATAAATGGAAACGCTAAAATAATTTAGACAAGAATGTTGGTCTTAACTGACTTATAGAAGCATGGTGTGTGTACGACGTGTGTGTGTGTGTGTGTGTGTGTGTGTGTGTGTGAATGTTGGAAGAAGATGCTGAAGTGGAGGGGGTAAGACCAACTTACAAACAAGTGTAAAAAAAACAAATCACAATATTAGTACCACAATAGAGAACAAAATAGAATAATGGCACTCCGAACGTGTGAAGGAACATTGTTTCCCAGACTTTGAAGGATTTAGCAGACACCCTAGGATACAAGCTGTCTGGAGAACAGGTTTCCATAGATGAATGGCACTGCATGTTTTAATCCCATACTTCCGGGCCTAGATAAAGTCACTTGGCTACTTGTTCGCCTCTGGAGCAGACGTGCCACTCAGAGTCCCCTGCGTAACAGTCACATGCAAGCATGTAAGGAAATGCTCTATTACTGCCAGCTCTCTTGCCTACAGCTCAGAGGACGAAGGAATGGGGTCTGGAAAAAAGAGAGAAGCATGATTTATTAGGTGACTCTAAATGTCACCGTAGTGGATTCTGTCCGCAGAGAAAGGCCAGATTCCAGAGCTGGGACGGAGGCATCCAGCAAGATAAACAACGCAGCTTCTCCCTCATCCTCTTGCCATTCTCCGCCTCTTATCGGCTGTGCTAATATTTAGAATGTAATTATTGCTTTCAATGATTAAACACTGTGCCCCTTTCATAGTATTGATTTTCTTTTTGAAGGGAAAGTTTTTTTCTCAGTGGATTTCATTCCCCTCCTTAGCTTTATGGGGATGAAAACAAAGCTTATAAACATGGTCGCAACTGATGCTGAAGAAATAGGGTTAAATAGGGGGCAGATGTCCCATGTTTTAGCGTTTGAGGACTAAAGATAAGACCAGAACATTTCTGCAAAAAAAAAAAAGGAACCTAATAATTTCTTTCCAGAGGTAAAAAGCTAAGTATCATGGGACAAGGCAAACTATTACTTAATAATACTGCATTTACAAAAGAGTTCAATTTTCACTTTAGGACTAACTTATTGCATACTGCTACACGTAGCTAAATACACTTTCTTCATTTTCAACATGGATGCAGTAGAATAAAAGTTAAATAAATTGTTCAAGGTAAGTGAAGTACTTATGCAGAAATAAGGACTCAAACTCACTTTCTCTTAATTGCCATTTTCCCTTCAAACTCACTGTCATCCTCACTGTCATCGCCAATGGCATTGGGCAATGTTAATGCAACCTGGGGCTTAGCCCTTCTGTTTAAAAAATAAATTAATTAAAAATCAATTAGAACAAAGAAAAAACCAGGCCAGGCCCATTTAACCTCTCCATGAAAATGTTTGAATGATACTACCGCTGGCATCACTGACAAGTGGTGATGATGAGAATTTGGGTGACGGCCACTGTTGCTCGTTAGGTCTTTCTTTGTCAGGACCTGTGCTAAATAAATAGCACGACTTCCCACATATAAGCCTCAAAACAATTCTACAAAGCCAGTTCTGTTATCAGATCCCCCTTTTACAAAGGAAGACATGGAGACTAAGAGAAGATAGATACATTGGTCAAGATAATAAACTGTTAAGTGATGGATATATGAAATCATCCTACCTAACATCAGACCATGAACACGTAAGTCACGAGAAATGTTTGCCTTTTCTTTAGGGAAAAAAAAAGCATTCCACTGGGAGCAAGGTGAGATGAGGAAAATGCTGCAAGCTCTGGGTCACACCCACGGGTCAGCCATGTCACATCTCCCTCACACTGCACGCAATCTCCTTTCCTCAGGACAACGCCCGGGTCTGTACACGTTCCTCTTTCTAACTACTCGCATATGCAAGTGCAGCGTTTCACAAATCAGGTATGTGCAACTCGAATCTAATCAGCGATGAGGAAAGAGTTAATGCACTAATTTTCTTGCAAGAAGTAAATTGCCAGAACTTGCTTGATTCAGTAGTGCTAACACTTTTTTCCAATATTTCGTCTCAAGAAGTCACCAGACTGATTTCTCTAGAGGATGGCAGAAGTGAGAATAATAATGTGCTCAGTTACAGAACTCGAAAGAAGCAGTTCCAAGGCATCCACTCACCTTGTTTCCAATATGAATCAGCATTCCCCCAGACATCTTATACAAGTTAATCCAGGATGCAAACTATTGACACAGTGAACTTACGTGGTCACACAGAGTGACTGCTGGAAACATAGGGCTCGTGTCCAATGCAGGGCCAGGGTCAGGAATAACCTGAAGCTTCTCTCAAGTTTTTGGCTTCCAAGAGCCTCTTAAGGCACAAGAAGTGTCTTTTAATGAACTTCTTTCTTTTATTTATTTGTTTGTTTGTTTACTTATTTTAATCCTCGCCAGAGGACATGTTTTTCATTGATTTGAGAGAGAGAAAGAGAAAGAGAAACATTGATGTGAAAGAGAAACATTCATAGGCTGCCCTCGACATGCACCCCAGTGAGGACAGGACCTGCAACCTAGGTATGTGCCCTGACCAGGAAGCAAACCTGCCACCTTTCAGTGCACGGGACGACGCTCCAACCAATTCAGTCACTCCAGCCAGGGCAAGGGCCTTCTTTCTTTTGAATTCTGGCCTTTTGCCCACGTGAAGAGTTAAAGGTTTTCTTTTTGTTATACAAGCTGATTCAGCCACTATAATAATACATATAGTCAAAACATAAATTATTTGATAGAAGACTGGATATTGTTGCTTAATTGGGAAGAATTCTAGTGAGATGAATTTCTATAGACACTTGAAGATTTAAATGAATCCTATCCCATTTTTGCTCAAGCTTCCGTGGTCTCAGGAGACAGGATTGGGAAGGACAACAGAACATGTTTCTCTAATCTACTGGCCAAACCCTCTGTGTCACATCCGAGGGAAGAATATTCTTCATATCCAGATAGGACGTAGGATAATTGTGTTGAACTGAGTGCCAAGTTCACTGCCACTTTGTAACGTGGAAACCCAGTGAAGGAAAGTCCATCTGGTGGCAATGCACTTCTGGTCAGTTACTAGTGACTCAAACACTAGGGTCAAGAACTACAAAAGACAAATATTAAATGTATGAAATATATATTAAAATATGCCTCTGCTTTTTGCACTATCTCTTGCTATTCTATTACCTCACCAGAGGGCCCTCGCTCTGTCTCATCACCTCCCCATTCCTTATTATCACCTCAGAAGGTAAAAAGTCTTTCTTTTTTCTTCTATTAAATGCAGCTCATTTGCTAGTCACATAATTATGGCAAATGGTTATGAAGCCCATCTGTCCTGGAGCCATCACCAGTGACCATCATCAGTGACAAACTTGTACTGGAGGGCTTAGAATTCAAGCCAGGGGCTCATGAGGCAGAGGTGACGCCAGGCTGCCCTCCACATGCAGCCAGGCTGCCAGTCAAGATTCTGCTGGCATGCCCTCGTAGGTCTCCGTTCTGCTCTGATGTTTGATAGGTGCCCCTGGTCAGTGTGAGGAGAGATAAGTCAAGATGACCCGGAAGAGATCGTGTGCCGGGGCAATGCTCTTTGTATTTTAAGCAAACTTATTTTTTTTAAAATCTTTATTATTGAGAGTATTACAGATGTCCCCCCACTTATTTTTGTTGTAAGACCCCACCTTGCTATTTGTATACTATAGTTTTTTACTCATAACCTCTATTTGAATATTTTTTCTTCTATTTCTTCCCAGACTTTTTTTTTTTTGTCTTTCTGACTTCTTTCCTTTCCTCCAAAGAACATTCCACAGGCCAAAAAGCTGTGTTATTTCTCGAAGAGATTTTTAAAAAGGTTAAGTTATTCAAACTTATACTTGAGGGCTTAGATTTTAAAATAATAATAATTATATTTTTCAAATCCCTGGGAATAGAACTGATATTTGCATTAGGAAGTTTGGGGTCCTTTTTTTATTGAGTCAGTTACCAGCTCTATATCTAGAGATAAATGTTCTTTTGTTGTTTCAGAATAATTATGACTAGGTTTTAGCTCACTTGCTTCTTTCGGAAGGGAGGGATTATGCCTGCTGGCCCACAGTTGGGTATGATTGTACTTGAGTATTAAAAAACTACTTTTTTTTTTTTTTTAACCTTGGACAAGTCTTTTTCATATGTTAACATACCCAGCTCCAACATGCTGCTGAGTCGTGGAATATACAGGATTCCTGTCCCTAGTCCCATTCTCATGTCAGAGGCTGAAATTTTTCATGGAGACAAATTCTGTCCTCCCACTCAGTCCCATTCAAATGTCATAAAAACGTATGTTGGTCTGACTGGCTATGACCAGATAAACGGCACAGATTTCCCTTCTTCCAGGAAATGCATCTTTCATTTGCGCTTCTTTCTAATCAAGACACTATATCCCTTCCTGAGAAGAACGCTTATTATTTATGGGATAACGTGATTGCCTAGCTTGTTAAAACTTTATTTTAGGAATATCAAATTTTTACTTTAAAGGAATAGTCTCAATGATTTATCAAATTAACTACTTTACTGGAAATAGGACTTCAAGCCTTTTCGTTGACTGTCACATAATAAAGCAAGCGTGGTGGCATTACAAGTGGACAGAAATGTGACTTCTAGGAGGATGTTGCTTTCTTAACAAGACTGAAAGGAGACAGCTCCTTTTAATTGTTCTGGATAAAGACTTTACAGAACTATAGGTAGGCTGTTTTTCTACTGAACCTAAATACCGCCGAGAGCAATGACTTAGAAAAGCAAGGTGTACGTTTTATTGGGCTTTGTTTGCTATCGTAAAAGCCGCAGAAGTAGCACTGTGAACAGTAAAAGACAGGGTCTGCGGACGTGTGCAGCGTCGGCGGTGAAGACGTTATTGGGTTGCTGGTGAGAATTAGCAGTTGCTCTCCCTTAAGCTCCAGCAACTTCTTGTTAAGTAGGAAGTGTACCCCGTTTATTAGGAAGACGTTTATTACCGGGTTTTAACAAGAGGTTCTGACTTGAAAGAGTCAATAGGCCTCTTGAACGTCCTGCTTGCAGAGAGTAAGTAAACTACTAGATCATTACGCCAACCCTCAAAGTGTTTAATTTTACTGCTACTTTAAAAATCTCATCATCACCTATTTGTCTTCCCCTCCACACCTTGTTCCCCAAGAGCAGATTTATGAAATGCTGGAAACGTCCAGTAGAAGACGAGGATATTAAGGGAAAAGAGATGCAAAGACAATTGGGTCCAATTGCTCTCTCCTGCAGATGAGACGGCTGAGTCTCAGCGTTTCTGCAGCTTCCCTAAGCAGCGAAAGGCGGGAAACTTGTGATAGAAAGCCAGTTCCCGGGAGGCGCAAAGTGTTCTGAACAAACTTTGTGGTTGGACCAATGTCCCTTCAAGGCATCTTCCAACAGTGAGCGTGTGAAGTTCATTCCACGTTCAACTCGGCTGTTCTATCGCTGGTTCCCTCTGGATCTTGAACACAGTGTTGGCCATTTCCTAAGGGCATGTATTTAGATAAATAGCGACCATGTGCTGTTCATACTTGTTTTGTCCTTTAGGATGTCAAGGAGGAAGGCGGGGAGCAAAAGTCACATGAACATCACCCCAATAATCTAAACTTAAGGGAATTTGCTAATCTTGCTCCATGAAGGTAATCCCATCCTGTTCCAAAAAGGATTGCCTTCCTGGGGGAAAAAAACAAAAACACATACTTGGCAAATTCTCTTAATGTCAGTGCCTAACCGATTCTGCTTTAAAGGAGAATGTATATTTAATGGAGGGAGAAAAGTATATTTCTTATTGCCCAGTGACTTGAAGTGGCTTTTCAAGCGGGCACCAGCAAAATATTAATACGGCTGAAAGGTTGTGTCTAAGGTCACACACTACAGATTACTACCAGACTTGAGCTTCTGGTCCAGGGTTCTTCCCACTGCCTTATGCCGTACCTACTTTGAAACTAGATGGATGGTACCAAATGCTTTGTATCATTAAATTAATGATACAAAAATACACATATGCTTGGGATTAATATGGGAGGGAAAAAGAGCAGAGCTCATTAAAACTGCAGGAGAATTTATGATAAATCAGCCAGGCAATATCGCTATTAATTTGGCCTGTCCTTCTCAATGGTGTCAGGAAATCCATCAATGATCAGATATGGTTACTGCCTCTGCTGGAGCCTTTCAGCAGGATGGGACCACCAA
This sequence comes from Tadarida brasiliensis, assembly GCA_030848825.1. Lineage (NCBI taxonomy): Eukaryota > Metazoa > Chordata > Mammalia > Chiroptera > Molossidae > Tadarida > Tadarida brasiliensis. The sequence goes on along the minus strand of CM061257.1, from coordinate 225,142,029 downwards.
CATGCCAGGGATGAAAAGACCAAAGTGGTCTTACTTCACCTACGTTGCTCTGACACCAATGCACAAGAAGACCAGACATACTGCATCTCCTGTGTGTCTTATTTCACAATCGCCTTGCTTTTGCTTTCAACTGAAGATGCTGCTAATCTGAGAGCAATAAATAGCTCTTGAGGAAAACTGATTTGCTTACAACTGCAGTTTACCAGCTTGCTTGGAGAGGTGTGCCCAACCCAAATACCCTCCTGAAATGCAGAAATTGAGCACCATTTGGACTTGGTGGGCACTAAACACACCTGGTTCTCAAGGTGAAGCTGGACCTCGGCGCTCTGGGAATCACAGCTGATACAGCATTCCAACTGGGCTCAGGCGTCAGTGGGTGAATTTCATGTGAACACGAAACACTTGCTGACCAATCGCTGAAGAGGGATCATTGGAAAACACCCTGTTCTTTCTTTCCTTTTCTTCCCCAATGGCTAAACTTTCAGATTCTCACCTGGTTTCATTTTCAGGCCCCCTATGGAAGCAGACTGGAAAACTGGGTCAAAAAAAAAAAGACTCTGGTCCCAATTCCCCGGGAAAATTATTGTTACTGGGAGCACCTTGACCACAGATGTCTTTTGAAATGACCAAGTCCATTAGGTCTAACAAAGTTGGGCTGGAAGCTCCCCAGTTCTCATTAACATTTTCTGCTTTGGCACAGGCCAGAAAACAGCACATTATCTTGAGCAGAATATTACGGTTTCTTTTTGTTCTCTGATTTGACTCAGTAATGATGTGACAAAGAAAGGAAATCTATAAGAGAAGAGCACATTTTTCAAAGATGTATTTAATGGTAAAAAGGTAAGTTAAGGCTCATCTTCACATTTAATTCTGATTGATATTTACTTCATTCAGATGTTCCATTTTGCCCCAGAAGGCGAGATCCTCTCTGAAAGCAAAACAATCATTCTTTTCAGAACAAGAAAAGGAAAACTTTCTTCATGAATGACTCAAAAGCAAGATGACTTATTTCTCGCTTGTCTGATGGTATCAATCCAGAGCGGGAAAGGGATAAGGAACATACCCTGAAGAATGTTTGAGAATCAAATTTCAAAATCAGACGCACTTCTATATTTTGTGAGGAAATCATGATTTATTGCAATTTTCCAAAAAGTCATCAACAGTTCCTTCAGCCTAACTCTGGGTGCCTCATTCCCTAGGATATGCTCTGCCTGTTTTGTTTTCAGACTGAAACAGAGATATGATCATTTTTTCCAGGGACTATTACAGTTCCTCTAAGAGAATACCAAAATAAAGATCGAGATCAGAGTTTTCAGGCATAGAAGCCAGAGAGCAAATGAAAATTACCTAATGTTCAATTATAAGATTGGGGAATGACCATTATGTAAAGATAACTATACAAATAGGCACTGCTTAAGCTTAAATGTGGAAACCAAGATTTGCATAGAAGAGAAGAGGAAGAGTCCTTATTTGCTTTGGAAAAAGGTTCATAATAGGGTTCATTCAACAGCACTTTCCTCCACATCCTTAAGCAGTGGCTTGATTTCTGAGGATTCAGTTCCTTCCTACCTCTTCAGAAGCCTGCCTAGCATATAAAGCAAGCTGTCCCAGAGCCACAGAGGTAAATACGAAAGATGTGGTTAAATGTAGTTGTGCTTGTCTCTCTCAGCTCATAGGAAAAAAAACCCAGCTGAATAACAATAGAAATGATGGAAAGGTTTTTGTTTTTGTTTTTTTAAATAAATCATTAAAACTGACTGGTAGGGAAACATAGTGAACTATTTCTGTTTAAAAAAACAAACAAACAAACAAACAACAACCCCAAGTCCTCAGGATCTTTTGTTCATAAAAATGCTAACAAGGTATTTTTAGACCAAGACAGAAATAAAATCCTTTTATCAATCATTTATGACCAAACAGAAAGTAAGGGGCTTGCACTGTGGAAGAATCTAACTTATGTTCTAAGGAAAGTAATAATAATATATATATTAGGCATACAAGAATGGCAGTCTTAGGTAGTTGAGTAAGAATTTTCTAAGGTAAGAATTTAAGGTTCTATTCAGAGGGATAACATCAGTATCATAATGAGAACATTATATTCTCAAGCCTTTCTCCAGGAGGGAAAGATTTGGTGTCCTATCTAAGATTCTTCCTGGTCACCCTGACATCTTACTTTATATATATATATAGTCAGAAGTTGTAAATAATATCAATGACAAAGTCAAAGATGGCTAATGAGGAACAGTCCTTCTGGCTCCAAAGAAGTACTTAAAGACTCTGACTTTGCAGAATGAGGGATGGATAACTCAATCAATAAGACAAAATGGTATGAAATTCTATAACCTTCTCTGATGAGGAGGGGGGCTGTGTCTTAGTGAGTGGAAAAATCAGGACCATTGGGTTCTACTCCTGGATCTCATTTTGACTTAGTTTCTGTGACCTTCATTAAACAGATATGGTTACAAATAAATTTGCAAGGTATGCCAGAGGTAGGTCAGAGAATCATAAAGACAACTTGCTGAAAGTCTAAACTCACATTGAACAAGGACTAGAAGAAATTCAAGTCCAAAGGCAGCAACAGAGAGGTCCACATCTGTTGTGAGTGCAAATACATGATCAAGTTTGCCAATTATTTAAAAAATGCTAACCAATAAGGGTTTCATGTGTAAGATAAAAGAAATTTGAAGTGCTTTTCCCTGTTACTCTTTCCTGATTCATCACCCAGACTCACCCTGAATGTGCCCAGTACTTATTTTCTCCATTTGGGATGAGTCCACACCCCTTCCCAACCCTGAGTACTAATCAGAAAAAGAAATATAGAACTTACCCTAATCTAGCCTTTCTCTGCTGCCAACCCACCCTCAACTGATCAATTATAAGGACTGGGAATTCCACAGCCTATTAAAAACAATCATGCAGATAACAGAAAAGCATGAAATAAGAGTCATCAAAATGATCAGAAAGTGAGTGATTTTTGACCACCCACAAGTCACTAGTTAGCATCCTGGCCTCTCAAATAACCTCTCTCCTCCCAAACCATAGTTATGCAATTATTGTGGTAATTAATTTATTGTCATTCTGCTAGACACCACTGATAATCAACACAAACAACCTCCTGAAATGTATGAACTACTAAGGAATATATTCAGATATATAAGCGAGACATCAGTTTAGTGTATTAAGTACTTTGAATGGGAAATCAAAGTACTAGAAAAACATCGGGGGTACCTCTAACCTCAGCGTCATGAAGGGTAAGAAAGGCTTCCCAAATTGGTGACATCTAATCTGAGACTCAGGAGAAGCAATGAAAGGTGAAGCCAGTATTGATGGCAGTGTAAGATTGCTTCATTTAGGGGAATAGCATGTTCAAAGGCTTGGAAAGAGATGCCAGTAAGGTGGATAATCACACTTTTAAAAAATTATTTGTCTGTTTGACATAAATTATCTAGCACTGATACTACTAACAGGCACCAAGATGCAGGTATGGGTTTGCTTGTTTCTGAACGTGTGCAGCCCCAGAATATGCCTCTTTGGCAAATGGATCATTTTGAGCAAAAGGCCATTGAGAACCCGCAGATTATTTTGAGTGAAAGGCCATTGAGAATTCTTAACAACTCTTATCAATGGAGAATGCACTGACTGAAACCACAAACCTTATTAAACAACACTTGTATACTCTATCTTTCCTGGTAACCTTTCCATGACTTGCTTCCTCCACCCAGAATCCAGAATCCCCGTTTCCTTTATTTAGCCTGAGATGGTATAGAAGCCCAAGTTCTAACACTTTGGGTTACTCGTCCCTGGGTGCTTTCATGTGTACATGCACAGTGCACGTGTTAATAAACTGCTGTTCTTTTTTCTCTTGCCAGTCTAATTAACAGGGGCCCAGGCAGGGAACCTAACAGAGATAGAGAAAAGATTGTTTCCCTCCCCTACAGGTCTCATGCATAGTCAAACAGTACCATATCCAATTTCAAATGTGGACACACACTCTTTCCACACTGATACACTGTAGCGCAGAATGGACAACCATCAGATACCTGACAATCTCTCCCAACAAAGCCAGAGACGATTAGCTTCTCACCGCTCGTAGCAGGCAGGGTTCTGTAGGGCTGGATGAGAACTTTCAAGCACACTCCAAACAGCTCAATTAGATCAACAGAAAAAGCCTCCTGAAGCAGTTCAATAGATTTACTGTACAACGTTTTCCCTCTCTTCACAATATTAAAAAGAAAAAAAGCATCGGCTTCTTCCTGACCTAGAGTTGAAAGGTTGCCCTCGCCTTTTTGAGTGCCTCCCTTTCAATTTAGCCTGCTTTCCTTTGTAATCTGCTGCCACCACAACACCTGCAACTCTTCAGTCTGCTGCATATTGATCAGGGAGAACAGGCCCCTTCTCCTTCAGTGGGCTCCAGGAAGCATTCCAAGTTGCTGTGTGTTTATACATTTGACAATGGCTCGAAGACAAGGAAGGGGTAAAAGGGCAAGGGCACCCGTTCCACTGGAGATCACAGTGCAGAGAACAACAAGGAAATAAAAAGACGAGTAAAGCTGCCAGCACCCTCCCTTTATTGAGCTCTGGTGTGGTTATTAGGTACATGTGGGGAAGACAGAGTGAACATACGGCTTCTAATACATCATCTATAATTCAGCACTGGGTGGGAGGAAAGCAACTCTTCATATAGTTGTCAGAAGGAGGTAGTAAATACTGTGTTTTATTGGAGGACATGACCAAAAGGAGGGAGAGTGAACATTTGGATGGCTTTGCAAAGTAACTGTGTGGAGTATCTCTAACTCCTTATTCTTCCATTTTCAACATTTATAATCCACACTTACACTGTTTGCAATCTAAACCATCTGCCTAATAATTTAAATAAAATTATCAATGCTTATTAATAAAACAGCCACCACAACACTCACTTACTGAAAGCCTACTGTGTGAACTATCCCAGCCCTTTTAATTTAGAGTTCACAACGATCTTACAAGGTAGACACTATTATTCCCATTTTACAGATGAGGAAACTGAGACAGAGTTCCAACAACCCACCCACGGCCACAAAGCAAAGGCCTGGCAGAGCCCCCTGAGTTTGCCTCCAGGGCCCACGTTTTTATCCACTGTGTACTAATTGATTATAAATATCAGTGACTCAACACTAAACATATAATTACTTTTGCGAGATTCCTTCAGTTTTGTTTTTGTTTTTCACAAAGCAGTTCTTACAACCTGATGTCAGCAGCAGCGTGATGTTAGGCTTGTTGCATTGTGATACATCAATGGGTTGAGATATACAAGTTCAAAAATGTACTACACGACTTTAATAGATTGGTTCTTGTGCACAGCCTGGGCCATAGCTAGCCTGAGCCTGTGGAACTCCACAACAGAGTATTTTGGATTGGGAAATGTGTAGGAAATGAACCACATTTTCGGAGTCTGTGGTCTTCCTGTATTATCTTCCTGGAGAAGCTGTAAAATAACTTTTAGCTTTTTCTCACCTGTTCCAGCCAATCCACTATTTCCCAACAGCCATCATAATTTTTAGAAATAAAACTTTATCATGTTACTGTCTGGTTTAAAAGCCTTCAATGGCCTCTCATGGAACTGAAAATAAAATTCTAGTGGCCAAGTTCTCAGGAAAACCATGTCCCAGGTCCTCCATGTCACAGTTTCTGTAAACTACCTGCCCTTTGATCAGTTATAGATGCAGCTTTTGGACTCAAGTGCGGCTTGTAGAAAGCTTTGAAGTCTCATTTCATCCCTGGCTGACTTGGGTATCAACTGCTGAGAGTCCAATGACCCATTTTGTACCTGAGGGATGATAGAAGGGAAACAGTGGCAGGTAGATTTTCTTTCAGCCCTGTGGAAGGTAGGAGGGCAGAGGAAGTCTGCTTCCATCGAGTTTTATCTGCTCTAAAGGAACACGGGGTAGTTTTAGAGGTTCTTAATGAAGTCACAAAACAAACAGATGGCCCAAAAGCAAAGGATTAAGGGGGTAGGAAAGAAGATGCTTTTTAATATATGCAAAACCAAAAGGAGGCCAGCTCCCAGCTGTCTTTTTTTTTTTTTTTTTTTTTTTCAAGGACAAGGACAAAAGAAGACAGATTTCTCCCTAGGAATAAGATACGGAGAGTAAAGGACAGTGGGCTGGATGATTTCAGATCCTTTAACTTCCTAGTAGCAGAATGGAAAGCGGGTGCATTTTGAGATCAGACCTAGCTCCAATTCCGGCTCCACTCTTACTCAACCTCAGTTCCTCCAAGCATACAATGGGAATGACAAGAGCAGAACCCCAGGACTGATGTGATGGGTAAATGAGATGATATATATAAAGTGTCTTTCAAGGCCAGGAATAACATGGCAGATGCTCAATAAGTGCTAGAACCCCTAACTCCATGTTTTCCAAATTTGCTTGATCATGAAATTGAACTGGAGTACTTGCCAGAAAGCACATTTCCAGGCATCTTCCTTAGAGATACTTTTTCGTTGTGTCTGTCGTAGGCCCAGGAATCTGTATGTCCATGAAGGGCCTCTAGTGAGTATTATGGTCCAGGAAGTTTAAATAGTGCCCTAGCTCAGTAGGCTAAACCCCAGGGATTTGTATCTAAACTGGATCAAACTGGAGAGGTCTGGAAAAGCCTACTGCTATAAGTGGAATTTTGTCCACCCTATAAATGACATGTTGAAGCCTTAGCATGTGAACTTGTTGGGAATAGCAAGGTTGCAGATGTAATTAATTAAGTTAGATGAAGTCATACTGAAGGAGGGTGGGGCCCTAATCCAATATGACTAGTGTCCTTATAAGAAGACAGCCACGTAAAGACAGGGACACTCAGGGAGAGTGCCATGTGATGAAGAAGTCAGAGATCAGAGTTATGTAGCTGCATGTCACGCGCTATGGACTGAATGCGTGTGTCCCCTACTGTGATGGTATTTGGAGGTAAGGCCTTTGGGAAGTAATTAGGTCATGAAGGCAAAGACTTCATTAATAGGATTAGTGCCCTTATAAAAGACATTCCAGATAGATCCCTGCCCCTTTTGCCATGTGAGAACGTAGAGAAAAGATGGCCATCTGTGAACCAGGAAGTGAGCTGTTGCCAGACGTCTTATCTGTGAGTGCCTTGGCATTAGACTTCCCAGGCTCCAGAACTGTGAGAAATAAAGTTCTGTTGTTTATAAGCCACATAGTCTATAGTATTTTCTTACAGCCACCCAAACAAACAAAGACACCAAGGATTCCCAAAGATTGCTGGCAAACCACCGGAAGCTAGGAAGAGGCCAGAAAGAATCTCCTTACAGGTTTCAGAGGAAGCTGAGCTCTGCTGATAAGCTTGATTTTGGACTTCCAGCCATCATAACTGAGACAGAAATTTCTGTTGTCACCCTGACTGTGGTACCTTGTAATAGCAGCCCTAGGAAATTATTACACCTACTAAAAATCTTTTCCAATCCCAAATTGAGGACCACATTACAGCAGACCAGTCATGGCAGTGAGAATGAGATATACATTCTCCCCATTTTCTGCTGATTGAGCAAATTTATATTTGATTCTTCATTTCAGTATAATCCATTCATGTTACTCCTTTCCCTTTATTGGTTTAAAAATGAACATGTGAGTTAATCCTGATCAATAAGATGTCAGGGTAAGTAGAGGTTAGTGGTGCTGGAAAAGTTTCCCTTGTACCTAAGAGCTGATTCTTTCTTCTGGATATTGTCATTTATGGATCTGACATCTGGAATGGCTATAGACATCTTACATAGAGGACAGCTAGTCTAAGGGCAAAGTTGACGTATTTAGAATGGCGGAGAGAAAGAACCTGGTCTATTTTGGCATTACTGAGACACTGAATTAACCATGGAGACCCCACTCTACATTTGGCTTTTTGCTCCTTGATTTCTCCTCCTGCACTACATCATTCAGTTCTTTACCCTTTCTTGAATTCATGTTTTTAGCCCTATACTTTTTCTCTAGGTAACTAAGAATAGTTATGCCTCCCACCAGTTTGGTTTTCCTCCTTGGATAGGTTTTATATCTGACTTTTTACTTAAAGTTGTCCTGGATAGTCAATTTATCTTCTGAGCAGCTCTTGTTCTGAGACCATGCCTCAGCAAGTTTTTCTAGTGGCCCCTCATAGGCATGACTTGGGTCCATTTGAGGAAGTCTGGCCTATTACAGATACATTGACAAAAGGAATAGAGTCTCTGGTTGCTTCTTCCATACACTCCACCCCAGCTTGACTTTCTCCAACATCAGTTATCCTTAACATAACCTGCTCTGTTACCAGTTAAATCCAAGGACCTCACTAGAACTAGTTATAACCAAGGAATTGTTCAACTTTTCTACAAGTAAATGCAGAAACAAAATCCACAAAGCTATACAAGAGCTGTATTCCCAGAGAGGGTCTTCTTAAAACATACAATGCACTTAGCAACTCCATTGTCAGGAATTTACCATCTTTCCTTCCCAGAAGCGAGCTTTGACATTGGCAATAGGAACCAAATCATTGAATTAAAATCCCTTCTAATAAAATACTTTGGTCTTGAGGCATTTACCTGTGTCTGTATTTGTGTCATTCATATTTCTTTAGATGTCACCCTTAACGTTGCAACATAGTCACAGAACAGACTAGCTATTCAAGTGAGATTTCCACCACAGAGCTCATAGGGGCAGAGTTAGGTTATATCCTTTGGCTGAGCCTCAGTTATAACTTTATTTAATTCCTTTAACTCAGTAGTAATTTTTTTTTAAATAAGGTAAGTATTAAACACATTTATAGGACATCACAGCGCTTTCTGAGCTCAGAAAAGCTTTGAGAACGAGACAAAGCACAAAGGGCAAAGCCAGCTGGTGGGAGCTTCTTCATCACTGTCAATGTTACATCCCACAGACAAGTTAGTTTTTCTATATATTCAGCACTCCTTACGAGAATGTTAATATCTCATGATTCTTCTCCTTATCAATGCCATACAAATTTAGTTGGAATCACAGTTATGTTTCATAGTCATTTCTTCTAGGGTAGGAAACTTGTAAGTGGATGGAGGGGCAAAAAAAAAAAAAAAGGTAACAAGTCAAGGTTTTGACTGCTTTTCAGCTTTACTCATATTGTCCTCTCTCCAAAAAAGTAGTCTGGGGCCACAAAACCACTATAATTTCTAGGTTTGGGAGTAGTTAGTATAACAAAAGTTTGTGGTTTAAAGTAATGAGGGCTACTAGAACCTTTTTGACCCATATTTATGCCTCTCTATTGGAGGCAGACATTTATCACACTATTTTTTCTGACATTCACATCTAACCCTTGTTTACTATGCAAAGAAGCTTGGCGATCAACAAAAGCAATCTCCCAATTTCTTGCTTATGTAGCATGTAGGCTTTTGTTTAAAAACAGGCAGAAGAAAAGGAAGACTCTCATTAACCTCAATCTATTAATCTATCCAGTAGGAGCAGAATAAAGAATAAAACTCCATACAAAGGAAGTATTCAGAAGCAACACTAGAGACAATATATTAAAATAATGTATCTGTTTTAAACAGTCAGTGTATAATTGCTAGGCTAAATTTAATCAGGAAATTATTTTCACCAACAAAAGCTCTGTTTTTTTAAATATATGTTTGTTTATATAGAATTGACGATTTTTCTTAGTAATGGCTCACAGGTCTTAAATATGAATTCTAATTAAACCAGAATCTTCTTCTACTTTGCTTCATGACTCAAAGCAAGAAGCTTAGCATAATTTTCTTGACCATTATATACTTGCAATTATATGACCAGTTGTTCAGGGAGTGGTACAAAGTAGAAAGCAGAAGAAGAGATAATGCTTATGTAACATCATGGAATGTTAAATTTGGATGAGACCATGGGGTTGATTTAAAAAAGTGTTTCTCAAAGTATATCATGTGGACCTTATTGGAATCACCTGGGGAGCTTTTAGAAAATGCTTATTCTCCTAAGAAGCCTGAAACACCAATCAGTAAGAATATACACACCCCTATGTTCACAGCAGCACTATTTACAATACCTAAGATCTGGAAACAGCCCAATATCCATCAATAGATGAGTGGATTAAAAGCTGTGGTACATATACACAATGGAATACTATGCAGCTGTAAGAATAAGAGCTCTCTTACCCTCTGAGACAACATGGAGGGAGCTGGAGAGTATTATGCTAAGCAAAATAAGCCAATTAGAAAAAGATAACTATCATATGATCTCACTTATTTGTGGAATATAATAACAAAATAAGGTGATGAACAAAATAGACCCAGAGACACAGTAGGGATCAGACTGACAAACCTCGGAGGAAGGGGGGGTGGGATGGAAAGAAGTAAACCAAAGAACTTATATGCATATATGCACAACCAATGGACACAGACAACAATACTGTGAAGGTGGGGGGGGGGCGGACAGGAGCAGGGAGGGGAATGTCAATGGGGGAGAAAGAAGAAACATCTGTAACAAAAATAAATGAATAAATTTTTAAAAATGCATATTCCCGGAAACCACCCTAGACCTAGTAAACTGTTGTGGGGTAGGGAATAAGTCACTCTCTGTTACCCTCAAATCGGTGTGCATTTAAGGAATGGTGGAATCACAGTTACTTGAGAAGTTGTGTTAGAAGATACATTCCCCTCTATTTCCTAAATCCACACATAATTCAGTTTCCAGGGAAATTTTACAAAGCTATCCAGGTACGGCCACCTTCTTGGGAACCACTGACCTTATCTGATGCCTTTATTTTACTGACAGAAGAATGAAGTCGAGGAAGGTGTGACCCATCTAAAGTCATGGAGCGTACGTGACTGGCGGAGCCAGGACTCTCACCTGGCCCCTTGACATGTGCCATACTACAGATACCTGACGGTATTCTTTTCAAACACCTTTTTATTATAGAAAATGTCAAATGTACAAAATTAACCAGCGTCACAGGATGAACCTTTGTGTACCTGGCACTCAGGTTACCTCAACGAGGATCACTGCATGGCGGACTTGGCTCATCGGTCCCTGCACCACCTGCCTGCTCCAGCCCGTTTGAGGCAACTCGAGAATCATATCATGTCATCTATAAATATTTGTTTGATTACATTATTATGAAACACCTACAAAATCATGCTCAGCTTCTTTGTGCTTTAGTTTTTGTCATTTAAGAAAATAAAACCATCAAATATTAAGTTTGTAAAAGCGTATATATATATATATATATATATACACACACACACACACACACATATATATGAGTTATGATATACTTCTTTCTCTCTTGTCCTAGAATTAAGTATTTACAAAGCATACTTGGTTTGATTATCTGATCAGCTTCATAATTGTTTAATCTCAGTGATAATATAGGCTCTGAAATATTGACTTATGATGGGTAATTTAGGGACACATGAACTTAGAAATAAAAATACCATATAATAGTTTATTTCATAAACCCAAACATAATTAGATCAGAACAATAAGTCAAGTAGCAACCAATCACCTAGAAATTTTTAAAAAATTGGCCTAACTTTTACTTTTATTTAGAGGTATTTTGATTGACATAGTAGCCTATATAACAAATCCTGTCAGACTGTATTGCATGCAAAATGTTTACTTACAGTAAACAGGAGGAGAGGATGAGCGAGAGGGAGAGGAGGAGGGAAAGATAAGCATGAGAGACAGAGACCAACTCATGCACATTTTACCCCCTTCAGTACAAGGAGTTAATTATCATTATGGTAAAGTATATAGCGTATGAATTGAGGTTATCATAGGGCAATCATCTCCCAATTCAATTAACAAGAGGTACAATATCTTGCAAAACCCCAAGAGATTTAGAATGCCATCTGTTATTACTACCTAATGGTTAAAATGTCCAAAAAAAAAAAAAATAGACTTTGGAGAGCAGACTTATTACAGGAAAAATGTTGCCTGACATATTTCTTAAAATTCTGAGAGGAAATTAGAATACTGAATTATATTAAATAATGCCTTTCATAGTGCTTTCAGAAGGCATGCAGTTGATTCTAAATTTTTTTGTTTATGTTCATTGTTTTGAGGTTCTAGTTTTTAGATTTAGCATGAAAACAAATGCCGTGATTTAAAGGAACACATCAGTGAATCTCTGCATTTAAGGAATGATGGTGTGATGCATTTCACAATGTAGTAAACTAAATCTTATAAAAGATAAATGATTTGTCTCAGATCATAAAGTTAATTATTTGAAGAGTCTAGTATTTTAATTTTGCTAAGAAAATATGTCAGCTGAATGATCCAACAAGTATTTGTTGTCTAATATATTGAGGAGTATTTAGGAGTCCAATAGAGTACATGCTCTCTAACCTTGAGAGGGTTACAATCTAATTTGGGAGATAAGATACTGGAACAAGAGCTACTTTTTAAAATGGTATTAAATTATGCAATACACATTTATAACATTTTGGAGCTGAGATAAAGAAAAAAAGCATTAGTCATTATGGGTAAGGTGACATTTAAGCTGGGTTTTAGGGGATGTAGACCTGCATTTTAGCTTCTAGGAATTTGCAACCTAGTGTTGGAGGAAGGTGAAGATAGACAAGGAAAGCACGATTTACGTTAAAAAGCAGATGTTCCATTATATAACTAAAAGCAAAGTCCAGTATAAATACAGTAGTTAATAAGTGTCATCAGCAAACAACAGGAAGCAAAAGGTTTCATGGAGCAGTTAGGCTTTGAGGGACAAATCGATATGGCAAAGAAGGTGGGGTGCAGAGGGAGACATCCCAATGGCAACATGGGTAAATTCAAGGAGAGGCCAAAAGTGGCAGGCTCGTTGCTGTAGTGGAGAAATGATTGGAAAGACAGACTGAGGCTGGGTTGTGAAGAGCTATGAATTCACGCTTAGAAATGGAGACCTCCCCTGCAGTCCCAGAAGTCATCATAAGTATCCTAGTAGACTGACAAGTTGTGATGGTGTTTGGGAAAGACAACTCAGGAGACAAAGGAGACTGGGCCACCGAGCAACTAGAAGCAGAGAGGCTAATGGAGAGGGCATGATTATATTTCAGAAGAGACATGAGGTTCCCAAAGCAGGACAGTAGCAAAAGAAATAAATGAGAGAAGAAATGAAATAGTGATATTGTCAGTTGACTGAATATGAAGGGTAAGAGCAGAGTCAAAGCTGATTCCCTGGTTTTAGTGGAGGGGGCTGAAACTCAGTGGAGAGGAGAGTGATCCACTAACTCAGACAAGGAAAAGAAAGAGGGGAGGTTTGGGAGTGAAAACGATAAGACAGCTTTATCCAGTGACTATGAGGGGCCAGGCGATCAATACAAGATATGACAACATGAAAAAGGATGCAGAATTGAGAATATGTTTGTTTGAGGCACACTAAAAATGGAATTCTTCATAACAGAGTTTATTTTTGGAGTAGTGGTAAATAATGTAAGGTACACAAAGTTGGGGGTTACCCCTTCCAGAATCCCTTTCCAGTAGCTGGTACTGCCCTCTTGCCCTGACCACAGCTGGCAAGAGGACCTGCTACCCCATCTCTTCTTTTAAGGGCAGAGTTCTAAGTGGCCCTCCCTTGTATTCTGGGCCTCATTCAATGCTTTTCTTAACTTTGTCAGGTCCCCAACTTCACTCTTTTATCCTTGACCTTTGTATTTTGTTTATTCATATTACTGACTCCAGGCTATGACTGAATTCTTCCACTTCTGTTTCTCCATCACAGAATATACTCTCATTGCAACCCAACCACAGGCAGTGATGCCATCTGAATTTCTAAATAAGAGCTAAAGATCGCCAGTATACTTGGAAGGGAGTTCAGGAGACATATTTTGAAACTGAAAATTTCATACTGAGATCTACATTTATTTACATTGTATATTAGAGTGATAGAACATTCTAGAAATACATCTACTCACACTTTGTGTACTTTGTCTTTTTTGGGTCATTATTGCTGTTGCTGTCATTTATGGTATCTGATTATTAGTTTCCTATGGTTGCTGTAACACATTTACACAAACTGGCTCCAAACAGAAATATATTCTGTCATAGCTCTGGAGACCAGAAGTCTAAACTGGTATCGCTGAGCTGAGATCAAGGCATCAAGGGTTGTCTCTCTGGAGAACCTGTTCCGTGAGTGTTCTAGCTTCTGGCGGCTACCAGCCTTCCTTGGCTTGAGGCTGCTTCTCTCCAATCTCTTTCTCCATCTGCATATCAGTTTCTCCTCTGCACATGCAGAGAATCTCCCTCTGCTTCTCCCTTATAAGTGTACTTGTGATGCTATTTAGGGCCCATCCAGATAATCCAGGTTATCTCTTCATCCCACTATCCATAATTTATACTTGCAAAGACGCTTTTTCTATATAAGGCAAAATATACGGTTTCCAGGGATTTGGACCTGATATCTTTGGGGGACATTGTTCAGCCTGCTACATACAAGTGGGCAAACATACTTTCTCAAGCCACCTCATGGTGACATTTTCAGATAGTCCCTCCTTGTGGGATCCTGAATGTCAAGATGCTAGCTTAGATATGAATTATGATCTAAAAGGGATCTGGCCTTTGATATCAATGTTGGTCTATACCTATTTAAGCCAATCTTCAAAACAGTAGTACCATGTGATGAATTCCATATGAAGCCCACCATTTTTTGAAAGTACTCTCAACTATGGTTTTAAATATTAAAATACTTTTCTAAGAACACTGTACAATGATATGACGTATAGATTTCATGAATATTATGCCAAGCCAAAGATCATCAATTCCCACTGGTGACATTAAGATGATGTCAATGTTGTAGGCCACAAAATATGCAGCCTGACAAAAAAGTGACAGCAATTGGAAAATTGTTAAAGTGAAAGATAATATAAACTCCATACTGAGACGTAATATATGTGGCAGAAGTAAAGATTTATGTAGTTACACAATAGTTGCTGATAGCAATAAAATAGTACTGCAGTCAATGTTTTTAATCACTTTACTAAAAAGGGGGCAAGTGCCACAGAAGATCTAACAGTGGATAATTCAACATTTAATTTTATTATGGATGTCAAATTTTCCATTGTTTAGATGAAGCAACATTAGAATGATATTAAGATTACATTGCATGTGTTAAAGATATTTTAAGTTATCGTTGGGTAACTGGTGAGTGACTCGAAGTCATTAAAGAGCCAATATTTCTTAAAATCCACACCACAAATTAGAGAGCCCATGGGCCAATAAGTGAGCTCTCCATGAACTGAAATGATGTTGCTACACTTTTAAGGAGTTAAAAATATAGTTTGGATTCTGTACTTGGTCTTTGAGGAAAGAATAATATGTATAACTGTAAAGCTTCTAAATAAAACAAAATAAATGAAGCTTGGATGTTTTGAACATCTAGGTGTTTGATACACCTCAAATAGCTGAGAAGATTAACTGAAACTTTTTATTTTTTAATCTGCTAGTTTTCGAGTCATGGGGTCATAGCTAATGGTCCATTTGAGAGGGACACATTAACCATTTCACGTTCATTAAGAGGTTACATCTTGGTAGGAGAGGATAAAGGGGGGATAAATGGTAATGAAAGGAGGTCAGACTTGACTTGGGGTGGTGAATACACAATAAAATATACTCTCTTAGCAACTTTCAAGTATGCCTGAAACCTACATAATTTTATTAACCAATATCATTCCAATAAATTTAATTAAAAAAAAAAAGAAGTTACATCTTTCCTCTCACCCACACAGTCAGGCCTTGTTATTTTATAAGCCCTACTCAAACACATCTACACATACATGTCTACACACGTCATTGACAGACATGCATGCAGCAGAGCAAGCTCAACCATTTTACTGAGCGCTTGAGCCATGCGTGAGCCCTGCAAAGCTCCTTCTGCATTTCTGCAAGTCTAATACTAATGTTTAAAAGATACTTGAGCAGGCCAGGCAAATAAACATTTCAAACTCAGATTTCAAAATACACATATCCTGATAACTCATCTAGGTTATGTTTTGGATACTCACCCTCATAAGCACTCATGAATATCATATTGGTGGTATCTTTGTGTCGGAATTTCCCACAAAATTTCTCACAATTTTATTATTATAATTTATTATATTCTTAAAATTAATTTCATTTGTTTCTTTTTAATTTTTATTGTGGTTACTAAGAAATATAAGATAGGACTACACTCGACTGTCACTAGGTGATGAGGAGTATTAATAAAGGTCTCAGCTCAGTGGAACAAGGTAGGACCCCAGTAACTGGAATCTTGGTCTGCCAAGAGAAGCAGAGGTGTTCCTTTCAAGAAAAGTAAGTGGCTGAAGTATTGCGTTCCAGGAGTCCAAGAGGGACCAGCAGCAAGTGTGAGTCAAACCTCCTCTGTGCCCCAGAACAGGATGGACCCTAGTCAAGGGCAGGGCTGAATGCACTAGCCAGAGTCATCAGGCCCTCCAAAAAGATTACAGGCTAATAGGACAAGGAACTGAGCAGGACGTCCTAGGGGAAGCCAGCAATAACTCAAGAGTAATAGAAGACTTCCCCCTCAAAGACCCCATTAGATCAGAGAACAGATGCATGCTGAGCTCTGCAGAAGTTCCTCAGGACCCTCACAGGAGAAGTGTTCAGACATTTTATAACCGTGTTCTTTTCCAGTCATTTCCTTCTGACTTACACCCAACTCCTCCTTTGAGGACAGCAGCCATGTGCGAAGGTTGAAGTTTGAAAGTTTACTTGCTTTTGATTTATGTGTTCAAAAATTACCTCTGGGCAATATGGAAAACCCATTTCTCTTCCTGGTTCCATAACTCACAAGACGCTGAACATATTTTTTTCTAAAATTTTCCTTTCCACCAACAGTAAGGTTAAGCCAACATCAAGCTCAGAAAGTATGAGGCTTTAAAGTCTGAATTTTCAAGGCCTGTTTCTCTTCAGTGAGTACTTCCTTCCAAAATATTATCAATATAGCTAGCTCTCCCTGTTGCCATGGAAAAAGGTATTCTTGTGTAACAATTAGAAATTGATGTATTCATATGATACAATAATGTACATAAAGACCAAGTTTACTTATTTTCCCAAATTTGTGTATAAAACCACCAAAGTAGCAACAGAGTTGACATTTGCCTTTAAACCACAAGGTCTTGGACTTGAACTACTAAAGCTATGGAAAATGCGGAGTTAACAGAGTGGAAGAGAGGGTCAATAAACCTTAATATTCTATGGTTACAAGGTGCTATCTCAGAAATAGAGGATTCAATGGGTCGAACTCAAGGACAGCTAGGCAGCAAATCCAGTACATTTCACCCCCTGGTACTCTTTAAGTTAAATACAATGAATCAACCCCACAAACCAGAATTTTTCCAAACTTTAGGCTATTGCTTTGGTACCATCTATGTTTAATCAGAATTCTTCAACTAACGCTTCAGAGCTTGGTGACCAACTTTCTCAAGAAGCCACAGGGTATTTGGTCCAATCATTTACTGAAAAGGGGATCAAAGAGTGAACTTCCTTGTACTTTATAATCAAATTCAGGAATAAGGGATATGGGTGGGGAAAATGAGGGGATGTTAGTCAAAGAATACAAACATTTAGTCACAAGATGAATGAGTTCTGGGGGGTCTAATTTATAGCATAGTAATTATGGTTAATAATACTGTATTATATACTTGAAAGTTGCTAAGAGAGTAAATGTTTTTTTAAAAAATTTTTTCTTTATTGATTTTAGAGAGAGAGGAAGGGAGAGAGAGAAACATCAATGAGAGAGAACATCGATTGACCGCCTTCTGCATAGCCCCTCAACTGGGGATTTGGCCCACAATCGGGGCATGTGCCCTGACTGGGAATTAAACCAGAGACCTCTTGATGCATGGGTTGACACTCAACCACTGAGCCACACAGGCTGGGCAGAGAGTAAATATTAAGTGTTCTCACCACACACACACACACACACACACACACACACACACACACACACACAAATGTGTTAATTATGTGACCTGATGGAGGTGTTACCTAACCTAATCATATTGCAATATATGTGTATCAAATCAACAGTTTTTGCACCTTACACTTGTACAGTGTTATATGTCAATTATATCTCAACATGACTGGACATTGTTTTATAAAGAATAAGGTATTCAGAAGATTGTGAGATTCTGGTCTCATTTCTGTCACTAATTAATTAGCTATGTGATCCTAGAAATCATTTCAATGTCCTGGGCCTCAGTTCCTTCATGTTTCAATGTAGGAGTTTAAATTTTGAAAAAATTAAAAATAAACTGTATATTTACCTTCACAAAAATATGCCAAAAATAGGGATTGTGGGTGATTTTTGTTTTCTTATGTATGCTATTTCCAACGAATACATTTTTTAAAAGGCAGTACAATTACGAGACTCCCCAAAATTTTATAGGTGAGGTGATTTCTTATTTATCTTTCTGGGCTAGGGTACTGAGTCTCAAATATACAAAAAATAGTGTGTATCACATGAGACTGCTCGGACACCTGCCATTTAATTATCAGCCAAGCTGCTCATCTCCCAGCTTGCCATGACATCTGGACTGTAAATGCCATGACATTTCAGTCATTCAGCATTCCCAAATCAATACACCCTACATCTTGCATTGGCCCCTAAATTAAAAGCCAGAACTTTTAAACAGAATTCCAGAGTATACGCAGAATTGGATCCCTTTTTTACCAACAGCAGAAAAGCTCCACTTTATAAATTATAAAGGGATATTGGGAGTGGTGGCTGGCTGGGCAAAGAGTGAAAAGGAGAAATAAATCCATTCAGAAACGCACAAGGTTAGAGAAGGTACAGACCATGAGCTGGCCCAAATAGATTTCTACCATCCTTAATGGAAGATATTTGGTAAAAGATCTGATATCTTCAGCGACTGCAAATCAGTGAATATTAAATAAATGATCCAAAAAATGTCGTGGTGGCAGGAGTGTATTGCAGCTAGCTAGGATCATGTTTACGTTTTAATTTTAATTAATTGTATGAGCATTGGAACCAGCTTCTGGCACATTCTTAGAGCAAGCAAAGCAATGGAATACTCTTGGTTCCTGTAGGGGCAGGCACGTGTCTGTGCTGAAATCACAGGCGACAAGGACAGGAGGACGAAGATAAACTTAGGTATTCTCCTTTTTGTCGACCCTTCTTACATATTATAATAAAAAAATTAACACGTGGTGCAATGATATCATCTCTTACAGATTTTTTCCTCCAACTATTCTTCTGTTAAAACATAATCAGAGTCATAAAAAACAAGCCAACACATCAAAATCCAGCTTTACATAATATATAGCAGTTCATAGGTTGAGAGAGAAATCTGTGAATTTGGCCAGAGAAATAAAGAATTGCTGCGATCCTACACAGAAATGGACCAATTCATTATTATACACAGTAAAGGTTTTCGTGGCATATTGTCTTTTTGCCTGAAGGAAAGAAGAAGAACAACAACAAAAAGAATGACACCCCTGGTAACTAAAGAACATTATTAAAACCAGTTTCTGAAAGAGTTTAATGACAACTAAATTCTTTTACCTTAAGAGAACCAAATTGTGAATCTTATTTGCCACAGTCAAGTTGTGGTATTGCTGGGTGTTGAATGGCAGGAAGATTTTATTTTTTATTGTGTACTCTTAGGTTACTCGGGGCAGGTATTTAAAACACATTTTTGTTTTAAATTGAATTATGATGGCTTTTATGGATATTGGGTCTGTCACTTCTATCTGCCCTTCATCCCTCACCTCCAGTTTTTTGGTGCTGCTGCTGCTGCTGGTGGTGGTAACATCAGAACTTATACTATTCGATTAAATAAATTAAATTCATAGATAGAATTTTAGATAAACACTAAGATCTTATTGATTATAATGACCTTAGCTTGAGTTACTTTAATTATTCATCCACTGAACATTTTGCAATTTGGTAGATTCATGAGAAAGATTTAATTTTATCCAAGGGCAAGACCCTTAGACAGAACATTCATTTAACCATTGAGCCTGCTATATTACAAATACCAAAATATGCGTTTGAACAGTCTCTTTTGAGCCCTAAAGGGTCATTGTCCTTTCATCATGTCATCAAACCACATTAGTACAACATAAATAGTGATTAAGAGTATAAGGGTTCAAGTTCTATCTCCAAATGCACCAACTATATGAACTGAGAGAAGCTTCTTAAGCTTTTCTATTCCTCAGTTTTTTCATACATAAAATGGAGACAAGAGAACCTTATTCATAAGGGTGTTGTGGGAATTAAGTGAATTAATAAATGTAAAAGTATGTTAAACAGTCCCTGGCTCATAAGTTCTTAACACGTGTAGCTATTATTATGGTGTCATTATGAATGAAACTCACAAAAGACCCAGTTTGAAATCTAGGCAAGTTCCGTGTTCTATTATCTTAGATGACTACAATTCCCACATGGCACCTTAATTTATCGTTTAATAAAAATAGGTTGCAAATTAAATTTCCTCTTGCCTAACAGACAGGTTGGCCTTATATATGAGCAGGTGAGATAGAAGCCTGAGTGGGACAATTTAAGCTCCCCAGATAGGGCCATGAAATATACCTTTTTTTACCCCCCCCATATACCTCCTATTCCATATACACAAGAACTTATAATATTCAATTAAATGAATTAAAAATAGATAGAATTTTGGATTAACACTAAGACCTTATTGATTATAATGACGTTAGCTTGAGTTACTTTATGGGATATATAGGGGGATCCCAAGGACAAGGTATGCAGAATAGATCCATTATAGTAAAAACAGAGAGTCTACAATGGGGGGAAAGGAGAAACATCTGTAACAAAAATAAATTAATTAAAAACAAACAAACAAAAACAGAGAGTCTAAGACAAGGTGAGTACTGCCCGGTGTGCTCTATGGTCTCAGAAACACAAACAAACAAACAAAAAAACCAAAACAGTGTACCAGGAAACTATGTGCCAGAGGCGAGAAATAGAAAAAAAGGGCAAGAACAGGCACACAAATATGACCAATTCATTTCGTTTATATTTTTATACCTATAGGTGGAACTTTTGGGGGGAGGTGTGGGAGGGAGAAATGAATGAGTATTCAACAAATACCAAATATTCCAAATACGGCAGAGAAGCCACAAACGCAGATACTTTAGAATTGGGCTACAATAAATGAAACAATAGAGAGCACAA
This sequence comes from Tadarida brasiliensis, assembly GCA_030848825.1. Taxonomy (NCBI): domain Eukaryota; kingdom Metazoa; phylum Chordata; class Mammalia; order Chiroptera; family Molossidae; genus Tadarida; species Tadarida brasiliensis. The sequence goes on along the minus strand of CM061257.1, from coordinate 225,120,912 downwards.
TCTAGGTAACTGTGGCTTAAAAAGGGGGGGGGGGGATCAGAGATAAAAGAAAGAAAATTCTAATTTAAAAAAGGAAGTTGGGCCCTGGCTGGTTTGGCTCAGTGGTTAGAGCGTCGGCCTGCGGACCAGAGAATCCTGGGTTCAGTTCCCCGCTAAGGGCACGTACCTCGGTTGCAGTTTGTCCCTAGCCCCTGTTGGGGTCGTGCGGGTGGCAAGCAGTCGATGTGTTTCTCTCACATCGATGTTTCTCTCTCTCTCCTCCTCCCTCTCTCCCTCCCACTCTATCTGAAGATAAATGCAAACATGTTCTTGGGTGAGGAAAAAAAAAGGAACTTGGAAAATGGGTCATTTAGAGAACCAAGAAGCTTTCCGGATAGAGCTGTTTAATGAGCTCAGGTCCATTTTCTTATTTAAGAGTTCAGTGTTTAAACAGACACTTTCAACTGATGATCTTTTTCAAGAATGAGTAAGAACACATCATCCGAAGGGAACGGAGGTTAAATTGGAAAACATAACGATCGGTCCTACACAGGATGTGTGGTCTAAACATGCTTTATTTATTTTATCACTGTATATGATGCTTCTGTGAAATCTTTTATATAAAAATACGAGGAAAGGACTGAAACAGAAAATCACTGCTCAGAATAAAGGCGGCTCATCAAACGTGAGCCGTGCCTGTTGAACCCCTCACGAGGCGTCCCGGTGGAAGCTGATAGGCGCTTTGGCACTGTCGTGATCTGGGAAATTTCTGGAGAAGCAAACCGGGTGGAAGCAGAAGCCGTGGCTGTGGCTTCTCTGTTCATTTGATCGACTCTGCACAGGGTTGTCAGGAGCAGCAGACACCACTGCTCTTCCGGACTCCAACCACAGAAAGCACGCCCTGCAGCCACCCGCCCTGTCTGCCTGGGGTGGGGCCTTTCCACTCGGTGCGTTTCGGGGTTGTGGGTTTTGCCCAAGGGAACATCGAGTCAGATGATAGAGGACACCCAGAGGTCACCTGGCTAAAGCCCATCCCCACTGAGACTCATTTTACAGCGGAGGAAGCGGGCTTTCCTTCAGAGAGGTATCTGCCGAAGGCCAAAGAGTCAACTTGATGACTTTGTCAACGCGAATGTTTGGGTTCTGGGGGATGATCGGTCACTTCAGTAAATAATTCGAAGTATGTTGACTTTAAAGGTTTGTCTAATCCGGCCCATTCAAAGAGTATCTGTGCACTTGAATGTCAACTGTAATTACAATTTTTTAATTCAAAAATAATAGATTTTTAATCCATTTATGAAATTCTAACTTACAAATAATGTGTTCAGGAGCACACTTTGGGAATTAGATAGTTTCTATCTAGAACTCATTCTTTTTGGTTGTGGTTGCTCATAAAATACCAGCAGGGTAACAGGATACAGGAAAAAAAAAATGTAGTTACTGAATAAATCTTCCTTAATTATTATAATGAACCTCTTTCCACAATTCACCTTACAGAGAAAATCGAAATGCCAGAGCTGATTTGCCAACGCGTCTCCACAAAGACATTCTATTTAAATCACCATAGTGACCAGCTGAGCTCGGTCCCAAGGGTCTAGTGAGCAGCATTCTGATTGGTGGGCTCTATCGAGTGCTTTGCAATCCTTTCCCATCGCAGCGCACACAGAGATGAAGGATTGCAGGGGACCTGCCCAGCACTGGGATGACTTCAGGCCCCACTTAGCCACCTGGTGTGGTTCACCAATGTTCCCACAGCACAGTCTGGGAAGCTGTGACCCACATTTCCTGGGTCTTGAGAGAAACACTCTCCCTTCCCTAGGAAAAGCAGGAGAAGCCATTCACCACCGGCTCCATGGAGATATAATTTGGCTGCTTGCCTTGGTCCATTAACAAATGTCTGCTTCCCTTGGCCCTGTGCTTTTCTCCCCAGGCCAGGGGCACCCCTGCGTCTGAGGAAACGTGGCCTCGTTGACCTCTCTACGGCAGAAGGCTTCCCCAGTTCCCACCACTGTCTGACGAGTCTCGCAGCTGCTCACATCACACCATCGCTTCCTTTGACCCGTCAGTAGTTCATTCAGAGCCTCAAAGGAAGAGGGTTACGGGCTTGACTCGCCACAGACTGCTTCTTAGATGCATGCCCTGCGCTCTTCCGCATCCAGTATAGGGTCAGCAACTGATGTTTCCAAATAAAAGAAACTGGCTTAAAACAAAATTCCCAGCACAGAGGCCATCGCTGTGCCTCCCGCACGGCAGAGCCGAGTGAAGAAGGAGTAGCCTCCAGCTGGGGCTTGGACTTTGCAACTGAAGTGGACCTCACAGCTCACCTCTTTCCATCCCCCCTCTCAAGGGGTGAGTTGATGGACATTCAGAGACGTAAAAAGCAGTTTACCCAATACCTCTGTGGCAGAGATTTCTTATTGCCCCCAAATATCTTGGTTCCTTTAGAAAGAGAATACCCTAACCGCTTTTAAACAAGGTACATCGCTGTCCAGCTAGTGGCTGTGGGTCTTGCCTTTCTTGCTTTGCAGACAGGTGTGGCCTTATTTCCATGTCAGCCAAGTGATGAGTGCTACTTCAGGGTCTTACCCGCAAACACGATCAGGTGGGTTCTTTCTCTTTTTCTCTTCTCACTCGCCAGAAAATAGGAACGACTTTAATCCAGGGATGGGAGCCACATGTTGGGAATGGTGGAGCATCCATTGAGCCCTAGAAGTCCTAGCCCACTAACCTCTGGATTGGTACCTTATTAAGCCACTTTGCATTGGTGGTGGGGGGAGGGGAGAGTTGTTATAGCAGTTGAGCCTTCACTATGTCTAGTGCAGACACTCGGTGACATTCTGCTCTTCTTAGGTGATGGTACAGCATCACCACAGCAGCCTCGGGCCTTCGGTAAAGGTGAGAGGCAATGAGCAATGATATATGACCCCCAAGAGACTGTGAGCTACCAGAGCAGGAATCATCAATATCCGCAGCACTCGGCACATAGTAGGTGCTCAATCAAAACTGGACAATCTGGCACCCAGAGTTAAAAACACCACACCCCTTCTCCTTCCCCATCGTGTCATCCACTTTTCCTGTCAATGCGGCACTAATTTCTCAGGAGACAAACGAGGAACTTACTTCCCCAGCACGAGATTAATTATTCTATGCCACTGCCGACGCCCGACCGGATCGGTCTTTGACAGTGTGCAGAGATAAATGGCGAGGCAGCCATTTGAAAGGAAATCATTATGGCACCTCTCCGCTCCGTGTTATCTCATTCATATCAGCATGGGAGATAACTTTGAAACTGCTTGTACTGCACTGAGAACCAATGTTCGGCTGGGGCCTGCAAAGATGAAAAAGTCTCTCCCCGCTTTCAAAGTCTTCTGTTGCAGTTTGCCTTTCAAAGGCACCTGCTGCTTGTGGAAAGGGCTGACCTCGAAGCGGTGGGCACCGGCGACCTTCTCCTCAGAAGAGAAAGCAATCGGGGAGGAAAGAGCTGTTCCCTGGCAGGGGAGAGATTTGGGCAGATGTGAGTGGGACTGGCCCCTGGCCCCTGAGTCCCAGCCTGGTCCCAGGCTTAAGCTCCTCCCCCGTGCTCACAACAGGCTCTTTCCTGGTAGGAGGAAGGACTCGGGGCTCCGCGGGCCATCCACTAACTGGTCTGAATTTCAAACCTACAGAGACTCCGCTATTCCATGGAGTTATTTTTGCTTTTAATTTCCTACTCAATTAAAGATGTAGTAGAAACACCTACTCAGTTAACATACCGTAGGACTATTCTAGCTCGAAAATGTTTTACCCTAAAGCAGCAGTGAGTTGTGGAAAGCTTCAAAGAAATACTACTACTTCGCTTCAGGGAGACAGTGGTTCTCAACTGAGGCCAGCCATTTGAGAGGCAGTGGTCCCTTTCCTGCAAAGGGGAGCCACAGAATTTCAGATTTCAGTGTTTGCTTGGCACTCATATGAAATGACTTGCTTCCCCCACCCAGGACTGGGGAGGTGACAGAGGATACTAGCTTTTAGGTCAGGGGCTGATGTAAGGGTTGCTCATAACAGCCTTTTCTTGAAGATCTGGGTGTGTGTGTGGGGGGGTGAATCCAGGATTTCTCTTGTGGCAGCACCCTCCAAGCCAAAGAGACAAGTATCACAGTTGCACAGTGGGCGTTCTTCTTTTTTTATTTTTTTATTGTCATAAAACAGCAACAAGAAAATAGGGGTCATTCGCAGCAGGTGAAGTAAAGCAAAACAAACAGGAAATAAGACGTCCGCTGATGTGATTTCCTAGCCTCAAAGGTTACATCAGCCAATGGCGTTCTTACATTAATCACCGGTGTGCACACACGGGACTGCGACCTGAAACAGATGAATCATTTGGGCTGTGCTCCTCTACATTCGTGTCATTCTGGGCCTGACATGCAGGCTTCCCTGCCACCCTGTGACTGCAGTCACTGTCCCTTGCTCGTTGCTGAAAAGTTGATGTGAACTCAAGTGGCATTTCAGGCATTCACCAGAGGTCTTGGAATGTATCCCTCATGGATAAGGTGTGTGTTGGGGGGGAGGGTAGACTAGAGTTTATTTATTTATTTTTGTTTTCCAAAAGCCTAGGGATGTTTCAACAAGGGATTATACAAAAGGCATTTGTTCCCCTGGATTTTCAACACATCTTGTGACTTCACTTTGATTTCCTCAGGTGTAAGCTCAGGAAAGAAGAGTACAAGCTCCCAGCTTCATGCACGGCACCTGGTGAGCACTGTGTTCGGGAAGTGATGGTTATAGCCAATAAATAATTCAGATCAAGTAATTACAAAACTCGTCACTAGCACTGAGCAACTAAGTTGCACTAGTTCATTAAAAGAGCAAATGTGTGCACTTCAGATTCAACACGGTCCTTTTGTTGAACTTATATGTTGTGGTCAGTGTACAAAGAGCAGCAAACGGAGCATTTTTTAAGACAAAATTCTGCTACTTGAATTATTATAATGGAAAGAAATTATGCAGAAGCAGCCTTATAATCACAATAGTTATCCAGACAGAACACGTGAATTTTATGATGGAGAAAGCAACATTAATACTTCCAAGGCAGCTATCACTCAGGTGCAGAACTGAGTCAGCGAGAGACATTGGAAAGCAAATTCTTGCAGAAACCCTCCATCTGAACCATGTGATGGACTTTTCATTACAATTTACATTTTTAAAGAAACAAATTAGACAACAAAAGAAACAGAAAACATTGGCCTCCATCTCTGGTTTCTGTGCTACAAAGGCAGAAAGGAGATTGGTAAAAATGTCGCAGGAAGCTTTCCCCTGAAAAGACAGTAAAAATGTCCCCTAACACATGTCTGAACTCTAATTCCACAAGCTCCCTCAGACTGGAATTTGTCACTGTGGGAACCATCTGACAGTTTCTGTAAGTGCCTCTGGGTAGAGATATGACTCAGATTAGCTTCTTGCCTTGGAACAATTTTCCTCCTGGCCATACCCATGTGCAAAAATGCACCCAGATGTTCAAAAACAACTGCACTGTCATTTTTCCCCTTCCAGAATCCCTGTCAAGGAACACTGTAGAGTTATGACTTTATAAAGATGCTGCAAATGAGATCCAGTAACAAAACACGGGTGTTGTTTATTCATAAGGTACAGCAGACCATTAGTGAGAACATACGTCTGTTGGCATTGCTTGTTTCAACATGTCACGGACAGATCACAACCGCGCGCCTCGGCTGTGCCGTGTTTTCTCTACCCTCTGGGCACGGGACAGGGAAGTCAACGGGGGAATCCGTATGTAAGGTTGGAGCGGAACATGACCTCGCCCAGGCCAACCTCTACATCGGCAGTTTTGCCCAGTGCCATTTGGCTAGGTAGTGGAGAGTAAGAAACAAAATTCCAGTCTCCCCTTCAATCCCATAGTCACCGTGTAAGGCCACATTCACATCTGACAGCCAATGGGAGTCAGAGCTAAAGAAGCACAGTCAGGGATGTGCCTCGTGAAGAGAAAGGAGCAAGTCACATGCCGATCATGGGCTTCCTCGAGACCCTCCTGTGATGGGCTGCCTCTAAAACCCCACTTCCGCTCGTCTAAAACAAAGGGAGCACCCAAGACTGACTGTTCCTCAGCCCCGCGTGTCATTTCTGCCTTGGGTTGTTCTGTAAAATGGAAATTCTGACATGTGTCAATCTCAAAGTACCGCAGGAGTTCTACATTTCTTGGCATCCATCTTACGTCTACCGATTTTCCAAGACCAAAAGTAGTTATCCTAAGAAGCAGTCCTGAAAGGATTTGAAAGCCAAATAGACACTTCTACTGACGTGGCAAACAGTCTACAGGTTTTGCAACTGGCCCTCGCCGGGCAATGCTCGAAGGTTTCACAGCGAGTGCAGGATCCAAAGGGGCTCCACTTCCTCACCCCAGGCTCTCCACCCTCCCCTCTCCCACACACCCCACACCATGAACCATCCGTCGTCTGTCTGCTGCCTCATTCATTCGTCTCAACACTCTGGTCAAGTTCCTCTATCCATTAAACCTTCTTAGACCTCTCCAGCCTCCACTATATCATCAAATTCAGTACTGAATGTCAGCGTGTCAATGCCATTCAGTGTTGGTACATCTGTGTCCGTGTCTCACTAGATTTTAAGTTTCTCCAGTAGAATGCAAGACCCTCAAGGACACAGTCATGCCATTGGTTTGCAGTCACCATGCAGCTTTGCATAGTAGAATCAGAGCTCAGAAACAAGTGTCTATTGTTTTTCTTTAACGCTAGGAGGATGGAAGTCCTAGCTTGTACTTTCTAAGAACCTCCCGTAGTACAGCAGGCTGGATTTACTTGATTTACATATTCCAACACTGACACACATTTCAGGCTGTGTAGTCCTAGTCTGCCGTCTCTGCTCATGAGATAGCAATAGTACCCTGCAGGCTCCTCCTCTCCCATTGGGACAACCAAAAATGTTTCCAGACATTGCCAAAAGTTCCCTAGGATGGGGTGGGGGAGTGAAAATCATCCCTGATTGAGAACCACTGAATATATTACATTTATAGCCATAGTAGAGGTTCTGGTGACAAAGGGTATACTGTAACCTTTCTGGATTTCTGTAGCTTAGAGGGACAGGATATCAATAAAAGTGTAGCACACACTGAGCTGAAGCTCATTTTCAACCCGGGCCTCCAGAGCCATCGTTTAGGCAGACTGTTTTAGACAACTTGTATCTGAGGACAGGACAGGACGGGGTCACCTCTGCGGGTCAGCGCTTCCTGTGGAAACCGCAGCAGGTTTGGTGACGTTAGTAAGAGGTGCGTGAGAGATGGCTCACTTTCTCGCCACTCGTGAACACAGCAGCAGTCTGACGAAGAAGAGAGAAGTGCTTTTCCGAAACAATATTCCCCCCTCCCGGAGCCTGGGAGATCTAGCTTGGGAGTATATTTCATAGATTTTTGATCTCAGAGCCAAAAGAAAGAAGAGTCAGTCTGTCAAAAGGCACCTGAGATGACATGGCCTGGGTCTGCACTGAATTCGCACTTGGGGGCACCCTTCCTCCCTGCTGACTCCACGGACTGGTGTTCTAGCCCATTTCAAGCTCCCGAGAGGGGAAAGGGAAGTTTGACTCTATCTTAGAGGTTCACTGGTGAACCAGTAAAGAGACCAAAATGAGTAAACACTTCCTGAGAAGGTAACAATTAATTCTAAAGATGGCAATTTATCACACAGCTGCGAAGGGACACAGAAGACCCCGAGGTGTACTTTTAGGTGGCGATTCATTGCTGCGTCTGAAATTTCATTTGTCTCCCTTACACACAGATCCACAAAAGAGTTGAGAATAGAGACTTGGCAAAGGAGAAAACAAAGGGGAAGGAGGAAGGAGAACCCTGTTCAGGTTATTAATGGAGTGGACTTGAATTTCATGAATCTTAACATTCTGCTCTTGGCATGGGCAATCGATCATCTCGGGTGCTACAACGCACCAAACAATTAGGGCAAACTCTAGACAAGGAGGCGGTGGCTGGTGCACGAGGGCTATGCAGCTGGGCTCTGGGCAAGCACCGGAGAGGGAGAAGGGATGTGAAAAAGGAAACACTTTTTTTGAATTTAAATCTCTCTCTCTTTCTCCCTATTCCTACTTGTATTCCCATTTAAGTCCCTTTCATCCTCATTTCCATCTCTCTTTAATCACAATTCACAAAAAAGCATTTATTGTAAAAACGAAGGTGCATATTTACCTAAAATATGAGGGTATTTTCAAGTATTGCACAAGACTACTGTACTAACATACTTCTCCCTGCTGTGTGCTCGCATACATCCCAGGGCTCCCACGCCCGCTCTCCCTCCTACACTGTAATGTCTTCCCAATGATGTAAATATCAACACACACAAATAATTGAATAAGACTCATTTAAGACTGTGGTTATTAGAGACAACCAAGTACATTCCTCAATTTCCACATTTCAAAGGAAGAGAGCTGTCATTAATTAGTGATCTTTTATAGTCGTCCATCCTTTCGTCTATCCATCCATCCATTATTTTTATTCAAAAGGTATGTTGAACTCCTACTAAGTAGCAGGCACTAATCCAGGCACTGCCCAAATGAAGCCTAAAGTCTATTCGAAGAGGTAGATGTGAAAAGATCATTACAATACAGTCAAATGAATAGTAGGATAATAATAAGTTCCATCGCTGCAAAAACACACAGAAGAAGCACATGGATCTCAGATAGGATATCCCAAAAGAGGTGAAATCTGAACTGAGTTGACTGGGAAGAGTATGAATCAGCCAGAAGAGAAAGAGTAAGAGATTGGAATGGAGAGTGAGGGAAAAATCTGAAAATTCATGCTGGTAAGCGAGTCAGCGTGACTAGAGCACTATGTGGGAGGGGTGGGATACTGTGCATTGGAATTGGAAAGAAGGCAAATGCTAGCACGAAGTACGTCATCCCCGATCAGATTTTATCCTGACGGCAACGGGACCCTTTGGAGGATTTAAGCTAGGAGATGGCTTCATCAGATACGCAGTGCAACCTGTTATCCTGACTGCATTGTGGGAACCACTAAAGAGGGGCAAGACTGGAGCCTAGGAAAGCATTTATGAAACTCCTACAGTAAACAAGTCAATGGCAGTCATGATGGGGAGACGCGGATTTAATGCTGATTAAGTAAGTAAAAGGAGATGTCAAGATGACGCATATAAACCTCGCAGCAATGCTGTAAGGTAGATATTAATAGCCATTTCACAGATGTGTCTGAGCAAGGTTACGTAGCTTGCTCAAGGCCATGCAATAATAAAGCAGCAAAGATCTAAAACCTTCAAGGTCTTTTATTTTCACTAAATGGCGCATGATGTATCTCTCTATGGAGTTCTTATAATGTGTTAACTCCCAGGAATTAAAAATGAGTGAGAAATATTTTCTGGATTAAGTTGCTCAGGATTGGCTAAATGACTGGAGACGTCATGCTATCGTACCCTGTCTCTTGCCCAGAGATTTTCAACTTTTTTCATCTCATGGCAAATGTAAACTAATTACTAAAATTCTGAGGTACACAAAAATATATATTATATTTTTTGCCAATCTGACAAAAAAAAAATAGGTATAATTTTGACTCATTCATACCGGATGGCTATTGTGTTAGCTGTTGTCCTTTTTTTTATTTGACAATCTCAGAGAAAAGAGGTCAGTGCCCCTGACTAAATAGTCAGGCATTGCATGGTTTAAAAACTCTTCAGCACACCAGTTGAAAATAGGGTACAGACTGACAAACCTCAGAAGAGGTGGTGGGGGGATGGAGGGAAGAGATAAACCACAGAACTTATATGCATGTATGCGTAACCAATGGACATAGACAACAATGCTGGGGACAGGATGGGGGAGGGGGAATCGGGAAGAGGATGTCAATGAGGGAAAAAGGAGAAACATCTGTAAAAAAATAAATTAATTTAAAAAAATCACAGCTTTAATCCAAGCAGTACATTCTGGGATAGCTCTTTTATAAACTAATAAGTCTCATGGTCAAGAAAAGAATCCAGGCGTTCAGTTTATAATATTCCCTTACTTTATTTCATTCCATTACCTAACTAATCCTCTGCTATGCCTGTAGCCAGTCACTTTCAAATTTCTGCAGTCTGTAATGTCATTTCCTCTGAGTTGTCACTTAGCCAAACTATACATACTTAGCTCCTTTAATTTTTCTTCCTAAGTCATTCCTTCAATTCCCCTAATTCTGTTGCTTCTGTCTGGCTTACTTCCAATTTGTCTGCATTTTGAAAGATCCTATGGAAGCAAAAGATACAGTGCTCTTATTAATAATTCTGCTTAAACATCATGCATTTTCACTGTTTTCAAGTCCTTTTTTATTACTTAAGAGATTTTACATTAAAATAACACTATATCTCTTGAGAAGCCTGTCTATTCCAACTGTTCATTTCTCCAAGGGGACTCACATACCACCCACTTTTTCTATCCCAAAGCATAATGATGTCGAAGGAGAAGGAATGATAAGCATGATTAAGATACTACTAGGCTGTAATGCTCTATTTCTGGAATTAGTTAGTAGTAAGATTTTTTGTTGTTGTTCTTTTAAGGCTACAGGAGGGTGTAGGAAGAATAAAAACAAAATGTATCTGCAAGATGTTTCTAAATGGAATGCATTTATGACATTCTTATAGGGCTTATTTGTAGCTATTTAAAAATAATTGACTATCTAATTAGAGAGATAGATCACATCAGTATAGAACACATATATAGATAAAGACTGCTTTTTATAGCTTCCACACTTATCGATACAGAAACATACAGAGTGAAACCCACTCAATATTTTAACTCTTCGGTTTTCTCTGTCTACATACATTTTCCACTACCGGGCTTCAAACATATTTGAAAAGCTCTTTATTTTTACCATCTATTTAAACATTTTTCTCTGATCTCTAAAGACAGAAATTTCCCATGGTACATACATACGCTAAACACACACATAAAGTGAACACCCTTCTGAAGAATTTCTCTCTAGTTGGTTGAAATACTCTGATAACATTGAGAAGAGTATAATGGACCTGTTTCTTTCTCTTTAGCCAACTTACATTCATATCTGCTTGAAGTATCTCAATGGGAAGGAAGACTTGGGAATGGAGTAGGAACCTAATGGAGAGGTAATTATGGACTTCACAGCAGTACCAATGGCTTCTCTAGAGGCTCAAGTGTTAAACAGCAGCTCAACCACTGCTTGGTTTGAAACAGGGCTAGGGTCCTTAAATTCCCTACCTCAATCCATCTGTCTGAGGAAGACGAAGAGGTGCCAGTGGGAAGTGTGCACAGATGTTCATCACAACAAGTACACCACTTGTGCAGGCCCTGGGAAAGGGCACTGACTTGAGCCTGGCAGAGTGAGACAGAGTGGCAGAGGAGGTAGGCAACTCATCGAGGAGGCAGAATTTGAACTACGTCTTTTTTTAAAAAAATATGTTTTTATTGATCTTAGAGAGAGCAAAAGGGAGAGAGACAAAGAAACATCAGTGAGGGAAAGAAGCACTGATTGGCTGCCTCCTGTATTCCCCATACCAAGGATCAAGCCTGCGACCCAGGTATGTGCCCTGACTGGCAGTCGAACCAGTGACCTCTTGGTGCATGGGACAACGCTCAACCAACTGAGCCACACCAGCCAGGGCTTCACTAAGTCTTGAACTTATTTTCTAGACAAAGAGAGTGGGTAAAAAAGCAAAAACAATAATGATAACAATAGCTAACCTTTATTGAGTACAGGCACTGGTCTAGGCATTTGGAATATATAAATACATTCTCTCCTCAATTACCCTATTGAAATGTTGATATTGTTATTACTATAATTTTATTTATGAAGAAGCATGCTCTTGTGTGTGTTACATGTTCCCAGGTAGAAAGAACAACATGTCTAAAATTATATCAGGTTGTGACTAGAATGTTAAGTACACATGAGAAATACTGGTAGATGAGGAAGAATGAAGGGTTGGGAACCCATACGGCCTCCTTCTCCCTGAAAGGTGAGGTCGTGACTAGAATACATTTAACTGTGATTTTTCTGCAATAAAAATGCATTAGTCATTTAGAAAAGGAAATCGATGAGAATATAAAACTCAGGAAATGTGAGTATGAAGAAAAGAAAGAGAGTGGCCTCCATGGGGACAGTGGGGAGCTGAAGGAAGGGTAGGAAACAGGTTCACAGAAGGTTATTGTCCACTGTTTCTATTTTGCCCTTAAGATGGGAAATCCATGGACATATCTGTAGGCTGAAAGGGATGATATTTACAGCACCAGTAGAAAATGAAGGCATGGAATGGGGTCAAAAATCTTGGGAAGAAGCCAGGGTGGAGGGATGATGAGCACAGGAGTTTGAATGGTGGGAAGAAAAGGTTCTCCTACAGTGGGTAAATTTAGAGGCGAAGGAATCAGGAGAAACTCACAATGGATGGACATTTTCTTTTGAAAGAAAGTAGCATCTGCAACCCAATGGTGCAGAGGTGGAGAAGGGGACTGACTTGGGAGGTTGAAAGGATGCAGATCAAAAAAATTAGAGGAGAGAAGGCTGCTGATCAAGGAAAGGAAAAGAAAGGCTTCTAAGACCAGGCTGAAGGCACTATTCCAGTTGGGTAGAGGGTAGAAACCATTTGAAGTGATCTTGAATGAACACAAGAGAGGGAGAAGGGAGTCAAGGGTGAAAATGAGAGGTAATTTACAGGCTAATGGAAACTTGCTGAAGCAGGTAAGCAACTGGGTTTAAGTATGAAAACTGAGATTTTAGGGTGCAAGGTGTCGGAGATGGAGCAGTTCAGGGCAATGCAAAGACACAGGGTGAGGCCATCAAGCTGGTTGTTGTGACAGGGGGTCTGGTTGCTATCGGAGTTCAAGGCATTATCATCTCTTACCTGAACTGTTGTCATAGTCACAAAATAGGTATCTATGGCTTGCCTTTTGCTCCTTTGCAATCGTTTCTAACATGGCAGTCAAAGTGATCTTTCAAAAGCATGCATCACATTGTGTTACTCCACTACCTAGGACATTATAATAGTTTGCCATTAAACTTAATACAATCTCACTTCATTTCCATGGCCTAACAGGCCCTGTCTGATCCAGCCCCTGCACCCCTCAGATCTCACCTCATGCCAGATCTCCTCTTTCTCCAGCCATATTCATCTCCTTTCAACCCCTGCCCCCACCACCTCCACATGTTTCAACCAAAGAGCCTTCACACTAACCGTCCTTTTTGTCATCAATGTTCTCTTCCCAGACTTTACATGTCTGAGTCTTCTTCTCGTTCAGGTTCCAGCTTAAATGTTTCCTCCTTAGCTACACACCCACCACTAACCCTGTAACAACCCCCAGCTTTATTTTCTTGATAGCATTTGTCAGTGCACACCGTATTTTTTTGCTAGTGTATGTATTGGCTGTCTCCACCACCACTCCCAGAATGTGTGTTCCAGAGGACGCAGAGCAGGTTAAAGCTTCCGTCTGGTCTCTGTTGAAGCCTCAGTGTCTAGAAGAGTGCTTGGTCCACGGCAGAAATCACGCTGCCCTCCCTACCCATGTTTGTTGACTCATTGAGCTGAGAGGCTGGGGACTTTCAAAGTTGGTTCACTCTGAGATTCTGAGCCAAATACTTCATTTTATACACAAAGGTTTAATGGTCTAAGAGGCTATGATTTCAGATGAGGAGGATTAGGAAGTCAAATAGGTAAGCCACAGTGAGAAAACAAAGCAAAGATAAGAAAGGGTACTATAGTAGCTTAGGCACCTCAATGCCGGTGATGAGCCATGGTAATTATTCCTCCAGAAAGTCCACAGATATTATTTGCAGAGACTGTATCATTGAGAGACATTTATAATTTAAAGTGCAAACATTTTACATACTTGGAATTGAATTGCATTGCTTTCTTCTGGTTTGCTAAAAAGATAAAGTGCAAGGTAATAAAATAAAAGCCCGACTTTCTACCAAACGTCTCTCCGATCTGTTTTCCTGAGGCTCTCTGGGTGATCTCACTACAGATGTAGCTTTAAGCGTGGAAGACATATTGAGATTTGAGTATGAGAAGAAAGTTTGAAAGAATGAATGGGTAGCTGAGGGGCCAAGACCATTCTTCAGCTGGTTGCACTGTGTTGCTGTTCTGCTAGTGATAGAGATGGGGACACCTTTGTCAAAAAGGCAGAAAAATATGCCTACTTTTTGGAGTCAGCGTGGGAGTCAAAGCCACATGGGCTTTTGAACATGAGGACCTGGGGCCTTTCTAAGGAAAAGACTGGATAGCTAATAGATGCCCTTCGCCAGTTCAAATACTTCTTCAAATACCGGTTACCAAAGAAAACTTTATCAATAGCCGCTAGTGGGTGAATGAATACTATCCAGAGAAAATACCCCACTTCTCCATGCTAAGATGAGTTTTCTAAGAAAGCCTTATGTTCTGAATGATCTAAAATAGGTCATTTAAGTCCGGCCGGTGTGGCTCAGTGGTTAAGCGTCGACCCATGCTCCAAGAGGTCGCCAGTTCAATTCCCGGTCAGGGCACACGCCCGGGCTGTGGGCCCGATCCCCAGTGGGGGTCATGCAGGAGGCGGCCAATCGATGTTCTCTCTCATCGATGTTTCTCTCTCTCTCCCCCTCTCACTTCTTCTCTCTCTATATCAATAACAAAATAAATAAATAAATAAAATTCACAAATACTTAAAAAAGAAAAAAAGAATAAAATAGATCACTTAAATGCAACACAGGGAACTGAACACTCCGTGCCGTTAAAGAAGAAAAGCATCATCTGGGTGAAAAACTGAAACAAGCCGAGATTGGAGGCAAAGACTGTGAAAACGACTATTCCTCCAGGTCTGGGGGGAGATGCCCATTATTACTAGTAATAATCAGAACAATGATAATAAATGAACTTAATCCTGGAGCAGGAGGCATAATTGACAGCGTGGGCATGGAAGTCTTATAAATAACCCAAGTCTCAGCTGCGCCCGGGCAGTGAGAGTGGGAAGAACTAGGGAAAAGAATTAAATTAAAAAGAAATTGACATGTATGAATCCAATCGGGCACATTATCTCCAGCTTCTGGTTCAGAGTTTTTATGAAAATTAAATAGAGAGGCTAATTAGACTGCAGGAAAACTACTGAACTCCACAGTTTCCGCCCAGCATGAGAAACTAAGAAGAATCGGAAGTGTTCGGGTTCCTGATTTCTGGTTACTAATATCCTACCGAAGAAAGGAGTGAGGGAAACCGAAAGGCTGCACAGTCTGCAAACCAAGACGCATATACACAGTGACTGGCTTCTTGAGATTACAATATATGACAGTGTCCGTGACAGCAGTGACGATGAGACGATCTGTTCAGCGTGCACGGACACTCACGCGCAAACAGTGAACATTGTGATAAACACAGCGACTCGTGCGTTTCCATCCGTGTGCCTGTGAGGCTTTGACGGAAGCGCTTTGTCTCTGATGTTCACCGAGGAAGCCTGTGCTTTTGACACAGCACAGGGACAGCAACAAGATGGGGGGCTCTTGTTACATCCCGTCTGGCTTCGGAAACTTTCATTCAAGCAGTCGTAGCAGCGGACAGCGCTCCATCCTGTTGGAAACCCTGGGAGTGGCCTTCTGCTAGCTCCTCCAACGCAGGCATTAACCTGTCACTTAACATGGTCAAATCTGGTATGTTTTCAGATGTCAGATCCAAACTGCAGGCCAAAGACCGAGAAACATGGCACTGTGTGATTCCTGCAGCAAGGCCTTCGCATAGGCTGTTCCCTTGGCTTGGCACACTTTTCCTCATCCTCTCCTGCCCACCTAACGTCTCCTCCTGAGCAGCACAACACCTACCTTGCATCCTCAAAAAAGTCTTTCCCAGATCAGATCATGAGCTCAGGCCCTTTTCTGCTTTCTTAGCAGCTTTTCCTCCTGCAGTGTGCCTGTCGTGATTGCGACTCAATAATTATTTGTGAGATTGGTTTGTTGTATGCCTTCTTCCCATGATCTAAGCGCCATGAGGACAGGCGGCGTACTTGTCTTATTCACCCCTCCATCTCCTTCCAGATCCTTCTATGCAGTAGGCAGAAGCCATTAACTCTTTACTGAGCAATTAACCTTCCCCTTTCAATTCCCTACCACCATCTTGGATTCGATTAAATGCTGATAAAAAGACGACAGAGACCCAGTTTGCAAATGCTGCTTCTGCCTTACAGACAAATCAAACAAATATAGATTTGCCAGAATCTCCAGTCCTTTAAAAAAAAGTAATTCCACCTGCCACCTGGATCTCTCTCTCCTCAGGGGGGTTTGAGGGGCTGAAGGCAGGGAGAGCTGGCTGAGGCCCTGTTCACTTGTCAAACCATTACCTCGGCTCCATTTACTGAACTCTTTAGGGCACAACGTGACTTAACTACGCCAGACACGACAAAGCCATCTCTGTATTTTCTAACATAATCGCTTTTCATTGTACACTGCAAAGGAAAATGTCTCTTGAATTTGAAAAGGATGCTGAGATGGGAAAAATGTTTACAAAAGAAAGGAGAAGAAAACTCTCTTGCAAAAATACCCAATATGGTGGGGAGGAAAACAGAAGGATTCAGCTCTCGGAAAATGAAAGAGAAGAGAGAGAGAAGCACAAACACACCTGGATTTTCCTCTTATCAACGACATGAGTGGCATTACTTTGTGGGATTTATATGTCCCTTTAACTACTAGGCTTACTATCGATTAAAACAAAACACAAAGAAGTGGTCTAGGCATTCACACCGAATCCCCCAAACTCAAAACATGAATCTCCCTATAGCTATTGAAGTCAAAAGAACACGTTATAGGTGCTTTCTGTATGGTTTCGAGAGTAAATTCTGCTATTTGTCCTCTTTCTTCTTCAAATATTTTGATCTACTTCAAAGCCTCCAGCAGTCTTTGTTTTCTGGTTAGAAATGATGATAGAAATGATTTCCTATGGAAATAGCCTTGGGCACCTCCTCACTTTCTCCACGCAAATTTCCCTGAAATCTCCTATTTGTGATTTTCTTACACTGGTCTCTAATCCTCTCTCCTCCAATGGATGTGACCATTGGCTCATACTTAGTGTAATTTCTAAATTAAGTTGTAATTCTAATATATATATATATATATATATATATATATATATATATATATATATATCCATATATATATATCCAACATGAATTCACTGGTTTAATTTTTTTCTGATGGAAGCCCATCTGTGTTCTTAGAATGTATAATTGGGCAATAAGTGTGTGGAGGTAATTCTTTTTCTGCAGCACCTACCAACTAGCACACATAAAATTAAACTAATAAATTTATTACAGTGATGAAGCTGAAGGCAGCTGAGAGCCATGTGAACAGACGTTATCACCAAACACTCTATAATGAAACTCAATGGCATGCAAACACCCTGACATTTCATAGCATAACATTTCCAAAGTGACAATTCCAATCTCAGCTTGCCCCTCTCAAAAACGTAAGCATCTGGTGTGAAGCAGAAGACAGAGCTATGCTCATTTCTGGATGCAAAATATTCAACGCAGCCCTGGCCGGTTTGGCTCAGTGGTTAAAGCATTGGCCCGAGGACTGAAGAGTTGCAGGTTCGATTCCGGTCAAGGGCACGCACCTCGGTTGCAGTTCTATCTCTGGCCCTGGTTGGTGTTGTGTGGGAGGCAACCAATCGATGTGTCTCTCTCACATCGATGATTCTCTCTCTCCCCCTCCTCCCTCCCAATCTATGTGCATACCTGCAGAATGAGGCAGTCAACTTGGAAAGACCACACCTGGGATTGAACATAAAAGTGAATCCCAGGATTTCCCAGAATGAGGAGCAAGGAAGAGCCAGGATGACCGCTACAGGGCAGGCCCATAGCACCCAGGTCGGACTGCAGCAGGACGGAACACCCTGGCAGGGGGCCCTCCAAGAAAACAGTGGAAACGAGAGGCTCCCTGTGTGTTCTCGGTGAGAGGAGTTGTATAGCTGTATTAGCTATGACACTGGCAGGCGGTTAGGAAAATACGCTCATGAGATAATGAGAGTATCTCCCAACAAGGAATTGCCAGAGAAAGCCTTTGCAGTAGAATGTCACATCAGGGGCAGGGACTTATTCCACTCTTTTCCCTGCTGTGGCCTCAGTCCCTAGAAGAGTGTCTAGCACATTCTCAGCACCCAGTGAAGATCTGTGGCCTAAATGAGTGCATGGGTGATGTTACATTTTCTCAACAGATAAAAGTTGTAACAGTGTAAACTCGGAACACCGATTCAATCAAAATGTGACGGAGTTTTACTGGGAGATTGGAGGTGAGAAAATGTGTGTGTGTGTGTTGGGAGGCAGAGGGGGTGAGAAAAGTCAGTCCTTTTCTTCCAGAGTCAGAAGTCATCAGTTAATACGTAGAACTGCAAAGTCAGGAGACGAAGCCTGCTACAGAAATATGGAGGGAACTGTCTGGAAAAGCATGTGAAAGGGTACAGCTGTGGAGCAAATCCGCAAGGCGTGCTGAGCTGGGGGAGGGACATCTGTTCTTCTTCTGACACCTGCTTGTTTTCTCTTAGGCCTCTAGATACTGTCTTAAGCTGCGATTTCGGGAAACAAACTCTGAGATCTAGTTTGGGGTGTGGGAAGTTTTGGGGGGACTGCCATCCGAGTCTGGGAAGAGGGGGTTTTGCAGCAAAGACCTAGCTGAACCCAACATGCACAGGGAGCTCTGGAGCTGGGCCGCCCTTGCCTGTCATCCAGACAAGGGGCTGGGTCTTGATATGTCCCCCATAGCCCATCCACTACTCACTGGGACTGGCCACTCCCAGGAAGGGGCTTGACCTTGGGTAAGGTGGCTTCCCTAGTCAAGGGCAGCACAGCTGACAGTCCCAGCAGCTGATGTAACTGTCCCTCTACCCTAAAGGTACTATGTGATGTTTTAAGCTATACAAATGTATTATTTAGAGAAAAATAAATTTAAACATGAAATTAATGCATATTGATTGTTAAAATTTAAAAAAGGCCAGTAAGCAGTTTGCTCCCGGACCTACGGCTTTGAATGATGAAACAAGAACTTGAAACCAGGTTGGCCCGTCTCAAAATCTCTGGCATGCGGCTCAACGATTACACAGCCTCTGAGATTCTTCCAACATTAACATCCCATGAGACCATGATTTCAAACTAATAATCAATATCTTTGCAATAAATACTGTAAACTTTGTCCTCGAGACCAAATTATGTTTGAAATGCAATCACTGTATCGTTACATGGTTTGCTGTTGCCATTTTTTTTTTTTTTTTTTTAGTCAAAAAGACATTGTTTACATTTGAAACCTGACTTTTCCCAGTAGAAAGTAAAGACTTGATTCTCAGCGCTGACCTGGATAAACAGAGATGGCCGAGGCCTCTGCAACTGTCATAGCCAATCAGTGTGCTACAGTTTCTGTAGAAAACTGACCTAAATATGAGTCTCCTCAGATCTAGACAATATTTAAGAACCCTACCTGACTGTGTGTTACTTTAAACAGAAATGTGTTCATTCCATTTTTTGTTTTCCCAACACCTGGCACTCACGAGGTATCCAGTGTTTGTGGGATAGGATGTAGGTTCTGTGAAAGAAAAGGTGTTTTTTGTTTGTTTATTTGTTTGGTTTTTGTCTGTTTTGTATACTTCTGTAGTCCAAGTGATTAGGACAGCATATACTAGGTACTCAATGTACTCAAATATTTGTCAATTGACTACAAAGTCCAACTCAAATGGAAGTTAAATGTGGGCATCACAGCTATAAATCCCAGGTCCTCATAAACTCAACTTTGAAAAGACAGCATGTTCTAAATCAGATTAAACTCTCCGTCTTGGTTATGAGTTTGAGAGTCTATCAGTAGACACATGTGCGTGACGTGCCTTGACTATGGTCCCATCTTTCCAACAAGGACCACTGTTGTGTGCCCCTCAATAACGGCAGAGCCAGAAATTACTGAGCCATCACCCTTGCTTTGAATGAGAAACAGGAGAGAAGCACTGGGAGAATTGTTTTAAAAAGTAGCCCTTTCAAGAACTTAAATTCAACCAAGCTATGAAGGCAATTATATTAATGTTAGTAACAAAGCAACACAATTATTCTGTCCAGTCTGTTGCATAAGTGGTCAGGAATACCATTTGCATAAGTTATATCATATTGATTCTCGCAGACAGACACCCATAAAGAACAAATAACATATGCAACAATGAATGCCTCAGGGGGACACAGAAGACACAGACAGAGGCATCTTTTTTTGTTTTGTTTTGTTAATTCTCACCCAAGGATATTTTCTCCATTGATTTTTAGAGAGTGGAAAGGAGGGAGGCAGAGGAGAGAGAGAGAGAGAGAAAAACTTCGATGTGAGAGAGACACATTGACTGGTTGCCTCCCGCACACACCCAGACAGGGGCCAGAAATCAAACCTGCAACTCAGGTGTGTGCCCTTGACCAGGAATCGAACCCGTGACCCTTCAGTGCGTTGGCCAACACTCTAACCACTGAGCCAAACTGGCCAGGGCCGGAGGCATCTATTATAATTGGCTTTAAAATGAAAACAACGAAAATAATAAAACAAACAAAACAAAACAAAAATAAATGACAACAAAACAAAACCCCATCCAGGTCAGTTCTCTTTAGTCAAAGTGCCTGTTTCTATCTTTGTCCTTGCTCTGAAACCCGCTTTCAAATGTCATTTCCTCCCCCTTGCCAATAGATCAAGCATCCCCTAACAGGATAGATAGGGCAGTAAGAACTAATAATGATAATAAAAATAATGAGAAATGGCCTCAGAGATATATTTCATGTGTCTTCCTCTCTCCTTGTCTTTCTTCAGCAGAACAGCTTCTCAGCCAGTGGGGCATTAATCATCAGAACAGCAGCTCGGAGATAAAGACTGGGTGAAATTTCATTGTGCATTATAGTGTGAGTTGTGGGTGCATGAATATATGTCTCTCTCAGTATCTGGGAGGAGGAAATGGAGAGGAGAGGAGAAAAATCTGTCATTTTATATATTTATATTGCTCAAGATGGTCCGGACTGGTTCCCCGTTGTTACTGCGGATTAAAATCATTCACGTCCTTCTGCTTTCATTGGAGGTCATCTCTCAAAAAGGGGGATGAATATTACGACAATTAAAATTCTACCTACTTCTCTCCCCCATGTGCCCTGGGGGTAAGCTAGCAAACTAAGGGACAGGATGAGGGAAGGAAACAGAAGCAGGACTGTCTCATGGGATACATTTTTCTTTGCAGATCTTCAGTTGGATATCTACTCTTTCACTTACATAATGCTTTGGATTAATAGGATTTCCTGTCTTGAAGAGCCCTGAACTAAATTTGGGAAGACCATTTGGAAGAGACAGGTAAACAGATGCCACAACTACTCAGCAGGGGCTGCTCCATAAAACGAGGTCACATACTGTGGCATGACATCATCTGGGAGCTTGCTGGAAATACAGAATTTCAGGCCCTACTCCAGAACTGAACCACAATTCAGTCTGTGCTTAATGTGCATACAGGTGATCTGTATACACATAACAGTTTAAGAGGCACTCCGCTAGATAATGCATACGAGTACACATAATCTCTCTCTCTCTCTCTCAATCCCCCCTCCCCCACCATCCCTCCTTCCCTCTCTCTCTCCCACATACCATCAGATGGAATGAAAGATAGAGGAAGCTGCACTGTATATACAAATCAATCAAACTTCCATCAAGTCATTCTCTCAGTGACTGCTACCACCCCGGAGAAGGTGTACATTTACCTCCACAGCCATTTCATGCCTGGATGATGAAAAAAAAACAAGGGGAACCTTACATTCGCCATTTAGCTAACGGAACTAGTTCTCTAGAAAACCCAAGGCATTAATTAGAAGGTTTCAAAAGGCAGGGCTGTCATAACAGCCTCAGTGTGTTTCTAATTTTCACAATCGTTCAAACATGCACCAGAAAGGTATGAAAGCACACCCACCCCTCCTACCACCTTGTCAATGACAGAATGGAATTATCCGTCTTGAAGCCTGGCTAGCAATGATTACTTCTGGAAGTCATTTCCCTGTCATATATAAATAGAAATAAAATGACGTATGTTAAGAAAAATAGAACCGATTCTTGGACCTTAGTTTAAGCTGGAATCATTGGTTTTTTTTTTTTTTTAAGACTCAAGAGACATTTTTAAGTGGTTGATCCTCTACATGGAGATGGTCACTGTGGAACCCTTCTGACAGCCTTCAGCAAGGAGGGGGATACATAAAGAAATTATTATTTATATTATCAGTTTAATTAGATAAAAGATATTCAATTCATTTCTCTCAACTTCAGCGATCCATCCTTGAAATGGTCAGATAGTTCCACAGCAACACAATTACAGATTATTTCTGCTTGCTCTCACCTCTTCTCTCCTCAACTTTCTTCTCCTTCCTCCCTCTAATTCATTATATATCCATTCAACTGTCCCTACATGTGAGAAGCACCTTGTTAGATACTGCTTAAAAAAAATAAAGATATTGGGGATAATGCAATCTGCTCTAACACTGGTTAGATGAGGGAAACTTGGAGAACCACGGAAGCTAATTGCTATGTCAGAGGTGGAATGACTAATTGTTAAGTAAATAAAAATTAAATTTAGATGCTAATGAGAACTGGATTGGAATCTAACTTAAAACAATACAACAATAACTTTTTATTAGGTCACGTCAAGTTAAACCCTTGACTTATATTATCTTAACCTATCCATGAAGGTGATGTTTTAATCTCCATATTTCAGATGATGAAACTGAGCTCCAAAAAGCAATTTAGCCAAAATCCCACAGTTGGTAAGTGAAGGTCTGCCTAGAGTCATGGTTTTAACCACTTCTTGATCCATGAGTGAAGTCTCCCAATGCCTCCTTCAATGCACTCCTTTCCTTCACACCAGGCTGCTTTCTCACAGCTGTCTTTGTCTACCTTGAGCACGAATAACATCACCCCCTCTGCAGAAAAGCATTCATTTATTTAACACATATTCTTTTCTTCAACAAACATTTACTGAGCCCTGCTCTGTGGCAGGCACTGTTCCAGGCCCTGAATGTCAAGTGATGAACTCCTTCTCTGTCTAGTGGATTCTCATAGTATCTTCCATCAATATTCTTTCAAAAGATCGAGAAGAACATAGACAACCAGATGAATCATAGGGGTGTTACCATATGGGTTCACACACTATACTCAGGCACGAGAGGAAAACAAAAGAGGTAACTAAACGCAGAGAGAAGACTCCCGCCAACCTACCCACACACGTGCAACCGGGTGAAAGAGCCTCAGGAGGACTTCCTATCCATACCAATGAATAGAGGCAGTGGGCCATTAAAAACACTTTTATTTGTCTATATTTAAAGGTGGGTTTTGGGAATTAAGAATTAAGTAATTTGGGGAAGGAATAAGAAGAAAAAATTAGAGAAGAAAATCGGTGATCTTGCATTTCCAAAAGTGCCAGAAGCAGCCCTTCCTGCTATGATGACAAATAAGTCCTAAGGAAAGCAGATTAAAGACCAGAAGCCAATAAGAACTATCTGGCCGAGCAGAGACAGGAGTCATCTCTGGCACGCCTTACCCTTAAGGCCAGGATTCAAGAGCAGCAAGGCTATGGTGATGACTGTCCCACGGTTGAGCCTCACCATGGAGCAGGCCTCGGGGAGCAGGTGCCTGGAAGTGAGATTCCTCCTGCAAGTATGAAGTGTGTTCTCCCTGAGAAGGTGCTGGCGGATAGCTGCCCATTCATACCTTTCGACCAATATGGACTGAGGGTTTACTCTGTGCAACCGTGCTCTGATGGCCTGAAATAAAGATCTTGCCATCCTAGAACTCACATTCTAGGAAATAGGGCCAATAAACCAATAAATATGGGATGCAGTGTCAGGTGCAGGTAACTACTATGAGAAACAACAGAGCGGGAGGTGATAGAGAGAGCTATTTTATATAGCATGGCTGAGGAGAATCTCTCTGGAAGGTGCCATAGAGGCAGAGGCCTGAATAAAGCAAGGGAGTGAGTCCCACAAATAGCTGGAAAAAGCTGTTTCAGGCAGAGGAAATAGCAAGGGAAAAGACACAGACTTGCTTGATTTGCTCAGGCAGGATTGGGCCTCACGAGGCACTTATCTAAGGCATAAGCGATATTGAACGGGGTGCCCCAAAACTCAGTTATCAATATAAATAATATTTTTTTCTTTATTGATTGATTTATTTTTTTTAGAGAGAGAGGAAGGGAGAGGGAGAGAGAGATAGAAACATCAATGAGAGAGAACATTGATTGGCTGCCTCGTGCATGCGCCCCCACCGGGGATCGGGCCCACAACCTGGGCATGTGCCCTGACTGGGAATCAAACCGGTGACCTCTTGGTGAGTGAGTCGATGCTCAACCACTGAGCCACACTGGCCAGGCCATATAGATAATATTTTATTGCAATATTTAAAAATCCATATCAATGCAAAAAATACCCATGATAAACAAAATATCAACACTTATATACAGATAGGATCAGGCTCTGCAATTGTATAACCCTATATTACACACCTCTCCCTAATGCTGCTCTTGTGTTCAAGGACGTTCAAGAAGACTTGCGTGCCTAGAGCAGTGTGCTACAAAATAGCACAGAGAGAGAGCCAGGAGGAGATCTATACGCCACATGGTAAGAATCTTGGCTTTAGATGTGGCCTAGCAGTTCGTTAGGGGACTGGAAAAAGGACCGAGAGCTCTAAAAATAGGTGTGGACCTCCACAATGAGTAGCCCAGAGCAGACCCCACTGTTCAGATGGTTCAAAATAAGACCCAGCATGGGATCAGCAGTTCTGGTGGAAATTCCATCCTAGAAATGTTACAACCTACTTAGAAGAGCATCTCTACAACTCCTAGCAACTCGCAGATTTCCAACCTGTCTGCAATCAGGACCTTCTCAGAGGACCCTTTTTAAGTGTCTAAGCTCAGCATTGGGAAGTGCTGATTGCTGATCTCACCCACTAAAATTAAAGTATTAAAAGAGGGATGAACAGAAACCACACTGCATTCTCTTCCCTGGCTTATTTGTGCTGTCAGCATGGAAGTCTTTAAGAGGGGGTAAACACATCAAGTGTTTTATTTGTTTAATTTTTTTTTTTTAAGAATCGTGCAGTTCCAGAGAGAAAATGTCACTGGAGAGTCCTACCAGGTAACAAGTAAATCGGAGTTCAGTTTCCTTCTCCCCAAACTATTCTCCGAGAGGGGAAAAGAAAATACCTGCATGAGGGTGAGGAGGAGACAAGATATTTCTTGGCTGGCAGCGAAAGTCTAATTATTCTGACAAATCTTCGGTACCTTCCCCAGTTATGAGGCTTGGCAGGAAAGAAGCAAGCCCTGCAGCCGCACATTATGTGAGGCTGTTAATCAATATTAGTTGAGCGCCGATCCTAAAAATAAACTCCCCCTGGAGGCTCTGTTGTCTAATGGTAAGAGTAAGGGATTGAAAACTGTGTGGACTCTTCGTCTCATTTCTATGAAGCTGGAGGCATCAGGGAAATGATGGAGGTGCCCAAAGGGGATACCTCTCTGGATAAGTAGCACCGTTCCTGATACAACCTGATCAACATCCTGTTAGAGCATGGCATTTGGGATAAGGTAGATTCATCTTATATCCCAATCCAAGACAGTCTGATTATTCAGAGAACCTTGAGAAAACTCAGTGTTCTAGCCAAAGTCGCAAAATGCCATTGATAGCAACTTGCTACAAAATGGGAGTCGAATCATATGAAATCACATTTTGTCGAATCAGACAAAATTGCTGATATTTGACCATACTGTTCTCCAAAAAGCGTGGTTTCACATGCTTCGCCCTGTGCGTAATAACATTTCAGCAAGTCAATTCCCACTCTAGAAAATGAAAGACTCTCCCATAGAAATCTCTTCTAATTGATGAGTTCTGTGCTCTGGTTCAACTTGGGACCCTTAGAGAAAATCCTGGGTAATTGTGGGTATGTGTGGATGTAGACAAAATTGTGCTTATCCAACCACCCCGGAAGGCTACGTTTTATGAGGTTCTGTGAGTTCTGAAAGAGTCTCTTGGATTGATGTGGTTTCTGAATATAACTAGCATTTAGTGAAAATTTATGGGAAAGATCACACCTGGTCATATGTATCCCTCATAATAAGCCTATAGGAAAGGTACTGTTGTGGCCATTTTACAGACAATGAAACAAAGGCCTTGAGAGGCCAAGCAGCCTATCCAGAAAGAAACAACTAAATAACTGGAAGAACATAGCTAGCTAAGTCTAATGCAGAAATTCTGACATATTGGCACTGTGCCTGGAACACACAGTCTGAAGGATCAACTTTTGAATCACAAGTTTTACTTTGTTTTGTTCTACAGTCATCAATATTTAGGCTGAAGTGTGCTTCTTACTATCCCTAGCCCCAAACTGAAAGCAGACCAGAAGAGGGCTTTCTATATAGGTGGTATTCCAAAGCCTGAAAAATGTTGGTTTCCTTCTGGAATTGTTTAAAGTAGTTCATATTCGACCACCAACATTGTGAGTTTGAGATAAGAATCAAATCTCACAAAGTGCTCATCTTTCCTTTGTACTCTTTATTAGGATAGTTCCAATCTAAGCTGAGCATTGTGATTTTCTGGTAATTTTCTGGTGCCAGGCAGCAGTGGCCAATGTCAAAGTGACTTTCCCAGTGCCTAGCACACCAAAAATGGGTCATGATCAGTATCCTGCTAATAGCTTATAAATGATTCCAAGTGGTGATTGGCACAGAATACACTGAGTTCTTTCTTTACTGATAACAACTCGGTCTGGAGGCCTTAGGTAAGAGAATACACATTATTCTTGGAACTGTTTTCCTTTTGGCCCTTTTGTCTCTCACAAGAACATTCTGGTCTTGGTGGCTGAAAGTCATCACTAAAAGACTCTTGTTTCTTGCTTTTGCCTTCTATACTGAGAGGACGAAGGAATTTGAGTATAGACTGAGTTGAACTTTTCTGTTTTAGAAGCTGACCTATCAGTGCCATGAGAGTAACTCACTGACATTGGGGTCAGCTGTAATATAATGGAAATGTCTGCACAACTGTTGGGCATCCCTGGTAGTAAGACCCACAGGGAACCCAATCCAGTTCTCTCTTTTTGGTCCTCTCCCACTTGGTGTTTGTGTAGGGGGGATGGGGAGGTTGGGCCAAGACTCTGAGCATCTGATCTCTTATTGTTCACAGATCCCCTCTATATTCTCTCTGTTCTAGTTGGACTTGGCTATCTCCCCCAGGAATTATCACCTCTGACTGACAAGTTAGTTTCTGACATTCAACCAATCTGGGATTTGTTGCTCTCACGATGTGTCCAATTGTAGTTATTTACATGGCCCTGTTTCATACCTACCTCAACCATGAGATCCAGCCAAGCCATCTCATACACCTTCCCTCACACCCAACACACCACCATTTCTAAGTTCCTGCCTCATTTTGATAGATCATGTCAAGCCCCTCTTGCCTTCTACAGATTATAAGCTCCATGATGGTAAGGATCCTGAAATCCTCCTTTTTGTAACCCTTAAAATATGTGTGGATAGACATATTTCATAGCAGAACATAATCTCTAAGACCCATAGAAATCTGGGTTGGTTTAAAAATGGAAGAGAAAGTTAAAGATGGGGAGTGGGGTATAAGAGACTTGTTTTTTATTTTCCCATACTAATTTCAGCCTCCAAATTCTATTCTGACCCTCCTTCAAATCCCTATCTCCCCACATCTCCACTCTGAACTACAGACATGGCAATCAATAGAGACAACCCCATTTTCTGAAGTAGATGCTTGCTTGAGAGGGTATTAACTTGCATACCAAATGCTGGGGATAGAATATTACAATAGGTTAAAACACAGCTTACTGTTCATGATGTATGTGTTTTATGTATTTTACTTACAATAACTTAGTTATCCTCACAGCCATCACATGCTATAAGCACTGTTGGTACCTTTCCCCAGAGCCCACTCCACCGGTTTTACAATGTGGTAGACTTTTAGGCTGATGTAAACTCTTGCTCTTCTTCCCATTGAACAGTGAGGCTTATGTCTCCTTCCCTGAAACTGAGAAATGTCTGTGACTGCTTTGAGCAATAGAAATGGTGGGCGTGACACTGTGCCAGTTTCCAGGCTTAGACTTTAAGAAACTGGCCATCTCTACTCCTTGTCTTTTAGAAAACTCTCTGGGAGCCCTGAGCCTCCATGAAAGAAGTTAACTACTCTGCTGGAGAGACCACAGGGGCAGTCATGGAGACCACCTGGAGAGACAAATGGACCCAGCTGAATCCAGTGTTTCCAGTTCACCCACCAAGGCACAGAGCATATGAGTGATGTCAGACCCTCCAGACCAGAGAAGACACTGAGAAACCCCAGTCTACTCCATGTGGACCAGAAGAATTGCCGTGCTGAACCCTGCCCAAATTCCTAACCCACAAATTGTGAGATCCAATGAGGTAGTTGTCGTATAAAGCCACTAAATGTAATGGGAAAGTTGGTTTCACAGCAATAGTTAAGTAGAGCATATGTGACTTGTCCAGGGCCACTTAGCTAACTAGAAAAAAAAACTAGGCTTTAAACCTAGGCAAGTCTGACTCCAAGCACATCTATGTAATCACTGCTATAGCCTTATCACTGGAAAAAATAAAATTGTCCAAAGCACATTGATCATTCTGGAGGGAAAACGTTCTGCAAGCCCTGCCCCTTCTAGTTGTTAGATGATTATAACAAAGCCTATCTTGTTTTCTGATTCATTCAATAAATACTTACTGAGTACCTTCTAAGTGCCAAACCTTTACTTGAGAATTATCAGCCAGCCACTTGTTTTCTCAATATTATTATTATTATTATTATTTATTCAGGAAACACCTAGAGATATCCTTCTTTTTCTTCTTTTTTTATTTTTTTTCTTTATTGATTTTAGAGAGAATAGGAGAAGGAGAGAGAGATAGAAACATCGATGAGAAAGAACATTGATTGGTCGCCTCCTGCATGCCTCCCACTGGGGATTTGGCCCACAACCTGGACATGTGCCCTGACCAGGAATCTAACCAGCGACCTTTTGGTGCATGGGTCTACACCCAACCGTTGAGCCACACTGGCTGGGCAAGACATCCTTCTTCTTAATACAGGGTGAAGACCTGATGCTTGGGCACCACCATAGCTGTTAGTAATTCAACAGAGTCCATGAAATTCACAGTAAGCTGTAATAAGGGAGATGATCAGAAAGATCAAAGCACATAGTGCTCCCAGGAGGTTGCCGCACTCACCGGAGGGGCCATATCAACTCAGAAACGTTCTGTTCACATCCACACAGTGAAGAGAGTCCCTGAAAGCACTTTGCAGCTTTCTTGTGATCGGAAATCAACACTAAGCAAGGCCTATGAGAAACAAACTGCTCAAAGGATGTTTTCTTAGCGTATGCTGTAAGAAGGAACCAGTGGGCATTTGAACAACCGGGTTCTTATACTTTCGAATTCACATCCAATTCTGTTTCTCCTGGAACAGCTCCATTTTAGGACGATCCTGCTCTGTCAATGTTATCAAAGCAAAGGAGGACAGAACAGAGTATTTTTTTCGGAAAAGTGGATGATGGGCCTGATGAATATGAAATCCAGTCTTCCCCAATTTTTTTTCTCCTTTCTGAAGTATTCCCTAGAGATTAAACCTTTATGAGTCCACTTTATCCAAGAAAATTAGCTGGATTACACACGGCATATTAGAGCTTCTGAAACTTACCTTCTTTGCCCAAAGTCTTCAGAGTCTGGGAATTGTCCTAAACCATGGATATAATCCAAGGGTTGTTGGGTCTCTAGTCCTAACATAGGCTTGATGTGGTTTATAGAAAGTACTTGAGATCAGAATAGGCTTGCATACAAGGCAGGCTACTGAATTTTTGTGTGTTTTTTTAAATATGTTTTATTGATTTTTTAAATTTTTTTTAGAGAGAGAGGAAGGGAGAGGGAGAGAGAAATAGAAACATTAATGAGAGAGAAACATTGATTGACTGCCTCCTGCATGCCCCCTACTGGGGGCCGAGCCCACAACCTGGGCATGTGCCCTGACAGGGAATAGAACTGGTGACCTCTTGGTCCAAGGGTCGATACTTAACCAGTGAGCCACACCAGTTGGGCAGACTATTGAATTTTTACAGAGCCCAGGACAGAGTTGTATGTGTGTTTTTGTTTTTGTTTTTTTCAATCTTCACGCAAGGATATGTTTAGAGAGAGAAAGAGAGAGAGAAACATCGACTAGTTGCCTCCCATATGCACCATGATTGGGGATCAAATCTGCAACCTAGGTAGGTGCCCTGACCAAGAATTGAAGCCACTGCCTTTTGGTGTATGGGATGACACTTCCAACCAACTGATATACCTGTCCAGGGCCAGGACAGAGTTCTTATGGCTCATTGGCATGAACAAAAATGTTGAAAACCATTGGCATAAAGTTATTTCCTTTAGCTAGTCTTTCCAAACAACAGGGTGCTTTTTTATACCTCATCTCAGTCTAATCCAATTCTGCTCGTCTGTTGGCTTTCCTCCAAGAGTATGCATTTACACACCCTTAAAAACAAAGAGCGGCAACAGATTTATAACTCATTTTTATAGGCTTGGTGGAAGCAAAAGGAAAAACATGTAGATGTTATCCAATTATTACTGGACTCAAAGGAAAAGAAACACACCCTAGACAGGAGGCTGTCACAGAGCATCCTCCAGCTGTCCACATCCACTCAAAGGAGAACACATTCTATGCTGCTTCAGGTCATCACCACTGGCAAGACTTCTGTACTTTGTACCCTACACTTGTCCAGAAGCTCTGGCTCTCTCTGTGTGTGGAAAGACTCACCCAATCTGCTCCCATGTATGTATTTGCTGCAAGAGAGAAAGCCAAAAACTGATAATTACCATGGCTTAGTCCCTGAATCCTGTGTAACATTAAATCCTCCTGGGGTAAGTGAAAATTGGTCCTTGAAAAAGACTACAGGACCAGCCATTGCTATGAAGAAAAAGCCATTTTCTCCTCTGCTTCCCACAGAGTTAGTAGAATGTATTCTGACAGAAACAAAACAAGTCTGCCAAGACCTGTGCAGACAGAACTACGCTTTCACCAACAATAAACAGATCTGCTCTTGAGCTAGAGAGAGTCATAATAGAAATATATATTGCCTTTTATCTTCTTTCAGTGAGTAGAGTGAAGTGTCAGGAGTTATTGCTTTAATATCAGAGGGAAAGCTATTTTTTTTGGAGCATGTGTGTAGGTATGCATGAAATGGCGCGTGGGACTCAGCCTGCTCTGCTAACCAGGTTCTTGCAGACTTTCCGAAACACATAAGATTGGCCCGATACTATCATCATTGCATAAGGCTTCACATCATGTCTGCGGAGTCATGGAAGAGCTGTCTGGATATTTTTGCTTAAAGGAAAGGAAAGACGAAGACAACACATTTGTCTTTACCTAACTCATGTTAACTTAATTCAGAAGAATTAGAACATGTAGTGGGTTTATTGATTGTTCACTTGAATCAGTTTGTAATACCCACTGAAGTCAACAGAAGGGTGATGTCAAAGACTCGGTTGAGCTCCTGGACAATGTCTTAAAAGTAAGAAACAGAAAGGAAAGTGCTGGTTTCTGCTGAATTTTCTACAAACACTAACTAGGTAGGGGTAATTTCCCCACAAGCAGTTGGAATGTCTTATTTGATGCCAGAGCATTTAAGGCTAATAACTTGATTAACCTTCTACCCTCTACTAACTAGATTTATGAAATGTCAAGGGAGTCAGCAAAGCATTAAGTTTTAGCTTGAGTATAATTACTTTTAAGCGAAAAAACAAAAACATTACCACAAAATAAGGACTTCCTACACAGCTAAACTCAGACCTTCGCATTTTCTAATGTAATTTTCTAATGTTGGTGTGCGTAATCAAATATAAAGGAAACAAAATGGACAAAAAATAAAGTGTAATTAATCAGCACTGAAAATAAAACACAAAGACTGCATTTCATGAGGACTGGTTGAACCTCTAGCTTCAATTGCCCTTGATTTAATGCTACCCACTGGTTTCAAAAATGAACAATCCATGTCCCAGCAAAGCCATCGGGAGGATGTGAACAGAATCTCACTGGGACATAGTCTTTCCTATGATAACACATTTTCCTTTCCCCCTTTTCTCTTTTTGCCATTGAAGAGGATGGTAATAAAAGAAGAGGAGGGAGTATTTCATATGGAAAGTGTTGTCCATTGCTCATTTTGAAGAATAGCTTTACTGCTTCAATAATCAATATGATAGGAGTAATAACCCAGGAGTGCACACAAAACTTTGCAACTTCTTTAGCCATGACTTTGTCTTTCTCTGCTCCTGGATCTTATTACTATGAGTATCTGTATGCATCCTTCTATAAACATGGCAATTCACACCTTCTCACTACATAGCAACATTGACCATAATAGCAATGTCTCCAAGACAGAAAAGCAAAAACAATTATAGTTGGGAAAAAAGCTTACCTGAATGCTGGCTGTTGAGCGATTCTTGCGGGTTGTGGTAGTGGCCATGGTAGTGGTGGTTTCCATGACAGTTGTAGACATTTCTGGTGGCATGGCGGTCGTCTGTGTTGTTCCCAAGATTGATGGGACTTCTCCCACCAGCCGGACACTTCCATTGATTTTAATATTAGGGTTGTTCTCAGCCGCCATGTTCAGTACTTTCAAACCATCATAATAAAGCCCAGAGAGCTGGCCTTGGAAGAGACGTCCTTTGTCCTTTCCGCCAATGGCTATTTGCGCCTGGGTGTTGAAGATGGTTAACTGCCGGCCTAGTGGGTTGGGTGGAGGAAACATCATTATTCCCATACATTTTCTCTCTTTGCCTTGCCTGGTCTGAATGAAGCAGGCATAAAACAGGTTTCCCTGAGTAATTGAAGGGGAGAAAATTAGGTAATAAAAATTCAATACAGATATTGGCAAGTAACATTTCACCATGTTTATCTCTTCCACTGTCTAGCTGAATATCCTAGATAATCTGAATAATCGAGTGTCTATTTCTTTATTGTGAGGAAGGAGAACCTTGGTTCAATAATGAGTAGTGTTGCAGTCTTCTCGGTTAAGTCGTTGTGGACAACAGAAAGAAACCCCTCAATTGAGTGATGATAATAATAAATCATAAATGTCTCTTGCACTGATCTGTTACCTACAAAGTAACATAACAACAATGAAAAAGAATTATATATGGCAAACGAAAACTTTGTGAGGCACTCAGAACACTGAATTAAAAAACTGGGTCTGATAATTACATTAAATTAACTGAAATTAAATTAAATTTCAATTAAGAGATTTGGATTCATTGCATACTTATAAAAATGAAGATTTAGTCACCAAACACTGCATTTCCTAGGACTCGTCATAGTATATAATATCCTATCTATACTTGCTGTTTAATTAACACCAAGACAAATAAGTTCTTGTCTCCATTAATGTTGAAGTAAGGAGATTATGGTCACACAACCATCTCTCCCTAAAATGCAGAAAATAAGTAGGCATTGAAATGTTCCTGGGGTGGGGAGAAGAAGAAGGTGTTATTCCAAATCAATGTATTTTTAAAAGGGGGATGGGCATTAATAAAAAGAAGTAAACAAAAAGCCTTACTATGAAGTCCTTAAAATGATATTAAGATATGTTAATGGATTGAAGAATATCAGTAGCTCCTCTTACTTGGAGTTCTTATTTGGGGAACCATTTATACTTCTGTGAATAAAAAACTCTCAGAATGAAATCATGGAAGAATAGAGTTTAGAACAGTATAACTCAACTCATCTTCCTCCCAACTACTTCTGGATCTTTCCCAGAAAAACTTTAAAAAGCATTTGAAACCTTCTGTGCTATTATTTCTCTAGATTATTTCCTTCTGCTTTTATATAGAGAGAAGGGGGGAAACTTACTAATAGAATTAAATATATCCTTTCTGAATTTTTCTCTACTTTGGTCAGTGATCAAACAATGCTCCACTTATTCCTAATCTAATCCTCTGAAATATTTTAGCAGTAAATGACTGCAAACAGTGTTCTTTTATTCTTGCCTGCTTAATACAGGGAGTATATTTTTATAAGATTGAGGTTCTTGCTCCACAATCTCTAATATGAATAGAAACAAACTGTGATGTTTGAGCTCTTAACTTCTACTAGTATTATATGGTCTTTAAGTCTACGTGATGACTAGCTACCTTGAATTTCTGGAGTAGAGAGCAGAATACTTTCTCAGCATATCATAATGGACAAAATGGAAGAGGCAGAGAAAGGAAAACATATCTACTCAGAGGGAACTCTTTACACAAGAGTTGTCCCCTCATTGGGCAACTCTTAGGGGCATATTAGTCAAGTATGATTTACAAGTACTATGCCTTGGGAAGCTTTGAAGACTGCAGTATGGGGGACTGGCCAGAGAATTTAGTTATAGTGAAAGGATCTGTGCTCTATGAAAATATCTGGAGCATGGAAATGGAATCTGTTGGCCTTAATGATAACAGAATTGCCCAGATCCTAAGGGTGAATCAACAGAGATCTAATAGATTTCCATTATTTCCCCACCAGGTCCTTCAGTGCCCTGTGCATACGCATCACTGCCTGTCCTTTGGCCTCTCATTTCTCACACAGCACACAGCGGGAAGTTCAAAGCACAACACCAGAGCTCATATCTTTACTGTTTATTCATTTATTTTCCGATAACAGCTTTCTCTGAGGGCCCTAAGCTTACTAGAAAAGAAATGTCATGATGGAAGGGAAGAATAAATATGCCCTCAACCTTACATAGACATTTGGGGCAGCTTAAGTTAATAAATATGAATAAGTTGTATAATAGGAGATGTCTTGGACTAAAATTCAATATTTTAAATCAAATAGCCTCGATACCAAGTTATAGCTTCCATTCATACAACTGTTGGTCAACCATAATGTTTATTCATCATATATGTATATTCCAGTACTGATGATCAGTTAATGGCTGTAACTGATTATGGTTACAACATAGTATTATTTCTAATATTTCTGAAGGTACTTCACATCTATCGTGGCCCTTATCTATTTTTCTGGTGACATTATTTGGCCAATGCTTAAAATAAAACAGAGGTCAGAGAGAATTCAAATGCCAAGCTGAATTACACGGGCTAGAAATGATGGATCTCTTTTATTCCAGCTGCCATAGTTCACTCCATTAAGTGGCCTTTGTTTGGTCAAGACTGACCCAAGCATGGAGAAAGGAAAGACGTTTCCTGGGCAGAAGATGAAGCCACCGCTCCACTTCAGGCTATTGTTGCTTTCTCAGAAAGATCTGACTAATCACTTCTTGAGAATAAGACATTGGTTGGGAAAGATAGGGGAGAGGATATCTGTGTTTCAATTTTCTATCATGCCACAGGAAATATCTGAGCTTTTGTTTGCTTCCCTGTTTCATGGTCTATTTCTAGCTAGATTTGCTTTTTATTCTGTGCCTTGGATTAGGTGGTTATTCGTAAGGCTGGCCATCACCAAAGTAATAGTGGGATAATCTAAGTGCTCTTCCATCTCTTCCTCTGATCAATTTATCTCTCTCAGCTAAGCAGGAGTAAGTGAATAAGCAAGAAACAGCCATTGCAGCCTCTCCTTCTGAAGGATATGAGGACTGAAGCCCAAGATTTATCATATGCCCAAGATTCCTTAAAACCAATGCCAGTCTCATTATTGTCACTGATTATGATCCCTCATGTTTTTTCTGTGTGCGTGGTCATGATATCTATACCCTAATCTGAGAATTGTTCTATCATTCATCATAAAAAAACTGGTTATAACACCAGGACAGGTTATTTTTTGTTTTGTTTTGGCTGCCTATTCTCTTGGAAGTCATTCATCATTACCTCATTGGGACATCAAGTTCACATGCTGCTTAAGTGAAATCTTTGCATGTCTCCAGTCAGTGTTGCACAAAGACTAATTAATTAAACCTCAGAACACCCTTGTGGATAGGCAGTATTATTTATCCTCTCCTCTGATGGGAAATCTGAGATATCAGAGGTTAAGTGGATTGTCTAAGGTCAGGAAGCCAGTCAATAGCAGACAGAGCCAGAGACAGACTGGGGAGTGACGTGTCCCA
Source organism: Tadarida brasiliensis (assembly GCA_030848825.1). Classification (NCBI taxonomy): domain Eukaryota; kingdom Metazoa; phylum Chordata; class Mammalia; order Chiroptera; family Molossidae; genus Tadarida; species Tadarida brasiliensis. Next base: position 225,084,851 of record CM061257.1, on the reverse strand, counting down.
GACCTCTTCCCCAGTGACAGCGGTCACTCTGAACAGGCACTCCAAGTACTTCCTAATACACCTGCCTAGTCATCCTTCTGTCTTTACCCTTTTTTACTCATGCTCTTTACAAGGCTTTTTGGTACATGTTTTCTATTTCTTTTGAAGGAAATGTTAGCTAGACAGAGGAAGGGGTAAATCAATAGAGTGAATAGATGTTACTCACCCAAATTACCAAAAAAGTAATTTCAGGTAAAATAATGTAGAGGACAAAAAAAACAACAACAAAAAACTTTTCAGTTTGCAAATAATGATTTTCAATATTATGTGCACATTTATAAACATGTACGTATTTGATTAAGAAACTAGAATGTCTCCCTCCATCCCCACCTGAACCACTCCCCCACCCCCCACCCCCCGTCCCAACCACTCAATTTGTTGTGTGTTAGAAAGCACCCTTAGGTATGAAAATAAACTGATAACAATGCTATTGTAAGAAAAACTAAAAGCCTACTAATCAGTTTATAATGGTTTATACAAATGAATACGCCTGGCATGCTATTAAACTTAGACTTCAAAAGGCAATGAAGGAAAATAAAATATTATTAACACAAAATTGAAAGAAACAAAAAAGTTCTCTCAGGCACATGAGACTCAGACATGCAGCTAATTTTCATTTTGTTTTTTAAAAGTGAGGCAATCATCATATTTAAATGTTAAAGGGACTTTATAGGCTGGTGATTACTAGACAAAATTATTTGCTTTTTAGAGTTATTCTTAATTTATTTTTAATTAGACCACATACATTAAAACAGGGCAAACAGTTAAGACTCAGTGAGGATTTTCCGTGTTTAAAGGTGTGAATATTTTCACCCTTTAAAACTGCAGTAGTCCTTGGATTTTTAAGTTGTATTCTAATATACCCAATTACTTCTTATATATCACTCCATCGAATCTAGCCTCTATTTAAAAAACTCACTGAAGGCCTTGAGACCAGAGGAGCTTATACTAGCTAGGAAAGAACAGGATAAGTAGCTTCTTTCCTTTATTGAAAGACAATAGTTTACACCTCAACAAATAGAAGCCACACAGAAAATTCTAACGTCAGGTGTAACCGCTGCCCTCTTTTATTAGCCAAGTGGTTGTTTTCTTCGGCAAATCAGAAACAGCTGTTTTGCCTCTAATGATCTTCTCCTTTTCCAACTCATTGTCCTAACCATTCGCACTTTTGTTGCACAAATATCAAACCCACGAGGGTATCACACAACCAAAGTGTAAAACAGGTTTGTATTTGTGTTGCGTTCCAGCGACTAAGACACAATTAACCTCTTCCGATATCCTTTTGCCTCTGTAAGTTTTGCATCTAAAGGCAAAATTCATCTTTCTCTTTCTTTTCTTTGTTTATAAACTAATGTCCAAAGAAACACTGCTCCCCTTATCACATTTGTTTTTAAGCAGTTTAAGTTACAAGACTCTCTGTCTTTGATTTTTGGTGGTGGTTAGCCAAAACAGCTTCGCGATGGAAGTTTAAACAGTGCTTTTGACATTTCTTTAGAAAGCTTTGGTAGAAGAAGTTATTTAAAATAAATTAACAAATAATGTCATGCAGTGGTTAAGTTGCCATAATACATTTCTCTTTTACAGGTTCCTGGAATTTTTTGTTTTGTTTTGTTTGTGGTTGTCACGCTGATAGCAAACGAGATGTGAGTCCCTTTAACTGTGTTTTAATGGCAATGTATTATAGCATGATTTATCAACATATGGCAGGTGGAAGCTGACACAAATTATAATGAAAATTAAAACAGTCATTTATGCAGCAGGCGATTATCATTTAAGGAACATTTATTTGCAGGCTTTAAAAATGAGGGTTTAGAATCAAATGCATTTAAAAGGAAAGCTTTCGCGACGGTTACCTTTCTCCTGCAGCCACTCCTCTACGGGCCGGTTATATTTGAAGGGGATTTTCTGTTTTACCATTTGGAAGCGTTCATTATCAGTGTTGCCTTTAAAGTTTAAAAAACAGCTTAAAGAACAATCTGAAAAGTCAATAAGTCATTAAAAAACATCCTATTTTTTTGTTTGTTTGTTTTTTGGTTTGTTTTATGAAGAGTTTAGAGCTAGATATCACTTTATCTTTAGTGGAGGTGGAGTTGAAGTCCCTCTGTCCTTGGTCGACAGGTTTGACAACAGAGCAGTCTGAGCTATGCGGTGCTCCGTCATGTGTTGGACACGTGGCTTGGGGTGGGACTCAGTAAGAGGTTTGGCCACTTATGGAAATGGGGTTCCCTTCCCTTTTTTCCATCTCACCCCAGCTATATCTTAATTGGGTCAATGGAGGCACCAGGATCACCCTGAACGATGAGTACTTCACCTGCCAGATCGGCTTTATAATGTGGGAGGAACATCAGTCCTACATGTTTTATTCTCACTCTACTGTGTTCTACTAGAAGCATGGGCCCTGTATTCCTGATTCTACTCTCAAGTGTCGGGAGCTGCTCTGCCTTCTGGTAGAGGGAAGCCACAGAAGGCAACGTAAGCCTCGATGGCCAAGGCAGAGTCCTTATTCCATAAAAGAGGCCTGGCATCCCATCTCCTATGTTAAAGAGGTAGAATATTACAGATAGCTCTTAATATCTCTACCCCACTGTCTATATCTGTATATACCTATAAATAAAAGGAGCTATAAATATAATGATATAGCATCTACAGACTTTTGAGTTCCTATGCTTTATTACGACTAACGGATGCAGGCTTTATACATTTACCTTTCTCTCTCTTTTATCTTCCTGTGAGGGGTCCTTCCTGAACAAACATCCATTCATAAAACCTCTTAGTGACACTTCTCCCAAGCATGAGATATCTAATTTAGTTTCAAACCTCAAACATAATGCACTGAACTGCTGGTATGCTCCCTTCTTCATTTCGTAACTATTACCACCCCTGGATGGTTTCTATACTTAGAACAGAATTAGAGAGTGGTGTTGTGGAAATATACCCCTAATGAACATGCTTCAAATCACCAAATAATGAAACTATGCTTTGGGAACTGTCCTATCTCATCAACAAACCTCACAGTTATTAAGCAGAAACTAGTGAATTCTAATTCATTACTTTTGACTCACAGCCCTATATTAGAACACTGGGGATCCCATTCTAAATTACCAAATTGAAATGAAATCACAATCTTGAAACAGGTGGCTTGGAAAACATTTATAAAAAAATGTCTAGCCTTCGCTAGTTTGGCTCAGTGGTTACAGCGTCAGCCCACGGACCAAAGGGTTGAGGGTTCAATTCCCAGTCAAGGGCACCTACCTGGGTTGCAGGTTCAGTCCCTGGCCCTGATCAGGGTTGTGCGGGAGGCAACCAATCGATGTGTCTCTCTCACGTCAATGTTTCTTTCTCTATCTCTCTTCCACTCTATCTAAAAATCAATGGTGAAAAATATCCTCGAGTGAGGATTAACCAAAAACAAAAAAAGTCAAAAAGCCAGAAAGAACATTAGAATGAAATATATCTTCAGGCCAAGTACATAGAAGCTTGCCATGGCTTCCAATCCCAGGGCCACGTCCATACAGGAGTGATCAGTGGCAGATTCCGGGTGAGGAAATGCGGACCTGCCTCCCATGAGGGGTAGGGCCAGGGAAGAGTGGCAGTGTTTGCACATGGCAATGAATAAACTATTCTATGAAGCTGACTCATCATCCTCACGTCCCAGGAGTAAAACAACAACAAAAACTCATCAAAGAGGCAACCACGGATCTGCTTCCGGCCTACATTATAAGACCCTAACTGGCTGCCATAAAACATAGTATGTTGACAGATCAAAGGATAAAGTGCAGTGAATGGAGAAAACAATCAACACTATTGTATCAGAGTGTATATTCAAAAATTTCCTCGAAGTATTATTTTTCGCACAAAAAATAAAGGGTGTATGCTAGGAGAAAAAAAAAATAGAAAGGCAATTTAATTTCTCGGTGTTTCAATAAGCCCATGATGAAAGAAGTTAGTTGTATCTGCTAATACAGCCACTGATTAGAGATGGATCATTCTAATGATCCTCTCTGTTAGATCTGGGTACTCAGCAGTCTATTAAATATTAATCTAAAATAAAGTCGGGTAAAGTCTCTCATGTCTTCATAGAAAAGGGGCACTTCACAAAAAATATATCTATATATCTATAACTCTCAACCCTACCTTAGAACAGACAGATATCCCAAGGGATGTCATGCACCTTCATAAGCTTTGGCCCCTCTCACATTCTAGTCATAACAATAGCATACTGAGAAATGGCAAATGGGTGGTGCCAGATGCACCTTGAATATATTCCATTGTTTTGGTTTTTCTGTAACTGTCATCGTTGGCTACAGCATTAAATATGTTAATGAGCTTCATTCTACTCACTGTGCCATGGATTCCTGAAGTCAATAGCAAGTATAAAGCTAAATATTCTTAGTAACATGCAGGAAAAAATCATAAGTGACCAAAGTTCCAAATGATCAGAGTTCTACATGCACCAAATTAATTAATTAAGAAGCTGCATTGATTTACTTCCTCCAAATACATAGGACGCTTGGTCCTCTTAAGCATCCCCTCTTCTCCACCCCACTATCCTTTGAACAGAAAGCTCCATAGGAAATCATTTTGGGACATGGTATAGGCTTGAAAAGGGGGAATCTATGTTGGACAATCAATACGTGATATGTTGGGAGGACAGCATAGCCCCAATTCAACATTGCATCCTTCAAAAAGTGAGAGAGAGAGCCATTCTTCTCCACCTCGGCTTTAAAGACACTTAGAAAATAGTTTAAAGTTTTCCACACCAGATTGATAGTATCTGTCATTGCGGATAGTGATCTCGCATACTGTTAAAAGCTTTGAAAGATGGAAGGTCATTTGGAAAACCAAATTGGTTTAAATTGCCACATTAACATTGTTCTTAGTCTCTTTTCATGTTCTTGTTGGTTTTTATTTTAATTTATCTCAAACATTAGAGAGAACTGTTTTAGAAACATGTGCATAAGAATGAGTTCATTTGCCCCGAGCCCCATTTGCTAGACTGATTGAAGAGCAAACAAACTTCTAAATATAAGAATTCATACACAGGGTCTACTCTGAAAGCTGGGCAAGCCTCATCCAATTCACATACGTTCATATTAAATCCTTAATAACACTCGGTTGTACATTTCATAGAGCAAACAGTATGAAAATTTAAACAAAGAGTGAAATAAATTCTTTAACAGAAAGTGACTCTATCCTCAAGGAAGGATGGCCTTGTGGATAGCAATGTCATAATGTCATTAAGAAGAAGCAAGTGTGCATTACTAATTAGACAAAAAAATGTAATGAGTTCAGTTCTCAACCACACTGAGACATCTTTAAGTTGCACAAAGAGATCTTCAAATAGATAGCTCTTAAATTACTTATGTGCATCTGACATTCATCTATATGGACCTGAATTTTAGAAAAAAAATATATTGGTTACATTTTATTCTACTTAAAATAAATGTGTACGTATATCTCCATTCCATTTTGATCACATATTGACATTTTTATACCTATGCTCCCTTGTATTTGTATTATTGATTCTATTATCAAGTATTTCAACTCCTGGAGACACACATAACATGCACTGTGGAGTTCTAAAATTGTAAAGAACAGATTACTCTGAGCTGTGATTATTAAGGCCCGACCGGTTCATACACACACCTCCACAGTTACGTAGAAATGCTTCATGTTTCCTGCAATTGAGTGAACCCATTTGAGATAAAAGAAAAAGAGAACAGAGGAAGATAAGACAAAGACATCAAGTTGATCCTTGAGTAGTTTTTAATACTCAAGGAGTATTAAATACTCAGTCTCTCCTTATGGTTTCAAAAGAAAATTTGAAATTTGTTGGCAGTCCCAAAGTAGTAAAATTACTTTGATTGAAAAACTGAAAGAGGAAAAACTCTTTTAAAAAAGTATTGATTGATTTTTAGAGAGAGGGAGAGAGAGTGAGAGAGAGAGAGAGAGAGAGAGAGAAATACTGATGTGTTGTTCCACTTATTTTTGCCTTCATTGGTTGACTCTTGTATGCGTCCAGACCAGGAACTGAACCCGCAACCTTGGCATATGGGGACGATGCTCTAACCAACTGAGCTACTTGGCCAGGGCTGAGAGAAAACTCTTGTATAACACAGAAAATAACTTTTACAATACCATTTTTATACTCTATTTTTCCAAACATAGATCCTATTCATTAGACATTATACTAATTTCCTTAAAGCCATAATCAATACAGCATAGAAGCTAAGACCATGGGCTTTGGAGACAAAGTTGGCTTTGAGTTCTAACTTTAACTCATTTACTAGCTTTGTGACCTTGTACAAGTCACTTAGCCTCAGTTTTCTTGTTTCCCAATTCACCACAGGACTTGGTATAGGATAAGAAATAGAGCATATGCAAAACCTGGGATATGAAAAACATTGGATTTATTTAAACTACTATCGTTAATATGATTAAACTCTTTCCTAATGGTATAAAAAAAGCACATGGGTTCCATGATGTGTTTCCATCCTCCCAGAACTTTACCAGGCCCCCATTCAAGAGGAAAGATCACTGTATTCCATTTAATCCCATCAAGGTTGTCAGCCAAAGATCAACTGATCACAGAAAATGAAACGTCCTAACTCTCTCCTAAATCTCTTAGGTGTTGCTTTTTATACTTCGGTATCTTCTGAAATATACTCAGCTAACTCCATTTCCAAAGCAAAGTGGGATTCTAAACCTATCGAAAGTAAAAGAGCAATTCGGGCATTGACAAATGTGATTTCTAGGCCCAGCCACAGGTAACGATGATATACTGCTGCTAAGTTGAGGCAGAGTGGCTTAAAGGTTTTGGCAATTTGCACCAGGCTGGCAGAAAATGCCTTCTTGCAGGTAGACTATTAAGACCATCTGAAATACTGTCAAGCATGTGGACATGCTAAAAGGAACATAGTAACAACATGCATCTGTGCAAAATTAATGCCAGAGGTATTTCTGCATTTTGGTTTGAGTCCTGGAATAAAAGAAGAAAAGTTTTCTGTATTGTTTTGTTGACACTAAAAAATGAGAGTGTAGGTCTAATGAACAGTCAAAGAATAAATATTATATATTGGAGCCAGAGGCAAAAGAAAATCGATGTGGGTAGGCTTAAGTAGTAGGGATTTTCGGAGGTTCTTACAATGTCTCTCTCCCCAAAGAACACTTTGTGAGTTTCAAAGCAAATACAGATGCTAAAGAAAAGGTACTGGGGAAACTCTCTGTGCCGGGATCTGCTCTTGTTCCTGGCATTGACCCAGACAAACTCTCTTAGAGTCGGAGAGGGGGGTAATTTGCCACCCAAAGGGCATCTGGAATGTTTGGCCACTTGTAAGTGATGGATGGACCTCAACAAAAAACTAATATCTTATATTTATAAAGTGCCTTTAGACCAAGGAGCTCAAAATGCAATTATAAGCATCATTTCATTAATCCTCACAACACACCTTTGGGGCTGAAGGAGAAGAAAAACTATTTATATGTTGTGAGCCTTGATCCTTTAGTGTGCCAAGGTAAAGAAATTAATCTCTTGGAGCAGAAAACTGATCGGCTGAGGGAAGTAAATTAATAGACCCAGAGTACAAGGGCATTATTAAGTAAGGGAGCTTCTCCAGACTACTCAATTAAGTAGTCCCATGAGCCAGGGAGAACCTCCTTTCTGAAGTGATGAGATGTTTGCCCCTGGAAAGCAGTGTGGATCACACAGGCATACTCAGATTTGGCTGATGAAGCCTACTGCTTCATATCTTCTGTATATGTTTAGAAATAGAAAATATAGATGGATAGACAAATAGGTGTTGGCAAAAGTAGGTGTACAGTTGTGAGCACGCAAACACAGTTTATTACTGTATTATTATTTATTCATTATTGTATTATTTATTTGCATTCCAACTATAAACATACTTTTGCCAACCCCTGTATTGTCACACCCTTCCTATGTCAAAGTCATTACGTCAATCCACCAAGCAAAGATGGCCCAAACATGAGTGCAAAGAGAACTGGTCGTGAAATCAGACAGGCTTTGGGTGCAATCTTATCTTCGACATTGATCAGTTCTGTGAACTTGGACAATTTACTTAATTCAGATGCCTCAATTTCTTCATCAGTTCAAGAAAAAAAGATGAAAATAGTAATGCCTATATTGCCAGATTTTATACAAATTAAGTGTTATAATCCAGGCAAGGACTTAGCTTGGGAAGTAGCAAGAGGCAAGGAATGGGGAGTCTTTGATTTATTTTAATTCTCAGGATCTTTTCCTAACACATGTCTAAGGCCCCAAAATGGAAGCTCTTTCTCCCAAGAAAGAGTAAAGAGGGATAGGTGTGTTTATCGGCGGAAGGGGCGGGGAGGATCCCGGCCTGGAGAACCCTGCAGAACCCCTTCTGTCTTGATGTCCCCATTGAACTCTGGTCTCTGCCTATGCTCTCTCACTGATATACCTATGCACATTCAGCCCTCGTGTGTGTGAATGCAGATGGGCTAGGGGATGGGGATGGGAAGCATGCTGGAGATGTCACCCTGGTGCTCTGTGTCTAGCTAACCAAGTGATCATGTCCCGGGATTCCTGGACCTGTGTCAAGACCAGCTGAGGTGAGTTTGTGTGTAAACATGTTACCAGGAAACTTCTCTTTCCTATCCCAAATCTCCGTCGAAGTGAGGTGTTATTACACTAAAGGTCATGAGCCCCCATGCAGCCGTTAGAACAGACATCACCAATCCCTAACTTTTCCCTGTATTTTTAAGCTATTCTCAACTCTCTTCCTAAAGCTCATCGCTCCTGAAGTTTCTCTCACTTATCTTCATCCCTCAAGGATACTTTCACTCCTAGAAAGATTAAAAAAACAAGGTACACGTGACTGCAATATCTTTATTTGCTTTCATAGTTTAAGAGAATATTTCCATGTAATATCCAATGGAACTTTCTTCAGTATGATAGGTTTATCTAGCATCTACTAAGAGCCACTTTAAAAAAAAAAAAAACACACAAAAAACGGGACATGCTATAAATGAACACAACAGAGAATTTGCTTTCCTTCCTCAAATGTTGTCACTGTTTTCCTTCTATAAATATTTCAAAATATGCCCTGAGGCTAGCTTAGTCAATTTCGTTGTCTGGATGTTATTGGTCCCTTCCTGGCAAGCACGGGATGTATATTTGTCTCTAAGCTTTAGCTTCTTCATATACATAAAATGAGGACTATAATAATAACTGTAACATAGGCTTGTGAGATTTAACAGCGAATAAATACATGTAAAGCAGTTTGCACAGTGTTTGGCACAAAATAAGTGCTTAATATATGGTTTATTGCTACTGTTACTGTTGTAACAATACCTGATTCAGAAGGGTTAAACTTAAAAAGAGGGCAGACTTAGCAAGGATTACTTCACTACACAATTTTTGGTATCAACTCTTTGCAAATTTCCTTTTCAACCTAGAGCCTGAATGTTCCATCTTCAGCTGTTTGACCTAGGATCCCTTCAAGATCCCCCCAGTGCCCTTCTTGTCGCTGATTTCCTCGTTGTTGCAACAGCCACAGTGTTATTTGGGGGCTCACTCTTCCCCATGACCCATGCACTCCCACACGCCCACCCTCTGTGCGATCCCCTGCTTCTCTTTATCTTGTTGGTCTCTCATTTTTCTCTAGTTACATTGCTCTCTCACTCCCCAGTCCCTTTTCCTCCCATTCCTCTCATGCAGAGGATATCAAACTCAATATTTTTTAAAGCCAGAATCCTAAAATATTTGTTTAAAACATTTTTGTTCATTCAAACGTGTGTATGTGTGGAGTCCCTACACAGCTCAGAGGAGAGGTAAGAGGTTTGGGAGTACAATTTCAATGGACAAAAATAGGAGTGGTTTTATCCTCAAGAATACGAAAGTCACACCAATATCAACATCTCTGATGCCATAATAAACGCAGGCTACAGTATTCCTTCTGTTCAGATGTTATTGACACTCTGACATTTATAAGTTATAGGTCTTTTAGATCAGCCCTGAACCTCATGCCTACAAATGAATATATTATTCCCAAGGGATCTAAAAATAACAATCACTGTGCCATGTCCCACCCACCCGGTTAATACACTGGTTTGCAACAATTGCGCAAATAACCATACCACAGCATAGTCACATGTTCACATATTAAACTGTTTCCAACTAAAACTTAAGGTAGTTTTCAATTAAACTGCTTCCCAGAAAGTTTGAGCCATCTTGCATTCATGCAATACACTTTATGAACTTCAAAGCAGGCCTTTACTGACATCTTATTAAACTTATTCTTTTTTGTTTCATAACAGCATTCCAACCTGGTAAAATATTTAAGTCTTTCGTTGCTTGTAGAAGATATCATTCATGTTCTGTGTCATCTGAAAAGTTGACAAGCATATCTTTCTGTGTCTTCATTCCAGACCCTGAACATTTTACAGAATAGGAGGATTATGTGGTGGCTTTAAAAAGTGGACACATTCTTTGAAACTCCTCCCTGTAAGTGTGATTCTCCAACCTTGAACGTGGGCTGCGCCGAGTGATCGATTCTAAAGCTCAGGATGTGGTGGAAGAGACAGTGTGTGACTTCAGGGACTAGACCTGAAAAGGCCCTGTGACTCCCTCTGCCCCTTCCCATCTCCCCCTTGCTCTCTCTCACATCAGCTCACTCTGGGACGAAGCCTATGGAAAAACCCACATATCCGAGATGGCGACCACCAGATCCCCTAGGCCCAGATGAGCCCTGACAACAAAAGCCCAAGTTGATGTTATGACTTCATCTCCTCAGACACCGTGATATAGAACCACTGAACAGAGCATTTACCAAATCCTGACCTACAGAAACTGAGAACATAAGTGTCTGTTGCTTTAAGCCACTAAGGTTTGGGGTAACTTGTTACACGACCATAGATACAGAGCCACTACAGGGCTTCATCTGAGTGTTTCATTTCAACCAGAGGCCGACCTCCCTCAGACGCTTGTCATAGCTCTTCTTATGTCATACTGTTTCAGGAAAATAAAAATAAAGAGACACTATATTTACAACATTCTTATTTGCCCTAATGCAATCTAAAGGGAATTTAGACTAGTTTGGTAAGACATGTTGATGAACCCTGTTAGTCCTTTGCAATCATCAGAATCTTTGTTAAATTTGATGTATTTTAATTTTATTTTTCAATTACAGTTTATATTCAATATTATTTTGTATTAGTTTCGGGTGATTAAATGTATATCAACTTATCTGTCAAATGAAATACTCAAGAATGTTTATATATCAGTCCCAAGTGTAAGAGATCCATTCTTTTACACAATATAAAATTTAGGACAATTTTCCTAACTTGTTTTCTATTCTGACTGACTCCCATCGTTGTTTCTAACAGGGGCTTGGAGTTCAGATTCCTCAAGCACCCTGGGAAGTTATGCATCTAAACCCAAAGATTTGGGCTCCTTAAAGAACTCAACCTCCATTTCCTCACCTTTTAGGAGGACTGAAAGTTCCCATTTATTTCGTTGGCACCGGACTTCACAGTCTGAAGGAAATTCTCCTTGCTGGGGGACCTATTGGTGACAGATGAAGGTGTGGGGTTGGGGGGAGGGGTGGGGCGAGTGGGAATCCAGATAACACTGAGGTCCCTCTTTGCAAATGATTTTTGTGTTTTATAATTTTAAAAGTAATTTGCCTTGCCCTGGTCAGTTTGGCTCGGCGGTTAGAGCGTCAGTCCACGGACCAGAGAGTCCCGGGTTCGATTCCCGCTAAGGGCACGTACGTTGGTTGCGGTTCGTCCCCGGCCCTGGTTGGGGCCGTGTGGGTGGCAACCAGTCGATGTGTCTCTCTCACATTGATGTTTCTCTCTCTTTCTTCCTCCTTCTCTCCCTTCCACTCTATCTAAAGATAAATGCAAAAATGTCCTCAGGTGAGGATAAAAATAAAATAAAATAAAATAATAAAAAATAAAAGTAATTTGCCTTGGCAAGTTTGGCTCAGTGGTCAGAGCTTTGGCTTGAGGACTGAAGGGTCTTGGGTTTGATTCTGGTCAGGGGCACGTACCTAGGTCGCAGGTTTGATCCCTGGCCCCGGCTGGGTGGTACAGGAAACAACCAATCTATGTATCTCTCTCACATCCATGTTTCTCCCTTTCTCTCTCTCTGTCTCTCTCTCTCTCCTCCCTCCCTGTTTTCCTTCCACCTCTCTAAAAAATCAGTGCAAAAATATCATTGGGTGAGAATTAAAAAAAAAAAAAAAAAGCAGTTTATGGGAGTAGAGTTCATTGGAACTGGTAGTTTATATTTTGAGAGGAGTCTACAATTTTAAGGTTGAGGAACCTTCAAAGATCTTGTAAGAAATGTTTCTCTTATTTTAACATTTCTCAAACTTCCACTTAGAACATCATTAGAAATAAGACTCTGCATAGGTAAGCCTCAATGAGTGTAGATCTTGAAGACCAACACGCAAAAAAAATATTAATTAAAGAATTTTCTGCACTCCTACTTGTTTGGTTATGTGACATTTCCAACGATTTTCAAAAAAATGAACCAGTTGGCAGCCATGAATCACTTAGCGCAAGATTCAAAGGTCAGGTTCACACTACTGCAACGTGGTAGGGGAATCAGACTTCCCCCAGTGAAGAAATAACCTCGGGGAATGCAGCCCTTTTAGTATATCTTGAATTCATACAATGCCTCGTTAACTCTACTTGGCAAATTAATTCAAATTGATTTGTTTGTGAGAACTGCAGCATGGCCTCAACGCTGGCTACAAACAAAGAAAAATGATAAACAACAATGCATTGAGCTCAGAGAAAATGTCTAGAGAAACGTATAGACCACCATGGGGCTGTTTTTATAACCTGCCTTTGTTTTTAAAAAAAGAGAGAAAGAAAATAAAAGGAAATAAAGAAAAGAAATAAAAGGGAGAACATAGCCGATAAAAATAAAACACATTTTATAAACACTATCAATACATCATACATACCCCAAAACAAAGGCAGATAAAGTACTTGAAAGTATCAGAAGAAAAAAAAAATTATTTTAATTTTAAATGAACATTTAATTAAAAAAAATAATTAACTCAATTTAAGGCAAAATAATAAGACATACTTAGAAAAAAATGAAAATAAAAAAGTGCCTGTGTGCCTGGCCGGTGTGGCTCAGTGGTTGAGCATCGACTCATGCACCAAGAGGTTGCCTGTTCGATTCCCGGTCAGAGCACATGCCCAGGTTGTGGGCCAAATCCCCAGTCGAGGGCATGCAGGAGGCGACCAGTCGATGTTCTCTCTCATCGATGTTTCTATCTCTCTCCCTCTCCCTTCCTCTCTCTCTAAAACCAATAAAGGAAAAAATTAAAGAAAAAAAAAGTGCCTGTGTGATAAAGCAGGAAGAGCCGAGATTAATTCTAAAATGTCATATCCTAAAGAAAAAAAAATTCCTCAATGAAAATCACTAGCTTCCAACTTCAGTTTGAAGTCTAAATTTAGGATTGAAAGGAAGAAAATGTAAGAGGAAACAGAACTATAGCAGCCAGAGCCTTTCCCAAGTTCTTTGCCAACGTGTTAAACTACAAAATAGCCACACTCCCATTCTGAATCCCATGTCCCTCTGCAGTAGGACTTGTGATCTGGGCCCCAAGGCTAAGGCAACTAGATTCCATTTTATGTAGGCCCCTTGGTTAAGGCGACTAAAAGACTCCATTTTATCACCAATAGACATTCCTCGATATTCTTCCAATAATAGGTTAATTACCCCTAGACGGGAAGGAATTTTGTCTAAGATTATAGTTACCCCATGTATTGGGAGGCATTTGCAGTTTCCTGAGTATAGGTATTTGCAAGTACTTGTGCTGTCGGTGAATAATGCTAATTTTGACTTCTGTAATCTCTGTCACTCACACTATTGTACTGGTTCCCTAAGGGGAGGGGGAGAAAAGGAGGAGGGGGTTTCTGTCTTTAAAATGGGATGAGCAAGAAGAATCGAGGCTGTTGATCTGAGGGGAGACTATGCCCTCCGCAGCCCGCCGGCGAAATAAAGTGCTCCTTTACAATTCAGCTGTGCGTCTCTGGTTATCTCGCTGTCAGGTTATAACACTTGGTCACTCCCCCATCACAGGTTAAGTCTATGTTTCCAGTCCTTGATTCTGGGCTGGCTCTGAGCCTTCTATTGCTTGGCACAGGGAGCATTGGCAAATGCGATGTAAGCAGAGGTCTGAACAGTCCTCGCATGTGGGTGTTTGCCCTCTCGTGGTGCTGAAGCCAGAGACTGCCCCATGAAGAAGGTCAGACTAGGCTCCTGGAAGATTAGAGACCACAGGAAGAGAAACCCCAGCCATCCCAGCCAGCTCAGGCACCTCAATCGAAGTCCCAGGCGTGTGAGGTCATCAGATTATCCAGCTCCATCCGAGCCAGGCTGGAACAAAGGAAACACCCCCAGGATGCACAGACATAAGACCCAATAAATAACAAGGTTTGGAGTGGTTCGTTATGCACCAGACATTAAATGACACAGCAGGAAGTGGGGAAATCCAAGAAGTATGGGGAAGGTGAGACTGGGTGGAGGAAGCACCCTGGTGTCCAGGTTTCCATAAGGCCCAGTAGAAGGAGGGGGTGCTGAGCTGCTTGCTCTCTGTAAAGTCGAAGGGGCGTGTGTGGTGAAGGCCTTACATCCTGGAATGGCGACTGGGAGATGAGGGCCCCGTGACCTGCCTCAGCCCTCTTCCCCCTTCTAAAGAGAGTTATCAGGTCTCAGGAAGGAATGCAATAACAGCTCCTGAGACAAGAAGAAAAGGTCAAGACTGAGGGAGTTGGGACAGGGCAGGAGAACTACAGAGGATCGATCCCTCTCTGATCCCCAGTTTTAGACAGACTAAGGGAAGGGAGGGAGAGTGATGGGGATTGACTCTATAGGTAACAAGTAGAGCTAGTAAGGTGCTGGGGAACTAGTTATCTGACCACCTGCCCCTTCCATCACTATGCAAATGAGGGATGGGCAGAAGGCTAGTAGAAGAGCAGGCTGGACTTGGTAAGATGTTCTGAAACTGTAACCCTCACCCCACTAATGGACTTTATTAAAACATTCAATATTATTTTGTATTACGTAGTTTCAGGTATACGGCATAGTGGTTAGGTAATCATATATTATACAAAGTGTTCACCCCAATATTGCCAGTACCCACCTGGCACCATACATAGTTATTACAATATTACTGACTATATCCCCTATGCTGTACTTACATCCCTGTGACTATTCTGTAACTACCTATCTGCACTTCTTAATTCCTTCACCTTTTACACAGCCCCCCAATCGCCCTCCCCTCTGGCAACCATCAGTCTGCTCTCTGTATCTATGAGTCTGTTTCTGTTTTGTTTGTTCATTTATAGTGCTCTTTAGATTCCACATGTAAGTGAAATCATGTGCTATTTGTCTTTCTCTGACTGACTTATTTCACTTTGCGTAATACCCTCTAGGTCCATCTAAGCTGCTGCAAATGGTAAGATCCTTTTCTTTTTTATAACTGAGTTATTCCACCAATGGATTTCTTAAATCATTCCGTGGGGAGCCTAGGATAATTGCCTTCACTCCTATCCATCACCCGAACCTTCTAAATCCAAAGCAAACATTTTATGTTCTTGCAGTGTATAACTACTCACTGGTCACGAACAGCCTTACGTAGGCTCAGTGTAGAAGGGTATTCTCCACTACACTCCCCACTAATACAAAACAATAAAAACAAAGCAAGACACTGGATTGAAGACCAAAACCAGACCAAAACCTTTCCCGTTTTACAACCTTGTCTTTTGAAAAGCAAACACTGGCCCTGGCTGGTTTGGCTCAGCAGTTGGAGCATGGGCCCGAGGACCAAGAGTTTCGGGTTCAATTCTGGTCAAGGGCACATATCTCAGTTCGGCCCCGGGTCCTGTCAGGGTCGTACAGGAGGCAGCTGGTGGATGTGTCTCTCTCACATCAATATTTCTCTCTCTCGCTCTCTCTCTCTCCCCCTCCCAATCTGTCTGAGGATAAATGGAGAAGGAATGTCCTTGGGTAAGAATTAAAAAAAGAAAAGAAAAAAGCAGACACTGTTTTACAACCCCTTATAAAGTGTATAAATTAGCAAAAGCTGCCTTTATAAACTTACTGAGTTTAGAAGTCATTTTCCTAGGACTTAACAGCTGGTATCAGAATTGTGTTACTTTAGCATGTGAATGGCAGCTGGACTCTAGAGAAAAGCATCAAAAATTATCAAAATCTAGGGAAATAAGGGGTTAAATAAAGAGCAGAGACAATTAACTAACATTGCTAAATGTTTTGAATGACAACTCAAGTGACACATACTTGTCAATAACTAGAAGTATGTCATGGTTTATGTCATGACTCAAACATGAGTTCATATTATGAATGTGATGAGCAGAATAACAACTTCTTTTTAAATTATGGGTTTTTAACACTTTTAAGAAAGTGGTTAATGATTAGCCACATATTTTAAACATTTACCTGCCACCTAGACTCTACTATCCTACACTGAATATTAGTTCTTGTGGGCATGTGGTTTTTGTTTATATGACGTTAAAATCTTCTTAGAAGCAAGGTTTATTTTTTTAAACAGTTTTACACCATCCTACTTCCACAATCTTTTCCTCAGCATAGGATGGCATCCAAAACACTGACTGTTAAGCGCTCAAGAATATGCATGAAGTTGGTGACCATTGTTACCTCAAACAGAGGCAGGTGTCCTGACTCCAACAAATAATTAAACAATTAGCTATGAATGTTTAAATGATTACTAAGGTTCTTATAACCTGTGAAAACCTACAGATTTGAATCCCAAATAAAACATTAATGCCTCTTCTTTTAGCCATTTAATATAAAACCTTGAACACCTAATATTAAATATTTGCTATCTGAGGAATAGGTATAAAGAGCTGTAGGACATTTTGAATTTAAATATATTTATCTGTACTGGGGCAAATGCAATATTTTTATAGTTACCCAATGGTGTGTGTGTGTGTGTGTGTGTGTGTGTGTGTGTGTGTGTGTTCTGTATAGAGAGATATTTTACAACTATCTCTAAAGACAGAATTATTTTGCATATTCTCCATAGAATCTTACCTCTTACAACAAGAAACAGCTCCTATATTTCTACAACAAATAAATACCCATGATTTAAAAATGATTCATAATAATTTTGATTGCACTGCTACTAACAACAAAGCTGAACAGATTTTTTTTTAAATAAAAGCCAAAGAGGAGAAGTCAGACAGATGATCTATCCTCTCGGTGGAAGAAAGGCAGCTATCTATCATCTGTAACATTTCAAATTATACTATTCCAATTAGAGTTGTTGATGTTGTGCAGAAATTTCCAAACCAACCACAGAAATGGACCAGCTGACCTAGTACTTTCACCATTCTAACTGCTATTCCTTTGAAATTCACCTTTTCAGAAACCCACTTTTATCTTTGTGATAATGATCCCAGAGATTATAAAAGGCCTCTGAGTGACTCAATTTGCCTGCTCAAGATCATACCATGTCTATTGTTGCACCATTGTTCCGTCTTGTCAAAAAGCACTTAGAACCTCAGTAAGTATACAGTATAATTAGGACGAGAAATGAGTCAAGTGAGAGGAGAACACGCCGTTTCCTTGGTTTTATGTTTTCGTTTCTGATGATCAGGATGGTGGCTTATATAATCACACTGGAATCCTTACCAGTGTTTAGACTTCTAAACAGAAATTGAAATTTCCCATGTCACCGAAACGCAAAGATGCTGCCCAAAGATATTTTCCCCTAACGATTTACTTCTGAGTGCAATTCAAAAGGGAAACCTGTATAATGTTATTAACCAATGCAACCCCAATACATTTAATTTAAAAAATTTTTTAAAAGGAGAATCACCAGCTGGTGTGGCTCAGTGGCTGAGCACTGGTACCCATGCACCAAGAGGTCACCAGTTGATTCCCAGACAGGGCACATGCCCAGGTTGTGGGCCCGATCCCCAGTAGGGGGCATGCAGGAGGTGGCCAATCGATGTTCTCTCTCATCGATGTTTCTACACCTCTTCCTTCCTCTCTCAAGAAAATCAATAAAGAAAATAAGAAGAAATTTTTAAAATTTTTTTAAAGGAGAACCCAGACAGTGAGTAGTAAAGAAATGTGTAGCTCTCCTCCGTACTCATCCTCTTGGATTTAGTATGTTCTAATTAAAACATGGTCAAATATTATTCAGTTTCTAGTACAGGGACTTACAGAGAAGGATGCTTAAAATACTTTTTGAGAAGCATTTGAATGGTTTCTGTTAACAAAAGAATGTGGATACCAGGGCTGCTTCTGTCTCGAGAGGTTGGCTGTGTCAGTTGTGATTTCAGCTGGTGTTACATTTCCACAAGGCAGTGAGGTCTGGAGATACACCAATTATGCTCAGACTCTCAAGCCCTCTAGTCAACAGCTTGCTTGTTCGTGTGTCTGCAGTGGGGAGAGGTGTATAAATCAAGGAATCAAAGCCAGAAGAGAGAGAAACAAAGTACACTGTATGGGTTGTTCCACTTAACCAGAAAAAATGAAAGCAACTGTAACCTGACAGAACGATGCAGCTATGTAATTATGCCGCCACCAAAGGAGCTGGATTCACTGGCTAAAAAGTTCATCAACATTTTAGCCGATGGGTTCGTCGAAGACATCTCTAACTACTACTGCGTTTCAACCAAACCACTAGGAAGGTGGGCTTGGAACATGGGTTACATACAACTACTGAGAATTAAAAGGCACAAAAAACTACTAAGGATGGAACTAAGACTAGAGAATTGTCGTGAAGGTCTGAGACCAGGGTTGGTCAGGACTCTGAGTCAACATGTTGGCATGACATTTCACTCAGTTCAGTTGACTTATTTCAAGAACAGATGTGTTAAGAGTATTTCCAAATTCCCTTTATGGACCCACTTGGAGATCTAATTCTCTGTGGTCATAGTAGGAGAAAGTTACAAAAGGAGGCAAGACTATTAGATTGTACTTGCTTTATCTCCTCCAGGAGATCTCAATTGCTCCCCGAAAACAATATACTCTTTTCCATGCATTACCTTCATTTTTACTTCTCCTGGGGGCCTGGCGCCATCCTTAGCACACAGAAAAGTCAGCAAAAGATCCAGCTATTCGTTTTGAAAGTCTAAAAGCGTTTGGTTCTATTTCAGTTTGTACTTCACTTATATAAATTCCTATTTTATTGGCAACAGCATCTCACCACAGTTTTATATCGGTTTTAAAAATGAAGTATTTCTAAACCTTGCCTGTCTAAGATTTTAGATTTACTTTCACTTTCCATTTATATTTATGTTAGATTTACAGTTCGTTTTTTTTTTTTTAACTTTCGTGGATGCCTAAATGCCCCCCTTCCTCCCTTTTATCATTTTGTCTAAGTATATCGAGAAATCTATCATTTGCGACCTACAGAGAATCCCCTCTGCAATGTAAAAGTATTTTAATAAAATCAGATTTGTTTCAACAAAGAAAAATGTCCCAGTAAAATCTTAAAGGTTATTCCTAATAAAACATTTGATACTTTCCTATTGCTTTTAAAACAAGTAAGTATATCTAATGCTTATAAAGGATGCTCTTTACCTTGGATGTTGTTATTGTGTATTCAGACAGTGAAGTCAGAAGTATCCAATACTCTCAGTACAGTCGTACTGTCTAACATTTATTGAGCAACTACTATATAGGCACTTTGACTCATAAAAAAGGGGGTGTTAGCTAAACTGTGACCACTGTGCTTGAGCTACAGGGAGCCAAGTCTGGTAGTATATGCTTTCTGTCTTGGTGGTGGAAACTTTGACTTTTGATCGACAACTTTTTTATAGGCAATACTGAGGTCAGAAACATCTGAAAGAACCCCTATTTGTATAAATAAAATCTAGTCTGCCTCAGTTTAATGTTTAAATATGTAGTTTAAATTAGGGAATGCTTGTGTGTATACACACATCTGTAAACAGCCATAATCTGGCTCTTATTCCTCTAATGGATAGGGAAACAGATTCTAAAAATCTCTGAAATTCAGCAGCAAGTTGAGGACGAGTCACATCTAAGGAGAGTCCACCCTCAAAAAGGCAAATCAAAGGCAGAAAGGGACCAGAAGCTCAAACAAAAAGCACCCACCAACAGGCCAGGGACAGCCAGTGCTGAGAAAGTAAAGAGGATGGTCTCTGGGACTTCGTGGGTAAACACCAGGGAGCAGGTAGAGGACAAGACAAATGCTAAGAAGTTAGTTGGCAACTCTACGCAGAAAGGCAGAGAACAGGCTAGGGCTGAGAAAAAACCGTGGATTCAAAAGGAAAGTATACTGACTTCCCTAACGAGAGAGGAGGAAAGTGTGTTTGGATCCCGACAGCTTACAATTACTAAATAGAAACAACAGAACTGGAACAGTAATAATGCTTTCTGATGGTTATTTTCAAGTCTTGATCTGAGCAATGCATGGCATAATATACATAAAGGTGGAATTGGATCTGCGTCTTTGGTGCTCAGTCGGGAAAGCAGCGTGCGATTGGGTTTTTGTTTGTTTATATAAGCACAGGTAAATGGATTGCCTGTCCCATTTGTGAGTTTCTTTATCCTGAATTAACCTCAACAGTGGGTCTGGGCTAGTCTACTTAGCAGTACTAGTGCCTGTGTCTCTGGGACTTAACTCACCCTCTTAGAGATGACCGTGCTCTCTGTATTCTAAGCAGAGATGAGACAGTCCACAAAATAAAGCTGATGGAACAGTAAACACAGAGCTATAGGCTCAAGATATGTATGATCTAGACCCAGGTCCCCCAACTACAACCCAGGGACACATCTGACTCATCGTACTTGCTTTTGGTAAACTCTCTTATTAGAACACAGTCATGCCCATTCATTTATGTATTGTGTGGTCATTATTTGCATTAAACAGAGAGCTAAATAATTGCAAGAATAGCTTCAAAGCCTACAATATTTATTATTTGGCTTTTTAGAGAAAAAAAAATTCTCTAAATAATGGTATCAAGGTCTCCGTGCCTATATTCAAATACAAGTTGGGCCTATCACCTATTAGTTATGATACCGGAGAGTGTGTTACTTAACTTCTCTGAGACTCGGTTTTTTCATCTCTAAAATGGGAATAATACTGCAATCCCTTTTTCTAAGATGCTGTGAGAAAGAGTCAATGTGATAGCCCATGAGTCCAGCACAAAATAAGTACTGTATCAGGGTTACCTATTGTCAATTAATATCATTCCCCTACAGTCCTTTATGCAAGGATATGCTGTAATATCCTCATCCTCCTCTCTAGGGTATACAGATCTCAGACACTTGTAGGCACTTGGAATGAAGATTTCACCATTGAACTCTGAGAAAACCACATCTCGATAATGTGATTAAAATGAAAACAAATCTAGTTTAATTAAACACTGAGACTGGCGATTGTGCATCGAGCAGAAGCACATTTCCAGTGAATGTTTAGTAATGTGATTACAGCCTGTGCGGCATGCCCTGGAATGCGGGACACAATGGTACATTTGCATGTGAATTTACATCTGTCAGCTGAATGACTTTGGGCTCTACATACACAATGCAAACTGGGGTGCTCCTGGGAAAAGGCTGGAAAGTGGAGACACCAGAGAGGATGGAGTGTACGAAGTTATAAGTCTGTATAGAATCCCAGCGCCGATGCTTTCTCGTCCTGTGACTGCACCATGTGGGCTCAAACTCCCTGAGCCTTATTCATCTGTAAAACAGGGAGAGTAACATACTTTTCTCCTAAATCCGTTGGGAAGATTACATTAAGTGAAATAACGCAGGAACAGTGCCTGCCCATTAGTTCCCTCGGTGGGAAAGGTGTAGGTGGTCATGTCATAGCTTGTGATTGCATATGTCTAGGTAGGGGAGCAGAGTTCGTTAGCGTTATCCTAGAGAGTCCAAGGTCACAGCCCAGTTTCAGGCTCCCACAGGCACCTTCATGTGCCCTTGAACCCAGATCTCACCTGAATAAAAGCACCTTCTCGCACTATTTGAAACTGCAAGTACAATATAGCATAGTGCACTGGATGGAGCACTGGGTTTGCCTTCCAAGAGACGTAGGCTTGAGTTCCAGGTCTTCGTGTACCAGCTTACGTCCCTGGGAAAGTTAATCTCAGAAGATTCCATGTCCTCACTTGTAAAACAATGATAAAAATAGTCTGTAATTCTTTGGGCTATTGGGAAGAATTAATATAAGAACTCAGTGCAGTGCCTGGCACTTAATAGCTGCACAATAAAATTTAAGTATTAAACTATCTTGTTGGTGTACATGCATTTCTATTCCACTAGAATATACCATCTTTGAGGGCAGGGGCTGTGCTTTACTTTCCATCGCATACCCATCACCAGCATGGATTATTGTAGCTCAATTCTAAAGTATCTGCGTCTGCGGATTCACATGTGAAGTCGATGCATCAGGAGGTCGCTCTACGCAAACCGACCTCACTGATGGGGACAGGACATTAGCCATAGTTTTCAAATATACAAGGCAACACCAGTTAGTCAAAAGACTTCTGCTTTATGAAAGTGAAATATCATTACATTTTCTGGCCCATTATCAAATGATTTCTATCATTTCTTTTGATATAACCTTTAGCTTTTGGCTTGACTTGTAATTTTCCACTTAGGCATGGAATCCCCACATGTTCTTAGGCAGCACTATATGTCTGCCTCGGGCATTTGGCGAAGCCCCCCGCTGAGGCCCACACCGCGCATCGGGGACATACTGTCGGCAAAGGGAAGGGTCGCCATGTGCAAAAGAAATGCATGTCATGGGGCAACATGAAATGTCCCTGGGAACCTAATCCCGTGCAGATGGACTCCAGGAACTGAAGACCAGCAGTGCCTCTCTGCCCTTGATTGGTCCTCTCCTTCCTTCTCCGACCCTCCTTCCCCGACTTCAGCCTGCTGGGGTATTGACCGGGATTTCAGAGGAGTGGAAATCTTTATCTCTTTGAGATGAGCTGCAATGTGATTACAATCGATTGAGTGATTTACAGTTTGGAGCACCTTTCATTATCCTCCGTGCTTTACAGAATTATAAATGACACATGGTATGTGGATATATATTATTTTTATTGGATATTTAGGTACCCCCCTTTCTCTAAGAAGCTAAATGTTCTTTTTAGACTTTAAATAACTAGTGGGACCCTGCGATCTTGTGCAAAACTTAAATTAAAACGACTGAAACTTGAGAACTTTTCCTATCGATAAAGCAACGCTCCCGCATGGGCATTCGGACATTTGATGTTCATCTAATCTGGGGCGGAAGGAGACCAACACGGGGGGACTGCATTTTATGGTTGGGATAATAATTCTAGATTTTCATAATTAAAGACAAATTCTACGTGCCAGAATGTGTCTTTACTACCTATGCGGGAGCTCTTTTGCGACAACAGGGCAAACAAAACTTGTATTCACTCAGCCTCGCTTTAAAATTACGCAAAATTGATGATTGTTTTAATTTGGTAGATGTATAATTACAGAGGCCTTACATAGAGTAAGATGTTACTAGTATTTTTGTTACACTAGTTCAAATGAGTATAATTTAAAAATCACATAAGAGGTGATTACCTTGTATTTCTAATCTTGAAAGCATTATTCCATGGATTTGGTTTAATATAAATATGCTCATTATTCATAGAAATGAAGAAATCTGTTTCCTTAAATAGTAGAGTTGTACCTCGCCACTTCGCGCTTCGACTTTCGTGGCTTCACTCTATCATGGTTTTTTCAAATACTATACTATATTTCAAATACTATACTATATTTCAAATACTATACTATATTTGAAAAAACCGCGATAGAGCGAAGCCGTGAAAGTCGAAGCGCGAAGTGTCCAGGGACGACCGTGTATAAATAAAGAATCCTACTTCGTGGAAATTCATTTATCGCGGTAGAGTCTGGAACTGATTGACCGCGATAAACAAGAGCCGACTGTACCTAGAAGTGACCCTCAAATGTCTCATTATTTATTGCACAGAGTATACCAGATATAATATGTAAAAAACTTAACTTACGGTTAAATAAATATTTATCATGTGCCTTTATTGCTGAAGCCCACCTTCCCTTCTAAATACCAAGGTAGTCTACTAAAGGTGAGAAAAACATAAACCAGGACCCAAGACAAAGCATCTTGAAAGTCCCATAGAAGTTTCCTGCAAAATTTGTTCTTTCCCTCAAC
Source organism: Tadarida brasiliensis (assembly GCA_030848825.1). Taxonomy (NCBI): domain Eukaryota; kingdom Metazoa; phylum Chordata; class Mammalia; order Chiroptera; family Molossidae; genus Tadarida; species Tadarida brasiliensis. Next base: position 225,060,627 of record CM061257.1, on the reverse strand, counting down.
AGCCCTCTAGATCAAAAGCATTGCCCTGTTCACAAGTTAATTCTGGATAAATAATGTCTTTAGCTACTATACTTTCTATGATATTATCTGAAATATATCTTCATCATTACAACAAACTCCTTTATATGTTATTTAATTATTTTATAAATAATTGGATCGTGTTTTAGCTTAATGTCGCAGACAGAACTGAATGACATGTGCTCTGTGCCCAGGTGCCACGTGGTTATGGGCTCCCTTTCCCTCTCTCCCAAATGTTCTTTTCTTCCTTAGGATGTCCGTCTGTCTGTCTGCCTCTCTCTCTCTCTCTCTCTCCCACACACATACATACACACATATCCCATGTCAATGTGGGGACAGTAGGGGCACTGACCCCCACACAGTCCAAACTCCATGTTATAACTTTTGATTCAGCTACTAATAGCCTACTTTTGACCAAGGGCCTTATCGATAACATAGTCAATTAACACATATTTTTATCTTATATATATTGTGTACCATATTCTTACAATAAAGTAAGGTAGAGAAAAGAAAATATTATTTTTAAAAAATCATACAAAAATACATTTACAGTATTTGTTGAAAAACAAACAAACACAAAACAGTGTATAAGGAGACGTGCACAGTTCAAACCCATGTTGTTCAGGCTCAGTGGTATAGTCTTGTCTTTTCTGGCAGTTATGTTTAACGTTAGCTTTAGCCAGAAGCCTACCATTTTTGTCTTGGACTGCTATCCGCTTCTAGGAGACACAGACAGGGAGAGAAAGGCTCTAGATTTTATAGCAGTGATTGTATAGGTGGTCGCCTACCTACGATGCTTTGACTTATGATTTTTTCCTTCATGATGATGTGAAAGTGATACACTCAATAGAAACCATACTTTGAACTTTGAATTCAGATCTTTCCCTGGCTAGTGACATGCAATAGATACTCTCTCGTGATGCTGGCATTGGCAGTGAGCCTCAGCTCCCTGTCAGCCCCTCGATGAACAGGGCAAACGACCCATACTCTACAGTGTATTCACTGTGTTAGATGATTTTGCCCAACTCCAGGCTAATGTTAGTGTCCTGAGTATGTCTAAGGTACCCTGGGCTATGCTACGATGTTTGTTATGTTAGATGCATTAAATGGATTTTTGACTTACGATATTTTCAATTTAACAGTGGGTTTATCAGTATGCAACCCCATTGTGAGTCAGGGAGCATCTGTATTTGACTTGTGAGATATAAGGCTATTTACCTGTGTCTGGGAATTCACAGAAGGGAAAGGTTTGGCTGGTAAAATTAAAAATAATAATAATAATAATAATAATAATAATAATACTAAGCCCTCTCTCATCACTCTCCTATCCCTCACGCAAGACCACTAACCAGTAAAACAGACTTCCAGCTACTGCAGCTCTTCCCTTCTGCTTAGATATGTGCTAGCAGGTGAAATGGGATCATGGAGGAGAGGCTGCCAAAGCCCCCAAAGGCCACATGACGTGGGGAGAAAGGCAGCTGTCATAACAGCTCAGGGAAGTGCTGACGTCTAACTGGGAAGAAATTAGAGATTCAACTTGAGAGAAAGAATTCCAACTTGTCCAGATTTTGGTGAAGACCAGAATCTATGGGCATGCAAGTGTACCAGGGCACCAAAGATAATCCCTGGAAGGAGCAGAACGCGATGAAAACCTGGGGCTGTCAAGCCAGGTGGTCTTGGCTTGGAATCCCAGCATTTCCAGTCACTCTGTGAGCCAGGCAAGCCCCTAAGATCTCCGGGACTGTTCCTAATCTATAATAAGAAAATAAAACTAGCATTGATCTCACGGGTTATATCAGGCTTAATAAAATGTACACGAAGGGGGACTGTGTAGTGAATGTCCGACAGAGGGCAGCCATCACCATCTGGATGAACTGGCCGAATGTTAGCAGCATTTGCCGTTTTCCCCATCTCGAGGCAACCACCCCACCAATGGAGTGAAAGTATTGTCTCAGTGACTGCGCAATGACAACGTACATTAGATGAGTTCAGAAGGTATATGAGGGTAAATGCCCGTCATTTTATCAATGACGTGAATGAAAATTTACATTATGTAAAACAGGCAAAAGATAATAAGAGAAAGTATATTCTAGTTCTACGTTCTCCAATACCAGCCTCATAGCACCGATCTGATAATTGAATGAGAAAATGCACTTAGATCTCTCAGTGCCTAGGACACAGTAACTGCACAATAAAAATAAGCCTTCAGGGCCTCAGTCATACCAGCTACCCTGCAAGAGTGGCCACATGTGGTTACTGGCTACTGCATTGAACAGCACAGTCTGAAAGAAGAAAGACAATTTTAGCTTTCTAAATATCAGTGATTCTTAAACCTAGCTGCATATGACATCAACATGAGATTTTAAGAAATATTAATGCCAGGACCAGTGCTTCTTAAATTTTACTTTGCACAGGAATCACCTGGGTATCTTGTTAAAATGCAGATTCTGATTCAGTGGGTCTAGGTTGGGGCAGAGATTCTGCATTTTTAAGAAGCTCCCATATAATGCTGCTTCTGCTGCTGCTGACCCATGGACCACGACTCAGACCATTTAAACTAGATAGCCTGGGACTGGGGCCAGAGCACCCACAGTTTATTAAAAGTTACCAGGAGAATCTCATTTGCAGCCAAGTTAAAGAACACACACACACACACACACACACAAATCCCCCACCCCCTTGGTCTCTCTCAAAGATTTTTAAAACATTTTTCTTCACCAAAGACCAACCCCAGCAAGTTGGAAGTCCCTTGGAAACAGAAACTCACCTACTTGTGAATTCTAATTCATTCCTGACAAATTGGAAAGAACAGCTATTTAGCAGGGCAAACATTCAGGATGCACTGGTCTGACTGATTGAAGGACATGTTTTGTGACAGAATGTTGAAATAACTTATTTATAAGATGATTTGAAAATGTGCACCTAGCAATGTTCAAACACATTCATTAAGTAAGCCTCTCCGCAATCGCCATTACATCTCTGCAGTCTCGGGAACCATGTGCAACCATGGCTTTTCTCCGGGGTTGTATTTGTATTTCTTATTCCCTTTACAAGGCTTCACTACCCATGTTTTTCCCCTGTTGAACTGAAAGCAACACCAGTCCTGAATGGATGAATGAGCAGGTAGATGGGGCTTGTTTTAATGTGGGCTTCAAATCTGGCAAGACTTCAAATGTTTGCAGCCCAAGACAGAAAGAAGAGGAAAGAAAACCTTCTGGCTAGGAATTAATGAAAACCCAAAGCCTGGGAAATGTTAGAGTCATATCAAGTGCATAGACTTGTTTTAACCCTTCAAAGTCTCAATAATCTAGGTTGAGATGTGGACACAGAAATCTCTCTCATCTCCCTGTATACTGTCTAAACTGTAAAAGGACAATAAGCGCTTGAAATAAACTATGTTGGAGACTTTCTGTAACTCAGTAATTCTCAACTGGGGACCATGTCGCCCCCACCAAAGGACATTTGGCACTGGGGAGATGCTACTGGCTTGTAGTTGGTAGAGCCAGGGATGCTGCCGAACTTCCCACAATGCGCAGGACAGCCTGCCACAGCGAAGAATCACCCAGCACGGCAGGTCCATACTGCCAAGGCCGAGAAACCCTAACTAAACTGGTCTGGCAGGGACGTCTTGTTGAGAATACTTTTGAGGGACAAACGAAATCAAAACAAAAATCTAAAAAGCTAGTGTCAGGATCAATCAAAGCATGACTCCAAGAAATAGAAAAAAGTGCAGGAAATTGGACGTAGGGCGATCTGAGCATCAGAACAGGAATCTTGGCTCCACCCCTAAAGCTGTGTGATACTGCGTGTGTTGTTGTCTCGCCTCCCAGAGCCTCAGTGATGTAACCTTAAAATGGGCATGGGGTAACAACAACAGCAAACCCAGCTCCTCACAGGACAGAGGGAGCTCCGACGTAACTGGTCATCAAGGCCCTTGGAGCACCAGGAAGTGTACACCGATGTGTTGGCTCCCAGTCCCCATAAAGACAAGGCTGTGTGAAATCTGACACACCCAAATATAAAGAGGGAGTGTTCTCACCTAGGGCCCTAGAAGGGGAACCATTTCTATATCCTTTTCTTGTTCTGAGTTGGGTGATCAAGTAGGGTTTTAGCTTAGGTCACCAGTGGGTATTTTGTTGACTCAGGAAGGGAATTGCAGTCAATATCACTTCAACTGACTCAGACTGCAGTATGAAGAAGGGAAAACAGACAGCAGAGACCCTGCAGTCCTGAACATCACCTGCCACAGGGAGAGGGAAAGTCCTACACATCTGAGCTGCCTAGTCTTCGCTTTCCAGGAATCCTGGCTCTGACTTGAAAAGCCCCTCACTGCACTGTGCTCAGGGTTCTCAGAGACCTGATGAACAACCAGCCACCCACTCACAGCAGAGAGAAATCCTTTAACAATCCCAGACAGCCCAGCCTCCCAGGGGGCCTAGACCTAGGGCTAAAATTAATTTCTCATGTTCAACTCACCTCTAGTCTCCCCTCCTTTTTCCTCGCCACTGCATTGTGTCAAGACACTAATCAGAGGCTTTATAAAGAACATTTGTCAGTGTCTGGGTGCTAGCTTTGGGCTGATTCTTCTTTTATTTCCCTCTCCTGTTCCTTCGTCTTTCTATTTTCAGGTTCAAACAAAGAAGGTACTTTTTGAGTTCTATCTCCCAGAATTAACTGAGGTAAAGTTCCAATGGCTATAGAACTGTTTTCATTTTGGATCCTTCTTGATTCACAAAGAGCATGTATGCTACATGCCCTGTGCCCAGCTGGTTTCTAAATATTTCACAGTGAGATGTTTCAGTAGAGCACATAAAATTCCATAACTGCCCATGAGAAGATCCTGGAGGTGACCCATTTACCCTGATACACAGGGCCCTGTTGAGCAGCAACGATGCCCTGAGAGCTTGTCTTCAGAATGAGATAACTTGGGTGAATATCCTATAGGAGTCACTCCATATTTCTCTACTGTTTAAACGTTAGCAGTAGACAAATAGCACAGCTGAACTCCTCTTGATGGTTTTTATATTTATTGCTATCAATGAAATAGAATTGCTTGGGAAAATGAGAATGCATCACTTCTGTAGAAACTGTGCTAAGGTGGCTTTGTTCTTTGACGGCCAGATACAGGGGGTGTTTTGCTCTTACGGTTTAATACAGATTAATAAACATTGCCAGACTGCTCTAATGATGCTTTAAATTTTGTTAAATGGATCTTTTCAGTCTCACGGGAAAGCAGGCAGGAGAGAAAGGAAGGTATCCAAAGCTCCCAGTGAGCCACGCTTAGTGTTGGAAGAGTGGGGTGTGGAACTGGAATGTTGTACTTTCCAATCCAGGCCACAGAGTAAGGGGAAAGCCCCTCCACACACCCAGCACCCTTCCAGTTGCTTCATGGAAGCACATGGCCCTTGTCGGGACAGCTTGGACTCGTTACAAACGAGTCTTTCAGCACAGCTAAACTAACTTTTCTTTTTACAGGAGGGTTTTCAACTTCACATCTCACAATAACCATCTACATATGGTTATTTATATTCACCTTTGTAATATGACACTTTAAAAAAAAAAGAAAGAAACTTAAGAATGATGATCACTTCTATCCATGCACTTTTCAAAATATCCCCCAATTTGCTGTGGGGCAATAGTGGGGATCGTGCCCAGGTGAGAACAGAAGAATCTGGTTTTAGTTTTTGTCCCTCGTTCACTATGTGACCTTAGGAATGACACAGCATCTGCCTGGGTCTCTTTAAATTTGAAATGTAGAAAGAGAAAATCTACCCTACCCAGTTTAATAGTCAAAGTAAAGCAATCTGTATGAGTGAATATGTAATAGTAAAAAAAAGTGCTACCCAAATGTTTGGTAATCTTCATAGGTAACATTTATTGAGTATTAACTTAATTGACCCAGAATTATGTTGAGCATTTTATATCTGTTCCCATTAATCTATCTGTACTCACTTAGTCTTCACATTAACCCGGGAAAGTAAGTATTATCATTACTAACATTTTATAGACTAGGAAATAAATATTCAGGAGGTTAAATAACTTCCCTAAGGTTTGGAACTGGATCACCAAATAGGAAGAATAAGCACCTACTTAGGGAACCAAGAAAACAGAATAAAATATTAGGACATGTGGAGAAAGAATCTGGTATATTTCTAAAGAACTATAGTGATCATCAGAGTAGAAAAACCAGAACTGTTATATATCCTTACACATACGGTTTAGTGTTGTTGTATTTTAAACTCTACGTGGAGAGAGGCACCAACTATTTCAGGGCTTAGGGCATTTCAAGGTCTTCATCCAGCCTGTATTAGACTCACAGCTAATGGCACCAACACCCCGACTCCAGCCAGTTGCGTCCAAAGCCCATACTTATAACGGCTATACTGTATCATGTCCTACAATAATAACACTTATTATTACTAAGTAACAGTTACCAACAGTTACTAGTAATAATAGTTTTCAATGGGACCAATGCCATTAAAGAAAGGTTTTCCTCTGTTTGGAAAACGTAGGAAGCAACCCATAATTTGGAACTAAAAATACAAAGAGGTAGGCACACAGCAAGGGTCACTGGTTTCCTTACATATCTGTGGCTTTAAGATGACCGTTAAAGAGCCCTTTCATTGCTGGCAGCCAACTCCAAATTGGCTCAGGGCAAGTGGTTAATATCAATTTAGAAATCTTTGCAATTCCTAATAAAAACATAACAAACCCTACAGCAGCCCCAGCAGGGCCAATGATAACATGCATGGAGAGAGACCAATTTTTCCTATGAGCAAATAAACAGCTTTTAAGACCTCAAGCTATTTTGATTTCCCCATAACCTCCCCTCCCCCAGAGTTCAAGCAAGAAGCATTTAAAAATCAGGTCTATTGGTGTCTAGTGAATTTAGATGATGATAAAAATTCACAGTAGCTGTTAACACCTCTGGCTCTCTTCAAAGGCTCAGAGACAAATGCGTAAGGTCATTTTTTGTGACTTAATTTAAGAAGCGTTAAGTGTATGACAAGAGACTTCCAGCAAAGGCTGAGCTGGATATTGTATGAGAAAGAGAGTAGCTAGAGGGGTGGGTGGGGCTTTCTACTTGAATAACTGGGGAGTCGTGTGCATGCTGTTTGTGGATACCCCCATCATTCTTCAACCAGACACAGGAAGACAGGCTGTTACAGGGGGAAACCCAGTAGCACAGTTACTTCTGATTGGCTTTCAAAGAAAATTAATGCTGCGGTAGGCATGAAAACATAATCACAGTCTTCAAGTCATTCAAAATTCTTGGGCCACAATGGTTATTAGCTAAACAGCTCTTATATTTCTGAAAACATGCTTCTGGCTTTCTTGCCTCTGTGCATCCCTCACTATAAAGGAAGTGAGAGGATAAAAGTGAGGAAATTACAGGGATTTGGGAGTATAGGAGATTGACAGTGAGACAGCCTCATGCCCACAGTAACAAAAAGTTCAGTATTCTCTTTCATCCACCAGGTGATAAAACAATTGCGGAGCAAAGGCCCTTCGCCAAAGTATTTTCCCTTCCATTCCTGAAACATTATGATCAGGATTCAGGGCTCTTTTCCTGGAGAAGTGAGAGATGGGAGGGAAAACTAAGGGATTATTTAAATGATCTCTTTTAAAGAAGGCAACCTTCCCTCCCATTGCCCTTGATTCCGCCATCTGGCTCTGGGAGTTTGTTGGCAAATGATCCTTGATTATAAAATTTAAACAGATGATTAATCCCTCTCCCTTCCACACCAGAATGCTTGCTATTAAAACGCCTACTAGGACCAATCTCTGAATATCAAGGCAGGCTTAGTGTAAGTGAAGAAAAAATTGGTGAAGTCAACCAAATGAATAAAATCCCATCTTTAGTGTTTCTGTTACTCTGACTTATTGCTCATCCATTCAAGTTAGTAGACTTCCTTTCACAGTCTTTCTACAATCTCTGGCCATGTGTACCTTCAACCACACCTAACTAAATGGTACCACAAAGTCCAGATCTCAAGTTGATTATTTCGTGGTGATCAACAAGAGCTCGTGATAAAGATGGTACCCTTCCCTGAGGCACTGTTCATCATTGCTATTTGCAGTGCCCTGGAAATCCTACAATCATTGTCTTTGGTATGAGCCAGTCAGGCAGTATTGGTGGGGTTGACAAAAAGTGTTCAGTGCATAGTTAGTGAGTCTCCAGAAGCTCCCTACACTGGACCAAGTCCTAAGGAAATAATGTATCTTCTCACACACAAAAAACAGAATGTACACTTACTATTCAGTGTTTTATGATTTAGAGATGGTTGTGAGAAAATTACCACTTAGCAGTAAGAATGGGAGAGCGAAAGAAGAGCACCCCACTGAGAGTGAAACATGTACCTGTGGGGTAATGCTCGTTCACCGGCCAGTTGTCCACCTGCAGGGTGGCGTTGCCCCCGTTCCTGGTGAAGCGTACCACGTGGTATTTACCGTCATTTACTGGGGTCCTCTCTTCTTTGATGGAGATGTCAACTGTGCCGATATTGAAGACAACTCCAATTTTCCCCTGTTCCTGTAATAAAGAAACATAAAAGGCATGGTTTGTCACCGACCACAAGGTTTTCTCCCTTTATAGTTGATCCACCAACTCACAATAAATGTGTAGGTACCCAGAGGGAGGTGTCAGCATGAAGTTAATAATTTCCCCATGAGCTTTCATCCTACACATAAACACCAATGGCATCAAGCTACCCAAATTGCTTTCACAGGCGGCACTGCACAGGTTACATCATTTAATGGTCCCCAACAGAGCTGGATGTTGGATGAGACTGAGAGAGTGGCCAGAGGGGTGGGTGGGGCTTTCTGCTTCAAAGCTGGTGCCACAGAACTGCCCAACAACTGTGTAGGGACGAGCAAAGCTCTCTTCTGAACGGTGAGCCAGGCCTGTTTTCTAGGAGAGGCTAATGAGACATTGGACCCCAGAGTGCCTCACAATCCAGGTTTAGGATTGAAGAGTGAAGTTAAGCCTCCTTGTACAGTTTGGGCAATCAAGGCCAAGGGCACTTGTACCGAATTATTAGAAGTCAATGGCAGAGAGCTGGAATTATGGACCAACTTCTGACGATGCCTTTCTATAGGTCTAAGACACAGGAATGTATCCTAAGACACAGTAGGGGCCAGTGAAACTGAGCTGGGGTTTTGAGAGTCAGATGGCTGTCAGCCTTCCCACACTTGTAGCCCTACTCCTAAGGTTACTCCAAAGAGGGATGTACTATTCAGTGTGACAGCTTTATGTTGCACAGCAGAAGAGATCTCTGTGGTCCGAAAGGACTTCTGTGAGGGAAATCACAAGGAATTCCAGAAGACTGACACTGTGGCAATGGAGGGGACGCTGCTGGTGCTGGTGAAGGTGGGGGCGGTGATCATCACCTAGGAAGTAAAACGCGGAGGCATAAGTAATAATGCTATGAAAACTCTTACTCTTCTCCTCTAATAACTGCTTATAACTAAGAATTGGAATTAGCATTACAATGAGACATAGAATGAAAGTAACCTTACTGATCACACATAATCAGCCTCTCTCAGCCTCTCGGAAAGGCACCACAGCCTGCAGGGTGCCGGGAGGAACGGGCAAAGGCACAGTCTGACTTATTGGCTAAGCAATAGGTTGGACATTGATGGATAATACAATTTAGTTGTAATTCTGACGTTCTACAAGACTGAGTCACAATATTTGTTCACGTAGTCTGTTATCCTCTGTTTCCTAATTCAAGAAGTAGAAGGAAAAGAAGGACAAGGAGGAGGAGGAAGAAGGTGAGGGGGACTGGGAGGAGAGGGAGAAGGAGGGGAGGAGGAGGAGAAGAAAGAGACGGTTATGGGAAAAGAAGTCTAGAATCCACATGAACTAAGAAGTAAAAAAGATTTTACTGAATCTCAGATTTAGTAATTTGGTTCATTCATTCATTCAATACATATATACAATGTTTATTAATCAGTTACTGTGCTTAAAGTTAACACATTGCGACTTCTAGTGAGATTTTAGGCACCTGTCTCCATAGAGTTTGGTATGCTTCACTTATTTTTTCAAAAGACAGGCTTTTCTCCACTTGCCAATTTTCCTTGAGTATATAAACACACTTTGTGCTCAACAAAAGGATGGACAAATAACCAGGAGTCTTGATCTGAGAAAGTAGGAATCTAGGCTGCTTATTTGCGGGGATGCTGAGATACAGGGTGGACATCACTGCTTCCTCTGTGCCCTGCAGCATAGCGCGCGTGTGAAACGATGCCTGCGATTCCCACGTTCTGTTCTCTGGGAAAAGCGATTCAGGGGCCTCCCAACATACTGACTACACGCACTCATGATTTCGTAAATCCCTGTTTCCTGTGGCACGATGTTTTCAGCTTGGTTCCGTTGTATTTCCACCTCTGCATCTTCAGCACTAAACAAGTGCCTTGCATTAAAATACGATGCGTGGATAAATGTACCTGATGATAGTTTTTTTGCACCTTTCACGCCCATCATTAATAATATTATGATCCATTTTAGTCTTACTCCGTAATTCGCTAGGAATTCAGAAATGGCAATATGACATTTTCACTTTTTCTCACTTAAACAATTGGCATTCATGTCTAAGGGTGCGTGAGTGTGTGTGTGTGTGTGTGTGTGTGTGTGTGTGTGTGTGTGCGTGCGCCCGTTGGTACCTAGTCACCCTCATTCCTAAATAAGCAAAGCTATAGTAACCTGAGTCAGGAGCTGTTTAGCAGAATGGAAGGACCGGGGGAGTTAAGAAGCCTTGAGTGCAGACACCCATTCTCCTCTGCCCACTCCACAAACGTGGGCTGTTCATCGCACCACTGTTCTTCAATGGGAAGCTACTGTATAAATCCTGGATGCGTGGAAAGAACTGCTGGTGATTCAACCCACCTCTGAGTCACTAATTAATCCTGGATGGAGAACAGTTTCAGGGGGAGAGAAGAGAACTTTCAACCAGCCTTCTGCAGCTTTGCAGCGGCAGCAGTGACAAGGGGGAGTTCTGGCTCAGTGAGCCGGCTGATCAGCGAGATATATTCTTGGGCAGATTCTCTGCAAGATCCATAATAGATTCAGGGAAAGAAAAGATTTAATCTCTGCCAGAATAAATATTTGGTCCTTATCTGAGGCTCCACACATTTGCCACCGTAATCACTGTTTCTGAGAGACCTTCCTAATCCCGCTAGCACGCGGCCAGTGTCCGCGGAGACCCTTACCCAGAGGTTTCACTGTGTTTCCTGCAGTGGTAAATGTGGCTGTGCTAGACCTCAGGTGTGGTCTCTTGACTCGCATAAAATTTCATTACTGCAACCTCTTTGTCATTTGTCATGGGACCACAGTGGCATTATAATCTGTGGTAACTGCTTTGTCTCAGTTCATTATAAGTCTTCTGGCAAATACCCATATAGTTGCCCAGGTTTGAATCCATCATGCTCAGCTGTCATGAAAATAAACTCTCCTGGTCCATGTGTCCAATAAAGAGAAGATGTAAGAGAGAAAAGCCCCGGCTTCAGAGTCAGCCCTGACTGATCGTGGGCAGGTTGCTTAACTTTTCCGACCCATTTCTTTCTTTTCTTTTTAAAAAATATTTTCCTTTATTGATTTGAGAGAGAGAGATAGAAACATCGATGAGAGAGAACATTGACTGGCTGCCTCCTGCATGCCCCCCACTGGGGATTGGGTCCACAACCTGGGCATGAGCCTTGACTGGGAACTGAAGCTGCAACCTCTTGGTGCATGAGTCGGTGCTCAGCCACTGAGCCACACTGGCTGGGATCTGACCCATTTCTTAATAATATATTATAGGGACAGGACACCAGCTCTACATACTTCAGAGGGCTGTTGTAAGACTGAAACGATATGGTTCATGTGAGAGCTCTTTATAAATAATAACATATCATATAAATATAAGGGGTAAATGAGATCAGGAGAAGAAACCATCCAGTCGTGTGGCCATATAGAACACTGGTTACTGGACAAGTTTGTCGGTTCAACAGAACACACGTGGGCTTTAGCACCGCAAAGTTCCAATAACCCTCCTGGCTCTGAAAGCCGTATGACCTTGGGGAGGTTATCTAACTTTAGATCTGCCTACTGTGAAAGGGATGTGTGGACGAAGGGAAAGGCCACCTCTGAAGCTGGGGACGATGTTAGAAGAACGTACAAGCGTGAGGAACCGGGCAGGTGGCTGTGCCTACGTGGGACCTCAGTAAACATCAGTCCTCACGCCCCTTTCTTTCTCGCATCATGAAGTCAAAGCAGTACCATGAGCCAAAGAGCTGCTGGTTTGGCCACACTGTCATCAGGAAATGTGGTGGAAATAAATGTATATTGTAGCAAATGGAAAATTACAGAATGACACTTAGAAGGTTGGTTTCCCGTCGTCACGACTGGGTAGTTGCTCTCGCGTCAGTTTCCGTAGTGCCTTTTACAAGCGCCTTTAAGACAAGCAAAGTGTAGCTGCAAAAACAGCGTGACTGTAACTGTTAATAACCCCACGCCCAGCACTATTCAAGTTGCTACCCAGTCAATCACTTCAGTCTCTGTTTTTCCTCAATATTAAAAACAAAGACAAGTGGTAAATCAGAAGACGTTACTAAAAAATCCTTCAAGTGCATTCATGAAAAAACCGAACAGCGCAGCAAAGAACTATCTTCAAATAGCCAGTAGGTCATTCTTCATCAGTAATGACTGTTCACGAGCCCACCTGGGTCCTCCGATTAGTCAGGTTCCAGTTTTCTGACCCTCCATCAGCCACGTTACAGTTCGTGCTGCGGAGGTGACCTGAGAGACGTTACCAACAGTGGGGTCACATTTCAGAAGCAAAAATACACAAGGGCCAAGAAAAATCCTTAGGAATAAAGATCTCCCTGAAGGATTGCTTCATTCATTCCTGTGTGCCCCCGGGGAAGGCAGAAGGCACCATCCGCTAGGTCAGAAAATGGCAGCTGACAGGTTACAGAACTGGGACTCTCAAATGTACGCCAGGGAGATGTGCAAAGGAATTAGTTCTCAGTATCCTAACTTCCAGGCTTCCCACAGAACCTATCAGTCCAATGCAGGGCAGTAATACAAGGAGAATAACATGTATGTGATCCCTCTTGGGCCCAGACACTACCAGGTAGATCTGCCAGACTCATTTCAGAGTCTAGGTCCTAGAAAATAAAGGTCCCAGTGGCACTGTTTACCATGGTGTTCTAGTCTCCCCACTGTGGGCTCATAGGAAGAGAAGATCGCTGGGTCCCTTTGGTTTTTTTGTTTTGTGTTTTTTCCTTTATTGATTTGAGAGAGAGAAGAAGTGAGAGGGAGAGAGAGATAGAAACATCGATGAGAGGGAACATCGACTGGCCGCCTCCTGCATGCCCCCTACTAGGGAACAGGCCCACAACCTGGGCATGTTCCCTGACCTGGAATCAAACCGGCGACCTCTTGGTGCATGGGTCCACGCTCAACCACTGAGCCACACCGGCCAGACTCATTGTAATGTGTAGGGCCAAGAGACCAGTGTTGATCGATCATTTGGGTGTCACCCCTGAGCCATGCACTTAATTGCTGGTGTGAGACCTGCCAGAGTTCTCCTATTTTCCCTCAACCATTCTACCCAGCAAATTCCTGGGGGTGGTTTCTTTGTCAGCCTGGCTCACTGAGTGAGGATGGCAATGAGCCGACTAGCAATTGCCCTAGAACATGACAGAGAAACCAAACTTGTTTGCTTTATGCCACCAAATATCTTAAACTGTGTGTTGCTATAGCATAACCCAGACTACCTTGACAGAGTAAGTGCCTGTCAAATATTTTTCAATAAAATATTTTTTGAATTCTTACAATTGCCCTTCACATTTTGTAGGTTAAAGATAGAGAGTGAGAGAATTGGGAATTCACCAACTAATAGGAGACATATTTAAGATTAGAAGTAAGGTCTGTGTGACGTTCAGACCCAGGGACATTCCACCATGCTGTATTTCGGTCACATGTACAACATGTTGCAATTGGAGTTATTTATATACGATGGTACATATATTACATATTATATACCTTATGTCTGCCTAACCTGTCTGTCTAACTTAATTGTGGGTAATCACAAATATAGGAATTCTAGCAGGTGCTCAGTAAATATTTGTTAAATTAATGGATGAGCGAATCAATAAATAATGAACTAAAATATGTGGTTGTGGTAGAAAAATGTGCTAAATTTTATATTATGAGAGGCTAAACAGGATTTGAACACTATAGGATAAAGTAGACAATTGATCATCTATATTCAGATTATTTTTTTTGCTATGAATCTTAGTCAAAACATACAGTCTCATTGTGCTCTACGTTTGCATTCAGTAAAATAAAATGAAAAAGATGATGTTCTATCTACTTGATGCATCAGATAATTTTGGCTGAGGGAGAATTTCATTGAAGTTCTCTAGGATGAAACACTGCATTGGATCACTTATGGGCTCTTTCTGTGACTGTTAATCGCCTTTCAGTGAAAATCGTCAGTCTGTTCTTTCAATGCTGTGGTCTCCTTGTTCTAGACCCAGGACCATCGTTAGTCAAGAAGCACTGAGTGTGCACTCTGAGTGTGCACAGCCATGCACTATGAAAGGATTCAAGAGATGTGAGAGGTCAGGCCTCTCCCTCAAGAAGTCTGAGACAGGGAACAAGCCCATTAGGAATCACTCAGACTGACAAGACTGCAGCTGTGGGGTGTGGAGAGGGTTTGGACTTTCACTATCAACCCATGACAATGACCCTTGAAGAGCTGAAGTGTGGCTGTGACAGGAAGGGCAGGGGAGGAGAAAAGCTTTGCCCTGGGTTCAAGAAGCTGTTAAGATGAAGAACCAGAAGGCCCGAGCCCAGTCAAAGCTCTGCCTCTTGCTGTCCAGGTGATCTTGAGCGGGTCCCTCCACTATCTGAATCTCAAGCTATCCGTATGAAAAATGAGAACACCAGCACAAAGACAACAACAATAATACCTGTGTTAAATGGTACGTAAGAGAAAGGAATAAAATCTTGGCAAATTCTGAAGTGCTCTAAACGGAACTGATAACGATGTTGACGGTGGGGTGAATTTAGTAATAACAGTGAATATGTTGGCAGGATAACTGGTGAGACAGATGATGGACGAATCAGAGGCTTCTGCAAATGGCCTACAGAATACTTTTCTATTTGGAATAACTATCTCCCATTGAAGATCATCAACTCCAGAAGCTATATAGATTGTCCCTAGAAAACTCATGTTAAATGGCTTGGAAAGGAATTCTGTTTTCCTAAATTTGCACAGGTCTCGATGACCTTTGCACCTACCCAGCAAAATTGCATCCATCTCTCCCCCTGGCTGCAGCTGCGCTCCACCTCGTGCTTTGCTGATGTCTGTTTGCGCGAGGTCAATCAATTAAAGCGGATTAGATCCACAGTCTGAAATACTAACAGAGGGCCAAGAGAGATAAGACTGATAAATAGCTCAAGACAGCTTCATCTCTAACTATAAGCAAGGAAAAAAAAAAAGAGACAGAGAGAGAGAGAGAGAGAATGAGAGAAAGCAGGGATGACAGCTTAGGACAACGGGAACTCTGACCTGAAGGGGGAAATCACGGAAGGAAAACACCACTGGGGCAAGTAAATCAGATGCGAGTCAGAGCCACAGCTCGCAGTCAGGGTCACAGCCTGGCATCCTGAGTCATCATGTCCTTCACATCTACTCTGAACAGTCGCTTCTCTTCCCAGACCCCCATGTCACACTGCCTTGTCTGGTAGTGAAGTTTGACTACAGAGCCAACATTCAAGTTCATTTTCATAGGAGCCCCCGTGTTGGCCAAGATCCGGAGCCGTCTCCTGGCAGGATTCAGGTGACAGCTGGCAGGGCCGTGCTGACTGAAACCCAGTGCAGACCGAACATCTCCCATGAATGCTTTGCTTTCCCCCCAAATCTCTGCCACAGCTGTGAGAAAGCCACCGGATGCCTCAATAAAGAGACCTTCAGCCCTGTGCTCACAGTAATGGCATTATAACTCTCAACATTGGGAAGCACATCTTAAAGCATCTAGAGTTTTTCTAGAACCTCTTACATTTTACCTACATGCTTACCAGGTGTGGTCCTGGGACCACCACCAGCAGCAGCAGCACCTGGGAAGGTGTTGGAATGCAAATTCTTGGATCTAACGCCAGACCCTCTGCATCAGAAACTCTGGAGTGGGGCCCAGCAGTCTGTATTCCTACAAGCCCTCCAGCTGCTTGCTACAGTCTTGGAACCGTTTCCTTACATCAGTGTCTTGGTTCCATTAGGGCAGTGGTTTCAACGGGAGGTGATTTTGTCCTCAGGGACATTTGGCTATGTCGGGAGACATTTTGGGTTGTCACAACTGGGGGTAGGATGCTATTGGCATCTCGTGGGTACATGCCAGGACAGGAATTCTGCTTAATATGCAAACAAAAAACAAACACACACACACAACAAGAAATATCTAGCCCATGAGTCCCACAGTGCCACTATTGAGAAAATCTGCACTAGGGAGCACAACATTTCAGTCACTCAACAAATGTCCATAAGGCATGTGATGGATGATAAAAACAGTTCTACAAACATCTCCCTGTGTTTTAACTTATTCCCCACAGTAGTCCTTCTATAAGGCATGTATGCATGCACACAACACATACACACTCAACACACGCAATACACACGTGTACCCCAGTACATAACTGTTTGTATACACATGTCCATTTTTATACATTTCACCTAAAATTGTGCTAGCCCTCAAAGAACAGGGCGAACAGGTCATCTCTAGACACTCCTCCCACTCTATGTTGGGCGCAAGGGCCCATTTTGTAGATGTAAACTGGAAATGCAAGCTCACATAGCCAGAAAGTGGTAGTGATACCATTGTAATGAACTAGTTGCGAATAACTGGGAAGGAGCCAAGGGAAGGCCAAATTTATAGTCATTTGTGCAGCTTTGCCAGGAAGCTGCAGTATAGATGCATGCCCAGTAAGGTCTGGGTGATGTTGGGAAGGGGCTTGCCTGTCAGTCACACCCGGGAGCAGGTCATTGGCCAGAATAGGCGTGGCCACTGCAAGTGCGGGAAGATTTGAGATCCTTAAGCTCCTGAACAAAGGAGTTTGCTCTCTTGCTTTTGAGCTCTTGCCTCCAGCACTCCTGGCTGCGGGTCTCTCATGCTCCTGCATTCGCCCACGCGGCTCACGGCCATGTGGACCCCACACAGTGGGCTGAAGGACTGCAACCAGCCTCATGCTACACCGGACCCAGCTCCACTGTGGAACAGAAACTCTGGACTCTGGCTTTGCTTCTAACTCTATTGAATCCCCAGCTGCATTTTTTCCAGGACTGGATTAAAGAAAATGGGAATTTGTAAATCCAGAGATGCAATTCCATGCACATAAAGCTTTCTACCACTTCTCATCCTCCTGTGGGGGCCTCTGAAAATGCTTATTCCAGTGGTACCCCAAGAACCCCTCTCCCACCAGCAATGAAGAAAGACCATCTGTGCATTTCTCTGATAACAGTAGGTCTAAGATACATGTCCTATATAGCTTTTCTCTATCTGGTCTTGGTAACTCCCTTCTCTTTTAAGTAATTGCTGCTAGCCCCTAAGAAAGTCAGTCCCCCAGTACATTTCCCCTGGCACAAGGACATGAGCTGATAGTCCCAACTCCAATTTATCCCTTGATCCTTCACTACAGACTAATCAGTTTCCACAAAGTTGTTTGATCAGTTCCGAGTGGGCTGCAAAGGAGAAACTCTCTCTCTTAGAACTAGACAGTCTAGCCCATCGATGCACACAGGTCCCCTATGGAAGACAGACCAGTAAACAGCCAGTAACTTCAAAATCTCTTCTGCAGTTGCAAGGAAATCTTTAGCAATTCTCCAAAGTGCTTTACATTTACTCATTTTTCAAGTGACAGACTGAGTTAACATTATGGCTTCAAGGTGAATAACAAACCTATGTGAATAATAAACAGCAATGAAGAATTAAGAATTAAGAATTCTTGGTTGTAAAGCATTCTCAGTCACTTCCATAGCTGAATTCCCGGGTTAACCTCTATGCCTCTGCACCATCTTCTAGCACCAAAAAACAAACAAACAAGATTTATCATATACATTTCAAAATTGAGAGATTCAGTGCTTCAGTGCTTGGGATTATCAGAAAATCTGATGTAGATTATCGATTTTTTTTTAATGATGCCTTTGCAGAATGGGCATGCAAAAATTGTAGGAGGCAGATTGGCCTGAGGCGGGGATCACTAAACTGTGAGCCAAATCTGGCTGTTGCCTGTTTATGTAAATAAAGTTTTATTGGGACACAGCTGTGCTCAGTCATTTACATACTGTTTTTGGCTGCTTTTGCTTTATAGCAGCAAAGTTGAGTAGTTGCAACAGAAATCATGTGTCCTACAAGCCTAAAATATTTACTCTCTGGCCCCTTGGAGAAAAATTTTGCTGATCTCTGTTAATGAACCTTGCATAATTTAAGGCTAGCCATGATTTTTTTTTCTCAGTTTTTTGACCAATAGTTGATGTTTAAGCATTCAGAATAACTCAAACATGAATGAGAAGGTCAAATGGGAAGGCAGCCCGTACCCGCCCAATCAACTATTACCTGGTATAGAAAGCACACTTCTATCAAGCTAAGACAAAATATAGAAAAATTCACCCAATTTAGGCATGTACTAATCTATCTCAGATTCCATTAAGGATGGTTTAGATACTAAAATCACTTCAACATAACACTGTTGGAAGGTGAGCAGCTGCGGATACAGAGAAATAAATTAGAGGCTTCTGGCAAAAGCCGATGGTAGCGAGGAACAGTCTGGTAATGGGGGAGATGGAGCGAAGTTGTCAAGTTATTAAAATTATAATGATGTGACATTTCTCTCTGAAAATGTGTTTAGTCCTGTGGAGTGAATCATGTACACATTAAAGGCTTGGGACTCTAAAAGCCAGCACACAGCACTCGGACACGCCAGGGCTGCGGTGACTCCATCCGATGGAATGAGAGAAGAGAAGAGCATTGCCACCCAATACATGTCTCCGTCTCCAGGGCCCCAATGCAGCTGCAAGACACTTGAGTCCCTTGAGTGATAAATGGTGATGAACTGAGCTCTCTTGGTTTACCTGCAAGGAGATCCTACTGTGTCATCCTCCCAGGACGAACACACTGAAATCGGAGCTCGTTTTTCCTTTCCTAGTTATTGTAAACAAAATGGCCAGCAGACTCTCATACATCAGCGGTGGCTGTCTGCACACAGGGGCGCTGGTGTATGTGCCCTGGAGATACTGTTGCAGCGAGGTATTTTCTCCTCCTGATACTTTATGTCTCTCCTCTTTTCTACCATCACTACTGTAACATTCTCTCTTGGATCATATCAGCACTTCTAATTCAAAAGGTTGATTCTGACACCCCCTCCCCCAACCACCATAATAAAAGTAAAGGAGGAGAAAAAAAAGTTAAATTTAAACCACTGCAGCACGTGGGGAGAAGGCAGGCCTCCTGGCCTCCAGGAGGCCTCAAAGCCATGGTGTGGAGAGTCGTCCGGATACCTGAGCAGAGTTATGGCAAGAAGAATGCTTTCCCTGGGCCCCAGGTGAGTTTAGTCAAAGTAGCCCAAAATGGGAGACTTCAAACCATGTCCCAGGGAGCTGACTCATGCCTTTGAAAGGCATCCAACGTACCGGCATTGAGAATTATTTCAAAGTGGAATGCTCTTTTGATAGAATAATTAGAGGACACATCTCCTTATTTTAGTTGAATTTAGTATCCGTACCAAATGGTAAAGTAAGTTTCAGCCAAATGGGGGAAATACCCCTGAGAAACCAGGAAGTCATCACTCCTCTGCGGCATGGCGTCACTGTGAGCCAGCCACGGCTTCAGAGACAGGGTACCCACGGAGTTTACCATAAACACATGCACAACAGGAGACTTGTTCACATCACAGCATTTAAAGGGCACGGACAGTCCTCTCTCTCTCCCCTCTTTATTTGTGCACTGCAATTTTATTATTGATATAAAGATGCTAGAAGACTTTATCCAAAAGTCTAAACCACACAATGGTAGAGAGCTGTGTGTGAGCCCGTATGTGAATGAGACCTTAAAACTTATACCCAAAAGCTCGTTTCTATGACCCTCTCCTTTCTTTTTTCAGTAAAGTGATGAAAGCCTCTCAGGAATGTGAGTCAATCACAGACCTGACTCAGAACAAGCTATAGATTCCAGAGTGAACAGAACATCAGGATGACCTACAGTCAACACGAACTCCAGGGAATACAACTAATTGGTCATTAGGGAATCACTGATCCAGGAATGACCCAAAGAGAGGACAGATCTCCTATTTTATAAAGAGACTTCCTTTTGCTGGAGAGTCCAGCTTTTCCAGCCAATGTGCATAGGTGTATAGAGCTGAAGACAACTCTACAGGCATATCCTCCTGGAACCATCTTGAATTAATTAGATCTACACTCCATGTATCCCACAATCTCTCCAACATCTATTTTACATTAAAATCAGTTGTTTGGCTTGATTCACTTTAATATTTTTGATGGAATGATTCTCTTCCCCAATCAGACCACATCATTGTGAGAGCAGAAAATGCATTTTTATTTTCCATGTCTTTCTCCACGGAGGTGGTTCAATCAGTGTTCAGCTGAGCTCCTGACACAATGGCATTTCTCAGCAAGCCACACTTCAGTGCGAATGCAACATCTCCATCCACGGTTCGCTTTCTCCTTTCCAGTTGTTGCCATGATTTTGCTTTGAGAGAGTGCTTTTGAAAATGTGGATGATGACCATCTATCGGGGGATCATGGCCATTATTTCTTTCACTCAGTCTACTGAACGGTCTTCAGGATATGCAACAAGCCTCTGTGTCCAGAGAACTTGTTCTGCAGACATGGAGGTGACAGGTTCAGTGTCACATTGCCAAGGCCTTCCATCCACCCTGCTTCTTTCTTTGGCCTAGATTCAAACTGAACCTCTGAACCTGGTGGTGGACACTATTCTATCCCACTACCGGTTCCTTGAACCATTTGATTCCCATTAAACACCAGTTTAACCTTGAAGTATCCAAGATACCAGACTTTCAGGAAAACTCATTTTCATCTTCTTGCCTTCTATACTCCTTAGTGCAGTCATTGCTGGTCGGTGCGATGTTCAAGCTCTGTGCTTTGGGAGGCCACACCCACTCCAACGTCTTTTTTTTAAATATGTTTTTATTGATTTTTTAGAGAGAGAAGAGAAACATCGATGTGAGAAAGAAACATCGATCGGCTGCCTCCTGCACGCTCCCTAGTGGGGATCGAGCCTGCAACCCGGGCATGTGCCCTGACTGGGAATCGAACCAGGACCTCTCAGTCCATGGGGCAATGCTCAATCCACTGAGTCACACTAGCCAGGCTCTTTCAATGTCTTTTTATTCCACCATTGAGTAGCCTATACAGCAACTGCCATCCATTTTCAAAATGTACTAGACTTGCCAAATTGAGGGTCTTTACACATAGTTATATTCTTAAAACAATGCCTTTATTTCTCCAAATCAATGTGGCATAAGTCAGCCACGTCATATGAGTTTTGCGATCAAGTATCTCGTGACCATACACTCTGTACAAGGCACTTTGCTGGGCCCGTCAGAAGCTAGAACAATACATCCAGCATTGTTCAGCACTCAAGAGTGGTACTGTGGAAAGAGCGACAGCGCTGGGGTCAGGGGACGGGGACACAGATCTCACTGTTCACTGCACGCAGGTCCGGAGACATGTCACCAATGCTCTGGGCATGGTGTCCTCATGTGTAAGACAAGGGGTCTCACTGAGCTTGCTGGGTGATAACGAAGATAAACAAAGAAATATTTGTGACAGGGATTTGAAAAATAGGAGGTACTGAAAAAATCCATTATAAAATACATGGAGGTAAAAGACAAATAGAGATGAGCACACCGTTCCCTAAGTTAAGATACATCATATCCCCATTTCGTATCTTCAAACAGACCTCCACAGGCAGCCCTTGACAACTGTCCAGGTGACTGGAGCAAGAGAATTCATTCTGTGCCCTTCAGGACAGAACATGGCTTACTGGGGAGGGGTCACCGTGGGAAAAAGTGCAGTTACATAAGACTTATTTAGGCTGATGTAGATGAGGAGGGAAGGAGGAATGGGGGGAGTTCAGAAAGCTGAAAACAAATGAAACACAGTCTGCAAAAAAGAAAAAGAAGAAATACTTGGTATAACTTTCTTTCTTTCTTTCTTTCTTTCTTTCTTTCTTTCTTTCTTTCTTTCTTTCTTTCTTTCTTTCTTTCTTTCTCTCTCTCTCTCTCTCTCTCTCTCTCTCTCTCTCTCTCTCTCTCTCTCTCTCTCTCTCTCTCTCTCTCTTTCTTTCTTTCTTTCTTTCTTTCTTTCTTTCTTTCTTTTTAGGAATACCATCCAGCTAGTCTGCTTTCTTAAACATCACTGATTTTGCCAGGACAAAAACCTTTGAATGTTAAGGTAGACTCTCAAGGCTCAATATATGCAAACCAAAAAAAAAAAAAATGCATTTTAAGGTTCATAAACAGGCTAAATCGTAGAGAATATTTTCTTTCTTGCCCAAAGTACTATCCCCAAGCCCCATGGCAAATGTTTCTTTGCTGATGGCACAATTCCATGTATGGGGTTTAGAAAACTATAGACTCACAATAAATAGAAATAAAATGCTTTATTTCCCCAGTGTGCCCTGCTGCGGACTCCCGTGCTCTCCGCTGTAGGCATCTCTCTCCCAGCAGAAGAGAGCAGCTGCTCAGAGACGCCAGGGTTTGTGCCGCATGGACACCTGCTCTTGGCCAGAGGTGCAGAGGCCACCAGGGCAGACGTCGTCGAAGCAAGGCTAGGGCACCGGGTTTCAGCAGTGAGCGGTTATCGTCCTGTGACTAACTCGTCATGTACATGCCCGGTGATACATGCGAGTCATTTGAGGCACTGATTAAGGTCAGAAGAAAGGAAACACTTAAAGGACAGGAAAAGTAGTAATAGGGATACAGACAAGGGATTAGATGAGTGTAACTAAACCTGTCCACCATGCCTCACGGAAAGAATACAAACCCCCCAAAAAACAGTTCCCGGACTTTCAAACACAGATGTACAGGGCAGGGGCGGTTCACAGTTGTGAGTATGTGAAGCACAGCGGTTATGCTTGTATTATTATTTATTAATTATTGTATTAAGTCCCATACCAACAACTGTACACCTACTGTTGCCCCATGCTGTATTCCTCGTGACTCTACTTTGTACTGACTGCAAGGCACTTTCTACAGGAAAATAAATGCCTGGAGACAAGCACCGGAGTGACTTAGCTACAAGCAGAGATACACCGCGAGTCAGACGGCTGGATGCATTTCTGATTAAACGGCCAAAGGATGACAGCCGGCGAGCTGTGCCACCTCTGCTCACCCCACGGCCAGCCCTGTTCAAGGAACACCCGGTAACAAGTGCTCAGGGCACCTACCGCCCAGGTGTCTGTGGCCCACCCTCTCCCTCTCCCTCTGGAGAAGAGCAGAGCCCCGCGTCAGCCCAGGGTGCACAGTGCACAGAGGTACTGAATCCAGGGGCGCGCTTCTGGGAAGGGCAGGGAGACCCGTTTGGGGTTTGGTTTCTGTCTGCTGATCATTTTTCTCCAGTAGAATTTATCAGCTGCCTTGTGTAATGCAGAGATTACAAATTCAGAAACCACAGGCTAGAGCAGGCCCTCGGATGCATATTATTTTACGTTTTAAAGGGGGAAACTCATAGCTGTTTTTTTTTTGAATGCGGATTTGTTTTCAACATTTAAAAATCAGAAGGGCTCTCGTGAATAGTTAGATTTCTAAATTCTTTCGAAAATGTTAAGACTCATGAACACTGGGATATGTTTTGAAAAGACACGGGTTAGAGTGGATTGGGGAGAAAGGCGCAAGTTCTAATTCACCAATCTCCGCCACCCCCATTGTCTGTCAGAGGCAAAGGCTCAGTGTTGGTTGCCAGTTATCGAGTTTACTCTGCTATTTAAAAAAATTATTTTTTCTTTTATTGATTTTAGAGAGAGAGGAAGGGAGTGGGAGAGAGAGAGAGAAACATTGATGAGAAAGAACATCGATTGGCCGCCTCCTGTATGCCCCCACTGGGGATCGGGCCCACAACCTGGACATGTGTCCTGACCGGGATTCGAACCGGTGACCTCTTGGTGCATGGTTCGACACTCAACCACTGAGCCACACCAGCCAGGCTCTCCTGCTATTTTTTATAGTAGGGTAAAGAGGAAATGGAAATACTTTTATAACCACATGACTGGCAACTTTTCTGAACCTCAATAAAACATACATCAAGAGGGCCACGGGATTCAAGAAAAATAAGGAAAAAAACAAATTTTTTATACTCGATTCCACTTTAATCACTTGTGTTATCAGCCTGCCCCTTGCAGTCTCTTCTGTTTTTTAATCCCCTAATGTCTTAAAACAAACATAGGCTTTTGAGTAAGACAGGTCTGGCTTTGGGTCTCAACTCCCTCACTTACTGCATGTTCTAAACTAAAATTGTTTAAACTCTCTAAGTCTCACCCTGGCTGGTTTGGCTTAGGGGTTAGAGCGTCGGCCTGTGAACCAGAGAGTCCCTGGTTTGGTTCCCGCTGAGGGCACGTACCTCGGTTGCAGTTTGTCCCCGGCCCTGATTGGGTTCGTGTGGGTGGCAACCAGTCAATGTATTTCTCTCACATCGATGTTTCTCTCTCTCTCTCTTCCTCCCTCTCTCCCTCCTGCTCTATCTGAAGAGAAATGCAAAAATGTCCTTGGGTGAAGATAAAAAAATTAAAATAAATAAATAAAATAAATAAACTCTCTAAGCTTCAATTTTATCATCTGTAATGTTGGGGAAACACGACCTACCACAAAAACTTATTATGAAGATAAGACAAATCATGCAAGCTCCTAGCACATACCAGAAGATGCTCAAGGGACTTTGGATCCCCTGCCCTTCGAAGGGTTGGGTTATGCACGCACCTGCCACATTGTAACGACCTAACTGCTGCTTCAGAGAGGTGACTTGACTCAAGGTTTTGATGCACTTTCCACGCACAGAAGCTCGACAACAAAATCTATCACAGTCAGGCCGCCTCCTCCACAGGTCCGAAGGTCCGATTTAAACAAAATAGACTTCCTCTGAACTTGGGTGCGGAAGCTACCTTCACCTTGACTTGGAACCACACCAACAGGAATGTACATTTAGCCACTAAACAACAAGATTAATAAATGCTGGCAGACATAATGATAATAAAATGCGTTATTGCAATTGGCCTAAGAGCAGACCATTCAGTAGAGAAAGGGACAGGCACATTCTATGCAAACACACTTTCAGTTCTGTGAGTTCACATATCTGTACGGCTATAACCATCAAGACAAATTTAATGTAGGCCACTGCTCTAGAACTACCACTTCATTTTGAGCAGACCATGATATTGAAAAAAATTATTTTAGTTATAGAGCACACTTGCCAAATAAATCAAAAATGTTCATTGCAACATAACAGCTAGAAAAACAGAGTCACTACCGCAGTGTTGAGGTATAAGTGGGCAATAAATCATCACCCTCTGCGTTCACAATTCCAAGCCAACTGAGACCAGCAAACCGTATTGCTCCGGAGCTGAACTGGGGAACGGCTATGGGATGGACGTGGGCCTGGCCGCACAGCAGGCTGCCTACTCACACTTCTGGTCTTGTCCCCTTTCCCTCTTGCCCCCTGCAAAGATTAAACAAGCCTGGGTGCTCCCAACACAGGGAAAAGAACCCTCTGAATAAGAAGAAGGGAGGGAAATGGTCTCACCGGAGGTGTGCAAACCCTTCATCCAATCTCATCAACTAGGAAAGAGATTGTAGAGAAGGCACGAGGGGTATCGCCCCAGTATTTTCTTTCCAGGAACAGCAATCGCTTCATAGTATAATATAGATGAGGGAACTTCCCTTTCTAACATACAACATGCTCAAATAAACCCCCTCCAGGCAGCCCTACCAACACAGAGGGACCCCTGAGAGGAGCTAGAGAGCCAAACCTCAGGCATCTGAAGAAGACTTGTTACTTGGAGTTTGGTATACTCTGGGGAATTTCAAAACGCTCACTTTATGGTCATGTTGAAACCTCCTCTTATGAACCAGTTAACAACGGCCGCTGTTTCTGCTGACGGCTGAAATCTTAGCAATATGCAGCTGTTGGATCCAGATGTCTTGGAGTTTTGGACACTGGGGTGCCAGAAAGGATATCAGAGGGAAGAATGTTAAATATCACTTACAAGCCAAGAAATTACAATCCTAATTGGTATAATTTTCCTCAGGCCCATGGAACTCTCTTTACATCATGAACTTCTGTCTCCCTCTTGAGGGGCCCAGAGCTCTGCTTTTCTGTCATTTCTATCAGGGCACCAGCCTGGATTCCCCGGCACAGCCCAACAATGCTGTCAACCCACATTCCGTGGGATGCATATAATCACCGTATTTACTGTGATGGCCTGGGCAGTAATGACAGCCACCGCCTGTAATGAAACTGAAGCATACGTGTCATTTTGGAGACGCTACTTGTTCAGGCAGAACTGCCTGTCAGCTGCCTCTGGCCAAGCAATACAACCTGCAATTTAGTTAACAAACTGAGACATCAGAGAAATCAGTGCTTTCAACAGGCTTCCTTGATTCACTTGGGGGTTTTCTGCCTGGCTTACATATCACAAGTCTCCAGCGAAGTGGCCCCGGTGGGAGGTGGTCCCAGCGGAGTTGAACAGCCAAAAAGAAAAAAAAAGTGGAATCTGCCCTAGAAGTAGAAAACCCAGCAAAACTATTTCTTGGTGCCAGTAACTCTCCTGTTGCCAGCTGGGAAAATTTCAAACTCTTCAGCCTGGTATCTCAGATCCTCCATTGTCAGGAGCCAACAATTTGTTCCCAGGATTCTTACCAAACTTTCCGAACTTCTGCTCCATCCAGAATCATTGATTGGTCTAGCCATTCATTCAGCAAGTATGTATTGAGCACCTACTGTGTACAAGACACTGTGCTGGGCATAGATTCCGAAATGAACAGAATCGTCTTCTTCTCAAATACCCCTCGTGCTGATGCTCGGTCCCAAGGCTGGGATGGGAGGGGACAGCTATCAAGAAGAATGGACACTGGAATGAGTGTCAAGGGCCTGTTATAAGGAATGAGAAAATGCAGGGAACCTCAGGCTTCTAGGCAACTACCTGGTAAGACGATCTGGGAATCCAACTCCAACAGATCTTGTGGGATCTACTTAAGGACTGCAAAAAACGTGGGAAGAGACTGGCTTTAAGTTAGAGTGATATGAGAAGGCTTTAAAATGGAAGGGTTTGAGGGAGCCGGGCGACCCCCTACCACGGAGGAACCCAGGAGCGAGGGAGCTGAGCGTCCCCCGCACCAACGGAGGAAGCTGACAACACACAGGAGAACTGAGCAAACTGAACAACGAAATTGACCCAGAGACATGGAGGTGGAGTACGGGATGACGGGCCTCAGAGGAGAGGGGGAGGCGGGGGAAAGAGATGAATCACAGAGCCTATGTGCATGGGTGCATAACCAATGGACATGGACAACAGGGATGGGGAGGAGGAGAAGGGGAGGGGGAGGAGGGTGTCAATGGGGGAGAAAAAGGAAAAACATCTGTAACAAAAACAAATTAATAATAAAATAAATAAATTAAAATAAATAAATAAATAAATAAATAAATAAATAAATAAATAAATAAAATGGAAGGGTTTAAATGTAACACTGAATGTGGACAGAATGTGGATGGTTCCGTTTAAATGCTATCGTGTCAACAAAACCGAAGAGATACAAGATCACTGAACTTGGGTTTGGAATCCAGGGAAACTGAGTTTAACCCTAGCCAGCAGTTCTCAACCTGTGGGTCGCGACCCCTTTCGGGGTCGAACGACCCTTTCACAGGGGTCACCTAAGACATAACAGTAGCAAAATTACAGTTATGAAGTAGCAACGAAAATAATTTTATGGTTGGGGGTCACCACAACATGAGGAACTGTATTAAAGGGT
This sequence comes from Tadarida brasiliensis, assembly GCA_030848825.1. Taxonomy (NCBI): domain Eukaryota; kingdom Metazoa; phylum Chordata; class Mammalia; order Chiroptera; family Molossidae; genus Tadarida; species Tadarida brasiliensis. Next base: position 225,032,570 of record CM061257.1, on the reverse strand, counting down.
CGCGGCGTTAGGAAGGTTGAGAACCACTGCCTAGACTGTTCCATAGGAATCAAGTAACATATAAGTATTGGTCCTCTCTGAGTATTAGCTTTCTTATCTTAAAAAATGGCAATAAAAATACATAGCCCATGGACTACAGAGAGTAGTTATAAGAAGCGATTGAGATAAAACATGGAAAAGTGCCCAGTAAATTGTAACACACAATGCACACATCAGATCAGTAGGAGCTCTACCTTAATTGTTGATTTGATTTTAAATGTAAGTGGCTCTTTCTTCTCGTAGCTTTTACTTTGATAATTTTTAAAAGGCTGTTTTCACCCTCTTTAAAACCTTCAGTAGAAGCAGGAAATGCTTCACTTCATACTTATCTATTTCTTTTATCAGAGAAAATCAAAGGGCTCCTTAGACATCACCTCATTGATCTCCTGGAGGGAGGTAAATAAGGGAACACACGGATTGCACAGTTGTCTATGATTCTCAGTTTTACACATAGAAAAGCCAAAGATGAACTCCTGCAAGTCACACGTGAGTCAAAAACAGAACCAGAAGAGACCCAGGCGTGTCTTTATCCAGCCCTCTGCTCTCCCCATCGCACGTATCCGAAAGCCTGTCCTCCCAGGAGACCTCCAAGTCCAGACCTGGCTCTCCAGCTCTGAAATAAGTAATTATTTAAATGTTTTAGCCTCTCTTTCTTCATCTAAATAACAACAAAAAACCTGCCAAAGATTATCTTTATGGAGATAAAAAAAGGAATAACACAGATGTAATATTTATGAAAGAAACCTAGTAACACACCAGATTTTTTTTAAGGTTATTTTCTTTGTTTTATAGAGAGAAAATTTGGTTTTTATAAATCTCAAGAGGGGCTGTCCAAAAATATAGGGAGTTGAGTGTCATTGTGGAAAACACTAAGATTGATCACTGTTAATGCACCTCAGAATTAATTATCCCATCAACCAATAAGCATGTATGGAGTACACACTACATGCAAAGAATTGTGCTGGACCCTCAAGGTAGAAAGATGAATAGGAAACAGTGTAGGTTTCCAAGAGCTTTACAATTGAGTAGAGGAGATAACACATGAAGAAAGAAGCTGTTTAGATAGACAAAGTGGTAAAGGCACTAACAGGCAAAATTCAACCGGATTTCAAGGGAAATCTTTATTCAGCTAGGGAGAGCAGAGAAGGCTTCACGAAAGAGGTGGCTCACAGACCAGGCTGTGAAGGACATCCAGGATTTCAACAAATAAAAGGAGTGAAAACAAGGTTGGCGAAATCGCGTTCTAAGCAATGGGACGAGTATGGTCGAAAGCAAAGATTAAGAGAAACACGGAGTCTGATCAGTGGATGCGTCTCACAAGAACATAGCGTATATACTACAGAGAAATGGGTTTCGCTGAATTAAAAGGTAGGCTGAGGCCATATCATAGCGTGGCTCTGAATGCTGTACCAAGGAATATAAACTCTCTTCAAGTCCATATTGGGAAGACATTGAGTGAAATGACACACACACACACAAATATTTTAGATACATTTGAGCATGTTGTGAGCAGATGGGGAAGAGGGAGGAGAGGGGAAATATAAGGGATAAAATAGGGATGAGGTAACAGATGGCATGAAATCCCAGAAGAGCCAAAGGGCAGGAGGCCAAGGACACAGGTAGATTTAATTGTGGACGGGGTACAGGCCAATTTTCCTCTGAAACAGAAAGGAAAGAGGAATAGTAGCAACTGTACTGTGATGCAGTGAGATCACCCTCATATGATAGAGGTAAAAAAAAAATCTGTACATCATTTGTTAGAGACATTGTAGAGGGAATTTTTAAATTGAGTTGAGACTACACTGGGACCTTTATGTCCCTTATAAATCTATGGCAAGAGATGTACCAATATGGTCCTCATTCGAAAAATAGAGAAAGATATGCATTCACACAAGTCACAGGCCATCAACTTATTTATTAGAGGAATCATGAAACGGGAGGTGAAATGGACTCACAAAAGGATTTTGTTCAGCTGGCAAAGTCTTCTAGGGAAAGGATGGATATTTCTGTTCGCAAAATAAAAATCCTTCTGATCTAAATATTTACTCCCTGCTGGACCTGTATTGGCATTTGACTTTGTGACCCCTGGGCTGTAGAAACTAAGAGGAGATGCAATGAGCTGGCACAGCGTCATTAAGAATTGTCACACCAAACTAATCTCATTTTCTTGAGACTACGTTGGCCAAATGGGAAGATCAGGAGAACCATGTGGAGAGAATGTAAAATCCACAACAGAGCATCAGATCTGGTCTTGAGTGATATCTCTGAGATCACAGTGGAGAAAAATGGGGAATGATCACACAGTAAAAAGATGTACCTACAGCCCGATAAACAGACGGCCAGACCTTGCAGGAATGACTGCAAGACCAGGTCCTTAACAACTGCCCCATCAATACCTTTACTGGTGACTCGAATGTATAAAGGGAAGCCGTGGTTACAAGGTCACAGCGGTCCTGTATGCGGGAGGGATATATTGAATGTCAGAATGCCAATGCCTGGAGAGATTGAGCTAACAGAAAATAAAACACCATAAAAGTTAAGATAAGTATAGATTCATTCATGTAAAATTAACCATTGCATCGGTAAAAGATTGGGATGGTTCAATGAAAATGGAGTTCAAGAAGAAGAGAGGAAGGTAGTAGACGAGCAGGAGCTCCATGGGATCTAGAAGTGAGATAGAATCTCTATTTAACAAAAAGAAGAAGAGGAAGAAAAAGAAGAAACTTTTAGGCAAACTCAATGCATGGATAGAGGAGCGTTGCTATTGGAGACAGCATTGATCTCCCCGTGCTCAGCAGCAGCCAGGCAAAGGGCAGGGATTCTGCTGTCTGGTAAACACTCTGCTTTAACAGAGCCATCGATAGGCTTTCATGACAGTCCATAGTGGCATGACAAGAATGGGGAGATTTGGGGAAATGTCTTCATGTCATTTGAGGAATGATTATGGAAACTAGAAAAGCTAAGACTTCATGAGGGAAACGAGCAAGGTGTCACCACAGAGAACTATCCCAAGAAAAAAGGAGTGCATATTCACTTATGTTCCTGAGTTTAGACGTCTGAGGAGTGGGAAAAAATGTATAGGGAGACACATTTTGAATAAAAATAAGATTTTTCTCCACCATGAGAATGTTCCTACAAGAAAGCAGGCTGCCTTGAGATTCATGGGAAGACTACTGGAAAAACTCAAGCAGCCACTGAAAATGCATCCAAATTCCTGCATTTGGAGGAGAGTTAAGCTAGGTGACTTCTGATATCCTATCCACCTAAAAGAGTCTAAACTTTGTGATCAAGTATAACCAAGTACGTAACTAGGGTTGGTCATGCGGTCAATTAGATTATTGTCCCATTTCTTCACTGCCTGGAATATTGTATAACTTAGCAATGTCTTTCTGCTGTGGGAACAAAATATTTTTGTACCCTGTGACTATGGCATTTCAACAAGACCTGTCTTGCCAGTAGAATGGAAGTGGATGTGATGTAAGTGGTAGCTTTCAACACGCTTCTATAGTTTGGGTTGCCTTTTGTGCTCAGGAACGTACCATGAAAAGAGTCTGCCCCAGGTAGCCAATGACCCTTCAGCCTGAGCCCCAGAATCAAAGCACATAGAGCACACCTGAACCTAATTTCAGCCTGGAGCTAATCCTAGCTCACCTGCAGCCCAAAGAAGAGCTACCATGCTGAGCCAGCTGAGAAAAGACAAACTTCAGTCAACCTATAGGCCTATGGAAGATAAATACTTGACATTACAAGCCACTGAATGTTGGTGTGGTTTAGCTTTGCAGCATTATTAAGCAAGGATGGATATACTCAGCTTGAAGAAACAAAAGGCTCAAAAGCTTTCTCTGATTGGTACTGACTTTGAAGTTGTGATCCAAATGCAAGGAAATGGCCATACAGCATGTTTTACTCCACATGCATTAAAGAAGAAAGTGCTGCCCTGGCTGGTCTGGCTCAGCGGTTAGAGCGTCAGCCTGCAGACCAGAGAGTCCTGGGTTCGGTTCCCGCTAAGGGCACGTACCTCAGTTGCAGTTCGTCCCCGGTCCTGGTTGGGGTCGTGTAGGTGGCAACCAGTCGTTTGTCTCTCTCACATTGATGTTTCTCTCTCTCTTTCTTCCTCCCTCTCTCCTTCCCACTCTGTCTGAAGATAAATGCAAAAACATCCTCAGGTGAGGATTAAAAAAAAAGAAGAAAGTGCCAAGTTATATCCCTCCTTTGCATGTCATTTAAACCTCTGAACTTGCAAAAGGTTGATACTGTAATCCATTCTAAACAGCCACTAATAATTTAGAAGGAAAGTCAGCTGTTTGTTCTGCTTCCCTGAGTCATTAGTAGAACTCTCACCTGAAAGCCAATGCGAGTGTCTTCTGGGCATGTTACGAGGTTGGAAGACTTCTTTCTATTTGAGACCATCAGTCTCTTCTGCGTTGGTGAATCCATGGTCAGAATTATTTCTATTTCCTCTACATCATGATAATGTAATTTTTACTCTATCTTAAAAATAGATAGACCATGACAAGTAGAGCATAAATCCCTGAGAAACTTCCTAAGTTTGAACTGAAGCCAAGCTTGAGCTTTTAAAGAGTGTATTTTTTTTTTCCAGAAAATTCAATTTCTCAGCAAACTTGTTTTGTTTGTAGGAGTTAAAATGTATGGAGATAATTTGGGTGCTACATTAAGGACGTTGGAAAGATTCTATTGGTAATCAATATGAAAGGAAAAAGGCCAAATTGTAAAACAAGCAAAAGAAATAGTAGTACCAAGATCATAAGCAACACCTGGCTTGCCCATTCTAGAGGTTCAACACATATTTCTCGGTAATGCTCAGCTTAGTGCGGACATTCAGAATGGAAAAACTAATCATCGCTAGTTTGGGAAAATATATTATGCATGCTTTTTTCTTGAATCCAAAAGAATACATCAAAATTAGGTATCAAAGAATTGCTGAAAATAGCCCTATGGAAACATCATCATTCACTTAACACCACCTACAAGCAATGCTTCACAACAGTTTTCAGAATGCTCCTATATCATTAAAAGCAAAGAATTCCACCCCACAACTGGAAACATTACCAGTCACTAAAAATGCAAGGAAAAATCAATTCACTACTTTATGAAATTAATTTGGACTCTTTGGCTTATGTAAATTCTCCCTCTGTTTTTTTTTTTTTTTCCTCATTGCATCTATTGGACAAATTATTGTTATCTGCTTCCTACCCCAAAGAATTACACTGTAGAGATGACAAAATGAACAACATCAGTGATATCCCTTTATGCATAACTGTGCCAGCCCAAAAGGCCAATTGCCGCATTTACTAAAACCATTCTTTTGGAAGTCTCTGAAGCACCTGATTCATTCATCTTTCCCCGAGAAGGAGAGGGAGGGAGTAGGATTTATTATCTGAAATAGAAGCCAAAAGGTAGCAGCCTCTATTCAAGGTCACATCCAAAAGCACAACACCGGATTCTCTGGCTACAGCTGCTCTTTCCTTAGCTACCAATAACAAAAAAATCATGACTTCAGCTATTTCAGGTTACCCAAACTGTTCCCAGCAGAAAGCAACTTTCCAGTGTGAGGCAAGAGGTGGGTCTGTAATTTATTTCTCCTCCTACTGCAGAAATAACTTCATCCCCTGCTCAAGACTGTCATTCCCATCTGTGCATCCTGTCCTTGTCTGCCTTTCTCTCCTTGTCCCTTCACTAAAGCCACAGATCATGACCAAGTTTGAACGACGGTGAAAAGATTGAATTCAGACACAGATTTAAACTGCTCCGTGGAATAACCAGAGCCTCATCGGGACTCCACCACGACAATTCAAAAGAGATCTCTCTTCTAAAAAAGGCATAATTGCTAACCTGTCTAACATCTCTTTAAATATTTTCTTGATGAAAGATCTGTAAGTGCTTTAAATGCATTTTTCACTGTTATCTCTGCGGGCGTGTGCGCACACAGCTCTGGGTGTGGGTCAGGTGGGGGGCAGAGTATGGAAAGGGGGTCTCTGTTGGTGAAGGAGGCCCGTGATAGAGAGCCATATCACAGAGGGATGAAAGGCCAGGAAGGGGTGAGTTACCACCCTGCTTGTTCCTCCCCTGGCAATTCAGTTCTGTCCAAATAACTCTCCATGAATGCACCGAGCGGAGACATTTCACGTTTCCTCTGTAAGCTCGTTCTGACAGCTCACCAGCTGTTCCACGCTATTTTTGCCACGATGGCATGGGTACGACACAGTGCCTCCTCCGTGCCTCTGCCAACAGCAACGTGGCCTGCTGCTCGGTGCGCAAAGCCTGTCCCACTCAGACTCTGCCACGCTGCCATTTCCCACTCTGCGTGCACGACAGTGAGTTCAAGAGTCATCAATATGCGGTTCCCTTGAGGAGACCTAGGTGGTGGTGGTGACTGAGATGACCGCATGAAAACTATAGTTTGTGTACAAGTATGTTTCTATTCCAAGATTAATTATTAAAAATACATAAATACCTGTATCTTGCAACCGCTATATTTTTAATCATTTCGACACTTGAAAAAAGTGCCACACAGCAGAAAGAAGGTGGGTACTGAGTTGGACAGATCTAGATTTTGAATTCATATTCTTCTCTTTCCTTGCTAGATACTTCTCTGAGTATCAGTTTCCTCATCTGTAAAATGGGCCTTTGCTTCACCCAAAGAAATCAAGAGACTTGAAAGAGACAAAAAAAAAAAAAAACAAGTAGGAAAAAACAAACAGAATTTGAACTGGGTTTCATAAATCCTAGTTCAAATGTTCCCTCTATTCAAAGCCGCCTCACCGAGGTAGACAAGAAGGAGAGCGGGCAGCATGGGGCTGATTCACACACGTGCTGACAAGCGCAGGTCTGTCTTTCAGGCTTATGGCACGTTAGCGACCACTGGCTGGGAAGGAGGTGGGTGCGAGGCATTTGTCCAGAGGCAAATGCATTCAAAGTAAGGAGAGGGCACCTGACACAGACATAAAACTGAAAACAGGTGCAGAGGCCTGGGTGTGCATGACATAGAAGCACATTTTCTATACCCCCCATCAGTCCCTGAGAGCATCCTGATTATAACATTCTAACCTCATAAATTGGCTCCGGGGTCAGGGGTTCCAAACAGACATGGAAGAGCTGATCAATCCGGGTCTTACTTTCTTCATCTCCCACTTGTTAGCTGCCAGCCCCAGGATCCTTTTCTCTGGAAACATCCGGGACTCCCAGGACGACTGGCCGTGTCCTCAGTCAGATCCCTTTCTGCTGCACTGTGTGGTGACAGGACACCCAGCCTGGGCCACCCTTGCGGTCCCGCCTCCACTGCAGCTCCCGCCACTCTGAGGTATAGGGCAAGTGAGCTTAGCATCTTCCCTACACAGTGGGTCCCCAGACCAGGATGCAGCGGGGTCAGGACACTGATTATGGAGTGAAAATAGCAATAATAAGCACTCATCAACTCTTTCTTAGCACGTGATCTCTGTGAGGCGATGTTCTAAGTGCTCTCAGTGCATGTGCATTTGACCCTCGTATCAACCCTGAGAGGCAGAGAGTGTCGCTATTAGTGCCATTTCACAGATGGCAAAGCCGGCCTCAAGTCACTCAGCCGGTAAGAGGAGGACACGGAGTCCACACCTCAGCTGTCTGGACGCACTAATGCCTGCACTGTCGTGAGCTGTGTACCGTCCAGGGCATGCATTAAATCAAGAAACGCAAAGCTTCACCTCTTACAGAGGCATCAGTGAGCTATACGGTCTTCCTTATACGTGCTGTGTCCTGGTCATCCACCTGATAATAAGCAGTTTAGTTGAGTCGTTTATCCTTTCTGAGCAGTGAAATGAACAGGATAGTCCAGAAGCCCTCAAATGTCTTTGCTAAATTGACCATCTCTGCTCCGAGTGGAGGCGTCTGGGTCGCTGGGGTGTTGCTGCATCCACTCCATGGGCTCCCCTGTCTCCCTCCACACTGACGGCCAGAGGACACTGGATAGAATGCTGCCAGGCATTTTACACTCTGTGCAATCTGAGCAGAGTTAACGTTTCCCTTAGGGAATACCCACTTTGATTTCTAGATCAAGTGCCACATCTGTGATGCTTCTGCTCTCTGGATGTAAAATCAGAAGATAATCGCAGAGAAGGCACTGGGGTCTCTGCCTTTCTGCCCTGGATTAGGTGCCTGCAAGACCAACGACTTGGGCTTCACTTTGTCAGAGGCCAACCCACACACTCTGCAGGGCACAAAATTATCCCAGCTGGTGGTGAGCTGACCATGACAGCAGAGTGTGGTGTGAAGGGAAAAGAGGATCCAAGGGCCACCTGTCAAAGAGATTAAACCCCTGGGTTTCCCCCACACCTCAGCATATTAGCAATGGTATATTTAATGACCATGGCACCAACATATGGAAATTCTGAAGGAGCACAGTTACAACTGGGTATTATGGGCTGAATTATGTCCCCTGAAAAGATACACTTAAGTCCTCATCCCAGAACCTGTGAATATGACCTTATTTGGAAATAGGGTATTTGCAGATGTAATCATATTAAGATGAGGTCATTAGGCATTCTCTACTATGATATGACTAGTGTCCTTTTAAGGGGGAAATGCCATGTGAAGAGAGGGACACACAAGTAGAGTGCCATGTGATGAATGAGGCAGCAACTGTAGGGCTACAGCAGCAAGCCAGGGAATACCAACGATTGATGGCCATTGCCAAAGATAAGGAAGAGGCCAGGGAGGATTCTACCTGGGCCTTTAGAAGGAGCATGGCACTGCCTTGATTTTAGACTTCTAGCCTGTAGACCTATGAAGTAATACATTTCTGTTGTCTCAGCCATCTAGCTTGTGATCCTTTGCTGTAGCATCCCAAGGAAATGAATACACTTGGTGAACTCATCCCCACTCTTGGTTCCTGGATGATTGTTGACTCTTAAGTTGATTTCTCTTGCCTTCCATGACTGGGGATTCCAGCAAGAGTTCAGCTTTGATGCTCGTACCATGAAAGCCTGATCAAGAAGCACAAAACAGTCTTCATGCTCAGCAACCACTTTTTCTTACTTGTTTTCTCTCTCTCTTTTTTTTTCTTGGATAACATTTTAATTTTTTTTTCTTTTTAACTCTTGTTACCATCTTCTTTTGGTTAATATAAAACCTTGAAGTTAGTTGGCTTTGTGATATGTATAAATAATAAAGGGAGACAAGGTGAGACCTGGAGGGTAACCAGCTCTGTTGTTAGAATGACCATGGTCATATCCCTTAACCACTTTGACACTTTGAGCTACCATTCCTTTATTTGTTAAACAGGCACAACCAAACTAACTTCACAACAGTTTTGTGTATTTTAAACTTCTTGCTTTGTAGAAACTATCCCACTTTCCCTTCAGACATGTTTCACCAAAAGCAACATAACATCAACAAACAAAACTAAATTACAAGATTCAAAAGCGGTAATAAATTTTAAGGATGTTATTTTCACTTGGATCTAACCCTAGTGTCCATACAAGCGCTTTTCTATATGTGTCCTGTCAAATGCAAGACTGGAGAGATTGTAGGTACAAATCAATTCATTCTCTCTCTCTCTCTCTCTCTAGCTCTTCCCCCCGCCCCCCATACACACACACACACACACACACACACACACACATACACACACACACACACATTTCCTGGACTAACACCTGCCTTCCTTTGTTAGTCAGCTTCAGTCATAGACAACATGAGATAGATAGATGCAATATGCAAAAGTGACTTAGCCAGTGGGATTGCTATGGCTGACCACTCTGTTTTTGTTTTATTCTTTAGAGTGGAGTAGAACATGTTGTATCTCATATCTTCCCCAACCACTGATATTTCTGTAGCAAGACAATTTTTTTTTTTAGGTGAAGGGCCCATGCCCCATTAGACTAATGTTCTTTGGTTAGGGTTATGGATAGCAAAGGTAGCCTAAGATCTTTTTTTTTAACCTGGTTTGGTTTTGTGTCTGTGGCGTATCTCTCAGCACATCAAAAGTGACATTGGATGGAGTAGAAGATGCTGAGACATTCAGATGGCAGAGTTTCCTGGAGCATATCACATCTGGAGGTGGCCCAATTTGGCCCAGGTGACTTCCTAGAGCTGGGTAGACAAAACTCAATCAGTAGAGGTTAAAAACACAGACAGTTCACCCAAGAGTAGGAGAAGATTTGGGGTTTGATCTTTCCATGGGGGCAACAGGAACATCCGTTGGCAGAAAACAGCACAGTGCTGTTGCCATCCACCTTTTGCTGATGTTGTTTTTTCTTATCTCAAAAGACAGGCTCATTATCTGTCTCATTAAAAATATTCCTTTGTGACTTCGTAACAAATTTTATCAAATGCTTGAGTCCAAAAAATAGTGGGGATAGAGTATTTCCCACACTTCCTGAAGTATGAGCTACTTTGATAAATGGTTACTGAGCACCTAGTCTATGTGATACATTAAGCAGCTAGATATTACAGAGATGCATACATGAAGGAGATACAGCCCTATATCTCTGGGAGCGAGTATGGCTATAGGAAGTGAGTACAAAGAATCAATGAAGTATGTACAAAAAATAATTGGAACCAAGAAAGAGTAACACAAGTGCATGGGCCCACCTGATACTGAGGTCATGTTGAGCTCAGACTTATGAAATAGTTCATAGAGAAGTGTATATTTATTTGGTGGGGAAAAAGAGACATGGGTAAGATTTTATCCAACTGGGAACAAGAAATTATACTGATTAAACAAAGTCTGGTTCAAACCCTGTCCCTACAACCCATCATTATCAAGTGGGCTTCCCTGCAACCCAAACATAGGTTTCCAGATTGAGACAATGATGACATTAGAAGACAGGTTGTGTAGTGTTGAACAACTAGAAAGGGCCCAGCCAGTATGGCTCTGTAGCGTGAATGTCTTCCCATTGACCGAGAGGTCCTGGTTCAATTCCCAGTCAGTGCACATGCTTGGGTTGTGGGCTCGATTCCCAGTGGGGGACGTGCAAAAGGCAGCCAATTGATATATCTCTCTCACATCGATGTTTTTCTCTCTCTCTCTCTAAAAAATTAATGAAAACATATTTTAAAAAAATAATAAGTAGAAAGGGCTTTAGACTCAGACAGACCTAAATACAAATCCCAACACTGTTGATTACTAATGTTTGCCCTCAAGCAAATCTTTTGAAAGTTCTATTTCTGTTTTCCCATGTGTAAATAGATGAGAATAATATCTACTCCATAGGATATTTTATATACTGAGGTAATATGAATAAAACATTCAGTTTAGTGCTTGGCACATAGTAAGAGCACAATGATAGTGCTATATAGTAGTTTTGAAATAAGTCCATGGCTTTGTAAACAAGCCAATGTAAGATTAATACAGGTTTTGCAAATTACTAGCTGTGTTAAATCTTGAAAAATTGGTTCATTGCTCTAAATCTTGCTTCCATCAGTACTTAGTACTCATGTGAGGATTAAATGAGATAATCTATATACATTCATCTGTTTGTATCTTTGGGGGTTTAGGGGATTGGTTCCAGAACCCCCATATATAACAACATCTGCATATGCTCAAGTCCCTTACATAAAATGGCATAGTATTTGCATACAGCCTAGGTACATCCTCCTGTGTATTTTGAATCATCTCTAGATCACTTATAATACCTAATACAATGTAAGTGCCATGTAATAGTTGTTATACTGTATTGTTTAGGGAATAATGAAGAATAAAACGTCTGTACATGTCCATTATGGACACAACCACCGAAACCATCATAAATTTAACTACATTGTACATATCAGCAATAATGTAACATTTTTTTAAAAATATGTTTTTATTGATATTTTTAGGAAGAGAGGAAGAGAGAGGGAGAGAGAGAGAGAAACATAGACAATCTGCCTCCTAAATGCACCTGGACCAGGGATCAAGCCTGCAACCTGGGCATGTGCCCTGACTGAGAATCAAACTAGTGACCTTTCAGTGCACAGGAGGATACTTAACTGAGTCACAGGGGCCAGGACAACGATGTAACATGTTTTTCAAACAGTTTGATCTGTGGTTGGTTGAATCCATGGATGCAAAACCCATGAAGCTGGCGGGCTGATTCTAATACAATGAACATTGTGACTAGAACATGCAATGGACTTAATAAAATGATTATTTTTATTGTTATTTAATAAAGGTATTAGGCAAAGCTAGGAAAAAGTGGAGATATCATCTTTTGCATGATGTGGGGTTTTGTAAACAGTGGGTGAGACGATCCGTGATCACTGTCAGTGAATGACCGGGCACTTCAGGAGCAGAATCTGCTTCCCTGCTGGGGTGCCCTTCTCACTCTGCTCTGGCCACCCTGGCCTCCTTGTTTCCATCTTCGGAGCTTTCTCTGCCCTCTTTCCTGATTTCCCTTCTTCCGGCCTATTGTCACTGGCTCGTCTCATCTCTCAGATTTCAAGAGATGTCCCTTCCTTCTAGCCACCAAAACGGTACCCCTGACCTTGTTCTGGTCCTTTCCACTCCAGCGCTTATTGCTATTGGCAATTGATTCACACTTTACCTACTTGAGCAGCATCTGCCTTTTCTCACTAGAACATTCCGTACATGGGGACAAAGATCTTGTCTTAAGTTGTTCGCTTTAGAGCCCTTGCAGAAACACAGTAGGCACTCCGTGAATAAAGGGCCAAGTGACTGGATGCCTTTAGCACACTACAGCAGATCTTTCTAGCTAGTCCTTATTCAAAGATCGGTGCTCTTTCCTTGGCAGAGCCAGGTGGGTGTAAGAAGCACGTGTCCTATTCCTGCAGTTCATAGCAGGGAGACAGTTATGCAGTGGCTATCGTGCCGAGCACATGCCAACAGAGAGCAATTCTCTTTCAACTCAAGCATCCCCAGATCTAAGCACATCTCTACAAGGAGAGATTAGGAACCACAATAGCAAGAGATACAAGTATTGAGAACTTTGAACATAAGGTTTGAACATTAAACAATAATTGCAAGTAGAGAGATAAAGTTCTTTGGCCTCTGGTCTAAATTTCTTATTTATGGAAGGAATATATTCCTGCAAAATGGCCTAGGGCTTAGAAGAGAATCAGTGTATGACACATAAAATAAGGAAATAGTGGAACAGAAATCCCCAAACAGCCAGAACTGTGAAAAATCCCTCAGCCTTACCTGGCTGAGATGCTGGTAAGAGAAATGAATGAATATCAGCCACACGCACAAGGTCAGGTGTAACTGGAATGCAAATGCCCACCAAACCTCAGTCTCACCCTCTCAACTAACTCCAAGCAGAAGAAACTCTTTTTATTTTTAACTGGAGCCAGGTGGACCTAAATGGAAAGAACAGCCCAAACCCTCAAGCCCAGTGCGGGCCAAGCCAGCGGCAGTGTCTCCTGGAGAGATGCTTTGTGCGCCAGGCTCGGTCTGCTCTGTGTGAGTCCCACATCACCACACCTTGGAGCTTTCTTTCCGCTGCCACACTCTCCAAAGTGAGCAGGCTCAAAGTCGTTCTTATGCTGAGAGGGAAAAAGGTGCAAGAATGTTTTTCTTCGTGGTGTTGCAGTACCTACCCTTCTAATAGAAACTAGCAGCTTTCACGTTGGACCACAATGGCACCATTTGTCAAATTACTATTCCAGTGAGTTAAATCATGCCCCCGTGGACAGAAAAGTTAATCTTTTCCCAAAGAGCCCCATTTCCACCCAGGAAGCAGCTTATTTGCATTGCAGGAGCTGACTCTGTGTTATTATGTTTCCACAGCAGCTGGGTTCAGAGGTTAACCACATGGTGTGTTAACAACAATTTCTTTTCATCCTTTTAAAGTTATTTTCATTTCATTAGCTACCCCCCTGCTCTTTAATTATCCTCTGCTTAGGTTTTGTTGCTGCCATCATCAAGTTTCTATCAGGGGAAAGTGTTGCTACCTTCAAGCCAGTGTGTACACACTACACACACACACACACACACACACACACACACACACACACACACCCCTTCTCTGTACCACGCCTTTGGCAAAGCTCAGCTGGAGCTCATCAGTCTCTTTGTTCTTCTTCCTCGTTTAGGCCTTTGGATATCACCTTCCTTCAGTCCTTGTCCATTCCGCCACCCTGCTTACCTCCTACCGGCAGCTTCCACACAAGGACTGTCAACCTCCTGGAATCTAAGCCTCACAATCCCCACGTAGCTTGTGCTTTTAATTAAATTCTAGTCCCCTGCCACCCTGCCAAGATTCATAGATGCCCTGAAAGGTTCAACATTAATTAACCAGAGCTCTTTAGACTCTCCAAGCTGGAATACTAGAAAAGGGAGGGTGGGGGACGTGTGACACGTTAGGGTTTCTAACAGTTGTGCGATGACACTGTTCAGGGAGGAGCTTTTCAGAACCAGCAGGAAGTTAGTCAGATCTAAGGGAAGTGGAGTACGATAAGTGACCATAACAACCAAGCACAGTGATGCATTTATTTTAAAAATTCAACTCATTGCTTCTTTTGCCTTTCATTGGGAAATTAAATAAGATCTCCCTTTCCCCACTTTCTCCCTCACTCTCTTTCTTTAACAAAGTAGAAGACATCAAAATGATGCTAAAATAAATGAAGAACGCAATACAGTTTTGAGCATCCTTTGGCCCGGCCAGAATGGCTCAGTGGATTGAGCGTCGTCCCATGGACTGAGAGGTTCCGGTTCAATTCCCGGTCAGGGCATGTGCCTGGGCTGCATGTGCCAGTAGGGGGCGTGCAGGAGGCAGCTGATCAATATTTTTCTCTCGCATTGATGTTTCTCTCTCTCTCTCCTTTCCTCTCTCTCTAAAAAAAATCAATAAAAACATATTTTGAGCATTCTTTAAAGTTATCTGAAGATATTTCCCTGAGAATAATATATTAATAAGCCATCACCTTTAAATGCTCTGGATTTCTGTAATTTCCCATCAATTCCAAAGAGGAAACTGTACTGGTACATGAGAGAACAACTTCCCAATGGAAAAAAAGATTTAAAAACAAGAGAATAGATAAAACGGTTGAATAATCATTGAATCTCTGAGACAGAGGAAATCTTAGTTAATCAGAATGTATCTGATGGGTGAATTCCTGGACTAACCATTTCTCCAGGACCTCTAGAAGTGAGAACTCACCCTCCTGTAAAGAGAGCTTTCAGTATCTCAGTTATTCTTGGAAATGCGACGATTTCCACCTATTACGGTTGTTTTGAGGTCTTACAGAACATGTCTAAAAACTTTTTGTCTTGGAAAGTTTTCCTTCTTCAGGGTAATAGTCCAGACCTCTGACCTAATCTCGCCTGTGTGTCTGATCATGGGGACGTGCTCTGTCAACTGCTGGCGTCCTCTAAGCAGAAGGCTTGGTCTGCCACGGTGCTGCCGAGCCTCTCAGAGGGCTCTCGGACCTACTTCTCCTCCACCCTTCCAGTTCCTGTCCTCACCCGGACAAGCGAGGCCTGGCCTGCAAAGGACCTGAGTCAACTCAACGCCCTTCTTCTCCAAACTACCTGCAAAGCCCAATCAGAAGAATCCTGAAACTGGTTGAAAACAGACCCCATCTAGAGATAATAGATATTTGAAAGACTCACAGAATTGATATACTAGAAAGAAAGTGATACTTCTAAAAATATGCAGAAACGACACGAGGAAAAACCGCTGTCGGCTTACAGCTAACAAAAAGGCTCCGAGTCAGTCTTTGGGAGACAAAAATCTCTGTATCACAAATGTGGAATTTAAAAAGAGGGAGTCACAGAAATTCAGATTGATTATGTAAGAATAAGACGTGATTTCCAATTTTCCACAAAAGTGAGAGCCTTGACTGCTTTTTAAAACCTCTCAACTATCTTTGTATGGGGAAAACACACTTTCTTATGTCAAGCATTGGCCTATAAACCTTCCATTATTTCGTATTCCAAAAAATCTCAGTGCTAGCTTCCTTCTCTAGTAACAGATCTATTAAAAAGAAACCTACTTTCCCCCCTTTTAATCTTTTTTTTCTCTAATGTAGTAAGAGTAAGGACACACTTTAATTTGTCAGAATTTCTAAATTCTACAATGACATTTTAGAATTTTATTTTATTTTATCCTCACCCGAGGACATTTTTTCATTTTTTGTTCAGATAGAGTGGGAGGGAGAGAGAGGAAGAGGGAGAGAGAGAGAGAGAAACATCGACGTGAAAGGGACACATCGAGTGGCTGCCTCCCGCACGACCAACCAGGGCCGGGGACAAATTGCAACCAAGGTACATGCCCTTAGCGGGAACCGAAACCGGGTCTCTCTGGACGGCAGGCCGACGCTCTAACCGCTGAGCCAAACCGGCCAGGGCTACAATGACATTTTAAAATGCCACCATCAAGACTGCACACACGCAATCACTTCTGACACTGAAAAACGTCACTCCACACGCAATCCCCCCAAAATGTAGGAAACATTCTTCCCAGCTACCATCTCTTGAGCACCTCCTACAGGTCAGCATCCTAGAAGCTCTATATATGGTACCTCATTGATGTGCTAATGACCTGCCCTTACTATTGCTCAAACTGTACTGAAGCAACTAAAGCCCAATGAGATTAATACTCATACTGTGTCACGGTGACAGTAAGGGGTAAAATCACTTGACCCAGATCTATCTGAAAGTCGTGGAATAAATGATTGCACTGATATGAGGATGAATGAATGAAGGCTGTGCTGACTAAAATGCCCCACCTCACCCCCGGCTGGTAGTGAGCCATGGACAGTTAATAATATTGCTGAGGTGGCCCAGTCTGGTAGTCTATAGGATCTCTTCCCAGAAATGCCATGGGAATTTTGTAACTCTGAGCAATGCCCGAATTTCTATCACCACCCAACTGGCCAGAAACTCACCTCAAGAAGAGGCCATGGAAAGTCATGAATTGCCACTTTGAAAACTAAAACACTTCTTACAGCTCATGCTTACAGCTTGCAAAGGAGAAGTGCTTTATAACCAATCCACTTGTCATTTTGTTATCTCCATATATGTAAGGAGTTGGCCAAGACTGTCCTTCTTCTTATTTACTCTCCAGCCTACCTGATCAGAAAGCTACCGGTAAAATCTAGGTGGTCTGATAACCAGCCAGTCCTACCTATTCATCTTACCCCTCTTTCTACCACTTTGCCTCCCTCCCTTTCCTTTCCTTATTGATTAAACATGTAAAATAAGCCTTAAACATGACTGGTATAGAACTATTACCCTATCTGCAACATCTAGGAACGCTGGAAAAAGGGGCTATTATCGGGGCTAAAGGTTCTGAGAAAGCTCGGAGGTGTAAACACTTAAGGGAAGCAGCTCATGCACAGAGGCAGCAAGGCGTAAAGAAATAAATCTGAGTGAAGGATTATTTCTGCCCCAAATAAGCAACGGATCAATAAGAGCAAATGCCATATTTCAATTCTGTTCAACACTGCAACGTTTGCAATCTGCTCATCTATGGAATAACGGAGTCTCTGAGCTAAAAGAGATGTGAGATGTGGGCTCGTGAGTGATTGGCCATATTTCTATTAATCTTCCTAAGTAAAGGAAGGGAACTGAACACGACGATGAACCTCAGGAAATTGAGCATGTGGGCTATTTCAGAGGTGGAAAAAAGTGGGGATATGACTGTTGAGGCAGTGAACTAATGAATGAAGGACTATACTGAGAACCATGACAGTCCTAGGAACCGCCAGGGGTTCGGGCCCCAGGCTGTCTTGCAGAATCTAGCTTACGCAACAATAGTGTTAGCACAAGGACCATCTTAAAAGAACTGTCCACAGAGGAAAAAGTCTATCTGGAAATTGTTGATTTGACAAGTTATAAACTTGAAGTGAATATTTAATAGCATGCATTTATTCATACACTAGTCATTAAACGACTAAATACACAGCACTGTGCTGTTACAGAGACACAGAGTGGAACACAATCCAAGTCTTGCCCTCTAAAAGTTGTAAGGTACTACCGAGTCAGACATGTATTCTAATAAGTAATGAAAATAACTATTGACTTCATACTATGTACGGTTCGTATTATCCTTGGTACTTCACACAAACTGTCTAATCACATTTCACTGAATTCTCACATGCATTATTATCATCTCTATTTTGTAGATGAAGAAACTATGGGTCAAAGAGGCCCAGTGACCAGCCCAAATCTCGCAGAGCCGAAGAGCGGCCAAGTCAGAATTGGAATTCCGGACAGGGTCACCACAAAGCATGAATTGTTCATCCTGAACTGTAGGCAACACACATATGTTGTTCACAGATGCTGAGTCTGTGAAACTGGATACATAGCACAGCTGGGAACTGAAGAGCATGCTCAGACTCACCCAGAGGGCAAGAGGCTTTGGAGAGGAGCCACTTAGGATGCGAGGACATAACTGACTGGAACAATAGTTTGTCCCACGTATTTCTATCCCATTTGGGAAATGGAATATAAAGTCAAATTCGAATCTGGTATAGACTGTGCGTTATAGTAAAACTATAAACAGAAACACTTTCTCCCATCCCCCTTTGGTCTTCCCATGCACCTGTGAAGTCACACTGATACTTTGGAAATGGAACTGATATTAGCCTTAGAAGAAACTATTTTGTACACATCATTGATTGATTGATTGATCTTAGAGACGGGAAGGGAGGAAAGAGAGAGAGAGTGTGTATGTGAGCGAAACATTGATCAGTGGCCTCCCGCATGCACCCCAACTGGAAATTGAAACTGCAACCTGGGCATGTGCCTTGATCGGGAATTGAACCCACCACCTTTTGGTTTACAGGATGACATACCAACCAACTGATCCACACTGGCCAGGGCTAGACCACATACTTTTTTATCCTCACCCGAGGACATTTTTCCATTTTTGTTCAGATAGAGTGGGAGGGAGAGAGAGAGAGAAACATCGACGTGAAAGGGACACATAAAGTGGCTGCCTCCCGCACAACCCCAACCAGGGCCGGGGATGAATCACAACTGAGGTACGTGCCCTTGGCTGGAATCGAACCCACGACTCATTGGTACATGGGCTGACGCTCTAACCACTGAACCAAACTGGCCAGGGCTAGACCACATAACTTTAAAGCTCCATGTGAGGGAACAATATTGTGAGGGAATCATGTGAATTTCTCATCCTTATCAGTGGCTCAGCCATGTGGGAAATGCAACATCTGCCACGTCACCTGCTCTGCACCCACTCATTGTTGGGGTCACTGAGCTAACAAAAGGCAATCCTCATCTCCAGTGAGTGGACAGCGGTCATGAAGGGAGGTCAGACTTCTAGACAAAGGAAAGCATTTGCAGGTGAGGTGTGCAGGAGTCCCCTGTCAGCCGTCCACGACTTCAGAGAAAGAACTCACAACCGTGTTATAGAATGAAAACAAAATACAGTCAATCAAACCGAAATGCTCTAGTGTTCCACACTGAAGGAGAACACATGGGCTTAAGGCCTCAAGGATTTCTTTGATGGTTTCTAGAATATAAAGCATACAGTCTTTTAGAGAAAGCAAATTAAGAGTTTCTTCCAATCTCAAGGGAATCCGAAGATGCTGGAAATGGTAGTTCATGGTGGCAGGCTAATAGCTCAGAATTAAATATTCTAAATGAGACCTGGGCGAGAGAAGGAACTGGCACTTTCCTCCTGGAAAATATGCCAGGGTATGGTCAGGTATCCCATGTTGACTAGGGTGGCATAATCCCAGAATTCCGTGTCAGGGCCAGGAGACCAGCCATGCCCGTGCTCTACTGTCAGGAGTCGTGCACAGGAAAGGCACTGAGCGTGCCCTTCCTCATTCAGCGTAAACAAACCAAGCTTCCACAGCAGGCACGCCTTCAGCTAAGTTGATGCACCGAGTATAATCAGATTGTAAAATACAGAGAATAAACCAGATTGCTGACTCTACGTGGAATAAAGGCATCTCTATCCTACAGTGTTCCCAGGAAATGTCAGTAGGACGGACCGTGGCAAAGGAGAGTGAACGTGTGCGTCTGCTGCTGTGTCCGTCTGCTCAGGCCTATGTCTGCAGCAGTACAAGGCACCAGCACAGTGTGGGGACAGGGAGTGGGGGCACGTCCTTGAGAAAGGGGGGCACTCTGTCTCAAATGTAGCCTGGACCAAAGGAATAAATAGGATTACTAGCCACAGAATAGAGACGAAGAAAACAGATCTCTACGTACCATCGGGATTTCTACCATCACAGTATTTGTCAATGTCATTTAACTTAAAATGATTGTATTTCACCCAAAGTATCAAGAAATCCTTACTATTCCTGTATAAGAGATTAGATAATAAATACTCAGGTATAATGAAATAATAACAAACTATATGATAATAGACAAGTAATATTTATTGAGCCCCCACTGGCACCCAGACACTGCATGAACTACTTTTTTTTTTTTTTTTTTATCCTCACCCGAGGACATTTTTTCATTTTTTGTTCAGATAGAGTGGGAGGGAGAGAGAGGAAGAGAGAGAGAGAAACATCGACATGAAAGGGACACATTGAGTGGCTGCCACCCGCACGACCAACCAGGGCCGGGGACAAACTGCAACCGAGGTACATGCCCTTAGCGGGAACCGAACCCAGGTCTCTCTGGACCGCAGGCCGGTGCTCTAACCGCTGAGCCAAACCAGCCAGGGCACATGAACTACTCTATATGCCCCAGTTCATTTAACTTCCAGCAACAGCATGATACAGGTACAATAATTATCCATATTCTATGAATAAGAAAACTTAAGCATAGAGAGGTTAAAAATGCTAAAGTCATGCCGTTAGCAAGTTACAGAAAAATGTATATAAACCATTATTGAAGCTCTTTGCTAATATTTCTGATTTCTGGAAGGATTCTGTGGGCTTCACTTGCTTCTGAGTCTAGAAGCACTTTTAAATAGCAAAATAATCACTCCTACCACTATAATTAATGGGTCAGTATCTCAGTCTGTTAGGGCTGTTATTTAAATATACCATAGCCCGGCTGGTGTGGCTCAGTGGTTGAGCATCGACCCATGCACCAAGAGGTCGCCGGTTTGATCCCAGTCAGGGCACATGCCCAGGTTGTGGGCCAAATCCCCAGTGGGCACCATGCAGAAGGCAGCCAATCAATGCTCTCTCTCGTCGATGTTTCTATCTCTCTCTCTCTAAAATCAATAAAAAAGAAAAAATATTTTTAAAAATTCCATAGCTTACAAACAATAGAAATTTATTTTTCACAGTTCTAAAGGCTCAGAAGTTCAAGATCAAAGTGCAGACAGATTTGGTGTGTGGTGAGGGCCTGCTTCCTAGACAGCTGTTTCTACTGTAACCTCACAGGGCACAAGGGGCAAGGGCACTAATCACATTCATGAGGGCTCCACCCTTACGACCTCATCACCACCCAAAGGCCCTAACCCTTAATATCATCACCTTGGGGGTTAAGATTTTAAATATGAATTTTCAGGGGACATAAACATTTAGTCTATTGTAATAAAAATGTTTGTTTGTGTGAACCCATATCACTTAACTCAGATAAGGAAAGCAGTGGTACTTAGTTCTGATTGTGACTTCCACTACATGGACTGTAAGTTAACCACACTCCAAGGTTGCTTCATGATGCCCTTACATCACCCAGTGGTGCACTGGAACATCAGCCCTAATACCATATTCTAGCCCAGTTCCTCTCAACCTACACACACTGTCCCTAAAGTCCTTGCCAAAGTGCAGATTCTGACTCAGTATGCCTGGAACAGGGCCTGAGAGTCTGCATTTGAAACAAGTATCCCAGCGATGCTTAGGCTGCAGGTCAGAGTATACCCTGAGTAGAAAGAGTTGAAAAAACCTGGATTCAGGCAAGGGTTAAATGATCCATTCCTTGAGGAGTACACAGTAGCCCTGGGAAAGCTGTTGGATGTAACCGAATCCTATTTTTGCCATGCTATCAATAATTTATTTGTTTTCTTAATTTGTAAATTGGGTTTAAAGATCAACTGTTGTTCAGGCTACCAAAAGTGCCCATTATTCAAAGCCATTCTAATTTATTTATGGTAGAAAAAGTAAATAACAAGAAGCCTGTGCACGGAGGGAAAACGTAAGATCCTGCATCGTTGCTGTTCTCTCCCAAGAGTCTGTCCCTCCAGGTGTAAGCAAAGGAACACAATAATTACACAGATTCAATACTCCATGAACTGGCTCAGCAAATTTTATGTCTAAGGGTAAAATTTAATATGTAAGGCTAATCCTATCATGCATATCTGACAAAGAACTCACAAAGTGTTTACCTCTCTCTTAGTGACTCTTTCTACAGTGTAAGCATCTTTCCCATAGACCCAATACCAGAAAATGGTGTTTACCTGCTTACGTATTTTCTTTGCATTGACATCATTCTCTTTGAAAGTGAGACCTGCACCTTATCCAGATGTGTAACTAGGAAAGCACTCAGAATAGTTGGGTGCTGATTAGTAACTATAATATTTACAACAGTAAATGTTGTCGTCTAAATGCTTTTCTTGTGCCTAGTCTTATGCAAAATGCTTAATAGACATTGTTTCATTTAACCCTCAGAACAATACTGCATAATAATTATCATTCTTTGTTACACAGGGGAGGAAACCAATCCTAACAGCACTTTCTTTTAACTGATTTCTCTTTGGTATTTGGGTAGAGCTGATCAGTCCTTGGCTCCCAAAATGTTCTCTTTCCCGTAGGTTCTACTTTTCTGCTCCTTTCCCTTCTTCAGTTACTTCTTTCTTTCTCTTATAGGGCATATACTTTCTCCTATCATATCCTGAAGATAGACTTCCCCCGAAGTTTGAGTGTTATCCTGTGATCATGTCTCCATCTACTTCCCATTGCCTTCAAACCCCATACAGTCTTAAGACTTCAACTATTCCCTCCATGGACAATCTGCAAAAACCTCTTTCTTCACCTCTTTCTTGGTCTTGGACTCCAGTCTTCCAGCTGCCTCTCAGATATCTCTGCTGGACTGTTTCCCTTCCATCCCAAATATTAGAAAAGTCCTCCTTTCCTCTCCCTGCCCCCAAGCCAGTTCCCTCTAAATCAATTATCTAGTTTTGGATATAGCACCATCAATTTTCCAATCATTTTGGACATGAAATCCCCCTTTTTTCCAAACTCCCATCAGCCACCCATCAGGAATTCTTCCTTTAAAATGTTGTCATCTTTTCTGCACCCCAATGACTCCACGTTCGTCCAAGTCTATATAACATCACAGCAGTAGAATCATTATTAGATTCCCCTCCATTCCCTCTCTTTTCTCATCTATCCTTGCACACGTCCTTAAATAGTTTCCCAGGAAATCACTTCTCTGCTCAAAATATCTTTATGGTTTCACATTGCCCAAAAGTCTAATCCTTGATACTCAAAATTCTTCAACAGTCCAAATAGCCACAGGTAACGTCCTTCAGCAGAGACTAATTCCTGGAGAGGTACCCAGCTGAGAGCAGTCAGCAGCCCACACATGCTCCCAGCAGCTAACTGTGTGGATCTTAGGGTTGGAATGGGGAGGAAGTGGGCACCGTACTATAGTGTCCCCTACAATAACTGACCATCTCAGGCACATTAGGCCAGGACTCAGGGTTTAAGGATTCTCTCCCAGTGAGAAGGGAATTGGCTATTACTTAAAGGTGTCATGTTCCAAAACAAATGGGAATGGGAGGCATGGGTTTCGATCTGTAAGAATCTAGCTAAGTGATGTAAGACAAATCATTTCAATCTCCTTAGACCCCATTTCCTCACCTATAAAACAAGGGAGTTTGACTATTCAAACAGCAAAACTGCCCTGTGCTGATCTATAGGTCTATGGATTCCAATAGCTGATCCAAATGGATATCATGAAATGCATGGACAGTTTATAGACATTTCTGAGGCTTACCAAGTCCCCTGAAACACTCCAGTTTCTTAATTCTCCCTCTCAAACCTCTTTTGATCATTCTCTCACTCATTTTCTATTTCAACCCCTTCTCCTTGCTGCTTATTTCAAGATACCTGGTGGGTTTTGGAATAGGGAAAGGAGGTCAGAATAGTAAATTGACTGATTCTAATCCTATATCCATCACTTCAATATATTACCAAATTGGATCGAATGCACCCCTTAAACATTTCTCTCATATATTGTCTCTTCTTCTCCCCAGGTGCTGCCTCCATGGCTCAGCCTCTCATCCACTGTCTATTGCCTAGATATAGCAAGATTACTAGAAAGCCTTGATTGCCCAGAGTCCAGGTCTGGCTGTCTTCTAATCAATCCTTCTGTCTATTTATACAATAATACTTCTACAATGCAAACCTGACTCTGTCACTTCTTTTAAAAAGTTTTGTTTTGTTTTGTTTTGTTTTTTAGCTCCCCACTGTCTACAGATTAACTCTAACATTCTGGCATGACCAAGATGACCCTTAATGACCTAGATCTGTCATCCTTGTTTAATTGTGACTTCATAGTGCTGAGTCTGAATTCTTGCTCTGTTATTTGTTAGCTATGTAACAGCCAAACGATGTCTTACATTCTTTACTTTGCCAAAAATACTAGGAAGTATCATATAGAGAGTCACCTAGCTCCTTGTTTCTTATAAGCGGTTGATTAGAAGTATCCAATGCAGATATTTTGGGCATCTCTATAAACTGCTCACACCACAGACTGTCGGTTTTCTCTTTATTACTGGAAATAGAGTCAATAGCATCTTTTTATTATTTTTTAATTAAAAAATTTTAATGTTGACATTATTGTAGACTTCCCATTCCCTGCCCCCTTTGCCCACCTCTACCTCCCCTTGCCTCCCCCTCCCTTGGCCATCATCACCACACTATTATCTGTGTCCATGGGCTATGCATGTGTGTTCTTTAGCTAATCCCTACACCTTCTTTATCCAGTCAATAGCATCTTTAAATCTAATCAGATTAGAGAGACAATCCCAGAAACCCCAGAACCAATTTAGAAAACCCATACTTAAAAATTCTGTTCATTTAGAACCATTCTCAGTACCCAAATCTGTATTACTCAAGGTTCTCTAGAGAAATCATATATATCTATAACTGCATATTTTATAAGGAATTGGCTCACATGATCATGTAGGCTGAGAAGTCAGCTGGAGATCCTGAAAATCCAGTACTATAATTCAGTCAAAGCCCAAAGAGCCAAGAACCAGGAAGAGGGAATTTTCTTTCCATAAATTTCTACTTCCTCTGCTTTTGGTTTTATTCAGGCCCACAACAGATTGGATGATGCCCACCCATATGGGGAGGGCAACCTACTTTACTGCCGTTTACTGATTCGAATACTAATTTCATCCAGAAACATCCTCACAGATACACGCAGACATAATGTCTAATCTGGGAACCCCATGGTGAACCGAGTTGACAGGAAATGAATCATCACAATTGGGGTAGTTTCTTAATCTTTCAGTGTCTCAGTTTCCTCCTTCACAAGATGGGGTGCTATCTCATAGGGTTGCTAGGAGGATTAAATGTTTTAATACCTATAATGTACTTCAAACTAAGACTAGCACAATTAAACTCAATAAATAAATGCTAGTCACTAATATTTTTTCTA
The DNA here is from genome assembly GCA_030848825.1 of Tadarida brasiliensis. Classification (NCBI taxonomy): domain Eukaryota; kingdom Metazoa; phylum Chordata; class Mammalia; order Chiroptera; family Molossidae; genus Tadarida; species Tadarida brasiliensis. Next base: position 225,007,051 of record CM061257.1, on the reverse strand, counting down.
AAACGCCCTTCTCCATTATGTCTTCCTAATGAACTCCTACCCAACCTTCCTCAGCCAGCTCAAGTGTGCATTTCTTTTTAAGATTTTGGTGAGGATCTCAGTCTTCGTCTGCACCTGCAGCATCTTCAAAGTTACCAGGGTGCCTTGAAGATACATCCATCAGTATACGTCAAATAGTTATTACAGCTATTTATTTACATCTTGTCTTCCTTTCTATCTAGTCTGAGCTCTTTGAGGACCAGACAGTAGGAGCTCTTGATCAATGCCTGTGGAACACATTAGTCATTTGTCACTCTCATGGCCCACCTGATACAGGGCATAGCAACACCTCACGGGGAAGCTGCTTCTTTGGAAAGGAATTTGCTTTATCCAAGATCAGCCTGATAGAGCAGTTAGGAAAGAGTCTTGTGAGGAGATGCTAGAGATTCCAGTAATGAAATCCCACCAGTTTGTTATGGAAATTGAATACAATCTGCTTGCCATGGGTATTTAATATAACATTTCACTGGGTACAGGAGAAGCAATTAGGCTGCTGAAAATTGCGTTTGTATTCCCCATAATTCAATACTGACCACTGTTAGCAGTGCAAGATGTGACAGGACTGATAATTAATTTCGCATGCAATCAGTTTAATAAGTGGGGAGGGAACAGCAAGGAGGGAGAAGCAGAGGGACAGAGAGGGATCTATATTCCGAGGTAGATCAGATGTTACTTCCAAAAGTCTGATGATGACTTCGGCAGAGCCAGCCTCTCTGGGTAGGAGAAAAACCCAGCCAAAAATCCAATACTGAAAATGAGTTTCCATGGTTCACATGGGGAAAAAGAAGTCATAAAGGCCGTCTGTGACCATTTCCTCTCTTGTGTCTCTCTTCCTTGAGTTAAAGACTAATTGGGCTCTGTTTACATTTATAAATAAGTGAACAGTAAGCTCTTCGAAGGCTAGTAACAGACCTTGGGCCCTCTGTTCTCTTAGTGCTTCTCCTTGAAGGAGTTATTTATTTCAAACACTGTGTGTGTATGTCAGTATATGTGTGTTCTGTCTCAACAGACCCATCGCAGAGATGAATCTCCTCTAAGGATCTCTTATCTGCTCACTCTGTTCTCCATCAGATTTTCTGGCATTTCTGGAGGACTTACTGCCTGATGAAGTTGTTAACAAGAGCAGCAGATACCTTTGACAGTACTGAAAACAAATGAGTACAAATTACATGGGCCTTTTGATCAATCGATCTATCTGTCATCTATCTATCTATCTATCTATCTATCTATCTATCTATCTATCTATCCATCCATCCATCCATCCATCCATCCATCCATCCATCCATCCATCCATCTATCCACCTATCTATCATATACTAGAAAGCCTTACAAATGCCAGCATGGGGGGAAAAGTGATTTCAGCTAAGTTAGGGCTTGACGAATTGCACTGTGATACGGTGGAGGCATCATCAGCTACTGGACCCCTCGGTATATCTATTTCAGCTCTAAGTTCATCTGTTTCCTGCTAGATTAAAATGAAAGGGGGATTAGAACTGTTTTTAATTCATCTTTGTATGCTGTGAACCTACCTAACTCTTGGTGGGCCAAGGGTGACCAACAGATATTGTTTGAAATAGGTATGTGTGAGCATTCGTTAGTGAATCTGTCAACAATCAGTCAGTTGGTTAGTCTCTTTTGGAATTTGGTAGGATTTGGGACCCTATGGGGTATTAAAAGATCTTTGGGCAATGCCTATTCAACTGGTACCACCCTTGTCAACTACTTGTAAAAAGAACTCAGTGCTAATGCCAGTGTGAGTTATCTCTTAGCTACTCGAAGCTGAGAAGTTGTCTGGCTAAATAAGGACAGTAGCTGAGCAGCTGGCAATGTACTTCCTTTTTTCTCTTTTTGTTGATCCTCACCTGAGGATATGTTTTTATTGATTTTGTAGCAAGAGGAAAGGAAAGAATAAGAGAGAGAAGCATCGATGTGAGAGCAAAACATCGATTGGTTGCCTTTGGTATGTGCCCTGACCGGTGATCGAACCCGCAACCCAGTTATGTACTCTGACTGCGAATCAAATCCATAACCTTTTGGTGTACAGGACAATGCTCCAATCAACTGAGCCACCCAGCCAGGGTGCAATGTACTTTCTGAGCTTGGAACATCCATAGGCATGGGAGGCAGCTTGGAGTTAAGCTCTTTCCTACTGGAGGCAATACAATTGATTGGGACCTGAGCAAAGCTTATACATGCAGTAACTGGAAATGGTGCTCAGTGTGAATAACGGTGATACAAAAATAGTGGTATAAACACTGCAAAGATTTATTCTCTCAGATAAAAAAAATCCAGTAATAGGCAGTTTAAGGCTGATACAGAATTTTCCACAAAACCATGTGAGACCCAGATGTTTCTATCTTTATCTTTGTGTTCTCCCATTTCTAGCACATGACTTCCATCTGTAAAGTTCCTTTATGATCCAATATGGATGCTGAAGTCCCAGTCATCATATCGAGACGGAAAGAAAGTCAAAGGTATGTTCCTTGCCCTTAAGTCAAATTTGCCTTTCAGCAGTCTCTTTTTTTTCCAAAGATTTTTTTAAATTGATTTTTAGAGAGAGACAAAGGGAGAGGGAGAGAGGGAAAGAGAAAGATCTATGTGAGAGGAAAACATAAATTGGCTGCCTCCCACACGCCCCCTTCTGGGGATCAAGTCCACGACCCAGGCATGTGTCCTGACCAGGAATCAAACCATCAACCTTTCAGTGCACAGGACAGTGCCCAGCCACCTGAGCCATGCTGGCCAGGGCTTGCAATCTTTCTTTAAGTACCACTGAACATGTGTGCAGACATGTCATTTGTCAAACTTCACGCTACATTTCTAGGTAGCTGTTAGGGAGATTGGGAAATGTTTTCTTACTTGTTTTATTTTAAAGCTGAATGCATTATCATTGTAAATAAAATTGAGGCTTTGTTAATGAGAAATAGATTTTGGGTGGGAATTGGCAGTTTCTTTCACGTGGTTACATAAAGCCTGCCCAACTTTCTCCATCACTTGGTCCCCTGTTTGGGTGCCTCTCAGTTCCCCTGGACTGTCTAGTCACCAGAGAGAGAGAGAGAGAAAGAGAGAGAGAGAGAGAGAGAGAGCATTGTGCTGCAGAGAAGGGAGATGTCCTTGGAGTGCCTTTATTCACTTGGAGCCTGTTGCCCAGGAACACTAGGCAGGCTCCTTGAAGTCCAAGAACACCCATGAAATGCTCACAGTTTCATTGGGAGCTGAACAGTTGAGCACTCACAAACTTGAAAAACCATGAACACAGGTGAAAAGGGACATGGGATGAAATGTAAACAAGACAAAAGGGGGGCGAGACCTAGCACCTTCAGGTGTCTCGGGTTTTATCATTTGCACGGCATTGAAATTACACGGTTGTTTCATTTGCATTTCTGGATGCCTCTGTTGATTCATACGGTCTTAAATAATAGTGTCAAAGTTCAGTGCTTATCCCTTTATTACCATCGCATATATTTTCCTCACACCCTTGCTCAGTTTTCTATATGTTAACAAGATTGAACTATCTCCTAATCACCTCAATAATTGATGTCAAAGAAATTATAATGCTATTTAGTCATCACCAAGTCTATTCCAGTATTATACTGTGCATGACTCACGTATATTTTCATTTGATCCTCCGATATTTCCCATCTTTCAGATGGAGCCATTGTAAGTTTCCCAGCGTCACACAGCTATTCCTGGAGCTAGGATTCCGTTCTGGCAATAGGACTGCACAGCCCACGCTTTAAACCACTGAGCAATGGTGTTTCCTGAACGATAAAACATTTTCTCAGGGCTGATTGGTGCTCTCTTGCTTTCTAGTCCTCCTCAACTTCCAATGCTCTCAAATCACTGTACATAGTTCGACCAGAATTATACCTCTTTAAATAATATGTGTCCCGTTCGGATCGTTTTTACGTAAGGTTTTACATAAGTTATAGATCATAAAGAACTTTGTATCTTGCCTTTCTTACTTAACATGCACCATATTCATTTCCTATAATATTTTACTTCCATCTCTTTAGCAACTAAAAACAAAGAGCCTGTCCATGTGTTTGGATTGGTTTTGCTCTTCCTACACTTAAAAAAAAAATGTACATTGTTATTACTAACTGAATCTGCATCCTAAATTTGATGTTGCAAATGCTGAGCCACTCATTCCATTGTGAAGTGGCCTGGTCTCTCCCCAGACAGCCCTCCAACAACCCAACAGCAGACTGTGCCCCTTATGAAACCCCCATATTTGAGAAGGGGCTGCACCACATCCCATTGGCCAAAGGCTCTCTCCAAAGGGAGAAGTTACACCATATCAGTCAACGGCAGCTTTCAGTCTAGAACACATAGCATAAAGAATACAGGGGCAGCCCGGCTGGTGTGGCTCAGTGGTTGAGCGTCAACCCATGCACCAAGAGGTCTCTGGTTCAATTCCCAGTCAGGGTACATGCCCAGGTTGTGGGCCTGGTCCCCGGTGGGGGACATACAGGAGGCAGCCAATCGATGTTCTCTCTCATGGATGTGTCTATCTCTCTCTTTCTCTCCCTTCCTCTCTCTCTAAAATCAATAAAGAAAAAAAAAAAAAAGAATACAGGGGCACGGTCGTAGCCTTTAGCTCCCGAAAGGCTTTGAGAATTGAATGAGTAACCACACAAATGATTTAGCATAAAAGGACTGCTTTCTTGCCATGCCTGTTCAGGACAGTGACATGGCAATACCTATCCTGCCTAGTAAGAAAGGACGTGAGTCTGTCCAGAAAACTACATTTACTCAACTTTGATGTAGTTTAAATTGCAAAGCCAATCAACACAACTATTTGTGAAGCACCCACGAATGCGAAGCAATATACTAGACAGTGTGAAGGGAATACCAAGCACATCAGAAATGCTTCCTAGCCTTCACCTTTAAATGAAGGAACAGGTTTAAACCTAGCGCTGTGACTAGAGCATAATCAATCAACAAATGTTACTTCCTCATCCATTCTTTCCTCATCCTTTCCCTGAAGGATTTTACATTTAATTGCAAAGAAAGAAAAAAAAAAAAGGCTATAAATATAAACTGCGGCATACAGCATAAAATTGAAATAGCCATAAAAATGATTTCACATGTTAATTACCTAATACTAGCACCTGATGTTGACTTTCTATCATGTAACAGACCCAGCTAACAATCTGCTTCCGAGAGAAGTGGTGAGGATGTGCTGCATACCCTTTTAAAAATCTGTATTATTTTGATTTTTCCATTCTCTGGTATCAGGATTTTGACTCTAAGAGTTAGGTCATGTCCACACCATCAGTAAACTGTACGGAACACTATTTGTGATTTCTGAGTTTAATTTCAAAATTTCTGTACAGAGTAAGCTCCATGAAGTTAGATAACATGTCTGGGTTATTCACCTGCCATTCATAATGCTACCAAGGTAGCTGGTATAGAGTATATGGTCAATCAATATTGATGACTACACGAATCAATGAAAATCAATTGCATCCACGCTGTGAAGGAAGAAACGATTACCATTTACTCTACCTTACAATATACAGGGAGCAATAAGGGATGCCCAGTAAATATCAGTCTCTAGTTCCTCTTCATTAAAGGTCTAGTGATAACCCTTAACGAGTGTTGTCAGAGTGTATTTTTGTTTATTTTCCTCCTTGCCTGTGGCAGAATTCCTCTTCTGCTTCAGATCCTCATTATAAAGATTAGCCTTTTCCCTACCTATGATCAAAGTAGTATCTCTGTGCAGGCATTAATCAGTCTATCAACTGATTTCTTCCCAAAACTTCTACCCAATAGGTTCATTTAAAGGCCCTATTCTCTGGAAGGGTCTACATCCTGGCCTTGGGATTGTGGCAAGAAGACCTCAGCCTCCTCTGGTGGGATGAGGCACTTCCAGTCTGGAATGCAGCCAATAATAGTTTTCCCATTTGCACATTCCTGGGACACCCATCGTTACTTATCTGGGTAACTCTTTCTGTCCAGTATCATGTGGTGGACACTTTCTCATACAAACTCACCACACTGAGTCACAGTGGAGGAGACCTAGGGGTTGAATTACATGACCCAATACATGAATGAGAAAGACCAGGAACTAGAACCCAGGTCTTCCGATGGGCAGTTCAATTTTCTTTTCACCATGATGCCTCTCTTTAAGGAACTGAGTCAATAAACATTAGGGCTCTGCTGAAGAGAAAGATGACTGTGAGCTCAATTACATAGGAGAACACTTTAAAGCATACGGGTCCTAGAAGTGGGTCTTAAAATATGAGGCTTAAATTGGAAATGACTGATCAATAAACACCTTTTATCAATGCAGTCCCTGGCACTTTCTTCATAACGTATTTTTTTAAGTATATGAAGAAAAAACAATCAACCAATAAAAAGAGGTGTTTTCCAGTTTACATGTATTTGGAATTGTTTCCCATTTCTATTTGGCACTTTTATTCATTTACATATTGCCCCATGACATAGGAAACCAGGGGCACCCTGGGCTGGCTGGACACCATCCATTGCCAGGCAGGGTAGCAGCTGAGCAAATACCAACAGAACTCTATGGGCATCAGATCCCAATCCCTATCCACAGAAAGCCTGTTCATCTCCACTGCAAGATGGGATGCAAGGAAGCTGTGTGGAGAGTGTGAGAAGGCGAAGTCTTCCTATACTTTAATTTTCATTTGTTTTTAAGTTAAAAAGGAAAAGATAACAGGGATCAATGTCTATCAATGCCAGAGAAATTAATTCACCATATCCAACCCTTTCTCTCTCCACCACTCATTTGTCACCAATCCAAATCTAATCCTAAAATTTTACAGCATTATATAAATATGAGTAAAAAAAAACAGATTGCAATTTTACCCAAAAGACACCAAATTCTCAGACCGCCCTCGTCACCATTATTTCCTCCAGGATAATTATATTGGTTGGACAAAAGGATTTGAACCTTGCTGTTTCCAGAATGCTTTATTGTATCTAGAAGTAATTTTATAGCAAATGTCAAGACAAATATAAGAGCACTGAGTTGGGAAAAAAAGAAAGTAAAACATCCAGGGATATTTATCAATGAAATCAGTTATCAACAGCTTTAAAATATAATCAGAGTGATCCCCTAGGATGAGAGGAGGAATTACAGGATCTAAGAGCCTAGTCTACTATTAAAAAGGGTTTTGTGGATTAACATCTAAATATGTGGCTCAAACCATTGTCCCTGTGGTCTTGAAAAGTTTATTCTCTCTGCCTGAATCACCTACATCCTCTTTTCCCACCAGAAAAGATGTGTTCCTGGAAAAAAAGTTGCACTTTGCCAAAATAGCTAGAATATTGCATCTGGACATCACAGCCTCCTCCTGTCTCTCTGGGATCAAAATGCCACACACTGCTGAATACGTAACCATTTCCAAGCATTAGCAGTGTGACTTGCAGGCTAACAGGAAAGCTGTCCTTGTCATAACCCCAGTGTTTTCTGTCTGAAAAGACTATTTATTCCCGATTGACAAGTATAATAAACTTTTTATATAAATGATTTTAGAAAATAAAATTACATGTATGAAATGTATATAAATGTTGCCTCTGAATCCTGCCACCATCACTTACAGGCATAGCTTTCAAATATGTTAGACTGATATATCCAAAGATAGATAAATTTCATTGTGACAGTACACACACACACACACACACACACACACACACGCGCGCACACACACACAGATGCAAATGAGCAGACGCACACATACACATAAACACATCCATACATAACTGAAACAAGTTTCATAAACAATATTCACTCTTCTGTCAAAGAAAATTCACTGAACTGGATTACTCATAGTAACATAAATTGTCATATGCATCTGTAACATAAGTGCTTCAGCTAAAATTCCCTTCCTCATTGTTTTCTCTGAATAACACACCATAGAAGTGGGTCCAAGCTGACCAGTCCCATTATGCCACAATATACCTAGAACACAGGCATATCCATATTTTACATATTTATTTCCCCGACTCCACTGAGTTCCTTGAAAACGATGACTTTGAATTAAACATCTTGGCATTCCCAATAATCAGAATACTATATGACACCTAGCAGGTGATCAATAAATACCTGCTGTCAACCCATTCATTGGAAATTCCAGCATGAACACAAAAAAAGTAAAATCACCAAAAATTGAAAAGCCCTTGAGAAAATTATCCTGCTTTGTAAAAATCAAATTTGTGCCAGGACTTATTAGAGAAAAATGCAATTGTGACCCGACAAGATGGTCCATCCTAATTGAAATGAGTCAGGTCACTACCACTGTTCCACATTTGCATGTCCAGACATTGCCAACAGCTTCTGGTGACCATATATTACACAAATGGCTGGTGTTGAGATCATCAGAAATGATTGCATGAATGTGGTATATTTACAATATCACCTGAAGACTGTGACCCTCACAGCTACTTCTAACTAGCCCTTACTCTCAAATACCCATTGCTTTTTTTTTTAACAAGAAATAATTTATTTATTTTCCTATATTTTTTGGCCTTCACAGCAATTGAGTGTCTGCTGGGGAAAAGAAGGGAGAAGACTGTCGAGGTGGAACGGCTGTGTATTTCATCATGAAGATTTATCCGGAGGTAACAAAAAAGACATGTGCTAATTTCCCTCCTGAGTGTGTTTTGGAATATTTACAATGAGAACACAAAGACAGCCTCATTCGCTAATTCCAGAGCAGACAACAGCTACAAAGCTGCAGCCTTGAGCTCAGGCCCCTTCCACTACGGACATCATGGCGCCCCTCCATGATTCTGGTGCCATTAACCAAGAACTCAACAGCGTGCATCCTCCTGTAACCCTTTTGACCCATCACTTTGGGGAACAAATGGTCATTTGTCTCCTGCTCCTTATTCTGGCCAACAAGAAAGGGCAGCCTGCACACACAGAGCCCATCACAGCTATGCAATATCATAACAGCATATGCAAGGACTGTAGGATCAAGTCCAGCCAATTAGCCCAAGGTGGGCTCCTGTGCAGATCCTGGGACTCCTTCTCTAAGACCATTTAGTGATATGCAGGATGATGCCTACGGAAACGATAATCTTACCAGTGTTTCTGTTGAAAACACTCACTGAAGGAATGCTCTAAGAGTTCATCCTGACATGGTCCCTAGGTGATAATCAAGGCTGGAGTCAAGGTGACTACAAAGGGAACAATAGCCTGAGGCCCTTGTCACCCACATGGCTTGTTAATGACACTTCAGAAGAAAGGCGGAGTCCTCATCAGTCCCAGAGGAGAGACTGGCATGTAGCTTCACACTGACTGTAAACCATGTCCTTGTTTTTAAGGATAAAATGAAGAAAGACCTCTGCTCTGAGATATAAAAGCAATCGCAGTTCGGGTTTTTGTTTTTTTTCCTATTCCAAATTGTTAGATTAGGGTGGGATTTAAGACCTCATTTTCATCTTATTAGAAAAGTTTCTTTGAATGAACTTTGGACGATATGAAGAAAATTGAAAACATTCACATAGAAAATAAGATTGTTCTAAGAACTTTTCTGTTTTAAATATTTTTTTCTTTATTGATTTGAAAGAGAAAGGAAGGGAGAGGGAGAAAGAGATAGAAATATCGACGAGAGAGAACATCGATTGGCTGCCTCCCACATGCCCCCCACTGGGGATTGGGCCCACAACCTGGGCATGTGCCTTGACCGGGAATCGAACCAGTGACTTCTTAGTGCATGGGTCGACACTCAACCACTGAGCCACACTGGCCGGGCAGAATTTTTCATTTGTATCTATATTTCCTCTCTCCCCCGCCTTTATAGCAGACCATTCCAACACCTGTAAGACAGAAAATATCTCACAGATATTCATTTTTCCCTTGGCTTCATCAAATTTTCATTAAGACAAAAAATGTTCAACTAATTATTAAATGGATTTCCCCCCTAAATTTATTGACTATCTTCTCCGTGCAAGATACTAGCGAAACTGGAAGATAATAAAGACTTGGGCCTCAGCATTCCCTCGAAAAGGAGAAACTGTGAAAAAAAAGTGACCAAGACAAGGTCTAACTGCAAAAAGAGCCATAAGACATATGTAAATTAGGTATAAAAAAGTGCAGGGAAGCAAACAAATACCCTGCTTCCCAGAGAAGGAAAGCATGAACCAGGCATTGACTAATCCAAAGTAAGCCAGAGAACCTGTCGAGGTAAAAGGAGTAACGTGGGAAAAAGCACTGAGGTCTATATCTAAAAGAGCAGATGATAGGAGAGAACAATAAGGTAAGTGTCATTCCAGCGTGGGACTCAAGAGGGGTCAGAGCAGGAGATGAGGCTTTAAAGGGGGATCTGGTGCTAAATCTCACAGAGAGACAGCGTGTGTTTCTGTGGGCTCTCTCCCACTACCTGGCCAATGGAGTGCCTTGGCAGTCTTTCAGTGGAACAATGTTATCACTCTCTGTTTTTGAAAAGTAACTTTGGGGAATTTGTGACTAATAGATTAGAGAGGAGGCAGTTCAGAGACAAAAGTATCAGTTCAGAAACTTGTGGAAATGTCCTTGTAAGAAATGGAAAGGCTGAAAAAAGACTGTAGCCTAGGCACATTTCAGATGTTGATTAATAGGACTTGGCTCCTAAGTGGTTCGAAGGTGAGAGATGACTCAGAGCTGATCCCTGAAGTTCCCAGCCTCTGTACAGGTGGGGTAAGCAGTGTGTGGGATGAAGGACATCGAGCAGACCGGAGCCACAATAAAATTCTGAAAAGGTAATTCCAGCAGGGATACCAGTCAGGTAGTTAAAATATGGTTACAACTTAGATTTGGGCATCATTCAAGAATTACACATAATAGTTGAGGCCAAATAATAAGATCATCTATGGAAAGATCACTTTAAAGAAAGCTACAGAAAGGGGGCTTATCTCTAATTTTCAAATATCTTCTAGTTCTTAGAGGAACGGGCTAAATCTTTGCTTCAATGTGTGTGTAACCAATACGGGCTTTGTCTTTTGGCAGCCTGTAGCTTATTAAATCCCCATCTCTCAGAGGGAGTAAACAAGTCGCTATGAAACACCACGATGACCTGGCCTCACACCTCCAGCCCGTTAATGACACCAGTGGGGACTGTCAGGAGGGAAGTGAGAACCGCTAGAAATGACAGAAGGGAAGATATGAGAAAGATCATTTCCAGAAAGTAAGATGAGAAAACCCTGCACACTACCGTAAAACTTGAAATTGAGAAGAAAGAGTTGGGTGAGCATTCGTTTTTTTTTTTTTTTTTCTATTCAAAAGTAAGTGAGATGGAAAGAAATAGGAACCACTGTCAACTAACTGAGGAGCTGGCCTCTTTTGGAACTATAAAGTCATTTTACAGCTTGCACAATCATGTTGTGAGATAGCTCATTATGACATAATTTCATGTACATAATAACTACAGGGTTGCTCTGAAATTGTTAGGCTGTAACAGGGATATCAATCCTGTTCTCACAACGCAGATTCTGAAGTCAGTCTCCTGTGCTTCTCTTCTGTACCTGTGAAGGCAGGTGAGTAAGATCTTGCTTCCAAAGTGGTGTTGTTGAGCCTAACCAGTATTTTTAAGAAAGGAAAAATTTAAATACAGGTAATGAATTCAAAGAATAAACATAGAAGTCTTGACTTTTGGCTTGGCTTGAAAAATCAGGAGGCGTCCTAGGACTGGGCCAGCATTGCTGGGCAGCCGTGGTGGGTGGCACTGAGCGGTGACGGCCCCCTTGAGACTAGGTTTGCAGTGTGCCACGGTCCCCACCGCTCTCTCGTGCCGCTGATGTGGAGGACACGAGTTCGTGCCATTCTTCCTGAACTGTTGTTTCCTGACCTCAGCCCAGGTTAGTTTATATGCCCCCGTAGTAGGCGTATGGGTTTTAGTGTAAGAACCGAGGGCGCCCTCTAAGATTACTTGAGAATGAAGACCATCGTGATGGGGTGCCTAGATCTGCCCCTACCTGGAAACCCAGTGCTCGGGCTATAGAGTACGCTCAGGCAAACGGTGTCCGCCCTTGTGAAACGGGGTCAGGATGAAGCTCATAGAAATGCGGGCTTGCCCGGCCCGTGTGGCTCAGTGGATTGAGCGTCGTCCCATGGACTGAGAGGCCCCGACTCGATTCCCGGTCAGGGCACATGCCCCAGTTGCGAGCTCGATCCCCAGTAGGGGGCGTGCAGGAGGAAGCTGATCAATGTTTCTCTCTCCCATCGATGTTTTTCTCTCTCCCTTCCTCCCTCTTTAAAAAATCAATAAAAAACATAAAAAAAAGAAAACAGAAATGTGGGCTTGATTGGTAGGAGTGTTGTACCTTGGAAATGAGGAAGGATGAAATTCAAATAAAACTATGGTAAACTCAGGCTATTGACCAAAATGATAAAGACTATAAAGAATGTATTTGTCCAGTGGAATCCGAGCACAAAGTAGAAAGCATAGCTATGTCCTGGTCATATAGACAGCTTGGGGATCCTTGAACTTTCATCAGAAACACAGCAATAAGCAACAGGTACAACCTCTAACCCCTGATAGAAAGGGCTGGTAAGAACACAGAGGAAGAGAGACCCCAATTCCAGTCATTGGAGCTGAGAAAAGCTCCCTGCAAACCTTGGAGTCAACACTTTTCAGAGAGGACAGGTATCTGAACCCTGTGCGCCCCAGAGATTAAGGTCTAAGGGCCAGATAGATAGCCTGGACATGCCACAGGGATATTCAAGGGGCTCTCTCTTTCTTACCATATTTCTAAAGCACTTAGTGCTTCACACATTAACACAGAAGTAGCAGCGAGTGCCAAGATGTGAGCATAGACAGCAGAGCCTACACACCAACCTTAGGTCTTGCTAGACCTCTTAGTTATTATTATGCTCTAATGAACAATAACTAATCTGTGTACATAAACTTATGTACACAGATGCTCACATACACCTGATGTAATATGAAGGATGATACGAAAAAGTCATTATCTTGAAATTTGAGACTGCAGATCATTCCCGGAAATGAGAAACTTGCAGATAATGAATGAATCACAGGGCAGGAATGTGCAGTTGTTGTCAAAGGTTAGCCTCATATTGATTCTGTAATATTATTATGTCAGGGGACCTCCATTATCTTACCTTCAGATGACCCCTTTTAATGATGACGTTATCAAGTACCAGGGCCACTTCTCCAGAGCCTTCCAGGGCTAGCTGGGCAGCAGAGCGCCTCTGCTCTTGACTTATTTTAAATAAACTCTTTATTTTAGAATAGTTTTACATTTACAGGGAAGCTACAGAAATAGTACAAAGAATTTATATCCCCCAACTATTTTCCCCTGTAAACATATCAGGTTAATGTTCACGTGTCACTCTTAACGAACCAACATTGATACATTAATGAAAACCCGTACTTTATTCAGGTTTTCTTAGTTGTTACTGAATGTCCTTCTTCTGTTTCAGAACCCCATTTAGGTTATCACATTAAATCTCATCACATCATATCAAGGGTACATACTATCAAAATGATGACCTCTATTGATGTTGGCCTCGACTACCTGGCGGAGGTAGAAGTGTTGGTCAGTTTTCTTCAATGAAAACTATCCTTTTTCCCTTTTTCTATACTGTGCTGTTTGAAAGAGATCACTATATGCAGGAAACACTTAAGGAATGGGAAGCTACGCTCTACTTCCTTGTTGGGGGAATATTTACATAATTTATTTGTAATTCTTCTACATGAGAGATATGTCTTTCTTTTATTTACTTACTTATTTTTTAATCTTCATTGGAGGATATCTTTTTCCATTGATTTTCAGATAGAGTGGGAGGGAGGAAGAGAGAGAGAGAAACATCGATGTGAAAGAGATACATCAACTGGTTGCCTCCCGCACGACCCCGACCAGGGCCAGGGACTGAACTGCAACCGAGGTACATCCATGCCCTTGACCGGAATCGAACCCACAACTCTTCAGTCCGCGAGCCAACACTCTAACTGCTGAACCAAACCGGCCAGGGCCCCATTTCTTTATTTACTCAGTAACTTAGACTCACATATATTTATTTTCTATTTGGGGTTATAATCCAATACTTTTTTATTCTGTTGCTTCAATTGGCATTGGCCATTGGGAGCTATTTCAGTTGACTCCTGTGTCCCTGTGACATACCCCTCTCATTCTGGTTGGGTTCCATCTCTCTCCCTCCCTCCCTCTTTCTCTCTCCTTTCTTACTTTCTGTCACTACAGGATGCTCCTGGCTTGTCTTGTACGTTCCCTGCCCAGTCCCAGAATTAGCCATTCCCCCCAACCCTCTGGTTCCTTTAACTGGGGGGCGGCATTAGAAACAAAGACCTGGGTTTCAAAGCTGTCGGGAGAATGGGAATCTCTAGCCCAGTCTGTTGCACTCTTCTGTCCTCCTTCCATACTGAACAGGCAGAGCCTACCTTCCAGCTCCGCAGAGTTAGCTCCGCGGGCCTCACAACGCTCCCCTGCTGAATCGCCGTATGCTACTTCCTTTCCTTTGCCACTTAACCAGAGCAGTGTCTTTGTACATTCTCGTTTTTGACCTTAAACTATTTGGGGTTTTATCTTCCTTTGAGTTTTTTTCATCATTACTTATTCTGTGATACTTTCTCCTTTAGGCTCTGACCTCGAGCTCTCTGCATCGAAAGTACTCGTGTGGGTTTTGTGTGTGATGGAAAACACTCTCTCTTCCATTCAGAGACTATTTAGAGGACCAAAAGGATGTGACTGGACACACTGGAAAATCTCTAAGGAGCTCAGAGTTTTAAAAAGATATCAAAGACAAAATAAGGCTCAGAAAAACAGGGAAAAACATCAAAGGATGCAGGGTCCTATAAAGAATCATCGCAGGATGGTGTAATTGCAAAAGATCATGGACCCTGAAACCGCACTGCCTACAAACCACAAACCTCAGCTCTGCCACCTTTTGGTTTTGTGTCTTTGAATAAACCCCTTAACTTCTCTGGGTTTCAGATTCCGTTTCAATAGAAGGGAGATATTAATAACATCCACCTAGAGCAAATGTTGTCAACTGAGTAAATATATGTAGAGTGCTCAGAACAGTATGTGGAACAGAGTAAGCTCTCTCTACATGTTCATTGCTGTTGTTGCTGTTGTTATGAACAGTATCGGGTAGATTAAAGACTAAGTCTTGTGCAAAGTCCAATAATAAAGTTTGTTTTGTTTTGCTTTGTTGTGGGTCAGGAGTGTGGCGTTTATGGTCTATCTGGAACGAAGAACAGAGAAGCCTTAGGGTCATTGCTTAAACGAGATGTGAAGACACAGAGGAATAGGATTAGGTAATTTTTGTTTCTCCTCACAAGAGAAATGCTCTTCAAACTAGAAGAATCACACTATACATCATGACCAAGGAAGACAGGCTCCAGGAAGGAGAGGAGAGAAGAGTGGAGCAGTTAGATTCTCCCAATGAGTTAAAGGATAAGGGCAACATACATGTTATTCCAGAATATCGAGGCGACTTGTGTATATGATTGTGGCACCATTGTTAGGAATCTCTACATAATTATGGACATAGATTCAGAAACTGGAGATTGGGAAGCAATGGCTTAATTTTCAAAAGGGCAGCTGGATAGTGAATAGTTGTTATAAAATTTTTGAAAAGTCAACATGCGAGCAAGTGATGAGAACTCATCTGTTTATTTCAATACTGGAGAGTTAGGCTCCATGAGGGCAATATGGGAGCAGATCAATTTAAGGAAGAATCTCCTGAGGTTTGGAGCTGTCCAAACAAGAAAGAGATTGCACTGAGAAATTCTGAGAGCAAAAGCAGGCAATTCTGAAGGCTGCGCTTCCCATCCCAGGGTCTCCTCCGTCATCCACTAGTTAGCACTTCATCATGGGAAACATATTCGATTACCCGATCAGATGTGAAGCCATGCATTTGACCACATTTTACTATTGGATGAAGCCACTGTACCTCAAAAATACAGGCACTCTTTCTCTTCCAGATTCTACATGGTGTCATTCTGTCCTCTGCTTCCCTCAAACCCACCACCCACTGGACACATCCAGTCTTGCTTGTGCTGATAAATAGGTTCTTTTTGGTTTGTTTTATTGTTGAAAGTATTACAGATGTCCTCTTTTTTTCCCTCCATTGACCCCCCTCATCCCCACTCCCACCCCCTCCTTCTTTCCCCAACCTAACGTCTGTGTCCACTAAGCTGACAAGTAGTCTCTGAGGGAGGTAGAGAACACGCTGCCTAGCTTCCAGCCCAAGGATGCACTGTTTGACAAACGCTGCTTTGGGGACAACGGCGCTTCCACAGTTGTTAGTGACGTGGCCCTTTGGTACTCTCCATACTGAGGCTCCCCCAGGGCCCAGGACCAGCAGGTGCTCTGCGGGCACGCTCAGCTTCCTGTATAAAGCACCACCAGATAAAACGGAAATAAAGTGTTCTTTAAGATTCCACGGCAAGCTGTCTGATAACCACGACCTGGCTTTCTGGAGACCGTGTTGCACCTGATTGCGTCTCTGCCACCACAGCTGAATTGCTCTCCCAAACGTTCTGCACCAGCGACACTAACACTGCAGAGAAGATTGCACGTTTATCTAGCCTTACACAATCTCTGTCTTTCCCAGTCCAAGGACAGCTGACTTAAATCTCACTTCACGTCTCTATCCGCCCACCTCCCAATCATCACATATTGATTTTTTTTTTTTTATCCTCACCTGAGGACATTTTTTCATTTTTTGTTCAGATAGAGTGGGAGGGAGAGAGAGGACGAGAGAGAGAGAGAGAAACATCGACGTGAAAGAGACACATCGAGTGGCTGCCACCCTCACGACCAACCAGGGCCGGGGACAAACTGCAGCTGAGGTACATGCCCTTAGCGGGAACCGAACCCGGGTCTCTCTGGACCGCATGCCGACGCTCTAACCGCTGAGCCAAACCGGCCAGGGCACATATTGATTTTTTTAAAAAATTATTTCCTACGCTTTATTTTCTTGTTTGAGTAATCGCATTTTAAAAGAAATATTAGGTGGACCGGAAAGTAATGTTGTTTTTTTACATTAAATTCAAACAGATAAATTTTTAACACGTTTTTATTTTTAATCAATGATGTGATCACCCTCGTTATCAACAACATTTGTCCTCTAGTGTGAAAATTTTCAATGCCGGATTGATAAAAATCAATTGGTTTTTGAGCAAAATATCTGGAGATGGCATTTTGGACATCATCCAAATTTTCAAATTTTTTGCCACTTAGGAAATGTTGTAACGATCGGAATAAATGGAAATCTGATGGCGCAATATTGGGTGAGTGTGGTGGGTGAGGCAATACCTCCCACCCTAATTCATTAATTTTTTCCAGGGTTCGTCTTACACAGCGTGGTCTTGCATTATCGTGTTGCAGAATAACGCCTTTTCTGGTGACAATCGCCTGGCACTTTTCAATTAAAGATTGATTTACTCGATCCAATTGTTCACAGTAAAGGTCTGCATTCAGTTTGTCCAGGTTTCAGCACTTCAAAATGAACGACCCCGCGAATACTCCACCAAACACACAAAAGTGCCTTTTTGGGGTGTAAACCTGGCTTAGCTGTACTTCGTGGCGATTCATTCGGAGAGAGCCACTGCCTTTTGCGTTTCGGATTATCATAGAGGACGCATTTTTCATCTCCAGTGATCAAGTGATCAAAAAACGCTTCTGTATTGTGCCGCTGAAGCAATAAGTTGCATGTGGTGGACAGGTTAGCTTTGTTTTCTTCTGACAGATTATGCGGGACCCAAACACCTGCTCTGCTTACTGTACCAATCTGCTGCAAATGTTCTTAGATGGTTGACCAAGGTTGGTTAAGAGTGTTTGACAGTTCCTCGACTGTCTGACACAGATTTGCTTCCACTTCCGCCCTTAACATGGCATTACTTTAACGACATTACTTTCCGGTCCCCCTAATATTTAGCGCTTACGCTGGGGGTTGGGAAGGCTTTGGATAAAGAATCTTCCCGTGATCTCCTGGCATGTTCAAGCTTGGATGCCCTAGTGCATCTTAAATGTAGTCTTTATGCTGATTATGAGACTAATCAGCGTGGTTCAAGCTCTCCCTCTGCCTGTGTAGTTTCCACCCAAAGAAGACTGACTTCAAAGTCCATGTTTGGCCATTTTTTTTTCAACGATCCATGAGCCTGACTCAGTCTATGAGTTATGTACCGAAGTTCTCGGACAGGAGTGTGTTTTCCAAGACAGAGGCTCACACTACCCACCACTGCCAGTCAATGGTCTCTGACATGAAGTGACATAAGATAGAAAGATACACAGGTTTTGTTGGGACCAGTCACCCAGACTGGAAAACAAACAACAGCAACAATAACAACAACAGTAATACAAGTGGAACATCAGAGAGCGTTTTGCGGGAGAGCTGAGATTTGACGAACACTGTGCTTTATGTTTCCCGTGAATGCCAAATGATGTATCCACTTACTAAGAAACGATCACCTGACCCTCTTTGTGTGTTCTGTAGCCTCAGAAGTAATAAAGAGAGAACCTTGTCCCCGAAGGAACATTTTCTCATGCAAACTAATGTAAATCACACACCTCTGTGTGGAAAGCTTGTCTGACAAGCATTTCCAAAGCACAGAGCAAATCTCATAGCAGGTTAACCTGCACTGGAAGGGTGTTGGTAAAGAACTTTTCCAGAGAAGGCTGGAAAGTAATTTCCACGCGAGGAAAAAAATATACCCGAACATCATGGTGAATTAAGGGGTTAGTGCTAGCTTAAACTATTCTTTCTTCGCCACACAATCTAGGATAATCTTTTGATCTACTCTGAGTGGTAATTTAGTTTTAACGCAAGTGGAAGAACTGAAAATGTGTGCAGAGTGGGTAGAGAGAGGGACTGAAGTAGCAGAGCAATGGGTTCTTCCCTTCACAGGCAGGGGATCGATTTGATAAGCTGGTGTGGGCTCAGACTCACTGCCCTGTGTGATTTAACAGTTATGGTTCCATATGGCCACTAGGATGGAAATTTAAAACTTAGGTGGTCTTGGTTGAGAACACATTTAAGGACCCGCTCTCTACCGCATAGTTTCCTATTTCTTGTATTTTTAAATCTCATTAATTTTGATACACCGAATTTTTCTACTAGGTATCATTTTTAGAGGAAGTAAATTGAGATTTAGAGAAAGTAATTTCCCCAAGGACCTGCAGCAGGTAACTGGCAGAACAAGGATTCAAACTCACTTTTTTTTTTTTCCCAACTACATCCTGCTGAATCTTTACTGATTTTCTGAACAATCAGTTCACCTCTTCACAATGCACATTTCATGGATCAAAAAGGAAAGGGGGGAAGAAACCTTAAAGCCATGGCCAGAGAGGACGTACTACCTGCAGGGCAGAAGGGCAAGCGGAGGAGAAAACATTGAAGAATGATCAAAGGGACCAATAAAAATGACAAATCCCAAGTGTGGTCCTCTTAGGTACTGGGGAAGAGGCTCTTTCCCTCATGACATAGACCATGGAAAACACCTGCTGTCTTCAGATTTGCACAACTAATCCTCAGCTTTGGGTGAATATTTTCTTTCTGAAACCACAGGAGAATAATTGCCATGCATTTCAGAAAGTTCTAGATCAGCTCTGCCCAATAGAAATATAATGTGGACCACCTGTGTAATTATAAATTTCCTAGGAGCCATATTAAAAAAAAAAACAACCAACAGTACAAAGAAATATGTTAAATTAATTTTAGTAATATGCTTTATAGAACCCCGTTTATTCAAAATATTATTTTTTCAACATCTAATTAATATAAGATTATTAATGAGATCATTTACACTTTTTTTTAATACTAAGTCTTCACAATCTAGTCTGCATTTTATACTTATACTGCACATTGCAATTCAGATGCTAAATTTTCAAAACTCTAGGTGAAACGTATTCCTAGCAGAACAATAAAGTTGCGTTTAATGGGAAATATTTTTCACTGCTTCGATATTTAAATTTAAATGGGTTATACTTAAATAAAATTGAGAATTCATTTCCTCATTCACACTAGCCATGTCTTAAGTATTTAATTGTCACGTACGTTTAGTTGTATTTATATGAAACAGCACAGTTCTAGTCAAACAGATAGAATGCGCTTTTCCCACCCTGCATCTAAAACCATGACAATGAGAGTTAAATCGCATGTATCCCATGCAGACAGAATGGCAGTCATTCATTGTAAACCAATATTCCATGCGTCCTCTCATCTGTCGGTGATGTCCGCAATCTGAACAAGTCAGGCAGGTACCACGGGCACACGGTCTGTCCTCCCAAGTCCATTCTCTTAGAGAACAGAAGTGAAGCTGGTTGGATAAAGGGGCAAAATGCAAGCTGGCTAACGTAAGACTTGCATACTATGGATAACTTGCGCAACTGATTGATTTTGGAAGGCATTTTTAATACTGTCATAGAGTCAAGCACTAATGAACAACTATTCATTGTCAATGAAATATGCATACATGATGTCAATCTGTGGAATCAATAATTGTTTAAAGTCTTGAATAAATTATACACAAGTAATCTTGGAATTGTCCAAAAGTAGGAAACAGAAAAGAACTAAGATCATGATATCTTAGAAGGATATGTCCAGAAGAAACTGTCCCTGTTTAATAACCACAAACTTATACCTAACAGGGGCCCCAAGGCATTCAGATGAGCTCAAAGGATAAGCTTGTTATCTGTTGTGTAAATTCCAACGGGCTCAGAAATTTTCTCCTGTTCAGCCATCTTCCCTAAACTTATCTCCCACAGACTTCACTCAAGACTTGGATCCCTCTCTACGGTGGGACAATTCCTTGAAGCTCCAAAGTGATGAGAAATTGACCTTCCAAGTATCAGTTGCTAGAATTCTCGAGGAGCTGGAATTTCTTCTTAGGCTTGAGATGGCACTTGTACTTTTCACCATGTGTTATTCCATGGAGGATTTCACGTAAAAGGATGTAGAACCAAAAGGATACATTTATTCTAAGGGATACGATATCTCTAGGTTGTAATTCTTCGTCTTTTTATTCTTAGCCCTTAACTGTCTTAAGGATCCAACACCCTCCATTTAGCACCAGCGGACCCTCGTGGCACTGATTTCCATCAGAGCAGGGGAGGGTGTGCACTTTAAACACTCCTCAGCCACAAGGATTCTGATGGCCCTCCTCCCACCTGCTCTAGTCTGAGAATTACTGAACTATCTATCCACTGATGTCCTGTAACAGCTGAGTGATATATACTCAGACATTATTTCCAAAGAAACTTTTACACTGAGATAAATGTGTCACTTTTCAACAAATCTACCGTGAACACAAACTACTTCACAAAACAGGTAAGTCAGTATCGTTTCTTGCATTTTAAAAGAAAAGAGCAAAGGGTTTCTCTAAGCAATGAGTTGCCCTAAAACATTAAATGATTATTCAACTTTTAAAAACACATTTATGCACAGCACCTTAGGAGGGCAACTATTGTGAAGTTAAATGCATCTATACCATTATAATAATTATGTGTTCTAACTGAGGTTATTACCATTTTATTATTCAGGCCAAGAGAGCTGTCCTGATTGCCTGTTGTGCTGAAGAAACTAAGGAAAGCATATTATTTCAGTTGTTAACGTTTTATTTTCTAAAAACTGTAATGCCTCTTTGCTAAATAAGGATCCATCACATTGAAAGTTATTATATCTGCTACCATAATTAAATTTGTGTTTTATTCCAAAGTGGCAATGGATCAATGAAAACCAATATATCTGATGGTGTTTTTGTTTGCTTGTTTTCCCAAAGTTGATTTTTAAAATGATGTTGCTTAACACATATTGTTTGCTTGTTTTCCCAAAGTTGATTTTTAAAATGATGTTGCTTAACACACATATATAAAATTACACACACACAAATATTTTCTGAAATACTTGTATCCTTCTATTTTATGAATTCTAGAATTTTCTTAGGGACATAAGTGATTATAATAGTAATTTTTATCACTTTCTGAATTGATACTAAAAGCAATCAGTAATGAGGGGTGAGAGTGATCTCAAACTGAAAGCAAGAATTTTCAAGGTTTGTATATGAAGGGGGCTAAGATTTGAACTATTAGTCTAATAAATCTCAGTGTGTAAACAAAACCTGACACCATGTCAGATGCATAGTATCAAAAAAAGAAATTACAACAAGTAATTACTATATGTTTTTACCTTTAAAATACCAGAAAGTTAAGATATATAGTTACTTATTTTTCAAATAAGATTCTGGATAATATCAGGTGTATGTTTTTGTTGTGGTGGTGGTTAATCCTCACCTGAGGGTATTTTTCCATTGATTTTTAAAGGGAGTGGAAAGGAGGGAGGGAGAGACAGAAAAACATCAATGTGAGAGAGAGAAATTGATTGGTTGGCTCCCGCATGACACTCACCAGGACAGGATCAAACCTACAACTCAGGCACGTGCCCTTGACTGGAATTGAACCCAAGACCTTTGTATCCTTGGGCCGATGCTCTAACCGCTGAGCAATACTGGCCAGGGCTATGTGATGTGTATTATTATTTTTCATCAAATCACAGCTGAAAACTTCTGGACTTAATCTGCTTTTCTTAAAAAAAAAATTTTTTTTCTTTATTGATTTTAGAGAGAGAAGGGTGAAGGAGAGAGAGATAGAAACATCCATGAGAGAGAACATCCACTGGCCGCCTCCTGTATGCTCTCCACTGAGGATGGGGTTCACAACCTGGGCATGTGCCCTGACCGGGAATCGAACAGGCGACCCCATGGTGCATATGTCGATGCTCAACCACTGAGCCACACTGGCTGGGCTGCTATTCTTTTATACATCCTTTCACTTAATTGCTTCATTTCCCTTTTTACATTTTGAGAAAAAAATATTCTTATTGTTTATTGACAGATGATAAAATTTCTGCTCGACTTACACTTCAAGTTAAATAGCTCTTTATGATTTTTGCTAAATGGTCTAGTCTTAATCGTACTGTTTTTCTTTAAGAAAGTGAGAGTCTTTGAAATCGTGTTAGCAAATTATTTATAAAAGGCATACAAGAAAGATGAAAATAGGTAACTAATCTGTTAGTTCATCTTAATATTAGTAGAAGTTGATGAAATCCATCGATATTCAGGAGGCTGAGCATGAACATATATTACAAAGAAAAAGTCTTTGTGACTTTGTCTTTGGGTAACAGTCTAAAAAAGATATTTAATTTATAAAAGAATAAGAAATTTCAAAGCAATAATTGGAGAAGACCAAAAACATTATTTTATTTCAGTGGTAAAAACCTATCTCAGCGTCTTAAAAGTCACTTTCATATCTAGTTTCATCTTCATCATTCAGTAGGTAGCAAATCACAATGTCTAATTTTATAAGAAATTCTGACTTGTTCAAGCCTATGAGACTCATCTGTAGGTGTACTATGAAAAAGCAATCCACTGCATCTCAAAAGCAGCATGCTGAGTGCAAGAAGCCAGTCCAAAAGGACACAATATATGATTTTATTGTTATCATATTTTAGAATAAGAAAACTTAAACTATGGTGATAGAAGTTAGATCAGTGTTTGCATATGAGGAAGAGAGAATTTGGAATGAGCACGAGGGAAAATTCTGTGTCTTGCCTGGCCAGTGTGGCTCAGTCGGTTGAGTGTAGTCCCATGTACCAAGAGGCCACTGGTTTGATTCAGGTCAGGGAACATGTCTGGGTCGCGGGTTTCTATCTCTCTCTCCCTCTCCCTTCCTCTCTCTCTATAATCAATAAAAACATAGAAAAAAAAAGTTCTGTGTCCTATTAGGGGTGTGGGGTACACGATTACATGCATTTGTCAAAACTCATTGAATAGTATGCGTAATACCTGAGCATTTCACTGTATGTAAGTTATACCTCCGTAAATAAAAGTCAAGACAAACTAAAGCAAACCATTGCTCTATTTAAACATCAAAATAAACCTGAGTGTGAGAAATTGGGTCTGTCATGAAAATGTGCACCAAAAAGAGTAAATCAGTATGGGAGGAAGAGTAAATTAGAGGATACTCATCACACAGAAATGGAAACCCTTACTACTGAGTCCTTAAAATACTAAGTTAGAAACCTATGAAGCCATGTCAATAGCAAAGTAAAAAACAACAACAAAAAACTCATTCATATTAAATACATAATTACACTGAATTGAAAGAAACATGAAAATTAAAGTTACCTCAAATAGAGAGTATATAGGCTATTTTTAATGCTCAAATTTGGGTTCACAAATTATTTATCTATTTTAATATCTATTAAAGAGGCTTAATTTTATAATTCTTCTAGGAAGAATTTTATTTTAATTTAAGCTTCCCTTTGTGATTTTATGGTAATTGTGATTCTACGTAAACACCAATTAAGGTATGGACCAAGGTACAACAAGAAATAATTTTCATGCATATTTGAAACAATTTTAGAAATCCTAACATAAAGTAGCCTACTGACAAAGATAAAATAGGATTGTGGCTCAGTCAGAGCAAACTAGTGATAATGACGATTCCTAATTGTTGATTTCACTGAAGGCATGGCGATTGAAAAGGTGAACTTTCATAGAAAATAGAATAGAAAAAGTGAATTCCTTTAACTTTCATACCTTTTTACATGAACAGTACGTTTCATAGTCAGAGACAAAAATAGTATGTATTTTCATAAATATTTTTCATCTAATTGTTGCCCAAAGCCATAGACAGTGTGAATAACTGTATAGCAAGGCTCTGGGCTGGCGATGCCGGGGCTCAGTGCTGTTGGTGAAGATATTAACTCAACATCCTACATCCGCCAACAGCTACCACTGTGTCTGCTCCACTGATAGTCACAGATAATTCGTTTCATAATGGGGGAGAAGGAAGGAGTTTTTGTTGGAGTTAAGGCCCTGCAAGACCACAGAAAGATGGAGGGGATCATATGGCTTGAGAGGTATGTTGAAGGCAAGAGCTGAGGAAAAAAACAACATTAAAATTCAAGAGAAAAATTATTTAAAATTTTAGGCACAAGCAGAATTTATTTTTAGTCCAGGTGACACTCCATGGCATAGAGTTGCGGAAAAGACAACTGATCTCCTCTCTACAGGAAACTCAGCATTGCTCTGACATCGTGGGATTGCAGGTTTGGGAAACCATAAGCCCCTGCACCAGGGCATCTCATATGTAGTTCCCATGATGGAAGGTTTTCATGGTGGGGAACATGCGATCATATTTGAGGCCAATGCTTCATGGGCAACAGGATGGTGGAGACAGAAAAATCCAAAGACTAATTTGGATACCATATGATGTCTAACGATGACTGACTGGTTGGTAGGTACATGTGACACACTCCTGAAGGATGTCCAAGAAGTAACTGGTTAACATTTTAAGACTGCGAATTTCTGACAACCCAGTACTGACTAGTATCTTCACAACCGGGACAGTAGTTATAGACTGGCGGGGTCTAAGGACACTTGGGTTATATGTTAATATTCCTTTTAACAGATTCTAGAACTTTTATTATAGAAGAAAGGTAAATGTGCAAATAAAATACAAATTGTTTTTATGGAATCTACTATAGCAAAACAAAACTAGGCTTATCATATTTCTGTGGACAAAGTCTACTACTCATGTTTCTGTAAGCAACGTGTATATATATATATATATCTCCTTTATTTCATGTCACAAACCTGGCTTCCATTCCACAGGCACTCAGCAACATTCACTTGATTTTTATTATATCCATATGCAATAGTACTGTTGTTATTTTACAGTAAAGTTTTAAGTCAGCTCAATTTTAGCATCAGAGACTCATTAAGAGTGAACAATTTGGTGCTTAATGAGTTGTTAACCCTGAGTAAATATATTAAAATAATAGAGTGATAAATCCAAATTGAATTGTATTGGGCTGGTTTTTTGTTCAATAATGTCTTCTGCAGCAAGAGAAATTGACACTTAAAAAGCAATTTTTGATGAAATATATTCTGAATCATTTATACTTACTTCTCATTCACTATCCGTCCCTTCCTTATTTGGTTCTTTTCTCATTTATCCTGTTACACAGTCTCTCTTAAATATTCATTATTTTGAACATTTCCAATTTTATTTCTAAAAGGAACAGTATGTTGGGGTCTACACAACTGGAATACAACACTGAATAAGCCTTCGATAAAAACAAAAATTTCCCTGAGATAACGCCACATATTTGAAAGATATAACTGAGGAAGTAAATAAATTAAATCCAAAGCACGTTTGCTAACAATGGGTTCACCGACAGACAAGCATGGAGCCTCTTAGTTCATCTGTTATGCACTTAAACCATGGTCAATATGATAATGGTTCTTTTTTTTAATCCTCACCCGAGGATATGTTTTATTGATTTTTAGAGAGAAAGGAATGGAGAGAGAGAGAGGAAAAAAAACATTGATGTGAGAGATAAACATCGATTAGTTGCCTCCTGTATGCATCCAACCAGGGATCGAACGCACAACCTAGGTATGCGCCCTGACCAGGAATCAAACCCCCAACCTTTTGGTGTATGGGACAACGGTCCAACCAACTGAGCCACCCGCAGGACAATATGATGCTTCTTAATCAACATTCTCAGCTCTCTGTGTTCTGAAACATGGCTGTCAACCTTACTGATACCAATAAAATCCGAAGTCCCACAGAGCCTCGGGAACAACGGAAGAACAAGACAGGATTTAATCTGCTCATGGCTCATCAGCAGGAACTGTCAATGATTTCAAACAGCAGACATCTCCCCCACTTAAGTAACCCACTGGGTACAACGGGGCTTAAAATTCATAGATGGAGTTTGATGTGGGAGTGACATGACAAACTATCCTCTGACTCAAAAATGAAGCAGATCCGAATAGGAACCAATTGAGCAAGACCAAACATGCAATTCTAAAACATCCATATTACGGCCACTTAGATGACCACAACAATACTTTGATTTATGATGTGACAGTAGTCATATGGAGCACAGATTCAGGAACAAGCTATTTGTGAATGAGAGACATTTCTATAATGGAATGGGCAAAATGTAGAAATTGCTCAGAATTGTCATCTTGACAAGTGACATTTTCCTGGGATGAATCTGAAATGGCCTATAATCATACTTGAGTACGGGTATGAGGTACGTCACCCAGCTAGCTAAATCTTCTAAGAATTGTATGACTCAAAGAGAAATTGGAATTCAAGGGCAAGCTAGCAATAAGCATGAGAAGTCAAACAAATACAATTTGGGGAATTCAAACTCAGATCACCTTTTAAAGTGTCATATAGCTACAAATAAAAGCCGATGAAGATTTAAAATGAAAAAACTTTTCCTGTTCAAGCTGTAGGTCTTACCATCTACTGAATCTTGATCACCATGATTTGCTGGTGTTTGGGAAGACAATGTGCATGTATATATGCACAGAAGAATTGCCCCTGTACTTGTGATATATCATAGTCTAGACATTAGATATTCACACACAGAGTGTTTCAACCTTAGCTCTTTAATTTATATATACAGACCTCTCTCCTCCTCTCTCCTGCTCTCTTTTGCTCTTTTGAAATCTACATACGCATGGCTGAATGTGTATTTGAAAGCATACACATTTACATATTGGTCTGAAATAAATTTGCCATCTAATTTTAACACATTGCTAGCCTAATTTTTATTTTGTTACAAAAAAATTTTTTTTCTTTATTGGTTTTAGAGAAAGAGGAAGGGAGAGGGAGAGATAGAAACATCGATGAAAGAGAACATCGATTGTCTCCTTCCTGCATGCCCCCCCACTGGGGATCTGGCCCACAACCTGGGCATGTGCCCTGACCGGAAATCGAACTGGCGACCTCTTGGTGCATGGGATGATGCTCAACCACTGAGCCACACCGTCTGGGCGCTAGCCTAATTTTTAAACCATGCAATTAAGAGAGTTGGTGACTCTTGAAAGAAGCATTATGCAAAGACACACCATGGCGGTGATCCAAGGGCCTCTTTGACAGAGACTGTAACGAACACAACAAAGATCTCACAGTGAAAGCTGAAATAAAAGCTTTCCAAGAAGAGATATTCATTATAGTAGCAAAATGATCTGACAGAACAACTTATTCTGCTTTGTTTTTATTTCATTTTTTGTTGTTAATCCTCACCTGAGGATATTTTTCCATTGATTTTTAGAGAGAGAGGGAGAGAGAGAGAGAGAAACATCGATGCAAGAGACACACATCAATTGGTTGCCTCCTGCATGACCCCGACCAGGGC
Source organism: Tadarida brasiliensis (assembly GCA_030848825.1). Classification (NCBI taxonomy): domain Eukaryota; kingdom Metazoa; phylum Chordata; class Mammalia; order Chiroptera; family Molossidae; genus Tadarida; species Tadarida brasiliensis. The sequence continues at coordinate 224,978,850 of CM061257.1, read as the reverse complement.
CAGGGATCAAACCTGCAACCCCGGTATATGCACTTGACCAGAAATTGAACACACGACCCTTTGGCCCACAGGCCAATGCTCCAACAGCTTAGGCAAACTGACCAGGGCTATTCTGATTTACTTTTAAAAAAGAGTAATAACTTAAATTTGCATACTGCCTTTTATTTAAAAAAAAAAAAAAAAGGAAAGAAAGTATTTACATGCAATTAAGGTGATTTTAAGATACAAAGCTCTGTGGGAACTGCCAATGAAATGCTGCCATATTTTGTAATGAGAATAATAAAGATTTTAAATATGACTCCCAGTGAAAAATTTTGGTATAATTCTGAGAAAAAAAAATGCAGGAAAAAACCATGGTGAGGAGAGCATAGCACTGAAATGGCCATCAGTATAATTGAAACTATGGACAAGAGTAGGATTTATTAGTATTGAGTTACTAGGAGGTTCAGGTGGGTCTAGTGAAGACAATGCAGTAACAGCCTGATGCAGCCCGAAGCTACTCTTTAGGTCAGCGGTTCTCAACCTGTGGGTCACAACCCCTTTGGGGGTCGAACGACCCTTTCACAGGGGTCACCTAAGACATAACAGTAGCAAAATTACAGTTATGAAGTAGCAACGAAAATAATTTTATGGTTGGGGGTCACCACAACAGGAGGAACTGTATTAAAGGGTCACGGCATTAGGAAGGTTGAGAACCACTGCTTTAGGCTAATAATGTGTTTATGGCAATTAACAGTGACAAAGAAACTATAATGTAGGGATGTACACAAACAGCTAGTGTTGGTGTCCCAGAAAGGAAGACTGAAAAAAATTGTCACAAAAATCTCAGATGAATCAAGATTTCACTGATACCTTCTCTCAAAGAACATACAAACAGAGAGCTATGTTAGACTTGATTTTATTTTATTTATTTTAAATGAGATTTAATTTTTTTCTTTATTGATTTTAGAAAGAGAGAGGTAGAAACATCGATGAAAGAGAACATCAATTGGCTGCCTCCTGCATGCCCCCCACTGGGGATCAGGCCCACAACCTGGGCATGTGCCCTGACCGGGAATCGAACCGGCGACCTCTTGGTGCATGGGTTGACACTCAATCACTGAGCCACACCGGCTGGGCTATACCTGATTTTAATGTCCACAGAATTTCCAGTGCCATGAAAGTAGAATTTGTTGGCATCCTATCCTCAACCTACAATCAAAATGTGTTCTAGAGAGAGAGGAATGGAGAGGGGGAGAGATAGAAACATCGATGAGAGAGAACATCGATTGGCTGCATGTTTCACCCTGGGGATTGGGTCCACGACCTGGGCATGTGCCCTGACTGGGAATCGAACTAGCTACTTCTTGGTGCATGGGTCAACGCTCCACCACTGAGCCACACCAGCTGGGCTCAGAGAATTCGTTTAGCCTGAGATCTAATATGTGAGTGGGTAGTGACTTGTATTCGTTAAGGATTATAAGGACAACAAGGGGCCATATCCAAAATGAAAGCAGGGGTTGTTTATGAAGAACATTATTGTTCCTCTGTAAAGCATATCAATAGATTTGGAAGCAATTCAAGTAGAAACGAGTTATACATTCACCTGTGAAACATTAACTACACTGGAAACGAAGCCGAATCAGACTCCAAGGGCAAAGTCAATGGAATGACTAAAACCATACCATATTTTTCCACAGTTAGTTTCCAATAAATCTTCTACCCATCATCTGACAACGTCCAACATTATACAGCAGGAATTTTGAACTAAAACTGTTACTCAGGTAAATCTTTATATTTTACAGTTTTTGATTACTCAGTTACCCAACATTGTGATAAAAGAAAACTCCACAAGATTATTATACATGAAAAAATGGAAGCTTGGCTTATTTCTGTTCTTTTGCTGTTTTCCAGTCATATTTGCTCAAACAAATAATATAAAACACAGCATGCCCTAGCTGACAACGTAGTTTAATTTGGAATCCTAATTATGATTGACTTTGTTACTAAGAATGCCAAGTATTTGGCACAGACGTCTCTTCGGGCCTGGGGAAAAGGAAAATGAAAAGTCAATTTCTCTGTTGCTATGATTAGATAAGCAGAGAGACAGACAGTGTGCTTACTTCTAGGAGCACCATATGCTCAGCCACAAGCTTGGCCTTCAAACGCTGTAACGCCAATGTGCAAGCATGGCGAAGGCCTCGGGAAACCAGTGGTGGGCATCCACTAATTAATAAGTCTGCAGCAGTTTGCTGTCTACTCATAACTCATATTCAGGAGAATATTCCTGAAAAGGAATGTCAAGGTTTTTCATTATAGCCAGGTTATGTTATAAAGAGGCTTTCTTTTAATTTTTTCCCTTTATTGATTTCAGAGAGAGATAAAGGGAGAGGGAGAGAGAGAGAGAGAAACATCAATGAGAGAGAACATTGATTGGCCGCCTCCTGCATGCCCCTCACTGGGGATTTGGCCCACAAGCTGGGCATGTGCCCTGACTGGGAATCGAACCGGTGACCTCTTGGTGCATGGGTTGATGCTCAACCAATGAGCCATACCAGCCGGGCTCAAGAGTCTTTCTAACACTAAAATAATACTTTACTTCCATTCAGTCCCTCTCTTCTTGATTTGCAAGAGTTATTTAGTCTTTATCAAAGTTTTCACACAGATTTCACTCTGATCTTTGTGGCCTGTGCCACATCCTTTCAGAAAGTGGCATGACCTTCCAGTTACTGTCTTGGCCATGACTCACCCCAGAGGTCTGGTAGACCAGGCGAGAATGAGAATCTTTCTGGTGATAGGTTTACAATTTCTTTCCTTTGACCAAACTCTTCATTGTGTCATTGGCATAAAATCACTTGACTAAAATTAACTTAATGTTTTGGGGCAGTTTCTAAGACAATACAGGTGATTTGTCATATTATACTAATAGGAGAAAGACAACACATTTACTAGGATATGAACAGCCCATTCCCTTGGGTTGCATCTGTTCTCTAGTCTCTAGCACTTAAAAGTGACTCTGAATTTGGAACAGAAAGGAACTTTGGTGGTTTTGCCTGTTTTATTCTCAAATGCAAATGAAACATCCCCAGCTATCTGACTTCAGCTATTCCTCAAAATCTTTACTTTTGTCTGGGAGGCTAAAGAAGGTAGTTTTACACGTTCATTTGTAGCACCGAGGTTCCTGTTTAATCCCGCTTGTTCATTCATCCCTTTGCTGGTTCCTTTGCTCGTGTGGGGATTTCCCACGCTGTGCACAACCTCAGGAAGAATCCTGACCTTACAGCTGCCGTCGGCTCTTCTGCTGTCCCTGAAGCAAGACAGGTATATTCAGGTGACCAGGGGCACCCCTAGGGTGCTGAAGCTGTACTGCTATCACTAGTGAAGTGGGAGAAAATAGTGTCTCCTCCACATGTGTGTAAAACACGTCCTTGGGGCCTGAGCATTGCAGTGTGTGTGTCCCAGTTCCCCCAAGGGTGTGAGTCAAACTGCTGCCTTCAGCTCTGGCCTGCATTCTCTGTTCCTCAATCTCCAGTCATCCCTGCCTCTAATCGCCTTTGTGGTCACTTCCCTCTGACCCCCCTGTTAGAAATCAAAAGTTCACACGCAGTCTGAACTCACGCACGCAAACTCCCATCTGTGGAAAGCAGGGACATTTTTGCTTGTTTGTTTTACAAGATTCACTAACTTGATCTCTGGGATACTCTTTGAAAATTTTCTTTTTCTTTATTGATTTTAGAGAAAGAGGAAGGGAGAGGGAGAGAGAGATAGAAACATTGATGAGAGAGAACATTGATGGGCCACCTCCTGCATGCCCCCCACTGGGGATTTGGCCCACAACCTGGGCATGTGCCCTGACCAGGAATAGAATCAGTGACCTCTTGGTGCATGGGTCAATGCTCAACTAGTGAGCCACACTGGCTGGGCAATCTCTGGGATACTCTTAAAATATCTCGTCTGACTTTTGAATTAATACAACATCCCCTAACAACCACGGTTGTTATTCATCACACATGTCTACTTGGCTGCACTCATGAAGGGTGATGGGGAGGGGAGCAGTGTACATCTGGGGAATGGCCTCAGTTAACTCTCTGTAGAACTTGCTGACTGTTTCTCACCCTGGCCAAAAATAATAATAATAATTTAAATGTCCAGGAAAAAATAACCTAGTAATGGCCAGAAACACTACGACAAAATCGATTTTCTCAAGTAATGGACTACAAATCTATGATGACTTCGTGGCGTCGGAGCAGACACTGTATAGTATACAGTCTCCGAAGATGTGGTCAGCTCAGCCCTGCCACGTCACAGGCATTAGCACTGAAGGAAGGGCTGCCTCTCTCCAAACATGAGCAGCCTGTGATGAAATGTCTACGGTGACGGCCCAGTCACTTTCTACAGAGGCACGAGTGTAAGTAAACTTAAGTCCGTAGGACAGGAGAGAAGGGTGGGAGGGAAAGAGTGGACACGGACAGCAAAGATTTATTCCAGCAAACGGTTGCTCATCCAGGGGCCTCCGTCTTCCTCCATCAGCCAAAACATACCTTTGTTGACCTTAATAATAAAACTCACGGGCAACATTTAAATGTATGGGAATGAAGAGGGCTGCGCTCAGAACAGATGCTAAAAAGAGAACAGAGAAAAATTGTAGGTAAAATTTACTAAAGAAGCTTACTTTCTCCCCCTAGCACGGTGGATAACAGTAGCTATTGAGCACAGCGATGTCCAGGCGCCTTCCAAGGGCTCTATTGAGATTTTCTCAGCTGATCCTCACTACTTGGGGAGGCAGGAACCACTGTTTGCTCTATTTTGGATGAGAAAACTGAGGCTCAGAGAAGTGCCCATTCACTCCTTCAACATTTATCTGTATAGTCTTCTCTTTGGCCACTGGGAATGTAGAGAAAAATCACCCTCTCTAGGTTTATTGTGTTGAGATCACTCTTTGAATTAGACTATAGCTTTTAGTGGTCTACTTAATTTTTATGTAGTAACTTAAAGTGCAATGAGGAAATAAAAGATTCTGTAATTACTGTGAAATGTGCTTTAAAATACATTTGCTATTGAGAGGAAATAGACCTCAGACTATCTCGCCCTTCTGTTATCAGTTTTTGAGAAAGGCGAGCAGCACTCACAAAGGGGTTTCATTCCTCAGGTTCCTGGCAGGTGTCCTGAAAATGTCACAGCGAAGACCTGTGGAATTAGTCAACCTATCAGTGTTATGCACAGTGCTGCTGTCATTCATTCATTCATTCATTCATTCATTCATTCATTCATTCATTCATTCTTTTGTCATTTTTCTACTCTTTCAAATGAATAAGGATTATTAATTTGTAACAAGTACCAGGCGCTGAAATTATAAAAACAGCCATGGGCTATGAAAAGGGCTGAGACTGTAGTCAGAAGTCTAGCATTTTCAAATGTGGATCAAATAGTTACCACCCTAGTTATTTGGGACAAATTATTTTATCCCTCTTAGTCTTCTATTGTTTTACCTTAGAACTATGGATAATATTATACTATCTCAAAGAAGAGCTTTAGAAATCAAATGAACTATTTGAGAACAATCTTTTATAGGCTACAAAATACAATATAGGTGCAGGTTATTTATATTCCGATGAATGACAATTCCAAAGGGACTTAACATTAGTTGATGAGGCCCTGGCCGGTTTGGCTCAGCGGTTAGAGTGCCAGCCTGCAGACCAAAGAGTCGCAGGTTCGATTCCAGTCCAGGGCACGTACCTCAGTTGCGGTTCAGTCCCCAGCCCTGGTTGAAGTTGTGCAGGAGGCAGCCAGTCGATGTGTCTCTCTCACACAATGTTTCTCTCTCTCTCTCTCTCTCTCTCTCTCTCTCTCTCTCTCTCTCTCTTTCTCTCTCTCTCTCTCTCTCCTTCCCTCCCACTCTATCTGAAGATAAATGGAAAAAATATGTGAAGATTAAAAAAAAAATTTTTTTTAAACATTAGTTGATGAGGAAAAAACTTATATATGTACAAATAAAGATAACACACCAGCCAGTTAGTAAATGCTAAATGAAAAGCTTGGACATTAAGATTTCAGGAATTAGAGTAAAGGAAAAAATAATGTCCAGCTAGGAGAAATATGATTTGATTTTGGCTTTGAGGTATAATTAAGATGTAGGAGAACAAGGACGGTATGCCACAGAAACAAAGAAAGAAAGACATAAACAAAAACACTCGGGCAATAACTAAAACACCTTAAGAGTTTGGGCAACACCTGTAAACCCCTTTGATAGAACTCATCTGAGCCGAGGAGCAGAGGAGGGAGTAGGGTTGATACATCGGTTAGAAGAGAATCATGGATGGTCTTCAGCACAGGTTAAGAAAACTGGGACATTTTAAGCAGTTAACTGAGCAATGCTGAAGGCTTTTGAAGAGATGGGATCAAACAGAACTTTAGTGGATGAGCCTGGCATTCTGTGCAGGGGAGGAGATGGGAGCCAGAGAATCAGTGGGGAAACTTAGAACGAGAGGCAAGATTTGGGGCACTGTATCTAAAGGTATCTGGGGAAATCAGGGATCTGCAAAGGCCAGGTGATTGCGTCAAGATCAAATGCTGTTCTGGTCATAGCACTCCGACAGCTGAGCTGATGGGTGAGGAAGCCGACAGAGCCCCGCCTCCGGGAACAGGTGTCCCAGCCAGAGGGCAGAGAGAAAAGGCTCCGGACCCCACTCACCCTGCTCTCCAAACATTCTGCTTGATCACATTTTGGCTGGGTGAAGTGAACCAATTTTTCTCAGACCTGAAAGTGAGATTTATTTTTAGTTGTTTTCACACACACACACACACACACACACACACACACACACACAAAGTTGTCAGAAAGGATTAGGCCCACATTTGTTTTGTCTTATAGCACTCACCCCCCCCCCCCACCTCTATTTCATCCCGTTTTCCTTCTGTCCATACACTGCAATGACTGGGAGTGATTCCTCTTTGTTTTTTTTCCACTTTGATCAGCATCAGGAGATTTAAAAAAACAACACCAAAGCAGAATAATAAAAGCAGAACACATCCGGAGTTAACTGAACTTCAAGGAGAGGCTCAGCGATGTTCCTTCCCACACACTGAAGAAACAGATAAAATGGACCACGCTATTTATAGCCACCTCCCATTTCTAATAATCTTCCATTTAATTAGGACAGTAAATAGCACCAGCGAATTCTCTGCAGTAACGCACAAGCAATCCTGGCCCCTCCTCAGGATATATCCCACCCCGGGCAGGAAAAGGCTATGGGAGTGAGTTCCAGGGCTCACAAAGACACTACGTTATGGGAGACAGCCAGAACCGTGTATGCTACAAAGCAGAGAAGGTGAGATTAAAGAGAGAGACAATTTCATTCCGTGTTCCCCCAACAATTCTAAACAATGTCAGCGAAAAAATATTCCACTCACCAAAAAAACTCTTGTTGGTCAAAATTCTAAACTATTATTAAACTATTGTTTAGTTTAATATTGTTTAGTTTAATACTATATAGGTAAGCGTCAAATGAACATATTTTGTGTTACTTATTATTTAATAATTATTGTGTTGTACGGGGAAGGTAGTTTGGAGAAGTCCCAATGATAAAATCAGTCCCAGACACCCATGAACTCAGCTCTAAGTATTCACTTGGAGAGTTAGTGTCTAATGTTCTAGAACCATTAACACTTAATGTCAGTGCAATATGTATCTCCAACCCCGGTGGTCCTATAGAACCCTTTGTTTAAACAACACATTTGAAATGTAAAGTAATGACACAGTGATTGTAAAGACAAAAGAAGAGAAATGAGAATTATTCAATTCTGTCATTCCATGTGTCCCTTCAGTGAGACACAGAGAACTGTGTCACGTAAAATTGTGTTTGGAAAGTTCAAGTTTTAGGCCACCTATGAAATATTTCTATGGAAATTTAATAATATCTGTAAAGGTAAAATGTGATTTACGTTTGTTGTGAATTCTTTTAAGACTAAAGAATAAGGAAACATAATCAGAGTTACTATTAAGTGATTATTACTGAAGATAATTTTGCCATAGACAGGAGGGAGGTAGAGGGCAGGTGTTAATAAATGATGCCCATACGCTAGGATGTCACTGCACACACAGACACTGGGCTGAAACTGACTCGAGGGGACTTTGTAAACTCATCCATCCTAACTGCAAAGTCCAAGAAACCCGTACTTTTGCCTTGTTTCAAGCTGTGGAAGCACGCTTGCATTTCCTGTTTCTCTTATTTGGAAATGATGGGATGGGTGAGCCCTTTGAACACCCGAAAATGGGAAGCATATTGTAGAGTAGAACGTTTAACTCTGCCTAAGGAGAGCTCTGGCCTTCGCCCCCAGTTTCTGGGAGGTGAGCTGTGTGCCCTTGAGATGTCATACCTGGGAGGAACCTGTGTTTGTGTAGCGCAGGGCTGGCATGCCAGAGGTTCAACACTGTGATTGAGGCTGGGGACTTGGGGTAACACAGTATCAGCTCTACTTCACAGGGACCTAGAGACTAAGATCAGACATGTGGATAGTAAACCATGCTATGTGAAGGAGCAACCCCCTATCCCCCGGAAAAAAATAAATCCACTCTGGACACCAAGGCGTGGGTGAGCCTCCTTGGTTGGCAATGTTCTGTGCATATGATCACACACCATTGCTGTCTGTGATTCCATGGGGAGGGGACATCTGGAACCTCCACACTGGGATCCCTGGAGTGCGCCCCATGCAGCTCGTCCCTTGCAGGATTGTGACGTGTACATTGTCCCTGTAATACACCCTAATGATGAGTATAACAGCACTCAGCGAGTTCTGTGAGTTCTCCGACCCAATGATCAGAGGTGAGAGAGGTTTGGGGAAAGCCCTAAACTTGCAGGTGGTGTCCACGTGAGGATGCTCTTGTAGACTGTGCTCCCTCAGACCTTCACATGGGGACCGTCTGTCTTCACTCGGAGCCGGCCTGATGACAAAGCGCTTTGGTGAATGTGCTTGGCTCTCTGAAGCTGGAAGACCCCGAGTAGGGAAACACAAACACTTCCAGGCAAGAAAGCAGGACTTATATTGGACATTAAATCAGTGTGGGACATCACACAGGTCTGGGTTGCAAAAGGACGTATCACCTTGACCCTGCGTTGATCAAGACCTCCGAGGGTTCACCGTGCATTCTTCCGCCGGCAAGCCCATCTGTTCTCTCACTACTCAGCACACATGCAGGACGCATCGCTGTGTCCCGAGCCGTATTCCTGGTCCCACACTAAAAAATAGCATAGGATCTCGACACTTGAGGCATTTATTGTCTAAGAGGTCATAGAAGTGTGTACACACATGCACATACACAACTATGAAAGTAAGTACAAAGTGTGGTGGTGTTTATGAGTTCAAAGTATCTGAGCTTCTGCAGGGGCGAGTCACTGACTCCGCGGAAGGGAGGATGCCTGAGCTGGGCTTTGCACATGAAGAGGCAAAAGGGGAGACGAAGGCAACCTCACTCACAATGTGGCAAAACCGAAAGTTGTCCAGATTCAGTAATAAAAATACATTCGAAGAAATAAAAAAAAAAAGAAGCTGTGAAAACACAACAAAAAACGCCAAGTAGGCTTTATTAATTATACTGGAGAATGCTAACAGTTAATAGTAAGCAACTGTTTCATTGCTACAAAAGTACAGCAGAAAGCAACAGATTTTATAATACTAGAAGGGATTTAGATGAACTATTTGGAAGAACACTCTTACTGCTAAATTTTTAAAAATCTGATGACTACTGGGAATCTTAAAATGTGGATATATGTCACATCCGGAAAAGTTTAGGCTAATATGAGAGATGACACGGAGCTTCCTCTGTGTTCTGAGACCCTATGAAAAGTGGAAGAAAAAAAAAAAGATAAACGCCTGAGATTAAGCAGGATCAAGAGAGCAATTCTCTGGTGTGAGTCAGAATCCGATCCAGAGGAGGCCCACAAAGCAAAGCCTGAGCAGATAAGAGGTGACAGAAGGGCCAGAAGGCTGCCTTCTGTCCAGCGCCCAAGGGAGAACAGAACTGTCTTTCCATTTGTCTCTCTCTGGGTTGAGAATGCCCCCACCCCCGCCATCGCATCATTCTGTAATACAATGCTTCAAATTAAAAAACCCTTTACCATTGAAACGTTTTTCTTTTTCTGCTTCTTTTTAGAAACTTGGATTTGGACCTCTGTGGCCTGAATAGATGAAGCTCCTCCAATCACCATATTTAAAAGAAATGATTGTGCCTGGCCGGTGTGGCTCAGTGGTTAAGCATCGACCCATGCACCAAGAGGTCACCAGTTCGATTCCCGGTCAGGGCACATGCCCAGGTTGTGGGTCAAATCCCCAGTAGGGGGCATGCAGGAGGCGGCCAATCAATGTTCTCTCTCATCAATGTTTCCATCTCTCTCTACCTCTCCCTTCCTCTCTCTCTCTCTAAAATCAATAAAGGAGAAAACAATTTTTTTAAAGAAAAAGAGAAAGAAATGATTGTGTTGTCATGACTACTTCATCCCTTTGCTATTCTGATATCTGTCCTACGTGGGGCATGTCAGGAGAAGGCAGGGTTCTTTGGAAAAGACAATGATGCTGGGAAAAATAGAACACGGTGGGAAAAGAGATCAGCTTCATGAAAGCAGCCATTGGCATGAGTCTACAGGAGTTGAACAGGGCTGCTGAGGACAGGATATTGTGGACGTCATCACCCATTCATAGAGTAGCCAGGAGTCAGAGCTAATTCTACTGCACGTAACACACGTGCGTACTTAAGAAGGTAAACAAATGGAAGGAAAGAATATCTAAGAGAGCTTTTGACCTTTGCTGCTTTCCCCTAAATATATATATTTACACACAATTGGCAGAAATTGGTGGAAGAGAGCATTTGTGAATAACTTCCTTGGAGCCTTTGGGAAATGCATTTTTAATTTATTTTGGCTTCTTTCCTTACCTAGATCAAATAAGTGGATAATGCCACAGAGACAGGCGCCATCCCAGTGGCCCGAGAGAGAAGCAATTACACGTTCTTTTGCTCTCCTCTTGAAATCAGCACAGATAAGAAAAAGACCATTTTGGCAGCACCTGCTGCTGCTGGTTTCATGACTTTTTTTTTTTTTTTGTCTTCTTCCAGGAAAGAAAACAAAAATCTAAATTAAAAAATATAAAAGCACAACTTGGCCAGCTGATCAATGTTGCCGCAGGCTCTTGTCGCAGACGGGCTATTGTGTCTGAATGCATCTTTCCGCTTGGATTACAAATGCATGATGGATTGAAAATACAAATGCATGTGAAAAGCAGGCATGTTCTCCTCCCTTTCTGCATGAACATAATCGACGTAAGATTCAGATACGTCTATTCAGACACTTAGGCAATAATTTCACTGGGGGTTAGTGATGGAAATTAGGAATTAAAAGCCATCATTGACATAGAAGGGGGAATAAAGTGACAGAAAATTCTGCTTTAGAAAGAAAACAATACTTAAAGTACAAATTCCATGAGAGTTGAGTCCCAAGAATAGCACGGTGCCTTATTTCAATTATTTTCATATATTTTTTAAAAACCAAAATCCAGGCTATTTAATTCAGCATTTTACCTTTTGTCCTTTCTGAAGCATCCCTCCCTATAGTCTGATGCTTTCTCTCGGCTTCCTGTTCTTTTCTTTTTCATTCCTCTGAATCTAACCCCCCACTCCCAGCACCACCACCACTGCAACCACATTTCATTCGCTTATGCCTTGGGTTCTTCTTCTCTCCGTCTTCCACCTTCTACTGAGTTCTTGGATTCCAAGCCCCAAGAGGGTAGGCAGCAGGCCTGTGCTGTTTTCTGTTTCAATAGCAAACTCAGTGCCATGCACAATTAGGTACTTAATTGCTTTGTTATGACTATGATTGATGATGTTTTCCACATATACTAATTCCAGTGAGAAACACACTTCCCCTATCAGATGGACCACATGCAAATGACAACTCCAAAACACGATGGCAGTAAACAATTCTAAAAAACAGGCCTTCACATTTTCACCAGAAGGCATATTTCATACCACACACACACACACACACACACACGAAGTTGATGGTGATGCCACCTTAGAATATTTTTTAAAGCAAGAATGCCACGTAGAGGGGGTGCTTGGAGAGCGAAGGCATGAACTAAATTGTACAACTTACTGACTGTTTCCTTGGGCAGGTTGTGCCAATTCATCTGTAAGCTGAGGATAATAATCCTTTGCCTTGTGCTAGTTTCCAAATATGTCTGCAAGAAATTTTTTCCTTATTGATTTGCGAGAGAATGGAGAGGGAGAGGGAGATAGAAAGATTGATGAGAGAGAACATCGATTGGCCGCCTCCTGCATGCCCCCCACTGGGGATCAGGCCCACAACTGGGCATGTGTCCTGACTGGGAATCAAACAGGCGACCTCTTGGTGCATGGGTCAATGCTCAACCACTGAGCCACACCAGCTGGGCTCTGCAAATTCTTTAACATTCCTCCCTTCAAAATATAGAACCTATTTTCAGTCGTCTTTATTGTGGGATAGATGTGGTGACTCACTTCTAATAAGTAGGTATGGTACAAGTGAATGCTTTTTATGTCTCTCTCTCTCTCTCTCTGATTTCGGTTCACTCACCCTGAGGGAAGCTCGTTGCCATGTCTAGAGATACTCCAGCAGCCCTGCGACGAGACCTGTGACCGGAACTGACTTGCCAGCCATGCGAGTAGCCTTGGAAGTGTAACCTCTAAACCTCCAGTTCTAGTCAAGCCTTCAGACGACTGCAGCCCTGGTGGGCACTGTCTGCCACCTTGGGAGACCGTCTGTGCCAGAAGCACCTAGCTTAGCCACTCCTGAATTCCTGACCCACAGGCACCGCGAGAGCTAATGTTTATTGTTGTTCTAAGCCACTTCATTTCTAGGTAATTTTTTTCTACAAAACCAGATAACTCATATAATCCTTTTCTTGTAGCCTCATTCTGAAGATCAAAAGATATAACATATAAAGTTGCTGGCACATCACAATAACCTAATGCAGCTTCATTTATTCCTATTTGGCAGTGACCAAACATGATTACAACTGCACCCCTCCACAGACGCTCCCCAATCCAGCAAGTTCTTGAAGTATAAGTAGAATCCTGCTAAAAACAGATGAGCAAGTCTCCACTGGTTTAGCCTAAAGTCTCTCTCTTGTTTATTCCATCTAGATACTTTGCTTACAAAGTTGTGAATGTGCATTCTAATGACATCTAAAATTGTATCCAGAAAGATGGCACAGAGTTAAAAAAAAAAAAAGAGAGAGAAGGAGAGAGAGAGAGAGAGAGAGAGAGAGAGAGAGAGAGAGAGAGAGAGAGAGAGAGAGAAAAGTAAGGAGCAGAAGAAAATAGCATTGAGAAGCTGAGGGTGGGGGTTAACAAATTGTCTCAGGCTCGTCAATAAAAAAATAAAGAAGGAAAACAAGCCAGAGAGTTAAAACTCCAATGATAATGATACTAAAGAGTGACAAGGTTAGCAATGAGGATAGAATGTATCTAGCAGTATAGCATGCTAGATGGTTTACCTGGTATATCTCATTTAATCATGCCTAGTAGTACATAAGATAAGTACTATTTTTTTTTTCCTTTATTGATTTTAGAGAGAGAGGAAATGAGAGGGAGAGAGAGACAAAAACATCAATGAGAGAGAACATCGATTGGCCACCTCCTGCATGCCCCCTACTGGGGATTTGACCCACAACCTGGGCACGTGTCCTGACCGGGAATCGAACTGGTGACCTCTTGGTGCATGGGTCGACACTCAACCACTGAGCCACACCAGCCGGACAGGTTAAGTACTATTATTATGCCCTATTTAAAGGTGACAAAACTACAGCTCAGAGAGGCTGAGTATTATGTAAGGCTACACAGATAGGAAAAGTTAGAACTCCGGTACATAAACTCGGGTCTTCACGTTTATGCTGCATCATATTCCTAAAGAAAATGGCAGCAAAACAAATATCCACACTGAAGAGAAAATGGAAGAGATTTGCAAGCCAATACCACATTGTTGATTAAAAATGCTAATATTCTTTATTGCTTTTTCTACTTTTAGTTTATTTCTTTATGCTCCTTTCAAATCCCTCCCTATTCTAGCTGACACTGGGATTGCTTCTAATTTGTTTCTTTTATATTATGCAAATTGTGTGGTTGTGATTTTTTTTAAAAGTCCTGGTTTGGCTGTGTACTTCAGGGTGAATTTATAATATAATGATACATTATTATCGTTGCCTGTTATTGTTATTAATCATATCTCCTATTATCACAATGAAGATTCTAAAAGAGATCGGACTTGATTTGAAACCGCTTAATATTCCGTTCTATTCCCACAGCCCGGCCTTCAAGCTGTAGAGGGAATTGATAAAGGATTACAAAATCGGATAAGCAACTACATCATGACATGGCAGTCCTCCAAGACAACTTCATTATCATCTATCAGGCTTATGAATGGCCAAGAAACCACAAACGCAGCTGAGAAAGCTCGAGTTTCCTTATGGTCCTCTTAAGAAAGCAATGCACAAAACACGCAGAACAAAGGGTTGACGTCCTTCCTAGAGCCCTCAAGGCAACCAACGGAGAGGCCAGGTCTCTGCCCTGGAGCAGCTGAGGCTGGATGGCCTTCCTCCCAGTGCTGGCCCAAGAGCGCGCTGATGCAGTTTCAAAGTCATTTCTAACTTGCACAAATCGAGAGTTCCACATAAAATCTCACACACTGACAAAATGATTCTGCGTGACAACTGGCTGAAGCTGAAAAGCAGTTGCTCACTTTAGAAGGGCTGCTGCTTCTCAAGCTCCCCTCCGTCTGCGTCACTCCCTGTTGGTACGGACACCTGCCCTGGTACCCTCTCTACATCACCCCGCTGCATTCGTCTGGGCCTCTGGGTTTGGACTGTGACTTCCAACCCCCACTGAAAGCGCTGTGATGACAAATATCATATCTCTCCCAGCATGGGGTCTAGCAGATGCGGGTGCTTAGATAATTGCAAAATGACAGAATCTCTATCTTTCCTTTCCCTTACATGTTTACAAAAAAAAAAAAAAAAAAAAAGGCACCAGACTAGATCCATCAAATCTGTGGGAATTTCTCACTAGAGAGAAGATAGTTGAAAAATATCCAATTGGAAAAATACAACAAAGCGAAACTCCTCTAGCTCTCTAGAGCCTTGCTCCTATAACAAGCTGACAAAGCTGGGACCCTTCATAATTTACATTCTCGCCATCTTGACTGACGTACCCAAGCACAAGATGTTGGTTCATACCTCTGAATTGTTCTTTCTGGTCTGATTAACTCCTATTCGTTCTTCGGGTCAAAAAGGCAATACCTCATCGAAGTCATACTGGACCAGAAGCCACATCCCAGTCCACAGAAAAACGCATTTGCCTTCTATGCTATCCCTTGTCTTTTTGCATTTTTATATGGTGACACCTGTCACATGGAATCATTACCGTGCATGCTTCCTTTCTAGAATTTTCGTTTCTTAAAGATAGGCTTTGCCTCTCACTTGCCATCTTTCCCAACTCTTAGCATAGAGCCGGATGCAAAATAAATATGCAATGAACTTCATCTCTACTCTTTTATGAAGACTGAAAGAGGCGTTGAGCAAAGTTTACCATGTTCAGAGTCCAGTTGTCCTGGGCTGGCTCGCATCTGGGCTGCATCACAAGAGAGCGTGGTGCTGTGAACCTCCCATGGGGACACACACGTGCAAATGTGGAGAATCAGCAAGCTACCCAGATCATTGAAGACAATGAAGATAAACCCAAGATAATGGATTATACTGTAATTAATAGTTCTGAAAAGCATTAGAAAATAAAACTTAATGTTCCATATATTTCCAATTTATTCTATGGATTCTTTAGAGGGACTCCTGTGTATTTTAGGTTTTAATGAGAAATCAGCTGTCCTAGTCACCCTGTCAATATTGAATAGGATAATGTCAAGAAATTTACATGAAGGACAGACAGTGTGTGTGTGTGTGTGTGTGTGTGTGTGTGTGTGTGCGTGTGTGTGTGTGTAGTTGATATGAGTAATGAAGCAGAACGGAATCCACAGAACACACTATTAAAGGGATCTGCAATAACCTACAGGTCTTACTTGAGAGAATTTCGTGATTAAAAACAATAAACAAGAGCTGTCACAATAATAGAAGCGTCCTCAGAACTCAACAATCAACAGCACATAACTCATTGTTTTAATAGTCACCCTTTCAGGTCCTATACACAAAAACCATTCCTCACTTCCAGTAGGAAAAAAATCTACTGGGAAATAGCCCACTGAGTTACTTATAGTGGTGACCAGCGGGATGGTAGCCTATACATTTGATAAGTTAAACTGAAGAGCCTCTGATTTTTTCCCTAAACCTTGGGTAAGGACAAATACCTCCTGCGTGTGCTCTTTGAGCTCTGGACTCAATAATTAGGAATTTCCTACTGTAGAACTAAAGATGTTCCTCTATCTATATCCCCCACGGACACACACACGCCTGTGGACATACTCACTACAATTATTTTCTGTAATTAAAGAAACTTTCAAGATTAGGAGTGAAAACTAATAATGGCAATTGCTCCTCCAGAGCGTTGACCTCCTGGGGATGTGATCTAATGGACCACTAGATCAAAAGCTGGAACCCGAGCCACAGGCCCAAGGGAAGTCTCGCAGAGGCGCACTGACGCCTGCCTTTGTGGCTGTCATCGCCGCGGATGTCATTTCCTATTTGAGGTATATGCTAGCAAGGTTGAGATTTGCTTTAACTTATGTTACTATACTTTCCAGTGTCCTCTGTGCTTAAATGGGATATTTTAAATGGTTCAATCTCCAAGTGAGGGTATATCTTATAAGAGCGATGCGTTTTTTTACCTTGCACATTCAAAAACAGGATTGTGTTCATTGCATTGGGTCGTAAAATCATCCATTTCATTATTAAAAGACAGCCCAAGCTGACAGTTTGGCCTCCTCACAGTCACTAAGCCACATCGTAACGTAGCTAAGGTTTCTGACGCACATCGATCCACTGAATGGCAGCTTTCTATGTCAGCATTTGGAAACTCACTTAAGGAAGAAAAAGAAAATGGTATCAATGGTCTCTGACGAGTTTAAACATGGACTATTATGGGCTAAGTGTCTGTGCCCCCCTCAGATTCATTTGTTAAAGCCTAACTCCTCGTGTGAGTGTATGTGGAGATGGGGTCTCTAAGGAAGTTATTAAGTTTAAATGAAGCCATAAGGTGGGGCCCTGATCTGACATGATTAACGATTAGTGTCCTTATAAGAAGAGACATCAGAGTAGGATGCGCCCCTCCCCCCCTTTCTCTGCACCCAAACGCACACTAAAAGAAGGCCACAGGAGGACGTACAGAGAAGGTGGCCTTCAGTGAGCCAGGAAGCGATCTCTCACCCGTCACTGAACACTGAATCCCTAGAACCTTTGTCTCGGAGTCTCCGGCCTCCAGACTGGAAACTGAAATTCCGTTGTGTCGGCCCCGTCTGCGGCATCTGTGGCAGCAAGAGGGGACAGGACGCTCATGGGGAGGAGAGTCAGCAAGAGAGTCCTGATGTCTACAGAGCACGATCTTTTCCCATTTACGTGGAGAAATATGCTAGGCTCTGGGAGGCTAAGTTTTGTTTTGATCCCTGAAGGTCTTTCAGTTTGGGGCACATCGAAGGCAGCGTCCTCATGGCAGGGATTACATCAGCGACAACTGTAAATTCAAGTGGACTGACCAGCAGCAGACATCAACAAAGAAGATAAGTCATATGGGAGGACCAATAGTGATCCCCTGTGAAACACAAGAGACCTTCTGGAAATAACTAGTGTAGGGTAAAGAGAAGGGTGGAAGGAAGCTTAAATTAGTGGCCAAGAATTTAGGAGTTTTGGTGCAAGGGTAGTGAGCCAGCAAATGTTCAGGATTAACGCCTTATGTCTATAAGCGAGCAGAGCTTGGGGACACTGGTGGACAGTCCAGTCTGGTGATGCTTTCAGAAGATTGTCCTTATTTTAGTGCATTAAAATATTTTTTAGACTATTCTCTCTCTCTCTCTCTCTCTCTCTCTCTCTCTCTCTCACACACACACACACACACACACACACACACACTTACCCCATTCAAAAGTCCGTCAGTTTTTCTTTCTTAATCCTTTTTTCACAGGTGTGGAAATGCACACACTAGAGAGTATTGTGGAGAACCTGTATATTTCTAAATTGGGGTCAAAATCACCCCCAGAGTGTGCACAGTGATTTTTTAAAAATATTTTTTTCTTTTTATTGATTTTAGAGAGAGAGAAAGGGAGAGGGAGAGAGATAGAAACATCGATGAGAGGGAACATCGATTGGCCGCCTCCTGCATGCCCCCCACTGGGGATCAGGCCACAACCTGGGCATTTGACCTGACCAGGAATCGAACTGGTGACCCCTTGGTGCCTGGGTCGATGCTCAACCAGTGAGCCACTCTGGCCAGGCCACAGTGATTTTTTAATGCAACATTAGTATCACCTACCCTAACTAGAATGAACACTGAAAATCTGGGATGCGGTGCCTGTTTGTTCTTTCATTCACTAAAAAGGAAGGCTTTCTATAATGATTTTCTCCATTAGTGCAAGTAAACAATGAAATGAGTAGATGGATATTTTTTTCTCTCTTAAAACACAAAGCTACACAGCCTTCTGCTTGCAGAAAGCAAGAATATATGTCCAGTATAGCGGCAATGAGACTGCTTTGGCAGGCGGTGTGTATCTGCGTGTCCCCAGAATTACAAACAATAATAATCATAATGATATACAGTTAGACAAATAGCCACACAGACACTAGCAGGCATTCCTTCAGACCTCCAGTAATAAATGTTAGCTTGGTTCGGTGGGTCATTCTGACATCAAAATCTTGCCTGATATCTCCAAGTCAGAACATCCTGAAAATACCCATTTTATTTAAATCAAAGGGTCACAATCACACGTTTAAAAATGCATTTCATCAACACAGCAATTTTAAGTTCAAGGACTGCCCAGGAGCTGCACTGCCCCAGGACACAATTATCGTCACCTCGCCCAACATCCCAAGTGGCCATTTATTAGCCGATGTACTTCTGTCACTACTACTCCTCAGTCCATTGCAAACGCTGCTTGTGAGGAAAAGGTTCTTAGACACAACAGAAGCAACGCGTTCCTTCTGAAGGGGCTGACACATGAACATCAGTGGAAGACAGCGCAGCTGATACAACGGGTCCCTTTCTTCACTGTGAGTCACGGCAATGCAATCTCACAGGAAACAATATTTGCTTCACTAATGAAATCCACGGGAGAAGCCTTCCCATCTCTGGCTAAAACAGTAAAATCGAAAACAGAGGGGATATTGTCTTTGAAACTTGTAAGACATTCGGGTTAGCCCTGGCGAGTTGACTCAATCAAAATATATTTTTGAGGTGGTAGCTTGGTGAGCCTCTCTGGAGCGGGTAAATCCGAGGTCAAAATCTGTCCGTGTTTGAAATATACAGTCCATGACCTCAGAGACGTCTATTTCTTGGAAGTTCTCAGCATTCTGTTTACCGAGAAGGCTCAACCCATATTCACTAATGAGGAAGATGCTCATTTATCTGATGTTGCTAGGGACTGTAGAAAGTGTCACCTAACTTAGTTCACTATGTGATTTTTACACACTCAGCTTAGATGACAGACAAAACCTGATGTCCCTCCACGGAACTGCAAGTAGCGCCTCCCAAATCCAGGGCTTGGCTTGAACATCTAAGGGATCGTCTTGTTTCCTTCAGGGAGACGGAAGCCGTGCAGAACTCCTGGAGAGTAGCTCATCCTGTATTTTAAGGTGAATAAAATATTTTTGACCCATCACTTATTGTGTGTGTGTGTATTCTTTAGCTCCATTTAATTGTGATCAAAAGAATCAAAATATGCTCTACGCCCTAAAATAGAGATATTCCTATTTGGGGAAAGCTCCAGAACATGACGAGTCCTTAGATGAGCCTAGCAGCGAGCTTACTTTCATCTATGTCTGTTTCATGTCCTGATTTTAGCCTTGAATCGGGGACACTGAAAATCCTGGTCTGTCTGAAATTCATCTCTAAGTTGTCACAAACTTATATTGAGCATGTCATGGACCATTGGTGTGCCTAGTGGTTCCAAATTCTCAAACATGGACCCAGAAAGTCCATAGGTTAGATTGTCAAAACACATTCCAGCCAAAGTAGTTAAAAGTAGCTAAAAATTGCCCAGCCGGTGTGGCTCAGTGGTTGAGCATCGACCTATGCACCAAGAGGTCGCCAGTTCAATTCCTGGTCAGGGCACATGCCCAGGTTGTGGGCCCGATCCCCAGTGGGGGGCATGCAGGAGGTGGCCAATCGACGTTCTCTCATCGATGTTTCTATTTCTCTCTCCCTTTCCTTTCCTCTCTCTCTAAAATCAATCAATCAATCAATAAATAAATAAATATTTTTTAAAAGTAGCTAAAAATTTACAGGGCTTTTGTTTTTTGGCCATAGAAATAGTAATAATATAATATTAATGATGATAATAATAACAAAAACAATCAAATAAGAAGCAAACCACAATGAACATAGACGTAGAAATCCGCAGATGTTCTAACAGCCAAACACCAAGAGCATATAATAGTTAAATATTGCTAAGTGAAGAAAAATAAATTCAGAAGCAAGAGCCAGGGGAATTAGACAGACAGATTGTAATTAGCAATTACCTACACTGGATCAGGCTCGGGACATAAGGTCTAACATCACTGCTACCGTTCTAAGAGGTGCCCTGGGATTCTTAATAAAGTAATTGGGAACCCCCTCCCCATCTTATTTCCCATTAACATATGAAAGTCCAGTCCTATCTTGTATCCAGAGGTCAGTTCTGATCAGCAGGGAGAATTTTTTGGCACAGATTCAAAATGTTATTTTTCATTTATGTCATGTACTGACTCCAAAGTCACTAATTTAAAAATGTGTGTCAATTGGAACACAAGCTAGCCTGAACTGTATTTAAGGACCTTGTGTCATTCAGGGGTCAAAAAATCACTTTCAAATGAATCGCTTAAACAAAATTACCAGAGAACAACTTCCTGTGATACTTTGATGCAACCTTACGTCCACAGAGAAGGGGCTGCCAAGGGAGCGGGGATCCGCATGGTTCAGGAGGGTATTCTGGCATGATGCTAATTACATGCAAATCATTATGAGGTCCTTAAAACAGGACCTCTACAAGCAACACTGTGTTATGAGTTTTATATTATTTGCAAATAATAACCCTTATTTCCTTAAAGATAATCTACAATTACTACCAATGTAAACATCCATTTCCCCCCAATTAAACTAAATTACTGTGTCTTTCCTGCCCATGTACAATGTTAGCAATATCATGATGATGGTCATGATATCTAACTCTTCTGACATTGCTAGAGAATGAATGAAGTGTTGCAGCGAAGTGATTTTTTACAGATAACAGAGTTATCTATATAACATGGTTCTTTATGTTGGAGGGGTAAAAAATTAGTAGATTAAAATGTCATGCATTTATTGAACACTTTCCACACGAAGGCACGGGGCTAGAGGCTGTGCCTAAAGTGGATTACATCATTTCATACTGAAAATGATTTCATCTTGGTGATACATGGCTGCGTATTTACGGTCGTATGACTCTGTAATGCAATCAAGCCCCCGGGGTCTGCCACGTTATAAAGGGTTAGCTGTTCCTGTAATACATGTTTCTCCATAGGGGCAAAAATCACAGCAAGATCTGCCTTTCACAGTTTATGTCAGTAGAAATTCTGGAGGAAACTGCAGGGTTTGGAAAAGAAGAGAATTCAGTATTAATTGAAAAGTGGTAATGGGTCAGGGAGAGATGTAAGAACAGAGGGAAGGAGGAGGGGGCCTCCTCATAGGAAAAGTAAAAGCAATGAAAGGTTTCATAATCTTGGCGCTCCCACCCTGCTCAGCCTTAGCCCCCCGTGGTAAAAGTGCAGCAAGGACGGGCTTTCTGCTCACACTTCAAGTGAAATAAAGGGAATTGGCTCCACAAAGTTAATTATTGGCGTTAACTTGATGGATGCCTTTGTTCTGATAAGGGTACGAGCCTCCTAAAGCCTGGTTCTCCAGTGCGGAGGATACAAGACTATCAGGCTCAGAAGCCACACAGCTGGAACTCAGAGATATCCCCCAAAGAGCCCCCCAAATATTCAGAGTACATTTAAAACTGAAGTAGGGGAAAGGATTCACGCTAATCTTTGGTTAAAGTAATCAGGTTGTGTGCCTGGACTCTGGTGCCTGTATCCCTTTTATTCTTATGCTCAATTGAATTATTTTTCATAACACATATTAAAGATAGCAATTTGTGTTTACTGAGTATTTCTTCTGAAATCTGAATGAGACTATTTATGAAGGAAGCATGGTCGGCCAGCTGCCGCACTGACCCTTTCTTTTCCATTTCTCCCTCTAAGAACAGTCCAAGTGTTTAGCTTTCTTTATTCCCTGCACACAGACACGTCTCGCCCCCTCAAAGGAATCCACCAAAATGCCTTTGAGCTGATATTCAGCTTTTGATTTTGTAAAATCAAACCTAATAGGTGCTAACAGCGCCGCCCCTTTCTGGCAGTTGGTAATTCTCATAGATCTATTGAAATTGGCAAACAATGGGAACTTAAGGGAAACTGAACATAGCAAGAAAACGCTGACTACAGATGTAAACACCCAATTCCAAGTCAACAGGCTCTGAACATCTCTGCAAAATTCCCCAAACCCGAATAAAGTGCAGTGGCCTTTTTGAAAGGAAAAAAAAAACAAAAAAAAACACTCTTGGGGATGCCCCACTGATCATTCCTATTCCTTTTATTTTAGCATTACATAAGTATATGCACACATAAAAGTAGTTATAATCCGCTTATGCTTATAACTCATATGCAACCAAAATAGATTTACAAATTAAAGACAGATAAATCTATAAAAGTTGTAAAATTTTAATTAACGTTATTCATTGAATGTGACAGCTGATGTTGCTTCATTTAAATAAGATTATGAGTCCCATCATAAACATGAAACTTTCTCCTGACCTCTTGGGCCCGGGTTCTTCTCACCCTGTCTTGCTCCTTCCTGCTAAGCAAAGCTTGCCGGGATCAGGATTCTAGTCTCCCTCCAATGTCCTCCATTTGAAATGCACACTGTGAAGCCTTTGTTTATTCAGGTATGCTCTGACATCATTTCATCTTCTGCAGGGCACAACCACATCTTTTATATTCTCAACCCGCCTCTGTTCTTTTCTCATTAGCCCTCGACAACTGAAGTAGGACCAGTTTGGTCCCCATGTGGCCACGAACACGACTCAACACGGGCGTTAAAATCCTGTGAAAGCACCTGGTTGCTCAGTGGTGGTGGCTTCATCATTTGGAACATGCCTGTGTTATAAGTTTTTTCTATTGTCATCCGCCACTTGTGCAGAACGCTCTGAACCATGAAAAGGCATCCTTAAAACACTTCCCCGTTCGAGCGATGTGTGTCTGAGAGCTCTCTGTCCCAACCAGCTTCACCCTCCTGAAGTCCACACTAAGTGCTGGGGACGACAGGTGCCGGCGAGAATGGCGGGCATCATCACTTCTCACTGCATTGAGCACTTGGTTAAGATTCTCAGCTACCGTTCTCATGTTGTTCTTTTTGTGCATAGATTCTCAATGCTGTTGAAACTCTACCTTGGTCATAAGAGAAATCAAGTTCTCCTGAAGAGGGCTGGCAAGTTTAGATAATGCCAATTACCATTACTGACTACCAGCCCTTGGAGGGATGGTGTCTGAGACCCAAATCACCTTCGCTCTTCCCCAGTGGCCGCCTTTATTCTCAACTCTCTTAAAAGTCAGTATACCCACCCAGCTGGTGCGGATCAGTGGTTGAGCATCAACCCATGCACCAAGGGGTCGCTGGTTTGATTCCCGGTCAGGGCACATGCCCAGGTTGTGGGCCCGATCCCCAGTGGGGGACATGCTGGAGGCAGCCAATCGATGTTCTCGCTCATCAATGTTTCTATCTCTCTCTCCTTCTCTCTTCCTCTCTCTCTAAAAATCAATAAAGAAAAAAAAAAGTTAGTATACTCATAAAGTTGCCACCCCCCAAACCGCTGAGTAAAGAAACATAGTTGGGACCTAGGAATACCATTTATTTTAAGATTTTTGACATCTGCGAAAGTATAAAACTTATAAATGCACTTATACATGTAGGTTTACATCTTCTTCAAAACTATAACCCTTGGTCACAGTTCTTCTGCTACTTTGCTGCCTGACCCACCCGACCATAATTTCCTTCTTTCCTCTAGAATGGACGCTCTTGATGACTTATGCCGTAAGGATAGAGACCCACTAAGTAGCCAGGTCTATCGTAGCTGCTGCTTGGACTCCTCTGGGCAGCAATTTGGGCTCCCTACCCCAAGAAGTCAATAAGGCCCAGCTATTTGCAAAAGGGATGGCTGCTGTGTCCCAGTGGGAATCATTTGAGGCCATTTTCTCTCACTGATGCAGGAGAGAGATCCACTTAGAGGAGAAATGCAGTCAGCTTGCACCACTGAATTCAATTACCCGCCCCGCCACTGGCCACAGTGCGCCCCGCGGTGAGAGGAAGGGAAACAGGATAAAAGGTTTATCTTGCCTTCTCTTTTACATTTTTAAAGAAAAAGTGTCATTAATTGAACGTGTGAGACTTCACATTACTTGCGGGAAGCTCCTCTCTGATAAGATGGGGATTTATTTAATAAGGCCCAATTTTGACAGCACAGTCAAGGAAAAATTCCTCCAGTTAACTAGTCAAATATTAAGGTTAATCCCTGTCAATTTTATGGTCACGTTCTCAAAGTTCAGACTGGGATTCTCAGGAGGTTAAACATGTTCTTACATAGAATATTACTCCCATATGCCCCTTGAAACTGATATCCACAAAATATTTTTGCTCCCTGCACCAAAAAGGTGTATCCTTCGTGAAATGAGCAGCTAGACAGACATCAGGGTACATGTGAGCAGCGAGAACCCGCTGGGATGGGCCTGAGTCAAACCTTAATTTTGATATATGGCACTTGGGTAACTTTTATTTTCTCTAGTCCTAGTTTCCTACTCATAAAATGGAAATGATATACTAGATCTTCATTACAACATTACCCACTATAAATAAGAGTTAGCATAAAAGAAAGTCTGCTGTCTACTTTCAAAGAAGTTACATTCATGCAAGAACTTAAAAGGGATTTGCAATGAGCTAGCCTTTCGGAATGACTCTGCTGAAGTCCCTAATTGCTCCTCAAGAGTTTACAGCGAGTAGAGCAGGTTAAATATTTTTCTAATATTATGTTCAGGGCCTTCTGTATAATGAATCAATCACTATGGATCAAAGTTTCTCCCATGCTCCATGAAGAACTGACATTCTTCATTGATGAACTGAGAGCAGATTCTGATTGTTAGTCAAAACGCTTTTAGAAAAATAGATTACCCATCAATAAATGGGGTCTTTTTAGTCTTTTTTTTTTTTTTTAAGGTTTGTACAGTCCTAGAAATATAGCATAAGGGTCCATCTGAAGGACAAACCAGGTAAGTTTTTTTTTAAATTTATCTTTATTGTTGAAAGTATTACAGATGTCCCTCCTTTTTTCCCCATTGATACCCTCCTCCTGCTCTTCCCCTCTAACCACTCCCCCGCCTTCACCGCACTGCTGTCTGTACCCATGGGTTATGCATATAAGTTCTTTGGTTTATCTCTTCCCATCCCTCAGCTCCCCTTCCCTTTGAGGTCTGTCAATCTGTGCCCTACTTCCATGCCTCTGGATCTATTTTGTTCATTAGTTTAATTTGTTCATTAGAGTCCACATATAAGTGGGATCATGTGATACTTGTCTTTCTCTGACTGGTTTATTTCCCTTAGCAGAACACTCTGCATCTCAAAGGGTAAGGGATCCTTCTTTCTTATAGCTGTATAGCAAGGTAAGTTTTTAACTGACTCTAACATAAACTACTAATTCAGGCTTTCTTGAACTTGAACCTTTAAGCTACAGGGATTGAAATGTTAAACCAAATCCAAAATTGTATGACATTTACATGAAAATATGTGGGACTTCAGTACGAGTATCATTGGCTTTGCGGCAGGCACTCGGGGGTGTAGATGGGAGCTGGCAGAGACTGCATTTGGGCGGGGCAGTCGCCAGCACTTGTGTTGATACACTGGCTGATCTGTATACCAGGCAGTATCTTTCTATAGGACACAACAAACTGGTGGTTTTTACAGTGTCCACCGCCACTGAGATCAATGGTCCAAGCATCCTTTTCATTTCAATAACAGAGGCAATGCTGCTTGGCATGACAGGCTGAAAGCAATAGAGTGACCACAAAGAAAGACATTATTTATACATTTAAGTGACAAATGGCATTCACATGCATCCCACTCCAAAGGCAGTGCCTCTGCTTCTCACTGTCATAGCACTGGAGCTGGTGACTGGAGTAGTAGAATGGGGATCATGAAATGTACGTCCAGGCAAGTCATGTAAGTCCCCTGCCCTTTACACCGAAATGGGTGTATCGCCACCTGCTTAGCAGAGGAGAATCCTCTGAAAGATCTGACATGTATGTGATGCTTAAGTATGTTCCAGACCGTTTAAATCGAAAGTCCAGTTTACAATGACAAACTAGTTTTAGAAAATAGGTAAAGACCTTGAACTGCCATCAAACCTTTTCTGAAAGGTTGGTGAGAAGAACTAACACACATGAATATGATAAGGTGATATCATATAGGATTGTGAACAGTTAGTATGAACAAAAGTTACGTGAGTAGTTGGTTGTTTTCCAAGGCTCCTTAACCACAAGCTCGATTAGCTAGCTTCTTCCTGAAGACAGATTCCACATAGAATGAGAATGTCCCCTCACTAATTCTAATTATGTGACTTTATCAATCTCAAGTGAATGTCCTACCTGAGGATAAAACCCTGAAGAAATGCTATTAGATAAATCAATAATAGATGCCAACAGTTGATAAAACTGATCCAATTATAGGGACAGAGACATTGGCCAGAAAAATAATAGTAATACGTATAACTAAAAAGAAATCCCACCATCGCTGAATCTAATTAGAGGGTCTACAGTCTGAGTGAGAAAAAAATAAAATAAAACATATACCTTTCTCTTCAGCTCCAAGAATGAGCAAACATCAGCAAACTTGCAACGATGGCAGATTTGTGCAACTGCCAACAGATATTTTTCAACGTCTTTTATTTCTTCCTGCCTTCCCACAACAGTACTGCACTATGTAGTCAACATCACAATATGGCTTTGCCTTCTATTCCAAGAAAAAGTCAGATCCATATGTTCGCTGGTTCTCTCTCTCTGTGATATCTCCTTTCTCTCGCACTCTCGTTTTCTTTTTCCTGTTGGTTTTACGGCCCAGCACTGCTAGTTTTATTCAACAACTAGAGAAAGATAATTTGACAGCTCTCTTCTACCGAAGCGTCCAGACCGACCTGCTTCGTTCCCTCCTCTCTCCCCAACCAGTGGCAGTAATAAAAGCTCAACAGCTCTAAAAGCAATCGATTCACAAACGGTGTGGGGCAATTACCATCCCGGATGACAGCAAAGACTTCCAGTAAAATAAAGGAAAGACAAATACAGCCTCTGCAGTGGGACCGGCCTCGGTTGCACACGCAGCGCTGGTCATAAAGAGGCACGAAGCAGTGTGTGGCGTGATGGAGGAGGTGAGTGGCTGGACAGTGAGAGACCTGGGAGGAGAGGGCACCTCCTCGGGCCCAGTGGATCATGGATACGCAGGTTGTTCCAAGACAACAGCCCTCAGCATATTTTACATTAGACCTGTGACCTCGTAATAGATTTTGATGTAGCTTTCCATATAAGGTTTCCTGCTGCACAATACTTTGTACTGCAAGCCCACCCACCCCTAGAAGGGAAGTTATGCTGAATCATTAGAGCATTCATTCATTCAGGGCTTCCGGAGCCCTGGAAGGGGCCTTAGGAACGTTTTTCGTAAACATTGTAAAGTAAGATATTTTAACTGCAGTAGGTGAAGACGACAATACCTCCCCCCCCCCCAGCCCCCCGACCTCCCCTCCATCACAAGTCCCCTCGTGTCGGGTGGTAATGAGGTGGCAGTCAACATCTGGGACCTAACGAATGGGAAGTCGAGCTGGGATACATTCAGTTCTTTGGAGGGATATCTTTGCGTATGCCACGATTATATCCTTGTAGAATTAACTTATTGCCCAGGGCTATATTACCCAGTAGTCTGCTCTGGTCATCCAGGACCAGAGTTCTTATCTTGACATAGGTTTGCCCAAAGTTGAAACCATCCTTAAAAATTCATTTGACTTGGTCAATATAAACTTGTTTAAACTATTAACAATAAAAGACATACAACGTTTGATCCACCAGGCTAGAGGAAAGACTGAATTAACTTTCTATTCTGTCTGCAGACAGTAATATTACAAAATTGTCATATGAAAAGGCATTCAAAGAGAACATAAATAATATCACAGGGAAAAGGTGTCATAAAAGTGTGTCAAGCAGTTAATTTAAAAATAGTATGCAATGGGGGAAAAGGGGGGACATCCGTAATATTCTCAATAATAAAGATAAAAATATATAAATAAAGTAAAAATAGTATGTCACTGTATGCATTTCTGTGATGTTTATATTTATCAGATTTAAAATTTAAAAAATATTTTTTTTTCCTTTATTGGTCTTAGAGAGACAGAGAGGAAGGGAGAGAGAGACAAAAACATCAATGAGCGAGAACATTGACTGGCTGCCTCCTGCATGTCCCTCACTGGGGATTTGGCCCACAACCTGGGCATGTGCCCTGACTGGGAATCAAACTGGTGACCTCTTGGTGTATGGGTTGACTGACGCTCAACCACTGAGCCACGCCAGCCGGGCTAAATTTTTTTAAATGTTTTATTATTTATTGTATCATTCTAAATCACACACACACACACACACACACACACACACACACACACACGTCGTATAAGCTTCAGGTCCCACAAAGTGGGGACCTTCTCCACAGGTTCTTTTCTCTTTAGTCCCATCCTCAGGAAAAATCTTGCTAACTCTTAGGTATTATTCCTTTCTGCCCTCTTTCTCCCCTTCAGAAATGCCAACTGGCCTGGGACCTCCATCATGAACACTTTGATCTAGTTTACACAATGGCCAACCAAACACAAAGATTTAGAGTAAAAAATCTACCCAGTTTATGTTTTCATACAAAACTTTGCACACTACTCATAACATGAATACTGATGAAAAATGCAGCATTTCCCAAAGTGTGTTCAAGTTTTTTCAGTGCTCTGTAGAGCTACTTTTATTTATTTAGGTAAATAAAGCTGATGGGCTGCCGATGAGTTCTGTGAACCGCGGGGTTTGGGGAACCCCAGGTGTGTAGGCTGGAAGGGATGGGGAGGGAGTTCTTCACTGCAGGGAATTTCAGTCTTCAATATGTTAATTGGTATGATGGATATCCAAGAAAAAGGACATAGTATTCAATATTTCCAAAATTTATTTGATTAAGATTTTTATTTTTTTATGAAAAGGAGAAATTGTGTGTGTGTGTGTGTGTGTGTGTGTGTGTGTGTACCATTCTGTTGGAAAGAGAACAGGCAGAGACCTGGAAATCAGTAGGCCAAGTGTATAGCAAAATGTTATCAGTTTTACTACCAATCTCAAGACATCGATACATTAGTATAGCACGTAACACATTGCAATGAAGTGATAGGAATCTATCTCCTTTGGGTCATGAGCCCATCCCAGCAAAGGACACGACTTCACTGTCTGTCTGCTGTTTGGTTATACCAGCCATTAGGAACATACAGGCGACTGCAGTCTGTTATAGTCAGGAGAAGATGGTAATAAGTAGAACAAAACATGAAATAGAATTCCTTACACACCGATATGGCAGAGCAATCACTGTGTTCGCAGAGCGAGTGAGGGGAGGTCAAGCCCAGCCACAGAAAGGAGGTCACCTTTGGGTTGGGCCAAAGATACAACCTGGACAAGTTGAGTCAGTCAGCAGCGAGAAGGGGGTGAAAGGATCTCAGGGACAGAGAAGCATGTGCACAGAAGCACGGAATCACGTGTCTTATTGACATCCATACACCGTGTTTCTGATGTAATGACGAAGGCATAATACGGGCTCAAACATGTTTGCTAAAATGAAGCCATTTCATCTTTCTATCCATCCACTCAGGAAGCATTTCCTTTACTCCGTTTGCCCGTTTACAAAGTGGTGATTATGCAGGCCTCGCAGGGCATAACACATACAAAATGGCACTTAGGAAATGAATTTACTGAAGGAACGGAAGATCTCGGTCATGCTTGTAGAGGCCGGCTCTAACAATAGGTGTTACACAATGGCCCACTCTGCCACTGATGTTCCGTAAAAGCCAGGCATTTTTCTCTCCTCCTAGCCACTGTGGATTAAAACAGTGCCTGTGGGAGATAATGGGATCATGTTCCCAGTCCACCTCCACGCGGCCGCTGACAAGAGGGGCCTGAGTTCCAGAGCAATCCGCATTTCCCTTTCCAGTCTCCACCGAGGTGGACTGAAAGGTAAGGACGCAGCCCGTGACAGCAGCAGCCAGAGGCAGAGATGACACATTTCTAGCATTCTTTGAGTGGGGTAATTTGGCTGGAAAAACCACTGTAGAGAAAAGCTGAGAAATGATGGTCTGTGCACAGAGCAACTTGGCAAGGTGAAACTATGTAAGGTAGAATGCTAATGTGCATTTATTTCCCTGGCTTCAATGAAACAGGCTTTTGTGGTTTCTTAGCTGAAATAAAGAGAAACACAATTTAGAACTATACTATGCCTTTGAACATGCTGTTCTTCTACCTGGAAGGCCTCCTCCATCTATCTTCTCAATCTGGCAAACTCCTAGACATCCTTCATCACCTGCTTCAGACCTCACCATACAGCAGGCAGAGCAAGTGAGAGAGTGGTTCTGTCCTGCATGCTCCCTTTGTTTATTTATTTATTTTTCCTTTATTGATTTTAGAGAGAGAGGAAGGGAGAAGGAGAGAGAGATCGATCAGAGAGAACATCGATTGGCCGCCTCCTGCATGCCCCCCACTGGGGTTCAGGCCCACAATCTGGGCATGTGCCCTGACCGGGAATCGAACCAGCGACCACCTGGTGCATGGGTCGACGCTCAACCACTGAGCCACACCGGCCAGGCACTGCATGCTCCCTTGATAAGGTATGTATGTCCCTATTATTCTAGAATAAACTCGTGCTGTAACTTTATCAAAGACGTAGATTCTGAGGACCGTAGGTCATGGCAGACCTCATCATTCCCCAGATCTCCAGTACCTCATATACCGACTACCACTGATGCAAACTCGGTTAGTGGCACCCTTTCTTGGTATTACTTGGCAGGGTGGTATATAAAGTACAGAAAGGAGCCAGCTGAGTTTCTGACATTGTGTCTATTCAATGAGTCCAACCTTGCCATAGTCCTACCGTTCCCCACACACCCTCCCCTAGTGATTTGGTTTTGTTTGCTGTTTACTTGTTTTTTGTTTGTTCGATATTTGTTTTTTCCACATCATGTTTTAAAGAGAATGCCCTCTCCTGTTTTTTTCTACCCATTCAAATATCAGCAATGGTCAAGGCCCAGGTTGGAAATTGCCTCCTCTGAGGCAACTATGGAATGGGAGAAAATATTTGCAGCACATATGTCTGATAAGGGATTAATGTCCAAAATATATAAAGAACTCATACAACTTGACAGCAAAAAAATTTTTTTTTTATTTAAAAAATGGGTAGAGGGAGTAAATAGAGATTTTTTTTTCCCCCAAAGAAGACATACAAATGGCCAACAGATTCATGGGAAGATGCTCAACATTACTAATCATCAGAGAAAAGCAAATCAAAACCACAATGAGATCACATCACACCTGTTAGAATGGCTATCATCAAGAAGACAAGGGAGCCCTGGATGGTTTGGCTCAGCATTTGCCCTCAGACCAAAGGGTCACGGGTTTGATTCTGGTCAAGGGCATGTACGTGGGATGCAGGTTCAATCCCCAGCCATGGTGAGGGTCGTGCGGAGGCAACCAACTGATGTGTCTCACTCACGTCAATGTTTCTCTCACTCCCTCCCCTCTTTCTCCCTCCCTTCTGTTCTATCTAAAAATCAATGGAAAAATATCCTCAAGTGAGGATTAGCCCAAAAGTAAAAAATAAAAGAAGACAAGTGATAACAAGTATTGATGAAAACATTTAAAAAATTTAAAAAAAAAAAAAAAAAAAAGCCCAGCTGGTGTGTCTCAGTGGTTGAGCGTCGACCCATGCACCAATAGGTCGCCGGTTCAATTCCCAGTCAGGGCACATGCCCAGGTTGTGGGCCCGATCCCCAATGGGGGTCATGCAGGAGGCAGCCAATCGATGTTCTCTCTCATCAATGTTTCTATCTCTCTCTCCCTCTCCCTTCCTCTCTAAAAATCAATAAAAAAATTTTTTTTGAGAAAAGGGAACCCTAGTGCACTGTTGGTGGAAATGTACATTGGCACAGCAACTGTGGAAAACAGTATAAAGGTCCCTTAAGAAATTAAAAACAGAACTACCATATGATCTAGCAACCCCACTTTTGAGCATATATATCCAAAGGAAATAAAAACAGAATGTTGAAGAGACATCTGCACCCCCATGTTTATTGCAACACTATTCACAGTAGTCAAGATATGGAAACAGACTAAGTGCCCGTCACAGGATGAATGGATGAAGACTTGCTACATATACACACACAAATGAGAAAGAAGGGCATGTTGCCGTGTATGACAGCATGCATGGACCTTGAGAGCATTATACTAAGTGAAATAAGTCACAGAAAGACAAATACTATACGATTTCAATCATATATGGAATCTAAAGAAGCCAAACTTTTAGGAAAGAGAGTAGAATGTAGTTACCAGTGGCTAGAGAGTGGGGGAAATGGAAAGATATTGGTCAAAGGGTACACACTTCCAATTACAAGGTAAGTTCTAGGAATCTAATGCACAGCACTGTGAGTAAATGCATTATATACTTGAAAGTTGTTAAGAGAGCAGATCTTAAATGTTCTGTCAACAACAACAAAATGGTAATGTGTGACATACTGCTGGAGTTAACTAATGCTACAGTGGTAATCATTTTGCAATGTAAATTGTATTAAGTCAACACATTGTATACCAGAAACTTACACAATGTTTTATGTCAGTTATATCCCAATAAAGCTGTGGGGAGTGGGGGGATCGCCACATCTTTGAAGACGTCCTGAAGGGCTACTACAGACCTTACTAGGGTTTTCTCTGTGCAAGTCATAAAACATTATCTGTTACGACTGTCAATAGCACCGGACAGATGATGTCCACGTCCATGTGAATCAGACAGACCACTCACAGTGCATCAAATGAACTCCTTGGAGAAGAAAAGAATGCAGGGCACATCATTGTATTGCTCCCAAAACAACAGCAGCTTAAAAGTGGGTATGACTACCACGACCGGGAGACTAGGAATCTATTTTACTGGAATGTTACCAAAATGTCTAAATTAAAATACCATAAACGTCTCCTCTACAATGCCTGCAGCCTCGCCTAACCTCTAGAATTCTCCTAAGAAGCACTTTCACTGTGGGCTGGGCACCACGGGACGCTGTGTGCCTTCCACAGAAGACTGGGGCTGCTGGCTTTTTCCTACTCGCTCATCAGGACGCCCACCGCTGACAGTCCCGTTGTCTCTCCCACCTGCCTGGCGCCCTATAAGCACTGACTGCTGGATCATTTCCCAGATGACTTCTAACACATCTCTATAGCAAGGACCAAAGTAAGCAAATAAAAATGGAAACCACACTCTTTTCAGTGTCACCGTGAATTGCTGGAGGAAATGCCTCACTTTTCCGACCAGTAGGAAAGAAGTCTGATTATAGCACATTCAATAAGGAACAAAAACAGCACCAAGAATCGTCTGGCGATTAATAGAGTGGTTAATGTGTTTTGGCAACCTTGGTGTCCATTTCCACGCCAATGCCAGCACCTTCATTTCAGACACCCTGTTTTCTGCTTCCCCTCCCCAAGATTTCAAGCACCACCCTACTAGCTGCTCTTGTTAACTTTATTCTACAGAGAATAATAAAGCTCAGAGGTGTTAAGTAATTACCAATTACCTACATTCATACAACCCCATACTCTTTCCAGAATACTAGGCTGCTTCCCACTGTAACAGGCAGTCAGTCATCAAACCTGCACAGCGTATGGACTGGCAATAAGAAGGACATTGAATATTACATGCAAAGTAGCTATAATAGTACCTGGCTCATAGCAGCCCCCCAAAAGATGTGAGTCGCTTTCCCTACTTCTTGCCTTCTAGTCAGTACATTTTGCTATTTTGATTCAATTTGGAGAAACACATTTTGAACCAACATCATATATCTGGAAATAAAGGCCCTGAAGCATTCTTAGCTACAAAGTAGAAAGAATACTACAAGTTGGGCTTTGTCATTTCTAATGCATCTCTGGAAGGACAAAATGTAACGCTGTACACCAGGACCACAGGCTCTCTGTCCAAGTACCTGGGGACATCTGGACAAAAAACAGTGGAAACCAGGTGTCACCTGGGTGTTGCAGGAGAGCAGACAGCTATTGTCCCTTGGTATTGTAGCTTCTTCTGTGATCAAATGGCAACACCCTGGTGCATTTGCCACAGGCTGTGCACTTAGCCATGCCCAGAAACACTAGAAGTTTCCCCGGGGATATATTAACCCTCCTCCCTGCATCTCCCAGGGTTTAGTAGTCCCCTCCCACCTTGAGTGCTTCAGTTTCACTGAGACCGGCTTTGGTCCAAAATCCAGCCCTTCTCCAAATGCCCTTGGGGCTGCACTAAATGCTGGCCTCCATGTCTGTCTACAGGAGGATGGACAGCTCACCAGCTCAAGCTGCAGCCCAGGTGCCTCTAAGACTCTGAAGGAAAAAAAAAACATAATCCTGGTGTGTGAGAAATCACCATCCAGATTTTTTTTAAAGGAGAGAAGGAATGAGGGAAAAACATTTGGATAGAGTAATCATAGCCAATGTTACATTAAAGCTGCATTCCACACAATACCCTCAACATAAACTACTGTTGCATCTCTTGGTCCTAGTGGGAGACCATGTCCCCTTAGATCAGACTATTTGAATTTGTTTTTCTTAATATTTGTATGCTTTTTTAAAAATTATTTTTATTAATTTGTTTTTGTTACAGATGTTTCTCCTTTTCCCCCCATGGACACCCTCCTCCCCATCCCCCCCACCCCATCCCCAGCTTTGTTGTCTATGTCAATTGGTTATGCATACATGTATATAAGTTCTGTGGTTTGTCTCTTCCCCCTCAACACTCCCTCTTCTGAGGTTTGTCAGTCTGTACCCTACCTCTATGTCTCTGGGTCAATTTTGTTTATCAGTTTGTTTAGTTCATTATATTCCACAAATAAGTGAGATCATGTGATATTTGTCTCAGTGATCCCACTTCTAGGAATATACCCTAAGAAACCTGAAACACCAATCAGAAAGAATATATGTACCCCTATGTTCATAGCAGCACTATTTACAATAGCTAAGATCTGGAAACAACCCAAGTGTCCATCAGTAGATGAGTGGATAAAAAAGCTGTGGTACATGTACACAATGGAATACTATGCAGCTGTACGAAAGAAAGATCTCTTATCCTTTGAGGTGACTTGGAGGGACCTGGAGAGTATTATGCTAAGCCAAACAAGCCAAGCAGAGAAAGACAAATACCACATGATCTGCTTTTTTTTTTTTTTAACGTTTTTATAAACAATCTCCTAACCATCACTCTTCCTCTCTCTCCCTCAAAGATGATCCAAATTCTGAGCAGAAGTTTAGGGGCCAGGAAGTGTATGTGTAAGAGCCCGTATGTGTAAGAGCCTGTGTGTGTGTGTGTGTGTGTGTGTGTGTGCGCGCGCGTGTGTGTGCATAGAAGAGGTGTAGATAAGCTAATGTTTATTAAGCATCTCTTAAGATGCATGCACTATTTTCAGAGGTTTAAAATGAACCTTTTCTTAACAATTCTAGAAAGTAGTTATGTTCTTGCCCATTTTAGAGTTGCAAGAATCCAGACTCAGTGTGCAAGTAACTTCTTGAATGTCACACAGCTCCTAAATGCTTGAACTGGGGCTCTAACCCATGTCTGACTAACGTACTTTTAAATTGAGAGGTTCCTCCTCCAGTTTATAAGATAAGCTACTTGTAGATGGTGGGCAAGAGGAGTGGAAACAGTGTGTTAGCTCACTGCTGCATGATTGGCGATTGGGGAAGATTAAAGAGAAAACACTGAATCCAGGGAGATTTCCCCATCTCTCCCCTGACAAAACGTCACTTTGTGCATGCCAGTTATTCTACGTGTTGATCACAGTGGTGTCCAACCTTGGGACAAGGTTAGGTAATAAAGTCAGCATAGAAGATCACTGAGTCAAAACTGTCTTTGAAAATATAACTGGTTCATGGAATACAGTGCAGTGTCACCGCTCAGTAAGCCCGATATTGGCATTCTTCCTTTAGCAGACATTTCTGTTTCTTTGGTTGGGCACCAGGTAAAGCTATTTGCTTGTGTTTAGAGATCATGTTGCATGAAAATATGTACTGTATCTTTAAGGACTAGAATCCTACTTTACTCAGAGAGGAGAGATGCTCAGCCTTGGGAGGCCTGTAGGAATGTAGAAATTGAGGGCTTGACAGATTTAAGCCTCCCATTCACTCTGACTTCCAGGCACAAGCTCACTGAAGGAAAGTGTGGTTATAAATGCCACACTATTTCAATTATACTTGGGTGTTCTCTCACTGGAACTCCGTCTCTCAGCATCTCCCCATCCCTCCTCCCCTGCATCGTTGAGGTTGCATGAGTCAAAAACATATTATGCTGCAATTCCACTGCATTCACGTAGAGAGAGGAGTCACAGGCAATGCAAATTCCAAATAAGAGGTCATCAAAGACTCTTTCCAATTAGCTCTGGAAAGCATGGGCTGTGTACATAATCTCTATTTGAACAGAGGTGCTCTGGTGTCTGGTGGATATCCAAGGCTTCCAATGAATCAGTGAACGCACTCTGTTATTGCCCAAATCCCCTCTAGCTCCCCTCACCCCTCCTTATTGGTTCCCTCCTCACTGTCTTCCACTCTGTGAGCCTTGTCCCCTCTGAGCACCAGTATTCTGTAGAAATGGCCCCTGCTTATGCTTGCTGGTTCCCAAATTCCCCAGAGAGAAGGGACCTCATGAGTGAACCATAGCTTGAAGTCATCTCCTTCAGCTTAGGAGGCATCTCATGTAACTAACAAGGGAACGGATAATGTCAACATAATTTGAAGCAAGATTTGGCTTGCTAATGAACTGAATTTAGATGCTTCAATATTTATTCCCTCCTTAGTATGCTCAGTGTGTGTGGCACCAGCAGCATTGCTGGTATTCGAAGGTAAGTTCCTGGAGGCCCTATGCAAGGTATTCCCTTCATTTTGCATAGCGTCAAAAGATCAATGTCGTAGTCATCGCTGTTCATGGTCACGCCTTCAGAGAAAAGATTACGGCAGGATTTTACACTGCAGGATGTAATTAAAGGCACCGATGTTTTATAAGAGCACCCGATCTTCAGAAACCAAAGGTTTCGTGTCTCAATCTCCCAGGTTGAATATGTGTGCATGTCAGGGGTGAATGTGGTCATTGGCCCATGTTTTTTATAGCCTTGCACAGAACCTTTTCTACAGGCAGGGCTCAACCAGCGTTTCTTGAATGAACAAATGGGAATTGGATCATTAAAAAGGAAGTTGGTAAATTAGGGGATGGGTTGATCGATATTTGATTTCCAGCCGGGGCCAGAGCTTTTCCTGGTGTTTTACAACTCTGTATTATTCAAGCTTGGCTGCAATGAACGGCCATTTCATCCAGCGCCTCATTCCTCTCCCTGTCTGAGCCTGCTCCTCTCCCTACCGCAGAAGCAAATGAGCTCCAGCCTTTTAAAAGTGAATAATAAACACTCAACCTGTCGGGCTTTGGCTGGGGTTATTGATGGGGAATGACTTGATGAAGAGTCCTTGCTTCAGTGATAAACTTGTATATCAGAAAGTAAATCTAGTGGAAAAGAAAATCTATCCACCACGTGCCCTAGCAGTCGGAAGACTTATATTGACAGTAAGGATTCATTTTCTTAATTCTGAGTAACTCTGAGCCTTCTTTCTTTGTACCCAATCTTTTGCTCCTCTCATACCCCTCCCCCCGCAAAGGTGATATCACATGTTTACTGATGACAGTCACGCCGTGGTGCACTTACAAATCACTTTTTTACATCTTTGAAACTCAAACATCTTACATATGCTAACACCTCAATCAGACAAACACCCCAGGGACATATTTATCATTAAAGGTAATTCATTAAACTGAAACACAAAGTTTCTATTTATTTACTTTTAACTGGTTTTACACTGCAGTACCAAAATGAATCTCAGGATTTCAGGAAATAATAATACCATTGATAATATTTCTACTATGGTTCTGGCATATTCGTCCTATTTAATTTAAGCAAAAACAATAACACGAGGAAAACACTTTCTCTATTTAAGAAGAAAGGAATGTATGGCTCAGCCCTTGGTAACTGGCCAGACGTCTGCAGCCAGGAAGTCCAGGGCAGGTACTGGAACTCGGCTTTGCGTTATTACAAAGCCCACGGTTTTTTCACTCACAGTCACACTTCCTGTGCAGGCCATGGAAAAGTAGTTTACGGGTGTGGATGAAGAGCTCATATATTGCATTTGAACATATTTGTATCAACTTACGAGACTCCATTTCTTGATGTGAAAAGAATTTATACAACCTCTCCAAACAGAGTGACTGGGAATGTGGTAGGCAGAATCACGGCTCCCGCAAAGACATGCCTGAAACCTGTGACCACGTTCCCTTCCGTGGCTCAGGGGAATCAAGGTTGCTACTCACCTGACCTGAGGATAGGGAGGGAGAGCATCCTGGACAGCAGTGTGGGCCCGAAGCAATCAGAGGGTCCTGTTCTCTCTACTTCAGGCCATTGCTAACAAGGGATGCTGGTGAGGAGAGCCACTGTCATCATATCTCCCCACACTTGCTTGTATGTTACCTTGGCTTCTTTTTTCTAACTACCCCTTACATGTTCATATCATGCTCTCGCTGAATTCACAAAGATCTCAAAGGCGAGGAGCGTGGGCTCGGTCTGCTTCACGTAACTAACATTGTGCTGTCTGTCTAGCGTTTGTGTAGTGACTCAGCCCTGCTCCGAAGCACCGTCACTGCTTAGCAGAACCGGAAGCCCAGCTGCGCCCCGACTTCAACTACCCTACACCCCTGGGGGCACTGTGACACGGGAGAGTACTGTCATTGGCCTTGCCTATCTTTTTCATTTGTTTTCTCTTCTTGGCGTGAGATGAATGATGGTCTAAACCATGAGCCCAAAGAGCTTCTGTGTAGGTACTGGGAAGCAGAGGCATCAGACCTCAGTACCCTTCGCTCAAGGTTATGAAATAACGGCCTCCGAGCACATGGTTTGGTCTGGCCTCCCAAGGGCTTTCTTAGATGCCCATATTTAAAGTGTGGGGCAACCCTGGCCCTGGCCAGTTTGACTCAGTGGTTAGAGTGTCGGCCTGCAGACTAAAAGGTCTCAGGTTCAATTCCGGTCAAGGGCAGGTACCTGGGTTGCAGGTTCGATCCCTAGCCCTGGTTGGGGTCGCGCATGAGGCAACCAATTGATGTGTCTCGCTCACGTTGATGTGTCTCTCTCATATTGGTGTTTCTCTCCCCACTACCTTCCACTGCCTCCAAAAATCAGTGGGAAAATATCTTCAGATGAGGATTAACAGCAACAACAACAAAAAGGTTGGGGCAACCCTAGACCCACATCCCTGAATGAGTGGCAGCTGAGCGGCTGCCGTCCCCTGTAGTTGGGGCCTGTACTCTCCAGTTTGCCATGGAGCTGGCTCACTCAGGGACGTGGCCTGTCTGGTCCCTATGAGAACTTGGGCTTGCACCCATTCCCAATGTGTTTATGCCCATCTGCATGACCTCCAAGTTTTCAAGGTCTGAGCTGGCCTGTGCCAACCATGGCACACCCAGTGCAGCCTACCCTCCCGGCAGTGCCTTCGGTCACAGCCAATGCGAGCTCCATCACCCTGATTCCTGAGGAGCACACCTGGCCCGCTGGCATTTCCACCAGGGAGACCACTGGCCTCGGAATTGCTCAAACATCCACCTGTCAGTCAGGGAGCTCCAAGGAGAACAAGCTTGGGGGACACTGGGAAGCCTCACGGACCACCTCTCCCCTTGGCGTTGATCTCCCAGCAGAATATCAGAACAAAAAGAGGCTGTGAGGTCTCACTGTGTGTAATTAAACTTGCTCTCAATCTAACAGGATGCTGATCTGTGTCATCAAAGGTGCCAAATCCGCATGTTGCACCTGATAAGTGACGTTCCAGGTGAGGACAGAGGAATAATTGCTTCCTGACCTGAACTGCCAATAGGCTGATGCCTTAGAAGACACCTGCCTGTGTTTATGATGGATATCCCAGCCTTTAGGTACAGGGGTGGCACCTGCCAATGCGCTGTGCTGAGCCATGTCCCTTGCTAGGAGTCCACAGAAGCCAGTGTCGCAGGCTAATTATAAGTTAGAGGAGAAAAATATTTCCTTTCAACTAAATGTCTCTGCCGTTAATTTTAGACTGTCCTTTCCCCTTGAAAGTGCAGGAGGAAAGCCTCACTTTTGACATTTGTCATTTCCAGGAGCTCCATCATATTATACTTCTTTTCTGGCCAGACTAAAAAAAAAACACTCACCTTTTTCAAGTTCCCTCACAGAGACGCTGGCTCGAGGTTTGGCTGGCTCTTCCTGACTTCTGTGGCCCTGTGCTATTTCTGCCTTCCTCTGAAAAGAGAAATCTCGAACAGCGAAGGCTGCCTGTTCTGAAGAGACCTTTGCCAAGAGGGTGTTTGGGGCTCTTTCCCGTGTTTATTTTCCGCTAAAGAGAACTACATTGGACTCACTTCTCATATTGAAATAGTTGGAGCACCCCGGGGAAAGCAAGGGAGAGGGTGTGGAGAGCGGCCACAGGGTCTTCCTTCGCAGGGATGAGGTTGGGTCAGGCCTCCCGGGGAGATGGAAGGGGACGCTGTTCCCGCTGTTAGATGAAACAGCGCACAATCCAGGAGCCTTTCCTTCTCTCCTCTTGTCTTTATTTTTATTTTTTTTTCTTTATTGATTTTAGAGAGAGGAAGGGAGAGGAAGAGAGAGACAGAAACATCGATAAGAGAGAACATCGACTGGCTGCCTCCTGCACGCCCCCCACTGGGGATCGGGCCCACAACCCGATCAGGGCATGTGTCCTGACCGGGAATTGAACCGGCGACCTCTTGGTGCATGGGTCGACGCTCAACCACTGAGCCACACGGGCGCGACACTCCCCTTGTCTTTTTTTTTTGAATCCTCACCCGAGGACATTTTTTCATTTTTTGTTCAGATAGAGTGGGAGGGAGAGAGAGGAAGAGAGAGAGAGAGAGAAACATCGACGTGAAAGGGACACATCGAGTGGCTGCCTCCCGCACGACCAACCAGGGCCGGGGACAAACTGCAACCGAGGTGCATGCCCCTAGCGGGAACCGAACCCAGGTCTTTCTGGACCACAGGCCGATGCTCTAACCGCTGAGCCAAACCGGCCAGGGCTCCCCTTGTCTTTAAAATAGATGCTGTCCACCTGGCGGCTCAGAAGTAAGGGGCGTCTGAAGGAACTCCCATAAACAAAGGCAGAGTGCTCTTTCCAGAAAATTGTGTGACTTTTATCATGGCTTTTAAGAAACAGTCTGAACGTTTTGGTTGACGTACTTCATTATAACTGCTGGAATTTTAGGTTTGGTTGCTTTTCTAGTTTGGTATTGAGAAAGAAAAACCAACAGAAAGAGCAGCCCCTGAATCTGGAACGTGACCTGGTGCCCTCAGCTAGACCATGTCATTCTCCAACTGGACGAGGGCAATGCCACAGAACACCGATTTCAGACAGGTCACTCTGAGGCCATGATCAAGTGAGACAAAAGAAAGTGACTTCTTCATTTTGTCTGTGCACAAAAAAATCTAATTCCCATGCCCTTCCTTGTGTTCCCGTAAGAGCCTATGCTTTCTTCTGTCCTGGCTGTTTTACTATTACTGTGCTATAATCCTGGTTTACCTGTTTGTCTACAGCCCACCTACGAGGCTGTCACACCTTAGGGTAAGGACATGCCATTTATCTCTTCGAGATTTATATACACAGTGCCCAGTACACAATAAATGAGCTGAACGAATGAATGGATGGATGACTTCTTCTGTTCAGAACAGTGTTTCTTGTTCCTTAATCCTTGAAAGTAATCCTTTTAAAGTATCTTTTAACCACTTCAGGGTATTTGGACTATAATAGGGGAAATGAAATATTCCCAGAAGCCTGGAAAGACTGCTCATATTCAGCAGAAGAGTGGTTGTCACAAACTAAAACACAGTCCTCCTGTGAAGCACATTTCAGCACAAGCTAGTTGAGCGTTGGCTCATTTGGAGAACTCAGGGGTCACCGTGCGCAGCGGGTGGCTGTGTTGCATGTATCTCATTCCACATGCCACCCCACTGGGCCCTGGATGGCACCAGCAGGTAGCTGAGGACGTAATACATTCTGGATGCATACGGCATACCTTTCATGGCTTTGTGATACTGGCACCCCCAACTCAGCAAAGTAGACCTGCTTTAGAAGTCAGTCACGATGGGTCCTGGAGAAACCAGAGCCTCTAAATCACACAGGCCTGCTCTTAAATCCTCAGTGTCACCACTGAGCAGCTGCTCAATGGACCTCAGTTTTTTCAAGTGACACTGATACTTTTCACCACGGGATTAGAGATGATAAAATATATCAAGTGCCTAGTGACAGGCAATAACACCATTTGTTTTAGAAAGGTATAACACCTCCTACTGGAAATCCAAAGTGCATGTTTCCCAGATCAGTTCGGAAGAGGAGAGAAAACAAATCTAAAAATAGGGGAAGAAGAGCTTCTTCGCATCCTTGAAGCAGAGAGCCCCAACCTTTTCCCCGGGAGGTTTCAATCACGAGTTCCTGTTTTAATTGACTCCGTAACCGATTCATGCCTTGCGCTCCAGCACACTTGCTCTCCGAGACGCCAGGCGGGAAGGAGCTTTTAAATCAGTCAGCGAGCATAATGAACTCCAATTTTCCTTCGACAAGGGCAAAATTACAAACGTGCTTTTCACTTCCAGACAATTAATTAATTTGTTTACACGATTTCTTTGCTTTGTTTTATTTCATAATTCCTTCCTCTCCACTTGCCTCATCTCAAGGGTTTATTATTAACTTTTTCAGGGGTTCCTCCAGGGCAGAGCCGAGTATAATTTAAGGGGCATTCTTTGCTTTAATGAATTTCGGATCGAGGGATGCAAGAATAAAATAGACCTCCAAACAAGCTCTAGGAGATAGTCAACAGTGTTCACAGTTACATTTCATAGTCTGCCTTTAAAGGTAAGATTACCACCTGGCCGGTGTGGCTCAGTGGTTGAGCATCGACCCATGCACCAAGAGGTCACCGGTTCGATTCCCGGTCAGGGCACATGCCCAGGTTGTGGGCCAAATCCCCAGTGGGGGGCATGCAGGAGACGGCCAATCGATGTTCTCTCTCTTATCGATGTTTCTATCTCTCTCTCCCTCTCCTTTCCTCTCCCTCTAAAATCAATAAAGAAATAAAAAAATAAAAAATAAATAAATAAAGGTAAGATTACCTGTTAGAGTACATCTCTAGTCTCAATGTCTAGAAAGGGTTAATGCTTCTTCCAGGACGTGTGGTCACAGGAAGATTCACATGTGGGTATGTTTGACAATATGAAAATGCCCCACAGGACCCAGAGTTTTCATCTTTTTGGGGTCCTGGGACATTTCCTAATTCATTTTCATGCAGATTGTTTTTGCCCAAATGATCAAGGCCCCATTTCCATCCTACACTCGTATCTGGGCATTTTCAACTGCTATTAAGCTACTCTTGGCAGGCGGGGTCTTTTCATGCTTTTTTCTCTTCTTGTTGTTTTTTTAAACATCGCCATTCTTTGGGTTGATTTGGGCTCTCCCATAAATCTGTGTTTTTAAATGCTGAATAGAATTCACACAGGTTCCCCTAGGAGAGTTTCATTTTACAGGGTGAACATAAAAAGCCATGCAAAGTTCCAAGCTCTGTGTCATTGAAAGAGTTCACACAGAGTTTAGTGGGGCTGGGTTTGAATGTTCATTTATTTCACCCATAGATACGGAGTCTGGTATAGAGAAGGCACCGTATGTCTAGGAAAAATAGGCACTTTAGATACAAGACCTCTTTTA
Source organism: Tadarida brasiliensis (assembly GCA_030848825.1). NCBI lineage: Eukaryota > Metazoa > Chordata > Mammalia > Chiroptera > Molossidae > Tadarida > Tadarida brasiliensis. The sequence goes on along the minus strand of CM061257.1, from coordinate 224,934,489 downwards.
ATTCATTAATTTAGCATTATTAATATTAGAGCTTTTGCACCGCAGACCTTATAACGAAGCAGCCAGAGGTAATAATTTACACAAAAGTGCCCTATTCTGTCCCATATCGTTTCCTGCCTGGCCACAGACCAAGCAGCCGACTCACGTATGCCAAGCGAAGTTCATACTAGTGGCCAGAAAGGTGATAAGTCACTGGCCTTCTCTAAGTTTCACAGTCTTCACCTGCGGTGTGACGCAAACACACGGGAATGACCTCTAAGCGCTCTTCCAGCAACCACGTGACACTGGGAGCTCCTTTACAATGTTCTCAACAGGAGATAGAAAAGAATGGGACGAAGAAGAAACCGAGAGTCCCTAACCCCAGGCTTTTCCCTTAGGAAGAAGAACTGTATATGAACGTAGGAAGCACAGTCACACATTAAGTACATGTATTAGATCTTAATTGCTACACGTTGTTATTAATTACTATTAATTACTATGAAGCATTAAGTAAGCTGAGGGTTTTTATTTAAGTTGTTTCCTCAGGTCTGGCTAATTAGAACTGACTGATCATCTATCTCATCTTTTGCCACTTTAAACATGTGTGGTCATAATTGGTGATTCATAGAATTGTCACATTAATCAACTATTAATCAGTGCAATGATCATTGGTGTGTAGCAAACTGATTTGGAAGGTGAGGGTATTTACGTGTTTTCAACCTCACTGAAGATAATCCATATGCCAAAAAATTTTGGATAGAACACTGGATTTGCCGGGACAATTTTTATTGCTTTCCAGATGCTGAAATACTCTTACATGAATGTGGAACCACCTGCCAAATTAAAGAGGTGGTAACTCAGTAGATAATCTGCTTCAGAGGATAACAGCATAACTTTCACTATCAAATACGAGATCTGAGCTGAACCAAGGTGAGCTCTGAAAACTCAAAATCACACCTCTTCTAAATGGCTGTTGAGAACAGTCAGAGCTGTTTCTCTTGGAAGTGAGTTTTGTCATTAGGGTAGAAGATGACAATTTGCACTGAATGGAAAAAGAATATCGGGGTAGAAACCACCATCCGTGTGCTCAGGGGGGCCGCACGCCCACTGGGGCAGAGCCTAGAGCTGGACTGCCTGCTTTTCACATGCTCTCCGCCACCTCCTAGGTATGCAATCACGAGCAAGCTCCTGAAGCTCTTTTTCCATTTTTAAATCTGTAAAGTGGTGATAATAACCATCACCAGTCACCAGGAAAATGCAAATTAAAACCACAATTAGATATCATCTCATGCCTGTTAGAATGGCCGTCATCAAACAGATGAGCTCAAACAAGTGCTCCTTGCAAGGTGTGCAGGGGAGTGACCCTCTGCACTGTTAGAGGGACTGCAAACTGGTGCAGCCACAGAGACAAACAGTACGCCGGTTCCTTCTGAAAATTAAACATGGAAAGAACTACCACATGATCCGGCAATGTTGCTACTGGAAATACATCCAAAGGAAGCAAAAACACTAACTCGGGAAGATGTCTGCTCCCCTGTGTTCATAGCAGCAGCATTTAGAACAGCCAAGACATGGAAGCTACCTAAGTGTGTGTAGATGAATGACTCTCACGGCTTCATAGCCATCTCTGTCTCTCTCTCTCCATCCATAATGGAATATTATTCAGACATAAAAATGAGAAAATTCTCATTTTGGACAACATGGATGGACCTAGAGGCATTATGCTAAGTCAAAAATGTCAGATAGAAAAAGACAAATACTATATGATTTCAATTATAAGTGAAATCTAATTTTTATTCATTTATTTATTTATTTATTTTCCCACTGATTTTTAGAAAGTGTGGGAGGGAGGGAGAGAGAGAGAAACATCAATGTGAGAGAGACATGTCAGTTCATTGCCTCCCGCGCGACCCTGACTGGGGCAGGGGATGGAATCTGCAACCCCAGGCATGTGCCCTTGACCAGGAATCGAACCCATGGCCTTTGGTCTGTAGGCCAATGCTCTAACCACTGAACCAAACCAGCCAGAGCTAAAATCTAATTTAAAACAAACAAACAAAAATCACCAAACTTATAGAGAAATGTATCAGATTTGTTGTTACCAGAGGTGGGGAGTGATTGAAAGAAGGTAGTCAAAAGGCACAAAATTCTAGTTATAAAATAAATCAGTACTAGGAATGTAATATATAGTTTACACTGCTGTGTGACATATAGGAAAGTTGTTAATAGAGTAGATTCTGCCCGGCCAGTGTGGCTCAGAGGCTGAGCATCAACCCATGCACCAAGAAGTTGCCAGTTCAGTTCCCAGTCAGGGCACATGCCCAGGTTGTGGGCCCGATCCCCAGTGGGGGACATGCAGGAGGCGGCCAGTCGATGTTCTCCTTCATCGATGTTTCTATCTCTCTCTCCCTCTCACTTCTTCTCTCTCTAAGAATCAATAAAGAAAAAAAAATTTAAAAAAAAAAGAGTAGATTCTAAGAGTTCTCATTATAAGGACAATTTTTTTCTTTTTACTGTATTTATATGAAATAATGGTTTTAACTAAACCTGTGTTGGTAATCATTTCACAATATATGTAAATCAAACCATCATGTTGTACACCTTAAACTTACACAGTGCTGTATGTCACTTATTTTTCAATAAAACTGGAAAATAATTTAATGGAGATAATACAATCTACCTCATAGGAGTTTGGTGAGAAGTAAATAAGCTAAAATATGTACGACATAAAGTATCATACATGGCATTTGGTAATCACTTGACAAATATAAGGAATTATTATTACCTAGTTTCTTATGATGAACAGATGAAGACTGGGCTCACCTAATTGAGACACCCTTATACTTCAGCAGAGTTCAGTGATAGGTTTTCTCTTTTTATGATAAAAAGTCAGGAATAGAATGAATGGTCCCTAATTGGGGAGATTTTGAGGACTGCTAGGAAACTCTAATAGACACAGCCTCCCCAAAGAAGACATTTTGGGGTAGGCAGAACTCCCTCAAATGCACATGCGTTTATTAATTCAACAAATATCTGCTAAGAGTGCCAATCATTTTAACAGTTTCTTCTCAAATTTCTGTGAAAATAGTAACACACTTGGGTGAGGACATGGGAAGAGTGGGGGAATGCAGGAATAGTCACATCGGTGCATCTGGATACCTAGAACCATGGTGTTTCTCTACCTTTTTACATCAGAACAGAGATAGAAAATGGTAACCTCCTCAGAGCACACTGGGGTGAGCAGACAAGGCTGCCTGTGACTCATGATGACTGTCTAGGCAGTGGTTCCCAACCTTCCTAATGCTGCGACTCTTTAATACAGTTCCTCATGTTGTGGTGACCCCCAACCATAAAATTATTTTCGTTGCTACTTCATAACTGCAATTTTGGTACTGTTATGTCTTAGGCGACTCCTGTGAAAGGGTCGTTTGACCCCCAAAGGGGTCGCGACCCACAGGTTGAGAACCGCTGGTAGAGTATCTGGCCTCCTTCATCAACACACCATCATAGGCTGAGAGGATGGAGATCTCAGCACACACAGTTTCATGCTGACATGTACTGGTTGGGGAGTTCTGGCCTTAGGGATTTTTATGAAGGTCCAAGGCAGAGAAGAACTTCAGTATTTCTCATTTTCTTTTTAGACTAGCATAGTTGTTTCATAACTTAGTTTCTAAATATTATAATTAATGGTCTATTTACAGAATCACATTTCAATATCAGTAGAAACATTCTTGTTGCAATAGTCAGGATAGGTCATGCTATGCTGCAGTAACAAATTAAGCATCTGTGGCTTACCACACACACACTTAATCTCGCACTCAAGCTTATTTCTTGTTCATGGAAATGCTACTGTGGGATGGTGCCCTGCCAGCATCTTATTCAAAACTCTCAGTCACACAAATTCTGTAAATGTCAGAGAAGAGATGACAGGGAAAGAGAGAGATGGAGGAAAAATGGAGATGACTGTAAGCTGCAGCCTAGAAGTGACATGTTTCACTCCTGACAATTTCCTCCAAAAATCTAACAGCAATGGAAGCCTGTGAATGTAGAAGAACATAGAAAATTGGTGAGCAATGTCTTCCTCATTTAATCAAAGTACTCTCAAGTTTTAGATCATATGTTACGTTCTGATACCTTAGTAACTTCCGTTGCTTTTCTCTTAGCAAATCATACCTCAATGGGGAAGAAGCTGGCTAAGTACAAAATATTACAGCATAAATATATCTAGTTATTTGTGCTAAAAAAATATTAAACTAAGTATCATGGTGTGAGCCCATCTTACAGCTACAGTGAAACATCTTTGGTGGTTTTATTGATCATGAAGGATCGTGCCCTAGATAGAAACAACCCTATCATTTTCTTAATCCTGTATTCATATTGCTTTTCTTCTGACCTTATTGGTGTATGTTAAACCTCGATGTAGCATTTTCTGCAAAATTACATCAATATTTCCCTTTTTCCATAAGCATGCTGTGTAAAATGTGAAAAGTTGGCATAAGTTGAGCCATTTTTAAAATGGAGCCACAGCAACCGTTCCAGAGGAACTGACTTGCATGTTTTGCTCCTTGATGGTCTGGACTATTTGAACTGGGCCAGACCTTTAAACTGGCTCAAATCATCGTTGTCTTCCAAACAACTCTTTGTTAAACTAATAGGAAAGTAGAAACCCTCATCACAAGGACTAATGTTCATAAACTCTCTGTTTGGAGAGAGAATCAGGAACCAATCATGTATCGCTAAAGAGTAACTCAGCCTGATAAGACCAAAAGAAATCTCTTTCTTCCATTCATGGAATGACACTATTCCTTTTCTCATAAAAAGCCCTTGCCCCTATCCTATAATTGGGACTCTATTTGAGTTTCCACCTGAATCTGTGCTCCCCAAATTGCAATTATTTAACCCCAAATAAATGCTTGTTGTCTCTCATTTTGGCTTTTTAAATTTCAGGTTAACAAAAATTAGCATACTCCAAAAAATCTCACAATACTACCCCTACTTACCTTTTCCCTAACCGGGCTGTTGTGATGCGTAACGTTCTATTATTTATGAATATATCTCAATGTCCTATCCTTTCTTCCTTAAACTGACTTAATTAACTTTGCAAGGTGAATTTGGTGAATGAGATTAAATGCTTTAATTGAAGCTTAAGTCCAAGGCAACTAACTCCATGTCCTCCATTGAACAAAATACTCCTTTGAACCAAGTGTCTGGACTTAGAGATCACATAGGGCAGTCATACCCTCAGTTGCTACAAAGCTCAAAAATTAGGCTATTGAGCATAAAATTAGCTGAACTGATGCAATGGGACTTTATCACTTCAAAGACGATTCGGAAGGAGGCTGAGTACAGCTAATTAAGCTGTGTATTTAAATATACTTTCAATAAATGGGACTGGAGGATTGAATTCTTATCTATCTATGTTCTCAATGCAAACATTAGGATAGCATGACATTTCTACTGGGAGACAAAGGAAAGGGGTCCCAGAGATAGAAAACTTTAATAAAGATAGTTCTTCCTGTTTCTGTGAGAAAAATAAACCATATCTAAGGGCTACTCTTTTTAGAGGGCCAGCTTTGATTTATGTTGTTTCTATATAATTTCCCATCAGTTGGAAGGAAAAGGAGCACACTAGATTATCTGATAACAGTGCTATACCTATATGACCCACTTTCCCTTCTGAAGAGTCCCAGCACAGAATTGTTTTGTTCTCTGGTAGAAGACTGCTGGCTCTGTTCAAGGAGTGGCAACCCGGCTTCCCTTTGCTTGGCTTCATACTAGTGCTGTTTGCCTGACTTCTTTTCTTTAATCACAGCCAAAATTTTGACAGTCCATTGAAAAAGAAAAAGAAACAAGAAAGGGAGGGAGGTAAAGAGAAAGAAAGAAAGAAAGAAAGAAAGAAAGGAAGGAAGGAAGGAAGGAAGGAAGGAAGGAAGGAAGGAAGGAAGGAAGGAAGGAAGGAAGGAAGGAAAGAAGGAAAGAATAGAAAGAGAAAGGAAAGAATAGAAAAGAAAAATAAACTTCTTTTTCTTCAACCATGAAGGCAGGGCCAGCAGAGAGGAAGCTGCATTGCTCATACACACAGGTGTGGAAACGTTCCCTTCCCAGTTTGTTTAGGTGCCTTCAGAAGGAAACAATGAAGCATCCTCTCATGGCCCCTGTGTGTTCACTCATGCGTGTGCACCTACCCACACATGTACACACCTCAGGATATATAATTTAAAATGTTTAAATTGCAACTTAAATAGAATAATCCCATCTAATTTTTCATACAAGGTTGGATTGATTTTTTTTTTTGGTTTGGTTTTGTTTTGATCTAAAGCCTCAATTTAAATTTGACTGTGTGAATGCTGTTGCTTCTCCCACACACCAGCCTCCCAGTAACTGGACTAAAGCTCTCTGGGCAAGGATTACCCAGCAGGGGGAGGGGGAGGAACCCTGGGCAAACGTTTGTGAGTTGGGGGATGTGCAACTATTTCTCTTTACAGTTAGAGATGCTAATGAAATGAACTGAGGGAACTTCTAAAGGTGTTACTGTTACTGTCGTAACTAACTAGTTTATTAATGTTAATAATAGGAAGAAAGCAAAGGGGAGGCCGGACATCATAAGTACGGTCATCTGGGCAGCTTCACCAGGAAGCTGCAACTTCACGCCCCACAGGGAACGACTAGTCCATTCCCTGCAGATCACTGTGGGGAGGGAGATGGGCACATGCACAGTGAAGTAGGGAAGATGCTTGCCTGTCAATCTAACCTGGAGCAAAGATAATTGGCTAGGGGGTGGAGCCACTGCAAACACGCAAAATCCTGAAAGGATTCATTGGTTAAGCTCCCAGTTAAAATCTCCAGACAAAGAGTTCTCCCCCTCTTGTTCCTCTTGCGTGGCTCCTGCTTCCTTGCATTCACTTGTTCCGTGACGGGCACTCGCCTGCCATGTGGCCTAAGCAGCCACATGGCCCAGGGCCACGTCAACCCTACATGCAATGGACTGTAGCTTGGAACACAAGCTGAGCTAGATGCTGGACTGGACTGGGCTTTAATATGGAGCAGAAACTCTGGACAGTGGCTTTAATTCTAGGGCTGTTGAAGGCATGGCTGGGCTTTTTCCATGGCGAGACTGAGAGAAATGGGACATTGAAAACCCAGGGATTTAATTCCACACAAATAAATAGCACTCATTCTCTCATGTCTCAAAAAATTCCTTTTCTTGCCCAGCCAGTGTGGTTCAGTGGATTGCATGTCATCCCAACGTCCCAGTTCAATTCCTGGTCAGGGTACATGCCCGGGTTGTGGGCTCGATCCCCCATAGGGGGCGTGCAGGAGGCAGCTGATCAATGTCTCTCTCTCACATAGATGTTTCTATCTCTCTCTCCCTTCCTTTCTCTCTAAAAAAAAATAATAATAATAAAAACATATTTTTAAAAATTCCTTTTCTTGTGACATCACAAAAAGCCCAGTTCCACCAGTAACAGGTGGGGACACAGAGGGCACCCCATTGGTAACACCACTTTAAAAGTATATTCTAGGTATTTTAAAGTATTTCCTCTTCCCATCCCCCACATGGACTCAATGAGGCAGACCATGAAAATACTATTTAAAAGCAAAATGAAATGCTACAAGTTAACTATAAGTAACATAAAAACAAACAAATAATTACTTGGAGTTCTGTTTGCTCATGCCATGATAATGAGTTCAGGTTGGCAGTTTTCAATTTGGCTTGGCGTGATTCTGCACACTGACAAATTAGCTTCATTTTTATTTGATTTGACAAAAGAATCAGAGGGATGAAAAATCAAACACACACACACACACACACACACACACACACTTCCTGTCAAAATTGTCTCTTTAGACCTCATTCTACTTTGCATGCTTTCCCACAAATAATTGGCAATAACATTTCAGGGAAAGAACTTTATTTTTCTAGTAAAGCCTAAGTGAATCTCTCTTTTTTAGAGTTTATTTTTACTGCATTATCACTCTTGGAAATTGCCATTTCTGGTAGGACAGGTGTTTTAATATCCCATTAACTACACGACAACCACATTTTCTTCTTTCTCGTTTACCTGGGAGATGTTCTTTTAATGTAGGTGCCATGCTGGCCACTTAACACGTAGGTCTGCATTCCCAACTTCACAAAGCGAAGACTGGGGCAGAGGGACATTAAATAACTTCAGGATGTGATAGATAATGAGAGGTGAATCTGGGGTTTATATCAAGGTCAGTGTGACACCAAATCACAATTTTTTTCACTATGCCACACTAACTCTTTGATGAAAGAGCTTATTCTATCTTATGTTAAACTGAAGGAGGAGGAGGAGGAGAGGAAGAGGAGGAAGAAGAAGAAGAAGAAGAAGAAGAAGAAGAAGAAGAAGAAGAAGAAGAAGAAGAAGAAGAAGAAGAAGAAGAAGAAGAAGGAGAAGAAGAAGAAGGAGAAGAAGAAGAAGAAGAAGAAGAAGAAGAAGAAGAAGAAGAAGAAGAAGAAGAAGAAGAAGAAGAAGAAGAAGAAGAAGAAGAAGAAGAAGGAGAAGAAGAAGGAGAAGAAGGAGAAGAAGGAGAAGAAGGAGAAGAAGGAGGAGAAGGAGAAGGAGACGGAGAAGGAGACGGAGACGGAGACGGAGACGGAGACGGAGACGGAGACGGAGAAGGAGAAGGAGAAAATAATCCATTTTTCCCACACACACTAAGGCACAACATGCTTAGAAAAGTCTACTATTGGTGATATCTTTTGGTCCTCTTGTTTGCCAAATCATTTTCTAGACTTACTAAAACTTTAGACACTACATTTTATGCACAAATTTTAGGAAATACTAGGGAATCGAGGTCACCTGTCATCCCACCATTCACTGTTTCCATTTGAATATATGCCCTTCTGCTATGTTCTATGCATGCTATATGTATGCATGTCCTCCTGCTATGTTCTATGTACATTATACATATGCATGTCCTCCCACTATTTTTTTAAATGGAGACACAATGATACAGAGATATTATTAAATAGGAACTTTTATAACTTTCTCTACTGTTTGCTCCATATATATTGATGAACATCTGTTGAGAAAATTAAATATTAGCCTAAATTTTATTAAAGACCTTTCTAAAATATTATTTTTTAAGTGCATGATGTATATTTGTAATACCAGGAAGTTTAATCTTACCACTCTACACTTCTCATAAAAGGAGATGAAAACAAGAACAACCACTGTCAGTCAACCAGGAGGATTACCTGTGCCAGCCAAACCTTTCAGGATAAGACTGTTCACGAGAAACTGGAATAGCATCCTGGTAACTAAAACTTTGCCTACATTCATGATCATTTCTATTGGATAAACGCCTCAAAGTAGAATTGTTAGTTAAATTCAGAAATGGTTTAAAAGCTTTTACTGAGGTTTCCAAATTTTCTATCAGGGAAACTATAGTGATCTCTAACCTCATCAGCAATCTATGGAAATAGGTGTTACCCTGAATTATTGCCAGCAATGAATTTTATCTTCTACTATTACTGCTACTTTTAAAATTCTTTCTAATCTGAATAGGCAAAAAAAAAAAAAAAAAAAAAATCTCCTTTTTACCTACATTTATAATGGTATCATTTACTTTTTTATATAATTCTTCACAGCAACTTAGTACGTTGAGCTCCCCCCACCCTCCAGCATTTCCCCATGCCATTCCTTTTCCTTGAAAGACCACTTTCCACTCACAATCTTATCATCTTTTTGAGGTCTTCTGGAAAGCCTCTCCAACCACCATTCCCAATCAGAACCAAGTTTCCTCCCTCAAAACCTAATGCAGTTATTCTTATCACTACTTATTAGATAATTAACTGTGTACATCCTGGTGGTCTCTCTAGTTTTCTGTTGTTCTAAACTGTTGCTTAATCTCCTGTAGGCATTTCTTTTGTGTGTTGTGACCTGTGGTTGCAGCAGAGTGCTTGCATTTCAGCTTCTGTAAGTATCTACTGTGTTTGTTTCTTTCCAGCATTCTTAGCTATACATCGTTATATACATGTATTGCCTTGTGTACTAGCTCTCTTCCTCATTAGATTCTAAACTCTTGTATCTGGCCCACAGTAGGCCCCTACTAATTATTTGATGTTGGTTGAATTAGAGGAATAAGTAAATTTATCATGGAAATAATATCCCTTTCTTTGATCCTAATGAATAGATGGTCAGGATCAACTTCTTAGGGCTAGATGAGATCAATGCTAACAGCACAAAACATGTAGAGTGGGAAGAATTCAATTTTTTAAAAAGTTTTTTTTTTCTTTATTGATTTTAGAGAGAGAGGAAGGGAGAGGGAGAGAGAGATGGAAACATCAATGAGAGAGAAGATCGATTGGCTGCCTCCTGCATGCCCCACACTGGGGATTTGGCCCATAACCTGGGCATGTGCCCTGACCAGGAATCAAACTGGCGACATTTCGGTGCATGGGTCGACGCTCAACCACTGAGCCACACGAGCCCGACTAAATTCAAATTTTTAAAAATCGTGAACTGGATTAACAGACCTCATTGACCAGTTGGGCTACTTTGTGTTTTTTTCAGTAAGGACCTTTTGCCTTTTTTGCATGAAGCAAGAGTAATCTGCAGCTTCAGTGATGTGACACAAGCTTAGGCCAAAGAAATCTCTGCAAGCCGTATCCTTCCTTATCCTTTCTCACGGTATTCGGGCCCTCCGCCCTTTCCCAATCTACTCATAATGTGTTTACTGTAACTCCTTTTCTGATTGTGCTTCATCCAGAACTTCCTTTTGAACAACCTGCTCAGTTAGAAAGGTACAAAGCTTCTAATAAACCTGCCTTATTCCATGCCCATGATCATAACAAACTACCTTTAGTTTGTCAACCCAGCACCTTTTCCCAGCATCACACTGACTTACAATGTTTACCATGTGCAGAAAGGGGAGATTTAAGGCAATAAAACGTAATGTTAATGATGGGAATCTAGCAGCTCAACCTCACCCCTTCTCCCAACTTCACAGTGAAATGCAATGTGGAAAGGAAAGTGAGCACCGATGCACTGTGGCCAGAACACTCAAAAGCTGACCTGGAAGAGCCCGACAGCAATATGGAAAGGGTATATTTCAGTCTGAGCTGACTGAGTCAGTTATGGGGGATGGTTGTGGCTGCATTTATTTAATGGCTGCCAACATTAAAAGGTTTGCAGCTAAGGGGAAAAATAGGTTTCTTGAGTATTCAGTCTCAGGAAGATGAAGTGGGACTCATTAAACAACATGCTAATCCTAGGAATCTCTGATCATGGGTTGAAGATTTGGATGCCCCACCCCCCGCCACACACACACACACACACACACACACACACACACACACACACACACACAATGCAGGTATGAAATAAGAAATGGCACTTTTTAAGTCTTACACTAGAAACAGCACCAACAATTGAATTCATTTATAAGGAAAGGGAGCCTTTGTTAGATGGCCTTTAAAAACATTGCCTGGAAACGCTTGCATTGGCCAAGAAGCCTGTTTGCAGTGGGGCCTATTTTGACAATGTTCTTATCAGAAATATTTTTTGTTGCTTATAATCATAAATGTGATCTTTGATTTCATTATCATTTATCAACAGATTCTTTATCTAAAACTGTTTTAGGTACTGGAGCAATACATGATAAAAGTGGAAAATGGACCATCCATGCCTCAAGGGATTTGCTCCCAGTGTGGAGAAATTAAGGTCCATTCACAAAGTTTTCCACTCCAACCTCTGGTGATGAGTACAGTTCACTGAAGGTTGACTCTGTGGTCCTGGAGAAAAGGCCTTACACTCTACCACTGCTCTTAGAAAGTTAGAGGAACAGATAACCAAGATGAAGTTGATCCCCTGCCCCTCAGTTCCTTCTTCACAGCGAATACAAAACATGTCCACTGACAAGGTTCACTGGAAACATAGTGCCCTGTTATTCTTTCCTTTGGCTTGCTGAGGGCCTTAGGCAACACAGGCAAGGCCTGAACTCTCCTTTGCAAGACAGGTTTGTCAAGTACATTCTCATTACTTTGGACATACAGTAAAGCAGTACAGGCTTCTACCCAGTCTCAGTATGGGTAATGGCAGAGGAAATAGAAGAAGCTCCCAAAGTAACCGGTCCCCTTGAAACCTGAGGGAACATAGATGGGACTGCGGCACCTGAGATCAAAGAACATCACCATATGGCAAAAGGGTCCTCCACTTTACAAAGAGACAAAAGAAAGGCATAGTGAGATTCTGGAGCCTGGAAAATGGCACTGTACTCTGGTTATTTGGTCTGAAATAGATTCCTGTGACTTACCAACTTACCCAGGCCCTCTTAGACCCTAAATCCCAAAGGTGCCTTTCCCCTTCATTACCTGAGTCAGACTAAAATAATTCAGGAAATGCTAGGACTTTGAATTCTAATAGTTCTATAATCAAGCGCGCTCTCTCTCTCTCCCTCTCTCTCTCTCTCTCTCTCTCTCTCTCTCATTTTGGCAACAATAAAGCAATTCCTGAAATGCCAGCTGATAGTGGGCTGTCCATGTGTAGCATCACCTGCCAATCCCCGACAGCCTGAGAAGTGAGTGCCATTTTTCCTTTAATAGAGGTAGAGGGAGCCCTTTTACTTACACAGTAATTGGAACCGATTTTTTTTTCCATCACTACATGTTGAGGGAATTGGCTCATTAGACAGCATGGTGGACAAAATCAATTAACATCTTCCAAAACAAAGCCTGCCTTATCTACTTTGTATGCAAACATGGCAAGAGTCAAGCTGAGACCCTATTAAATCTTTGCTCCTTTAGGTAACAGCTCTCAACATGAGAGTGAAGAAATGCTTGACTGTGAGTCTACAATATATTTTTATTTCGTACTTGCTGAGAACAGCTGTATTGAAGGGATTAGAAACCACGGCTACTTGAAAACTGCAGAAAGGAGATGGAAGAGATCAGCAGTAAACCATTCCTTAACTGCAGAGTTTAGCCAATGTGGGTCCAGCAAGTTCCCACACAGTGAATATGATTTCGTTTTCCATCCCAATGGAAATCCTGCAATTTAGTTTCCAAGAGTGCTACTTAGCTAGAAAGGAGAGCAAGAAAGCAACAACAACAACAAAAGTCCTGAGAGTTCAGTTGGTTGCCTGAAACTGCAGATAGTACCAAACTCTACACATACTATTCTTTTCCTATACATACATACTTATGATAAAGTTCAACTTATAATTAGGCACAGTAAGAGATTGACAATAATGATAAAATATCACAATAATAATGTATAGTAATAAAAGCTATGTGAATGTTACATTATCAAGTAAAATAAGGGTTTCTTGAACACAGCACTGCATTACCACGACAGTTGATCTGATAAGCTAGGTGGCTACTAAGTGACGAGCAGGCAGGTGGTACATACAGTGTGGAGATGCTGAGCGAAATGATAACTCATGTCTCAGGTGGAGGAAAGGGGGATGGCATAAGATTTCATCATGCTGTTCAGTATAGTGCGCAATTCAAAACATGAATTGTTACCCTGGCCAGGCAGCTCAGTTGGTTGGAGTGTCCTCTCACACACCAAAAGGTTGCAGGTTCAATTCCTAGTCAAGGCCCGTACCTAGGTTGCTGATTCGATCCGTAGGCACAGACTGAAGGCAACTGATCGATGTTGCTCACATCAATGTTTCTCTCTCGCTCTCTCTCCCTTCCTCTTTCCCTCAAATCAATAACAACAACAAAATATCCTCTGGCAAGGATTAAAAATAAATAAATAAATAAATAAATAAATAAATAAATTTATGAATTGTTTATTTCTAAAATTATTCACTTAATATTTTTGGACTATTTTTGGACACGGGTAACTGAAACCGTAGAAAATGAATCCATGAATAAGGGGGTAGGTACAAAGAAGAAAAAGTTTTAGGAATAAAATTAACAACAAAATGTGAGATTTATATAAAAGGTATAAAATAAAATTTAAGCAAAAGAAAAGACATATTATGTCCTTGAATAGAAAGACTCATACAGGCCATAAAAGTCTCAATTCTCTTAAATTTAAATTAACATTATCTCAATAAAAAAAGCATAGCTACATTTTTTTGTTTTCTATTTTAATATATGTTTTATATGATATAATATATACATACACATACTTTTTAAAAACTAGGAAAACATATTTTAAGGTTTATATATTTTTTAAAAACTGACGAAAGTGAGGAAAACTGAATGGAAGAGGGAGAACTAGCCCTCCTAGATTTTGAAATTTATTATACAGATTCAACAACTAAGAAATGCAAATGAACCAGACCAACCAACATAGCAAAATAGAAGGCCAGAAACAGACCCCACAACATTGGGAACTTAGAATGTCATAACAGTGGCTTAAATGGGAAATGATGGCCTATATAAACATTGTTATTGGGATGACTGAGTAGCCATTTAGGGAAAAAATATCTATCTATCTATCTATCTATCTATCTATCTATCTATATCTATATAAAAATTTACATTAACACTTCATGCTCCACACAGGGATAAATTCTACATATAGCAAAAAATTAAAATAAAAAAAAACACATATTTGTGCCAACAGAAAATATGAGATTACTTATAATCCTAGAATGTGAAAAGCCTCTTTTAAAACTAATCCTCAAAATATAGACACTATACACAAAAAGTCTAATGATTCCACCTTATGAAAACCAAAAGCTCAGGGGCAAAGCTATGAAACAAAATCAGAAGGCCAACAAAAAACCAAGGTACAGAGGAAAGATTGGCCACCTATCATACAGAAAGAGTCTTTCCAGTACAAATCAATTAAAACAAAACAGCGAACTAATACAAAAGTGGGCAAAATATATCAATAGACAATTCACAGCAAAACTTAAAAATGGCTTTTAAACACTTATAATAAGAAAAAGAAAATTAAAACTGCACTTAAATGCAATTTTTTCATACCGGACTGGTCAATTTCCAAGAGTTTAACAATACACTCTGTGGTTAAAGTATGAGGAAGCACTTTCATTCACTGAGGATGGGCTGTGAATTTGTATAAAGTTTATAAAGGGCAAGATGGTAATATCTACTGACGTTACAAATAAGTATATGCCCTAACCACCTAAATCTACTTTTGAGAATGCCTCCTACAGACACCCAAATATGTATAAAAATGAGCCACGTATAAAGTTAACTGTAATAGTAATTGTTATAGCAAACAAGAGAGGAATGGCTCAATAAATACGGCGTGTTCATGCAATGAAATATGATGTAGCTATCAAAAGGGAAAAAATGAGTAAGTTCTCAATATACTGATATGGAAAGACAGCTGAGATATACTAAATGAGAAAACAAGATGGAGAGTTGCATACACAGTATGCAACTTGTTTTAAAGGAGAAGCAAAGAGAACATGTGTTCAGATTACTTGTACATGTATAAGAAAACCAGAAGCACACAAAACCGGTGGGTCAGTGGTTGATTTCTTGAGCAGAGGAGGGACAGAGTGGGAGGGAGCATTCATTGTTTTCTTTTTCTTTTTTGCTTTCGTAACCATATTATTATCTATTCAAAAAATTTAACAAATTGAATTAAAAACTAGAAATATCCCATCACCATACATGAAAGACATAAAAATTCAATGCTCCCCAAGATGAAAACACCCCTGTCTGTCCAGTCTCTAAGCACTCCTTGAGTCAAGCAGGCAGTACCAATGGGATCTTTAAATCATATTTACAAACTCTTGTGTGATGGGCGAGCACCTGAGTCCAGTATCTACTTTCAATCTGCCCGGGGCAGTGGCTGAGGTCGCCTGGAAAACAGGCAGCCTTCACTTGGCTGCAAGCTGGAGGCCCTCTGACCCCAGAGGCTCAGTGCCATTTGCTCTGACTCTAGTACGCTGGTGTCTTTGTGCCATTTGGGGCAGACCAGCTGGCCCACGATCCTCATGGAAGTCAACCTTCATTAGATGGTGCACTAATGACTTAACTGATCTGCAAAGGCTTACGCTTTGTAGTGCCCTAGAGGAAAAGAGCCAGAGGCCTGGCTCATCTGAGATTTGAGATGTCTGTAAATTCAAACAAGTGTTGATTTCTCTTGGGGCAGTCTAGCTTAAAAGGTCACAATCTTACAAGGCACTTTCCCTGTTGGTCCACTTTTACTCTGAGCCAAGCATTATCTTTGCCCAAATGTGTGTTTTGAGTTTGTCGCCCTTGATTTAAACACACACATCCCCCAGCAGGGAAGGAAGAGGCCTCTTCAGATTGCATATGTATTTTATGACAAGCGAAACCATGTCACCCACATCCTGCCATAGTTTTCCCAGGGAATCAATGCAGAGTTGCTCACTTATCTGTCAAAGCATCATTATTCATTCATGGGAAGAGAGCCCTTGGGTTTGTTGTTTTTTTCATACTGGGAACACCTCAAGGTAATCTGTAAGGGAACAAGTTAGATTTCTGATATATAGAGATTTAATTCTGAAAGTAGAACAAAGAAACAAAGAGGAAGAGGAAGAAGGAGAAGAAAATGGTGAGGAAGAGGGAGGAGACAGGAAACAAGAAACAACTAGATTGCAGGCACACAGGAAACGAGCTCCTATTACCAGGGATAGTGCAGGCACACTGACGTACCATCGTCCTTCAATGAAAGCCTTGTTGCACCACCTCCTGGGAATGCAGTCAGCAGGTGACCTATAGCTGTCACCCTCTTCAAGGTTAGCCTCTGTTTCAGTGACCCTTCTTGCCCACAGTCACCCCACTTCCGGGAACAGCCCACATCCAGGGACTCATCAGAGCACAAAAGCCTGGCCCTCTCAGCCCAACTGGGGACAATGCAAAGGGATATTCTAGCTCCAGAGCATCTTGGGAGGTCAGCTGAGGCTGCCGTGGCTTCCGAGGCAGTGCACCTTCTCCTTCGGCCACATCCACTTCCTCCCTCTCTCTTCCACAGGTGCCCACCTGAGGGTACTCCTGAATAAAATCCTGCATGCTAAGCCCAAATAGTGCTGCCCAGGGAGCCCAGCCAGGAACAGCCAGGACTTTCCTATCTGTCTCCCTCAACCCTCAGCATCTCAGCATACTCAGTGTTAGATGCTATCACTCGGCGTCCTTTGTGAATGAGGAAACATAGACAGAGGGAGCTAAATAATTCTCCCTAAAGTCCACAATGAGTCAGCTGCCGGCGGAACTAAGATTGAACCTGCAAATAGGTGGCTGAAGAGCACCTGCTGTGTGCGCTCCAGTACACTGCCCCCTAGACAGAATCAGTGAGCGTGAGGCATCATTCTGAACTTTCTGAAGAGAAACAGTCATCTGATTTCTGCACCCAAAGTGAGGCCTCTCTTCTGTTCTCAGTGGGGAGCAGCAGGACCCAGATTACTGGAAGCTTCTATTAGGCTGAGTCTCCTACAATCACCTTACCAGGTAAACCACGGTTCTACCTTTCACACCCAAGGCAAAACCATTCAACTTGCAAGTTGTGATGTAGGCAACTTTTTAAGTTCTTTACAATTAGAATCGACCAAAATGGACACCTCAACAGAACGGTCAATGAGTCTCCAACATAGTATAGCTGTGTCTACATAAGAAATAAGTTTGGACTCCGAGGGTTATTATTGCCAAAGAAACTGATGGCAATGTTTCACGTATTTACTTTTCTGAGGGACATCTGCTATAGCTCATGGTCGGATAGTAATGGGGGGAAGAAGCAGAGAGAAATAATGTTATTTTTGCAGTCCTAAGTTGAGCAAAATGACAGGAGTTGTGAACTACTTTCAGTCATGAACTCATGGGACAATAAAGTTCTAGAATCTTTTAGAGATCGGCTTAAATTTTAAGCCACTACTACACTCTAAAATGTTGCTTGATTTCTCCGCTTACCCAAAAATGGAATTGGATGAAATTGTTGGAAGAAAAAAAAACATGAAATTTTTAAGGAGAGATGTTGAGGGGAGCAAAATAAAGTAGAATAAAAAATGAAATATATACATTAAAATACATACATGTTTCCTCTATATATACATATATTACATACATGTATTTTTTCTATCAATCCCTTGTTTAATCTTCCCTGATTCAGTCCCATGAAGTAAATGGTTGCTTGGAAGCAGGTTTCATGATGTGATATATTGTATATTTGCGTTATATTTTTATATATTAGTTGGCTCTGTTTAATCATTTTATTATTATGTACAGTGTTTGGAATATAAATATTAATTTATTGGCATAATGACATTTTATATTGTTGAACACATTAAATTTAGCAATGTCCCTAGGTGCTGCCAACAGGACAGATTTCTTGTAATCAAATGACTAGTTGGGGGGTCAAATGATTTTGTTGAATTTGCACCCACGGTCTTGCGATTGGTGGCAGGAATGTTATTAGCAGAGCCATTAATGCCACAGTAACCTCTGTCTTTGCAAATTACAGATTCGCATCCTTGGTCTGATTAGTCCCTGAAGTGCTGAACAAGAACGTGTAATTATGCACTGCAGTCCGCTCTCCTGACAGACTGACGTTACAATTTGTGTCCAAGCCCATACATCTACAGAATGTAAAAGTACTATTGAATGAAATTAGTTCCTTTGGATCCACTTGTATTAATGGGATGTGTCATTCATACCGCAGAGCTGGTTTGTCTTTTATTCACCACCGCGCTCAGCCTCCAGCACTAAGGACAGATTATTCCCTCCCTCGGTGTACCAGACAGAACAATCGCTCTCCCTGGGAGCTCAGGCAAGGGGTGGTTTAGTGGGTGGTGAAATGTTTTAGAGTCAGAAAATCTGTTTTCCTGTCTTGAAAGTACCACCAACTCTTTTGATAATGCAAGACAGGATTTCTCATACCTAGATACAAAAAGAAAATGTCTGAAGGACCCACTCCATCATCCGTCATTGCAAGAATCAAGAAACACATCATAGCCCAGGGAAAATAGCAGATTGCAAAAAAATAACTTTCCAGTGTTTTGAATACCTCAGAAAAACGCCGTCTATGAATTGCTCGTGATTCATTGATTTTTCTTCCACATACACCAGTCTTAGGAAGTTATACCCCCCGTCACCCAGCAAGTCCAGGCCTATGTGATTCATTTGACTGTTTTCTCCTGTGCTAATTTGGCTTCATCCCATGTTAATAATTTATCTGAAAATCTGTGTATATTAACATCCCTCTTGCTTTTGCTAAGACTTTCAGTGTACCATTATGTTTCGTTAGATCATCACAGATTTACATAATTCAGTTTTGGAGAAGTACATAGGTGCCGTACAGAATACATTGCATAGGTGTCATTTCTAATCTGTGGACGCTTCCATTCCAAAGAAGACAGATGTGGCTCGAGTGGAGTCACAAAGGTGGTGCTGAATACTGAAGAACTGGGGAGAACGCACATGAGCTCCAGAATAAACACTGAACATACCTAGTGGGGTGTACCTAGTACAGTCTTCGCTGCCTTCCTACTAATGTGGACGAGACCTGTTTGGTCTACTTGCCAATCTTGAACTAAATACACTTTACCACGAATAGCATTGTTGTTTTTTAATCTGCAATAAGTGTCCATTGTAAGAATTACAAAGAGACATTTTATTGTCTTTGAACGGCGGTTTAAACATCAACCTGTCACTCCAACTATTTTATTCTAGTTCCATGCTTTTGTAACAATAATGATAGCTGGCATTTAACAGAGGGCTTATTCTATGCTGGGAACAAGTACTGTGGGTTTTCTGTGCGGCATCTCCTCAAAATAGTCATCTGGGATAGGACCTACAATTATTCCCATTTTATAAGGAAACGGGAGCTTGGACATTTTGGGGGAAACTGCCTTCAGGTGGCAGGCATAATTTCACCCCTCAGGCTCTAGAGCCCACACTTTTACCAACTACTGGTTTCAGTGTTTGTAAGTTACAATAGATAAAACTATTACAGAGCTCTTCTTTGGATGTCATTTTCAAACTTTTATAAAGTGAAAACATTGGATTAATAATTTAAAAAAAATCATTTACTCTAAGCTTGGAAAGGTCATCCTGTTGAGGCAAAAGGTCTGGAATAAGAGGGAAAGTAGGATTTGGATCAGGGCGCAAATCACAGTCCTTAAGCATAAGGTCAATTCGTTATTGGCTTGATGGAGTTGAACTACTAAATGGGAATACGTGTGCAAAGATTAAGGGAGGACAGTGTTCAGACTGAGAGAGATGAGAGGTACTGACCAGTTTCAAACCAGCACTACACTAACACAAAATACAGTCAGCCTTCTACATCCATGGGTTCCAAATCCAGGAATTTAACCAACTGTGCATCAAAATGTTCAAAAAGTGCCCGGCTGGTGTGGCTCAGTGGTTGAGCATCAACCCATGCACCAAGAGGTCGCTGGTTTAATTCCTGGTCAGGGCACATGCCCAGGTTGTGGGCCCCATCCCCAGTGAAGAGCATGCAGGAGGTGGCCAATCAATGTTCTCTCTCATTGATGTTTCTATCTCTCTCTCCCTCTCCCTTCCTCTCTTTCTAAAATCAATAAAGAAAAAAAATTTTTTTTAAATATTCAAAAAAATGTTACTTTGTTGCTGGTGTATGCTATGTAGTAGGCCTATAGTGGTTGCATCTGTACTGAATGAACATGTATAGATGAATAATGGTAACTATTTACACAGCATTTACATTGTATTAGGTATTATGAGTAATCTAGAGATGATTTATCAGGGAGGATGTACATAGTTCTATGCAAATACTGTGCCAAATTGTATGAGACTTGAGCATCCGTGGATTTTGTATGCAAGTTGAGGGTCCTGGAACCAACCCCCACGATCATCTGCTTTTGGTAACCTGAGATGGGCCTTACCATGGAGTTCTTCTTTTATCTTTTTGGAGGGTGTTATTTCTCTGTTTTATTTTTCTAAAACTTTCAGTTCATGGACTGAGTAGCAGAGAGATTTCATCTTTATCCTAATTCTGATTTTGGACCAATTCTTCAGAGAAAGAATTCAGTTCCCTGAAAATTTAATGAAGCAAACAATGGATCTAATGGTAAAATAGTGAACTGGGAATTTATCCCTTTTGATTAGAATTAAAACTAGTGTGTTTCATGAAAAAATGGGTTATGATTTTATGAAGAAACTGATAGGATTCAGCTCTAAAAGGGTATCCCCAAATGGACATAGGACTGTAGTCACTGGAAGTCACAGGATGCTGGAAAGTATAGGCTGCACTGAGGATGACAACAGCTATCATGTATTAGAGGCACATCAGGTGCCAAGCTGGGTGTTAAATATTTCACACATATATTAATACATGACTTCCCTGGCTCTCGTTGGTAGCCTTATAATTGGGGGTTATTAGTCCTATTTAACAGATGAAGAAACTGGACTGCAGAGAGCTTGAGGTAATTGTTCAAGGTTGTGTAGTCCGTAAGTGGCAGAGCCCAAGTCCACTTGAATTCAAAACCAGGACTCTTAATTACTCCCTAAGACTTGCTGATGACAAAGCATTGGCTCACTCCACTACTGTGATAAAAAAATATAAAGAAGACGTCTCTGAGTCGGAATTGTGGTGAATGTGCATGGGCCCAGACATCCCAACAGAACATCACAAATCTTGCAAGAGACAGAGGGGTGGTTAATTTTCTATTTTATATAGCTCTCTCCAAATGCTGGCCTGCCTTGTTCTTTAAATAATGGAGACAGGGGTATCTAATGGGAACAGGTCTTTACCCTCAATCAAAGACTTAATTTACAAATCTAATGATGCAAAGTTCTCCCTGGGCTTGTTTTGGGCTTTAATTCAGGCAGGGTCCATTAAGATAATTGAAAAAAAATGGCAGGTATTGTGCAGTTAGATACCACATGGTAAGGCCCCTATAGCAGTTGCAAATCTCCATCTCTCTATTTCTTTCCCTCCTTACTCCTCTCCTTTCCTTCCTCTTCCTGGTATTTTATTAAACACAGAACAGGGATTTGTATTCAGAGAAATGGTTTGCCTTCATCGTACTAGACTTTCGCAAGGGGAACTACTTTCCAACACACTAATTTCTTTCATTTATTTATTTTTTCCTTTTAGAATAATTTTAGACAAAAATATACAGATATTTTCTGTATACCTTTCACCAACTCATCAGTTTTAAGTCATGCCAAATAGATAAAAATCATATGAAACTAAAAGATAAGTGGGCTCATCTAGGATTGAATACCTTGCAAAGAAAAGAGACTGGTTCTAGTGATGTCTGTTCTATTCTTCTCTCTGTATAACTTAGTGTCATTTTCCCTTCTAGGTTAGCTTCAATATTAAAACTTCCGGACCATAGAGACAATCATTCCTATATTTTTAGCTATTCACAGAGCCAGAAAATATCTTCAGATTGGTTCTCCTTTTCAGAAATGTGACTCTCTATTAGAGCCTTTGTATCTTTCAGTTTAATGGCCTGAACCTTTATATCTGTGGGACTGTTAGGTGGACGTCCAGGAAGAATGAACCACAGAAAGTCACCATTGAAGTTTCAAAGACTGGGTGGGAATAGTTAGGAAAGAAGCTTTACCCACAGTTGACATATAAATAAGGAGTCGAGATTCTCTCACTCTTTCTCCTGTGAGGAGATCTTGCTGGTAAGAGAAGAAATTTGGAAATGAAAGAATGATTAATACCCTCTCTGAAGCAAACGAAACATGTAGACTCAAGTTTCACACTGGAGCTTTCCCTTAGACTTTCCCCCAGAAGAAATGCTATTGGGTCCTTCAAAGGATCACTGAAACCAGAAAGGAAAATGTAAAACACAAAGATTAAGAGAAAAAAATCAATACCACCTACATTTGCTGGAGGAGTAGAGAAAACTGGGGCCAGAAAGGACCAAAAAAAAAAAAAAAATCAAAATGACAGCAAGATTTCCAGATGCCATATAATGAGGGCCTTAGGAGCATTATGGGATTGGGACATGTCTGTAATAGGATCAAGATGGTCCCATTTTATTCTGGATCCAGTTCTAAATAAAGACGATCACTTAAATTAAGGTTGATATTTGCGAAACTCAGTAAATATAGTTCCTGAGAACTTGTTTTGAAAACATCATTATTAGATCTTGGACAATGAGGGCCATCTTTCCTTGAGATCTTTAATAACCATCTTCAGTTTTATGAGAAGAGGGAAGTTCAGATAAAATGATGGTTCGCTGGCTAGCAAAGAAAGACTCCTATTTTTTTCAGTCACTTACTGTGGTGGAACTTTCTGGTAATCATTTTGTTGTATAATCTTCTCCCCTTGAGTGTGGACAGGGCTTGTAGTTTGCTTTTTAAAAATATTGCAAAAGTGTTGGGATGTCACTCCTGTGACTATCTTACATTATATAAGACTCTTATCTTACAAGGAGTCTTTTGCTGGCCTTGAAGAAGCAAGAGGCCCCAGGACATGAAATCTGCCAACAACTTGAGTGAGTCTGGAAGCAGACCCTTCCCGAGTCCAACCTCTAGATGAGAAGCCAGCCCTGACAGACCTTGTGATTGCAGCCTTGCAGAGGACCAAGTTACACACTGCCCAGACTCCTACCCCATGGACACTGAGATATAAATATGTATTGTTTTAAGCCATTAAATGTGTGGCCATTTTTTGTTGCACAGCAATAGAAATGAACATACAGACCAAGTGCTTAATCTGCCTAGACCTCTATACTATGTGCTGTGGGCATAAGAAAGGAATACGAAACATTTCTCAGAGAGCGTTCACAATTTATTAGGGAAGACAGTGCAAATCAGAAATGACTTTGAAGGCTATATCAAGTAATATGTAAAAGTGATTAGTTATTCAATATAACTTGTCCTCTTCTTCCTGGGCATACCCTAGAGGACATTTCCCAGCCTCCAATGAAGCTCGAGTTGGCCGTGTGCTTTGGTTCATCTAGTGGAATTCTGAATGGAATTATTGTGGATGGCTGTCAAGTCTAGCGCATAAAATCCCACATACACACATAAAGGTATTCATGTTCTCTCTCCTTCCAGTAGCTGGATTTTGACACCAAGAAGCCTTGAGAAGACATGCTGAAGATGATGGCATCTCTGTTGACTAGGTCTCAGAATGACAGTGTAGACCAGCGACCCCACTCCCACTCTTGCCTATAGGAGCCACACTGGTCTTTATATATGAGTGAGATAAATTTATGTTTGAACAATTAACATTTGAGGGGCCTATTTGTCACAGAAGAAATAGTCTTCTCTATTTTTCACATCTTCCTTTTAATGTGATTTGATATTTCAAAGTGAGTTAAATATAATGAACACAAACAAATTAAAGTGATGATAATTTTACTTTATGCTTTTTAAACTCCAAAGATACTGACATACCCTACAGGGAAAGAGGGAGGAAAAATGGGTTATATACCCTCTTGAGAATCCATGATTTGCAAACCAAATAAATCATTATTTTTAATTCGAAACACTTTATATTTCATCATGAAACATCCTAAATGTGTAGCAGCCTTTGTTTAAACTCCATTTTTATACACAAGAAGATCAAGTGATCTATGACTATTAAGAATAAAGCAAAGTTAGGATTGAAAAATTCTAGTGTCCCAAATCCTACCTATAGAAAGTAATACAAAGTAATAAAGAGATGATACAGGACTGGATCCGTCCTGGCAGACTTCTTCGGAAAGGTAAATTATCATCTGTTTGGAATATATAAAATTATGTGGCTCTGTATAAGTAAATCAAAGACTCCTTTGGACTGTAAAGAAATGAACTCAGAGAATAACAAACAATCTTGCTTGGAGGCATGTAATGGATCACATTGAGAAGTAAGAAGTATTGAGATGAAATGGACCAGTTTGCCTTAAGTTTTCAGAGTAGAGGCCTGGTCTTCATCTAATAGGGACTCCATTTCAGAATCTCTCCAGAGAGAGAATGTAGTATATATGTGGCTTGGAATAATTGATTAGGGACTGGTGGAAGGGTGCACTATGGGAGGAACATACAGGAGACAGGCCCACCAAGAGGCTACTGCAGAATTCCAAAACTGAGATGAAAAGATTCCAGGTTAGACTGCTATCTATCGAAATAATGTCATATTTACAAAAGGAAAGGAATTGGAGAAAAACAAGCTAGTGAGGAAGATGTCACAGGAGAAAAAAGTCTTAATATTATTAATAAATTGAAAGAAAAGTAGAGAAAAAGGGGAGCAAAGGAGAACACTTGAGCAGTCCCAGGTGCTGGGGAATAGGTGGATTGATTGATCCATTACTTCCTGCAGCCACAATGACTGAGTGTCTATGTTCTAGGGAGTCTGTGAGGCACTAAAAATTCAAACAGCAATAAATCTCTGGTACTCCTGAAGATTTCCCAATTGAATGGGCAAGTGTGAGAGGAAACTATCACAGGGCTATCAGTAAAGTACCGTGAGAAAACCAAAGACAGAACACCTGACTCTGCTCATGGGCATCTGAAAGGTATATCAGATGAGGCGTATTTCTACTAGGCCTTAAATAATTAGTCTACATTTTCTACGTGAAAGGTAAAGGGAAGGGCATTCCTGGCCAAGGAACAGCGTGTGCACAGGCAGAGGGGTGTGAAAGAGGTTAGTTGGATCCCTTGGTAATGAGGTCACTGTACATGGGAGTTAGAATGGGTCAGGGAGTATGGAGAGAGAGAAGGCCAGAGAGTTGAATTTGCTTCAAGAAGCCCTATAGATCCTATTTATGTGCCGATGAGATTTTAGGATTTGTTTCCAAATGGTGTTATCAATGAAGTCACAGGCAAACTGGGATCTATTACCTTTGGAAACTCATATCCCTACCATGTACATGCAGAAACAAGGTACTTGAAATAAAGTTAACTACGGGGAAAGCATTAAACTGGGTATAGTAAAATGCACAGGAAAAAACCAGGGAGCGATAAGTAACCATCAAATATTACAGAAGAAATGTATGTACTGTCAAGTGATAACTCAATCGCTTAAACTCCAAAGAGCTTCAGCTACAAATAAGCGTCAGCCACAAAACCCCCAAATGTCCTATCACTTAGCGAGGCAGGCTCTTTTGTCATGGCTGATGGGCAAAGCAGAAGGAAGTGGCTCCATTCCGCTTACTGGGCTGCTCTCCCCTCATTCACTCTTTATGTCACAAGCCAGTCAATCTAAAATCTGGTGACAAATAAGGAATGAGCATGTGAGAACTTGCAGGGAAGGGAGCTGAGCAAGAAGAAGACAGAAAGATGGTGACAGTGTGCAGAGAAGATTTGAAAGTCAAAGGGTTCATCTAAATGGAGCAGGGAAACAAAGATCCAGTCCCTTTGGGAGTAAATAATGGAGACCAAAATTAAGAGAAAGAAGACAGATGCACACTCAATTCTCTTCCACTTGAGTCTTAACCAAAACAGAGAACTCAGGCCAACTGCATAGAACATAGAGAAAGCCTAGATTAATGTTACATAGTGATGATTTCAAGAGAGAAAGAGATACACAAAGAGTCTCTTTCTTGGAGCTTGAACTATTCTCAGAACTCTAAAGAGAAGTGTCATAGTTGTCCTAAATACAGAATAGGCTCAAATAAGAGAAAGGATGCTTCCCTCTGAGGGTCTGCCCTCTCTCTGCACCTGTTAGGAAAGCAAAGGAGAGCAAGCATGATGCTACTGCCTCTGCACTGATATCACCTTTCCATTTTAGGAGGACATACTGAACATTTCAGCTTGGCTTTTAAAAGAGGATTGAAAAAGATAGTCTGCCTCTAAATAGCTTCTCCTTCCACTGCTCTCTCACTTTCAAAGCGCCAATTCTTTGAGCAGTCCAAGCTACACCTGGAGTTGGTCAATGAGTATCATTCACTGAATTGTACACAAGAACCAGGCCCTATGGGGAATGACAAAGAAACACAGCCTCCTTGCTTTCCCAGAACTCTTACCCCAGTATCCCCAAATATGAGAATCGGATATATATTTGAAAATCACCATCTAGTCCTGTGCATTTGCAACTTTTAAAACAAGTGTCAGAATGGTTTTGTCCAAACACACTCCTAATGCAATTTCTTTTTTTAAGATATGTTTTGATTGATTTTTTAGAGAGAGAGAGAGAGAGAAATATCGATGATGAGAGATAAAACATTGATCGGCTGCCTTTTGTAGGCCCTCAACTGGGGATCGAGCCCACAACCTGGGCATGTGCCCTGACCGGGAATCGAACCAGGACCTCTCAGTCCATTGGACCATGCTCAATCCACTGAGCCACACCCACTGGCAGGCCCTGGTGCAATTTCAATATACCAACCAGACCAAAGAAAAATAAGGAGAAGTGTGAGCCCCAACTTCTCATCTGTCCTCCCTCTTCACCTCCACTCTCATCACCAGAGGCCTCCCAGGCAATTCCACTGAACCCAGGGTTTCAGAAAATACATTTTAGAGTCACTGATCTAGTCTAATATGCTTTTCCTAAAGAGAAAACTGAGGCTCAGAGAGGAGACTGACTGGTTGTGGGAATCAAGGAATGGTGCTATAGAGAGAACATTAGGCCTAGAATCAGATTTAGTCCAAACTCTCCCTCTAGTTAACCATTTGACTTTGGCAAGTCCCTCGGTGGCCTCTGCTCCTTTATTTTTATCGCTATCGGGTTGTAACGGTTGACCTTCAATGGCCCCTCCATCTGTAATATTTTAGAAGTCTGCTACTTTTTCTAACCTTTAACTTCTATCAAAGTAGACTTTACAACATGGAACATTCAAATGCTTTCGAAGTGCAGTTGGCTGAGCTCAGTCGGTGAGGCAGCTTTGTTGACAAATGTCACAGGGTCAACGTAGACTGTCATAACAGTGACAAAGAGGAGCATGTACTGGTGGTCTCATTTATTCAGCTTAATAATAAAAACAGAAAGAGATCTTCATCACAGAATACTGCACATGGATTTCTCTCTCTCATTGTGCAGGCAGTGGACACTGGTACAATTCAGTGTGGGAGATAACTGAGCATTTTAATCTAAACTTAATCAAAGAAAGAGATCCAGGTATTGCTCAAAAGAGGAAAGCATCCAGCAGACATAAAAACAATCCATTGAATATTATCAGCAACAGGTTGCCCAGACTTTGCCTAATGCTCTGATTACCTAGAGTGCTTGTTAAATAAATAGTTCCATGGGCCTGTTGAAACCTTTGATTCAATAGGCTTGAGGCATATTTTTATCAAGTGCCACGGTTGATGCTGATGACCAGGCAACTATGGGAAACACTGGTATTAGAAACCCTCTCTATCTCTTACTCCTTATGAAAAGAGACCAATATAAATCAAGTACCTGTCATGCTGCTAATCAAAGTGACCGTGATTGCCAGCAGGTGCAGGGAAACTGCCAATGTCTTGATCTCAGGTATATTAAGAGAAGTTCCCTTTGTAACTGAAGCTCATCGGTGGTATATATTTAGTTCTAGGATATATGCATTTTTAATCTCTTCTCTGCCATTTGACTGCATATGATTGACCTCATTGCAACCTACAGAGGAGGAAGATTTAGAAGCAAACCAGTATGACAGGGAAATGGCCCAATTATGCTGAGCCTTGATGTTCTCCCAGCAAAGTAGATACAGGCAGCGTGCTAAGACACAAAGGGAAGTGGGAGGCACTGGGAGAATGTTGTTAGATGAGCAAGATGAAAGGACAGCAATTATTCTAATCATCTACGGAGAGAGTGCAGTGATGCTCCCTGTAATTGCCCAGTGGAGCATGAAGTCAGTACTTTTAACTGGACTTAAAAAAAATTTTTCTTTTTGGAATGGAAACTAATTTTGCTTTTTATCCCTTGGGCTAGTGAAAAGTATTAATCACTCCTCCATTAGACAGTAGTCACCCCAATCTGTCTCAGCATCCCTGGCTCAAGACCAAGGAGACCAGGGATTATGAGAGACCCGCGAACAGTTTCAAATGGTATCTGTTCTATTTGGATGAACTGTCTTTAGCCTCTGTATTCAGTCTGTGTGTTTTTCCTCCAGATTTGTTGTCTGTTAAAAGTTGGATTTAAGGGAAATGACCACAAGAGAACTTCGTCTCTGATAACTTAAAAGATAAAAGTTTATAAGCTAACTTTCCTTTCCAGTAATTAGAAACAGGGGCACCTTTCTTTGAGTTCTCAAAACAATGTGCCCGCCCATAAGTCTAGATGCATGGTCTCCACTTAGAAAACACGTTTTGATTGCATTGGTTGTTTATTTACTTGATTCTCCATCCAACACACACACACACACACACACACACACACACACACACACACTTAGCTAAGATAACTAACAGAATACTGAATAGAGGAAGTCTGTAGAGAAATGCCTAATAAGTGAAAGATGAGGAATGAATGAATGAATCAATCAATCAATGGCATTACCTTATTCCTAGAAGCAACCAGTTCTTTTGATATGTGTGCCCTAGATTAAGGACACTGTTATAATGGAAGATAGTCAGAATTGCACTGGTCATCATCTGTAATCTCCATATACATGTCACAAAAAATTCATTCTTTTAATTCTTTATTCCTTCGTTCAGTGACTATTAACCATCCACTGTGAGCCTGATGATATTCTGGACACTGAGGTCAGAGCAGTGATTATACAGCTCCATCCCCTGCGCCCCCCTCCATGGTGCCTTCATTTCAGGGAAAGGTGGATATTAAACATGTACACAGGTGAACTAGATGATTATAGACTAATACTGGAAATAACAAAGAGGCATGGGATAGTGATTTGTGGGGAGAGAGAGTGGAGCTTTCTAAGTTACGATGATCGGAAAGGTCCATCTGAGGAGGTGACACCTGAGTTGGATGTAAATGATGAGAAAGAGCCAGCCACGTGCTGAAAAGTCTCAGGACAAGGGGAAGCCCGACGCTGGAATAAGCTGAGCATATCTGATTAACAGAGGGTGAGGTCTCGGGGGACTGAACAGTCAGCTCCTGTAAGATCTTCAAGTCTATGGCAATATAGTACATTCAGATTTTACGTGTAGTATAATATGAAGCTGCATGAGGATTTTAATCAGGGGGTAAAATAGGTTGATTATATTTAAAAAATATATATGCTGGCTGTTTTGAGGAGAAAAGACATAGTGGGGAGAAGAGTGGAAACCAAGAAACCGGTGAGAAAGTGTCTGCAAAGCTTCAGGTGAGAGATGGCTCAGTTGGCTACAGGTGGCTTCTCTGAACTGGGGAGCAGTGATGGAATAGATACAGGCATTAGGAAAGGGAGGTATGAACCCTAAGTTTTTGGTTTGCGCAATCAGGTGGCTGTGGGGGTTTCTGAGATGGGGATCACTGTTGAAGAGCAGGTTGAGAATCAAGAGTTCAGTTTGGGTGCTGATGCTTTTCAGACGCCTACTGGGTGTCCCAGCAGAACCTGTTCACACAGACAGTCCCATAGGTGAAGCCCCCTCCCCTCCCCCCAGGTGAGCAGTCAGGGCTGCAATCGGTCTGCAGCAAGCAGGAAAGGAAGGGCCATTTTTATAGATAAAACTCTTCCAAGGAATCTCCACAATAGCATCTCACTGTGGATAAAATTTAATATAAAATAATAACACAAAAAGCAGTAGTTTCTAAGATAACTTAGTGATTCATTTTTCACTTTAGTCTATTCTTTTGCCTTTATCCTGCTCAGAAAAGAAACGTAAGCTCATTATAGGAAACTTAGTAAATGCATTCTTTAAAACTATCATAATTCCCACACTCAGATATAACCAATTTAATATTTTGGCATTTCTTTCTTCCTGTCTTTTAAATCTGTTAAATCAAAAAATATATAGTGAACCCCTATGTGTCAGGCACTATTCTAGCATTGGGAATTCAGTGATAACCAATATAAAGAGTCACTGATCTCTCAGAACCTATATTCCAGTGTGGGAAGGCCAATAGTAAACACACACAAAATATCAAGTAAATATGTAGTATATCAAATGATGTTAAAAAAAATCTATGGAGGGTCTGGCTGGTGTGGCTCAGTGGCTGAGCATCGACCCATGCACCAAGAAGTCGCCAGTTCGATTTCTGATCAGAACACATGCCCAGATTGTGGGCCTGATCCCCATTGGGGGGCATGCAGGAGGCAGCCAATCGATGTTCTCTCTCAATATTTCTATCTCTCTCCCCCTCTCACTTCTTCTCTCTCTAAAATCAATAAAGGAAAAAAATTTTTTTTAAAGAATGATTGCTAACATCTTAAAAATAATCTATGGAGGAAAATAAGTCAGGGTAAGAAAGTAGAGATTACGGGAAGGTGGGGTGGGGAAGAAGAGCTGCTACAATTGTGCGGGTTATGGAAGACTTTATTAATAAGGCAACATTTGGGCAGAAGAATAGCAGAGGCTGGTATGGTTGGAGTAGAACGAGCAAGGGAGTTAGGATAGTATTATTAAGATCTGGCTTCATTACCTCCAGCAGCATAGGCAAACATAGTTAATGATGATGCTTCTTGTCCCGGGACACATCATTTAAAATTAGCCATATCGCTATAGAAACCTCTGAAATACTGAGATGGGACTTAGGGGTCCAAGTTCTAGAATCAGAATACCTGAATTTAAGCCCTGCTTTGCCACTAAAGCACATGTATGACCTAGGATCAACTACCCAACCTTCCTGCGCCTTCCTTCTCATCTATAATATAGTTCCTCCTCCATGGGGCTATGGTGGGGAGTAGGTAAATGAGTTCATGCAGGCAGAGTGTCCAGAACAGTGTCTGGCACCTAGCAAGTGCTCATTTAATATCAGCTGTTGCTATTGCCACGTCATTATTATTAAAATCCCTCTCCCTCACTGGGCTGCGACTCCTTGAGGGTGTTTTCACCTTTGGATCTTCAGGACCTAGCCTGGCACCTGACAATGGTTTGGTGCTTAAGAAATATTAGTTGATCTCTGGCTGAGTGGCTCAGTTGGTTGGAGTGTCATCCCATTCACCAAAGGTTGCAGGTTCAATTCCCCATCAGGACATATACCCCATAGGTTTGGGGTTCAATCCTGCTTAGGGCACATATGGGAGGCAACTGATCGATGTTTTTCTCTTACATTGATGTTTCTCTCCCCACCCCCTTCCTCTATTTCTAGAAATCAATGAAAGCATATCCTCAGGTGAGGATTTTCAAAAAGGAAAGAAATATTAGTTGAACTAATCTGAATTCTACTTGGAGCCACCCACTCTATCCAGTAAACAAATGTACTAACATACTTTTAGCCCTAATTCTAACTTATTCCGAAATCAACATTTGGATTAAGGAACACTGCTCATTAGGCCCGTCAATCTAAACATAGTGTAATTATAGCAAGGCTGTTTTGTCCAGGGTTCTGTAATTGGGCCTTCCTATTCACTAGCGTTTTCCCAAATTCCCACAAAGAACGCTGATGTTCATCACAACAGGCCAGAGGCGATGCAAAATCCTCCCCAATAACCAAGAACGGTGACACTGAGTTCTGTCTAGCTGAGGGCATCTCACTGTCTTCCTGGTCTCTGAGAATATGCAGTCTCTGGTTGTTACCCATGGGGCGTCAGATGTCTTAGAGCACACCGCCCTTTGATCAGATCACGTAACTGTTTACTTCACTAGGAACTGGACGACAGCGCTCACCCGTGTTCACACGTGTGTGATATGTAATTAGGTCGACATGTGGTCTTTAAGGGAAATAACGATCCATTGTTTTTCTTCCTTTTCTTTTTTCAGTAGAAAACTCTATGAAGCACTCCTCCTCCCAGATCACTGGATCATGGGATTGTTTCAAGGGTAACAGAACCCCAGCACTGCTCTCTGCTTTCCCACAAGCATTTTAAATCTCAGTGCACAGTTAATCCCTTTCATTTCAGTGTCCGACTAATTGATGGAGATGACACCTTTGAAAGATAAAATGACTATCATCAACCCCGATGACTGTGTTTATGGTTTTTCTGCTTGGTACATACCGATTTAATTTGGGGGAGAGATGGAATAACACTGTCATTGTAAAGGTCTTTATAACTTATCTTAATGATCAAAAATACTGTAATTCTGAATAGAACAGCGTGTGGAGGAGAAGTCTGAATTACCAGCTGTGCAACTTGGGCCATTTTTCTTATCAATGGAATGCTTCAGTTTTCTCATCTGTAGAATGGCCTTAATCATCAGTCCTGTTTCACAGGGCTGTAAGGGTTAAGTGTAAAATGCCCAGTATATAATCAGCACTCCATAAATGTTAGCTATTATTCACATAATGTGTCCTCAGCTTATATACTATAGAGGAGTGCTGGGTCTTTGGAGGGCCCCTTGTGTTTATTATGTAATTATAGTTCTAGATTGCTAGAAGATCTGGAGTTTTCTTAAAAAAAAAAAAAAAAAGCATCACAAGCCGCCGTTGCGCCATCTGCCTGCCCCTACCGAGGCCCAGAATTCAGAACTCTGACTCAGCAAGCTATTCTTGTTCACAAGGGATAAAGTGAAATGAAGTGTCCCTTTTTAACATATTTCTCTTTGAACAGGAGGTGGCGAGTCTATTTCTTTAGCGGGAGAACTCTGAGTTGCTTGGTAACAAAGCAGAAAGTCAGTGGCAAGCCCAGCCTTGGCAGCCCCCGTGCCCTCCACATGCTGGTGCTCGAACGTGCTCCTTGACCCCTGTGTTGGCTTGCAGAATCTCAGAGCACGGGGCCCAAGGTGGCAGGATGTCACTTGGAGAAAAAGCAAGGCACGACTTCTAAAAGTTCTTCGTGGTAATGACTGAAATAAGCAATGCCAATGTGGAAATGAGGGTTTCAGGTTAATAGCTAGTCCACCAGTCCCCAAGCCCACCTTGTCTCCTGTGAGTATTGACAGAAAGGCCTGGAACATTTTCCAGTGAGCCTTTAAGGGGGTGACACCTGTATTACTCTCTTTTCCATGGAGCATTGTCTAACATACCCACACTATTTGGTTGAGCTGAGGGACACACAGGTATGAACCATCCAATGCTTATGACCAGCAGAAACCCCTCCCATAAACCTATATACCTTCTGCTACAGTCAGGACCCACCCAAGCTGCATGGTGGGGATCCCCAGCCCTTCCTGTTGCAGCCCCAGCCCCCACCCCCAAACAACTTCACTGTCATTGCTCAGGTTTGCATATTATATTCTACAAAACCCTCTCTCATGCCTTACCTCATCTGATCCTTAATGTAGCTCCTTGAAAAGCACAGAGCAGGTATTATTATCTCTGTATTACAGAATACAAAAACCCTGTCTAGCAAATATGGAGCCAAGATATTAACACAGGCATTCTGATGCACAATTATTCTACCACCCTACACTGATTTCCTTCGCTCATTTTTATGGTCAATAATAACTATAATAAGAGCTTACATGTACCACCTGCCATGTGCCAATTAACTGTTCTGAGTGCTTTTCCAACATGTATTTATTTTAATCTTCCATTGCTCATTTTATAAATGCAGAAACGGAGGTACTGAGAAATTAAGTGACGTGTCCAATGTCATACAACCATAGTGAAGATTTAAATCCAAGCAGTCAGTCTCCAGGGTTTGTGTTCTCAACCTTCATTCTATACTACGTCTTAATGATGAATGAGAAGGTACCTTGTATAAGCTAGAAGAGTGCTTTTGTATACTCTATGAATTTGAGTGAAATACAAGTCCCAGCATTTGACCACATTGGTATACTTTCTATCATGTGCAATGGAATAATATTCACTGTGTAAATTAGAATTAATAGCCAAGGAAGTGGTTGAGGCCCAAGGTCAACGGAGGAAGGAACAATAGGAAGATGGAATTGATGTAACAAATATACCTTTAGACAATTCTTTCCATTAAAAAGTATCTATAAACTGTCACTCTTTGGAGGAGACTAAAGAGTCATGAAGACTAAATAAAATGTGATATCCTAGATTGGATTCTGGAACACAAAAAGATAATAATAATAACTGGAAAATCTGAGTTGAGTCTGTACTTAACAACATTATACAGATGTTAATTTACAAGTTTTAATAAATGTACCATGATTTTGTAATATGTTAACATTAGGTGAGGCCAGGTTAAGGGTATAAAAGAACTCTCTAACAATCTTTGCAACTTCTGGAAATCTAAAATGATTTTAAAATAAAACATTTTAAAAAGTTATTTGTAGGAAAAGTGTACTTCAGACTATATTTGCCAACTGTCCCTTCCCAAAGCTACACCATGAATCCCCATTTTCCTAAATATTTGACTCTTTTCTATCCCCATCTCTCTTTCCCCTTTTGACCCCTGCACAGAAGGTCCATCCTAAAGACGTCCTGCTCCTGTCTTCACGCAAGGCCTCCAAGAAAGATGATACGTTTGGAGATGATACGTTTGATGAAACTGACACTCACTTCCCCCTTCTGTTGCTCTCTGTATACAACCAGTTTTCAAGATTCTGGAAGATGGTTTGAAACACTGACAGAACAAAAATCGTCTTTTCAGAGTCCCTGACCAATAAATGCAGCCATTTCTCAGATGCCAGGCATCGACTATACATTTAATACATACTTGCATACTTTGCAATTAATATACACTTTTGGAACATCTATTCAAAAACATTTAAGCACCTACTGTGTGTATGAGGATGGATGGGATTAGGACTCAGTCTTTAAGGAACTTGGTCTGGCAGAAGGAACTTGATAAAAAAAGAAAATTATGACACTTAGATACTGTCCCTAGTATGACCAGCTTTGGCCATTTGATATAGACCAGTCTTTTGTAATTACTATCGAACTTGTGAAAAATGTTGTTCAAACACAATGCTAACACTCACCTTATAATGTCAAGATTAGCACTGATATATCCTGTCTAACTGGATTCCACTGCAGGTTTCAAGGAATGAAGAGGCTCTGAGTTTACATCCTAAATTAGCGTCCAATGTTCATGGATGGAGCATCCACAAAGCATGATAGATCATAGTTGGAGTAAAATCCACACACATTCATCCCATAATGGAGTACTTTCAGGCTTTCGTTTTGTAAACTAACTTTGGGACAACTTCAATCCCTGATTTTCTCTAAATATTTGTCTCCCTTCTATCTACACAGCTCTACTAGAAGGCATACCTCACTTGCACAAAATGTTTGTGGACGCTTGCCCAATAGATGATTTCAGCATGCATCTCTCAAGGAGACATTACGACCACCATAGCTCTGTCTACTTCTGTAGGCACTGTGCTGGGATCAAGTCCTTCTGTAAATCACTAAACCCATTATGAATGTATAGCTTTCAAGCTTTCAGATTCTATTTTCTTGCCTTGAATTGTCTGTTGTACTTATTAATTACCTTTTATTTGTGGAAGAAAAAAAGAAATCTCTCTCAATTTCCCTGAAGCCCTCATCCTTTCTTAGGATTCACCAAGAAAAGCAATTATCTTTCAGTGCAATATTGATCTGTCTGGACATTGCCTCCCAGTAGATCATCTATTTAGTTCTGGAATTTAGAAATCCTCACAATGCGAACCTCTGTGTCCCATTACTGTCCACTCCTCATCCGCTGGAACCCACCAGTGGTCAAGTTCGCCATCACACTGAGCTGTCTTTCACTGGCACTTCCCTCACGAAGGAAACCACTGGACTGTTCACGTTGTGACGTTTTTTGGTATTTGCTCACTTAACACCACTTGAGACCTTAAGCACTTACTAGCCAACACAGCTCCAAAATTGGAAGTGTGCTCTTTGGTGAAAAACACTGTGCTATTATTCTGTGAAGCCTGGTAGAATTTACTATGTCGCAGCACTTTTCACGTATGATTGATAAAAATGTGTCGGGAGCATCTAGCCGTAGAAAGCCAGAAATAATCTTCTGAGACTTTACATAATTCTCTATACCAATATAATTCTTTGAAAGTTTTGTTGGTAAGTACATCCTAGAAAAATTATACATTAGTATAAAAACTGAATATCTTGCAAAATCACCTTGAAAAGAAAGACAGCATTGGAGAACAGGAGGGACCTGTTGAGAAATTCAAGATTTTTTTTTTTCTAAATTAAGTTTTATTCTGGTTATCTATTTCTATAAAACATACCACAGCTTTAAATATCTATTTTGTTTTGCTCACAGTAAATAAATACTTAAAAAACTAAACAAAAAAATAGCATCAATAACAATAGTATGTACTCTATAGGATTGCTACGGGCTTCGAGATCATTCATGCCCGGAGGCCCTTAATGCATTGCCTGGCACATAAAAGATGCTCAGTAAAGAAAACTACTTTTGTTACCATATGATTATCATTACCATCATTTGATGGAAAATCGAAACAGAGATAGCTGGTGTAACAAAGTTTTGGGTTATGTACTTTGACTTTTAAATATTGAGTCCCTTTTATCTTCACTTGTCCTTCAAGGAGATACATGGGCATACCAAATAGGCTCATCGTAAACTGTCCACAGCCCATGCTTTTTACAGGCTTTGCTGAACCCTGTGCTAGACTGTTCTCCAAGGCGCCAGCAGCACCGCCTCCTGTCCCGCGTGCTCTTCTGCACCGGGCCCATGCCGCCATCCTCCCAGCAAAAGGAGTGTGTTTTGTTTTGTTTTTCTCTACCTCCTTGCATCAGATTACTTTGAACGACAACGTTAAGATTTAAAAAAGAAGTTTCTTGACTTACTGATGTATAAAATTAGGTTCAGAGTGATGTTTCTAGCTGACCAACTATTTTCCTCAGTATTAATATTAACATTAGCATTCAACTGCAAATGTAATGGATTCTTTGGGAGCTTGAGTACACAGGGACTTGAGAGCTGAGAATTCTGGATATTCTTTCTGAGTTGATTAAGCCAGTTTGACAACAGCAAAAAGGTGGTATCTTCCTGACGTGGCCTCTCAGGTTCAGTGGGTGAACTCATCTAGGAGAAGGCAGGGGGACGCTCACTTGTTATTGGCCTGGGTCACAGTTATTGTCAATCATTGCCAGTTGGCCATGTCTACCAGGTAGCTGATTGTCTACTGAAATACACACACTCCTAATCTTAAAATTATATAAAAATGGCAAAATTTTGCCAGAGGCAATATTTAAACAGAATAAGATTGTCCTTATTGCTAAAAGATATTCCCTCCATGAATTTACTATTTACTTAGGAGAAAATAGATTGGCCTTCCCAAATTACCTGTGTAGGCACTAGGAAATCCCAGGAAGGAGCAAGAACCCGGACTTGAGCTCTAGGCACACCTGGATTTAAATATTGTTGCAGCTGTTTGCGAGTGGCAGGAATTTTGGCAAGTCACTTAACCTCTTTGAATTTCGGCTCCTCAACTGGGACATGAAGATAATAGTTTCTGCCTTTGAGACCATTGAGGGGATTACAGGGAAAAACAAAAACAAAACAAAAGGAGACAAGGGCACTCTCAGTTACACACCCCTGCCTTCAGTCCACGCTTTATAAATAGCGGGCACTTTTATAAGACACTAGTCACTCCGTCTGAAGGATGTTTCGAATCTTATGCAGTATCTGAATTGGGTTTGTACCTAATGTGGGGCTTTCGCATGACAGGGAAATTAGGAGATATCTGAAGGTGTGTCTAATTGCTCCTTGAAAAGGGTCTTCTTCCCTCCCAGGTCAACTCCCACCTACACTCCAGCTGGAGCAAATGTGCACATTTGTGATTAGCTACATTAACCACGTATAATGTAATAAAGAGGAAATCCTAAGAGGGCCTTAGAAAAAGGGAACTCTAAAGGGAGATGCTTTGCATGTATTCTTGGGCTATCCTTTGAGTAAAATGAGTCATGTGGTAGGTGGTTCAATCCCGATGCGGATGCTAAATTACCTGGCCCACCCGTGCAAACACCACAGACAAATTTTCCTTCCCAGCCGTGAGCCTTAGCTGGCTGGGTCGATGCACCATTGGCACGCATTCAGGAGCACAGGAGTCACCTCCCACGGGACTCAGAGACCCACTTCCTCTCTCCATCCCAGAACATCAGCCCGGGAGCAGGTGGAAGCGCGCGGGTGGAGGAAGGTGAGGCAGAAACAGGACTAGACCTGAAGACCAGCCTCTGAAAGGCACGTGTGCACACACCTATGAGAGCGGCATTTCATCCATGTACAAGTGGACAGGCCAACACGACTCAGCTTCTCAATCGGACACTCCTATTCAGCAAGTTCTCCTTCTTTATTCAATACCAATGGCCAATCAGCGCCCATGGTGACAATTTGAGACAGCCACTTTTCTTTTGTCTCTGGAGCAGGGCGTCTGCCTCATACATGGAACAGAGCTGCCCGCCCCAGGTTCCGGGCCCAGCTTATGATAAGTGACGTATCTCTCATTATCGCATCGCCCAGACATCATAATCTGTCCTCCCAGGTATGAAGGCCCATTAATAATCCTCTGGGGAAGGGCGGCGGCGTCTCAGCTGAGTCCTATCCCATGATTGCTCTCTGATAGGGAGTTCCCACAATCAGCAGTAACACGCCCTCTCCCGCGTCAAGCACTCATTGTTGCTCACCCTCTCGCAATATATAACCAGAAAGCAAGCCTCCTTATCATTTCATAGCACTCCCTGATACCGAAAGCTGGAGAAAATGGACATGCTGCAAGGGGGTGGAGAAAGCTAGTTATGTGAGGCAGCTACTCGGGTGGTAACACAGGCTCCACGTTAACTCTGGGCGTTCAGACGGTGGACAGATACCCCTTTAACCCTCCTGCTGCTGTTCTCCCCAGGCTGGGTGGGCTTCAGCATGATAGAGCCTCGTGCACAGAGAGGAGATGCTTCAGGGGGACGAGAAGAAAAAGAAAATGATGGGGTCTGTGTTCCTGCTGTTAAACAGGGTATAGACTCAGTGTGCTCATCTTGAAAGGAAGTGTAGTTTGATAGAGGACACCAGGTTGGGCGTCCTGGGATTCAGGGCTGATTCTGGCCATCAGTATACACTGGGAAAGAAAGTGCTTTTCCCTGTTTAGCCAGAGGGCATGTTACAAAATAAAGTGCAATGATATGGGGCAAGGTGCTTTGAGCTTGCAGGAGGAATTATGAATAAAATACTAACAATAATAACAGCAACATCTAAAGGACCCTTAGGATGGGGCCAGGCAGGGTGCTGACGGCTTTGCAGGTGTCGTCTCATTTACTGCTCACATCAACCCATGTGAAACTTTATCATCCTCAGTTTCAACAGATGAGGAATCTGAGGCACAGAGAAGTTATGTGAGTTGCTTAAGGTCACAGAGCTATGAAGTGACACTGTTAAGTCACAGAGTCAGGAAATGAACTCAGAAAGTCGGGTTCTAGCATCTGTGCTCTTGTTAAAGAGGTCCGCTATTCAATCAGAAGCTTGGAATATAAACTGGAGAGAGACAGAGAACCTGTGCAGAGGGCTCAAGAGAAGGGATCCTGAAGGAGCAGAGATCACGGAGGCGAACAGTACGTCACCACTAAGAATCCCTGGCAACTCCTCCTCTCATTCTCCATCATCCAGGAGCTCAGTCCCAGGTTCCTCAAACTCCAGCTGGAACAGAACAACGGGTCTTTTCATTGTGCATCGTAGTCTGAAAAGTACGGGGCTTGCCTTTACCCCCAGCTTTCTCATTAACCAAATCTGTGACCCTCACTCATTCTCTGGGCTTCCCCATCTTCAACTCTGAAATGGGACATCTGAAGGACAAATTCTCCTAGGTGTGCTCCAGCATTTAACTGCTCATCCTGGGCTTCCTACTGGGAACTGAGGCTCACTCTGGCTACACGGTGATGCCACCAGAGCGGTGGTCTCCAAAGGGGAGTAGGCATCCCTAGGGTGCCAAGGTTGGTTCACTGGCATTATGGAAAAAATACTGAAACATCTACTCTCTTAAAAATTCTGATGCTCCTGTGTATTTTGTAATGTAAACAACACATTAGCACATGTATACTCTACATAATAAATAAACATGTATTTAAGGGTAGCAGAGAGCCTACCTGGGCCTTTGCTGTTCTCACTGGCCCCCTAGAAGCTGTACCCAGTTTGCCACATGGATGAAATGCTGCCAATGCCATCAGGCATGGACTGGAACTAAAAGCTAGTAATTCAAGGTGCAATTTGATTTTTTTTTTCTCTCTCAGATTAAATGCCTAATAATGCTTCTTAATTTTAAACCACAGAGACAGGGATGATATTATTTATAACCATAATATTAATATTAAAACTGGTTTAAACACTTCT
Source organism: Tadarida brasiliensis (assembly GCA_030848825.1). NCBI lineage: Eukaryota > Metazoa > Chordata > Mammalia > Chiroptera > Molossidae > Tadarida > Tadarida brasiliensis. Next base: position 224,893,503 of record CM061257.1, on the reverse strand, counting down.
GTGTTATAGGGAAAAACACTTATTACACAACCATATTTGAAGCCTGGATTTTTAAAGAAAATCTTACTCTAAAAGACATTTACAAGTATCTAATGGAAGCAAGATGTTCTCGCTCAGGAAAATCTCCATTTCCCCTGAAGCTTCCAGGATTATTCTAACAGCATGTTAAAATACATGGTCCTGGCCAGGTAGTTCAATTGGTTAGAGTGTCGTCCCCATATGCCAAAGTTGTGGGTTCGATGCCCAGTCTGGGCGTATACAAGAATCAACCATGGCCCTGGCCAGTGTGGCTCATTTGGTTGGGTGTCATCCCATGTAATGAAAGTTTGCCAATTCCATTCCCAATAAGGACACATGCCTGGGTTGCAGAATCAATCCCCACAGGGGGTGTGCAGGTGGCAGCTGATGGATGTTTTGCTCTCACATCAATGTTTCTCTCTCTCTCCCTCTCCCTTTCTCTTTCTTTAAAAAAATCAATAAAAAATCTTTAAAAAAAAAGAAGCAATCAATGAATGCATAAATAAGTGGAACAACAAATCTATGTTTCTCTCTCTCTTTCTCCCTTCTTCTTTCTCTCTAAAATCAATAAACAAAACAAAAAATTATTTTAAATACAGAACATATTGACAGTGCCCTGTTAGCTTTTCTTTACCATTTTTGTCTATTTTTCTGAATGACAAAATAGATTAGGTTCAGTTGTGAGGTAATCCTCTCCCTTGATTTCCCTTTCTAAAATCAGATACTCCCAGTACCAGCTGGGGTGTGGGCGACTCTGACCTCTCTAGTCTGGGAAGCACACTGAAATATCAGAGAAGCTACAGAGACAGGCTAAAAAAAGTGCTACAAAGGCTAGAAGATAAAACACACGAGGAGAGGTGGTGAGAGCTAGATGTATAAGTCTGGCAAAGCAGTGACTCCAGGGGACTAGATCACAGCCTATAAATACCTTCAAGGTAACAATATAATTGAAGGGAAAGAATTATATTCATAGTCTCAGAAGATGATATGACTGGAAGCAATGGCCCGAAGCAATGGGGAAAAAGTTCGGTAAAATTGTCAGGAGGTGGAGAAAGAAATCCTTGACTGTCTGAGGAATGGAACAGGCAAAGCAATCCCCAGAGGAGACATCTGAAGCATTGTGGTACAGACAGCCCAAAGCTCTTGAGTAAGACACAGAGATTAACAACTGTGTTCCTCAACAATGTGTCACCTTTCACTCCCTTGAGAAACTGGGTCTCTCAGGAGCACCCTGCAAGGCAGTCCCCTAGGACAAGGCTATGCAATCAGAGATGTGTGAAGACTCTTCCTGAATGGAGAACAAGAATAGTCAAGAAGATCTGGCACCAATCTTGTAAAATTCTGAACTAAAATATAGGCAAAATGTGTTATTTTATGCGTATTCTATGTAATGTCAGATTTTAGGAATGATACCCAACTTGTCTCAGAGAAATTAATAAAATATGCATTTATACCTTACCATGTTGTATTCAATACAAAGGTTGAGTACCAGTAAGTTCAACCATTGAGTTAATATCATTAATTGTGTTACTCTACCTGACAAATTAGATGCATGAAACATGAATATGTGAGCCCCACATACGTCGCAGAAGACAAACCCTTAGTATAGTAATGTAAAAGTCAACCTCTAAGCTCTTCTAAAGTAAGTGTTAAAAATAGATATGTCACCAGGCCGGTGTGGCTCAATGGTTGAGCGTGGACCCATGCAGCAAGAGGTTGCTGGTTCAATTCCCGCTCAGGGCACATGCCCAGGTGAGGGCTGGATCCCCCAGAGTGGGCGTGCAGGAGGCAACTGATTGATGTTCTCTCTCATCCATGTTTCTATCTCTCTCCTCCTCTCCCTTCTTCTCTCTCTAAAATCAACAAAGAAAAATACATATTTTTAAAAAATAGCTATGTCTCTGAAAATATTTGAGGGCATTGTTTATATGTAATATGTGAAGGTATAACCCCAAACTGTTACACCTTCTGTGTGAGAGGAGACACCAAGTCAGACGTCTGCAGGGCAGGGCAGCAAAGAGGTGAATGAAGCTGGGTGATGTGTGTGACAGAGCGTGTGGGTGGGGAGTGGGGTGGCTGGAGAGGGCACGTCCATACATATGGCAACTGCTGACCAACTGGTCTCCAGCTGGACATAGGAACACCGGCCCAGCGTAGCTGAACCTGCCAATTTTTTAAACGAAACTGAAAATCTCAGCTTGTGTGTAATATATCTATACTTTAAAATATATTTGTGTACTGGAGGAGGCCCCAGGGCCACGAGCTGGGCACATTCCCCAGTCCCCTCGCCCAGATGCGTGGGCAGCGAGGGACTCCTGCTCTCTGGGACTGGGGGTCAGGAGGCATGACTGAGCCCAGCGGGAAAGCGGGCTTTTTTGTGCAGTATCAGCAAACAGTGGGGAAAGCGAAGGAAGAAGAGACCTCATTTTTGCTCTTTCATCCAATGGATCCAGGAAGGAAGGAGGCGCTGGGGCAAGTGTTAGCTTCATTTCGGATGCCCCCACAGAGCTGCCCTGTACATGCTTAGACGTGTAAGTGTGCGGACCTGGTTCAGAACCCGGGCGGAGGGCACAGCTGGCTCTGGCTGGGTTGGCAGCCACCAGAAACAGCAGAAATGCCCCCTGAGAGGGACTCAAATCTTCAATGACCCTAAATACAGAAACGAGCAGAACAGTGAGTTCTTGGGGACACCCACAGCGACTTAGAGGGAGTGTGCTACGTTTGGGTGGGAATCGAAGCGAAACATGCAGCTCCATTCTGTTTCCTGTAGCATTCAGTGAAGTGAAGGGGAAAATCTAATTTGTACTGATACTGTCACCACACGGAGTGATCTGTGTGAAAAGCAGTGGCTACGTTTCCAAAGTCCAGTAGTTCTAGGTCAAAGGTCACAAGGTGGCTTTGGGTGGGTAGCAGTAGAGTTTGGGTTCACAGAGCAGTGTTGCTCTGTTTAGGCTTTTTAAACACACACACACCCTTTTCCTACTGGGTGAAATGAACTCTTCTGGGTCGGTCTGTGATCTTGTCCCCCACAGCACAGAAGAGTCACAGTGCTCTGACCGGCTTGTGTCAGGTACAGCCACGCACACAGCACCCGGCACCAAGTCGCGCTGGTTGGCAGTGACAGCTGATCTCTTAGAGAGGGACCTGGGAGCGCAATCCGCATGCCTCAGAGAGACGTCAGGTATTCCTGCAAGGTGGGGGTCACATCACAGGAGACTCCTGTGTTAATGTACTGTTTACACCGAACACTCCTTTAACACATGCAAACCTTCCTGTTGTGGCATCTATGTTCTTTCCCACTGAATATATTAAGTGGGTGGGGGATATTCTCTTTATCACAAATTGGTAGTGATGTCTAAGGACAGAGCTAATGCTAGGTTTCCAGTTCCCAAAGGGGAACTGTCATGACGTGGTGCAGACGTAATTTTGGATGAGACACATTGAACTGCTCTTTGGAGAATGACGGCAAACTAATGTTCTTTGAATCTATGTAAAGACCTTGCTCAAACGAAAGATGGAGATTTAGAGAAACAAAAAAGGCTTCTGTGGTTTTCCCCAGAGCTGACTTACGAAGTCTGCATTTCAGCCCACTGTTTGCATGTGTTTAACGCACACACACAGCTTGGAGGGAGAGGCGCACACTCTGTTTTGCAGTGTTTGGGTGGGAATCGAAGCGAAACATGCGGGTCCATTCTGTTTCCTGTAGCATTCAGTGAAGTGAAGGGGAAAATCTAATTTGTACTGATACTGTCACCACACGGAGTGATCTTGTAAATAACTGGGGTTCGGGAGGGGAAGGTCTAGGTTAATATGTAGACATGACAGTCTAGGTAGGCTTGAAAAGGATTCGGGAAATAATGTGGTCTGTCTCCCCGGGAGGGGGGTTTTCACTGGGTCCATTTTGGTTTCTCTCGGATATTTTTTCTCCGTTAGTGCTGCGTGGATGCCTGTGGCAATCTGCTGTCTGTGAAATAGAGATGGATGTTCTGAAGGGATCTTGCAGAATTACAAAATGAAACAATAGGAATGGCCACTGTCATTTCAAAAAAGAAAAAGAAAAGAAATGGAGGGTGAAGATGTAATTCTTTTTTGTTTTCTTTTGGTACTGCAAACAAACTAGAGTGGCTGATGTGAGGGTCGCAGTGGGACCCCCTCCCCACCCCCCAGTGAGAAGGCCCTTGCTGTTTTTTTTTTTTTATTATAAGGGTAAGAGAGATTCATATGGAGATCTGGGGAATGGAGAAACGCACAAAGATGGAAATGAGATTTTGGTGGGGATTCCCCAGTCTGTTAATAAGTTAATTAATTAAATATACAGGGCATCATGTTTTCACAAAGTTCTGCAGAGCTCGGGTTCCAACTGCATGTACCCACGGAGGACGCCCGTGCGAGAATGTAAGCTTCACAAGACAGGGAGATTGTCTCTGTCATTGACCCTTGTGGCCAGCACCTAGACCTGACCTCACATGTAGCAGCAGCCAGTTGAAAAAATAATGGACAAATTGTTTTACACTAGCGTAGTTTACTAATCTCTGCCTACCTGGACTATTTTAACATGGAAATTCTATTCCTCCTACCTGCCTCTGTTATAAAGCTGTTTTTCATATCATGTTTTTTTGTTTGTTTGTTTTGTTATATGTACCTGTATATATTGCCAACTAAGGCTCAGGGAGAGTTTTGTCTTTTTTAGAAGGTAGCTGTGCTTTGTGGATAGGTGAAGACCCTTACCCATCATGCACTGTGTTCTAGGAAATACTACACACCAAACTCATCTGCTTCTTTCGGTCTTTAGTACTGAATTGAAATTTTGCTGTTTAGTCATGCAACAAAACCTGTTCCGGTATTGCTGGTCTAAGTAGCAAACATGAAGTCTGCTAACCTTCGGAATTAGATGTCAAGTCAGGGGCAAATGGAATAGAACCTGCTCCCACGTCAGGAGATGTGATTTCCAGTGTAAAGGTCTACCTTTCAAGTTCTCACTGTGCTCTGCCACTGGACATCAGAAGTTAACATACCCATGGAAGACAGCCCGGAGCTGCTGTGAAGACACACACATTTGGTTTTAAATTAGAAATAAAAAAACTTTAATACTGACTGCAGAGAGACTAAATGTGTTTCTGTATTATTTGAAATGATTTGGGGTTTTCAGGCAAGGATATTTGAAGAATTCTACTATGGCATTTATCACACAGTGAAATAAGAGAATGAACTGATCCAATAATCTCTGCTCAGATATACTACATTTTTGTTAAAATCTAGGAACAAAAGTTACCTCTGAACCTCTTGGTCCACCATACTGCATTCAAAACCTCAGCTTGGTTGCCAAGCCTATTTTGCACAGGGGTGTTTAAGAAAACAGTTTGGGCATAATTGGGTGCCTTAATGCCGTTGAGACAAAATCAAATACTGGGAAGCAATAAAATGTAATGTAAAATAAAAAATTAAATCCAAAAAGAAAGTGACTTAGCTCCACCTATGTATCCTACCTTACTCAAAAGCTGTGCTCCATCCTTCTATCTTTGCTTACCATTTTTAACCACGTGGAATAGAAACAAAATCACAGGTCCTGCTAAAATCACCACATCTGACCTCAAAGTTGAATAGGCAATTATTGAAAGCAGTACATATGACATTGGAATCAAACATACCAATATTTTAGTCTTCCTTCCTTTCCTTAATGGTTACTTAATCAAATGGTTACTTAATGCTTTGAGCTTTAGTTTCTTAATCTCTGAAATAGAGGTAATCCCACCAAATTGACAGTGTCATGAGGACTAAATAAATTGACACATACACAGCTAGCACACTGCGTGGACAATGAATAAGACAGCAAATACAGAAGAGATTCCAAAAACATATATGCCATCAGGTAAAAATATGAGTTTGTAGCCATGAAAAGTCAATCAGTAGTGTTCATTTCCAAAAGTGTTTAGTAACCTAAGTACTGCATTTAAGAAAGAGCTGGATCATTTTACGACCACTAGTAACATTTATAACTATCCAAACTAAGATGATGACTAGGGTAATCTGATTCCTTGTCTCACTGCACATGGTATTCACTGGCCTCAGAGGATTTGTTGTTCAGAGAACTGTAGCATGACCTTAAATATAAGCTGCCTCCCCCAAAGTGACACTACAAGGATTAGGAGGTGCAAGGTCTGAGGACAGATAAAAACATCATTTGAGGGCAATAGCACTTCATGGGAGCAGGCAACCAGGTGGGCCAACCACATTTTGGCTCTGGTCTGCCATTTGCCTGGTTGCTAACCCTCCTGTTGAAAACTGCAACCACTTTAGCATCTCTCAGGTCCTCATTTCTAGGTCTCCAACTACAACCTCTTAGACACCAAGAGCTTTGCTGGGTGGTAGGCATACCATTATAAATATGAAAGCAATCTTCTTTACTTTATACGTCTTCCAGTGGTAACAGGGCACATTCATATGCATCCTCTCATCTGATCTTCCCCACAATACTATGAGGTTGGCAGAATAGTATCTATCTCTCCACTGCTTACATAAGATGACTACTAGTGGGTGGCTGTGGGTTAGCAATGCCCATGAAAACCTCAAAGGGAAGAAATGCAGAGTGACTGGTGAGAAGACTGCAGTGACAAAGGTTATGTGCCATAATAAACACCAGTAAAGACAAAGAAGACATCCCCACAAACTCATTTTAAATGAAAGAGGTGTGCCGAAATGAAAGAAAAAAAAAACACCTCTGGAAATACTTGTATTCGAAAACCTTTCTTAATCCCTTTGATTCTGTAAAACTTCACTACCTAGGTTTCCCTGACCCTGTAGCCATTTCTTCTGAACTTCCTTCCTGCATCATGTGGTCAAGTCTATTGTCCAAATTCCCACTCATTTATCTCCCTTGAGACCTTAGTCATTCTCAGAGTTGCCATTGTCATTGCCCAGTTGAAGAATGTCAAGTCCCTACCTCTAGCCTGTATCTCTCATCTGAGTTCATCACACAGGTCCAACTGGAAATCTCTACGGACTGACTCTTGGATGCCTTATGTTTTGCAACACTAAACTCAAACTCTGACCTTATCCTAAAATATGTTGTTCTTTTTAAAATGTCCTTGTTTTATTGTTGTTGTTAATGAAATCATAACCTTCCCATTCTAGACATTCTTTACTTCTCTCCTTCCCCATCCAACCGGCTGGCAACCAACACCTGTTGATTCTGTCTCTGAGATGTCCTTTTGTTTCATTCTCACTAGCTTCCTATTATCATCACCATTGAATAAGTTCTTAATTTTCTTTTTCCTGGACTACTTGAACCATGATCTGCTGTTTATTTTCCTTGAACCCAGTAGAAAAACAAACAGACAAACAAAAAACATTCTTTCAACATACCAAAACACTCTTCCTAAAAATTAAGCTTTGGGCATTTCATCTTCTACTCAAAAACTTTCAATGTCTTATGGCTTTCAGAAGGAATCCATCAGTATGGCATTCCAGTCTTCCTCTCTACAGGCCTAAAGTGCCTGGGAAGAAATAAAATTAACAAACCTAAAATCACAACTTCTGTCAGTTCTGCATCTACTGTGAACCAGATATTCATTAAGCATTTTCACGTGTATTATTCTTCACACAGACTTGCCAGGTGGCGTTATCATCACTGTGTCCAATTTACAGAGAAGTCAGATGATGCGTCCAAGGTTGTGAAGCTGGTTGGAGGCACAACTAGGTCTTGAATCACAGACCACTTGCTTCTAAAACTTGTACTCTTCCTGCTATTCCATACTGTCTGCCTTTTCCATACTGTCTGCCTGTCCATCAAGCCATTTATTCAGGTCAAACTGACCTCTCACTAAACTGAGAATATGGCCTGTAGTTCCTTCCTTTGAGGTGATCCTCATGCCATATCTTCATCTGGCATGTTCCTTCCTTAGGTTTCAGAATCAAAATGTGACCAACCCTGTCTATGAACATTTCTTTAATCTCTACAAACAATAACATCCTTACCTTCCTCGGTATATAGCCGATGCTGCCTTAAAACTAAGTCTTATGTACAATTTGGATTTCCCTCCTTTATGTTAAACTTCTTTACATCTTCAACAAATTCAAATAGATTGCTGTTCCAGAAATATGCATTGAATTAAAATGATCATCACTACACTTTCTACTCTGATACCTTCATTAGGAGTATGATAGCAATTAAGAGTCAGAACCAAGTTTGAAGGCCTGCTCAACAGTTTATTAGCAATGTTATCGTGGGAAAATTCTTTAGTTTTATTAAACATTAGTTGCCTCATTTACAAAGTGAGGATATTAATAGGACTCACAACAACGAGTTGTTGTAAGCTTGTTATAGGTTAATGTAAACAACACTCTTATACAGTATCTCACACCTGGTACTTTCTCTATTAGTATTAGTGGTAAGTGATAGTAATGGTAGTAGTGTAATGATCTCTAAAGATACAGTCCTAAGTAACTGTAGGAAATAATCATCTACGCCATTAAATTACCTGCCGTTTTGTAGAAAACGGAGGAGGAAAAAAAACTGAATTAAAAGAGGTTAACTGAGGAATCAAAAATAGAACATGAGACTTAATTGCCAATAATCTCCTGTTATCCTGAGTATAAACTGACTTCAGGATGAAGGTTAGCTTGGTCCGTCAACAGGGCTTATCTAAATGTCTTTAAGTGATTCTAGGCTCCAAGGGTGTCATCTCAGGCTGAAAAATGACAGGCCTGGCTGTCAGCACTATGTTTGAAGCTAATACAGGTATACAGTCCCCTCTGCCATCTATCCAGGAAACACTAACAAGATGAAACAGCAGCAGTGACAGCATCAGGGCCTGAGCATATGATGCTATGGGGTAGGTGGCTAATGAATTCCCCCATCAATACGGTGAGCCCCCGTGCCTTCTGAATGCAGCCAGGGATTGAAAATCCATCATCTACAGCTTCAGGGAGTCCATGAGTTATTCCTTGCGCAGTTGCACTGAACAATACCCCAGGAGTCATGACTAGTAACAGTATAAGCAGTGGGTCAATGAGATAATTCATCTAACCGACGGTGTTAAAGGTCGGCTTGCCATTAAGTCATATGAGCCTCAGCACTCACTTCATGGTGCCTGGAGTTTCCTTGTTTGCTGCACTTTAGATCCCACATCTACAAAGCCTCCGCTACTTTGAACTATCAGCTATTGGATGCCTGTCTTCATATGGGATACCATGAGGCTGGCTTTACATCTGTGGCATCCTGACTCCTCCTAGAATTTTATAGTACTTAAGTTAAAATCTCAGAGATCTGATTCAAGTTCTTTCATTATTTAGGAAAATAAAATACTATTTTCTTTTACTTAAAAAACTATTTTAACTAAAGAAAAATTACCAATAACATTCAAGCGATCCATGATTGAAAGCTCACTGTAGTTCAAGAGTTATGCAAGAGTTTTATATACATCATCTTAAAATGTGTAAAAAAAAAAAACCTAATTTCTCAGGTTTTAGTTACTGTGGTCTTTCCAGTCTGTTAGCTCTAGGTAAGCCAAGGTTGATCATAATATCCCCAAAACATAGTACCTTACCTGGCACACAAAAAAATACTCGATTTACGTGTAACGAATAACCCTCATAAGCTAGATTCTCTTATTCCTAAATTTTCCAAGTTCATATCATGCATGCATTAAAGATTCGAAACATGACTACCATCACTTAATAGCCAAAGAGTCACTGGTGTATGTGATAAATGACAAAGATATGGCCATTTGTCCTTTGCTTCTCATGTCTACCAGCCATTAAATATTTTCTACACACTTCCTCAACTTGGTCTTTATGATGGCATTATTGTATATTTCATCTGTCCAATGAATTTATCACTTATTTTTCTTTCCAATTTTTGAGAAATCAAAATCCATGAAATGCTTTTATTTGTATACGTGCTTTTAGGTTTGCAGTTCATTGGTGGTTGCTGCTACACATCTCCACTCAATCTAACTGGACTCACATTAAGACCTTGGTTCTAGCAATAACTCCTTTGGGCTCTAATAATCCCCAAGTAGAGGGCCAAGCTCCTGATGTCTTCATCTGGGGCCACAGAGGGGCTCCAACCACTTTCATACCCAGCCTGCCTAGCAAGGTTCTGCTCTCCTGATGCTGCTGCTCCTTGATCTTGCTTTGCTCTTTTCCTTCTTCTCCTTCTCTTCTCCTCTCTCTTCCTCCTCCTCCTTCTCCACCCCCTCTTCTCTCTTCTCTTCCCCCTTCCCTTCTTCTTTTGGAAAGATAGGATGTTTCTACTTCCCATAGTTCATACAATTAAAGAAGGAAATTCAGGGCAAGGTGGATTACATTTTTACCATTGAGCAGAGAGCCTTTGGAACATTACACCAAAGGGCACAGAGGTACAATGCATCACCTTGGGACATTGCATAGGGACAGAATGTCCTACCGAGAGACACCAGGAAGGGGCAGAAGCCCACTTATCCTGTTGCCCTAAACAGGCTTCTCTCACATAAAACTGGATCTTCGCCATGTGCTAACGGGACACTCCAAAAGTCTCATTGGGGATTTGATTAATAAAAAAAAAAATTTTCTTTTGATCAGATAAAACAGGAATTTGTTTGTAGAAACAGTCCCAACAGACTTTGAAAAAATACTTAAAATCAGAAGGGAGTGCCAAGAAATATTCAAAGTGATGAAAAGCAAGGACCTACAACCAAGATTACTCTACCCAGCAAAGCTATCATTTAGAATTAATTAGTGGACACATAAAAAGCTTCCTGGACAAGAAAAAGCTAAAGGAGTTCTACTTTCAATTTTGAAACATATTCTTCCTTTCAGTATTTTTCCCCCCTCTGATGAAGTATCACCTTCTGGATATTTCATCCAGCAAACTACCTTTCTACATGCGTGCAGCGATAACAACAACCTCTACATCCTATCTTTCACTTGAACCTCCAGAAAACCCTGGAACAGAATAGTTCTGTGCCCATTTAAAAGAAGAGGAGAGGTGTCCTGCTCCAGGCCAAACAGCTAACCAAGTACTGACAGAAATGAGGCTCAAATCCAAATCTTTCCATTTCAAATTAAACACATTTTTCCACGAGGGCATGCTGTCTCTCAAAACCAAGTGTAGAATCAAAGTAAACAGATTTAGATAGAAATATCCCAGGAATAACAGAGATCTGAGGAAACGCACGCCAAGCCCCATTCAGGCAGCTGCCTTGGGTCCAGCTTACATAACTAGTCCCTGCATCGAATCCCCACCTCCGCTGGCTTTTCCACCTTCTCCTCCAGCTCCGCTGCCACGAAGGGCTAAGCTGGGGGCTGCAGAGGGATCCCCAGCAGGCCTCTCCACACAAGTGCCTAGTGATCTGGAAAAGCCCCTAAGCCCAGAAAACCCAAAGAGGCCTTTGCACTAAGAACAAAGCGCTGAAGGGAGATACAGAGCTGACCAGCAGTGCGCTGCGCTCCGTGGGAAACGGAATTACGTCTGTTGGAAACCTTTGTGGTTTTCTTGCTCTCTCTCTCTTTACTTGCTTTACCAGTCTCTGAAATACTCTATACTCCTCCTCTATACTCCTCCACTGATTCCCCAAATCCGGTCCCTGAATCCAACCCAGATCTTTCTCCGGCCAAACCCAGAGGTGAATCTCAGCCACCAGCCACCTCACCTCACTGGGGAGGAACCCCGAGGTTGGGGACTGTTCACGAAAATAAATACCCCCACGGAGACGGCCCAATGTAGCTTCAAGGCCAGCGATTTACGGATGCAATAGATGCGGCGACCAGACCAGGCATCATTTTCAGCTCTGCTCCTCTTATTCTCCAGGAATCTCTTCAAATGTTACAAATTATGAAAAAACAATACTGTACCAACCAAACTTAATGAATATCCAATTTCCCTGAACATGACCCTGGAGAGAATACCACCAGCCTTTCTTTTGCGGGGGAGGCAGTTTCGGGAGAACACTCTGCCGCTGGGAAAGGGCGGACAGTGGACAGCATCCTTCGTGTCCGCGCGCCTTGTAACTGCGTGGGGAGGCTGAAGGGGAACCAAGGCGGACGGTTACAGATTCTGATCAAACAAAACAGGTGCCCCGACACATGCATTTTCACTGCTCCTGGAGAAAATGAATCCAAGAGGATTTACTGTAAATTGCACACAAGGAGAAAGAAATTAATAGGATGTCTTTTTTTTTTACATTCTGCAGTAACTATGTAAAGAAAAGCTCATGGTTGGCCAGTTTCCCCAACCCTCTGTTCTCTAAGTGGTGAAGGGAGTGTGTGGTTTCCTGACAGGGACAGCAGGCCCTCCATGGCGAGGCTTTCTGTGGTCCCGTTCAGTTTTTTCCCTGTTGTACAAGCAGGTGAGTGTACCATGACCCGCGCCACAGAGCCTCATGGGAGTCGGCGGGCAGGTGCCACTTGGAAGTAACAGCAGCTGTTCTCCACGCGTTGAGCAGATCATTTTCTCAGCAATAGACTTCAATGGAGCAAACATATATCTGAAGTACTAATTTTTAAAAAATTCCTCTACCTTCAGGTACCCTCCCCGGCCCCAGAATTTCGCTTCATGCATACATATGTCAACAAACATTGTTTTGCCTCTGTGGAACATGCGTTAACTGTGATTTCATTACTGTCGCTGCTGATACAGAAAATAGTGCATCAGGGAAATAGAAACTAAAAACGAAGAGATGTAAACTAACAGGAAGGGCACCCTCTCTCAATTATTTGATCTCTTGGCCTTCTCTGATCTTTTCCAATGATGTAATCCTTGTCTTCTTCGAAACTTATTAGCAAAGTCTATTTAACCACCATGAGGCCCAGATGCACGGGGAAACTTAGATTTAAAAGAAACCAGCAAAAGAAAGGCGAGCCTCTGCTCCTTGGGCCAAAACAACTGATCACCTGAGCACGCGGTAAAATAGGAAGAACTGTGCCTAAGCTCCTACCCAGATTGTCTTGTCGCCCTCCACCCCTTTTGCCACCAATTCTTTCCTCAGGACACCGAGGCCTTCATTCTGCCCAAGCTCCCCCCACATACCCCTGCCGTCCCCCCAAGTGTTGTATATCCCTGAATTAGTCATGCTCACTTCTCCTTCTTTCCCCCTAACTCTCCAAACAAAACTCAGACTCTGTTAGAGCCGCAGACCCCAGCCGGATATGAGAGGGTCACATGAGAAGACGGACTACTTGAACCAGTCAGTAAGTGATGTCAGGGCCTCCCGTGGAAGATGAGTTTAATCAGATACCTATTTTCCTAAAGAGGTTTCAATGCGTGGAGATTTCAGGAAGACAAGGGAAAAGACAAGGGGAAGTTCTTGTAGGAAAGGGAGGGTAGTGTGCAGCCTAGAGCAAGGGTAACACACGGGCAGCACACGTCTGTCCACGAAGTCCATTAGTGCACAGGTGGCAGGCATGGCTGGGGGGACCCAGAACTCCTGCCTGGCTGCCTGCCGCCCTCACAGATCCTGCCAAGGTGAAGTGACAGCGAGAGGCACTGGGAGCTGAGCGGCCAGGGAAGCCGTTCGCCAGCCCCGCTCGGGGCCTCCAGGGCAGGCAGGTTCCTTTGGGACGGGTGCTCAGCATGTTCTCGTCCTTCCAATGTCATCACTTGGGGGTGACAAGGGCTTATTCCAATGACACTGTGACTGCTACTCAAAACACTTCAGGAATTCCCATTCAGTTTTTTCCCTGTTGTACAAATGGCCTTCAGCACCAGTTTATAAAGCGTGAAATCTCAAACGTTCCCTCCTCTCTCTCTCTCTCTCTCTCACACACACACACACACACACACACACACACACACACAAGCTTGCTAATTTCAGAGTTTTTACTTTGTTTTTGAGCAACTTACTGGCTTCACAACCAACCAGAAGTCACACCAAAGTAGCCTTGGTTGTTTCCACAGCTGAGACCCACGCCAGAAGCACCCACTTTGCCCACACGCGGCCCCTTGCTGAGCACATCTGCAGGCAGCCTGTCCTCTCTCTCCCGGGCCCACTTCTTTCTGTTCTCCCCTGTCCCTGAGACTCACCCCATTCCATCTCCTCTTCCTGCCTGCCATCACTTTTTCTCCCCCCCGCCTGGCCTCGTGGATTTCTCTCCTCCTAGGTGAACTGCAAAGGGAAATCAAATCCTTCGCCTCCCGCCCCACCCTTTCTGCTTTCATGAATGGCCTTTAAATTCTTTCGTTTGGAGTAATTTTCTTCAGTGTAAGGAAACAAACTGCATTCAATAAACAAATCCACGCTTTACAGATTGTAAAAGTCCTATGAAAGTATCTTGGTACGTATTTATGGCTTCATTTTCCTGATGCATCTATATAAACGTCCAAAAGAAGAGCTTGGTTTTGTGATCAAGTCTTTTGATCTTCCACTCGGGTTCCTTCATTCCCGAGTGCGGGGAGGAGCTTTCCCTCTGCCCTGCCCCCTCTGGACTCCGTGTCTATTACATGTCCTTTACACCTCTGTGCGGAAGTCAGGCCGAAGGCAGAGGTCACCAAAGCAGAGCCCGCAGCCTGTTTTTATAAACAGGCTTTTATTGGAATACAGTCATGTACAATTTTTATGTCTGATAGACACTGGAGATAATCCATTAGGGTATTTAAAAATGGTTTAAGTTTACTAGACCAGTGAAGAGGCTCCATGTTCCAGATGGCCACCGACATTTCCGGTTCATTCCAGAACAGTGTGGCTTCTCCACATCATGGGTCCCTTCCTTTTCTCTAAAAAGTATCCGATGGCATCCTTTTCTACCCCAAGCTTGGAAGGACAGACGATCTGTTCGACTTTTCTACAATGTTTCAGCAAAGGCAGCATCACCGGACTAAGTCTACAGTATCCAAGAGGGTACTACACATTTGGAAGTACAATTTCTTGCACTTTTGCTTTTAAAATGTTAAAACGGAATGCATGGTTCCTCCTGGAAGTTCCCAGAATCCTCACCTCCATTTTATCAAAACAGTGCCCACTGCAAGAAAACTGTCAGAAAACAAGAAAACATTTATCTTAAAAGCGGAGATGCTTCACACCACACGAATGGGAGAAATGGGCAAACTGGTAGCCCGTTATCTCTCTCAAAAAAGATGCTCGCGGCTGTGCCAAATCATATTTTTCCAAGTCACACTGAATGAGAAAGGAAGATAAATCACCAGGAAAATGCAAGTGAGCTGGTAATAATCGCCTAGTTATAGCTGCCATGAAATAGTCATTAAGTTATAGGCAGCATAAATCTCACTGAGTTTTGTAAATGATGGTGGTTCTTACAGGCCAAATAAAGATAAACCCTACTAACTATGGCTGCGGTTCTCCGTGCTCCTTGGCATGGCTTTTGAAATGCTTACACTCAGGCTCATAATACCAGATGATTCCTGAAGCATCTGAGAAAGCATTCAAGGTGCACACCTCTGTGTAAAACCTCTCTTCCACATATTGAAGGTGAAAGTGATCACTTGTAACTGGCCCTTCCCTGAACTCCTAAACGGAGTCCTACACCGACCGTCTTGGCTCACAGAGACCAGACAGGCTTCCAGCTCCAGCTTTATACTTCAAGTTGCTCCTGTTTCCAAGGCATGTTGGAAGAGCAGCAGCTGGAGGTGGGCACTGCCCCAAGGGCTGAGCTTGCTGCCTGGGGTGCCAGCCAGACAGCTCCCTCCTCTCAGGAGACCAACAATGAAGTCCCACCCTCTGCTTTCGCAGGTAGACCAGCACTTCAGCGAAACGCATGCAAAGATCCCCAGTAAAGGTTTCTTTTTCCTCCTTTTTTGGAGGTTGGTGGTAATCCCCAGTTGATCTTCCCTCTTAACTGCTTTTCCCCCCGCTATTTAAACCGAATTCTTATTGCTCCAAATTAAATCCATTCTTTCTAGCCTTGTCACTGCTAACTAATGAGAACAATTCCTCTCTGCTGTTGGTGGCTGCACTCGGGGTACTTATGGATGAGAATCATATCCTCCGTTAGCCTACTTTCTTAACTGCAGCCTGCACAGGTGATAAAATGGGTTAATTGTTGCTATAAAAATATTTTCTATCCTCATAACGAAGTAATTTTCCCCCCAAATCATTTTAATTTCTTAGAACTGCGCTGTGTTCTTAATGATCTGCAGACTGAGGGTGCAGTCCTATCGGGCTTTTGTACACAAGAGAGCTGTTGAATATACAATACACACGCATATACCGATTTTGGGTCATTGTGCTGTTTGCTCCCAGCCCCGCCCACTCTGGCCTCAGTTTTTATCACAAGCACTTCCCATCTCCCGAGGAAGCCCACAGCCTCGAGCAGGGTCACCGAAGCACAGCCAGCCGCCTGTTTGAATAAATACCTTTTCTATTGGAAAAGTCACACTTTTAAAAAATAGATTGCCTACATCTGCTTTCCATGACCATGGCAGAGCTGAGTAGTTCTGACAGAAACGGTATGACCCCAGAAGACAAAAAGATTTACTCTCCGGTCCTTTATAAAAAACATTGCTGACCCCCAGCCTAGGAGATCATGAACATACAAATTGGCTTTGCTGCTTACACCAGGTTAAGATGAACTACCCCAGGTAAATCTCTTATTTACACCCAAGCCGGCTGATAAAATGTCCTGACAGGCCAAACCCCGCAGTTAGGGAGGGAGCCTGGATGGGAAGTTTTTAATTTTGTATCCCTGAGGCTTCCTAGGGGCTTCAGGGTTCGCAGCTGAAGGAGAGAATGAAGCTAAACACACAGACCACCCTGGGACGGGGCGGTGACACAAACACACAGACCACCCTGGGACGGGGCGGCGACACGCACAGGCAGTTTTCATAAGCACACGCCCCTTGGCTCTGTCCATCTAGACCGTTCTGCTGCAGGTATCTGGCTGCCTAACTCAGACCACGAGAGGACAGGAGACTCCAGGCGGAGGCCTGGCACTCACTATGTGTAGCTGGAGGAAGTCACCGAGGCCTGGAGCGCTGTCGATGCGAACCAAGATGCCATCCTTCACGGTGGTGCTGAAGCCCACGGCCAGGCGGTCCGAGCGCGTGCTGGGCCTGTCGTTGGCCGGCCAGGTGTAGAGGATGAGGCCTCCGCTCTTCCCGAAGATGTACGTGGCGCCCGCTGCAAAACAAGGACAGGGGGACCATCAGGGCAGCGAATCGCACGTTGGCAGATGTAGGCAAACTGCTGAGACTCAGCAGACAGCTGTGGAGAGGAAACGCCCCCGCACTAGTATGTGGTGACTGAGAGGGATGACATCCCAAGCCTCCAAAGGTGGCTGTCACCCCAAATTAAAGATGCAAGCACAATGAATGAATAACAAAGCAGATGGCAGAGAGAGACGTTCTGAACATCTCCAGTTCCTGCTGCCTCATGGCAGAGGGCAATTGACGCGCGGTGTCTGAGCGCTTTGGTACATGTGACAAGGAACTTCCCTGGGTCCCTCAAGAGCTGGATTCATTTTCCACCTCTGCCGGGACAGACACCAGAGAGAAAACGGGTTCCTTGTCTCTTAGCTATTGGGATATTCTGGTCAGCGGAGCGGGGAGCAGTTCCAGAGATACCACACCAAACTGAAGGCAACCTGAGGGTCCAGAGTCATCATCCTTCCATGCCTGGAGCTCTACACCCCAGAGAGAAGAAAGTGTGACCTCGGGAAACCAACTTACGTGACTAACAGAATTGGCCCATTTCACTGTAATGTTGCTACAAAAAAGATGATGAAAATTAATTCCAGAGGCCTTTGGAAAATTAGCTTTATTATTTTCCCAAGCAGTGGTGTTTCTGTGGTATGATATAACATGTTCCACCCCCTTTTCCAAACTAAATTTCAAAAAGAAGATATAAGAGACAGAAAAAATAATCTCAGTATAACGATAAGTGACGTCAATTATGACTAGTGAGTTTATCAGTGTTTTTACTATTATTTACTAATACAACTTGTGTTTTTGCTATTATTAGTTACAAACCCAGGGGTCAGTAAGAAGATATTAATTTAAAAATACTTTGAGAGCAAGCAGGACAAAAAATAAAGGAAACATTTGCGTCTCATAAATGGAAAACATCTGTTTTCATAAAGCGAGTTTCAACATTTGAATTTGAGGAAAAGCGTTTCAAATTGGTAGCCAGAATAGACGACATGACGGCAATTCCTGGGCTTGTAAGGATGTTTCCCATAGTGAGTACTTCCATATGCTACTGATCTCCAAGTTCAAAGACCGTTTGGCACTGGATTGCCTTGTATGTTTCCCACTGAACATGATCCAATCCTCGAAAATATTTTAAAGCAACATGAGACAAGCATTCGATATCGTTAGCATCCACTAAAAATCTCCAGCACTGGCCCACATTGAGTTTGCAGAGAATATCGGGTTGAACGATGTTGTTTGAAGAAGCAATGAGTTATGCAGCTCATTTAGAAATAATAAAGTAAACTGCTATGAGGCTAGAAACAGAATATGTCATGTGTCATCGTTTTTTAAGCACTAAGCCAAATTATACTCTGAGGCACATAAAATCTAATTTATTCTTTTTGAAAGGTCACTATTCTAGCTGTTCCAAGATGCTCAGTTTGTATATTGCACGTAACATAACATTATTTTCTTTCTGTGAATTTCTCAGTCCACAGCAGACGATGTCTGAAAAGTCCTCCAGTCATCTGGAGAGTCTGGGCTTGTGGTGTGGAAAGTGTATGGTTAATTCTATTTGCAAAAGAATGTTCGCTCCTCACCATCCACAAACACGCTCAAAGCTGCTTAAAATTAGAAATATGTATATAATGATTTACCCTTGCTATCTCTCCATCTGTGAAGAATTTAAATAATTCCCTTTCTGTGGATGATTACAAATGTCATCACCGCTACCTTTAATCTTTATTTGGAAAGCTGAAGGTTACTCAGTGATTAATGTATAGAATCACCAAAAATGCAAATCAGTCCGTGACATTTTGTGGCAATTTATAAAATGCCCTATTCTGTCCTAAATAAATAAAACCATTCAAGAAAGCAAAGCTAACTGAGAAGAAGAAGAAAAAAACAAAAACAAGTTATCAGAGAGAAAGTTGTAACCATCAACTTCCTCTAAAGCCAACATTAAACTGTGGGAACAGTCTAATCCATTGAGCCACAACAGTCGGGCAAGAATACAGTTTCTTGATTTCTGTTATTTACTGTGTCACAAGCCTCCCCCCCCACACACACACCCCTGATTGTGTTGGGGTGGTTATAATAGTATGGCCTTATATTTTCATAGCATTCAGTGGTTTTCAAATTGCTTTCTTTGCTAGTATCTCATTTGATACCTCTTCCTCCAATATATTGAACTATTAAAAGCAATATTTTGTTACTGTTTTAGTAAAAAGAAAAATTAAGGGAGACTCAAAGAGATTAAAAGAAGAAGTGGCGGTGCTGAGGGTAGGACCAGAGCTCCCTTTCTTGTCTCTGCCGTCTTCTCCCTGCAGCAGGCTGTCCTGGTGACCCAGGAGACGAAGCTTCTCTGAGGGATACCCCGGAGACCAAGAACTCAGCCAGGAGGAGAGGAGGGGGAATAACAGATGGAAAAACTATGCACAACAAAACCTCTGTATTACAGAGGGACCCACTAGGGAGCACTAGGTAAGTGATAAGTGATACAGATTTTACAAACAGCCATGCAATGCATGTATTGCATGGACGGTTTATCGTGATCTATTTTGTCTACTCGGAATTTTTACAAATAAACACCAAAAACGATGATAAAGTAGCCTTAAATAAAGCAAAACAGAAGGGACTGAACATTAAGGGAGAGATTTCATCAGTTTTAAAGAACATTCTTTATCTTTGGCAAAGAAATAATCTGATTTACTGCTCGGCTTATGTAGAAACTGACAACATTGCCTAAGAGGTAAGTATATCATCAGAGACAGCCAAGCAACACTTCTTAAACAAGGCTCAAGCAAGGTGAGGACTCCCTCCACACGGGGAATTTCTTCTTCTCTCTTGAAGAAATAAGGATTGAAAACAAAAAGCACTAAGCCAGGAAAAAGAAAAAAAAAATAGAGGCAACATTTCAGAGCATGTCCCAATATTCATTCTAGAAGGAAGATTTTAACTCAAAGACTTCCCAGTAGAATCAGTATTGGTTCAGTTCAGTATAAAATCTGCTTGGTTAGCCCTGGCTGGTTTGGCTCAGTGGTTAGAGTGTCAGCCTGCAGACCAGAGAGTCCCGGGTTCGGTTCCCGCTAAGGGCATGTACCTCGGTTGCAGTTTGTCCCCGGCCCCGGCTGGGGTCATGTGAGTGGCGACCACTCGATGTGTCTCTCTCACATCGATGTTTCTCTCTCTCTCTTCCTACCACTCTATCTGATGATAAATGCAAAAACAAACAAACAAAAAGAATCTGCTTGGTTATACTGGAATTCAAACTTGTGCATAGAGTGAAGCCATTATATATTGTATCCAATGCCAAAGATCCCCTAGGAGCTGGTGGGAGAAAAGGACAAAACCAATAAAATTCTACCCATTCTCCCAATTTCTTAATGAGTAAAAAAGTCCACCATTATTTAATTCGGTGATAAGTATCATTAAACACACACACACACACACACACACACACATTCTTCTTAGATAATTATATGTTATGTGCAAACTCTGTTCCTGCAAATATGCTTGGTTAGACTGTTTCATGGGAATTTATCATGAATTTTCCAGGGAGTCTGCAGAGACACTAAATAATTGTGCTATTTCTAAATCTGATACCAACTATTGAGATGGATCACTGCTGTGATTCCTTACATACACATGTACAGCCCCAAAGTATGAGTAAAATAAAATCACACACAGATTCTGGGCACACCCAGAAGTGCTGACCAACACATGCATCATGACCCTTTCTGAGTCTCAGAAGTAGTGATCGTTTCATAAACACATTTCAGCAGAAAACTTGTTTTTAAAACTTATTTTTACTCATCAGATTCAGGGTTCTTCCACTAGGAAAAGGAAGATAATTAGTGATAAAGAATATGACGCTTTCCACATTGAAGTTGATCTAAGTATTAAGCTTCCAGGAACACAATTAAATTCCTCTTTGCTTAAAAGAATTATCATAAGCTCATTGTTTTTCCTTTGGAGCAATTATTTCTTTCACAAACCTTTGGTAGTGCTTAACAATACTAATCATAATACTAACGGTAATACCAATGTTAATACTCAAACTAGCTCTATGTATGAATAATTTATTATACTGGGGACGGCAAAAGTAGGTTTCCAGTTGTTTGTATAGTAAAAGACAAATAACACAAATAAATACTACAACAATTAATAAATGTTTGTGTTATTTGTCTTTTTCCATACTAACAACTATAAATCTACTTTTGCCCACCCCTGTATATTAATACTATATAATATTATAGTATACAGTATAATATTTCAAATTCCTATATTTTTCACTTCAGATATTGTTGCTGTATCAGTTTATTAGGGTTGCCATAACAAGGTACAACAGAATTATTCCCTCGCAATTCTGAAGGCTAGAATTCCGAGATCAAGGTGTCAGCTGGGTTGGTTTTCTCTAATGTCTCTCTGCTTGGCTTCTAAACGTCTGTCTTCTTCCTGGATCCTGACATGGTCTCCCCTTTTTACCCACCTGTGCCCTAATTTTCTCCATTCAGTCATACTGGATCAGAGCCCATCATAATGACCTCATTTTAACAGAATTCCCTCTTCAGAGACACTGTTTCCAAATACAGTTACATTTTGAGGTATTGGGGGTTGTGATGACAACACATGGATTTGGGGATGACACAATGCAGCCTGTAGCCGAAGCTATCCCAGTTTAAAGTTGAGGGAAGCTATAAAATGACTTGCCAAGATCTAGCGGCATCAGGAAATCCATCCAGATCTAACTCAATGACCTCCATTCTTTTTATTATGCCAAACTGTACCCCTAATAGGCTTACCTTTTACCTTTACCTGTGTGTCTGTGTGGGAATGGGGATGACGATGGAGAGAAGAAAGAGACCAGATGGAAAGTCGGTTCCCTCACAATGGGCATGGCAGTATAGGGCTGATCGTTTTATTGTATTAAATGACAGTGGTTTGATATGAGGTTGGTCTCTGTGGCTGCGGATTCATTACACCACTCTCATCAAACTAAATTCTGAAGGGTGGACTCTGATGACGTTTATTTCAGAAATGATCTCATAGACAACTTGATTTCATTTTTATATCCAAGCTAGTTTCTTACACAGCCAAACAAAGTAAGTCCTAGGAAACTGCACAGTATTCAGGTCTAAGAAAATAAACATTAAGTTTTATTGTCAAACAACATGAAAACCCTTCTGTACCGTGATCTCCTGGAGGACAGGGCTTTTTAATTTCTCTCTATCGACACTGTGAATGCTCAGGAAATAAATGCTGCTGAATTAATCAAGAAAACATGGCTCACCTACACTTTCATATCTTCACACTGTCATTTAGGCATCGGCCCATTAATCCACCTCAACTTTTTGTCATGTCATCTCAATGTGGAAATATTCTATAAATACCCATCAGTTTGGGGTCACAATATTTCCTATGATGCAGTAGAGCACAGCTTCCAACTTATAAAAGAAATTTGGCCTGGGCGGTGTGGTTCGGTGGATTGAGCACCATCCCATGGACTGAGAGGTCACCGGTTTGATTCCCGGTCAGGGCACATGCCCGGGTTGCAGGCTCCATTCCCGGTAGAGGGCGTGCAGGAGGCAGCCAATCAATGTTTCTCTCTCACATCTATGTTTCTACCTCTCTCTCTAAAAACATCAGTAAATGATTTTTCTTTGGTGAATTTTTGACAGGCTCAGATAATAAAATCACACCCAGTTTTAGTCAAATTGTTTCATGTTACCCCTCACTTCCTAAATCACATCATAGTCTCTCTCTCTCTTTCTCTTTTTCTTTCTCTCTCTCTCTCTCTCTCTCTCTCTCTACACACACACACACACACACACACACAATGTTCTGTTTTACAGAACATTAACTAAGTGCAAAGACCATATATATACTTGTCCTTAGGCAACATATAAATGAACGTAAAGAAAAAGAAAAATGATCATTTCATAATTACTCATCAGTCTTTTCTGTATTATTTTTTTTAACTCATTCCTTCTGATGACATCTCACAAGACATAGTTAGAATAAAGGGAAAGTTCAGAGCATATTCACCTGCCTCCTTTTATTCCACAGGTTTGAAATACCTTCTCTAATAAGAAAAATCAAGGGATTTCTAAATACTGAATATTCTCTGAAAGAGAAATACAGATGAAGAGTAGTTGCTTATTTCCAGTGCTTTGATTTAAATGCCTGATATATACAGGCTTCACACCTTCAAGGGGCCAAGGTCTATAAACAGATGACTTTGGTATGTCTGTGACTCTAATTCATAAAACACTATTTTCCTGGAAAATTTGACTAATATTTTTAAGGGTAATGACTCCATGACACACATATCTATCATAGAACACATGTCAGAGTTGGCAAAAGAAAGAAACTTCAGCCCTGGCCGGTTTGGCTCAGTGGTTAGAGCATCGGCCCATGGTCCAGAGAGACCCGGGTTCGGTTCCCACTAAGGGCATGTACCTCGGTTGCAGTTTGTCCCTGGCCCTGGTTAGGGTTGTGTGGGTGGCAACACTCAATGTGTCTCTCACATCAATGTTTCTCTCTTTCTCTTCCTCCCTCTCTCCCTCCTGCTCTGTCTGAAGATAAATGCAAAAATGTCCTCTGGTGAGGATATAAAAAAAAAAAAAAAAGAAAAAGAAACTTCAACTAGTGTGGTCCATTCTCCTATTCTATAACAATCACTTGTCTTTACTGTGCCTCAGTTTCCACATGATGAAGAAGGTGATAATACCTCTCTTATTCATTTCTAAGAATTGAAATAAGGATCAAACAGCTATCATATACACTATACCGAACTCTAGAAATCAGTTAGTATTTCCATTTTATGGCAATCACCTCAAAGGGAAGGAATTCCCCAAAGCTTTGGCACTTGCAAGAGACTCTTGTTATTCAATATTTCCTGCATATCATCCCTCTTTGCTTGAAATATTAAGCTCCTTCCCATGGAAATTACTATTTTCTCCCATTCCAATCATGTGATTTGAATGAAAACTATCAATTCCTTAATAGATTTTTTCCTACACATACAGCTAGATTGGCTAAGGTGTGAAAATTAACCCAAGTTGGACCAATCAGAGCACTTCATTGAGTGTTTTATAATGGGACCTTGAAAAACACTCCATCAGCCCCTGTCTGATGGAAAGGTATGCACACAGCCATATGGCCACATTTCCCATCACGAGGAAGAAGTTGGTGGGAAAACAAACCCTGACCCGAAGAGTGAAGTCAAACTGCTGAGTCAAGAGTTGGACACATAGTATTCCATTGTGTGTATGTACCACAGCTTTTTTATCCATTCGTCTACTGATGGACACTTGGGCTGTTTCCAGATCTTAGCCATTGTAAATAGTGCTGCTATGAACATAGGGGTACATGTATTCTTTCTGGTTGGTGTTTCAGGTTTCTTAGGGTATATTCCTAGAAGTGGGATCACTGGGTCAAATATACACAATGGAGTACTATGCAGCTGTAAGAAAGAAAGATCTCTTATACTTTGAGACGACATGGAGAGACCTGGAGAGTATTATCCTAAGCGAAACAAGCCAAGCAGAGAAAGACAAATATCACATGATTTCACCTATTTGTGGGATATAATGAACATAACAGTCTGAGGAACAGGGTAGACCCAGAGACGTGGAAGTAGGGACCTTGAACAACCCTCAGACAGACAACCCGCAGAAGAGGGGGTAGGGGGGGAGGGAAGAGATAAACCACAGAACGTATACACATGTACGCATAACTGATGGACATGGACAACAATGCTGGGGATGGGCCAGAGGGGATGGGGAGGAGGGTGTCAATGGGGGGGAAAGGAGAAACATCTGTAACAAAAACAAATTAATACAAAAAAAATAGAGTTGGACACAGAAATCGTATGATTTTTGACTACTTGTTTTTAATGGCCCACGTGGTAAAGTTGTACCATTGTCTTTCCTAGATAAGACACTCAGTAGCTAACTTGTTGCGTCAGAGTTAGTTCAAGTTTTGTTCTTTCACAGCGAGAACAGTCCTGGAGAGTGAAAAATCCCTGGAAACCCCCATAGTGCCTGGAGCACACAGAGGGCACAACAGGGCACAACAGGGCTTGGTACTAAATGGGCAATCGTGACCGAGATGGTCAAGTGGAAAGTCACCCAGAATTAACCTAAGGAAAAAGCACAATCGGTAATTTATACATATATATGACATTAGAGGACACGCAAAATTGATCATGAATGATTTCCATAACTGGGCTAAGAAAACACTATATATATTTTATAATGTGTATATATATATATATATATATATATATATATATATATATATAACTCTATATTATATAATATAGTTCTATGATTAGGTTATATTATATAATAAATTCCTGGGTAATGTTATCACTCAATCATCTTGATATTTCTGTTATGGTAGTTGGGATTTCTCCCTTTCATTTCAACCAGTAATTACTATTATTAAAATCACTAGTATTAAAACAAGCTATTAATTTTTTTTATTGAAAAAATATTCTAAGCATTGGGGTTTTGGATCTCTCTCTCTCCAACCACAAAACAAAGTTCTATAAAATATCTTGAAATAATTCAACCACAAAGCTACAGAAAGAAAACCTATATAAAGAAAACTATAATTTTTTGAGGACATAAAACATGATAGATAGATAGATAGATAGATAGATAGATAGATAGATAGATAGATAGATAGATAGATAGATAGAATGTTACTGGACAAGCAAAATATGAATATATCAACAAGCTGTGTATCTTAAAGTCACCTATAAACAGAATTTCAATTTCTTTTGATGTTCTTAAAGAAAAATAAGCATGTAAGAGTTGCCAAGAAAATTTTAAAAGAAAGAATAATGAAAGGAGATTTGCTTTAACAGACTTCAAAATTTACTAAAATGTGATTATAGTCAAAGTAACCTATCCTTAGAAGAAAAATAGAGCAGTTGGTTATTAAAAGTTAAATGTAATAGTATGTAAATGTCAAAAAAAGTGTCAAGTACTTTCCATGTACTAAGAAGAACACTGTGTATAATACAATATGATATGTGCTGCAGTAGAGCTATGTTCAAAAGGAGATGGAAATCCCTAGGAGAGTGCAACCAGCTTCAATAAAGACTTGTACTACATAATGATTATATATATAAACATAATCACCACAATACATTTAGTCAACATACATCATATTGCAGTTATAATTTTATTTTCATGTGATGACAACTTTTAAGATTTACTCTCTTAGCAACGTTCAAATATATAATGCAGCATCGTTAACTACAGTCACCATGTTCCACATTGTACCCCTGAAACTGATTCATCTTTAACTGAACATTTGAACCTTTTAACCCCTTTCATTTACTACCCCAACCCTCACACCCTACCCCTGGCAACCACCAGTCTTTTCTCTTACTATGAGGGGAGTATTTTTAGTTTCCACATGTTAGTGATATCATTACATGGTTATATGTCAACAATTATGTTGTCAGATGTTAATATAATGCTCAGTGTCTTAATCCCATCACAGTTTCACCCTACACCCTCCTCTCTGATAAAAAAAAAAAAAAAAGACCCTCATAGACAGACAACAATATGCTCATTACCAGAGGGAAATGGGAGTGGGGGGAGGCAGGAGAGGGTAAATTGGGGGGAAACGGTGATGGAAAGAGACATGACTTGGGGTGGGGAACACAATACAAT
The DNA here is from genome assembly GCA_030848825.1 of Tadarida brasiliensis. Classification (NCBI taxonomy): domain Eukaryota; kingdom Metazoa; phylum Chordata; class Mammalia; order Chiroptera; family Molossidae; genus Tadarida; species Tadarida brasiliensis. Next base: position 224,866,734 of record CM061257.1, on the reverse strand, counting down.
GTACAGACGATGTATTATAGAATTGTACACCTGAAACCTATATAATTTCATTAACCAATGTCACTCCAATAAATTCAACAAAAAAAATGTTATATGTCAATTATATCTCAATAAAACTGAAAAAAAATACCAACCTTGTGAAAAATAGAATAAAAATATGTCAAAGGAAGAATAAAGGCTTGTACTGAGTCTTGGGTGAAGGAGTATGTACCTGGGGAGGAAGGATGTTCTTCAGAGGCCGTGGACAGAGATGTGAGGGAATGCCATGTACTCTGGGAATACAAGCAGCAGCATCTCTTTCTGGTGGTGTGTAGGCTGGAGAGCTAAGAATAGCAAAGACTGGTCTGGAAAACAGGCTAGCAAGAGCTGTGCAGAGTACTGAATGCCACATTGAGGTATTTGAACCTTAGTAGACAAACTAGCATCTTAGTAGATAAGCCAGTGTTTTCTTTAGTCTTTTTTTTTTTCTTTATAGTAACAGAAATATTTCAAGGATTACACCTAAAATAAAAAAATAATGTGCCCGGCTGGTGTGGCTCAGTGGTTGAGCGTCATCCATAGACTGAGAGGTCCCAGTTTGATTCCCAGTCAGGGCACATGCCCAGGTTTCGGGCTCGATCCCCAGTTGGGGGGCATGCAGGAAGCAGGTGATCGATGTTTCTCTCTCACATCGATGTTTCTATCTTTCTCTCTAAAAAAAAAAAATCAATAAAAACATATAAAAATAAGAAATAATGTTTATTTTCCACCAATTTTTTAAAACTTTTTGAAACACTTAAGTTTTATTTAGTGACTATATTAACATAACTCCAATATAAAAGTTTGGAAGAATTATTTTAATGGTGAAAACATTTGAACGTGACTGCTTTGGTCAGTAGAGAAGCATGATCTTCTTACCTGTGTTTGAGGAAAATAATTTTGGCTGTGATGTGGAAGACAGAGGAGACCAAAGTGTGTTCACACGGATCTAGATGGGGACCACAGCTCTAGCCAGGAGGCGCACCACGTGAGCTCAGGTGGGGACAGTGAGGGTGAGGAATGAGAGAAAGGAGGGGACGCTAAAGAGGTGAAGAGTAAAAGGACTCAGTGATCCACCTGATACTTGGGGAAGAACAAAGGGAGTAGCTGACATTGATTCAAAGTATTCAAGTTTGGGCAAATAAAATTGTAGAAGAAAAGATGCACAGCTTACGACGTAAACATGATCAGTTTAAGGTTGAGGAGTTCTGTGTACAGGTAGGATAATGGTTCAAGGGTTGGGTTAGAAATCCAGGACCATGAAGGACCAGTGCCAAGACGGGAAGCCCCAAGTGAGACTGTGCTATTATGTCATCACAGAACGTACCCAGATCCTGCTCAGCCAGCTCCCAAAGACATAGTATTTGGCATTTGGAGGACCTGAAAGATGTTATAATTGACTTGCTAAAATAATACCCTTTGAACATATATAGCTTTTTGCCTTTCTCTCGGGTGTCCATTTATAGAAAAACATAGTTTGCATGTGGTTGTAATCATAGCATTACATAATTTTGCATCCTTTCTCTATCATAACATTTGAATGTCTCTCAATATTATTTGATTTATCATTTTTATTTTTTGTTTTTCTTTTCTTTTTTTTTTATTGTTGATATTACAGATGTCCCCCTTTTTTCCCCATCGATTCCCTCCTTCCCGCTCGCATCCCTCTCCTGCTTTCCCCAAACTAATGACTGTGTCCATTGGTTATGCATATATGCATATAAGGTCTTTGGTTTACCTCTTCCCATCCCCCAGCCCCATCCCTCTGAGGTTTGTCAGTCTGTTCCCTACTTCCATGACTCTAGATCTATTTTGATCATCAGCTTATTTTGTTCACGATAATCCATAAATAAGTAAGATCATGTGGTACTTGTCTTTCTCTGACTGGCTTAATTTGTCCTTTTAAATGGTCACATTATATTCCACAAGGTGAAAAGTTCTGACTTAGCAGTTCTCTCCCATTGAGCCCTTAGGTTATTTGTCTGATGGGTGGGTCCAACTTGGGGTGGGGGGTACGATTTGATTTAAGAAGACAGAATATGTGGCAGAATAAAGAACTTTCAATATCCTTCACTTAGTATATGGACAAGTATAACATTGTTTTTTAAAATGCCCACATCAAAAAACAGCTTCTAATCCAAGTGCACATGGCATTGTCTGATTCTTTTCACATGACTGATTTAATCAGAAGGCCTAATATGGAAGAACAGTTTCTCTGATATATGTATATGAATGACACATTTTCATTCTTCAAATAAAATAAGTCTCCAGGAACATTCAGCCAAATTGTCTGCTCTTCTTCAAACGAAGACAGTCCATAGCCAAGGGTCACATAAGACACCAGGATGGAGCAAAGTCAGCCCTTGGTGGTCAAAGCCATTTTTTATTATTCATTCAGCAAAACTTATCAATGGACAAATACATCATTGCATTATTATGTAATATTTCAGTAATTAGTTTACAGTTACTCGTAAAAACCGATTTCCTCTGAACACATAAGCTCCTCCTAATTCTCTTCATCTTTTGTCATCTTGAACCGCTCAGTTTATAGCTTCTATTTTTCTTCCTCTGTTATTTTTAACAAGACATTTGCCCTTTGCTAACGTTTGATGATTCTCATCTCACCTTCCTAATTAAATATATTCCAAAAACATCCTCCATCAGTCTGTCTGCCTCCCCTTGGCCCCTCCCCATCCCTTGAAAGTGTGCCTACCCCTTGGGTTCTGATGATAACAGCAATTTCTTATTTATCCTTCACCCTGGACCTTGTGGCAGATGAAGAATAAATAAACTGTCCTGTAATCATCGGGTCCTGGAGTGAAGCACTTTCTACACCTGGCCTTACACTTCGCTCCGTGAAGCACACAGGGCAAGTCTGTAAGAACTAATTTCCCAGGCCCTCTCTTAGTTCTAATATGATAACTCTAGCAACGATTCAACAGTGCAGATATGACATTCTGCAAATAAACAGCAGTCACCGCCATCAAAGCCTGAGGATTTGTTATGATGGATATATTCAGACGCACCAGTCTCTTTTTAGAAAATGCAATTTTATGAAGAAAAAAAAAAAAGGCAAGATAATTGGTCTTTAGCTCTTGCAGTAAACTTAGATAGCACCTGCCATATTTAAATTAATACAGTGCTTCTCCCTGTTAGATGAGGCCTCCTGATTAAGTCAGTCATGTAAAAAGATGCAGACGCTGCCCGTGTGCACTCAGATTAGAAGATGTACTTTGTGATGCGGGTATTTCCTTTAATAATGTGAAACGTGTCCATCCGCTAAGCAAAGGAAATGGAAAGTCCTTTATTCAGCCACATATCCTGCCCTTATCTCTCAGCCTCAGCTTTTGCCTCACATTGTGTCGCAGAGGTGGCAGGTTTATTGGGCGCTGGGAGATTCTCCAGAGCGATGACTTCGTGTTTGAAGCCTCCGTGTGAACACGCGGCCGGCCTGCCAGAGATCACACACACATCGCTCTCGAGGATTTATTCCCTTGCCCATTGTCCCCGTTTCCTCCGACTCCGGCTGCCACGGTGCAGATCAGGAAACTCAGAGAACGGCTTTGCTCCTTTTAATCTCTCTCAAACCAGCAGCAAGAACGATCAGACTCACATGGCTGGAGCGGCTGAATGCCAACCGCCAAGGCTGGCATTGCCATGGGCCCGCCCCCTTCCGGAGAAACCCCGGGGAAGGGGGAGTGAGGGTCCCTCCCAGGGGGCAGACCAGGCCAAAGGGTCTACCTGCACCGGAGCCTCTGTGACCCAGAGGCAGCACTGGCGTGACTTCTTCAGTAAGAAGGGAACACATGTCCTCAGAAGAGGGTACTCTTACTGGCCACCACCAGGAAAGACCCAATTTCCCTAACTTACCCAGTTAACTCAACCCCTTACTATGTGTCCAAAGTTTACTTTAAAGTGAACATTCTTCCTAGTCATAAATTTGGGGGAGAAGCCCACAAACAACAGGGGTGCAAAGATATCCTGTGTAAGACTGGCCTGTGTGGCTCAGTGGTTAGAGCGTTGGCCCCCCACACTGACGGGTCGCAGGTTCAATTCCCGGTCAAGGGCATGTACCTGGGTTGCAGGTTCCATCCCAGCCTTGGTTGTGGCCTGTGCGGGAGGCAACCAATTCCTACGTCTCTCTCTCAGATTGATGTTTCTCTCTCTTTCTCTCTCCTCCCCCTCCCTCCCTCCCTTCTTTCAACTCTCTCAAAAAAAAAAAAAAGTGGAAAAAAATAACCTCCAGTAAGGATTAACAACAACAAAAAATAGCTATCTTGTGTTTACTAGATAGAAATCACAGTGCTAGATCACGCCGTTATTTTTTTAATTATTCGTATCGCAAGTGAAAGATGACAACACAGACCCAGCACTCACGTCGTGCTGGATGCTGCTGCCCAGCGGGGCTCAGAGGTTGCATGGGTGTCAGATTCTGAGTTCCTTGAAGGCATGGTGATGTCATGAGCTTCTTTGTGTCCCCATGATGGCTGAGTCCCACACCAGACACATAAAATCCTGTGGCATAGAGCTAGGAAGAGAATTTGAGAGCCACGATTTGATCTCATTGTTGATAGATGTAAATACTGAGACCAAGAGGTTGCAGAATTTGTCCAAGGTCATGGCTGATGAGTAGCAGAGACAAGTTAGAGCTTCTCGCCTGAGTCCAGTCCAGTGCCCATTCTATAGTACTTCTTGCTGCCTCTAAAGTACGTGCTTAAGAAAAATGTGTTTCTTGATCAATTAAAAGGGTTAATTCATCTGTTTGCATTCTGCACTTAAGGTTACTGTTTCAGTGTAACAATCACTATGAAGCAGGTTTGAAGTGTGCATGTGAGAGAGAGTGGGGGAGGGAGGGAAAGTTCACATATCTTACACTCCGTTACATGAGTATTTAGTCTGCATATATATGCTTTACCGGGTATATAATGATCTGAAGCTTTATATTTGAATACATAAAATGACACGTCATATATAAAGGAGTACTCTTCTGATTCATTATTCTTAGTCCATGAGGAAGTGAGACAAAGAGAGGTGAACATATCTGAAAAAGTTACAGTTCAATCACTACAGAATCTAAGCCAAAGCTGAAACTTCTCTGTTCCCTGGAAAAACTATCTACTTTGAGCTTTACAGCATTTTCCCCCTAAATCCTAAGTCTCTACCATAGGGGACTAAGCAGAGTGCAGTGCTAGTCCACAGATCTGTGCAGTCCCGACTGGTGTAGGGCCAGCGACACAGTGCTCCTGGATCCCACGCCACACACCTCGGGAGGCAGAGCCGAGGGGAAGTTGGAAGGGTGAGCTACAATCTGAGTGGGATTTCTTTAAAAGCACCATGCAGCAGGAAAGACAAGTATAATGACTATTTAATCATCTTCACTAAGAAGTGCCAATTCTTTAGACTCTCATGACATTCATGAATGATGCAGGAGGCAGACATGACAAACACAGAGCCATTCCCTGCGACAGACACTTCCAGGGAATTTATGCCCCTCCCCCAGGCTCCTGGGCTCAGTTATCATTTGTTCTGGGAGAGAATTTACAGTCTCACCAGCAACTCCTTTTACCCTACTCAATAAAGCGCTTACTTTGATATACGGACGGTGATTGTTCAAGAACAACTGTATCCTTGGAAATCATGTGCAGTGAGCAGTCTTCCTGGCCCATTTTCCTTCACTTCATGCACTTTTGTCATTTTCCAGGTTCTACAATCTAGAGGACTTGGACACAAGTCTCTAAATCACATGATCACCTATTTGGTCACACACACACACACACACACACACACACACACACACACACACCTGAAAGCCCAAATGCTGTTTGGATTCACTGTGAATCACATAATTTTTTAGTGTATGGCTATATGCACTGTTAAATATGCAATACGAATCTTATTCTGTATCCTCTATCCACAGACAATCTGTCTGTAGATTAAGTGAGTTGATATAGTCACAAATATTTGTTAAGCTCCTGCTATATACTAGGTACTTTTCCAGGTGCTGGAGAGACAGCAGAGAATGTAACAAAGTCCTTGCCTTGACAGAGGTGATACTCTTACAATGACGGCAGAGTAAAGACAAACACGTGGATTCACAATATAACGTCTGGGAGTTTTAAGTGCTAATAAAGCATGATAAGGGATAATTGTGTCTTGAGTTGATGGCGAGTGTGACCTGAGAATAGAAAGGATGCCGTGTGCCTTCTAAGGAAAGAAAGTTCAAGGCAGGGGGACCAAGGACAAAGGATTGAAGTAAAAACTGTATTTTGCAATCTTGAGAGATGGCAAGGAAACCAGTTTGACTGGAGTGGGGGGCACAAGAGGGAGCGTGGGAGAAAAACATGACTGAAAGGGCAAAGAGAGACCAGATCACACAGGGCCTCACAGGAAGTACCTCATGTGAGGGAGGCCCTGGTCTGATTCTACTCTGAGATGGCCACACGGCTTTCTACGGAGCTCTGTGCATGCATTTTAAGTAGGACACTGAAACTCATATTTAAGAAGAAGGAATGCGGGGTGCAGAGATGCCTCAAATTGCTGTTGTAGGAGAAACAATCGCGTGAGCTCGGGATATTGAACCAGAAGCCCTTGTGAGCTGGGCAGGGCAGTCATCTTTAACTGCATAGGATGTCATACAGAAGAAGGACTGTGCTTTTCAGAAAGTAGAGCCAGTCATGACAGGCGAGAAACATTTCATTGCCATACGTGTTCCTGCAAAAGCCAGACAGTCGCTTTGCTGGGATATCTGCAGGTCCTTTCCAGATGGTTCCAAAGGAATCTTTCTCGCCAAGGAAGACTATATGAAACAGAAATGTTGAACTGTGGTAGAACAAACACATTCATCTAAATCAATCATTTAATTTTTCTTGCTGAATAAAATAGAACCGCCCAGCCTGTGTAGCTCAGTGGTTGAGCACCGACCCATGGACCCAGAGCTCACTGGTTCAATTCCCAGTCAGGGCACATGCCCAGGTTGTGGGCCCAATCCCCAGTGGGGGGCATGCAGGAGGTGGCCAATCGATGTTCTCTTTCATCTATGTTTCTAGCTCTCTTTCCTTCTCCCTTCCTCTCTCTCTCTAAAATCAATAAAGAAAAAAAAAAAATAGAAGCAGAGGCATGGAAACATGGAACAGACTGATGAATCTCAGAGGGAAGGGGGGCGGGGGGCAGGGTGGGAAGCAATTAACCAAAGAATTTATATGCATAGATGCATTGTCCATGGACACAGACAATAGGGTGGTGAAGGCCTGGGGCGGGGTGGAGGAGGGCAGTGGGGGAGAAAAGGGGATAACCTCTGCAATACTCTCAACAATAAAGATAATTTTTAAAAAGTAATTTGCCTTTTTATCAAACTGCTGCTACTTCTTGGTTGAGAAAATCAGTAACCGTTTTGGGAATCATAAATATTCTATAAAGACGTATTTTCTCCACAAATATTTTAACACAGTTGGCAGAAGCATCCTTGAGGGCTGTATCCTCGGGATATTTTTGGTCTAGAGTCCATCTTCTAGGAAAACCCTAATAAAATCATCCATTCAAAAATATTCCTTTGATCACTAAAATAGCAGCCAACCACAGCTCCTTATTTTTTTATCACGAAAATCCCAGAAGTGGTGGGAAGTCAGCAGGCTAAAAATGGTCCTTCCAAATCCTGGTGGACAGGCAAAACCATTTCCTCCTATTAATTTTCCACAGTCTCAAAGCTTTTCTTTCTTAATGGAACTTAATCCAAAGGCAGCAATCATAATGAGGGCTAGAGTTCACAGACGGGAAGCCACGGCTAAGACACTTTTCCTTTTCAAGGAGCTTCAGAAAGGTCTTCCTTGTTATTGCCTCACTACTTGTTAACAGGAAAATAAATATTCACTGATATATATAAGAGTTCACTATAAAGAAGCTAGTTTTAAAGTATTTTAAAGGAGAGAAAGTATTTACCATGTATGTTGGAATAAGGAAAGAAGGGAGGGAAGGAGGTGGAAAAGGAAGAGGAAGAGAGAGAGAAGGAAGAAGACAGGATTAAGGGGCTTCTTGTAAGGATCACAAAGTATTTCCTCTGCTATATTCTGCCTAAACTATAGGTGAGTTAATGTTTTTCTCCAGGGTGTTTCTGTACTTTTATGTGGCTAAAGATGAGCAGCAAAAATTGTAAAAGGGATGAATAAATGGAACACACGTGAAAAAGTTTTTAAAAAGAAATCAAAAGAGTAAATGAATTACTGTTTGAGGAGATGAAGTATTTTCTTGCGACGAGGACTTCAGAAAAAGTCTGTGTGCTACACATGGGGATGACAGAATAAAAGCAACAGTCAGAAATGGAAGCAGGCAGAACAAGGAAGGCTTTCTTGACCTTCGGGGGTTAAAAAGAAATCACAATGACAACAAAAAATAAAACTGAAATGAGTTATGGAAGGAGCCCTAGAGGTCTTCAACCCAGTAAAGTTTCCACCATCACTCTTCATCATGAAAACCCTTATTCTTTTATTCATGGTCCTTACTAGTTTTTGACTGGCTTTGCCCTAGTAAAATGTAAGCTCAATACAGGCAGAAAGGTGTCTTGCTAATTGCTAAGACCCTAGAACATTTCAAGGCACATAGTAAACTTTCTCTAATAATGCTGAATCAATAAACATCTCTAAGAAGGCGTGTCCCTAAAAATAGGAGCACAGGTCAGATTATCTGCCACCACCTGTTGGCCATCAGTCTCACGACCACTCTCCTGCTTACAACACTCAAATGGATTTCAGTTTCCTTAGGAAAAAATCAAACTCCTTAAAATGACCCCAAAGGCCCTCCATGAGCTGACTCTTGCCATCTTCTTCCACTTCACCTGGCATCATAATTCCCTTTGCTCACTACACTCCAGATTGGGATTTCTTCCTTTCTTCCAAGAGGGAAATGCCATAAAGGCTTCTGAGATCTTTGTGTCTGCTCTTTCCTCTTCACCCAGAAAATTACATGAGATCTTTGTGTCCTGCCCATCAAGTGTCAAGTCAAGCGTTACCTCTTGAGAGGCCTTTCTTGATCACACAACCAAAGGTAACACTTTCCCCCAACACGCACACGCTTGGCAGTCATTCTCTGCACCCTGACTAGTGATATTTTCCTCACAGCACTTACCACGTCTTTTCCTTTTCCTCTGACTAGAATGCAAGTCCATGAGACTAGGTGACTTCCGTCTTGCTCACTACCACAGCCTCAATGATCCAAAAATAGCTGGCACAGAGTAAACACTCGGCAACATTTAGGGGACAAATGAATACACCTGAAGAAAACCTGTTTTAAAAATCAGACTCAGTAATTAACCAAAGTCCCTTTAAGCTATCACTCATAGTTATCACTGCCATATACCCATGCTCCTTGAATTCCCGCTAAACCAAGAACACATAAAACAAAGCATGCTTTCACAATCCCTGCCATATGTAAGTCTTTATTCGATCCATTTTAAAATGGAAAGAATAATAGTGACTTGTCTCTACTTTGTATGTTATTAGACAAATGAATCAATGTACACACAAGCATTCTGAGCTCAGCCAAGGTGAGAAATAGCACAGACCCAAAGCCGAGGTATGACCACCATTACTTTGTGGCTCTTCTAACAGAAGGATTTTTAATCAGTATTTTCTCCACCCCATAAAGTACCAAAAGTGGGTCACTCAAAGAACAAGGGAGAGACATAACTCTTTTGGCTATAATTTTTTGGGGCAACACTCTCAAATTTAATGCAATCAATAATCTCAGCCCAGTGGATCACACAGGTATTTTTCAGAGGAGCTGGATATATAAACTGCGAAAATCCTTTTCTTTCCTTTTCTTTGCTGTAAATGCAGTATATTGATCCAGGTCCCACGATTTCATGGCATTCACATGCTTCAGTAATACAGAGGATTTATTTTCATCCCTCCTTCTCGGGGAGCAGAGGCTGTTCTTAACCCTTATCACGAACAACTTTCTCCTCCTCCTTTTTTGCTTCTATCCCCAGCACCCTGACAGTCAGATAATGGGTAAACAAGATGTCTAGTACATAAAACACTCCATTTCCATTCATGCTAATCTATTTTCATTTCTCCAAGACCATGGGGGGAAATTCTAAGGAATACATTTGCTGGCAGTAGACAGGATGAACTAGGGTGAGTGGTGGGTAGTTCATCGAATTGTTCACTTCATCATGAGGCGTTGTTGATGTTCAGAACTGAAAATAGCTGGGAAGTTTTTTAAGAATAGGTCGTTCGGAAATGTTCCTGTTCTGACAGATTACTCATTCAGTACAGCATAAGGAAATTCTTCTTTATTAAGCAGTCCTAAATTCTTTAGAGCATTTCCTTTTGGAAAGTGAGCCCACTGGTTCAAACAGAAATCTGGAGTAGACACGTAGTTTGGCTCTGCCTTTGGGGTTGGCTGGACCATGACACCGGTTCATTTCCTTAATCTCTCTGAGGACACTCATTTGCCAACACCCACACATTCCACGAAATGCAGTCCAGAATCATCTTCTCTGTGAATCGTTTTCATCCGTTCAATCAGCCATTTGGCTAATATTTACTAAGCACCTATTATTCCTTTGACAAACATTTACTTAGCTGTACTATAGATCAGATTTAAAATAGGTGCTGAAAACACATTAAAAAAAATAAAATTAGCCTTTTAAACCTACCAATCCTGAATGGTTGTGTGTCTTTTTATCCTTCTGGCATAGAAGAGATACTCAATGAATATTGCAAAGAAGCTGAACACATGAATTTCCTAATATTGACAATGAAAGTACATGAACTCTGTGGGTCACCGCTGCGCTGACGTCACAGATGGTAAATGATGTTTCATCTACTGTAATTGTACCAAGGATAACTTTGACTAGTTGACAAGCCCAGGCTGCAATGAACGGACTATCAGCAAGCTGTCTCTGAACTCTTTGAAGTGGAAATTATGCACACAATGGCAGCCAACTCACAGATGCTGCTTTTGGCCTCACCTGCTCATTTCTCTCCCCACCAGGAAGGTTGCCATAAGCACTAAACTTCACTGGAAAGTGCAGTGCAGGGATTCAGACCTTCCAGGGTAAACCTGCAGGCAAGGGGTCGTATGAAGCAGCTGAAGGTCGAGGGTATCCCTGCTCATTCAGAATAATCTAGCAAAGATAAAATGATGAGGCAAAAGGTAACTCTGTGTTTATGAGACACTAAAATAACTGGGCAAAAGAATAAAGAAAAAAATCAGCAAATGGGGCTTTGTGAGCAGATACAACATTAGCGTCTTTTCTTCTAGTTGAAGTTGGGTTACAAAATGTCAAATATCTGCTTTTTGCAAATACAATGAAAAAATAACCGGGTTTATCCACGTTTCTTCTGGGACCTATAACACATGCTGAGTGCCCTTCCCAGTTGTCAACCATGTCCTGTCCCTGCTGTGTAGCACAAAGTTTATTTTATCTGAATAACTGAGGTTATAGCAAAACTCGCTATTTCTTCCATAGGCCTAGTAGCGAGACTTGTCCAAAATAGCCAGGTGATAGATTCAGCACCCCGTTCAGGGGAATCATTAGCATAATGAGCCCTGGAGGAAGTGCTTCTTTCTGATAAATCATATCAACTACCTAAAAACATTAGTTAGTGAATCTTAGCTTAGTTTTTGTCCCCAAATTAAAGTGGACTTCACTGCATTTTCTGAAGTCTCTGCTTGAGGTATCCAGGGCGCAGGTCTGTTAAGCAGATTAGAGGGGTCATCTAAGCCAACAGCACAATGATTAGATCCTCCTGAGGGCCCTGTACTGGTTATTTTTATCAGAATTAGCATTATTGTTGCTGCCCTTCCCTTGTTCCTGTTTTACAGAGAATTCTTACATTAATGGAAAAAACAATTCATGGATTATCCATAATTCCCTGTCTCCCTCATTGCAATGCCCTTGACCACGTACCTTCGACGGCCCCAGCCCCGACAGTTATTGCATTCCCGTAGAACGAGGATAAGAAGAAATGAGGGAAGTATGGGAGAGAAAATGAGATAGAATAATAAGTAGACTCATAGCACAGAGGCTGGTGAAACACGTGACCTGGATTTAAAGAAGGAGGTCGGTTTCCTTAGACACCGCATCCTTCTCAAGTACTGTTTAACCAGTCATTTCCAGCTTTGTTTTGGCTAAAGATTTCCATATTCCTCTCTTCAGTATTCACAGTCTGCGTCCCTGTGACTTGCTTTGATGCCCTTCTAGGATTTCCTATTAGTCCAGGGATATCCTTTCAGCATTTTATTTGGACAGCTGTTTATTTCCCTCAGGATTTTTGGAACTGGAAGTGGAAGCCAGGCCAAGAATCTATTACGGAGAGATCCATTGCTCTCTGCTAGCTTCTCAAGTGTGGGGTTTCTATAAAAGAGCTTGGCTGTTTGTTCAAAGCCCCATGAGATTACTTAAAAGGTGATTTTGCTAACAAGGAAAATTTTGAAACCTATAACCCATAACAACATTAATTCAGTGCTGATCACAGTGTTGATTATTTTTGGAACAGAACTGTCCTTGCCACATTGGTCAATTATCACATTTGTTGCATTAACCTAAGCATTTCTTCCACTTCGGTTCATTTCTTTATGCTACTTCATCCTGTAGCAAGGTCACCATACACTAAATGTGTCTCCTGAATAGCATATGGATCCAGCAACCCATTACCCCAGAGCCCCATATACCTATTAATAAAGAGCTAGAGCTTTCTAAACCAGCACACCATATGGCACCTAAGTTACTCAATAAATACATTACGGTAAAGACTCATAATTAGTACTCCTACTAATCATGCTGGTTTCTTGGGGGGAAAAAAAAGAACTCTTTGAAAGCAGACATTTAAAAAATCAAGATCATTGTTTTAGACCATTTTCTATGTTTTTTACAATTAAAATTGTAACAGATATTAAGAATTTGTAATGCATTAGTCATTGGTTTAAGTTCTAGGGTTATAGAGATTTATAAAATCTGAATGCCACTGCTCTAAAGACATCTGGGGGACAGTCACCTCACCAGGAAGACCTCTGTAATCCTATAAGTTACAAATGTAGTATGGTAAGTGTAAGTCTGTTAGAGAGAGACTAACCATTTCATTTATATCAGTAATATTGATAGCAAATAACTACCAATTAAGGAGCCTACATCATTTGTTAGGCATGCATTTCATACATCTTACCATCAATCTTGAAGAAAATGGTAAACACACACACACACACACACACAATTATTAGATAGATATTAGCATCTTTATTCTAAAGATGAGAAAATTGAGGCATAGAGGGTAAATGGATTTCACAAAATCACATAACTGAAAAGGGGCCAAACTAGAATTTAAATAAATGTCTGCCTAAATCTAATCCCTGGGCTCTTAATCATTACATCAAACTGCTTTCTCGTGTTAATTTTATCTTGCCATCCAGACTGGAAGCTTCACAAAGGGCAAAGGCTAAAACCATCCACTTCCTTCCCAATGACCTTACTCCTCTGCTAGGCTGGCGGCCCAGAAATATTTTTTTAAAGGTTTGTTTTAATCAGTAAATGCACAGCTCTGCTCTCTAAGGAACAGTCAACTCTTCAGTGGTCAATACTTGTTTGTACAATTTATACTGCTCTCCTCTTTCACCTGATAAAAGGGGCATATATCACTCCTGAGCCAGAAAGAGGGTTTGCAAAGAACTGAGTGCACTTGGAAAGCTAAGCATTAAATGTTTATGTATTGATTACTGATTATTATCAACAATATATTGATCACTGAGTTATTTGTACATACATTGTTCAGTGGCTTGTATGTAAACCTATTTTAAGAGAAGCAAGACAAACAAGAAAAAAAAATAGAAATAAACATAACTTTGCCTTAAAATGTGTACAGGAGTGAACAGAATAAGGAAATAATTCCCTGGTATATAAGATTGAGTTAGAAAGAGACTTTTAACTTCCCTATTAAATTTATTTCTTTAAATAAAACAGATGATACCTAGCTGGTAGGGTCTCCAAAGACTATAAGCTAGGAAACTAAACATAGTTTTGGTTTTAATTTTCTGAAAATAATACTTAGCTCAATGCAAAGAGAAAAGTGTTTCATCTCTGGTCCTGGAGCAATGTCATTGAGATGCAATTCATCAGATCTGGAACAGCATGACACTCTACTGGGCCATTAGAAGTGAAGGACTCTATTTTCCATTTTGAATGCCCAGGACAACTACGTTTAAAATATATATATATAACTATATATTAAATAGCAGATATTTAATTTCTACTTAAACCTCATAATTTAATAATTTGTGAATGGAGTGGTCACATAATTGGTGATAATTGTAGTTTGTATAGGAAATACAATATCGACTGAACCACTCCATCAAAAGTACATACACACCCACACCCACATGCTTTCAGCACACAACAGACTGTATAAAACCTCTCTTTTGTGGGTGGCATAAAGGTACCACATTTCTCAGCAGCTTGTAGAATCAAATCTGAGGATTCACAAAAAGAACCAAAATGCATCTTGCAGAGAAAATAGCATGAAAGTGAGTGGGAAATGCCATTTTATTTATTTTAATGCCTTGTTTCAGCATGTTCCCTATGGCTGGTGGCAAACATCAGGTAGGGACTATATGCATAAGGCTTAGTCTACAATAGAAATCAAATTGCAACAAACGTCACTTCTTGGGTGATCAACTGAGCACTAGTGAGGGAAAGCCTCAGGCTTCCAAGTTGAGACTCAATTACACCAATTGTCATCTGATACATTTGGTTCTCTCTTCGCTACACAGATGGTACAAGCAAAGTCTTTTCCAGAATGCTCTTTCAGGTACTCTTGGATCAAATTCCTGTTTTCATTTCACATTTCATTAAAATTTAATTAGAAATACATTTTTTAAATAGCTTTTGATGTAAAAACTAAACAAGACTGGTAAAACACACACACACACACACACACACACACACACACAAACACAACTCAGAACTCTCCTCTGCTACGTCTCTACCCAGTTTATGCAACTCCTTGAAATAGTAACAGATATTATAAAAATACTTACTTGAAAAATCTAGTCCAAACTATTCACAGGGAAGACAAATATCAGTGACAGAAAATCTATATATTAATAAAGAGTGCTTTTTAGTAGCTATTTTCTTTAACTGGAACCACTTTGGAAGCCATCTTTATCAAACACAATCCAGTAGGCAAAGTACATTCTTCCTCTCTTTACCTTAACCAGAATAGTTCTCAAAAACCCAAACCAAATGTTTATTAATAAACTCAAAAAGGGTAGGCATGTAGATAGATGGATAGATAGAAAGATGGATAGATAAATGGATGGATGGATGGATGGATAGACAGACCAACAGACAGACAGACAGACAGACAGACAGACAGACAGACAGACAGATAGTTAGATAGATAGATAGATAGATAGATAGATAGATAGATAGATAGATAGATAGATAGACAGATAGATAGACAGACAGAAAACTTAGGTTGATTCCTAAGAAAAAGGAAACACTGATACAAGGATTCATATGCAAATGATTTAATAAGGACACACTCTGCTATGGAACCAAGAAGGCAGGAGGGGAGGCAGGGGAAGAGCTAGACAAGGCCGGAGTCACAGCTGAAGTTCCACAGAAGCAGCCACAGCCTGATCCCGCAGAAGACACCTGGAGTGTATATTGCACCTGCGAGTTTTCCAAAACAGACAGAGGACAGCAGTAACCGAGGACAATTTTTCTGAAAAACAACCAGCATACTGACTATTGGTAGAGAGAGCACACTGCTGCTGGGGAATCCACAAAAATGGTTAAAAAAAACCCAGAGGGATTGGGGCAAAGCACCAACATTATCTGATAATGACAGATACTCAATCCAAACATGGGAAAGAGACTTTAGAACATCTAAATCCAAAGCCTCGTTTTGCACACATTGACAGCATGATTCAGAGTTCAAATGACTTCCCTAGGATCCCACAGATCTTCAGTGGCCAGCTTAGATGAGGACCCAGTTCTCCAAACTTTCAGGTCAGGGGGCTTCCCATTTCTCTTGGCTGCTGGCAAAAACTACACATGCTCAAATCCCTCCTGAATCGACAGAGAGTCCCTACTTCAGGACTGTCTGTGTGGTTTACAGCCACTCGAAGTTCGGGAGCACAGCTTTGCACTGTGAAGTGAGTCTTTCTTCAGTAATTGTACCTTTTCTGTTGTCCTAGAGACGGTGGAGGTCACAACAACATGACGTTGCATCATTCTTGTATGGACCACATTGGTGCCCTGAGAAGACACTTCAGGGAAGACCATGCAAATTCAATTTTTGAGAATATCTGGGTTAAATGAGAGGTAGAGTAGGTTCTCACATGAAGCTTTGTTTTAAAAAGCACATTTCAGGATTAACACAGGGATCCTCAATACTTGTAAAGTAGCCTGGGGAAATACCGTGAGAGCAATTCAGGCTATTCATCAGAATGAAAGTTCAGTTTCTGAAGTTTGGACAAGGATATTTCTTGAAGTGTCACAATACATCTAGAAGACCATCCCTGGCAGTGGGAACTATCTGCTCAAAGGCACTGAGGTGTAAAACACGGTGGTGAATTGGAGGAACATACAAGTCACTAAGAATTTTTGAAGGAAGACAGACTCTGAGCATGGAGTGCAGAGGTAAGTAAGGGCAGGATGGAGAGGTAAGACGTAAGACCAACCTAGGTAGACTAGAGACAGATTCCAAAGGGCTTTGTATATTTTACTGAACAGCATGGACTGCTTTTTAATGGAGAGAGAAACACCGAAATAGCATACACAGGGAGAGACTCAATGAGGGCTGTAATTCACAAAGTTTATTTTGGCAACTGAGTGTAGGACGGGCAAAAGGGGCCGAGAGAATGGCCAGGGGGTTCGTGAAAAGCTCTGCAATCAGTCCTGGGTGGTGGATAACGTAGATCAGGCTGAGGCAGTTTCTGAATGGAAAGCAGAGAATAAATCTTAAAAGTATTCCACTGGTAGAACAGCGAGAACTAATCCGGTTAGTAATCAGCAACGATGGTTGTAGTGCTGACCGCCATCCTCACCATGGTGGAAAAGGGTGCATTCCAACCCACTACACTATCTTTCAACTTTCCTTTTCTCTAAGAGGCTGCTTGTCTAAGAAAACAAACAGGATGTGTGCCCTTTTCCCAGGGGAACAAGATCACTTTTACATATACACTGTACTTGGAAAGATCTCGGCCACTCCAGATGTGGGGCTTCGCGAGACAAAGAGGGGAGGGGTGGGGGAGGGAGGAGAATGAAGAGACCATTCCTGAAATAGACACAAGCCAGTGGTGGGCAGCCAGGTCAAGAGTCTGACATATTTACAAGCAGTTCAAGGATTATACCTTAAAATATATACATATCCTTGGACCTCCATTCAGTAATGCTACAGTTTAATTATTACACTTTTCAGTACATCACTATGAACTAGATTGAGACTGAGATGTATTCAATGACCAGTGAGGAAAAGTATCTTTTATCTAAAAGAAAAAGAAAATACCAAAGACAGAAAGAAGTATTTTTTATCAGTTTGGAACACAGTCACAGAAATAGTCTTATAAAAGCTCTTTCACTCCATATGTAGTAATAATCTCAATAGTTTGACCTGGTTCCAGGCTCCTTCTGGAGCAGCGGCCCCCAGTGAAAAGGCGGCCCCTCTCTGAATGATGTCATAGGTTACTTCAGACACACACAGAGGCAGTGGTCAGAGGTCATTCTGAGCAGAGTGCCCTGCCCTGGACAGAAGAGCCCATGGCCTATTGCTTCTATCAAGGACAGTCTCTCTTCCTTTCTCACAAGACAATAAATATACGTATCTCATCGCATCCTACACATTTGGCAATTGATAATTAAGGGAAAGGAAAGAAGCATTCACTCCTTGGGCTAATATAAAGATAGGGGATCCTTAGTTTGAAGGTGATGAGTTTATTTGAAAGTAGCTTTGATTCCTGACTTGACTTTTCAGGTGAGAGTCTGTTCCACAATGAGTCTCACGTTCCAATCCACCAGCCACAGCAAAAGTTGTTTTGTTTTATTTCTCAGCAAACTCTGCCTGCCGCACACTTTCTCCACATATCTCATCACAGGGCCCAATTAAACAATTCCTTTCTGTGTAGCACATCTCCTCCTCCCTTCCTTCTGCCCCGACTTTGATTCACCTGTCGATGGACATTCTTGCTTCATTGCTTGCTGACAGGTCAAAATGCAAACCTGGGCCCTCAGCAAATTGCTTCTAATCATTTCCCTCTTTAGCATTATCCCTTCAGTGGGCTGTCAGGGGTGCTCAGCAGACTGGAAGATCAGAAGCCTGTTGTGGCTCTGAGCTCCACAATTTTTGGCCTTGAATCACACAGAGTTGTATAGGATGAGCTGGTGAAGTCCTCCATCAAGACGGGGTGCTCATTCCCTACTGCTGGGGTGCCTGCTGCTGGCAGCTCACAGCCCAGGCCCTCCGTGGGGCTGCCCTCAGTCAAAGGGGTTGCCTCATGCAATGACTGATGAGGATGGGGGACAGGGGCATAGACACTCCGCTCCCTGTTGGCTCCATTTGGGACAAGTCCGAAGGACCAACCTAGCTCTAGATTCAGCTGTGGGATTTGCAGGGGCTTCAGCTGGACCTGCATCAGTCCAAATAATGCCTCCACTCAAGCCCGAGTCTCTCACTTCCACTCAGGAATGGTTCCACAGCACACTCCCCAGCTGCCCTCCTTACCCAATCTCTATCTCAGATTCTGTTTCCAAGGTGCCTACCAAAGTTCTGTCTCTTCTTGCTGTGACTCATTTGCATATTGCTTCTCTTGAAGACATTACGTTATTATACCTGCGTCACTGACAGTTACTGTTAGATGGATTGTTCATTTTAAAATGCCTCACAGGGTCTCCGGCCACGGCCCTTTGTGCAGTCCTGACACCCTTCCAGTGACCCGCTCGTTATTCACCAGGTGACAGGTGCTCATTAAGAGATGGAAAGCAGGGGGCTAGTTGTAAGGGGATTTACATTTTTATTAAACTTCTTGGATTTTAGCTTCATTCTTTTATAGAATTGGTTTCATTTTTCCAAATCATGCACCTGTGCACACGGCTGCCACGGGGCTGAGTCCTATTCTTTATTTTCCAATCTAGAGCTAAGTGGGGCACATGTGGATACTGGACAGCCAGTGCCAGAGATTTCACGGTATCATATGCCACTTGTTTTGTTGCAGAAAATGTTATTGCTTCTAGGTCTTGCTCTCTGCAACCCGGCCAGGAATTGAGCCATGTTTGATGAGTGCTACACGGTGCAGGTTAACCTGCAGTGATACTTAGCCTCCAGGGTGCATACATATTAATTGGAGTCGTAAAATGCAGATCCCTGGGTGACATTTCTCAGTGATCCAATTTCAGTAGGTCTGAGGAGAGAATGAGACATCTGAAACTTCCTTAAGCACTCTCCAGGTGGCCCCGGTGACCTCAACCTCTACCTCCCAAAACACTGGACTCAGTGTTCTCTGTTTTCCCCATGAAAGAGCTATCCCAAAAGTGATAATTATGCTTCCAGTTAGTTTGAAGGTTTCCAAATGAGCAGGGGCTATGCTATTCATACATTGAATGAAGTTTCAGCTAGACCCATGCAGACCAGACGTAATGAATAAAAAACGGTAACTATCCAAATGGGTCAGTGTCACCCGGCTGGTATGGCTCACTGGTTGAGCATCGACCCATGCACCAGGAGGTCGCCGGTTCGATTCCCAGTCAGGGCACATGCCCAGGTTGTGGGCCCGATCCCCAGTGGGGGGCATGCAGGAGACGGCCAATCGATGTTCTCTCGCATCGATGTTTCTATCTCTCTCTCTTTCCCTTCCTTTCTAAAATCAATAAAGAAAAAATATTACAAAAAACAACAGCAAATGGGTCCGTGTCATCTGTGCCAAAGGTGGCCACGTAGTAAAAATCTTATTGCACCACTTACTTCATACCCCCCTCAATTCATGGTACCGTCTTTTAGCATATATTAGATCCTGTAAACTTAGAAAATGAACACTTCAAAGTGGTCGAGATTTTTAACTCTGGAGAATAAAAAAAAAATTTTATCTGATTGCTACTGTCTCTGCATTTTTTATTTTTTCTTAATCCTCACCTAAGGATATTTTTTCCATTCATTTTTTTTTTTAAAGAAAGAGTGGAAAGGAGGGAGAGAGGGGGAGAGAGAGAGAGAGAGAGGAACATCAATAGGAGAGAGAGGCATTGATTGCTTGCCTCCTGCAAACGCTCCAACCAGTCTGGGGTTGGAACCTGTAACCCAGGTACATGCCCTCGACCGGGAATCAAACCCACAACCCTTCGGTCCATGGGCCGACGCTCTAACCACTGAGCCACGCAGGCCAGGGCGCGCTGCATTTTTAAAATATCACTGTGATCCTGGAGTCACAACAAAGACCTAGCCACACCCTCAGGAAGAGAGAAGGATAGCAGTCAGAAGAATAAAAGGGACGAAATCTTTCCCAACATTTCTCTGAAGAGCTTCTTATGCTTCTAACCTCAAATGCTATGAGATCTACAAGAAGGATAGTGGTCCTGGTGGTTGGAGCCCAATCCCCAAAACGCCAGGCTGTCCCAACAGTCCCCCTTTCTTTTTTTAGGATTCCCCCAACTCTGCAATGGTTAATTCCTCGACAGAAAGAACACAATGCTGGATTTTTCTTAGGAAAATTGGAAATTCCTCCAAATGTCTCAATTACTAAACACCGGGCATGCCAGACATGTCTTCCTTTGACCTTCTTCCTTCTGAACGACGAAGGACAATAGAGCCAACCTCTTTCATTAACTGCACTATACATTTGGAACAGAGCACTGCATCGTGGAGATTGCACTGTGAGGTGCCAGGAGAAACCCAAAAGGTAATGAGAAATATATGACTCTAAATGAAGATGAAAGTGAATGGCTAATGGCGAATTGTTTGGGCATCTAGGAAACACACCTTCTGACAGTCCTCTCAACTTCATTCTGCACAGTTTTGGTTTTTTTTTTTCCACCACTCTGTAGTTTGAAAACTCCATCCCCAGGACCGCATGCCTTCACATCGCAGTAAAATGTGCCACTCACAAAGGACCGCGCAGCCCACTGGACAAAGCAGACTGACATTCAAAACCCTGACAGCAAGACCTCGTGATCTTTACGTTTGTATCCCCGAGGCCAAGGTTCACAGCACTGAGCTTTCAATCTTATCACGAACACCTTGCTTCTGAGAATAGGAAGGCACATCCTTCAACACACTTTAGAATATTAAAGATATTAATTCAAATTATTATATGATGTGTTTGCTGGGAAAGCGAGATGGGAGGAGAGGCAAACTATCCTTCTAGATTATTCTCCTTTCAGGTTGGGGATCTTCTTAAAGTGTATTCTAACCCAATTTATGAAACATATTTAATAGCAGAATATAAAAACAAACACGGCAGCTTCTAATCAATTGAAAACAGAATAATAGCCCCTTGCTTTCTAGGACAGAGTTACAGGAGCAGCACAAAGGGAGAATGTTTTCTCCTGTTGTTGGGGTTAGGGGCTATCAGGTGGTCTACACAGAAGAGGAGACATTTGAATCTCACGGGTCAGTGGCAGTGCTGGTCAAAGGTGAAATGGGGAGGCTCTTTTGTTTTGTTTTTTTTTAAAAAGCAGAGATCCTGAACAAAAGTCTGTAAATATGAAAATACAATGCAATTTCAGTATACTGTATTAAAGACACAGCTTTAGAAACAGCAGGTGCCCTCTGCAAAAATAAGGAAAAGCTGAAAGAAATTAGAAGTTATATCGAAGGATCCCATTCCTGAGAGAATAATCAGACTTGTAACTATGGAGAACTGTTGGTGACTTATTTACTTGGGAATGATATGATCAGCTCTCATTTATCAATGATAACATTGGCTGCATGCAAAGGACACATTGGAACGGGGAGAAGAAAAACAAGGATACCATGAGGAAGCCACTGTCAGATGAAGGATGATGAAGTCTATCACTAGATCGATAAAGAAACTTAGGTGAAGGAATAAGATAGACACAGGTCAGGTGCAAGACAATATAATTTAGTAACAGATTAAAAGTCCAATCATAGAATTTAAGACTACATAGTTTTCTTTTTTTCTTTCTTTCTTTCTTTCTTTAGTATAGCTGTTTCATTTTAAGCTTATGAACAATTAAAACTTTCAGACGTTGTTTTACAAAATTTTTTTCAAGCCGTATCACCTATAGCCAGTACTGGAAAAATTGATTTATTTTTACTCACATATAAAATTTTACATATATTTCTTTTAAAGTTTATTTTGAAGGTTTTTTCCTTTATCCAGGTTGACAATATCAGTTTTAATCTTCGACTATCATCTATTGTTATTTGTAAATTCTATAAGTGAAAATTTTAATTTTTGTTCATTGTGATTTGACTTTGTTAAATGTACAAGTTATATTTACACATAGTTAATCTTTTTTTTCTAATCCTCACCTGAGGATATTTTTCTATTTATCTTCAGACAGAGTGGGAGGGAGAGAAAGGGAAAGAGAGAGAAACATCGATGTGAGAGGGACACATCGACTGGTTGCCTCCCACACAACTCCGACCAGGGCTTGGGACGAACTGCAACCAAGGTACGTGTCCTTGGCCGGAATCGAACCTGGGACTCATTGGTCCATGGGTCAACAATACCGCTGAGCCAAACCAGCCAGGGCCAGAGTTAATCTTTCCAAAGGCTTTATTTTGAGTCAACATAGAGCCAACAATCAACATTCTCTCTATACTGTTACAATTTTTTTTTTTTTAATTTTAACAAACACCAACTGTAGAATAATAAGAAAGAGTTACGGGACATCATATAGGCCAAGTCTCTCCTGAAGAATAGTTCTGTGTATAACCAATTCTCAGGCAAAAAGCTATACAATTTGCAAACTAATGGCAGAGGACTATAGCCAGGCGTTGTCTTCTCAGAAGGCTACTCTTAGGTGGGAACTTACCAACTGTTATCCCAGTTCCTTCACTTGCAAGATAGAAAGATTATATTTAAAAAAAAAATAAGATTCACCCTGGCTGGTTTGGCTCAGCGGTTAGAGTATCAGCCTGTGGTCCAGAGAGACCTGGGTTTGGTTCTCACTAAGGGCACATACCTCAGTTGCAATTTGTCCCTGGCCCCGGTTGGGTCGTGCGGGTGGCAGCCACTCGATGTGTCTCTCTCACATCGATGTTTCTCTCTCTCTCATCGATGTTTCTCTCTCTCTCTCTTCCTCTCTCTCCCTCCCACTCTATCTGAACAAAAAATGTCCTCGGGCGAGGATTAAATAAATAAATAAATAAGACTCTCCTTTAGTTTTAGTTTGTAAATAAAGACTAAAGTCATCTGTTCAGCTATGTATGCAGCTCTGGTTCTGAGAAAGGGGTTAGAGCAGAGAACTTCATCTGTTATCTGAATGCTACATTGAAGCCAGTGACTTCAGAGCTGCCCAAAACTTAGGGGGAGGGGTTGTAGAGCAATTTGGTCATCTTTGGTAGCAGACAATATGTATTTGTAGGTTAACATTATTCTCCAAAATGACAGCAGCAGAAACCTAGGGATTCCTGAAGAGATCAAGTATTGTTTACATGTAAATAATCACACACACACAAAAAAAAAAAAATCAGGAGAAGTTAAGCTAATTAAGAACAAACAAAAATCATCTCTTTATATAACTATTTCTAGAGCAATAAGTCGAAAGACTCACAATATGCTTCAAACATCACAGACTCTTCTCAATGGAGATCGTTATATGGTACCTGGGGTACCTTTCCATTGGGAAGAGCAAAGAACTCCCCATCCAACCAACAGACCAAATATTGCTAATGAACTTTCTATACTAAAGACATACAGGCAATAGGTATTTTTTTTAGACAACCAGAACAAGTGAAGAAAGAGATGAACATTCAGGAAGATGTGTGACCTTTATGATTCATTAGCTTCTCCTTCGAAGCCCAGAAGCCATACTCCATTGTGCAACTAGAGTGTGTGCAAATAAGCCCATTAATTTTCAGGCAAGTGAATCTCTCCTCAAGGAGTGGAAAGTCACAGCAAAAACATCACCTCTACCACCCATCACTTCTGAGGTGCCTCACATAGACCCCCAGAATAGTACATTCTCACCAGCAAGATACACCTTGTCTTCAACACGTATGAAGTCTTCAAAAAGCAGTCTTAAATGTCAACCCCGATATGGGAATGTGGATTCTCCTGTACTATTTATAGCAGCGATTTTCAACCAGTGTGCCATAAGAATTCTTAAAACATGCAAAGCCTGACTATTTAGTCAGGACCACTGACCTCTTTTCCCTTAGCGTGTCAAATAAAAAGTGACAACAGTCAACACGATAGCCATCCGGTATGAATGAGTCAAAATTATACCTTTTTTTTTTGTCAGATCAGCAAAAATATATATATTTTTGGTGTGCTGCAGAATTTTAGTAATTAGTTGATGTGTGACATGAGATGAAAAAGGTTGAAAATTGCTAACTATAGTATTAAGGTCAATTTCACAGAAAACCATATTGAGGCTTAATTTTTAGCGATTAGGTAAGTAATTTTATTATTATTATTTTTATTATTATTATTATTATTATTATTATTATTACTTTCTTTTAATTCTCACCTGAGGATATTTTTTTGCATTTATCTTTTTTGCATTTATCTTCAGATAGAGCGGGAGGGAGAGAGGGAGGAAGAGAGAGAGAAACACTGATGTGAGAGAGACACATCAAGTGGTTGCCACCCACACGACCCTAACCGGGATCGGGGACAAACTGCAACCGAAGTATGTGCCCTTAGCAGGAACCGAACCCGGGACTCTCTGGTCCGCGGGTCGATGCTCTAACCACTGAGCCAAACCGGCCAGGGTGTAGGTAAAGAATTTTAAAAATAAATTGTTTTTGCCTACTGATGGATCCTTTACATCCAGTCAAATGATGGAAGTTATACAACCACCACAACAAAAAGGTACATATCTTGGGTGGGAAAAATTTATATTTTAGTACATGATGCAGAAATGAAGCAGCTATAGACAACCTACATGCATTACAGCCTTAATTTCTAATATCAAGATTCTTAAAACTATTTATCTAAGCATACTGTGCAAAAGATAATTCCCCCCTGTGGCACAGAAGCCTCTTGGATCAAGAACTAACTCTCCTTCTAAGAAAAGACACTCAATTCTTTCACTATAAATAGGGTAAATGCTTTCTGGTGTTTCTTCAGGAAGGGAGGATAGATTTGCACAGATCAAAAAACAAGTCAATGTCTGGAAGCCCTTGTGAAGGGGTCCAAGCACCTGCAAACGTGTTAGGGTGTTAGTCTGTGCCTTATAACTTGCCCATCATAGTGGAATTTGGGGGGCACTACCTATTAAATATGCAGTTTAGTAATAACAGTTAAGACTTATGAAACTGTATCATGTGCCAGTCTCTGTGCTGGGTGATTTCCATTTTATTTTTACTTGGTTCCTATGAAGAATTCCTGTTACTCATATTTTATAGATGAAGAAATTAGTAATTTGGCTGAGATCAATGAGCAAAGGATTCAAACCAAAAAAAGAACATCTCAGTCCTGACTCAGCACTCTAAGTCATGACTCCATACTGCCACTTTGTCCGATACTATGAGGCAAAGAAGCCCTATTGTGAAACAGGAAAATGAAGTCACCTTATCTACAGAGGGTTCAAACCCATTTCCTGGACCTGCACCATCTCAAATCAAATTATAAAGAAAACGGCGTCTGGCATGTTAGATAGACCGGAAGAGCTCATTTCTACATGCCTAACTTTAAAGAAAAAAATATCAAATTCTGTGACTTCATGTCACCTGTAACGAGGTTGCATCTGGAATTAAAGACAATTGCAAGAGGGAATACGGTGGGTGGGGGCTCCTCAAAGCACAGTCCTCATTTAATTTAAGATCAAGAACATCTTCCTAGAGATCACGAAAACCCACTTTTCTCATAAGATTTTGGTTAATAGTCTAACCATCTATAAAAAGTAAAATTAATTGAGAAAAGATAATGGTCTGCATTCAGAATGTTCTCATCAAGAACACATCTGCCCACTCTCACTCCCCCATCCTTGTTAATTCCCACTGTATCTCTTTTAATACCGGATTTTATAGATCTGTTCCAAATTCACAACTAAGAAGCTTTCCAGGTATTGAATTCACACTCAGGAAGTCCATCTTGTGATTCTAATCCTCCGTCTTGCTTACTTCTCATTTTCCACGTTCTGCGCCACTTGGAGAAACAGGAAGGGCACCTTTGTAACTCTTGAGCCCAAGCTGATTTTATGTGCATATTTAAAAGAGAGGAAATTCTGAAATCCCCAAGTTTTGTAAGTCGTGTTCCCCCAAATGCTTAACAATTACAGTGTCTGTCAGGCTCCTGAAAAAAACTAAATCAAATATTCAAAAAATGGGCTGATTAATTGAAATCAAACCTGAATCCAGGTTAAATGTGGAGGTGAATAAGAGAGCAGAGAAGACTATAACCCCATTACCATAGTTCTCAACCTGCAGGTCGCGACCCCTTTGGGGGTCGAATGACCCTTTCACAGGGGTCGCCTAAGACATAACAGTAGCAAAATTACAGTTATGAAGTAGCAACGAAAATAATTTTATGGTTGGGGGTCACCACAACATGAGGAACTGTATTAAAGGATAGCGGTGTTAGAAAGGTTGAGAACCACCGTTTAAAACAATGCCCCTAATCAGGGTCAGGCACCCCCGATGGACATGGATCATAATATTTACCAAACTATTAAGTATTTGCATGGACATCACCACACACACACACACACACACACAGATGCTTGGGATCCTTGAGTACCAAGTCTCGCCTTACTTTGTTTTCTAGCTAGAACCCAACATCAGTGGCTGGCCCCTCAGAGGGGCTCAGTAAGCCCTGGAAGACATGAATGGCTGCTTTGAGATTGCAACCAGTTTTTGTTTGTTTTTAAAATAACCATTGATATACATGTATATTTCAAGACTAATAGGTTTTCTTCCCCCTTCTAAAACGACTAAGACAGAATGAGTAGAGTAAAATTTAAAATGGAAATTGCCCATGTTCAACTCATAAAAGGACAAACCTGAGGAAAAAAAAGAAAAAGAAAAAGAAAAAAAAAAAAACCCAGTGAATTATTCCAATGTTTTCATTTGAAGCATTCATCTGATCTGGCTAGCTGAAGTTTCTGCTTTTCATCTGGTATCCTGGAGACCAGAGACAGTTTCCTGAAAGTGTTTACAGCTCTTCCAGTTGCTTTGGAGAGAGTGGTCTGTGTCTCCCCTTCCAGCTGGTTGAAACACGTCTCTTAAAAATCAGGTCAAAGGGATTGCCAGCGTCTGCCTCTACCTGACATAACTCCTAGTTCTAGCCATCCTGCCCAATCGTTCATGGAAGGAGGAAGAGGAACCAAATGAGAGTAGAAAACTCCAGACTTCAAAACTCCAACTAAAATGCTCAGTGCCAACTTAAAACATTTTGGGGGAAATCCCAAAGAATAAACAAAAACAGAGGCAGGCAGAAGAATAAAACATCCAGGGGAGAATTCTTCTTATCAGCTGGCAAGTTTAAAAAACAACATTAATAC
Organism: Tadarida brasiliensis; assembly: GCA_030848825.1. Classification (NCBI taxonomy): domain Eukaryota; kingdom Metazoa; phylum Chordata; class Mammalia; order Chiroptera; family Molossidae; genus Tadarida; species Tadarida brasiliensis. The sequence continues at coordinate 224,839,100 of CM061257.1, read as the reverse complement.
AGAGCGCGGATTTTTATAGCACTTCTAGGGGTAGGGAAGTTATTTCAATATCTTATCCATGCTTTTGCGTTTTAACTCTTGCCTCTAGCAAAACCCTCACCCTCACCCCCAACAACCATCCTGTCCTTAACCCCAACGCACTAGTTACTCAGATTCCTTTAAAAATTATTAACAATGACATTTGGAAAACCCAAAGCCATTCTGTTCAATTAAATAAACACACCGTGTTAACCTTCAGTAAAAAAGTGAACGCTCATTTTTATAGGTGGCTGTAAACAGACTTTGAGCTTCACAAAGCCAAGATCAATAAAGACCTGGCAAACAATAATAATCTCATGCACACTCTATCGACAGCTGCTCAGAAAATAGAGTTTGATTCTGATGGGCCTGATGACTGGGCCCTCGGCCAACCTTTTGCCTTTCTCTGAGCAAATGTCAAAATGTCAAGAAAATGCCTCTGTGTGAGTGAATTCCACTGCAGAGTCTCCTGAGCCAAACTTTAACAGCCAGCAACGCAGACCAGTGGAGGGGAAGACCGTGAGAGCTGGGGACGGTGCTGCCATATGGCTGTGTGGATGTCGCAGGGACTTGTCATCACTACTGTCAAATACATCGAATGCAATCATTGTGGTCATATTAGTGATGGAACGGGAGCAGGGATAAATATATTACACACAGAGTCTCTTTCTGGTTATTCCTGCCTCCCCGCCAGGTAAGGGTTAGTGCCCAAAGTGGAAAGCCCTGGTATTCAATACCAACCACCCCTCAATGCTTGCTCTTGACCTAACCTTCCTATGTGAGTTTACTCTTTTCTTTCCCTCTCTTGCACTCCCCTGCCCCTCATCCTCTCATTTCTGCCTCATCTTTTCATTCCCTCTGCAGAGCATACAAATGACTGCAAAGACACAAGCAGCCGGGAGTGATAAAAGCTCTCTAGACTTGGACTAGAGGCCTGGGCGCTGGTGTCCTATTTATCTCTAACGTGCTGTGTGACCCCAGCCAAATCATTTTTCTATCTTAGAGCCTCGGTATTCTGATCTGTACAATGAATTTAGGCATGATCCATATGGTCTCAGAATCTTCTTTCTGTATTAATATTTAACTGGAGTGTCGGTTCAGAAGACCTGGATTAGTGTCAAGGCTCATCCGTTTAGCTGAGTAGCTTTCTATTTACTTTTCTAATCTCTAGTTTCCTCATTTGTAAAATAAAATGGGTATAATAATCTCTGTTCATAGGATTATTAAGACAATTAAAAGAGGCAATGTAAAAGCACAAAACTCTTTAGAAGGAACAGTTCATTACAAATATAGGACTAATAAAAAAATAAACACGGGAGAAATGATTAACATAGATGCCGTCCCAGGCAGTCTTTGCAAGGCTCTGACACAGAAACTGCAGGTTTTCCAGGAAGCCAACCTGCCTCTCCTGATAGCACCAGAGATACATACATAAGTTTTCTTGCCACTTCTGTAAAATAAAATACTACAAACTAGGTTTATTGAACATTTATCAGATGCCAGGCACTGAGCTGGCACTTATATGACTTAGCTCTTTGAATGCACTCAGTGACCCTGTGAAGTAGATACTATTATTGGTCTCATTTTACAGAAATCAATCAGAGAGGGGTTAAAGTGTCCCAAAGGGCCAGCAACGCGGACTAGAACCAACATGAGTGTGACTTAAATGTCTATGAGCTTAACCCTCAAGCTGTGCCGGCTGCATTATTTACAAACTCTCATGCAAGACTTAGGATGTTTTAAAAAAAACACCCTGCATTTTCACATGAATGCTATGTCCTTATAAATAAACAACAGTTAGTCACTTGCTGGCAATCAATCATTCAGCTCTTGAAGCTTAATTATTCACATGATTATGCTCATCAAGAAAAAAAAATGGAGAAAGAAAAATAATCTAAAGCCAGGGACTCTGCTTCTGTCAACTGCCTGTATTTTTCTTTTTGAAAGCAAACTGTCACCTGAGTAATCTCAAAAATATTAGAGGGGACTTTTATTTTGATATACCCACTTGTAGAGAAAAATGCTGCTGAAACAATCTAAATCCTGACAGATAAAAGACTCTGAGAATGTGGTGACAATTTAACAATTAAGATTTTGGCTCAGGAATTAGAGGAAACTGGGTTTGATTCCCAATTTCCCTTTTAATAGTTTTGGACCTTATGCAAGTTATATAAATATCTCTGGGGCATAATATAATAGGATGTAATTCAGACAGTTAATAAGACTTTTGAATGACTTCATATATGTGAAATGCTAAGCTTGCTGAGCACAGTGACTGACACATAGTAGATGCCTAGTAAATGTTATCATCAGTATTGTTTTTATACATTCTTTTCTCTAATTCTCACACTTGTTATGGTACAGATTTCAGAAGAGTCTGAAAGCTGTACCCACCTTACATATAGCCTTCTAGTCACAATTCTGAGGAGCTAATATTTGTTCTAATGACTACTTATTTAAATTTTATAATAATTGATTATTGGTTAATAAGATTATATAGGTTTCAAGTGTACATTTCCATGATACATGATCTGTGTATTGCACTGTGCCCATCACCCAAAGTCAAATCATCTTCCATCACCATATATTTGGCCTCTTTACCCTGTACTATTCCCTCACCCCCTTCCCTCTGGTAACCACCATACTATTGTCTGTGATTATGAGTTTTCAGTTTTATATCCCACATATGAGTGAAATAATTTGGTTTGCAGTTTTTTCTGACTGACTTATTCTCAAAGTCCATCCATGTTGTCACAAATGGCAATATTTCATCTTTTCTTATGGCTGAGTAGTATTCATTATATATATAAATATATATATATAATCTCACATCTGCTTTATCCAATCATCTATTAAAGGATACTTGGGTTGTTTCCCTGTCTTGGCCACCATGAATAATGCTGCAATGAACATAGGGGTGCATATATCTTTGAGAATAATTTTTTTTCAAAATTTTCAGGTAAATACCCATAAGAGGGATTGCTGGGTCACATGGTAGTTCTATTCTTAATTTTTTGAAGAACCTCCATACTGTTTTCCATAGTGGCTGTACCAGTTTACATTCCCACCAGCAGTGAATGAGGGTTTCTTTTACTCCACAACCTCTCCAACACTTATTATTACTTGTCTTGTAATTTGTTTCAGCTCTTATATTTAGGGCTTTGATCCATTTTTTTGTTGTTGCTGTTAATCCTCACCTGAAGATATTTTTTCCATTGATTTTTAGAGAGAGTGAAAGGGAGGGAGTGAGGGTGAGAGAGAAAGACAGAGAGAGAACATTGATGTGAGAGAGAAACAATGACCAGTTGCCTCTTGCAAGTGCCCTGATCTAGGGCAGGGGCTCAAACCTGCAACCGAGGTACATGCCTTTGACTGGGAATCAAACCCATGACCCTTCCGTGTGAGGGCCAATGCTCTCATCACTGAGCCACACTGGTCATGATAGTCTTTGATTTATTTTGAATTAATTTTTGTACATGGAGACAAACTATAATCTAGTTTCATTCTTTTGCATGTGGCTTTCCAATTTTCCCAGAACCATTTATCAAAGAGGCTTTCTTTTCTCCATTGTATGTTTTTGGCTCCTATGTTAAAAACTATTTGCCCATATAAATGTGGTTTTATTTCTGGGCTCTCAATTTTGTATTATTGGTCTGTGTGTCTGTATTTCTGCTAATACCATGCTGTTTTGATTATCGTTGCTCTATAGTATAATTTGAAGTCAGGTAAAGTGATACCTTCAGCTTTGTTCTTTTTTTATGAGGATTGCTTTGACTATTTGTGGTTCCATACAAATCTGATTATTATTTTGTTTTATTTCCTTAAAAAATGTCATTGGTATTTTAATGGGGATTGCCTTAAGTCTGAATATTGCTTTGGGTAATATATACATTTTAACTATGTTGATTCTTTTAATTCATGAATATGAAATATCCTTCCATTTCATTCTGTCTTTTCAATCACTTTTAATAGTGTTTTGCAGTTTTCAGTATGTAGGTCCTTCACATCTTTTGTTATGTTTATTCCCTGGTATTTTATTCTTTTTGTTACAATTGCAAAAGGAGTTTTATTTTTTGTTTGTTTGTATTTTCATTTCTTTTTCTAAAATTTCATTGTTAGTACATAAAAAGGCAATAGATTTTTGTACATTGATTTTGTATCCTGCAACTTTACTGTATTTATTTATTGTTTCTAATAGTTTTTTTTGTGGAATCTTTAGGGTTTCCTATGTCAAGAATCATGTCATCTGCAAAAAGTGATTCTTTTACTTCTTTATTCTCAATTTGGATGACTTTTATCTCTTTCTCTTGCCTGATTGCCCTGGCTAGGACTTCCAGTATTATGTTGAATAAGAGTAGTAAGAGTGGACATCCTTGTCTCATTCCTGATTCTAGAGGAAAAGCTTTCAGGTTTTCAATATTGAGTATGATATTAGCTGAGGGTTTGTCATATATGGCCTTTGTTAGGTTGAGGTACTTTCCTTCTATACCTATTTTATTGAATGTTTCAATCATAAATGGATGTTCTATCTTATCAATTGCTTTCTCTGCATCTATTGATAAGATCATATGATTTTTATCCTTTGTTTTGTTAATGTATATTACATTGATCAATTTGCATTTGCTGAACTATCCTTGTGCCCCTGGAATGAATTCCACCTCATCGTGATATTTAACTTTCTTTAATGTATTATTGTATTCGATTTGCTAGCATTGTGGTCAGAGAATATGTTTGGTATGATTTCAATCTTAAATTTGTTGAGGCTAGTTTTGTGAGAATGTTCCATGTGCACTGGAGAAAAATGTATAATCTGATGTTCTAAGATGAAAGGCTCTGTAAATGTCAATTATATCCACTTGGTCTTATGTGTCATTTAAGGCCAATACTTCTTTATTGATTTTCTCTTTGGATGATCTATATAGAGCTGTCAATGGAGTATTTAGTTCCCCTACTATGACTGTGTTTTTGTCAATTTCTCCCTTAGTTCTATTAGTAGTTGCTTTATATATTTTGGTGCTCCCTAATTGTGTGCATATAGTGAGAAGTATAATGTCTTCTTGATGTAGTGTCCCCTTTATCACTATAAAATGTCCATCTTTGTCTCTTGTTACCTTTGTTATCTTCAAATATATTTTGTCAGGTGTAGGTATGGCTACACCTGCTTTTCTGTGGATGTTATTTGCTTGGAGAATCATTTCCACCCTTTCATTTTGAATCTATCTTTGTCTTTGCAGCTTAGATGTGTCTCCTTAAGGCAGCGCATAGTTGGGTTTTGTTTTTTGATCCAATCTTCTACTCTGTGCCACTTACATTTAGGGCAATTATTTATGCATGAGGATTTTCTATAGCCATTTTACCCTTGGCCATAACTAAGAATTTGCAACACGAGTCTTTAGGAAAGCCAAGACATCTTAAGTGTTCACTCAGAGTTAGAATTAATGACAGAAGGATCTCATGTGAAAGTCCCTCTTTATGCCAATCTGCTTGAAAAGAAAAGCTAAAATAACCTTTAAGATTAAGATAACAAAGCTGTGGTACATATACACGATGGAGTACTATGCAGCTGTAAGAAAGAACGATCTCTTATCCTTTGCAACGACATGGGAGGACCTGGAAACTATTATCCTAAGTGAAACAAGCAAAGCAGAGAAAGACAAATATCATATGATCTCACTTATTTCTGGAATATAATGAACATAACAGTGTGAGGAACAGGGTAGTCCCAGAGACGTGGAAGTAGGGTACAGACTGACATTTGCCAGAAGAGGGGGTGGGGGAGGGGAGCGATGAACACAGAACTTGTATGCATGTACTCATAACCAATGGACATGGACAACAAAAAATGGGGACGGGGCAGGGAGGGAGGGGGAGGAGGGTGTCAATGGGGGAAAAAAGGAGAAACATCTGTAACAAAAGTAAATTAATAAAAAATAATAATAATAAAAAAGAACACAAAAAAAAGAATGGTCAACTTAAGTATTATACCTTTGTCTTAGTTCACTTAAACTGCTATAACAAAAATATAGACTGGGTGGCTTAAGCAACAAACACTTATTTCTCAGTGTTCTGGAGGCTGGGAAGGCCTAGATTAAAACACGAGCAGATTTGGTATCTGGTGAGAGCGGCTTCCTTGTTCACAAACAGCCATTTTCTAGCCATGTCCTCACATGGCAGAAAGCATGAAGGAGCTCTCTGGGGCCTCTTATATAAAGGCACCAATCCCATTCATGAGGGCTCCACCCTCATGAACTAATCACCTCTTAAAATCCCTACCTTCTAATACCACCACCTTGGGGGTTAAGTTTCAAGATGTGAGTTTTGGGGGGGTGGGGCATGAACATTCAATCCATAACAAAATTCACACTTCTTCTACAAAGCCATCCCTTCAGCTTTCTTTCTCAGGTCTGGATGGCTTTTTTGTTTTTTTCAAGTTTGATCTTTAGAACCAAAATCTACTCCAAGACTTCCTTAATCTATTCCCATCACAGACCAGTGCCTTGTTTGGTTCTGTAGCACTGACATGAGTGAAGAATCTCCCTCAGGTCCCTTTAAGTTATCTTTAGCCTTCTAATTGCTAAAGGAAGACTCTTGAGAAGGCAGATGAAACTAAAAGCAAGTCAAGATAGTGAGCATCAAAATGCCACTCTCTAATCAACTCAAGAGCAGCAGATGCAGTGGCTTTATTAAAAGACCATGAAACATGTGACCTTACTGTATATGTAACTTTGAAATAATAGCATCCATGACCAACAGAGAAAGAGATGTGAGGTCTACATGGTAAAGTCTGATGACAAAGCAGTAGTACCCAGAAAACTTATTATTAAAACAACGACTATCAACTCATTCAGGAAGCCATGTAAACATACACAGATAATAAACTAACTTCACAGCAACAGATCAAGAGATAACATTCTATCTTTAATGCTTTTATAGAATGAGAGAAATTAAAGATGAAGGTAGGCAATTAAGCCTTACATGCCACACTGCACCTACCTTAACCTCAGAACATTAAAATAGTCTAAGCACAAAACAGCTTCAAAGGGTTTTGTTAGGCAACATTAAAATCAAATATAAAAAGCTAGATGTCTCCTAATATGGAGCCATGCCTACATTTTATAGCCAACAGAAATAGAACTGGAACCCAGAGGCTTCTGTTTATTTCAGCTCCTTATACCTTAGGAATCACTGGTGTCCCATTTTCCCAGAATCAATTTGGGTCCTACACACACTGCCAGGGCATTTTGCCATCTGGCATCTACATGATGAAAATAAGCAGAATTATAAAAATAAAAGAAGTATGAAACATTCAAAGCTAACGGAAACAAAGATAGTTTAGTCAACCCCTACACTTTATAGATGAGAAAACTGAGATCCATAGAACTTTTTTATGAATGACATCAATAGCAAAACTCCACATTTCTAGACCAGAGCTTTTCCCACTTGAGTCTATTATAATAGTTTAATGCTATAAGACCTACATCTGTTTTCACTGGGCAGTGAGTAGGCCTGAGATGAATTAAAGTGTACACTTTTAGCACCCAAACTGAAGGTAAAATTAGCCAGTTCACATGGAAATGTTTTTAAAATACCAGGTCTACATCCTTTCCAAAACTGAATATAATTTATGATTTCCTTAATTTCCTTCAGGACAAGCCTAAAGGCTACCAGAGTCTCGATGTATGGAAACTGCAGTGATTGTTGTGTTCTTCCTTTCTTTTTTAATTTTTTTCTTTATTGTTATTAGAGAGAGAGGAAGGGAGAGGGAGAGAGAGATGGAAACATAGATGATAGACAACATTGATTGGCCGCCTCCTGCATGCCCCCCACTGGGGATCCGGCCCACAACCTGGACATGTGCCCTGACCGGGAATCGAACCAGTGACCTCTTGGTGATGGGTCGATGCTCAACCACTGAGCCACACCGGCTGGGCTGTTCTTCCTTTCTTTGGCATAGATCTTCTGATCTTAGCACACAGTAGGTGCTTAGTTAGTATTTGTTCAATGAGTTAGTATCTTCTTTCTCTCCTACTGAAGTTCACTAGTCTCTTTTTGTTGATGTTAGTTCTACTGCCAATGCCTAATTTAAATGTATATTCTTCTATTTTTCCTAGAACAAGACAATGAGATGCCCATTCTCTTGTTACTGAGTATAAAGTGGAGGTAAGTAGGTTCTAGGTAAACACCTTGGGCTTTTTTGTGTTGAGAAAAGCCCATAACAATTTGTGTCAACTTTGCCACTGTGTCTCTCATTTTTTTGTTGCTTGCCTTTTGGACTTATACAATTACAGAAATTTAAGGGGAAGGACTGTAGAAATGATTCAGTCAAGTCCTGAGTTCAGTGCAGGAATCCCCTTTCTACCCTTCATGATGGTCGGTCACTCAGTGTTTCCCTGTGTATTTCAGACGTACTTCCTGGAGAAGTGAAGAGAATGGACTCAACAGCCAAGAAGACTGGAATCTAATCCCAGCTCTGCCATTTCTAAATGATACATTCTTGGGAATGTACTGAATCTCTGCGCTTCAGTTTCCTCACCTGTAAAATGGGAATGATAATAATTGTACCTACTTCACACAGGTGTTATGAGGATGAAATAAGAATGCAGATTCCTTAGAACAATAATTGAAACACCCTAACAGCTGTTTTTATTTACTACTACTACTGTTACTATTACTACTACTAATAATACTAGTACTGTTACTACTACTTCCTCCAATGATAGAGAGAGCTCCCTACCTGGAGAAGAAGTTTATTCTGATGATTAGGATACTCCCAAATGAAAAAGTATTCCTTTTATGAAGCCCAAATAGATCTTTCCATAACTTCTATACATTGGTCATGGTTCTGCCTTCTAGATTTAGGTTGATTAATGAGAATCTCTTTTCTATATAACAGTCATTCAAATAGTTGATGACAGTTGTCATATCCCTCCTTAAGCTTTTCTTATACAGGCAGAACATTTCAAGTTTCTTCAATTCTTCATCTTATGGCTGCTACCATTCTCATCATTCTTTCCTACGAAAAATAACAGCTCCTAGTTATGAGCCCGACACTGTGTGAACCCTTTAGCAGCATTATGTAATGTAATTCTCAGCTCAGGTCAAGAAGGGGTCTTCCATATTCATTTATAAATGAGGCAACTGACTTGTCAAGGACTAACAGTGGTATAGCTGGGTTTTGATAACCAGTTGCCTCACTGGACATGCCTAGTTTGTCAACATTTTCTTAACATGTGGCAGCAGAAGGCTCACAGGACTTGCACATACACAAGTTTAAAACTTTTTAAAATTTCTACGATTTTGCATTCTTTACCACAATAATATCTATTTAAATGAATTCTATCCAGAATTAGGGTAGGAAGTTTTATTTAAAAATCTAAGTTCGTGCCCGGCCAGTGTGGCTCAATGGATTGAGCATCATCCCATGGACTGAGAGGTCCTGGTTCGATTCCTGGTCAGGGCACATGTCTGGGTTGCGGCCTCAGTCCCCAAGTAGAGGGTGTGCAGGAGGCAGCAGATCGATATATCTCTCTCACATTGATGCTTCTATCTCTCTCTCCCTTTCTCTCTCTCTAAAATAAAATAAAATAAATCAATAAAAATATTTAAAAAAAAATCTAAGTTCAGGGTTTTATATAGCCCCATTACAATTTATCCATCTTGTTTTAGAATCATTCTTCCTTCCTGTTCAGATTCTGTTGAATCTTAAATCTGTCATCTACCATTTGAGCTATTGTACCAGGTCTTTACCTCGACCACAGATCTTCAAGAGAATTGTAAATGGAGAGATACAAAGAACAATGACAGGAAACTGGAGACTTTCTTCCAAGATATCAACAAGGATTTCTAAATGTCTGCCGCTACACACAATGCCACTCTATGCCCCATTCTATAAGGGTAGAGGTATCATATCTCTGCTGTGTCCACCATGCTGCTAACAACCTTCTGAATTACTTTATGCTTTTAGCTTCCTTTTTGTCCACAGTTAATGCCCATGAGCCTAGAGTCCCGCATAGCCAGAAGACCGCATGAATAGTCCAGAGATGAGTCTTCAGTAACTGATCTCAGTGTGGCAGATCCCGGTCTTGCCTGTCTGCATGCCTCAGTCTGTCATCACACATTGTTCACCCTCTTACCTTAGGCTCTGCATTTACAATGACTTGCAGTTCAGTCTTGAGCTCACTTGGCCATTTGGCTTCTACTTCCCCCACAGTGTGCTTGTGATGGCTACTAACCTACAGTTAAGAGCACAGGCTTCTGATTGTTGCATTCAGGAGAGCTAGTTTGTGTTCCCTCATTCCCATCAGCCTCTATGTGCAAGGGCAGGTCTTGGTGTAGAGGCTTCTCTACCACCTACATCATTGGGAGATAAATCTTAGTTGATATGACTTTTTACCAGACTATAATGTCCATATCTGTTCTAGCTCTATTCTCTTGTCTAAGAAGATACTTCCTTCAAGGAATGTTGATGGTTATTTATTGTCCCTGGTTTTGATCCCCCAAAATGATTTAACCCTTCACTAAAATGAAACCACCTCTCACAGTTAACAGCTGCCTCACACAATGAGCCAATCTGTCAGGTCAAACACAGTTTCTGCTGTTGCATATGTAAGCTGAAATGACAAAGAATACTTAAAAATGCAAAGGATAATGACAGCCCTATAATATGGTGAAACCACTAAGGTCAGCACCCCTCCACTGCAAGACAGAACCAGACTGTCTAATGACTATGAGCAGTCCGGATGTTGGCCTTGCCTCCCAATATATTATTGCATTTCCTTCATGCTTTATGCGTATGTCGATGGTGTACAAATGCAAAGCAAATGAAGGTTCTTAGGGCTTTTTCAGTCTTTGTTTAACTCATAAGCTGCCTTTTCTTTCTCGCTCTCTTTTTTTTAGTAAAATAGTTATAAGCCTGTTTTATTTGGATTCTCCTTCCCCTCCTTCCTCCCTCCTTTCCTCTGTCTCTTTCTCCCTCCTCTTCCTTTCTTCTGCATTTATTCTCTATGCCTTGACACCCTGAACCTATCTCTGTTAGTGAAGGCTCTATGCAGACAGAAGCTAGAAATAAGAAAATAACAGGGCTTCTAATCCAAAGCCCTGCCTGATATATCCTCTCAGAGAACTGGAAGTGTGCATTTTCCAGCATGAGGATTCAATTTTTCAATCCTTGATGCATAAACATAGGAAGACACTGATGGCAAAACAAAATACTGCACTTCTCTATGTTCTGAGCTATCTATTTCACCTTCAGTACATTTCTTACAGGCTTCATTCTCGAAAATTAAAAGTACAGGGGACAATTCATGAAAGCCACATTATCTTCGTAGTGTCCAGCCCCAGGACACCACTGTCGCGAGGGCTCCCTCCCTAGACTGGCTGCACTGGGAAACGAGTTGTCTAAGCAGCTTCTAGAAGCAGTGGTAGCAGCAGTAGTTCAGGAGGCAGCTACGGCGAGAACAGTACAACCGGGAGTCACGGAAGCATCAACGGCGCTTTGCGTCAGGGACCCAATACTCCAGCATTTCGATGGAACTTTCACCTTTACTACATTTTGGTTATTAATACAAGAGGTTAGTGGAGAAAAGAAAAGAAAACATCTTCAGAATATAGTTAAGCAAATAAAATATAAAGGCTTTTCTTGCATATCCTGCTTTATGAAGTAGGTAGTAACCGTCTCTATGATATATATAAGGAAACCAAGATACAGAGATGCTAAAAACAAAACAAACAAACAAAAAAACCTCACCCTAGGGAATGTATCAAGTAAATGGATTTGCTAAAAATTAAATCCTGGGTATTTCTTACTCCGAGGCCATGTTTGCAAATTCCACCATCTACTGCCTTCCATTGTATGCTGAGTGGAAATACGCTGAAGTGTCCAAAGTTGTCTTCAGTGTTTTTTCTAATTTTTGGTTTCTTCTAAAAATGATTGAGGCCTGGCCAGTGTGGCTCAATGGTTGAGTGTCAAATCATGCACCAAGAGGCCGTGCCCAGGTCAGAGCACGTGCCCAGGTTGCAGGCTCGATCCCCAGTGGGGGGCACGCATGAGGCGGCCAATTGATGTTTCTATCTCTCTCGCCCTCTCCCTTCCTCTATTTCTAAAATCAATAAAGAAAAAACAATTTTTTAAATAAAAATATAAATGATTAAGGACATTCTGGGCAATCATTCCAACCAAGGATTGTCACACAATTACCTACCAAGGACTGTCACATAATGTTATCCTTTGAGGTTATGCCTGCAATTACAATGACAGTAAGAATTACTACTTTAATTAATGAAATCAACATGGAAGAGAAGTAGGCTGAATACAGACATATATTGGATGTATTAGTGGAAAGAGAAGACCAAATGGCATTCTGAGTTGTAGACATGCTGAATTCCAAAGAATCTACACCATGGCACTCATGTAGTATTCATATTGCAAGCAGAGATTTATTCTCAGGAAAATGTCATCTGCCACATTAAATTAATGTTCTAAATTTCAATTATATTGTTTGCATATTATTTGTAAATTTGCAATGATTTTCTGGCCACATAAGAACTATGTGCCTACAGCATCTGTACTTGATTTTCTGAATGTACATATATAAGAAACATCATAAATATTTTTTGTTAATTGTGAAGCATGAGACTATTTACCCTTAAAAAGGGACCTTGCTTTACACACATTTGAGACAAACTGCCAAAGAATGGACAGAATGGTGAAAAGATGATCAACCACAGTAGATAATGTTTGTTTGATGAAAACTCTTACCATACATACCTTCTTGTATGTTGTGTACATCAGAATTGCCTCTGGAATTATTTTTTAAAAAATACAGATACCTGAAAATTACTTCAGATTTAATCTTGGGGTCTAAGTTCCAGGCATACATTATTTTTTTCCCCTAAGCTTTACAGTGATTCTGAAAAGCTTGCCACTCTGCCCAATTAATTATATTAAGCTAATGGACTAAGAAATAAAGACATTTCCTGGAATAGTGTTCTCAAACTTTGACATGCATATGAATCACTAGATCTGCTAAATGCAGATTCTGATTCAGAATGCCTCGGATGAAACCTCTGGTTCTGCATTTCTAACAAGCTCCCAGGTGATCCAGGCTCTTATTTTGAGAAGCAACATCTGAAGAAATAAGGCGGTGGGCACTTCAAAGCAGATAAAGATTGGACAAGCCAGTTAAAACATAAGCTCAAAGTTATGTATCTTGAGTGCAATCAGAGTTACCTGAATGGATACATGTGACACACAAGTGTATACACATGTACTCGTGATTGCATAAGAAAATAATCTCCAAGTCTTCATTGCTGCAGATTTGCTTAATATCTTTACTAGGGGAGAAAGAAGAGTTGGACTTTTATATTAAGGTTCAGAATTTAATTTGTTATATATATATATATATATATATATATATATATATATATATATATATATATATAAATTTGTTAAATACATGTGGGATTGCAAGACATAAAGAAAAAAGAAATGGAAGGAAACCAAAAAAATAAGCATCTTCTTTGACCTGAGCCCAACTTTAAGCAATTGTAAGTAAACGAAGAGGCTTCTGAAGGAAAATTTCGAGGTGAACAGCATCAGAGCCCAGATGGCATAATGATGCTATGATGATGAAGTCGTCAAGCTGTAGGCAGCTGACCTGCTCTGCCCTCCACTACACAGCCTAACATATGGTCCTATTCTGCATTTCTTACTCAAACATCAATCCTCTGACCTCCAAGGACAGCATGGCTAAGAAAAGAAACAAGCAGGACCAGTGCTCCCCACTCCCACAGCATGGTGAACATAAAATCTGGATTTGGCAGCATGGGATATTTCAAATATGTTCTCTTTTCCCTATGTATTTCGATATGACATGCACACACCATCCTCAAGGGAAGGGGGCAGCAAACGTTTTCTATAAAAGACATATTAGTGATATCTTAGGCTTTGCATTCCATAAGGTGCCCATGACCACCACCCAACTACGCCATTATAGCACAGACTAGGCCAGAGACAATATGTTAATGAATGTACATGGCCGTATTCCAACCACTGCTCAAGGGTGTCTCAAATACCCATGTGGAAGACACATAAAATGTCTCTGTTAGACTGTGTAGTTCAATGGTTGGTTTGGAAAGTCTGCACGGCATCCCTAAAAGTATAGACAATGGCTGAGACAGAAATGGGCAAGGCCTTCTAGCAGAAGAAATAAAAGACAGCTCTTGAGAATGACATCTCACCATCATTCCCTTACTCAAACATTTTATGGATTTTTGGAAAAATGGAGGAAGAAGCAGGTAGGACCAGCAAGACCAGGCACGATCAGGTAATAGGGTGCATTTGCCACAGAAGAATCTGTGTATCTGTTACCTCTAAACAGAATGTGAGATTCTTAAGGCCCAGGGCCACATCTTATTCAAATGTGTACCTCCAGCATCTAGTACAGGGTTTGGAACACATTTGATCCTTCCTAGAAGTTCTTTATTTATTTAATGAATGTGTAGATACATGAACAAATGGGTTCATGGCAGTAGAACAAACAAGAGAAAAGCAGTAGACTTAGAACCAATGGTCCTGAATTTTAATTCTGCCTCTACTACATACCAGTTGACTGACTTGGGGCAAATTAAAGTAAAATCAAGACAGTTGCATAGCACAGGGTTGTTTTTAAAGTTTCTTGTATACTGTAAAGTGCATGTAGAATCACAATTATTACTTATCCAAATCAAATACCATATCTGCAGTTTAAAACAGGAGTCAAAAACTCAAATGCCAGATGGGCTAAGCAGGGTGTAAGATATATGAAAGCAAAGATGTATGAAAACACTTCATGGAGAGTGTGAGGGGGACTGAGGAGAAAAAGCGTGTGCCTCAGTCAAAGAGAGCGGCTTCAGCTGGTCATTACCTGGTGTGATTCTAAACCCTGTGATGCCAGATCTTCTCATTTTCAAGAGAAGCTGGAAAACTAGGCTGTGATATAAAATACCCCAATTATTAAATACTGGACCACATTGTATAGGCTGTCCTTGGAGTCTGACCCACATGTGTGCAACTTCTGACATATGTCTTGTCAATATGATCACTCATAAAGACTGCAAAGCAGGCCTCACACAACAACCTTGGAGAAAAATTATCCTGTGCAAAACTAAAAGATGGAGTAAAAAGAGAATGGACCCTGGGGTCAGAGGGCGTGCCATGTACTAGCTGGGTGGCCATGCGTAAATGCATTTATTACATTTGATAAGTCATATCCTCCTGGTGTCCACATCCTTGTAAAATGTATCTTGAAGGCTCAAATTAGATAATTCCTGAAAGAATGTGTTGAACCTGTGGTGTACTTGTACTTTAAAATATAAGGCAGTATCAACATTACCTAGGACAGTGGCTTGAACTCAACAGAGTTGATAATAAATGAGCGAGTGAATGAATGAAGGAATAAATAAATGGCAATTTGAATAGCATATCTATCCTAATAGGCAATGAATCAAGCTTTTGGCCCTTATTTGGTATAGAAGGACTCTTTAGCCTTTCTTCTACAAATGACAAAGGTGATGATTAGAGCAGTTAGGTACTTTGCCCAAGGTCATGTAGCGAGTGGTGCCAGGATCCAAACCAGGAGCCTATGACTGTAAGCACTGCTTGATATCGTCTCTCTCAGTACTTGTGCCATTCCTGGAAAAGACCAAGCTTTGAGATTTCTAGGAGCTCTGAAGAAAAAAAAAAAGCACCCAGACCTTTTGGGAATGGTTTATCAAATAGATTATAGATTAATCAACAGACTACATTTTAAACAAACACACTGAAGAATCCCCTACAAAAAATACCTATGTGATTGAGTTCTGCATGCAGTTTGGAGAACTCTGGTGCTAGAAAGAGTGAACAATCATTAAAAGGAAAGCGGTATTAGGAGGCTAGAGAATTTAATTAATGAGAAGACAAAATAGATGAACATGGTTGATATAGGCCCAGTGTGTGTGTGTGTGTGTGTGTGTGTGTGTGTGCGCTCGAGCGCGCATAGCTCATACAAGCACTGCATTTTATGGTAATGAGAAAGAATTATGAAAATTCTGTTACACATTCAATATTATGTAGGCACTCTTTCTTGAACCATTCTGATTGTAACAGTGAAACACAAAGACAATAGAAGCAGAAAGAAACCTTCACTAGAACTTAGAGAAATCTAAAGAAAATATGAAGACAGTCATTTGGTAAAGATTT
Source organism: Tadarida brasiliensis (assembly GCA_030848825.1). Taxonomy (NCBI): domain Eukaryota; kingdom Metazoa; phylum Chordata; class Mammalia; order Chiroptera; family Molossidae; genus Tadarida; species Tadarida brasiliensis. The sequence goes on along the minus strand of CM061257.1, from coordinate 224,822,866 downwards.
GTGACACATATATAAGTAATCTATGACCCTTCTTTACCCAAAGACAACACAAAAAGTGGTAGGAGAGAAGCCCTGTGGTTGGAACTACTCAAAAAGGACAGAAAACGTCAATGCTTAATATGAGACCCTTCTGATTTCAAAATGTCCAAAGCTAACAAAGCAGCCAATGGACCATGACACTTAGTGTGAGCAGTTGCAGCTGGTGAACCAACTATAAAGAGCCAGGGAACGAGAACTGGGTGGGGAACTATAGAGGTTTGTGATGAATATGCCCCAGCTCACAGGCATATATATATATATATATATATATATATATATATATATATATATATACACACACACATATATATATATACATCTCAGCTGTTCTAAGTTCCTGATAATATGTTAATTGAAAAATGTGTTACCTTTGCTTAGCAAGTATTTACATATTAATTAACTTTGAGAAGACTGCAGTTTTACTCAGTTGAAGGTGTTAGCAGTCTATACTCCTACTCAGATTCAGATGAGAATATATACTATAATAATATCATCTAATTACTTGTTTGGAAAGTTCTGCAGAATTTGCTATCCAGAGACAAGAAATTTCCAGTAATGAATGTAATCGGGGGTAGGGGTGCTTTTTAATAAAAGGGAGGGAAATGTGGATTTACTTTAATATAATGATGTGATGAGGCACAGACACATATAAGATCAAAGAAAGTTTGCATCATGAGTGTAGCTAATGGAAAAGACCAGAAGTCCCAGGAAACGGACAAATGATAAATAAAGGAAGTGGGGGAGGAGCAGGTGTCAGGAAGGACGGACCAATAAGACCGGAAGGAAGATATGCTCTTGGGAGGAAGGACAGTGGAAAGGAAGCTGGATCCTGGGGAGATGGAGGAGGGCATCTGAGAAAGCAGGAGGGATGCAGTAAAAAGGACTAAAATCGTGTCTCTGCACTGAGAGCGACTTTAACGCCAACCTTTTCACCTGCCCCAGATGAACACACTAAGAAAAATTCTTTCTAAAAACTACCTGATTGGGCAACGGCAGATTCTTTAGGTTAGGTCTGAACAAGTACAGGATAATAATCATACATTTTAAACCATAAATTCACAAATCAGTGTGGATAGTAAATCAATTATAAGCTGTTAGAGATCATTCAAACCATGTTATTATCAAAACTAACCATAGTGATGTTATTGTTTTGTGGTGTTTTTTTTTTTTTTTTTTTTTGCAATTTTTATTAATGTCTTTTTGTTACTGTTGTTTCTCCTTTTTCCCCCCTAGACACCCTCCTCCTGATCCCTCCCCCTAATCCCAGCATTGTTGTCTATGTCCATTGGTTACGCATACATGCATATAAGTCCTGTGGTTCATCTCATCCATCCACCTGCCCCTCTCCCCTGAGGTTTGTCTGTCTGAACCATACTCCTTTCTCTGTCTCTGGGTCTATTTTGTTCATCAGCTTATTTTGTTCATTATATTCCACAAATAAGAGAGATCATGTGGTATGTGCATTTCTCTGATTGGCTTATTTCGCTTAGCATAATACTCTCCAGGTCACTCTATGTTGTCTCAAAGGATAAGAGATCTCTCTTTCTTACAGCTGCATAGTACTCCATTGTGTATATGTACCACAGCTTTTTTATCCACTCATCTATTGATGAACTCTTGGGCTGTTTCCAGATCTTAGCGATTTTAAATAGAGCTGCTATGAACACAGGGGTGCATATATTCTTTCTGATTGGTGTTTCAGGCCTCTTAGGATATATTCCTAGGAGTAGGATCACTGGGTCAAATAGCAGTTCCATTTTTAATTTTTTGTGGAAACACCATACTGTGTTCCGTAGTGGCTGCACCACTGATGTTATTCTTTAAGTCATGTAAGAATTCAGTTAGTTTAGCCATGTCCTAGAAAATTTCAGTTGCACTCTGAAGCATCCGACATGATGGAACAAGGATTATTATTCTAGCATTGGTGGCATTTGGTAGCAAGGGAGACATTAGCACTACTCCTTCGAATATGTGAAATGGTGTCACATCGTCACACCCAAAGAGAAACAGTGTTCAGTGCAGTGTAGCGAATGTCTGTGGACACTCCTTCTGTGTGGACCCATGTTCCTCGTGGGGCACACAATACTCTAATTCCCAATCCAGGAGCTCCCCCATGGGGTTTCTGGAAGGAGGCTGATAAAAACACATGGCTTCAGCACTGTAATATATGCTTGATTAACCAAAGGGCCTGCGGCCTGGCTTAATTTCAGGTTACCATCCGCAAATCCTGAGTTCTATTTCTGGTTCAGGTAAAGCAAGTTACACTCTCTGAATATGATTTCCCTCCAACCCAGGAGAGGAGTGTGTGGATGAAATTCTGTATACCTGCCATCGTAATAATAACTAACGGGCAACATTCCACCCACTAAGGGCAGGACAGTGCTCTGAATGAGGTACACGCATTTCCAGCCACTCTGGGGCAAAGAGTCATTGGATAATCTGTCCACGGCACAGCTAGAAATGGCAGCACCAGGATTGGAACTCCCAGGTAGCTCTGTGCTTTTATTTTTATTTTTTAATAAGTATTCTTTATTGTCTACATTGTTACTATGCCTAGGCATAGAAAGAACAAGGAAGGTCAATTTTTAAAAGGGGGGGAGTTAAGGGAGTAAATAACATGCAATAATAATATCGATTAATACCTAATATTGAGCAGTCATTATGTGTATTTCTCTTAGAAGAAAGACACTAGCAGGAAAGTAAAGAAAATGTGAACAATGGGAGACAAATGTCAAATAACCAAATGTAGGGATGCGCGCACACACGTAGAGAGCCTCTTTTGTGCCTGGATTGAAGAATCTCCCTATAAATTTGCTCAGTGTCTCCTGAGAGGAAACAATGGATCGTGGGCAGAAATTATGAAATCCCACAGAGAGTCATTATCAACACGAAGACAGCTGTGATATAGCATCCCTGATCGTCTACATTCAAGGCTCAAACTCCGGGGAAACATAGAGGTCCCTTTGTTAAAATAAAGCAATCATTTCCACCTTCATTAAAGAAAATATCATGGCATTATTAATTTACAGCAAAAGTCCCATATGCTGTAGCAATGCTGGTGAATCTCACTTTGGGGAGTCGTTATCAATAGCAAATACTTATAAATAAAGCGTAAATAATGCTTTAATCGTCTGCAGCTTAACCACATTCACTGCATGTGTGCACTTTGTTACAGAAAAACCTGTGTTACCTGTCACAACTTCTAAGAATCCTCAATAATAATTCTTTCCTAAACTGCAACTTTAGGACAAAGAAATGAATAGCATGAAATACACAGCTTTGTACATTTATTTGGAAATCTAGGAGCCCTCTGGCCCTGTATTTAAAATAGAAAAAAGAAAGAGCTGACTGTTACGATCTTGAGTATAATGTTGACAAACATTGTGGGAATGTGGGATTCTATCATCTCATAAACCTAGAAGAAGGGCTGCTTTGGCAACCATGGTTATAAAAATACAGACGAGTCCTGGCCAGTTTGGCTCAGCGGTTGGAGCATTGGCCTGCGGACCACAGAGTCCCGGGTTCGGTTCCTGCTAGGGGCACATACAAAAAAAATAAAAAAATAAATAAAATAAAAATACAGATGAGGTTAAATGAAGAATTAAAATTGTCAAAACATTCTGTACTTTCCTTGGTACAGTTAACATATTTATTAAGTAATTAGTTGTGCCTGTTTACTATCTCTCTTCCCCCAGTGAGCTAGGACTGCATTGATCATGTTGGTGCGTTTACGCCCAGTATTTACTAAAATTTAGAAGGTATTCAATAAATACTTATTCAATGGCACATGCCCAGGTTGTGAGCCAAATCCCCAGTGGGGGGCATGCAGGAGGCGGCCAGTCCATGTTCTGTCTCATCGATGTTTCTATCTCCCTCTCCCTTCCTCTCTCTCTAAAATCAATTTAAAAAATTTTAAAAAAGAAAATAATTCTCTGGTCGAACAAAACACATCTGTGGGTTGACGTTGGCCGATGTCCATTTGTTTGCAGTTTTTTAGAATTCCCTTGCTTGGTGCTCTTTAGGTCTGGGCAACATCTCATTGGTTCTTATTTTTCTTTGACTGTTATCCTCAATTTATATCTAGATCCCCTGAGGCCCTTAGGGACAATGTTCTTGAGCCTCATCGGCTGAAAAGCACCCAGGAAAGAGCCCTTCCCACTTCTCTGAGACCTGTTTTGCACCATATTTTACATCTGAAGATGCATCTAAAGTTGTGTTTTTGGGATTTTCCTGAACTATTTCAAAATGACGTGGTGCGTCCATAGCCACCTGTCTGCTGAATGACAGCTTTGGGTCTTGGCTTGGCTTCTGTGCATCTTTAGCTCTGCCTCTTACCAGAGTAAAATCTGCATAGATTTATTCCTCTCTAAAAACCTTTTATTAAATTATTTGCTTTTCTTTAATCTTTATCATTGAGAGTATAAGAGATACCCCCCCCCTTTTAATCCAGTTACCAGCCCTCCTGCTGGTTCCCACCCCATCCCATGCCTTCACCACACTATTGTCTATGTCCATGGGCTATGCATATAAGCTCTTTGGTTAATCTCTTCCCGTCCACCCCTCTCCCTCCTTCCCTCTGAGATTCCTGAGTCTGTTCCGTATTTCTACACCTCTGGATCTATTGTATTCATCAAATTATTTTGTTCATTAGATTCCACATATAAGTGAGATTATGTGATACTTGTCTTTCTCTGACTGGCTTATTTTGCTTAGCATAATACTCTCCAGGTCCCTCCATGTTGTCTCAAACGGTAAGAGGTCCTTCTTTTTCACAGCTGCATAAGATTCCATTGTGTACATGTACCACAGCTTTTTTATCCATTTATCTACTGATAGGTACTTGGGCTGTCTTTCTCTCTAAAATAAATAGAAACATTTGGCCAGTTGCGCATACCTTGTATACATATGGAATACTGTTTTGTTTTCTTTCAATCAGAAATTTAGCATATGGAATGTTCTTAGGAAGCCAATCTAATGTCCTTAGATTACTTTGATTAATGCTATCATAGATATTCAGATATCTGAGTTGTTGTTTTCGGGTCAGGAAATCCAAGATCCCTTTGTACTCAAGAGCAAACCCCGTTGATCCGTTCCCCAGCTCTCTTCCTGCTTTCTGGTGGATTGCAATGGGACTGAGTACGGCATCAGTCTTCTGGCCTTCATGCCTGGAAGTGATGACTTATTTACATGCAGAGAGATCTGATGATCTTAACATCTTCTATGTAGTCAGAGACTAATATCTAAAGAAATCTTAGGAGGTTGAAGAGATCAAACTGAGCAGCATTCTTGCTTGGATCCTTCCCCTGACTGTCTTACCCTCCCTCTCAACTTTCCAAATACATACACAGTTACTCTTAAGAACAATAAACTTTATAAGGAAGCATTGATAGCACATCCCCATTTATGCTAACAGCCTTACTATGCGCTCTACCCCCAAGCATGCTGTTTTAATTAGGAAGATGGATTTGGGAGTTTATATGTTCTGTTGTGCTATAATTCCTGCCTTTACAGTAATTTTCTCCTGCTTTTCACACTATAATATGCCATAAATCCTAGTTAGGCTGTTTCACTGGCCTGTTGCTAGTCAGAGTCAATATTTCAGGCCTTTTGTTACCATGGCAACCTTCTGCTGTACTCCTGTTCACTGGAATATGATACAGTCTCCTGGGGAAATTGCTATGAACTTGATCATCACATGAATTTAGGCCCCCTGATGCACTGATTCTGGCCCATCTCTCTCTACCACCCACTGACTTCTCTCAGCTTCCTCTTTGTGTGTGTGTGTGTGTGTGTGCGCACGCGTGCATGCACATGCACACACATTTTCCAGGGCAGATACATGAGAGAAGAAGGCAAACAAACTAACAGAAGCATCATCCTTTCTTTCATCCCTCTTGAAAGGGTAAGCTTAGGAAGTCGCTAAACTTGGACAGGTTTAAAGCCTAAACAAACCAGGCACACATCTCAGGACTTTGTTCTAGCTCCATCCTTTGTTCTTGCCTCATCTTTTCTTTCTGGTCTTTCACTCCCATAAGCCCTTCATGCATTTTAAAATCTCAGTGTGTTTCTTTCAAAATTTAATCACAGTGTGTGTTCCCAGTTTTAATCCATTGCCCCTACCTTTAATTAGAGAAAGTTAAAACCTTAGCTGTTTTTCATTTCCAGAAGTCTTCTTCTGGATCTCTCTTTACCTTTAACCAACTCCCATTCTTACAGCTTTCCTTTAATGTGAAGTAATGGGGAAAATACATACAACTAGTAACCAGGAGCTCTGGGGAAGTCGTCTAACCTCTCTGTGACTCATTTTCCTTGTCTATAAAGTAGAAATAATACTACTCATTCCAAAAGATCTTTGTATAGTTGAAATCAAATCAAAACAATAGTTATAAAGGAATATTGAAAAGCAGAGTGTCTGAAACCTTTAAATTGTTATTTTTAATGGACCTAGGAAGTCTTATTCTTCTGTTGTACCTTTACAACACAAGTTTTAAGAGCTCAGTAATGCAATCTAGTTTTCTGAGTTAAAATTTGAATACAGTCGAAGAGGCAACAGCGAAGGAAGGTTGTTCAATCCATTTTCTACTTGTCCACTCTCTCCTCCAGCCACATCATGTCAAGTTTGCATCTGGGCTCACCTTTGGGCATAAAAAATTCTCTCTAGCATGTGGTACTCATATTGAATTTCACACATGTTGTACCCGGGGCAATTCTCAGAGCTACTCATCACCACCACTCACATGTAGGAATCAAGGTTATAGGAGAATAGAGACAAGCTTGCAAAGCACCAAGTTCTAACCCATGGCCTCAAACGGTCATGCATGGACAGCCAGAGCACAGCCCAACTAGGAGACATTTGCTCATTCTTTCCATGCAAAACTGAGAGCATAGATCATGGTATACTTTTAATGCACTGCATCCCAGTCATAGCAACTGATTTTGGAATAGAGTCAGAAAGAGCAAAATATCTGAGTGATGAAGTGGGAGTGGTATGTGACAAAGTGCACAGACTCTCATGCTGCTAGGTCTCGTGCTCTTTCATTGTCCTTTCCTCCTTCCACCCACTGAGCTGACTCCTTTCACTGTACTCAAGGCTTGCACCCAATCCCACTCTTAATCTTTGGAGATGTCCTTCACCAAATGACAGTTTTACTTGTCTTTAGGAGAGGCATGTCCCCATCTCTGACCTGGAGGTAAGGAGGCCTGAGCTTGTGTCCACTCATGCATTTTCCATCACTGACTGTGGCTTTGGGTAACTCATTTCACCTTTTCTAGACCCTAGACTCCTCATGTCCAAACCAGGAAAAAGTGGGAGAGATATTATAGCCTCTATGTCTCTTCAGACTCCCACAATCCATGATTTTCTAACTAATTCCCATACCATGGCATATAACCTTTATTTCACAAACAAATCAAATAATGCATCTAACATGATTTATCTGTTTCCTGATATCTCAATTCTCCCAAAATGTCCAAATAGGCAAGGTGCTCGCATTGGCTCTAAGTATATACTGCATTTTTCATTCACAGTATAGTTAAATATTATTTTTATTTACATTATTAACTATTATTATATTTAATTTATTAAATTAAGTCCCTGGCTGTCTTTCTGTACAACAAGCTTTATAAGGCTCTGAGTCTGTCTTGCTCATAACTGTCTCGACAGCGCCTTGCACAGCACGTGACACACAGTGGGCATTCAACAGATAGCTTTTGTGTGAGTGAATGAATGAAAAAATAAATAGGCTATTTAAGCTCATCCTGTCAATCCCTTTGGTTTGACCTCTCAGTTGTAAACAATGGCAAATAGCCAATACGTCTTTGAATAATAGAATGGTGTATTTCCGCCAAATGTTTTCATCGGACCAATTAAGGAAAGTGAGGGAAATTCCTTCATGGGCTGGTACAACATCGCATTTACATTTAAGACCTCCAATATAATTAACTTTACTTATGCTAATTCATACCATTAAATATAACCTCTCTAAAAGTCTGTACAGTCTGGTAGACAATATACAATTTCTGGCCCCAATTATGTGAGTTTTACAGCTGTGAAATAAGTTGTTTCTTATCTCTTAGGAATTAAAAAGATGGATTTTTATCATGAATATGCATGTGCCTTGAGTATTTTTAAGTTTAAAAATCACCTAGCACAGTGCTTGTTTTAGAGTTGGTATTTTTAAATGAGTAAGAAACTATATAAAGGGAAAAATTTTTAATCGTGTGATTATCACCAGAGTTGTAATATTTATAGTTTCTTCCACTCTCCAACCAGAATAACTAAAATCATTACACTTGTACTTATTCATCAATATACAAAACACTCTGTTTATTAAGCAGAGGAGTGTGGAGAAAAAAGGACCCGGGTTTGCAGTCCAGGGCACTGGCAGGGACCTCTGCGAACAAGCCATTGTACATTTCCGAGGAGAGCCGAAAGGTTAACAGCTCCCCCAGATCGTTGCCGCAAGGGTCACGTGAGAAAACAGTATGATAAGGCACCTTTGTAGGCTGTGAGGCATTACAGGAAAGTGCATCATTAAAAAAGGAACAGATGCTATTCTTTCCCAAGAAAGGAAGAGTTTCTGAGAGAAACGTTAAGTTTTCTCTAAGTCAGTGATTCTCAAAGTACAGTGCACAGCAGAATGATCTGGAAGGCGTGTGGAAACAGATTGCGGGGCCCCACCAGAATTTCTGAGTCATTAAGTCTGGAGGACTAGAGAATGTGCATTTCTAACAAGTTCCAGGTGATGCTGATGCTGCCTGTGCGGGGACCACGCTCTCATCACCACTGTTCTAAGTTAAGGGTGGCAAATGGGGCTCGCGGGGGGCCGATTGCTAACATACATATGTAGTTCAGGCCAGGGGTAAATCAGGAGGGACTCTGAGGCTTGTGAGGACTTGGAGGACACTTTACGGAACAAAACAGGTCCACGGGTAGGATTCACCTGCAAGTGTTGGTGGGGATGAGGAGAAAAGGGAATCCTCGTGCACTGTCGGTGGGAATGCAGATCGGTGCAGTCACTGTGGAAAACCATATGGAGTCACCTCAAAAAATTAAAAATAGAACTGCTTTATGACCCACAGTTTCCACTTCTGGGAATATATCTGAAGAAACCCAAAACACTAATTCGAAAGAATACATGCACCCTCTGTGCTCATTTCAGTGTTACTTACCATAGCCAAGATTTGGAAGCAGCTCAAGTGCCCATCAGTAGGTGAGCGGATAAAAAAGCTGTGTCACATTTACACAATGCAACACTACTTGGCCATAAGAAGGAAATCTTACTCTTTGCGACTACATGGATGGACCTGGAGAATACTATGCTGAGTGAAATAAGCCAGTCAGAGAAAGACAAATACCATATGATTTCACTTACCTGTGGAATCCAATGAACAAAATAAATAAACAAAACAGAAACAGACTCATGGATACAGTTAACAGACTAACAGCTGTCAGAGGGGAGGGCATTGGGGGGCGGGGTGAAAAAGGTGAAGGGATTAAAAAAAAAGCAAATCCATAGACACAGACAACTGTATGGGGATTACCAATGGAAAGGGGAGGAGAAGTAGAAGAGGGTAAAGGGGAGAGAACTGGAGACGGAAGGAGGCTTGACTTGGGGTGGTAAACACAATATATAAATGATGTATAATAGAATTGTACACCTGAAACCTATATAACTTTATTAACCAATGTCACCCCAATAAATTCAAAAAGTAAAAAGAAAAGAGACCTCTATTCAATCATATAGTAAGTATGTGAAGAGATTAGACTGGACACTAGTTCCCTGGATACCTACTTGGTCTGCCGGTAAATTCCTGCCCGTGACTGAGGCCTGAGCACTGCCAGCAGGACATCAGAATTGCTTCAGTCTGGAAAACCCAATGGTGACCTGAGCGTTTCACGTCACCCTGCTGTGGGTTCGGTAACCATCTCTATCCCGCTCAGAAACTAGAAACCACAAAGGAAGACGAGGAGAGTGTAGGAGCCTGACTACATATGTATGAACAAGTTCAAGATAGCCATGTCGATTTTCAAAGAGTTTGGAGGTTTAATGAAGATAATAGACGCTGATATTTCTGTGGTTTTCTTCTCTCTGACAGATGCCAAAAGAGAATTAATTGATATGGCTAACTGATATAGTGTACACACTGGGAATAACCGGTCCACCCTACCTTCAAATAGGAAAAAGCAGCAAAATAAGTTGGCTTTGGGAGCTGTGGAGGGGACTAGGGAGATAACAAATGTCTGGACTAAGGTCTACACCAGAAGGTAACAGAGAGGCTAGCTGTACTTTCTCCACCAGAAACACACCGGTTCAGCCTGAAGAACACACTTTGGAATTGGTTTGGTTTGAGTCCCAGCTCCTAATATTCTCATGTAAGTTACTTAAATATCTGAGCTAGTTCTTCATCTATTAAAATGGAAAGAATAATACTCACTGCAAAGGCTGCCATGAGGATATGATTAAATTAAGTAAACAAGAGCCTAGATTGGCACTTGACACACAGTAGGGTGCAGTCTGAAATGCTATTTTGGATACCACAGATCTCAGAAAATACGGCAATGATCAGACCTGCCCCCAACTGCCTTTCCAGAGTCTGTACATGGACACTGGCCCTCCTCAGAACAGCCATGGCACACAATGTAGGAACCTCCAAAATTAAGCCCCCAAAAGACAAGGCCTTTAATAATATACCCCTAGAATTATTGTCCACCTGGAACCTTGGAATGTGACCTTATTTGCAAATAAAGTCATTACCAATGTAATCAGTTAAGATGAGGTCATACTGAATCAGGGTGGGTCCTAGATACAGTGACTGGTATCCTAATAAAAAGGCCATGTAAACACACACACACACGCACACACACACGCACACACACACGCACACGCACACAGAAGGACATGTGAGGACAGAGGCAGAGATTGGGGCAATGCAGCTACAAACCAAGGTATGCCAAGAAATTCTGGTAATCACCAGAAACTAGGAAGAGGCAAGAAAGGAGTCTCCTATACAAGTTCCAGAGTAATCATAGCCTTGCCAACACCTTGATTTTGGATATCCAGCCTCCAGGTCTGTGAGAACAAAAACATCTGTTGTTTTAAGCCAGCATTTGTCTTCATTTGTTACATTGGCCCTAGCAAACTAACACAGTGGCATCATTATAAACTTATTTGCATTCCCCACAGCACCGAGGACAACACTTCTCAAAGAACAAGCGCTCAAACATATTTGCTTTGTAAATCACTGCATTACTTTAGTTCTTGAGTTTATACTGATTTACATGATTTCTCATCATCTACTAGCTTGGGCCCTTGTCCCCCCAATATGCCCTTTGTGGGCCCCTGAAGACAGAGACCACACTTCATTATTCTCCTGTATTCTCCACGTGAACTTTTCTTTCTTTCTTTTTTTTTTTTTACTTCTGGCTAGAAAAAAGGACGCCTAACTTGAGGCAGGGTTCATGAATAATGCGACTATCTCTGAGGAAGCATGGAGAAACCAATGTCAGCGATGAAAATGTATTGAAGTCTTTATCAGCAGCAAAAGAAGTTGGCTTTGGGAGCTGTGGAGGGGACGAGGGAATTCATGAGAATGAATATTACGAGGGTGACACACTGGTATGTAAACTAAGAGTCAAGGGTTCTTCTTAATTAAACTAAAGGGAGACAAGTTAATGAGATCAGCTCTGGGAGCTATGAAGACCCTGCATGCAGTCGTCCGAATGTGGGGAAATGACCCGAGTGTGATGCAGGTGAAGGCAGAGCTGTGTGTATTATTTGGGAGAGCCGCATGGATTCTGGAATTCTGAGAAGGATGGGCTGTTTGGGGGCACGGCCTATGGAAACTGGTCAAAGGTGCCTTCTTTGAGGATTGTTGAAACCGCCGTATTGATGTCTAAAAACTGTACCAGCTTGAAGTCTTCTATCACAAATTCCTCTTTTATTTTATTGCAAAATTACATTATTTAAATGGGCAGAGATTAGGAACAGGCAGAAAGCCAAGAGTTTTGCTAGAAACATGATTACCAAGCCTCTAGGGATCTTAAAGGATTTTTACACATTCTCCTTGTTTCTTTCCGCTTTTCCATGGGTAGAAGTGAGCAGATAGCGTCCATCTGCTACCCTCACTGTGAGATGTGAGAAATAGATGAGTTAGTTGGTCTGGGGCTCAGCAACTGGTGGATGAAAAGCATGATTCGAATTCAGAGGGTTTCATTTTTGAAACCATTCATTCTGATCCTTCTCTACAGATTCACTGCTCAGTTAAAACATCTTAAAACAACTTTCCAAAAGGGTATTCTAAGAGGATCCTAGTTGGGTGATTGCAATAAAGTGGGGGTGGGGGGTCACTGGCTAGTTTGTAGCTTGGCCTTGGATATTTCACAAGACACGAACACACTAACACAGCAGTGCAGGAGACATCACACAACATTGCCTGAAGCATAGCTCCTTCTCAAGAAACTGCACCCATTCATGTGAAGTCGCGCGGGGAGGGGACCGCCCTAGGCTAGCTCCCCGAGTGTTGTTCTGAGATGCAGCTGCTTGTGACTATTTAACTTCACTGCTTGGATCCGTGATGGAAACTGATGGATGCAGTTAGTGCAAAGGAAGAAAGGGGAGCGTCACAGACGAGCTCAGGGTCCTTATTCAAGACTGCGCCTGTAAACTGAAAATCCGACTGGTAAATCAGACAGCGGACCTGCTAGCCAGGTAGAGAATTGCATTAAGCAAAAGATGTTTGAGATGTTGTCTTAACACTTCCTTTGGATTCAGTGTAAATTCATAATTTCACTCGCAAGCTGTCAGCCAGTGAGTTCCAGCAAAGGATTTTCTGCCTGTTGTCAATGTGTCTTCCTAGCAAACATGAAAGTCCAGGCCCTGATCACTCATGTTTGCAAAAGTCACCACGTATTCCCTTCCCATTTTTCCCCACCCCCATCCCACCTCATTCCATGTTGGGAAGAAATGCTAATATCTTGGACAAATTAATGGTTTCTGGGTTTGAAGACTTACTCCCCCCTCTCCCCAAATTAAAGAAGGCCATTGTTTTATAATTATACCCAGATACTAAACACACCTTAAGATATTTCCTGTTTAGCCCTGACAGGTTTGGCTCAGTGGTTGGATCATTGGCCCATGGATGGAAGAGTCACAGGTTCAATTCCCGGTCAAGGGCAAATACCTGAGTTGCAGGTTCAATCCCCATCCTGGTTGGGGTCACACAGGAGACAACCAATCGATGTGTCTCTCTCACATTGATGTTTCTCTCTCTCTCTCCCCCTCCCTCTCTTCCACTCTATCTAAAAAGATCAATGGAAAAATATCCTCGAGTGAGGATTAACCAAAAAAAAAAAAAAAAGATACCTCCTTTTTAACTTGGAAGATGTTGCACTAAAATCACCTGTGATGTAGGTAAGGCTATGTGAGGCTAAGGAGAAACAGAGAGGAAAAGTCTCATTCACAAAGAAATGTGCAGAGCTCAAGGGCTTACTTGTAAGTGTTGTAGTTCATTTGCTCATTCAAGTATTCATTCATTCATTGAACAAACATTTATTGAGTACCAAAAAAAATGATTACAGTATAAGTCTTATTACCAATTATATTATAATTGCAAAGCAGACATACCGGCAAATGATTAGATATATGCAAGATAGGTGTAGATAGAAGTCAGCACAAGGGCACAGAGGAGAAAATGGTCCATTCAGGTGCTGAGGTGAGTTTGGGGAAGAGCTGCAGGAGCCTTATATTTATCTATTTTTTCCTGATTATAAAAGAAATATAGATAGATAGATATTTTTTATTATTAATTTATTTTTGTTACAGATGTTTCTCCTTCCCCTCCCCCCACAGATACCCTCCTCCCTATCCGCCCTCCCCCCTAAGCATTGTTGTCTATGTCCATTGGTTATGCATACATGCATATAAATTCTTTGGTTTATCTCATCACAAGATACCGCTTAGCTGAAGAACTATGTATGCTGGGAAACAAAGTTAGGAGGGAAGGAAAAATCCTTCTCTTCAAATTCACCTATTTTCATAATTTTCAATTCTGCTCCTTCCCTATAGCACCTTTCTATTATATTCCTGAGACAGCTGCCTCTGGCCTTCCTAACATCTCCCTCCCAACGCAATGAGCTGCCATTCCCTGAAGGCAGGCTTTTCTTTCTTCAGCAGGGAAATGAAGTTCAATAAATAGTGCATTGACCAATGGCCAGTGGTGTGCAAGTGGCTATTGTCTCCAAGATTTCCTTTATTGGGTCAGATTTGTAGTAGTTGGAAAACAAGCAGAGTTAAAAAAAAAAAATTACCCTTCCTCTGGCATTAATTATTACTATTGACATCTTGTTTGTGTAAAATCAAGTAAAAGATAAACATAGAATAAGCTCAGCAGCTGTAACATAAATGAGCACACCCTCTGCCTGGGAGGCATCTTCCTGGCCCCTTCTTCCTTGACTTACTAAAAGGTCTGTTGTCCGGCATCCTCCTTCCTCGCCTCGACCTGTGCACAGGCTGCAGGGATGCTTCCCAAGCCAAGCGGCCCATCGTTCAAGGAGCTCCCTAAAATCACAGACGCCAGGGCCACTCTGGTCCTGCTGCCTCAGAATCAGGGCTGGCAGGACTCAGGTTTTCAAACAGCTCTGCAAGTAATGTTGATAACCAACCATAGATGGGAACAGTCGTTCCACCCCAAATTCAGAGTTCAGAAGGCACACGTTTCTGAATATAAATATACCTCGTATAGGTAATGTGTATATACGACTCAGATATATTTGCAATTTCAGTATAAATATATCAGGAAATACACATCGGCGGATCTACCATTCCGCAGATATCATCCATACTCTGTGCCATATATAAACCAATGCAACATTATAGACCACTTTCTCACCTAAGTTTATATCAATATCAGAATTACTAATATGTTTTAATAGAATGGATTAAATAGAAGAAATTGCTATGAAAAACGAAATAAATTTTCTGTAAATATGCCAGTATGTATATGTACATGCATATAGTATGTATACGTATTTAGAGAGAATATACAAGGAGGAGCAAAAGCAGGTTTACAGTTGTTCACATGAAAAATAATACAATAATTGATACATAATAATACAAGGATAAACTCTGTTTTGTGTACTCACAACTGTAAATCTATTTTTGCCCCCTCTGTATGTGTGTAACATATATATGTGCAAATGAATACAATTTTTCAAAACTGTGCTATCTGTCAATTTTTCTCAATAGTGTTTTATTGCTAGGAACAAGAGAATCCTTGTTCAGATCTGGTTTCTGAGCCACTAATGAAATTTGTTCTATTGTTTTATATTCACATCCTGCATTTTATTAAAAGCACACACACCCCACTCACATATACAATAGGTTTCCCTACACTTAGCTGTAAATGGTTTTATCAAGCTCAGAAACACCAGGAAAGGGTATTGTTTTGCTTCATGAAAGTGCCAGTGCTTCTGGAATTGTACCCCTGGCGCACCAAGACAGGCAGCAGCTCTTAAGATTTGGGCTCCAGGCTCTCTGCTATAGCCTAATGAAAATGAAAGATCTGCTCGGCCGGTGTGGCTCAGTGGTTGAGCATTGACCCATGCCCAGGAGATCGCCAGTTCGATTCCTGGTCAGGGCACATGCCCAGGTTGTGGGCCCGATCCCCAGTGGGGGGCATGCAGGAGGCGGCCAATTGATGTTCTCTCCCATTGATGTTTCTATCTCTCTCTCCCTTCCTCTCTTTCTAAAAATCAATAAAGAAAAAAAATATAAAATAAAAAGAAAGATCCTTCCAAGATGATTTATGGGATTTTACGGGCCACCCAGAGTCAGGCCATGGAGCCCAGGTGCTGTACCCTTGCAGAAAGGTGCAGGTGTCTGGTGAGGGAGCATTTGCATGCCCATCCCTGTGCTTTCCCTCAGGGCCATTGGTGGACAGATGCTCCACTCAGAGTGGCCATTCAAAAGATGCTATTAACCAGCTCCTTTTGTGTGTATTCAATAGTGAATATAAGATTAAGCTTAAAGCTAAATTCTACAATCAACACCAAACAGCAGGAAGGAGGAAATTTACTGTCCCACTGAAAATGGCTAGACACCGAGGCATGGGGAAGACTGTGGGCTCTTGAGCCAGACGGCACTCACTGCAATTACATCCCAGCGCAGCCATTACCAGGTAAGTGACCTTGATGGAGCAAGTCAGTCATCGCCATTGATCCTCAGTCCTCATAAATAAAAGAGGAGTACTGTGATACAAATGTATAGATTTTGCACTGAATATTAAAAGCACAGTGATTCAAAAAACCTGACTGCATGTTAAAATCTCCTGGGAAGCTTTTAAAAATACTGATGTTGATATTACATTTATATATACTGGTGTTTATAGTGAAGGAACAGTGGTGCCAGACCCCGCCTCCTATCCCCAGAGGTTCTGATTTCATTAGCCTGGTGTGGGTCCTGGATATCAGGGTTTTAAAATGCTTCCCTGGGTAGTTTGATATGCACCCCGGGGTGAGAGCCACTGAGATAACTAATGCATGTAAACACCATTTCAATGCCTGGCTATTAATAGGACCTCAACCAATACTATCTTGAGACTGCCTGGATAAACACCCTACTCTACTGTATACTAGCTTGTCATTTGTAGCAAGCTATTTCAAATATCAGGATTTTCACACCCATAACTGAACGCCGAAGTTGTAAGTGTGCCTACCTAATATGTTATGAGAAATAAAAGATAGTCCACATAAATCACTAACCATGGTGACAGATGAAATACATAAAATGAATATTAAATGTTATTCTCATCATCATTATTATTATCTCCACTTCCCCGGGACCCCAGACCTAAGCTCAGTGGCATGTGCTCTATATATCTTAGTTGAAGAATATATTAACATGAACAATGATACCTTTCAACACAATTTGAAAAAGTTTTACAGTATCTTTTCTTTTTAGATTTTTCTACATACCTCGAAATATAAAATTTACCTAATATTGCTTTGTTTTTACAAAATATTCATATCCAAACTCTGTAATTTGAAGTAACTAAACCCATCAACTGATTCTTTTAAGTCCAAATGTCTGCTATCTATGCTAGTCATTTAGTTATTATACAAAAAGAGTAAATTCAGTCCACATATACTCTAACAAATTCCAGTAATACCCTCGTATGTAGGTCAGCTTTGTTTGCTGATTTGCAGACAATAAATATTCCAAATTTTAACTTTTGTTTTGATCAATATATGCTTTTTAATGTCCTTTTCTGCTTATTAGTCTATTACATTTGTTCTTTGGAACAGACTTTTTTTAAAAGCAGTCAATCTCATTGACTCCATTACACACATAATAACCTTTATTTGGAGGGAGTATATTTCATCGCTCCCATCTCTTTATCCTACACCGTGAAAGACTTTCCATTTTTGTTGCCCTTGTTTCTTCCTGGAAACAGCCACTGGAGTATTCGGCTTTGATTTCTCGCGCTCCTCCTTATTTCTGGGGCACAGCTTTCCTTATCTGTGCTTCTTACTCTGTGTTGTTCTCTTTCAGAGTATGGTAATTTGTTCTCTGTAATTACTTCTATCTGGATACGCCAGCATCCTGTAAGCAACCTCTCTTCTCACACTACCTAGAATAACAATTATCAGGCGGGTTCCTTATCACTAGACCGTACAAAGATTACTTGCTGAGCACTGAAGAAATCCCCTCTTCTCTAGTAGGAAATATAGGACATCGGTTTTTAAACCCTTTCTTCTGAAAGAAAAAGAAAGAAAGAAAAAAAAAAACCTGCATTTACCATTGCCTAAAACCGCAATGCTGAGGTAGACAAATGTATTATGACGTATGACGTGTTCACTCGAAAATGGGAACCAGCATATGCAGCCACTTTGTAGAAACCAATGCAATTTCATGGTGAGTTATTAGACATGACCGATGGGGTAATGGAAAAGATTGGAATCGTTGAATCTGTGTAATTCTCATTAATTCTCTCTGGAGCCAGGTCCTCACGTCCTCCTATCAGAAAAGTAACGTCAGAGATTCCCTACACGTTGGTATTTGGACGCTCTGGTATAAATAGTTTTTCATCCTAATATCCCCCAAGTTGTGATACCGCATACATTTTGGTTTTATGATATTTATGACATCCCTTGAAGACACCACTTATACATTTCTTTATTCTGTTTGATGGTAATATTTGCAGAATGCTTATGGTTTTCTGGGTGCATTCAAAAACGTGATTCCATTTGAGCCTCACGTCTCTGCCAATTTGAAGCAGGTTGAAAATCTTTCACTTTACTTTAAGGATAAGGAGAATGGCGCCCCAAAAGGTCTAAGTGACTCGCCCAGAATCCCCACTAGTAAATGGCAGAGCTGGGACCAAAACCCAATTAATGTGCCCGGAGAACAGAATTCTCTCCACTTTAGATGCTGCCTCTCAAAATAAATCTTATTGAATCCACAGAATGCATCTGATGGAAAATCTCCAATATCTGAACAGTTCTAAAGTTCACTATGGAACAGGATACTAAAATCCTCTAATTCATTTTTTAATGTAGGCCACCCTAGTCCATTACACTTACTCAGGTAAATAAGGATGATTAAAAATATAAAAGTAGGGTGCAGACTGACAAACCTCAGAAGGGGGGGGGAGAGATAAACCACAGAACTTATATGCATGTATGCGTAACCATGGACATAGACAACAATGCTGGGGATGGGGGAGGATAGGGGGGAGATCGGGAGGAGGGTGTCAATGGGAAAAAAAAGAGAAACATCTGTAACAAAAATAAATTAATTAAAAAAAGAAAAAGAAAGAAAAAATAGAAATACATTCTGCACACTTACTGACTTAATAAATGTTACATCATGTCCCAAGGACTTTTCATTGTCTCAGAAATAATCACTACCTGAATTGAAGCTTTATTTAGTGGCATACCAGTATTTGGATGAAGAAATGGCCACTTATGAGACTGGGGAGGAGGCACAGTATAGAATTGGGGGGGAATCTTCCAGTCTTCAGAGAGATTAAACCAATGCCAC
Organism: Tadarida brasiliensis; assembly: GCA_030848825.1. NCBI lineage: Eukaryota > Metazoa > Chordata > Mammalia > Chiroptera > Molossidae > Tadarida > Tadarida brasiliensis. Next base: position 224,803,787 of record CM061257.1, on the reverse strand, counting down.
GGAAACATTACGAGTTGCCTTATTTCTGACCTTCATTTACATATTTTGGAAAATAGAATTTGCCTAACTATGGCGACAGAAAGGGGCAGGAGGAGGAAGGCCTGGGGTTGGAAGGGGGGAATGGTAAAGGAGAGACGAAGGATGATGAACAGGTCACACACAGAATGTTTCGTGTACATTTTTTACAAAAAATCACCTGTGTCTGCAATGATTTTTCCCAACTGCTTTCAACATCATGGGCTGATTACCTCCTGGCCCTTTTCCAGTTAATACATGCAAATAAAATCCAACTCAGGATCATCTTTTCTTTCTTGATTCCTATCCTGCATTCTGTGTCCAGGTCTATTCTTTACACAACTGTTTGAACTTGACTTCCACTGTTTCTTTTCAGAGTTTTGGTTATTCAGAGAGAGACTTTTCATTCATCTAGCATCCTTCAGGCGTCCTCCAAAGATAAAGCCCTAGTCTTTGAACCCCCTCATCTTCCACTCTTGGACAAAAGCAACATATATACTACATAGTATAACTAAAAGGACCTTTTGTAAAACTAAGAGAACAATATAATAATTCACAATTATTGAGTCCTTACCATGTTAGAGGCACTGGATTCTTACAACACTTCCTCAAGGTTGCTGCAATTATGTCCCCGACTCACAGATGAGAACGGGGAAGCTTGGGTGACTTGCCAAGGAAGACACAGTGGAGAGGCAGCCAGCCAAGACTCACACCCGGGTCACTCCATAGTCTTGCCCTAGTTCACACAGCCCCTGTGACTGTCTCTGGGGCTGGCTTTAATGGACGTATCTGCATCCCTGCACCACAGCAGGGGAGTAATGGAAAGTAACTCCATCTTTCACTTGGAGACTGTGATAATCACATACCACACTGCTCAACACGAAACATTCCCGAAGAAGAATGAATTGCAACTCCCTCTGCAGTGTCTGAAGACAATGCAAACATGGCTAGGAGAGAGGTCTGTATAGTGGTGATGCGTGCGATGAATTGATGGTCCCTGATGGAGAACGAACCCAGGTTCAGAGCCAAGCTTAGGGCTGTGAGCCTCTCTGTCATTGTGTACCACAAAACACCATGGGGCGATGGAACAATGAAATCATCTCACAAAGGGAACTGTCTTGCTTTCTTAAGGAAAACAAGGAATTCCACACCCAGGAGAAGTTTCATACAAGCTTGAGTTCTTTATGGCTGAATAAGGCAAGACATACTTATAAATGATCTGCAATAGTAGTAGCAAAATAAAAAATATATGTAAAAAAAAACAGTGCTCCTTATAAACAAACAATAAAAAGCAGAGGTTGCTGGTTCAGACAGATCTTACTTAAATTATCATCTAAGTAGTATAACCAGTCTTAAGCTACCTGATGGAGAAATCGAGGTAGAGAACTTCCTAGCAAAAGGTGAGAAAGGCTAACCAAGGAATGACAACAATAAAGATAGCAGAGACCAAGATCTATTGAGGGTTTATCATATGCCAGATATTATAAGCCTCCTTTTATAGATGAGGAAGTGGCCTCAGTAAGATTAAATAATTTGCTCACAATTACATTGTGTTTAGCTGAGAATTTAAATCCAAGGAAGTCGGGCTCTGAAACCTGCTATTAAAAAGCTCTCAGTTCCTAAATATCTTCACAATCTTGAAGCCAGAAAATAAAATGCCGGTGGTCTAAAAGAGATATCTTCTCACTGAGAAGGCCAAAACTCCAGATTAACATACTGACACTTTGGAATGTTTTTCATCTCTGTAGGGGGAAGATGGTTGACTTGGTATGGGTAGTTCCTCATTCTTGAACCAAATTTAGCTTATTTTTCTTTTGTATATTCTTATTCAAAAGGACAGTGCTAAATCTGTGATTCAAAGGCAAATTTAAAACAAGTGGAACATCAGTTTATATATTATTAAGGAAAAAATAAACATAAAAAAACTCATCCTCAACTCTCAACAAATGTTGAGAGGCTCCTTCTCCAACAGTCCCACTACACCTTGGGCATAACCAGATAGAGCACAAATCATGATGTAGTGTGATTTTTGTTGAAATATCTGCCTCCCTTTTCCTCTTTGCCTCCCGAACTCCAACACTTACACAGTGGACTGAAAGCCCCTTGAAGACAAATCATCAATCTTTTCCTATTTACATTCCTTTCAACCACAACTCATTAAAAATATGTTGAATGGTTACATCAACCCAACCAAATGGAAAGGGTGTGGGAGGGGAGAAGTGTCTGGCGATTCCTAGTTTGCAAAAACCTCTAAGAAACATTTGCCAGAAGTATTGCTTTGGGTAAAAGACATCCAGCTTGATTTTGCAGCTAAGAAGACTTCCAGCATAACGAAATAAAAACACTGACCTAATTCAAACAGCAGTGATATAAATTCACCAAATGCCGTTTTAGAGCTGTTACATTATAAAGGGAATGGAAGGGCATACTCCTATTCAAGCAGCATAATATTAATGAAAAGTCTGCGGAAGATAGGAACACTAAGAGGAAGCAATCTATAAGAATTTAAATGTATCTAGATGGGTAATAAATAAGTACCCAAAACAACCTCTCCCACCACTCACCCAGTCAAGGACAACTTTCGAGAGTATAACTCACAGGTCATTGTACGGACGCCACATTTCACATATAACTGATATTCACAGCCAAACCTGCTCTTGATCACCCCATTTCCTTGTGACTCATCTTTGCTCTGTAGAATCCATTCTCTCATTCTTTCATTAATTTATCAGATACTTACTGAATGCAAATAGGAGACCCCAGAGGGACACTTGTACTACGGAGACATATTTTTCTTCATATGTAACCCTTAATACTGGATACCTAAAAAATTAAGCTACTGTACACCCCAGCCACATGAGTCCGTCACACTGGAAAGACAAAATTATCACGGCAAGCATAGCGGCATTTGGAGAGTTTCAGAGGCTCCATAGTTACCAGAATTGCATTTTTTCCCCCAAATCTCTTCCTCCTGCAATTGCATGCACAAGGAAAAGCTTAAGTGAACGTGGTCTGTGAGAAACTTTGGGTGGGAAACCCCAACACGGGAGTATTAAGCTGGGAATCTTAAGGTATCACATGAAGCTCAGTGTTTTCACATGTGTTCTTATCTCCCCTCAAATGAATGCTATGTTTCTGGAAGCCAGAGATGCTGCGTTAAGTTTCCACACTATTTCTGACAATGTTATCATTGTGCTTGTGTTACAGTAGTTCGTTATTAATAAAGAAAGAGAGTAAATGGAATCAGACATTAAGGCTAATTAACTAGAAAGGGGCAGCTTTATGGACACCCCAGGGGACAGCCACGTACTCCACCGAAGGGACTTACTCCTGAGCAGGAAGAAAAGACCAGCTTTCCAATTTCCCTGGGGAACAACCAGCCCCTTGAGGCGGGGAGAGATGAAACATTAGGGGAAGTTCCTTTTCTGAGCATATGCACAGTAGAAGCCAGATGAAGCAGACCCGGGAAGTATGCAAAGCAGGAGGCAACATGAAGGAGAGAAGCCTAGCCTGGGAGAATCTGGGAAACGGATCAGATAGGATAAGGGCATAAAGCCCTGGAAGACCCAGGAAAGGGATTGGTTAGGGAAGGGGCCCAGCACAAGCCTGGGAAGAATCAGGAAAGAGGTTGGACAGTTTGAAAGACAGCCTGCTTGTTCCCAAAACCAAGAAAATAGACAGAGGATTAGCAAGGATCTCGGGACAGTTGCTACTAGAGCCTTCATGCTCTCTGTACCCCTAAGGGCATATTATTCTTCACCCCAATAAATCTTGCCACTATGCTTAAACTTCTGCCGTGTGTGTGCCCCAGAACGGCCTTTCTCCCAACACCAAGAGCCTATTTCTGCGGCAGCATTTGGAGCAGAGTAAGTGACTAATAAACACTTGTCAGTCAGCCGATGGAACATTCAAGTATCTTCCACTTAGCATTTTTATGTCGTGAAAGGAAACTTGATAGCTCAGTGTGGAGATTTAAAGTAACTAGAACTAAAAGGTAGAGTCTGAGAAGCTCTAATCTACAAAAGCAATATCCTAGATTAATAGGATTGCATGCCATCAACATCTTGGCTTCTTGGCTATAAATTTAGATGGGCAACAGTGCACTCAGAATGAAACACTTCAGATCCATCCATCCATATTCATAATACTCATATACATAGCAAATATGAAACCTACCACACCTTTGAGAGTTCAGTCCTAAAAAAAAAAGGGCGTTTTATCTAACACATGGGCCATATGAACTGAGGTCTTCAAAACAGGTTCTGAAAATTTAAGCTCGATAATTAAAACACCGGAATGAAAAAGGAGCCCACCTCCTACCAATGTTCCTAAATGTTCATCCTTATCAGTGCCACCATCTACTTCAGGAAGAGGTGTCCCTTCAAAGAGCTGTTTGAATTCATGGAGTGAGCTGGCAGCTTGTTCCCATTTCTCTCTCTTGTGCTTCTCAGAGAATCACAGACACAGTTAGTGTTACAGCCAATTGATTGGAGGTTGAGCATTTGAAGGGGACAATGGACTCCATATTTCCATGTGAACAAATCCAATTGTACCAAGAAAACATTCTTTGTTTGAAATGTACATGATACTGGCTGAGAAGGTAATGGGTAAAGGAAATGACAAATACTTTGTAGAAAAATTACTTTAGGATTCATATATATATTTATAAATATATATAAATATTTACATATATATGTCATATATATATATTTATGATTCCTTCTTTCAGCTGTATTTCCACATTTTGAAAGGGAGGGGAAAGGGGTTCTGTGTTTTTTGGGGGGGGATAAACTTGAAAGTACTGGTTAATAGTAAAACACTGAATTATAATATAATTGGAAGAAGTAGGTTTTAATCCCCTTTTCTCTTGAATATATATATATATAAAACCCTTCATATTAATAGGGGCAATGACTTGATTGAAAATTAGAAACACTTCTAAGAATGTACTTTTCTCATCCGACTGCATCTCATATCTTAAGCGACATGTATAGATTTTTTAAATTCCTTTTAGTTTTTACATATTGATGAGAAATAATGGCATACAAACCATTTATTAAACTGAATTTTCTGCCTGGGGAAGACTGGATAGTGGATTGCTGAGGGATTTGAATTTAGTGGTTAAATGGGGCAGTGTGAAAACTAATCTAATCTTAATATTTCGGCAGTATCTCTCTCCAGGGCAAGCTATTCATCTGAAGAACACAGCCACCCTAAAGAGAAAGAGGAGCTGGGAGGCGTGGATTGCAGGCGCTCTGGTGGGTAACGGTGCTTATCCCACTGTGGAAATAGACACACATTCCTCCAGAAAGCACTCTTCCTTTTAACTCTTAGGTCTCAAACAACAGTCCAGGGACACCAGTGAGACATTATGAGGACAGCTCCACACAGATGCCAGGCAATGCATTCCCCAACCTGCTTCGCTCTGCTAGTTCACAGAAGACTCAAAATGGTTCCTTTAAAGGCCATCTATCCCCAATTTTTTTCTATGGAAGAAAGGGAGGGGAAAGGGGTTCTGTGTATTTTTTGGGGGGGATAAACTTGAAAGTACTGGTTAATAGTAAGAACACTGAATTATAATATAATCATTATATAATTATATAATTATAATTATGGAAGAAGTAGGTTTTAATCCCCTTTTCTCTTGATTAGCTGAGTAAGTGCAGGCAAATTCACTAACTCTCTGTACTTTGAAGGTAAAACAAGCTCACATCCATCTTTAACTTGCAAGGACTACATGGTATCTGATGACACTACTTTTGGAATGTAGCCCCATGCCTGGCATGTACCAGGTACTCAATAAACAGTTTCAAATGAATAATTTAGGTCTTTTGGGTGCTGCTAATATTTCTATGAAATGCTTTGAGTACTATAAAGGTGGTATTCTGAAACTATTTCTAGCATAATTCAAACAAGAACATTTACCTTTCTTTCTCAGCACATGGCATTGCTTTAGATAGAAATCAAACTTACTGAAATGCCTCTTATAGTATGTTGGCCCTGCTGAGTGAGTCTGCTATGGATAGGTAGAATAATAGATGAAATGATAAATATACCATTAGGGAAATTTTTCTGTTATCAAAATTCTGATGATACCTGATAAGTTTACTTCCATTGATTCCAAGCACCTCCTGTCCCCAGCAGCCTTAGAGAGATGAATTAACTTGAAAACACTAGAGAGAGTAAGCTGATGGGACCAGTCCATTTATGTGTTTTTTACTTTTATTTTGCTAGAACCCACTACCACTAAAAATAAATCTCAGAGAATAAATGCTGCTTTTCGAGTGCATCCTAGCAAGAGCAATATAAAAATAATTTAGGACCAACCGTGTAATTATGTGCATTTATTCCAACCTTCCATTACTAGAGATAACAAGATGAATAGTAAAATGTGAACTTTAACAATCCTGTAATTATAGCCACTGAACCATACATTATTGAAAGAATTGTGCAAAATCCAGATGCAAAAGAATCAACTGGGTATGTAAATAGAAGTGAAACAGTAAAATAATCAAGTGATGGAGAAGTAATATAGAAAGCTAAATTGCTTTCTGGCATCTTTTATTGCCATGTTTTCATTTCTTTAACAAACACTCAGTTTATTTTTATTATTTTGCCACACTTTTTGCAATTACGTAGCTATAACCAACTCAATCAAATATTCTGGGGTTGCTTTTCTTTCAGTTTCCTTTTTTTTAATTCTTCTTTTCCTAGAACATAATTGGAATTGATAGAGTGTTTTCCATTAGCATTTTGTGCAATGAAGGCAATAACATACACTTCACTGGGATTACTTGAACTATAAGAATTTGTGTCTTTGCTTAGAAGGTGCAAGTCCCAGCGATGACAACTACATTTAGGAGAGCCTAGGTATTTTAGGTGTGACAATGAGCATGCCAAGTCAGAATTCAACAAGAGCATCCCATTCATCAGTAGATGGTTTGAGATTTGCTGAGAGCAATTTGGGGTGTTGATGAGAAGTATCAGATTCATAGAATTAGGAAAGAAAGTCAGTTTACCCTTTCAAACCTTCAGTTTTCTCAAGGACTCGTTTACTATTTCTCAGGGGTAGTATCTTAATGGATACCATGAAAATATATGCTTTTCCAGAATTAGTTCATAGTTAATGCTCAATTTTATCTGCTAATAAGGATCAGTAATGTGCATGATAAAAAATAAATGATAATAATCAGTCTATGTTTTGTTTAAAATAAATATGTGGCGTTTCTTTGGGGAAGAATTAAAGAGGAAAATGGAGATTTCAGAATATTTATCTTCCAAATAACATTTTAAATTGATATTAAAATAATTCACACATCCAAGTGCAACTTGACTAACAAAAAGCATGAAGATAACATAGAATTACAAGTATCACATTGTATGATCAATAAGGTGGACAAACAGGAGATGAGTATATCCCTTCTTTTTACAAAGAGCCAGTGGTAGAAAATGGTCTAATGCATATGTAAGCACCATCTCTGTGCAGTTTTAATTTGCCTTCAGTTTTCCTATGAGAAATTATTATGAGTTATAATAAATTAAGAAGATGCATGCATCTCCTTGGGGAAAAGCTCCTGCAAGACAGAATCTGACCTTGGAAATTATTTTTACTCTATCAAAGAAAGAATGACGAATAAATGCATTATACAGAAGAATAAGCTACTGAGGGGGAGACGGTAAAAACAGAAACCCTGCATACCAACACTTGTAATTCTAATCAATCTCTGAGAATCCCTTAAAGGACTTTCAGAATCTGTTCTCAGAATTTCTTAGAATATAAAAACTCCCACAGTTCTTTTTTTTTTTTTTTTTGCCTTTACAATTATGAGTGGGTTCTCTCTCTGGCTCTCTCTCTCTCTCTCTCCCTCTCTCTCTCTCTCTGCATATGTGTGTATATCTTAAGCATGTATATGAAGGTTTGTTTAAATGTACATGTGTAGATATAAATGTAATTATGTAAATACTGCTAAAATGTTCATCTATATTAGCATATTAAATGCTCTGCAAAAGTAAAACAAAAAGTTTAAAAAATGGTTAGCAGGCTGATTCTAAATATTCCATCATTTTGGTTGGCTTTTACTTATTTATTTTATTCACTTATAAACATTCCATTTCAAGTTAAATTAATATGTCTTGTGCACTTTAAGAGGAATCAAACAGATACCTATGATAAAGATAAGACTGGGGTGTGCGTGTGTGTGTGTGTGTGTGTGTGTGTGTGTGTGTGTGTTTTCCTCAAAATGAATGGGCAATATCACTACTATGGTGGCACATGACACTTTCCCCATAAAATGAATACTCTCACTGCTATGCAATGGTCCATGATAATCATTAATAGATCGTTTGCCATTCAGAGAGAACTCATGGTGCCTGTGAAGTGAGAAAGTCTATTTTACTACTTTGATCAGTTCGATATCAAACCTGGTAGAACCATGTGAGTGTGTTTCCCTCTAGATTAGATACAGCTATCATCAAGAAGGACTTAGACTGCATTCGCCCACCATCTCTCAAAAAAAAGATGATATTTATTTTGGTTAGACAGATCAGATATAAAATTGATTTCACAGTCGCTTCAATAAGTGATAATCAAGCATGTTAGTAGGACTATTTCTGGATTAAAAAATATTTTTATACAAATATCCATTCCTAGAGACCCACCTAAAAGAAATAGTCTGTTGTCTACCAGGAGGCAGGAGGGTGAATCATATGATCTGTCACCCTACTTTTATGTGAGCTTTATTCCATATTTTTAAATAGTATGTTGTAGTTAAGCAATTTATTTCTTACAAACATCTGACTAAAAAATAGAGAGAAAAAAAAAAAGCCCTCGCTGGGTAGCTCAGTTGGTTGGAACATCACCCCAATATGTCAAGGACATGGGTTTGATCCCCAGTCAGGTAACATACAAGAATCAACCAATGAATACATAAATAAGAGGAACAACCCCTGGCTTATGTGGCTCAGTTGGTTGAGCATCATCCCATACATCAAGAGGTCACCTGTTGGATTCCTGATCAGGGAACATGCCCCAGTTGTGGGCTCAATCCCCAGTAGGGGGTGTTCAGGAGGCAGCTCATTGATTCTCTCTCTCTCTCTCTCTCTCTCTCTCTCTCTCTCTCTATCTATCTATCTATCTATCTCTCCCCTCTCTCCCTCCCTTTGTTTTGCTCTAAAATCAATTAATACATATCTAAGGAAAAAAGAAGTGGAACAACAATTCAATGTTTCTCTCTCTCTCTTCTTCTCTCTCTCTCTCTCTCTAAGAAAATTTCAGTTAAAGAATAGAAGAAAAAATACATGTGGACAATGATAACTCCATGAGTGGCTGAATTATGTAGACACCAGCTATGTGTTTTCAGAACTGACAGTAAAGCCCACCTGATCCGCCATAGTCTTTCCCTAGTATTTAATGATAACCTGGAGCGCTTAAAAGACATCTATTTAATGTTGATACTTTTCTCATATTATATGATAGAAAATCAGCAGGCCTTATTAGCTGAAACAATCTCTACCTCCCTGTATGACTTTGGGGAAGTTATTGAAGTTCTCAGAATCTTGGGGTTTGGTCTATGAAATAGGGTAACATTTAGCATGCAGGTTTGTTACAAGGATTAAACGCAATGCATGGAAAGTATCTGACATAGGACTTAGAACATAGTAGGCTCTTAATAAAACTTAGCTGTTCATATTATAATTAACTTATAACTCTGTGAGCTTAAGTCATTTTCTGGGGACATATTTTTGATTGGAAAGAGGAAAGGATTCACTTGAGATTCTGCCAGAAGTTAAGAGGTAGCCCAAGCTGGCAGTCAGCCATGGTGGTAGAAACCATGGATTTGGAATCAAACATCCCAGCAAATCTTCCTGGACAAGTCATTTCACCTAAGCCTCAGTTTCTTCTTCGGTAAAACAGAGATTATAATAGTCACCTCATTCCAATAAGAATTCCATGCAATAGTGTATATAAAACTCTTAAATTGTGTCTGGCCCATAGTAAATTAATACATTGGACCTAGTCTTCCTCATCAAATGGTGGGAGAGAAGTGAGGATAAGTTTAAGGGAGGGCAGCAAAGATAGGCTTTCTTACTCCACACCGCCACACCTCTGTCTGGTCTGTCTGAATAATACCAAGTCATATAAATTAACCAAAAAGTGTGTGAAGGTCAATGGGACCCAGAAACTTTCTGAATGGAAACCAGCAAATAAGCTCAATATATGGAGTGTACTGAAATCTAAATGGGGGTAGGGTGGGCATAGTGAACCATTAGCACACCGTGAGTCAGCAATGCAGTATCATTATTTCATAACTGATACTGCCTGGCTTACATTATTAGCCAAGCTCTCTGTCTTCAAGATTAGTCCTGTTCTTGCCAAAATGCTTTTGTCTGGCTCAAGTTTCCACATTTTTCAAAAGCCTGGAGAAATTAAACTGAACGCAGAGACTATCAAGCGAACTTATTAAAGGGAGAAAGATCATAAATAATTGGAAAAGAGAAAATTGCAGACTGACAACTGTCTATGATTTTACGATGAGCTTTTATTAAAGGGGTTCTGGCTCCACTGCTGATGTTACCATGAGCATCAACATACTAAATGAACACAAACCGCTACATAATTGAAGTGGGATACAGTCAGCCCTCGTTTATCGCGGTTAACCAGTTCCAAACTCTACCGCGATAAATGAATTTCTGCGAAGTAGGATTCTTTATTTATAAACAGTATTAGGAAAACACTTGTATAATCAAAGCTTTGAGCCTTGTGTCCGTTTAGAATAGAGGTAGAAGACCAGGGAAGACGCCCTCTTCAACTCCTATGGTTCTATACCAAGTTCTTTTAACCCAACCTTGTGAATTTTCATGCTGTAAGGTTTCATATTAATCTTGATCACTGAAGTGAAAAATCTCAAGATGCAGATAAATTAAGTGAGCTGACAAAGGCAAATAGGGAGGCATTCATTCGGTGGCCAAGCCAGAAACAGAACTTTCATGTCTGAGAAACCTCTTCCTCCACCAGCCTTGATGATCTGCAAGAAGAAGCCTGCTCTCACTCCAGTCAGATGTTCTTATAAGATGTTCACTCATGTTCTGACTGGGTACTGTTTCTCAGTCTCATTCCACCCACAGGGTCACGAAAACTTTGCCTTTCATAAATGTGTTTCAAGACATTTTTCTTTTTCCAGTACTTCACTCCAGGTAGTACTCATAATAAAAGATTTTTATACACCATGGACATTGCTAAGTTCTTCATAGTACTGAAGTCACTACCAACCAGCTTTCCTATAGAACTGGCGATGAATAAGTGTCACCCTCCTTGACAGAGAAGCCAAAATAGAATGGGCGGAAGGATCTATCAAATACTCTAAATTTCTAAATAAGTCCCTACTATTTTCCCCTACAAACCAATCTCTTTACAATTGGTCTGTCCTTCCCTCCAGGTTTGTTCTAAGTATCCAATCTTGCTCATACTCTCTATCTATTTCCGAAACTTCCTACAGTATCCACTAGCTCATCGTCAGTATATCTCTTCTAAAACACCATTTTCGAAACAACTTGTCTTCCTTTTGCTTGCACATCTTTTTGCTTCTTTACCTCCCTAGTATCTGTTATCCCAACTCCATAGCTGTGCTATCCAATGCTGCAAGATATTTGTCATATAATTTGGTCTGAGGATGACTGTACAAAATACATTTCCTGGCAGAAAAGTTGGCTGTTTCGGGTGGCTTTTGATGCAATTATTTTTCTTTCATTCTAGGAAATGGAATCTACAAAAATTTAATCTCAGCAAATTCACTAATGGGAGATGGGGATTAAATGAAATGAATGGTTGGAATCTTCACATAATATCATTTTGTTTTAAATCAAGGTTATCTATTTCCAACCCAAACTCTCACAGGGACTGATGACTAGGAGGGAAATTATAAGGTCATTTGCTGTTTTTATCTTCCTGTATATCTTCTGATAGAGATGCAAATATGCAGGGAATAGTCAAAAACACAGTTCAGAAGACAAAGGTAGAGAGTCCACAAATTAACTCATTACCCATTGATCAATTCAGAATTGTAATGAGGCTCTGAGAGTACTGACTCAGTAGAAGCCAAGAAACAATGAACCCAGAACAGCAAGCTTGGTCAAAATAATAGTACTTACAGAAAGCAATGAGAGTCTCTTAAAGCAGAAATTAGGGTGAGAAGTTTTCATTTGAATATATTAATTAAAATATAATTCATATACATTTACAGCCTCAAAACCTACCACTGGAAAAAAGGTAGGAAAACAGGTGCTTAATAAATGACAGTGAATTTAATGTAAATTTATTTTGAGGATGACAGAGCAATGGACTCGTAAAGTCATTTTTCTCAATCTTCTTGGTTTCCTATAAACCATTCCTAGTATACACTCACTAAATTTATAAGCTGGGATATTTAAAAAATAGGATATGTCCTCTTTTTCTGTCCCCTACAGGAACCCTGATACTAATATGTCCTTTTTTTGCCAAGGTCTGCATTTTGCAAAGCCTAATAAGAGTTGAGGTAATGTTACAAGAGATGATAGAAATTTTAAGGAGCCTTGATTTTTTTTCACTGAAGTATATCTAACAGATGTGTCAGGAACTCCAAAATCCGAGACCTCACCCAAGAACATAGATTTGCAAACATTAGAAGAAGCAGAAACATAGGGGTCCCCTTCTAAACTCTATTGGTGTTAATCATGGTGCTCTGTGTCTTTTTACACTTAGTCTGAAGGGCCTGATGAGAAGGGACCTAGTCTGATTTATTCTTGAATCATTTTTATAAGACCCTAGTACAGTACCTGTCACATAATAGATGTTTAATAAATATTTGTTGAACTTAAACTCAATTTTATCTATATCATTAGAAAGTAGGCTGGTCTTAACCTCTTTTGGGAAAATATCTTATGAATTTTAACACACACACACACAAATGTGAAGGCACCTTAAAAACCCACTATATAGCCCTGGCCGGTTTGGCTCAGTGGTTAGAGTGTCGGCCCGCTGACCAGAGAGACCCGGGTTCCGTTCCCGATGAGGGCACGTACCTTGGTTGCAGTTTGTCCCTGAACCCGGTTGGGGTTGTGTGGGTGGCAACCAGTCAATGTGTCTCTTTCACATGGATGTTTCTCTCTCTCTCTTCCTTCCTCTCTTCTTCCTGCTCTATCTGAAGATAAATGCAAAAATGTCCTCGGGTAAGGATAAAAAAATTTTTTTTTAAATAATAATAATAAATAAAATAAATAAATAAATATCAAAACCCACTATATAAATTCAAGTTATTCGTACTATTTGTGCTGAAACAGAGTATCTATTCCAGATGTTTTAATAGATAAAACTCTTCTATGGCAAGATAGCAAATACAAAGAAAATAAACAAAACTTGTTCCCTTTAATGACTCAGCAGATAAATATGTTTGGGGTAAGGAATAAAAAAATGAAACATCAGCATCTTTCAAAGGCAAACCCTTTCCTCCGTGCACTTTCCCATTAGCTGGACCAAGGAGAAATGCTGTACTTTTCCTCCCTCCCTGTTCACTGCTCCCACCCTGCACTGGTGTCACTGCCAGGACTGAAGGTGCCAAAGAAAGAACCAAGAAATCAATCCTCCTGCTCTACAGCTCTGATGATGCCCGGCTACCCAATTCAACCCCATCAAGGAAAATACTATACTCCAGTCATTTCCTTTCACATTGCAATGCCTTAGCTTAGGATTTAGGAGGAGAACTCAAAGAGCATCTGACAGAAAACAGCCTGTTTTGGACTTTATTTAAATAAAATGTCTAATATTGAAGACAATGAAAAATGCAGTCTCTTCCCATGCACTGTGATTACAAAAATGCTGGGGTTTGGGATTTCTGAATGGCAGTTAGGGGTAACTCATATTCAGCTGCGAAGGAAAAGGGTCTCTACTAATTTGCCTAAGCGGGTTGCATTTTCAATAGCTAAAGAACCCCCCATTTAGTCTTGGAAGGAGAAAAAATGTAAAATACCATCATTCTAATGAAATGTTCAACTTCTAATATAAATGTATGGAAAGGGATACATTTTTTTTCCTAAAACTCTCTTTGCACTTATTTTCTCTGCATATTTCAATTTTCCTTAAGTGAGTCATTGAAAATAGAATAGTAATATGTATTTGTAAAGTGACCACCTAGTTATTATTTTTCCTCTCTTTGGTTTAATATAAACTTATTCTATTTAATTTCCTATTATTTTATTGATTTCATACTCCTGTACCTTTGCATTATAGAATCCTCTGTTATAATGATCAAAGGATGAAATTGTTTGCCTTTAAGTTATGAATGATTTAACTACTTTCCAAGCACATGGGGGAATACCCTATACCTGGAATTGGATTAAGAAAAACTAAACTTTTAGAAATGTTCATAAGTATTCATATTTTTCTGTCACCCTCATGAAGGGTTAATATAAGTTTTCTACTTCTGTCTCCTCTCAAAGCCTCATCAGCCACCACCCACTTTCCAGGGGGGTCATGAGAACTATGGAAGGCAATCAAGGACAGAAGGGAGGAGGTTTTAGGGCACTTTATAATTTTGTGCAGAATTATGGCAGACAGCAAAAAGAACAAGCAATGGGGAGAAATGAAATGAAGTGAAGCAACAAATGACAGACTGTTGAAGGAAAATGAAAAGAAATGAGAAGAGAAAGAAGGAATGATAGCCATGGATATATGGCCACCACACAAATACAGAGACACCCACCACTGGGTCCATGCATACTGATGGCTGACATTGTTCTCGGTGTTGCACACCAAGCACCCATTATTCTCTTCATCTGCTAAAGAGTAGGTGTCAAAATGATAGATGCTAGCTCACTGTATCAACATTTCCCTATAGCCTCGAAGCCCATTATCAACGGAGATAAACCTGTGCCAGGATAAATTTCTTATCAGAATATGGCCAAGGAAGAGTTCAAAATGGTGTCAGATTTAAAAGAATTTTATTGTCACAGGCTCCCTAAAGCAATTGAAAAGCACTAAGATATTCTGTGCAGGAGTTGGAATCAAAATATCATTTTTCCAATCTGTTTGGGTTGGTGCGATAACAAGTATTCCATTGAAATAAGGTAAAATGATGATTTTAAAGGAATAATTTGTCTTCACAGTTTTCTCTCTGGTTTGGATTTTTTTTTTAAAGAAAAGAGGAGGAGGAAATGTAGGTACCACTTGGATTTGATTTTTTTTTAAGAAAGGAAGAGGAGGAAGTGTAGGTACCACTTAAAACAGAGGCAAATGAGAAGAAGCCCTTTTAACGGTCTGAGCTGTTGCTGAGTAAATGGCTGTTATTTCAGTTGGTCTTCGGCCCCCACAAGGGAGCATAATAATACTAATTAGAGCTATCAGACTGGAAGGGGAATGATGAGGGAGAACATGTAGAGACATTTTAATGTTGGGATCAATTGAATGGGGACATAGCTTCTGACAGATATTTCTATCTAAATGAGTCAGATTGCTCTAGGAAATACTAAAACAGACTATTCTAAATGGCCCCTCACCATTTCCACCCGTCACAGACATCTGAAAATATCCCCTCTGAGTTTTTATCGATTGTCCTAATCCAAACCTTGTTCTGCTAAGACCCTTTAAATGGAAATGGCATCCTGCATCTTTCTGATATAAAGGCAGAAGGTTTTTCACTCGGTAATTTGGTGATGATCAAGTTAACACGGCTGCTAGGTCTGTGTTAAGACGTTTTGCATAAAGCCAGCTTTCGGGCAGGGATGGGACGGAAGGATTCCACCCTGCCTTTACCTTTGTGTACGGTGCCCGGGCCCAATTTCCCTTTCCTGCACAGTTCTGTAAAGATAATCTCAGGCTTTTCTCAGCATCCCTAAGGTATGTTTTACTATGAAATATAGGTTCCATTTTCTGTGGGGAGCAAGTCATTTAGCAAACCTTTGTTCATACTATCTGCATCTGCTCGACCTTTTTTCCTCCAGATTTCTGTATTTAGATTCACTGTGTTTATTTCCCCCCAACATGGGAACAGTTTCTTTATCAGTCATTAGCATGGTTGGTGGGCAAATCAAATCGGCAAGTTTATTTGATTATTGGGATCAATCTGCACTGCTCCAAATCGGCTAAATTGAAGAAGAGATGAATGACCCCAACAGGAATATATAGCCACAGCAGATTTTGTTTTCTTTTGTTCTATTAAATTTCTTTTGAAGTAGAACTTATAGTATAAAAGCTACATTCTTTGCCTTAAGGGTCTTGGCAATTGTGAAATCACTGGAAGTTTAAATAATTAAATCAGTACAAGAATAAAAGCTTTAGATTTCAGCCACAATGTATGTTGTCTTCAGTCCTATTATTCCAGTCTCCTGGATCCTTGGAGTCTGGACATCTATAGTCCAAGCCAAAACGAACCATGCTCTTGTATTTGATCATTGCTCTCGAAGTCATTAATCAGCACCTGGCGTTATGTTGCATTAAACATTGCATGTCAGGTGTCATTCCTTTGCCATCCAATGTAGCTTGTTTGGGACAGTACTAAATAGGCCTTCTTTGATCGGTTTTATGGTAGGGGTAGAGGAAGAAAGGAAGCATTCTATACGCAGCCAGCAAGGTAGTCAGCTGCCCTCAACTGATTCTTACAAACCTTGGGGGACTGGAAATAAAAAGCTGGGAGGAAAGAAATGTGGCTGGAGGGTAGCTTACTGATGTCACAGTAAAGCAGCATCAGCTATCAGTTGATTAAACACACGTGTGCATTATGTTTTATCTAAGAGGCGCAAAGAAAGCACATGGCTCCTTTCCCAGAGCCTTGTTAACACTTGCAGGCCACTGATGATTTCATTTAGCATATTATCTCTTCAAAGTAACATCTCTGTAATCAAATTACTCTCCAGAGAAAAACCATGCACTCTTCACAGTATAATCACAGCTCTCCACTTTAATCATACACATACAGGTGATCCCTCTTCCTATTCATATTTAAAAGACTAGAGTTTGCATGACCATCTTTGAAACGTCCTACCATAGTCTAAATACCTGCAATAATCACTGCCATTTACTGAGCAACTATGATGGCTCAGATTTTTCACAAATTACCTTACTCTTCACGGCAGCCTCAAAATAATGGGGTTTGAACCCATTTGATCGCTAAAGATACTAAGATTCAGAAAGATTCGATAAATTTGCCAAAGTCATACCACTTGGTAAGAGAAGAGCCCCAATAACTGTTCCTCTCACCCATTTAATTCCATGGCTCCTAAGTTTATCTAGGAAAAATCATGTTGCCAGGTGCAGATTGTCGATCTAAAATCCAGGTGATCATTTTAAAAGAAGAATAAAAAACTCCATAAAACATTTCACCTCTGAAGTTTGGTCAACCACTTCTTAAACTACATAGGTTACTCATCAGGAATCTACTTTTTAATATAAATTTCCAAAGTCTGATTCAGGGCCCAGGTTACACTTCCACCTCTGTGAAATTGGGAAATAGTAGATGCTTAAGAAGTACGTGGCAAATAAATGAATAGATGCTGGAACCCTCCTCAGTGACAAGAAAAAGGCCGTGCTCTACGAATGTTAGAGATGTTTACTCCGATGAAAGAATAACTCTTTTTAAGGTAAGTCCAGGAATTACATATGTAACCAGTCTAGATAGCTACATTAACAGGCAGAGCCAGTGACTACTCTAAAATGCATTGCACTTACTTTCCCACAGTCTCTCCCCAGAGGGAAACTACACGCAAAATAGCTCACTTACAGGCCAGCTACTTACCAACTGGCAAGGACAGCCACCCCTACCCTGACTCTGAAGACTACTTCCACAGAGCAGAAAATGGAAAGATGCTTAATTTCTTTGCAAAACCACTAGAATTAAAGAGAACAGATATGTATTAGAAGAGTTGTGTCTTTGCTATCTAAAACCCAAACACTTGGTAAATGAAAATAGGCATTTGGCATTTTCAATTATGGAAACTAATGCAAAGGTTCTCCCACTGAGGCTAGCACGATTATGAAAAGAACTGTGCTGTAAACACGTATAGTTATTTAACTTGAGGCCACAAATCAAGGCGGTATATTAATATACATTCGTGTATTAAGGGAAATGTAACTGTAGTCTCCTCCCATCACCCATTAACTTCTGCATCGAAATGACTTTCTTTCCTTTTGCCCTATTTGAGGAAAATAACAACATAATTTTTTCTCCTTTAAGTCGTATCTTTGAGGATGTGAGGATAAGGAAGAGAGAATTGTAACAGGTGGCCTTCCTACAGACTCGAAGCAGGAGATGATGGTCAGATAGTTCAGAAAGAATAATGGGAGGTTTCGGGGAGGGGGCTCATTAAAAATAATCTTAGAAAAAAAAAACAGAATAAACATAATTTATCTGACATCAAAAATACCCCCAAAGACACCGCCAGTTCTTTAGGTATAGTACCTTCCGCCAGCCTTCGGCCCTTTATCTCCAGCCCAATTTGAGCATTCAGGGACAACGTTTCCATTATTTTTGTTTAATTTAAAGAAAATGCCAAGGTTTACCTGGCAAGAGATGAAAGCACTAGGGTTCACCTCTCAGGGACGTTTGCTCACTTTAAGAATAACTGATGGTGTGTAGTCAACGACTGAATAACTATCACACAGTACCCTGTATACCTGAGACCCAAGCAAATACTTCAAAACCAAGGCACAAACTGACTTCAAAACCACAGCTCCATGTACTAACCTCCAGCCCATCTTAGTGTGGCAGAAACGTACCCATGGAAACTGAGCAAAGGAAAGAGAGCACGGAATAGAGGGAAAGAGATACAATTCTACTTGTATGACAAACAAGTAAACAACAAACAAACAAAACTGAAACATCCTAACGCAGAGGATGCGATGTTAAAAACAGGACACGTCGATGATATGGGTGACCTTCACATCTATGGGGCCCAATGGGTCAAAATGGCCATTTGAACTCTCTCGTATCATTTTAAAGATTAATTTTTAGGGAAATAAATTGCCAGGGGTTTTTTCTTTTTCTTCATTCCTGAGAATGAAGGAAGTGGGAATCTCAGGAATAGCAAACTGAGAAAATTGGACCTGATTTAATGGCCTTAGGGAATAATACTCTTCAGCCAGAAGTCTCAGGGAGCCTAGAGGGACTTAATCGTGTTCTGAAATGGCCTTCTTGAAGAAGTCCAAGGTGGGCCACCTACAAGTCAACAGTAAATACTCAAATGAAAGGGCCAGTGGATTAAATAGATATTAGGACCACACACACACACACACACACACACACACTAAATAAGAGAGAGAGACTGAGGGAGGATACTATTTTAACAAATGCCCTACTCCCCTCTCCTAGCAGCCATTTGCTTGCCCATCCACAAATCAGTTTCTCAAGGACCAGCTGAGCAGTATATATGTTTTTGAAAGTTAACATTAGGTTAAAAGGAAATACGCATATCTCTTTGATCATTGCTCCTACATCACATGTTAGTCAGTACAATAAAAATTAGGGGACCATCCCTCCCATTTTCCCCACGCGTGAGGAATTTCCTAGGACTTGGAACTTTCGGTGCTAAAATTGGGACAGTCCTAGAAAAAATGGGATGACTGGTCACCTTAAGATTGACCAAACCAAACTCAAGTCAAATGGCATTAGCTGATGTCTATGTGTGTTTGCTTTCCTTTATTAAGGGAGTGAAATTTAACATTTTCCTTATAAATTTTGTAAAGAGCCCTGCAACAAATCATGAATATCCTGAACTAAAGACATCCATATTTTTAGTTACTGCTTTCACTCAATAATTTGTTATACAAAAGAGAAGATGATTAGAGGGAATATAGATGGCAAGATTTTTTTTAGAAAAGTCCTTCATATGATTTAATAGAAATAGTCATAATAACCCATCCTTAGTGTTCTACAAAAGTCAATGGCATTAAAATTCACAGTTTACCATTTCAGGATTTCCCCCAAAGCTCAGGTCCACAACTCTTTCAAAATCAGCCACATTACATGTCTCAGCCACATATAATTAAGGATTAACACATTTTATGATAGCTTTCAACACGTTCATTTATCATTTGAACATATCACCAGGAGCTTTAGTTGAATGGGGGTGAGGGAATAAAGATCACCACAGTAGAGAAAGAGTATAATCCAATAACCAAAAACTGCCTTATGCAAAAGATAGATAATAACAGAGATGTCAACAGATCATTTCCCTATCCATGTTGCTTTACCTCCTACAATTATTTTTAAGTGAAGTGAGATTGTCAATGGATTTCAAACATCAACACTCTTTTGAAAACAATTTCAAAGGCATGTTGTCAAGGGTTGACACCGAGACTGAACCAGGGAACTGCGTAGGGGCAGCTCTGCATTCCTGGGAAAGTGAGAGCGTTAGGACAACACAGCTGGCAGTGTTAAACAGCAACAATAACAATAACAAGTGTGCGCTCATAGTTCCCGTGATGAGGGACTGCGCCTGCCTGAATAACACCCCCCCTCACTTACCAAACAAAAGATGGCACGAGAAATTAAGCATTAAGGTGACTTTTTTCTTAAAATGGTAGGAAGTAGCCAAAAGGGCTGGTTTTAATCAGGCTACCAGGTTTTAGATTAGGATAATTTAATAGAAGAGATAGATTTCACCAACTTAGTCATTTAAAAGACACTCTTCATTGCTAGAGTATGCTATGGGGGCAGGGCTATTTTTGACCAATAAGAAAGAAAACATTACCAGAACAATCACAAACAATAATCTAATCATACGTGAGAGCTTTATCTTCCTGGTTCTCATTCAGATTTTATATTATGTCACATATAATATAAATTATATTATAAAAAGAAAAGACTTTCATTGACATTACTATCTCTGACCTCCCTCCCTTTACTCAGGTTTGCATGAGAGATTTTAGTCACTATATAAATTTCTAACTCCAGTCAAAAGAAAAAATAGAAAAGATATATGCGGTGCAGGGTAGGGTCATCTGAGTCTTGAATAAACAACATAGAAGGGAATTCTAAGAAAGGAGGATTAAAGAGAAGAAGACACCAGAGAATTCACAGGTAAAATAACAATTATATACATAGACGTCAAGAAAATACAACCAATATTTATTGAGCACTTATTTTTTCTTTGGCACTATGGTAAGAAACTTCATAACAGCCAAGGGAATAAACAGAATAACAGTGGATACTGATTGAGTGCCAGAGTGACAAACTGTCCCACTTCGACCAGGACTGCGGATTTCTCAGAATGTAGAACTTTCGGTACTAAAACCGGACAGTCTCACTGGGTCACTGCGAGGATGAAAGGGGCGATGAACACAAAATGTGGCACCGTGTCTGGCACAGACGGCGCACTCACCTGTGTCAGTTTGCCAGAGACTGTCCTGGTTTTAGCACTGAAAGTCCCACACACAGCCTGGGACACTGGATATTTATGTGCATCAACTCATCTAATGTTCACAACACCCCTGGAAGGTGGAAATGTATACTGACATCACCCCATATTACAGGTGGCACAAAAGAGGCCTAGACATCTTAACCCACTGTTTGTGGTCACACAGATCAGCACATGGCTGAGCAGGGACTGGAGTTGACCAGCCTAACACCCACCATACCTGCTGACGTCCCCATTACATTGTAGCACCACCCAGTTAAGTCTCGGAGCACCTGTGAGTGTCAGGAGAGAGAAAATCAGAGGGAGAAGGGAACCACACACCCTCTGGCTAGCACATAGGTGTCTGTGTCAATACTCAATGGTGTCAGTAGGTAATATCAGTCAGTTCTAAGGTGCCTTAGCTTGTTGAGGACATCCAAGCCACCAGAAATCCAGGAACAAGTTTGAGCTTTCATACTCCCCTCCTGGGTTTATCTTCTATTTTCACTGGGGCTATAACTAGGGTTAGAACTAGGCAGAGGATAATGCTGTTTGCAGTGGAAAATAAGT
Source organism: Tadarida brasiliensis (assembly GCA_030848825.1). Taxonomy (NCBI): domain Eukaryota; kingdom Metazoa; phylum Chordata; class Mammalia; order Chiroptera; family Molossidae; genus Tadarida; species Tadarida brasiliensis. Next base: position 224,781,845 of record CM061257.1, on the reverse strand, counting down.
CAAATGGTGGGGTTGGGAAACGCAAAGAAAAAAAGAGAGGGAGAGAGGAAGAAAGGAAAGAAGAAAAGAAGAAGGGGGCCAGGAATGGGAGAATTAGCCATTTTATCTGCAAATATGGCAAAGCAAATTGATTCATTATAATTAACTATTGATGACATTCAAAAGTGGTACCAAAATCCAGCCAATCTAGGTTAGTATTTTGATTTTTCCCAATAACCAAACTTTGCCACTCTCCTTTGGCAAATAACCTGATTTTAGTTTCTAAGGCAAGATTCATTAAACCAATCCATACAAATATGTGTCTGTGCCAATTCACCTGAGTCTGCAAATTTAATCATTATAAACCAAAAACAATCATCTCTATCTTGGGCAAGATCTGTACTTGGGAAGCAGAAGCCAAACAGCCCCATTTGTCTTTCTCACATCCAATGTGTCCGCACTTAACTACAATCTCATATACACCTAGGAAACTTAGAATACATTTTGGAGACACAACTCAATTTTGTGTCGTTACATTATTTCTAAACCAATAAATGAGGCCACCTTGGGGTAATCAGAAAAATAAAATGAGATGGTATGAAAATTTTAGAGCTGTCCCTGTAGTATATTAACAACCCAGGTTACTCTTTCTCTCTATCATTTGCATTTAAATAAAAATATTACAAAGATAAGTAATGAGGATAGCTACCATTTCTTGAGTGCCTTCTACCTAACCAGCACTGGGAGAAATAGTGACTGGCATGTCTGTGTGAGCATGTACATATGTGTGCATGCATGTGAAATAGGAAATACTATTACACAAAAGGCTGGATAAAGAATAAGAAAGAATCCTCTTTTTGCTGTGGCCCAGTAACTTCTCAGATATTATAGGTTCAAAATTTTTGAAAATATTCATTTTTAATGGGATTTTGGACAATGCATTTCCAGTGTTTTAAAAAAATCACATTTATGTGAATACTCATTGTCTAATCCCTTCTATTTACTAAATGTTTAATCTTATTGACATTATATTTTTAAAGTGCAATGTTTACCAGTAGGTTTTACATTTCTAAAATGTTCTTTTTTATAGTTTATTTCCTTGAAGAAACCTCATCACAAGTCACTTCATGGAAAAGGACTTCTATTATTTATGTTGCATCTCATTAAGGTTTTATTTCCATCTTCTAAATTTCCTCCTGAGATTAAAGGTTTGACTTTTATGAGGGCACTAAAAGAACAAGAATGCGTCACTCTCATTTTGAGTCTGAAAACATCATAATCTTGCGATTTAATCAGGCTGAGTGTTGACAAAAGCTGTTTCAGCTGTCATAGACACAGCCCAACACAAAGTCGGCACACCCTGGAAAGTCTCTTTAGAACACGTCAGCTTGGCCCATTGGCCTGTCAAAGTTGATGACCAAATTTACTACTTAATTATAAACTCGTGCTCCTCACAACATGAGGAATGGGGGATTCTGAGAAGCAAATCAATCAAGTAAAGGTCACTCAGAACAAAAGTAATGAAAATGACTAAAGACCCCAGATCATAAGATAAAACGGGGAATGAAAAGAGTTGCCCTGCCAATACCCAGGTGTCCATCACAAGAATTTGCAGTAATTAAATTGAAAATGCATGCAAAGCATATAGCAATATACGTGGCCTATTGTAGGTACCAAATAAATGGTAGCTTTCATCATTATGCTTTTTAATAACAGCAATATTTCAGGTTTTGTTGAATAAAACACTGGGCGTCAAGTCCTAAGATGGGTTAAAATATTGCTTTTAGTTTTTATTTATGAGACATGATGTAACTTATTTAAAGCCTTGATTCATAAACTACACACACACACACACACACACACACACACACACACACGTCTATCTTATAGAATTGTTGTAAATATGAAACTGTTAAGATAGGCAAAGAAGGAAGAGAGAGAGCCCAGAACATGCCTTCCCATTAACAGGTACTCATTAAATGTTTGTTGTACTTCGAAAGTGAAGGGAGAAAAAATGAATAGAATCGTCCATATTCAGAACATGTTTTTCTATTGACATGAAGCAGAAACATATAATAACTTGAGGGCTTTCAATTATTGCAAGTAATAGTCCAGATCAAGAATTAACCTCCTAGGAGCTGGCTTCCAAAAAATATTCTCTTGGCTGGGCTTTCAGGAGTAATCGTTTTAGGACTTAATATTCAAAATTAAACCAGTGTTGAGATATTTATTCGATCACATATCTTGTGTAACCCAGTGAGTAAAAACAGCTATATTTTAATTAACACTTACTGCAAGTAGAGTACTTACATACTCTACATGCATTCTTTCAATTAATCTTCATAATAATCCTTTTAAGGTAGGTGGTGCTATCCCCATTTTACAGATGACAAAACCAAGGCTAGTAAGTGATAGTGCTGGCAGGTGAGTAAATGCTTTGGTCTGAGAGGTGAAATTATATAGGTTAAGGAAACAGACTCTAGAATTGGATTGTCTGAGTTCAACTCTTAACCTTCTGACCTTGGGCAAGTTGTTTACTCTCTTCCCTCCTCCTTAGTTATGTTATCTGTAAAATGGGAAAAATAATACTGCCCATTTCATGGGGTCATTTTTTTAGGTTAAAATCCATGCAGATCACTTGGAAGAGTTCACAGCTCATAGCACTTGGTATATCTTGACTGTTTTTATCTTCAGTCTTGTTTTGAAATCTGGGGTTCTAAAGACTGTTTATCTTTATTCCTTTTTAACATTCTTTCCAGGAGGCACAAATTGCTTGGCCACTGTATGGCTAAGAAAGGAACTAAAATGCCTTTAACAACATGAGCTTCTAGAATCTATACAATATTTCCACACACTTTGTCTCAATTGATCCTAATTCTGCCCAAGGCTATGCAACTATTAAGAGAAAGAGAAAGAGAGCCTTGGCCCTGGGACTTCAGGCTCAGGATGCTATGATCTCTCTCAATAAAAGAAAGATTTCTGGAGTTTATTGTTTGGCTCCGTCTGGCAATGCAACACAGAATAACTGGATGAAAGAACGTAACATCTAGTTATAGGTCCAGATGTTTCAGTCAGTGTGAGGCCAAACATCTGGCTGATTGATTAACTAGATACTGCTTTTTTTTTTTTTTAATCCTGACACTGGGCAATGTGTCAAAAATGACTGATGTGAAACAGGTAAGGAAAGCGTACAGAAGGAGCTGTTAAGAGAAATACTTTGCTAAATAAAAGATGGCGTGGACTTTGCTATCATCACCTGCACCAGCGATGTGTTTGTAACCAACATCAATAGCCCTACTGGGGAATGCACTCTCGCTTAACTTGTTCTACCATTTTGACACTTCTAACACAGAAATGTAATTTAAAATAAAGATTCATGGAGCTAATATCCTTCTTACTGTTCAGACTGTTAAAGTGTCTATTGTTCTCACAGCTTGGAGGGGGGTGAGTCTGCATGCATAAATGAACACATGGGATGATATACAGCTTGATATAAGCATTGCCCAGCTTTTAGTGAGATATCAATGCCTGTAGAATACAAAGTTAAAATATGCACTCTACATAAAATGCCTTGTGTTTAAAAAAAAAAAAAAAGTAGTCATGATAGGTGCTTTTTCTATAACCCTACATAATACTATGGTTTCTCTGGAGAGATAATAACAGAACTGATCCCACCAGTGTTTACCATGTTATTATAGCTATAGCTAGTGAGCACTTGCCCTGTTCCAGGCACTTTGCTAGGTAGGTATAATACAACCTATGAGGGGGTTACTCTTAGTATTCTCATTTTATATATGAGAAAACTGAAGCCAAGAACTATTAAGTGACTTGCCCATTTTCCCATATTTATTTTGACTTTGTATTTCTAATTGCCAACTTATGAAAAGGTTCAATCAAGAGCCAAGTGTACCCATAGGCTGAAAAGAAGTTGCATTTAATGTGAAAGAATCTTAGAATTGCAAGCCTGGGGTTTGAAAGTGAAGGGATCTTTAGAGAGTAGGTAATCCAACCCTGACATTTATGGATGATAACACCAAGGCTCAGGAGGTCATGATTTGTCCAAGATTATAGTCTGTCAGAATGAAAATGAGAAATTCCCACCATGAGTATCATTTCTTTATGCCAACACACTATTACATAAATGTCCATTTAAATGTAAATGTCCTTGCTAGAAGTGAAGAGATCCATTAAAATCCATTGTTACATTATCAGGGATTAGTTGTTCAGACAGACCAGGCAGGATTTGATGAAGAAATCAGATGCCTGGAAGGTTGTTAGATGAGGCAGCAGGACCGTTGCATAGAAATATCATGTCGTTTAGTCAATGCCAGGTTCAAGTCCTAGTCCCAGCATTTGTTGCTATGTGACACTGGGCAAGCCATTTACCCTCTTTAAGCCTCAGTTTCTTCTTCTGTAAACTGAAGATAATAGCATTAATGTCAAAGAGTTGATGCCAGCATAACATTTATAAAGAGCTGTGTGGAGCACATGGTATCTTTTAAGCACTCAATTAACACAAATCCTCATCCCTGCTCCCGAGGAGGAAGACACGGAAGTTCTGGCAGTCAGAGGACATCGTGAAAGATCTGCGATTAACGGGAGACATATGAAGCCAGGTGCACGCCTCTGAACTTTCACCGTGTGGCTGAGCGCTGGCCCTGATCCTAAACCCTGCTACCCTACTCCTTACCAATAACTGCTCAGCTCAGTGGTCAGAGGAACCAAGGAAACGAGTTTTAGATAGTCATTACTAAAATGCCTACAAAATCCAAACACACACCCTTTCCACCAACGCACACCAGAGACTGATCTGTGCTCTGCCGTATGTCGCACAAACTAGGGTATGCAGAATAGGGAGTTTATGGACTGCAGTAAAAAATGACAAACTTGATAGATCACCATGGGTCCAGATGCAAGCTAGTCCAGGATAAATCTTCATGATGAATTCACTTTGCCATTTTATAACTCAAACACCAGACTCCCCAAGTACAGCAGACACTGTTTAACTAAATTCCCCATAAACTGTATCTCGTCACCTCTGGGTTACGTAACATTCAGAATCAGGCTTAACAAGTTCTGGGCCTTATTCTCATCACTACAATGAAATGAGGTTGCTTTTCTAAAGATACATATGGAAATCAATTCCTCCAATCAGTGTGCACTTGCATCTTTGATTATAAAATGCTTCGATGCAACCCTGGTTGGATCCTAAAGTTCTTTTGATTCTACATTCCAAAGTTCAGTGGAAACAGTTCATGGAAGTCCTTGAAGGTGCTGGTATCCTCGTGTTTGGGAAAGCTTCTGTAGAGTCTGTTTCATGTGCAACGTTATAATTTATGGGTTGTAACCATTTGCTAGGGCTGCCACACAAACTAATACAAGCTCAGTGGCTTTACACAACAGAAATGTCTCATCTCAAAGTTCTAGAGGCCAGAGTCCAAAATCAAGGTGCCGACAGGTTGGTTCCTTTTCAGAACCCTGATGGAAAGGTGTGTTCCAGGCATGTCTCCCTGCCTTGGAGGTAACCGGCTTCTTTCTCTGTCTCTTCACATTGTCTTCTCTCTATACACATCGCTATTCAAGTGTCTTCTTCTCATAAGAACACCAGTCCTCTTGGATTCAGTCCACCCTAATGACCTAATTTTAACTTGATTACGTCTGTAAACACCCTACCTACAAATAAGGTCTCCTTCTGAGATAATAGAGGTTAAGACTTCAATGTATGAATTGGGGGGGGGATGGGGAGGATGTAATTCAACCCATAACTTAGGTCTTCAGAATAAGAGACAGAGGTATTTGCATTCCTTTCTTTATACTTTAACTTTCTCTTTCCTTTTCTCCCTAAAGCCCTGTCTGTTCTCTGAAAGCAGGTCCATTTCTTCCTAAAGCACCTCACTGATATTCCCCTACCTGGTGTTCACTGAAATTCTGTCTGTAATAACATGGATTATTTTCTTTTCTTTTTTAATGATTCCATAGATCTCACTTTTTTGTACTCTCTAAAACTTGATCCTTTCATCATGTCCTGTCTGACACAGATACCTCTAAATTGCTGGGGAAATTGCAGAATGGAAATTGAAACCTAGCACAAGGTAACTGCTGAAAAGTATGCATGTTAAGAAAAGTTATGTGTGTGCAATGCTCTCAGAAATTCATAAAGCAATTTAATCCCTTCACTTTTCATGAAAACCCATGCTAATTTAGATAATAACTAATCATTTGCCACATCAAATGACGAAAATAAGTTCATAAAAATTGACCTTTCTGATCAACTATTTTCAATTAAATTAAAGGCAGCATTGATCAACTCCACCAGTGATACAAGAACACTTTCTCCTTAGGTTGTTTGATAAGGGGGTAGAGAAGTCACCTTTCGAAATATGATGAAATACATAAGGGACCTTGGCACAAAACTACAGTAATTGATAATGCCGAAGTTTAAGCAATTCGGTACACTGCCTGGGCACAACTAAACTTACAGTCACTTCCCAGTGCTAGAGTAATCCTGGCTCATTTCCATATTGTGATAATTGGCCCACTCTGAGCAATAAATTAAGAAGATGAACTATAGTACTAACTACCAGAAATGTACCTAATTTAGGAAATTCCAGCTCTCTATTATCTACTCTTTATTCAAATGAAAATAAAAGACTTGTCTGTGCTGTAACTGGTAATAAAACATTAGGGGGGGAATTCTACTTTCATCCCTGAGTTGAGTAAGAGTCAACTCATCATTACAAATCCAAGACAGCATTTTTTCATGAATGGGTAAGTCCAGTACACCAGAATGATCTTGTGACTCTGTGGACAACAATGAAAATACTACACTGAATGCCCTCTTGGTAGGAAGCTGGCATTTGAAGGATTACTGAAACAAGGAAGTACAAAGCTTAAAAAGCCATGAAAGGAGAGTAATCCAATTAGAAATTTATATATAAAGGTTTAATTCAAATGATATGCTCAGAGATGGGCTAGGATTTGAGTGAGATAAATCGTATCATCACTTCACTCTCAAAAGCTATTAGTGAATGGTCTTCATGGGGGGAAATGCTCAAGAATGTCTGACATGTTCCTCAACCTTCTTGGGGTGGAGGTGATACTTTTAGCATGTATACATCAGGACTTGCACCCCTTTGTCCATCACATTTCCCATCAGCACTTCTGCATCAACATCAAGGAGGTTTCAAGTGCTCCCGGAAAGGGAAATGTTGCCTCACTCTCAAACCTGTTCCAGATCATTGCTGGAAACCCAAGGAAAGTGACCCCGAATAATCACTTTATCACGCAGCTTAACGAGGCCTTTTCTGAAACGCCATCAAATTAACACTTTGTTAAGACATTAAGTACGAGTTCTTTCTACTTTTTAGTTGATTTTTTAAAACTTCTCCAAATTAAAAAAACAAAATAGTTCTTTCAGAAACTTTAAAAATAATTGCAAACTGTTTGGATTTCTTTTAATCCCAAAGAAATGTATGCTGTATTTTCTTATCAGAGTAGAAGTAAAGGCAGTGAAATAAAACCATGGACACTTTCTCCTTCCCTCAGAGAATATTAATTAAAATTAAATTAAATATCAATTAAAATATTATTGAACCTCAGGTTATTACTTCAACTGATACAACTCCTCAAAATGTTTACTAAATAATCCAGGCCTGAACGCTTTTACATTTGTCTGAAATCCTGTGGCATTTCCAGTGCACTAATTTAGTGTCATCTTATGTTACTGAGCAGTGTTATTTTAAGATGTTGGGGATGGAGTGATGAACAACACAGACCTCATGGACTTTTCCACTGAAGTTGGTGGAAGATGATATCCATATAAATAAGTCAACACATAGAATATTTTTAGACAGGGGAGTCAAGCAAAATCTCTTCCCAGAGTTGACAGGTAAGTGAAGTCTAAAGGGTAGAAATGAGCCATTCATCTGAACATATAAGAAAAGTACACTTCACACAGAAGCAGTGGGAAGTTCTATGACACCTTCAAAGAACGGGAAGGTTGATGTGCCAGAGGGGAGTAACCCCGAAGGGCAGTTTGATAGCACATGAGATGTGAGCCTTGAGCAGAGCTAAGATCATGTCAAGACTCCCAGGCAGTAGAAAGGAGTTTGGATCTCCACATTAAGTGCATTGGGACATCATTGGGCCTTTTCTCGGCAAGGAAGGGTTCTATGATGTGCCTTACATTTTAAGCCATGATTCTGGCTGTGTTGTTGCATGAAGAATAAATGTGTGTGAGGGAAGAACTGCAAGCAGAGAGATCAGTGAGGGGGTACAGTCGTAGCCTAGGTGAGAAATGATGCTGGCCTAGACTAGTTTGACAGAGACAGACTTAGTGAGCAGTGGTCAAATTTGAGATTTATTTTGGAAGTAGAACAGACAAGTCTTCCTGATGGATAACATAAAAAATCTAATTTATATGAGTCTGTCTTTTCTCCAACCTTATCATGATCTCCCTGAGGACAAGAGCTGGGTCACAGGTTTCCTGTGACCCCCTATTACACAGCCTGGTGCTGAGGACAGAGTCAGTATGGAGCAAACATCGATATACTTTCCCTTACTCTCCTAAGGCAAGTAATTTAAGCCATGCCTGCTCTCTTACTGTTAAAGTGGAGATAAATTTTATTATCTACCTTTTAAATCTGAGTATTTTCTAGAAATATTTGAAACATGAAAGGGTGTTCTATCTCTACTGGGAAAGGCACACAAATTTACTTCTAGCATTCAGTCCTTTCCTTTCCTTTAAATACCAGAGAGACCACTAGGCAAAGATTTCCACTAATAATCCTATGGGTAGTTGGAATATGCAAATACTCATCCAGTAGAATAATTTAATAAAAACAGCAAAAATGCAGTTAAATTAGAAATGTTTTCTTGTCTTCCTGGTGAGTAGAGGGGAGCGCGCGCGCATGCACACACACACACACACACACACACACACACATATATACATTGAAAGCATATTGAATGAAGCCCAAGAGAATCTATTGCATAGAGCTTATATTCAGAATAAGGTATAATCAAATGATTTACTTCCTCTATAATATATGTCTCCATGATATTTGCCTCTGAGCTATAAAAATCTTAGCTTGCCCAGGCTGAATCCTGGAACTAAGGTGACTTATGTATTCTGTCAGAGTTTCTTTCAACTATTTTCTCAAAGATTTTCCTGATGCACTTCGTGTTATAAAAAGTTCTATTGTCACCCTTTTATTAAAAAAATTTTTTTCCAGAGGTATTTTAAATTAAAAATTAATTTTTGAGCCCTGGCAGTTCAGCTCAGCTGTTAAAGCATTGGCCCTCAGACCAAACGGTCACGGGTTCAATTCCTGATCAAGGACATGTATCTGGGTTGCAGGATGGACCCCCTGCCCTGGTCAGGGTCATGTGGGAGGCAACTAACTGATGTGTCTCTCTTACATCAATGGGTGAGGATTAACCAAAAAAAAATTAATTTTTGAGATAAAGCTTATTTTTCTGATCTGAATCTATTTTTTTTTTTTTACCACATCTAAATAACTTAATTTATCCACAGGAAAATCAATGCATAATCATTTTAATTGGTCAAAGATCCATTTTTATGGCATAGGGTTTAATGTAAGAATCAAACTGTAGGAGAAAAATGTTTTAATCTATTATTTCAGTTCTTGTATATAAACAATGCATGGCAACATGTTTTAAAAATTAAGGTCATTGAATGATTTAGGGAAGGTTCTACTTTTCCTATATAACAGTACAAAAAATTAATTTGGTGAAAACAGCATTGAGCATATAAACGTTGGGTCATGCGGACCACACAGAGGGGTGGAGGCTCAATGAAGGGAGAATGAGTTTGGCTCTTGCCCCACTTACCCCTTCCCGAAACCCCATTTGGGTACCCTCTCCATACACTGAGACCAGTGTCACAATCCCAGACCTTTCATTTATGGAACAGAGTTAATAATGACTGCCACATGGTGTTGACAAGAGGTCTTAAAACTATTCTGAGTAAAGCACCAAGTGGAGCCAGCACTTGGGCAAATGAGGTTGCTGGACTTTTTTTTTTATTTATTGCCCCAGAATTTAATTTTCCTAATTTCTATCTGGGGACCCATGAGGCTGGAGGAGAGCTGTGCCCACTCCAGGGACAGAGCACCTATGCTCTAAGGACATCAGTTGCCCTACTGGCAAAAGGAATACTTTCAGGACTCCAAGTCAGTCCAATCTTAATAAATCTCAACATATTTTTCCTGAGATTCAAGGGACAGAGCTTCTTTTTCTCCAACTTGAAATGAATGAAAAAGCAGGTAGCTTTGCAGTTACTTTTTACTTCTGAGAACCATAGGAGTATCCAGCCTTGGTACAAAGTCAATATAAGAAAAGGTAGAGTAGAAAAAGAGAAAGAAGTCATGCTTTGGGTGACATCTTTGAACCCTGGGTCAAGTCTTACCTGGAGGGAGCATGACATTCTTTTCAGTTGCATGATTCAGTGACTTGGTTTTATTGGTTGAGGCAATTTTAGCCAGATTTTCTATTTGCACTCCAGGGCATCCTAACTAACCCAGTCATAGAAATCTGGGGGTAACAGCTCAGGAGGACAGAATCCCCAAATGTTCCCCTGGGAAAATGAGTGAAAGTGCTCTAATCCTTTGGTTCTTAAACTGTTTGGGGTCCTAGCAGCCCTGACAATCTGATATAAATGATAGGTCTTCTTGGGAAGTAAAAACTTGTAGTCCTTGGGCACACATACAAACTTTGCGATTTCAGAGAACTAACTCACAGTGCCTCTCAAGCCCTTCTGGATAATAGCATTTGTTTTTGATACCATTGTAATTCACCTAGCTATTAATAACAGGAAAGGAACAAAGGGAAGGCCAAATATTATAGGCATGTCATTTAGGCAGGAAGCTACAGCTTTATACTCTCCAGGGAGCCACCGGTTATTCCCTGCTGATCACTGGGGGAAGGGACTGGACACGGGGAGAACAGATGCATGCCCAGTAAAGTTGGGGTGACATCAGAAAGGTACTTGCCTGTCATTCATACCTGGGAACAGGTCATTGGCCACCAGAATAGGTGTGGCTACTGCAAAGATGCAAAATTTGGAATATTTAAGTGCCTAAAACAAAGGAGTTTGCTCTCTTTATTCTCTTGGCTCTTGGCACGTTGCCCTTGATTCCTGGCTTGTGGGGCTCTCTTGCTCCTGCTTCCTGTATTCGCCCTCATGGCCCATGGCCATGTGGACCCCACACACAATGGACTAAGGAACCGTAACTAGCCTGATGTTAAACTGGACCCGGCTGCAACATGGAATGGATACTCTGGACACTGGCTCTGCTCTTAGCTCTGCTGAATCCCCAGCTGTACTTCTTTCAGAACTGGATTAAGGAAATGGGACTTTGGAAACCCAGGGGTGTAATTCCACACAAATAAAAATCACTCATCCTCCTGTGTGAGTCTCAGAAAATTCTTTTTCTTGAGATATTGTAAGGACTCCACCCCCAGCACTCAGTGGGGAAAGGGATACCTCAAATCCACCGATAACAATTTGTTAAAGCAATATAGTGTATTTGGTTCAAAAGAGTGGCCAGATTCTGATATGTGAAGATTAGGTGTGGGGACAGCTTGTGATGCTGGTTGGTGGGGGACCATGTGTGTCTCTGTGCATCTTAGAGACTAACCATTTCAACCCAGTATTGAATGGGCCAGCCCTTGCTCTTACCTTGCTTCCTCCAAAGTGTCTGTATCAGAGAAGGAGCAAGAGTCAGGTCAACCAATTACTTTAAAAAACTGTTCTCTCCACACAACCCTCACCTGTACCCCCTAGATAGGCCACTATCTTAGTTACCGGGACAAAGGCAAGTTTTCCCTTTAGCTTAAGTAAGAATATGCACTAGCTTTAGACAATATCCTTTTCATTTTAGCTTCTAAACATAGACTGCAAAGAGTGGGGAGCCTCATTAACGTGGACCTCAGATTGCCATGATTATTATATTCAAAACCTCATATCTTATTTTTGAGCTTAGCTCTGCCTTCCAGTTTGTTATGGCATTGTCCTTTCTGGTTTGTTTAATTTTAACCTTTGGGGTCTACTTGGATGGGCCAGACAAGCTGTCAAAGCTCAGTCAGACTTCCTTAGACGAGGCCAACAGTAAGACATACTCTTGACCAATGATCAAGTAGGTGATTGACCTCACCCCCACAAGTTCCTTTAGACCTGCAACTATTAGAAAGGTGATAACTAATTATAAAACGTTCTGTCCTGGTAAGAACGAATCTCGTTCTCTACAGTTGAACTTCAAGTGGTGGTAGATGTTGGCCCAGTTCAACTTCCCTCTATCAGAAGAATTGATGCTTAAAGCAGTGGACCTCAAACTTGACCATGCATATGAATTACCCAGAGATCTCGTTAAACTGCAGATCTGATTCAGTGAGTCTGAAGTGGAGCTGGAGACTCCGCATTTCTAACAAGCTCCCAGGTAATGCTGCTGTTGCTGGTCCTGCAGACCACACCTTGAGCAACAAGAGCTGAAAGGATTTGCAGTGTAAGATCTTACAGTTTGCCTTCCCCACACACATATCTTCCTTTCAGGGGGATCAGCAGGAGATGCTCATTAAGAACTCAGTGACTTGCTGTTACTGTTGATGGAGATGACCCTGGGTGCTAGCTAAGCAGTGGAAACCTTCTCTGTCCTACCTGTAAATGCCAAAAATGCAGTTATAGTGCAAGACGGGGATCCATAATGACCAGTCCTAAAGGGACTGTTTGTTTAGGAGCCAACAATTTCAGAAAAAATGCCCCTCCAAGCTCAACAACACCCAGGGTCCAAAGACCCACATTCAGCTATACAGAGATCTACATTGTACCCCAGAAGACACGGCTCCCACTAACCGTCCTAGATTGCATTAGCCCAGTTCTCATTTTAACCCATTTTCCTCGCAGCCATTATATTTTTACCTAGCACGACTTTGAAATTTCTGAGCTTTGAGAATATAAAAGATGGAGAGAAACTGGTTTATTTCTCAATTGATGAGGTCACGGAGAGGGCGAAGGTATCTTCCAACTGCCAGAATACTAGAATTGAAGTTGATTAGAGAGTAAAGAAAATATCGCCAAGAGCTATACTTTTGAAAATTAAATAATGTCAAACAGCCAATTTTATATAGCATCTTTCATTGTTCTCAAAACGCTTTATTAACTGGCCTAACCTTCATTTTCATAACACCTCAGTGAGGTTAGAACCTACTAACAGATGTCAAATAATACAAATCTAATTTTATCTTTAAATATGCATAGCATACTCTATTATTACAGAATAAAGGAGACACCCGAGGTGTTCCTTCCCACACCACCTCCAAAAACTCTCTCTCTCTCTCATACACACACACCCCTCAAATTCAGAAGTCAAAGGAGGAGGCTGGGATATGGCAAACTTGATCCATTCTGTATCTCTACAGCTGTGATTCACAGACAAAATAACACAATGCAGACGACCGAATGCTATACTGTGAAAACAGCTTCTCTCAAAACAGAACACAGGAAAACACTTCAGAGAGCATTTCAAATACCTCCTTCAAACAGCTGTTTTCACAAGACAAATTATACATAAAAAGGAAGGAACACCATTTAACACCATTGATTATACACACTTTATATATGTATTATCACATTTAGTCTTCACAACAATGTTTTAGGTATGATCATCCCTTTTTTTTTTTTTTAACATGAAACTGTGTATTAAAAATAAGTAAAATAAATGACAACTTCTTTCCAAATCACAGGGCTTGAGAATGGCAGTAATGAGATTTGAACCCAGGTCTGAATGATTCAAATTCTGAATTCTCCAAAGTCCTTGCCTAGATTGTTGTGTCTCTCAGACTTTAGTGTGCAAACAAGTCACCCAGAAAGCCTGTTAAGATTCATATTCTGCCCAGCTGGTGTGGCTCAGTGGTTGGGTGTCAACCCATGCACCAAGAGGTCGCCAGTTCGATTCCTGGTCGGGACACATGCCCAGGTTGTGGGCCAAATCCCCAGTGGGGAGCATGCAGGAGGTGGCCAATCGATGTTCTCTCTCATCGATGTTTCTATCTCTCTCTCCCTCTCCCTTCCTTTCTCTCTAAAATCAATAAAGAAAAAATAATTTTAGAAAAAAAAAAAAAAAAGATGCCAGTTCTGATTCAACAGACCTGGTATGGGCTGAGATTCTGCATTTCTAGCAAGCTTCAAGGAGATGTTGGTGCTGCTGGTCCAGGACCATATTTTGAACAGCAAGGCACTCTGACAGTGTGGTCCTTGAGCCAGCAGCATCAGCATCACCTCGGGCCTTGTTGGAAATGCATATTCTCAGGCCCCACCTGCGACCTGCTTTGACTTTGGCGTAGAGTCTCAGCAGTCTGTGACTGAACAAGCCCTCCAGGGGATTCTGATGCACAGTCACGTTGGAGAATCAATGGTTAATGTCTCGCATTTCCAAAGAGGTGACAATCTGGAATGATTCTTAGCTGAGTAGATGCTATTTCTTCTTGTTTTGCTAGGTCACACTTTTCAATGTACCTGAACATTCTCACCACACCTTTAGTGAAAAGGTGGCCTGGCTAGAAAAAGAACTGAAACTGTGAAGGTCACCTTGTTCCATTGCATTGCAGTGGTGCTTTATCACAAGCTGTGGTGTGTGGTCCCAGAAAGAGTCACTGGGGGTGTGGGAGGATGAGGAAGCTGACACTCACCTCATTAACCACCCCCTCCAAGTGGGTAGAAATGTATCTGTCTCAAAGGGATTCCCCCACAGTGTGCCCAAGCCATTTTTCTTCCCCATTCTACTGTGCTTTGCAAAACAAATTACTTAGTCTCACATTTTCATTCTAAATGGTGACTAAGAAATAAGCATTTTCCCTTAATTTGAGAAGAAACCTGTCAAATAATTAACAAATACAAAGAAGATAGTTATCTCAGAACTCCAGTTGGGATGAACAGTAAGACTCAGAGGGAAAATATAGTGCTTGGAAGGCTGAGATAAATGAAAAATTAAAGATTTTAATTGGATTTATTTAAATAAAAACAATCTGCAACAATTACACTTTCAATAATAAGTGATGAGATAACTGAGCACTGGACTGTGTGTTTTACATGAATTATCTCATGGAATCCCTACAGCAGTGCTGCAAAGCAGGGACTACTTTATCCCCATTTAAAAATTCATAGAATGGGCTTAGAGAGGACACATCAATTGCCCAAGGTCATACAGGTAGTAGGGGTCAAAGCTAATATTTTGATCCTGGTCTATCTTTTTCCTTCCCTATAATAACTGTTGTTCTGTCCTAGCATTCACTCCCATAACACACCCATCCCAGCTGCCTGAGCCCATGTGAGAACTTGGTAATTCCACCCTACTTATTCTTCAAAGTCTCCCAACTCTTACATGTGAAAATCAAGTATAGGCTCATTGATCTCATGGTCAATCCTTGTTCGTGCTCCCCACAGCCAGGTGAAAGGACTCCCTTGAAGAATCAAAAAAGGAATGAAAAAAGAAAACTTCTTTGATCTTCTGTGCTTGGAAGGTCACTGCCTCAACCTCCAACACAGAAAGGACAGAACAGAACTCTGGGCGCCCTATAAATAAAAACAAAGGCACACGCTGTTCCGTGAGGCAATCAGAAGGGAGGAGAAATGGAAGAGGAAGTACCTTAAATACCCATGAGTTTACAAAAGTTGTTTAAAGACCCAGAAGACCCAGCAGAATGCGGAAAACTTGACCTCAAGAGCCCACTTCCCTCCAGTTGAATTTTACAGTGGCTGCTTTCTTTAGGACCACACTTAATCCCCTGCTGACTCCTGTGTATCCCAAGAGGCAGAGTTAACACATGTCTGGTGAGGTCTGAGGAGGACAGAGATTTCTATGTTGTACCAGGCTGAAGAGATTGGCCATGTCAAGGTTTGAGGAAAATAAATCACTTCCTCTTTTATAATTTTCAGGCACATACATCAGTCCATTGTAACAGATGCAATCTCTCATAACAACGGGACTTACATTTCTTTTCTCCCTGTAATCACAATAGGAGGCCAATCGAAACAGATTGTACCGCACAGAACAAAGCAATATATCTGCATCCCTTCCCTGAAGTCATCATTACAGATATCACTCCCTGCATCTGTGAGGGACTTCCACTCGTACTTGGCTAGTTAATAGTCTACATTCACTTCAAGCCATCTGATTGGTCTGAACAACTTTAATGATTCTAACAAAGATGAAGATATTAAACATAGAGCTCATTATTAGTCAGAAGTCTGCCATGTTCCCTGCTATATAATTAACTCCTTTCATTGAACACATTTAAAATAGCATCAATGAAGAATATTTAATTACCTCCCTCCAGAAGTAGGTCCCGACTCAGAATCAGTAGCCAGTTTCACAATGAGGTCCAATTTAAATTGTTCTTAAAATAATGTTTCTGCTAACTATAGAGGCGACTAAGTCCAGGCAATTTAAATCTAGGGAATAGAAACGATATGACACAACTGGAAGAAAAACATCTTTAGCCTGTCATTTCTTACAAAACGGGTGAAGCATTTTTAATGGTAGCATATTTTCCCGAGGAATTTAAAGTACGTGGCCAAGGTTACGAGGAAAAAAATAAAATAAAACTGTAGTGATGGGGGGAAAGTTCTATATGTATATTTGTGATCAGGATGTATTGTATCAATAGTAAAATATGTAAGAGACTGGGTTTCTACACCAGTCTGACCTTGGGATTGTTCATAATCCAGCTACCATAAAGTGAAAATATGAGAATGAAAGTCACAAAAGTGACAACGAAGATAATGCTTCAATTATGCCTCCAGGGCTGAAGGGACAGAGCACAGGTGATTCAATTAGGTGTCCTTGTTCCCTGCTCATGCAATCTCATTCGGTGAACCCAGCACCTGTTTTATATAGCATGATGCTGTTGATTGCCGTGGCCTTTGGGAAGGCATTGCTGAAACGGAAATATCCAAAAGGAAGAATGGCCAGCCTAAGATTAGCATAAGATGATGACAGGCCATACCACTTGTTTGCCGTTCTGACTGCAAGAACATTTTGTGATTATTTCCGCAAAAAAGCGGAATCATTTAAAACTCTTCTTCATTTTCCTCTTCATAATCACCATCATGGTACCATCCCTGCCGCCAGACCTGTAGAGAGTTCCAACTATGGACAAGACATCAAAGTAGCCTTCTACTGCAGTGGACAGCTGTTTCGGCCTGCTCAGTGCCTGGGGGGTTTTGGGGGGCAGGGAGGAAGGCAATTACATCTCCTTTTCATTATTCATAGACTCATAAAACTTTGAAAAGGCAGCTTTTTTCTTCCTCCCTAAGGATCAGTACATGACCCAACACCTTTGAGGCTTCCCCAGACTATTTCAAGAATGGGAGAGAAAATAGCTAACGTCCATGCATTCTAGCAGCAGTGGCCTGGGAAGGTTATTTCCTGTTACCTAGACCTGTCAAGATTACCTGATTCTTTTTGGTAACCTTGCCTTCAGTCATCTCTTTGATTCTGTGAGCTACTCAAAAAGCCTTTTAATAAATTTCTAGACTACTTAAGCTAGTCTAAGCCAGGTTCTGTTGCTTGCAACCAAAGAGTCTGAACTGATGCAGAGCTGGGGTATTTGAGGAGGCACACTTTATGGTCTTTTCCCTAAAGGAGCTGATGACCCAGTTGGCTAGAAGGACAAAGGCACCAAAAGGATAAACGGCATTATGAGGCATCCAGTGCTAAGTGACAGGTAATGGGACCAGTTTGAGAATGGAGGACAGTGACCGCAGGCAACACAGAAGGGGATCCCCAGTATCACAGGTCATCTTAACGAAATGCAGAGAGCAGCTGTGGAAGCTATATAACCAAAGAGTCCTTACTATTGCCCACTCTCATTCATGAGTTTAACAATTCACATTTCCTTGAAGTTTCAGATGGAGAACCTATAAAAGATGGCAAAAGCTTTCTCTCAGGATGCCTGTTAAAAGCAGCATGATTGCACAGAAAATCAAGTAGAGAGAGAACATAGGGCACACCTAACGTCAGCATTTTTGGCTGCACCTACTCCAAACAAGAAAAAGTCAACTAGTGCCAGGACTGTCACGCTATTTCCCTGGAAAATCATGTCCTTTAAAGGGAGGGGGAAAAAAAGAAAAGCAAAGTGAAACAAGCAGTCGCCCAGTGCTAGCATATCCACATGTCCACGCACACAGACCCACACGTCCCACCACGCCAACAAAGCCCTTCAGACTGTACACAAGAGCACAGCCCTGCAGGCAACCACAGTCTGATGGAGAGACAGTACAGTTCTGTATATCAGTTAGAAAAGTGCTCATTTTCCACTGTTCATCTTTTTGTCACCCAGCTAGGGAAAGACGGGAGAGGGAGGCCCTGGTCCATGGAGGTTGGATAACCTTAACTGTCAGTCTCGCCTGGCAGGTGGGGCTGGTGATATTTATTTGGATCTAGGGCCACACAGCCTTCTCTCCAGTCAAATGTCTAACACATAAATAGATGTAAAGTAGAGCAATCCTTCAATATTTTATATCCATTTACCCAAAAAAAAGATCAAGAATATTATTGCAATGATCAATTTCAAAATCAGTAATAATTCACTAGTAGGTCCAAGGTGTGGCTTCAAACTCTGCTACTTTATGAAGCAAATACTTGTGAGAGCAGAGAAAACTAATGTTCAGTGTAATGTTGTAACATGCTTCCCATGACCACATGAAACAACACCTTCAGTCTGAATGTCCGCGATAGCCTCCTGAGCCTGCCTTCTTCCACTTTGCCCCTTTATAGTACCATTGGCACCCAGCTGACAGGGTAATTCTTTAAAAAGGTAAATAAGATTATATTAGACCCAAAGTCCTTTTGTTTGCCTACGAGGCCATATACAATACGGTCCTGGGCACCTCATTTTCCTCCCTGTACTGTTAGTGCACTGCGTTCTAGCCACTGTCTATTTGCTGTTTCTCAAGTAAGCCGAGTGCATCCCTGTTTCGGGGTGATTACAACATCTATTCCCTCGGCCTAGAATGTTCTTCCTAGATATTCCTATGGCTCGTTGCTTCTCGTCATTCAGACACCTGCTTCCATGTCACCTCCAAAGAGAAGCCTGTACTGACCCTTCCATCCACATGGCATCCCCCACACATCGCGCATGCCCTCACCCTACTTTTTCTTCATAGAAATCACACCCCTTGAAGGTATATACTTATTTCCTGATGGATTTCATGTCTTTATCCCTGACTAGAATGCCATTTCCCTTAAGGCAAGGACTTTGCATTTCATGCCCCATGGTGTCTAGGACAGAGTAGGCAGTCAATGCAATTAATATCTAGGGAGGGAGGGAGGGAGTGAAGGAGGAAGGTAGGAAGGAAGGATGGAAGGAAGAAAGGAACTATTTTACAATAGCATGCTACTTTCTTCTTTTTTATTTTTAAATCTTCACAAAGGACATTTTTCCATTTTTGTTCAGATAGAGTGGGAAGGAGAGAGAGGGAGAGAGAGAGAAACATCAATGTGAAAGAGACACATTGACTGGTTGCCTCCCACACGACCCCGACCAGGGCCGGGGATGAACTGCAACCGAAGTATGTGCCCTTGACCAAAATCGAACCCTTGACTCATCAGTCCACGGGCCGACACTCTAACTGCTGAGCCAAACCGGCCAGGGCTGTATAGCATGCTACTTTCCAGTTTATACATATATATTTTTCAATTATTACCTAAAACAATCCTAGAAGCATAGCCTTTAGGGCTTAAGATGGGCATACAGCATTTTTCGTATTTTTTTTTTTTAGAGATACAGCAAGTTAAAGAGACCAGTTCACATCTTCCTAGCTCTTAAATTTCCTGCCAGCATTGAACTCCAGAATAAGACTCGTGCTGCACGAGGACATCTGCAAATGCCTGAGAGCATCAGGGTATGAGGGCCAGCTGAGGTGTGGACTTCTCCCTGAGAACCACTAAGGATGTTTCTCTAACAATTTTGGCATCAAGAATAGACAGGAGAAAGCTGAAAAGGACCAGAGGGCCTAGAAGAAAATGAATGGGAATCTCTCCTCTACCCCCTCCTGGGCTCCACTCCTTCATTCCTACTGGGCCATAAACTACTGCCTGAGGACTCATTATCCAGCCTTCTGAGGCTCCTCGCTCGTGATAGGAAGGACTCCACCCACTACATCATCTTAATCAGCAACTTAGAAAACAGTGTCACATAAAACAGCAGCAGACCTGAAAAAGTGCAGTAATTGCAATAGAGCTGCTAACTAAACATTCAGCTCTACTCCTGCATAATTAAGAAGGTGGTTTACGACAGGCATTTGTGGCATTTAAAACATTAAGAGGAAAAGTAGCAGAACGTGCCACACCGGGGGCCTTGCAGTTGCTGAATGGTGAGATGCGGAGAGAAAGGAGGCTAAACTCCCCCCACAAAGTCTCTTCTTGCTAGAGTCTCTTTCTTCCCTCCAGTGTTTTTTCTTTCTTTCCCCTACGGCAAAAAAAAAGAAGGAAAAAAAAAACGAGTAGCTGAGGGAATAATTTAGCAACCAGGCTTTTGCAAAGGTAGCTGCTGTGTGCTTAAATTACCAGAGAAATGCTTTCAATTGCACCCCTTTAGAATAAAAACACTGCATGGTATTTTCCCAGGGTTGGAGCTTTGCACACAGCAGGAGGGTGCAGACTAGTGTTGGGAAAGCAAGAAGGGGCTGAGCGGGTGAGCGAAGGACAGCTGGTAAGGACAAAACTCTATCTTCTTTGGGATGCCATGTTAGAGAACAGAGGAAAGGTTGGCCGTTACAGATGCAAGAAAGGCACCCTACTTAGACCCCCCAAGAAGTTCTTCTGGCAAAACAAATACTTCTCCTAGTCAGCAAACAGTGAGCGAGCCCCTACTACGTGCCCGACACTAGGCAGGATGCTGTGAACATGGAAATAAATAAGAAACCAACTCTGCACTTACAAGGACCTCCGAGTCTATCAAGGGAGGCAGCCCAAATAATTAAAACCAGTGTGGATTTGTAACCAAGTGGTGAGAAAGCCCAGGGGACAGAATGCTTGAGTCTGTTTAGAGAAAGCTTCCCGGAACACAGCAGGCATTCATATAATGTCTCTGAAATGAGAGAATCAATAAAACAATAGACCAATCAAATAGTTTGTGAGGGAGGTGCCATTGGAGTCTGGTCCTGGAGGAGGAATGGACGTCCCCTGGACACTCTCAGCGGAGGAAAGGTGTGTGAGCCAGACCGTGCACGGCTTGCTGAGGGGCCAGGAAGAGCTGGGTGTGGGCTGGAGCCACTGGTACAAACTGGTGAGTGGCAGGGAATGAGGCTGGTACATGAAAGGCCACTCCAACGTCTAAGTTGAAATTTAGTATGACCAAGACTGCAAAGAAAACTAAAATCAAAGACAAGCAAACCAGTGAGAACCCTTTCGTTAGAGAAGAGGCAGAGGCGAAGAGTACTAGAATTGAGGTCACCTTCAGCAAGGCAGTTCCGAGAGAGGATGACTCTGTGTCAGTAACGCATGCCCACCCATGTGGAGTAAACACAGTTGAAGGCAGCGGTGCGAATAGGTAACACAACTAAAACCATGTGTCACTAAAATATGCACAGGCTCCCCCATCTAACCAGCGCATCTCCTTGTCTGAGCGTCTGCTTGGATGCAATATAGTCAACATGTCTCAACAGGACAATGGCAAACAATTCAACTTGTAGTTTTCTCTCTCTCGCTCTCTCTCTCTATCACACACACACACACACACAGCAAAGCAAAAGCCTTAAAAAGCAGAAGAAAACATTATTGGCGATGTTTGTACCCCTTGGGCAAGGGGACATATGTTCTTTGATATGCCTTAATAGAGAACCAGACAGGACAAGAGATATAGACCAGGACTCTGATAGTGTGAAAATCATTCTTGCAAAGGCACTTAAATCACAGTTTTAGCACCTCCTAAATCTTGAGGATAGTGGGAAATCAAAGGCGGCTGTCCTGCAAACGGCCGTGCGTTTTTCCCATTCAGGGCTGCCTAGAAAGAAAATTTCTAGAGCATTTTTTAAAGTTGAAATTTGAGGGTATTGGTTGTAAGAGTAACCACAGAACATTTGAGGTAGACCTTTCTAAATCAACTGGTCCAGCTTGCTGTAGGTTTTTCTCAGTCTAAAAGCAGCCAAACCAGGGCCTCTGAACCTCAGCATTTCACTGACCTACAGAACAAGGAACTCAGTTGCGGACGATGAGCCAGATGGTCGTGTGTAAGCAAGTCCATGGACAGGTGAGGAATACAAACAGCCTGTCTACCCCGTGCAAAGGCATAGGGCCATGGTTCAGTGCATTCTGAATGCACATCTGTAGACAAGAATGATAAAAGCGAAATCTCACCTACATTTCCCCATGTAGACAAAATATTTGCTAATATACAGCTTAATGCACGGCAATCCAAGCTATTCCAGGGAACACCTCATGCAGGCTGCTATGTTTGTGACTCACAACATCGGTGATATTTCGATAGCCGTGGCACTGCCCTTGTCAGCCTAAAAGGCATCTTGGAAGAGCACAGTCAGCCAGCCACACCAGGTGAGGCAGAGCTGACTGTGTTTTGGGGAACAGACCAGGACACCATACTTACTTAGCCAAAAGCAAAATGCAGTTCTCTAAACAAGTCTTCATCTGAACCATCAGACTACACTGGCATCTGACTCATCTGAAAACGAAGGGGCAGTTACATTATAAACGTGACTTATTTCATATCATATTTTATTTCACTCTAACTTACCTGTGGCCAAACACGGGTTTCTTAATCTTTCCAGAAAAGGTTAAACAGGAAGGTGAAATATCAACTTCGCTAGAAAACCAGAAAGAGCTACCTCAAGGCATAGAGGTCATTAAGGTGCGAGAACTATGTTCCTTTCCTTTCTCCTCTCAATGCTTTTCCACTGGAGATTGCATCGACTGTCACTGGTTGGGTTCTCCTTTCTGGGAGGCTGAACCCCACATCTTTACTACTTTTCATCAAGGCCACTGGCACACTGACAAGCCCTGCTGGCATCAAGTAAACTCAACAACCCGACACCAACTCGAACAGCCCAAAATTCAGTAACCGCCTAACACAGGCCACCTGCCTATCCCTGTTGATGGTTATTTTAGCAAACTAGAGATGCACACAATGTAAGTCCGTGGAATGAATGGAGCATCCATTGTGCAGCCTTTAAACCTTGGAGTTTTTGTTCCTTCTTTTCTTCTTGTGTTCCCCACATCCAATTACACACCACATCCTGGTGCCTCTTCATTTAAAGTTCCTCTCAAGCCGATTCTTCCGCCAGGGCGCCCCTTTCTTACTTCTCCCCTGTGTACCACCTCCTGCTGGATGTCCACGCAGCTTCCTGGCGAGGCTACGTGCTGCCAGATTCAGCCTTCCTATCTCTCTGACACACCTCCATAATAATGTACTGGAAACCTCCTTTGATCATCTTCATTGAATGTCCATGAAGTAGAGGACTGGTTCAAACAGTCTGACCTGGCCCCTCAGAATTGGGTTCCCTCTGACCTTCCCAGACTGACCTCCCTCTGGGTAAGCAGTTCTCAAATAGATCTTATACGTTCTCCCCTCCACATTCGTACCTAACTAGAGATCAGCAAACCATGGACAACAGCCAAACCCTGGCCACCAACTGTTTTGATGGATAAAGTTTTATTGGAACACAGCCA
Organism: Tadarida brasiliensis; assembly: GCA_030848825.1. NCBI lineage: Eukaryota > Metazoa > Chordata > Mammalia > Chiroptera > Molossidae > Tadarida > Tadarida brasiliensis. Next base: position 224,758,164 of record CM061257.1, on the reverse strand, counting down.
CACCAATTTGTTTACATATCGTTTTTGGCTGCTTCGTGTTACAACAGTTGAATTGTTGAGACAGAGGCCATGTGGCTTGCAAAGCCCAGGGCGAGTGTCATGGGTCTGCAACCTGTATTGTCACCCAGTGCCCCACACAACCTGTGCTTGGTTTAATGTTCTGTCCCCATCTTGAAATTCTTGATAATAATTTTATCTTTGAAATTGTATTTTAAAGTGAAGTCTAATGAGACAATTAAACATGTACAAGAACAAAAGAGACACACACAATATGCATGTTCACTGTTTCTTGCCTTACCATTCCCAAGTAGCATTCGCAATGCCCCTGAAGCCCAGGATTCTGGTAGGCAGACCTACGATGCATGCTCAATGAGACTCAAAGTGAGTACAAAGCCAAGTGTGTAGCACCTACTACGGAGTAAGCCAGGATACTGACAGCCCTCAGAGGGCACACTTTCAGTTGGAATCAAAAACTTGCTTCAAACACAGAAATAAAACCACGGCATTCTAAGAGGCACAGATGACCACTGAACGCCATCCTATCCCTTCCTGCTCACAAAGCTTCTGTGAACCGATCGACCCCCTGAGACAAAAATTATGACAAAGAGGGGAAGGGAAGATAAGCAACCCATAGCTTCTTTCCTTTTCAGTCTTTCCTTACCTATTGGTAAGCCAAAGGTATAGAGTGTTCATAACATATGTGTGTATCAAGAAGGGAAATCAGCCCTGGCTGGTGTTGCTCAGTGGTTAGAGCATTGGCCTGCACATCTAAGGGCAGGTACCTGGGTTACAGGTCCAATCCCAGGCCCCGGTTGGGACTCATGCGGGAAGCAACCAATCAATGTGGCTCTCTCACATCAATGTTTCTCTCTCTCCCCCTCTCCCTCTCCCTTCCACTCTCTCTAAAAATCACTGGAAAAATATCCTCAGGTGAGGATTAACAAAAAAATAGTGAAATAAAAACAGTTGATCCCTGGCCTGTTTGGCTCAGCGGTTAGAGCGTCGGCCTGCGGTCCAGAGAGACCCGGGTTCGGTTCCCGCTAAGGGCACGTATCTCGGTTGCAGTTTGTCCCCGGCCCCGGTTGGGTCGTGCGGGAGGCAGCCACTCGATGTGTCCCTTTCGCATCGATGTTTCTCTCTCTCTCTCTCATCCTCTCTCTCCCTCCTACTCTATCTGAACAAAAAATGGAAGAATGTCCTTGGGTGAGGATAAAAAAAAAACAAAAACAAACAGTTGAGCTGATCTCTGTAATATTCCCACTCTTCTGGTAAAAACAAAATAAATATGCACCACATGAGATATGAAATAGGAACTGTTTCCCGTTTCGATGATTCTGAATTCTGAGTTAAAAATTCCTGTGCTTTCATTTATTGGCATTATACAATTTAAGGATGGATGGCAAAGTTCACACTAATAATTTTAAATGTACGTTTTTCTCTACTTAGAATGACATTAAATAGCAAATATAAAAGGCCACGCCTAGTGGAAAGAGTGAGGCCATGGAAGAAGGGGAAAGCTTTAAATTTTACCTTCAGAGGCACCTGATTGTGGCGTCAGCATAGGGAGCCCACATTTCCATTTTGCACTATGTCTTCAAATTCAGTAATCGGCCCTGAGAACGCCTCAGATATTTGTTGTCTGAAAATGTCTTGCCATTGGTATGTGCTTACCTGAGTGGTGGGCATTACCACCTCCTGTCCATTCTTCAGGTCTCAACCTAACTGCAGATCCCTCCCAAAATCTTTTTACAGTCACCACTGGTGCTACAGTGACTTACAGTGTTGTTGTTGTTTTTTTTTTTATCCTCGCCCAAGGATATTTTTCCATTTATCTTCAGATAGAGTGGGAGGGAGGGAGAGAGAGAGAGAAACATCGATGTGAGAGAGACACATCGACTGGTTGCCTCCTGCCTGGCCCCGACCAGGGCGGGGGATGAACCACAACTGAGGCACTTGCCGTTGACTGGAATTGAACCCATGACTCATTGGTCTGAGGGCCGATGCTCCAACTGCTGAGCCAAACCGGCCAGGGCTCTCTTACAAGTGTTATTTGTGCATTTCACTCAAGAGTGAAGCACGCTCATCTCGTGATACCTACTGTTGCTTCTGCGAGTAATAAAACACTTTTAATTATTTATCTTTTCTGATTATTTCTGTCATTAAGTTATAAGCCATTCGAGAATAGCAACCAAAAACAGGGAAAACATATAACAAGAAAAATTATGTCACTGCTCTTGGAATAAAATCAAAGGCATGGTCAACAAAGGTTTTCCTTACCTGTACAGCCGTGAACTCATTGTGTGGGCAGCCACAGTGCTGTCTACAGTCTGTGGCAATCACATAAAGTACTCACAGGAGCCCCTGCCCTCGAACAGGTAAGGACCACAGACATGTTCACACAATATGGTAGCACAAGGTACATGGGGTTAATGTAAGAGGCGCAGGATAGAGTACTATGGGAATCAAAGGGCCTCAACTGGGATGGGGTAGGGAAGACTTCATGAAACAGAGATGGCATCTGACCTGAGCTGAGAGGGAGGGTTGGGGTTGGATCTTAGCTGTGGGAGGAACAGTGTCAGTGGAGGAAATGGGACGAGCAAAAGCGTAGGAGTTGGGATGTGTGTTTGTGTGAGACTGCACGCATTCCAGCGGGCCTTCCCCTTGCTGTCCCAACCACTGCTGTGGGAGTACCGAGACTCACGCTCCAGACGGCATGTGTAAGGGTGTCCGTAAGGGGGACAGGGGCTACGAAGGCTTGAATTCTCATCCCTTCATTTCTGATACTTAAATGAAGAGTCGATATAGCATTACAAGGCAAAGATGAGAATCTGTTTATGAGTCTATGCCCAGGAGCTCCAAGCAGAATAATAGGTTCTTCCAAACTACAGTTCTGCTGGGGGTTCTGCAAGTGCAGTGATATGTCCTCTGGGCATAAGGAGCCCTGTGAGAAATATCAAGAAAAAGGCCATTCAGCGTATAATGCTGCTTCCCCTAAGCTGTCACTCTGGGACACTGGGTGTGGGAAGTAAGAGGGAGGGAGGGAGGGAGGGAGGAAGGCAGGGAGGGAGGGAAGGAGGAAGGCAGGAAGGCAGGAAGGCAGGAAGGCAGGAAGGCAGGAAGGCAGGAAGGAAGGAAGGAAGGAAGGAAGGAAGGAAGGAAGGAAGGAAGGAAGGAAGGAAGGAAGGAAGCAGAGAGGGAGGGAGGGGGGAAGGAAAGATGGAAGGAGGGAGGGAGGGAGAGAAGGAGGGAGGAGCGGGGGGAGGGAAAGCAAGGGGAAGTTACCTCTAACTCTCTATTTCCAGATAAGAGACTGAATACCTTTTTGCTGCTTTTTTGAGAAAGGGGTCTCCTATTTGCATGATGAGGGAGGACGGTGGGGACCAGGGGAGTGGTGGGTGGGGCTCAGGAGACAGGGCAGTCAGAGAGAGAACCTGGTTGGAATTCATGCAAAACATGTTAAACCTATGCAGGGCATTAAAAACAATTACTTTTTAAATGTTCTCTTCAAAGCCTCTGCCCATGGGAAAAACTAAAGTGACACACACGCAGGTAAACAGGTGCCATCTGGCAGACGTCTCTACCTGGCTGCCAGCACAGCCAGAGTTGTATCTGAAGGCAAACACGGCTGTTTGAGGCTCCTTTCAAACAGGAGTTTCTGGGCACCTGGAGTAAGGATGGGAATGAAAGAGACAGAAATGGACCAAGGTCCATTATTTTTCTTTTTGTTCCAACCTGTTCTGTCCTGAGGAAGGAAGAAAGGTTTTCTGTGTCTTAAACCTGAAGGAACAAGTAGGCTGTAAGACGAAGGGTACTGTGGTATAGCACCAGGGTAAAGCCCTGGGAGTCCGATGTCCCTGGATTCAGACTTGAACAAGTTCATAATTTTTTCAGGCCTTGCTTTCCTTCCTGTATAATGGGGATAGAATACCTATACTGATAACATTGTCGTGGGGGTTAAACAATAATATAGAGTCATAATCTTGCCCAGTGCCAGGCAGATTGCTGGCACCCTATAAGCAGTACTGTTAATGTGATTTAGGGATATGGACCAGGGACTCATTTATGCATTGGGGTCTTTGAGGAGGAAAAAAAATGTGATCCAGCACCCTGTGGCCTCTGCCATCCATCTGAAATACATTATCATCACTTCCAAGTCTTAAATTATGCAAAACACATCCCTGTGGTGCAAATACGAAGCCAATGGTAATGATGTCACTTTGGCAAAGCATGTAAATATCAATGCAAATGGACAGCACTTGGAAAGGCAGCCGCTTTTATCTCATCACTGCAGCAAGCCTCTCCAGCAGATCTAGACGTCAACACCACAGTGGGAGCGGACACACGCAGACCTTCTCTCTGCCACTCCAGCAAGGCAGCCCTCTTCTCTTTTGGAGGGAGAGGAGCTACCGTGCCTCTCAGACAGAAGCTGTATTTCACAACAGCCCTGCCCTCTCCCTGACAAGTTAGCCGTCCTGCACGCGGCAAGTCAGAGTGTGAACTTAGCGCATATGCAAAATGCCACTCGAAGTGGCAGGAAGCTCACAGAGCGGCGTGCTGATTCGTGGCAACAGCTTGGGGGAATGGCTGACAGCTGCAATCTGGACAAGAAGAGAGGGAGACCTTCTTGAACATGCACATGGGCTCACACACACACACACACACACACACACACACACACATTCACTTGGGGCAAACATTCTTACAATGTCTGCTTACAGAGCACTGCACAAAGCAAGACACATTGAAAATAGTGATTAGGGTACTACATGACTGTGGGGACCAGCAAGTAATTTAAAGATCTGAGACTTGACTCTTCTGTTTAAACACAGTTACAGACGTTGTCCGCCACTGTGTGCTATGATTTTTACCATCTACCATTATGATGCCCAGGTCCCCAAACAGGAAACAGCAACGTCCCTCCTCAAGCAGAGGTAAAGCAGGAAGGTGCCCCGTGAGGCGAGGGGAGCCTTCCGTCACCTTGTCGTGGCCGGCATGGCACACGGTTTGCTCTCAGCTTCCCAGCCTCGGTGCGGTGCCCTAGGTCAACGCTTCTCATTTTCTTTGAAATCAGAACTCCGGGGCCAGGATGTCAGAGCTCTCCAAGAGGTTAAGTAAATGCCATGAGTTCAAAGAGGGAGGAAAGCAATAAAGTAGAGTATTCTAATGTTTCAGCAGAAAACAAAAAGGAGAAAGAGAGGGAAGTGAAGCAGGGCCAGAGAGTGGGGCACAGATGATGGAAATAAGAACTCAGAGAGAAATGTGTACAGACCAACACAGGCTTATGTCCCCATGAATAATTCAGGACCCACCCTGCACTGACTTGCTGAGACAGGGAGGGCACCTGGAACTTTCAGAGCACAAAGACCTGTGACAACTCCTAGGAGAATCTTCAGGGCAAATTTTTTTTTTCATCAGGCACACACATGCACACACAAATGCACACATACATATATATAATTCACACATACATATGATGTACATATACATCCTGATACAAGAAAGTGTATATGTTCCAAGGATTATACAGGCTAGATTAGATGTTAGAAAATTCTACCCAGAAACCCACAGATGTTCTCTTTTTCAGAAAAGATGATTTTTTTCTGACTTTATTCCCTCTACCCATCCCAAACCCAGTGGCTCACACTCCAATATTCCCAACCAAATTATCCCCAGTCGTTTCTCCAACTCCAACGTCCTGACACCTCATTACTCATCCCCGAACCCAGTGTACCTCCTAGAATTGTCTCCGCTCCCATCCCTGAGAAGCCTAGTAACACCAACAAGAAATCACAAGCCTCTTTATTTGCTCCACAAATGTAGGGTGTATCGCTGGATACACCTGGAGCCTCTGTGCCAATACTATTTATCTAACTGAACTCATTATTTTCCTGCAAATCTCTTTCTCCTCCTGATTAAGTGGCATTCGGAATTCTTTAGGTAGGAGTTCTTGCTTCCCTGAAATTGAGTATAAAATCTCCGTGTGCATATATATGTGCGTGTGTGTTTAGTTCCATGTCTTTTATCTGATTTTCAAAAGAGGGTAAAGAGCTTCCATCCAGTTACAAATCTAAAATGTTGGAGCGTCGTTGCATTCTCTAGCCTGTGCTGTCTGGTTCCGTCCCAGTTCATTCACCAACGTCATAGCGTCCCTGGCCGAGCCCTAAGGGCAAACACAGCGAGGACCTCACGCCTGAGCTGAGATTGGGCTCTTGGTTTGCTTTGAGAAATTCTTAGTTCTGAGCCATCAAACCTCCCCACTCTTGGTGCTTAACAAATATTTTTTACATTAACCAGCCATACATCAATAATGTACATAAATAATGTTTCACTCTTACTCTATCCCCGAAACAAACACCTCCATATGCAAGTACTTCTTAGGGAGTGGGTCATCCTATTATTAGAATTATTGTACGTAAAATATTAATGATAATGTAACCTCCTAAGAATAGTGCCGTGTACGTCTAGACTAATATTCCATGCCTCGTTAGCTCTGTCTTAGTTCGAACTGTTAGAAAGAGTTTCCTTACATTGAATACTTCTTTCTACTTCTAAGCATGGACTCCATTGCTTTCCACTAAAACTATACTGATCACAAGTAAGTCCTCCTTTGATATCATCATTCAGCATGTGTATTGCAACAGCTGCTTTGTCCCTCATCACCCCACCCTCACGCTGCACACCTGAGCTTTCTACAGTCCTTTAACTGTCATCTACATGACAGGTTCAAGACCCGTACCTTCAGGTTTTCTTCCTCAGATCACGATCCAGTTTGGGAATGCAGTGTGGGGTGTGTGACTATAAGACCCTTTATGTGGTCTAACCAGCACTGTGTACAATAGAATTACAGCCGATGATCTCCATTGAGTTTGTGGTCAGCTAAAATCCCAGGGCCTGCTTAACATGAATTTCTGTCACAATAAGTCTCCCCAAAACTAATTGTGCTTTTTGGAGGGTAGGTAAGGGGAAGGGGGAGGGAGGGAGGGAGGGAGGGAGGGGACGAGAGAGAGAGAGAGAGAGAGAGAGAGAGAGAGAGAAGCATCAATGTGAGAGAGACACATCGATTGGTTGCCTCCTGCACCACCCTGACCAGGACTGGGGACTGAACGACAACCGAGGTACATGCCCTTGACTGGAATCGAACCTGTGACTCTTTGGTTCACAGGCTGACACTCTAACCCCTGAGTCAAACTGGCCAGGGCCTAATTGCACTTTTTCATTAGTTTATTTTAATGTAAGAATGACATTAGAATAAAAAAGAACTAAACTTTATACTAGACAGTATTTTCAAGCTACATGACCTAAACAAATTAAGTTAATATATTTTATTTTCAGTTTTCCCATTTGGAAAAAAAAAATAATTTCCTACCTAAATTATTTAAAAAGAAATTAAGAGATATAAAATACCTGACATGGAAAAGGTATTCAAGAAATGATGGTTCCCTGTTCATTTCACTTCATCGTTCCATATTATCAAGCAACTTTTTTGATCTGGTATCTGTGCCATCTGTAAATTTATTTGGTTAAACGTGTTCATTCAATGCCCTCCTGTAAGTTGGGTACATCGATAGAGGATGGGCCAGGACCAAGGACAGCGTTCAAAGGCTTCTAATAAAAATGCTGCCAAAGCTAGTGGTGTTAAAAGACTGCATGAACAAAACACTGATTTATTTACCTCCTTGTGAGTTTACTCATTACTGAACTATACAAATGAGCAGTTACCTAGAATGCGGGAAAGGTGATGTCACATATTATTGCTTAAAATCATGCATTACATGAATTAACATTAAGTTGTGATGCACTAAGGAAAATCATTCTACAATTATTCCCAGAAATTACCTTCCATATGTTTACCATATATATGCATACACAAACATATGTGTATATGTGTTTACCGTGTGTGTGTGTGTGTGTGTGTGTGTGTGTGTGTGTGTGTAAAACCTGTGAGATATTCCAGGCCACCTCCCAAATACCCAACAAAATCATTAAACTGATCTCAAGTACAGAAATGAAAACAAAACTTTTTCCCCAGGATTCTTAATACCATAGTGAAGAATAGAGTGTCCTTACTTTAAGAAATCTGATCACTGAAATCCAAGTTGTTCTGAAAAAATATATATATTTCATTAAACCATAAGTTGTACCACATAATGTGAATCACAACAATGGACAGAGAAAATAATTTTTAGCTAGGACTGGTTTTGAAATCTAACAACTCATTTTTTATCTTACTAAAAAAAGCATATAATGGTATTTTACTGGATCTTAGCCATATATAAATAGGACAGCGATATGGAGAACTCTAAAACTCAAAGAAAGGAAACATCTTTTTGATATGATGAGAAATAAAACAGATGTGATCTATGGAAAATTGCACTGTCATAAGAATCATCATTAACATGGATGAAATCACAAAATTACTCGGATACCATAGTTGGATACAAAAGTATAAAACATGCATATATTCTACAAATATGTATTGAATACCAATCAAGCACCAAGCACTGTGATAGGTATTGAAGTTCAAAAGTCAATCATGGTATCATTCTTGACATTAGCAGCCAGCTTAGTAAATGTTGAAGAAAAGAAGGGTGGGGTGCGGCCGAGAGGGGAGGGGAGGGGAGGGGAGGGGAGGGGAGGGGAGGGAAGGGGAGTGGAGGGGAGGGCAGGGAAGGGAAGGGAAAGAGAGGGGAGGGAAGGGGAGAGGAGGGGAGGGGAGGGGAGGGGAGGGGAGGGGAGGGGAGGGGAGGGGAGGGGAGAGGAGAGGAGAGGAGAGGAGAGGAGAGGAGAGGAGAGGAGAGGAGAGGAGAGGAGAGGAGAGAAGAGAAGAGAAGAGAAGAGAAGAGAAGAGAAGAGAAGAGAAGAGAAGAGAAGAGAAGAGAAGAGAAGAGAAGAGAAGAGAAGAGAGAAGAGAAGAGAAAAAAGAAAAAACTCCTGCTAATGTCAGGGTTTATCCACTCATCTATCACATTATATTGACTTTCCCAGGCATAGCCTGAAACTGTACAAAATAGGCACTCTTTACATGTTTATCATGATTTTGGTTATATAGGAAGAATTTAGAAGGTCTGTAATAACTATAATAGCTACAGCATCTTATGGACATGTTTTACCTCTTCTAAACTTGGTTTATGTATGAACAATACAAAGACTACACCAGCAACTGATGAGGCCCTGCCAGCCCAAACATTTTAGGATCAAATTATAGAATAAATTGAACATTCAGTGTACACTGTTCACTGCCTTTAGTCTACTGATAGCACTTCTTGTAAGAAAGAGTACATTGCGTATTTTCTTATGAGCACTTGCATGTCTAATGACCAGTGATTTATGCTTTCATAAATAGCATTTCATATACTTATTGAACATAGGAAATTGGAAAATTGTGGTATTTAATTAGACCTCTTGGGCAAACCACAATTTTCTATATATTTGTCAAACACCCAACTTTCAAATTTTATCAGAAGTGTTTGTTACAGTCTTTGCTTTAAGCAAAGCACAGGAAAGTATATACTAGGCAAGCTAAAGGAAGAGTACTTCACACATGAACATTTAAAGGCATATTTTAATGAAACAGAATCCTGCCAGGTCCGTAAGAACACCAGTTTCACGAAAAAGGACATCCGTTAGCAGAGTTGGTCAAGAAAGAATGTAATTCATGAAAGGGCAATGGTACTGCTAACAATTGCAATGAGGTCTATAAAAACGCATAACTGATTTGAGCCACAACTATAACCCTAAGCCTATCTAAAAACAATACACATAAGCCTAGCCAGTGTGGCTCAGTGGTTAAGCATTGACCCATGCACCAAGAGGTCGCCAGTCAGGACACATGCCCAGGTTGTGGGCCGGATCCCCAGTGGGGGGCATGCAGGAGGGGACCAGTCGATGTTCTCTCTCAGCGATATTTCTGTCTCTCTCTCCCTCTCTCTCTCTAAAATCAATAAAGAAAAAAAATTAAAAACAATACACATAAAATTAAAACATTGATAATGATTGCTCAAAAGGACTAAGCAAAGGCGGAGGGGGGACATCTGTAATACTGTAAACAACAAATAAATAAATAAATAAATAAATAAATAAATAAATAAATAAATAAAAACAAACAAACAAATAATAAACAGTCTGAGGTCTGTTCTAGGAAAGGCTGTATATCGCAAGTGGAATGGACTAGAAGACCACACTTCACACCTTTATACTCTGTCTTACCTGCTGGGACACCTTTTTTTCCTACCCATCCCTTTATTCCAAATATCCCAGATCCTACACAACATCAGGTCTGCTTCCACTCAGCAGTTTCTACTGCTATTAAAATGCTAATTGTTAATTTACTTCTCTTTCCAATAGCTCTCCCAGAGCCCGAGCTTTCCTTCATTGAATCAGTTTGTCCTGGGGATATGGCTAAACCTGCCTTTGATCAGTGTTCAGTCCTTCCAGATGCTCAGGGGTGTGTCGTTCAGTGGCTCTGAGAAAGTAATTAGAAAGAACGAAGAAGCGGAGTACTATCGCTCCTGCCAGCATGAGAAGTGACCAATCAGAATTCTCTGCCCCTCTTCCGTCTTCACAGACCAGGGAGCGTGCTAAGGAATGTAAACCTCGAACGTCTAGTGATAGTTTCAGTTGAACAAAGGGGTATGGATTGCAGGTCCAATAGAGTTTCTTCTATTATAATAGCAGCTCTTGCAGGAACAGCAATGTGATGTGGATGGAAATAGAGAAACATACACTCTGCGGTCTCTTAGCAGTTACCCCTAACCTTGTTCTAGCACATATTCCTAAGTAAGTATAAGAAAATATTATCTGGAAATCAACTATATAAGCTAGTCAAAAATAAAGTGAGCAGAGAAATAAATGCAGCCTCAATATTCAATGATTAGGGAACCATCAGAAGGGAAGGTCTGCTGAGAGGCTCAGGCTAACGTAAGTGGGAATAATGAGGCAAAAAATGAAGAAAAAAATGTAATATGAATATTAGAAAATGTTCCCTGGTGGGCAATAACATGAATATGAAAAAATAGTGATAGAAACCCAATAATGCACAATGATTATTCAAAATTGACCGCAAAGAATGTTCCACAGAAATAAATGAAACAGAGGCACCCAAGCTCATCTCTACTTCTAATTTCCTGGACTTACCTAATGAGGTGTTCTTAATAAATACAGTATGACTCAGCAACACTGAAACATGACAACAGCTCAAGAATGGCTCAAGGTGACAATTATCATGGCTTAGTTCCGGAAACTTGGAGATAGCACCAAATGAGAAAGAAGTATCTCAGTGGCATTTCAATAATAGCACATTGTGACGCCTTCCTGTAATGGGTTAAACTGTTTCACCCCTGACGCTTTGATTTTGGACATTCGTCCTCCAGAACTGTGACACAATCCGTTTCTGTTGTTTTAAGCCCCCTGGTTTGTGGTGCTTTGTTATTGCAGCCCTAGGAAATACACTTCCTAGTACCGAAAAACGTCCTAATTCCATCCAAACAATGGATGATGAAGACAAAATATCAACTCAGATTGAAACTTCCCACCCACATAATTCAGTATAGAGATAGAGAGACATAGGAAAGGAAAGAGATTATGTAAAAATAAGAGTCCAGTACAGTAGAACAGAGTTACCTGTGGAGTCCCTGGTGAAGTCTGCATCTTAAAATTATCAACATGCAAGGCCAATATCGATTGACAGGCACTCATATTGCTATATCAATTATTAACATGTTAAAATACTTTCAGAAGTAGATGCCAAAATGTCGTTGCTTCAAACAACCACACACACACACACACACACACACACACAGTGATCATCCTGGCCCTTCTCCCTCTTTCCATAATTCAGCAACTAAAAGGACAATGCCTGTCTCAGCAGGGGACCCAAGCCAGAGTCAATTATGATTAACCACATGTCCTATTGTTTGTGCAATATTTTTAATATCACCTAGACCAATATGCCTAGCAGAGATTGGGTTTCTTGTTGGCTAAACTGTCTCCGCAGCTAACACCCATCAGGGGAGTCATAATGGAATCTCTATTCTATACAAATTCTTTTTCTCAGCGTCACCACCAAATGTTCATTTTGAGTCAAGGATGAGAGGCATTTTCAGGGTGTTAAAGGCCAGGGAATGTTTGCATCTTATTATTGCAATGTAGATTAATATAACTTTTTTCCAGGGTTCTCAGTTTTGTTCCTTCCTTAGAACACAGAGGATGGAAGGTAAAGAGAAACAAGAAGCACACTTTCCACCTTGCTATGGTCTGAAAGTTTGTGCCCCTCCAAAATTCATATGATGAAATCCTAATGCCCAGTGCAATCAAACTAGGAGGCGAACCTCTGGGAAATGCTTTGGCTATGGGAGTGAAGCCCTCATGAATGAGATGAGTGTTCTTATAAAAGAGCTCTCCAGCCTCTCCCATCATGTGAGGACACAGGAAGAACACACTGTCTATGAACCAGAAAGCAGGCTCTTACCAAACACTGAGTCTGCCAGCATCAAAACCCTGGAGTTCCCCCAGCCTCCAGAACTGTGAGAAATAAATGTCTGGTGTTTATAAACTACCAGTCTATTGTATTTTCTTACAGCAGCCTGAGCAGACTCAGACACACCTGATGCAAGAGTCCCTTTTTTTCAGCGCCCAAGTTAGGTTAGAGATTTATACCTAACAAAGCAATGGATTCAGCCTAATTAATTTTGATGTCTTATGATTTCATAGTGCTATTTACATGTGATATCATCTGGAAATGTGTTTCTTATTTAACCATCTCCCCAAAGGGCCATACCTAGCTCTACTGTCTTTCCAGTAACAAATAACGGCTCATATTAAGGAATAAAGTTTCATGTACCATTGAAATGTACTAAATCAATTGTTTTCAAAGGCATAACTTCCTTCTATTGCAGCTCGTTCTGGATGGGCTAAGACAGTGGATAGAGCTACCGAGAATACATTCAGGCTTGAATTCCTATATTGTTTTTTTACATGGAAGTGTACTAAGACCAGGAATATGACTAACCTAGTTAGTAATGAAAAGTACATAGCTGGTTTGGAGAAAAACCCGGTGCTACTTCTTCTAATACTACTCTCCACTGTACACTTTTGTTATCATCATAATTAGCTAGTTAATATTAATAAAGGAAAAAGAGCAAAGGGGAAGTCAGATTTTGTAAGCATGGCCATCCGGGCAGCGTCGCCTGGAAGCTACAGCTTCGTGCTCCCCAGGGAACCACCGGTCCATTCCCTGCATGTCACTGGGGGAAGGGATCAAACAAAGGGGGAGATGGGTGCATGCTCAGTGAAGTTGGGGTGATGCAGGGAAGTGTCTGCCTGTCAGTCTAGCCTGGGGTACAATGGGTTGGCTAGGGGGTGGACCCCATCAGAAGTACGGAAGCTCTCAGAAGGTTAATTGCTTAGTTTGACAAAGCTCCTGGTCAAAACCCCCGGACAAAGAATTCACTGTCTCTCGTTCTCCTGTTCTCTCTGCTCCGTGACCCACCCTGGCCCGTGTGTTTGCATGGTCTCTTTCCATAGCCATGTGGCCTTAAGCAGCCACATGGCCCAGGGCCATGCAGACCTCACATGCAATGGACTGCAGCTGGGAACACAAGCGAAGCTAGCCAGATGCTGGACCGGGGTGTGCTTTAATATGGAGCAGAAACTCTGGGCAGTGGCCTTAATTCTGCCCCTGCTAAAGCCACCGTGGTTGGACCTTTTCCATGGTGGTATGGACAGAGATAGGACCTTGGAGGGAACCCCCTTAATTCTATATCATCAGTAAAGCTTTCCATGAAACCTCATCCTCCCATGGTCGTCAGGCAAGCCCTTTCCTCATGGCACCCCAAGAACTCCACTTCCACTGGTAACACTTTGGCATTTAAGTTTTGCCCAATGATCAGACTATCTTTGTTTATAATTTTATTTTGATTTCTTTCCCACTTTACTTCTGGGAAGGGGCAGTGGTTTCCTTTTCTTTGTCACGAAGCCACATGTCAGGAGAGACTCTTTTAATCTTTTAAATAGTGTCTCCACGGAGACCCCCTTTTCTTTCTTGTAATAGAATGAAGCCTTGCTCCTGCATTTAGTGTAATATATAGTATACTTCACACACTTCGGATCTTAAAAGAATTATTCCCAAACACCTATCAAAGTTTACTTGAAAGGACTAATAACCATGTTGCTGTGAGGAGTTGTAAGCTTTCCCTATTTTAATAGGCATATTTTAAGCTTTAATGGACTGAATGGTCCTATTACAATAATTCTGGCTATTTCCTGTCATGTTTAGACAACTGGAATCAACAGAACATTACAGGATAAGAGAAGTACAATGAGGGAAATCAGATACATTAAGATCACCTGGGAGTTCCAACAGACCTCATGGGCTGCCAGGTTTCAAAGGAAAACTGGGCTGTGGTGTGGCCGCAGAGGATTCGGGCATGGTGCCGGCATGCAATGGCAGGTATCCTGGCAAAAGATTAGAAGGCGTCCCTGTGCTGATGAGGAACAAACACGGGCAACTGTACAACGGAGTGTATAATCTTAATAATTTGTGCTCTGCCACCTTCTTAATGATAACAACCTCTCTGATGACAGACAGAGTCCCTTTTGATTCCATCCTCTATCTAGCTCCAACCTGGCCCTCAGACCATCCCACAGGACATCAAATCTTCCTGGAACATCTGCAGAGCATCTAAGATAAAAGATAAGAAAGGTGAGTGAACCCTGTCTTCGAAATTATTCAAAACCCCTCTTCTTAGCGCTCAGTATATGCTCAAAAAGCAGGCAAATGTGTGTGGCCCTAGCCCTAGTTTCTGTAGGAGCACACCACACACAGATTTAACAGTTTCTAGTGAATTCACGCGAAGCCCTAGAGGAGCAGTCTAAATTGCAAACACTTTCAGGTATAGCACCCAACCCCTTCAAGTATAATGGGAAGCCAGACAGACAAGCAACCAGCAGTTAAGACTGGCTATGCAATAGCCTTGAGGATATACAGTAAAGAGAGGTTAAGAACTGAAAAATGAAACCTAAGTTATAGGTAAGAAAACATAAAAGCAAATCCCCAAGACAAGCAACCGCCAAAAACGGTATTATGAGCTTAACAG
The DNA here is from genome assembly GCA_030848825.1 of Tadarida brasiliensis. Lineage (NCBI taxonomy): Eukaryota > Metazoa > Chordata > Mammalia > Chiroptera > Molossidae > Tadarida > Tadarida brasiliensis. The sequence goes on along the minus strand of CM061257.1, from coordinate 224,743,072 downwards.
TGTCCCCCCAACACCCCCCCCAAATGTATGGAAGTGGGCAAAAGTAGGTTGTTAATAATAATAATAAATAATAATACAATAATTAAGATATAAATAATAATACAAGAATAAACTCTGTTCATGTACTCACAACTGTAAACCTCCTTTTGCCAACCCTGTATATGTTGAAATCTTAACCTCCAGTTCCTCAGGATGTGACTATATTTGGACATAGGATTTTTAAAGAGGTAATTCTATTAAAATTAAGTCAATAGGGTGGGTCCTAGTCCAATATGACTGGTGTCCTCATGAGAAACAGAGATCAGGACACAGGCATATACAGAGGGAAGACTGTGTGAAGACCAGGGAGAAGATGGTCATCTACAGAAGGAGAAGGGTCTCAGAAGAGACCAACCCTGCTGACACTTAATCTCAGAATTTTAACCTCTAGAATGGTGAGAAAATACATTTTTGTAGTTTTAGCCATTCAGTCTGTGATACTTTGGTATAGCAGCCCAAGCAAATTATTATAGATGGCTGATCCTAAAAAGATTGCTAGAAGAAAGAGCTGAGCTTCAGTTGAAGACTGAACGGATCTATGGGTAAAATAAAATTAGGACCAGACATTGCTAGAAGGTGGTAAAGAACTAAGGCTTCCTATCAACCACTAGCACTAACTGTTACTAAGCTTTAGAAATGTATCTTCCAGCCCCAGTCAGGCCTTCAGATGACTATAGCTGTAGCCCGTTTCTTGACTACAACATTGTGAGAGCCTGAGCCAGAACCTCCTGGCCAGGCCACACCTGGATTCCTGGCACAAAGGAACAGAATGAGTTAATAAATAGTGTTTTAAGCTGCTAAGTTTTGGGATAAATTGTTATGGAGCAATAGATAACTAACATATCTGATAAAATCAGAACAGATTCCAGGATTTTAAAGAGCAATGCCCAAGAGTGAAGCCTACAGTATAATCCAGTGGCTGAAGGCAGTGTGGATGCAGTAGAGCGTGGTGGCTAAAACCTCAGTCTCTGAAGTCAGGTGTATTGGATTCAGTTCCCAGCTCTGTCCCTTTATTGATTTGAGACCTAGAGCAACGTACTTAATTTTTTTTTCATTTATTGATTTTAGAGAGAGAGGAAGTGAGAGGGAGAGAAAGATAGAAACATCGATGAGAGAGAACATCGATTGACTGCCTCCTGCATGCCCCCCCCTGGGGATCGGGCCCACAACCTGGGCATGTGTCCAGACTGGGAATCGAACTGGCGACCTCTTGGTGCATGGGTCGATGCTCAACCACTGAGCCACATCGGCCAGACTTTATTTTATTTATTTTTTAACTTATTTAATTTTTTGAGACTCCGTTTCCTTATGAAAAAATGGAGATCATAATACCCATGCACAAGGAGAAATAAATTAGTCCTAGAGCCTGGTAAATTGTAAGCATTTGATACACAGTGCCTATTCTAATTAGGGAGGTAAACAAACTCTAAAAGCTGAACCCAGGTTGTTTACCACAATCAACTCCTTTCTGGAAGTAGAAAGAGTGGCCCCCACCTAGCCCTTCCCAAGTGACCCTTCTTAAGGAGACAGCTCTTAATAAGGGTCAGTTTAAAAAGGTTCACCCTATCTGGAAACTAAACATGCTGTCAAGTTTAATGAAGTCAATAATGGGGAAAACCGGAATGTGTTCATCAACCACAATCGCCACTGTGGTGAGGTCCGGCTCTCCCCAAGCCCTCGTCCTGAAGTGTTAATGGGAGGCGCAGAGAAGAGTCAAACAAGATGCTATCTTGCAGACCTGATGAGATTACAATTTGCAGACAACTGGGGCTTATCTCTGATGATAAACTAAGTGTTAGGGCTGAGAGGAAAGCGAGAAACCAGCCGCCTGGAGACCTTGGAAAGCAGTCAGCAGGGGATGTGAACGAGGGGCTCCAACTTCTGTGCAGATTAAATGAAGTTTCCCGATAAGATCATGGTGTTAATGAATAGCTATTAAAAACAGCCGAGCAAATAAATAACCTTGTATTAAAATTACATCTATCTATCTATCCCTCTGCCTGAATGTCTACCAAAGCATCAAGCATTATCTTTAAAGTCAAAGGCTCTATACTGGTGAGTATATCAGTGGGGGGAGGACCTATATTAAAATGGCATTTGCCTTTAAATATAAGAACAGAGGGTTGATGACTGCTGTGGAGCAAGTGCCCACTGTTTAGAGCAAAGGGCATGGAAGAGGCATGATAATAAAGAGTAAAAAGGAAAAGTTGTTGAAATGCGGAGGCTTCAACAAGGATGACTGCACTGTCCTCAGTGCAAATACACCGTCTGGTATGGCCATGGTGTCTTCTTTTTGATCCCCCGCCTATGGGCCAAATGCAATAGAGTCAATGGGTATCAATCCCTCTGGAAAGGATTTCAGCTGACCAGGCATCTCAGCTCTTCAAGCTCTGTGGCAATACCGAAATCTCTAGAGAAACAAAGAGCATCTTAGGGTCATCACACACAGATCATTCCAATGGCACAATCACGTCACACATTTTTGTCCAGCCTGGTGGCTATTACTAGAACACAACTATCTTTTCAGATTAAGGGACAAAAAAAGACATTGTTTTTGAACTTTCCATTGATTGAGAGTAATATCCCAGTCTCAACGGCACCAAGATTTAATTAACATTCTACTCTGACCTCATCTTACTCCTCAAGATGGTATCTGATCTGAACTGAGACCACCTTAGAGAGCCTTGAAAAGCTCCCCTCACTAGAGACAATGAGGAAACTCCCACTGGGCTTCATGGGATTAGTTTATCTTTTGTAGCCAGTGGGATCCTTACATAACCATGTAACTATGAGGAAGTTCTTAGGTGAAATGGAATAACTTAGAAATGGCTACGGGGGGGAATAAGCCCAGAGGAAGAAACTAGATCACCAGAAGTCAAGCTCTCATCCTGCTCCAAGCGTTCTGCCTTGACAAAGGCATTTACTTTCCATGAACCTCAGCTCCTCGCCTGCACACTGTCTCTGGCCGAGATAAGCTCTAAGAGCCCTTCCTTCTGTGAAATGTTGGGAGACAAATGCTGCTCACCTCATCTAACTTGTTAGTCGACAAGTTTCCAAGGCTGTGGAACCCCTAGATGCTGGGAAAATGTCCTAAGAACCAGGTAGCTCAGATTCTGTAAACCGATGAAGTGTGCAGAGGAAAAGGTAAGGTTTGCGTGGTATGTTGCACGGTAGTTTTGGCACTTATTCTTCACGACTAATTACAATAGCAACAATAATAATTGGCATTTATTTGAGCACCTCACTAAGGCCAGGCATACAAGCACTTTATATCTATTAGCTCTTAAATCCTCACTGTACATAGTTTAAAAAAACATCATTCCCATTTTATAGAGGAGAAACATGACAGAGACTAGAATCAAGAACTTGCCCAAGGCTACACAGCTAACAAGTGGCAGAACCAGAAGTCAGTCCCAGACATCTGCCTCCCGAACCCAACAAGCACTGCAGTGCTTCGGACAGGCTGCAGGGCGCACCACCAGGATCTGCAACGTGTTCCTAAGGGTGTTTGTTTGTGGAGCTCATGTACTTGTTTGCCTTTAGCACCAACCAGAGGCCTCTAAGTGTTAAGTAAATGTTTATTGAATGAACGGTGTTAACAGATCACTTCTCATAGCGACTCACTAACATACCGAGATCCAAAAATGTGGTAGACAGAGATAAACAGCTATCCTCAGACCACAACCTCTTAGATCAAGCCTCTCTTTTTGGAACAGGTTTACATGCAAATCTACTATGAAGTGATGTCACCAACCAGCAAGCATGTGATCGGGGAACTGTAATGGGGCCAGGAGGCATGCAACCCTTCTCTCCAGGCATCTGCATCCCGCACTCCCAATCTGTATCAAGAAATGCTGTCTAGATCATCGTCCTTTCATTGTACCACTCTCCTCAGCCGGTGAGTCTCTGTTGCTTACGTGGTTTTTGAGCAGGGGTTAAAAAGGATTACGTGAGATGATACTTGTGAAAGTACTTTATAAACCTTAAAGCATGAAGCAAAGTAAAGAGGTGGCATTGTTGTTGCTGATGCTCTTACTGCTGTTAGTACCACCACCAGCCTGTTATTACAGTGTGTATTATTACTGCTGGAGCATGAACCCAAAGTGTGGAGACTGACATTTCCCCAGGTCAGCTACACCTCTAATGGCTTAAGGCAGGGGTTGGCAAGCCAAATCCAGCCCTCCTTGTGTTTCATAAATAAAGTTGGATTAAATGCAGCCATGCTCACTTATTTCCATACGGTCTGTGGTTGCTTTCCAGCTATAAGAACAACACTGGGTCGTTGCAACACAGATCCTTTAGGTCTGAAATGATGAACATATTCACTCTCTGACCTTCTACAGAAAAGGTTTGCCAACCTCTGGCCTAAATTGATCACAAATGAGTGGCTTTTACCTTATTCCTTGATAAGACACTTAAAGAAAGTACATTATGTCACAAGTGACGTGTGATTTTGTAGAGGAGAAAGGGCAAGGAGCAGGGAGAAGGTATTCCCCTTCTGCCACTAACTCCAACACTATGTTTGTGCTGTTGACCTATCCAGACCTCATTTTTTGTACAAGGTAGCAACAGTGGCCAGAGAAGATGTTAGACTAGAATCACTATATCATCTAGCAAGTCCCTTCTGATTTCAAAAGTCTTCTCTGCCCACGATATTGATTTTCTTTCCAATAACATTGTATTAGATCAGAGAGCTGCCATGTTGACCTGACATCAACTGAGAAGACCTTCCAAAAAAGACCTAGACAACACTTCAATTAAAAAATCTCTTCACTAATCTTCATACCACTCATACAGGGTATCTCCTGTTGTCCCAACCTTGAAGAGGCAGGGAGATACAATGGGAAGATATGGGCTTTGGGGGGGGGTGAATCCCAGAATTGCCACTTCTCAAGCTGTGTTCTTGGACAAGTTACTTGACCTCTCTGAGCCTTCGTTCCCTAGGGATAATGATACCTAAAAGCATTCTTTTGAGGGATCACAGCCATCGTCATATATGTGAAGCACATGTCACATGACAAGTTTCAATAAATGGTGACTCCGGCCATTATTATTACAACCCACAGGGTGTGAGGGGTTGAATAGAAACACAGAGGAACCTCAGTAATGGACAGAAAATACCCATGGCAGGCTGCCATTTGACATGCTTGATTGTCAGAAGAAAAAAAAATGTTTTTCTTGCCTCCATTCAGCAAACATTTCTGGAACGAAAGAGCTCACAGCCAGAAATTCAGGGAACTCAATATGATTAGCCCACTCATTTCAAGATTCCCCTAATCAGGACTGAATCCTCCGTCCTCCTTCCCTCTTCACACTACATCTCAGTCCCTCTATTCCCAACCCCAGGCCATACACGCATCCCTTAGCCAAGTCCAAGGCTTCAAATGAGAAGTCACATAGTTTCTCATCACATGCACATGGATAGTAATCCAATATTGTCTTCTGGAAGCCCAAATTATTTGCTTGAACCCTGCCTTAGAGAGTCAGGCGCTGTCACCTTCAGGGATGATGTGTAAGGGTTTGATTTGCAGCTAATAAAAAATCAATTTCTTTCCGTTTCTTCTGTCACACAATGACCGTTGTGTTCCCTGTAGGAGATTCTTTCTCCTTCTGCAATAGCCAGGGAGATGACAAATCTCAGGCAGCAATATGAGCTGCCTAGGTTGAGTGGCGCCTATTAGCTTTATGACCACGGGTTCAGAATGGCCTTGCAGTGTCCACAGCCCACCTTAATGAAGATGGTTAAGACAGCTGCCGATGAAATCAAATTTCTCCTGGAAGAGATTCCTTCCTTTCCCTCTTAAAAAGTCCATCACACTTTCATCTTCACAACAAAACAGCTGCTGGGCAAACACTCAGCCACCGTCAATCACGCAGATGGGTCCACACGATTGTCTTTGAAAAATGAGCTGGGAATCTGCTTTGCTGCCACGATGACACCAAATGACAGAGAGGGGAGGAAGGAGTAGTTTTTCCCTCCTTCACTGAGTAATGAAGTGCAACAAAATTATACAGCATATTTAATGTGATATAATCGAAGTGAGAATCCTCCAAAAAGTTAAAAGTATCATATATATGGAAACCAATCTTATGATATGTCCCTACATGAAGTAATAGCAAACTCTTTGTTACAGCAAAGGCAAGAGTACATTTCCCAGATAATACAGGTTGTGAATACATGAAGTACAGAGTTTATTTTTGTATTATTAGTTATCAATTATTGTATTATTTTCCATACAAAGAACTGTAAACCTACTTTTGCTCCACCCTGCATGGTACACTGGCGTGGACCCCTCTCAGCTAACAATCAATGCCATTCTTTGAAACATCTGTTCTGGCAAAGTCAACGCTTGCCAAATCTTCATATTTCTGTTAAGGCCCAACTCCTAACTCAGTTACCACTCTGTGGTAGATTATTTGCAAACATGGCAAGAATTCCTGCCATCCCTGCATGCCCATCTTTTTGCAATGTGACTTTGCTACTCCTCCCACTCAACCTATTTTCCCACCCACTGAATCTGGCCTGGCTGACCCTGAGAATTACTTTAACCATAGAATGCAGTGAAAGTGCGACTATTGTGACTTTCAAGCTCTCCAAAGTTCTCGATGCTCTTGTTATCACTCTCTTAGAATGCAGCCCTGAGACCACTATGTGAAGACGCCTAGGCTAGCCAAGCAGAGCATGAGAGGTCATGTGGAGCAGAGACAGCCTTACCCCCTAAGATCCCCTTGACGAATAGACACAACCAATGGCCAGAACAATGACTGAGATCATCTTAGACCACCAATCCCAATTCCATCTGCCAGATGACTACAATCACATAAAGAACCCCTTATGACACCTTCAGAACTACCCAGTTGGGTCCAGGCTAAATTGCTGACCCACAGAAACACAAGCAAATAGCATGACCGTTTTAAACAGCAAGTTGTAGAATACAGGCATACCTCATTATATTGTGCTTCACGTTACAGCAAACGCAGATATTGCATTTTTCACAAATTGAAGTGTTGTGGCAACCCTATGTTGAGAAAGTCCATTGGTACCATCTTTCCAACAGACTCAAATGATAATGAGCCTCTTTTAGCAATAAACTATTTTTACATTTAGATAAGCACATTGCTTTTTTAAACATAATGCACACTTAATAGTACAGTGTAAACATAACTTTTATATGCCCTGGGAAACCCAAAAATTTGTGTGATTCACTTTATTGCAATATTTGCTTTATTGTGGTGGTCTGGAACCAAACCTGCAATATCGCCTAGGTATGCCTGTAGCATAGCTAGCTGAACCACACTTCCTCTGTGAGGTCTTCTCTAATGGCTGGGAGAAAGCACACTGTGAAATTAGAGAAAACAGTTCAGAACCTTGCTTCAGCCCCTGCTAAGTCGACCGTCAGCAGATTACTTAACTTCTGAGGAAGTGCCTTTGAGGATAAAATGCTAAATATTAAACTGTTGAGGTGTTCATATGAGATAACACATTTCAGCACCTAAGCATAGATAGGGCTTGGAATACAGGAGACACTCTTTTGATACTCGCACTTCTCACCTTATCATAGTTATTTGGGTAAATAAATTCTGTTAGATCTTTAAGGGCAAGAACTTAGTTGATCTTTGGATCATTTGTAATATGCAGTACAGTATTTTATACATGGTTGATGGTCAATGCTTACATGATGAGTCAATGCTCAAGCAGATTGGCTTCATGCTGCCACATTTACTAGGGATTCTGAGAGTGGTGATATGAAAAGAAATGTGGGGAAACAGACGGCAGTCATCCGGGTTGAGTCCCTATACCTCTTGGATCCTCCACTTAGACATCTTTTAAAGGGAGAATATTGCCTCTGATCACTCAGGTTCCTTGCAGCCTTAAAATTAATTTATTAGGATTATGATACTGGTTAGCACTTACTAGACATTTACATGTCAGATTCTCTTCTAGGATCTTTGTGTATATAGAAATGGTTAAGTACAGCAGCCTTGTAATATAGGTTTTATTATTGCCATGGTAAGTTCAGGAAGCTTGAGTCCAGGGTGGGAGTCAGCAAACCCGGCCTGCCTGTTTTTGTAAATAAAGTTTTATTGTAACACAGCCATGCTCATTTGTTTACATATCGTCTGTGGCTGCTTTCACACTACAATGGCAGAATTAAGTATTTGGGGTGAAAGCAGAGACTACACATCCTACAAAGCCAAAAAATGTTTACTATCTGGCCCCTTAGAGGAAAGGTTTGTTTCTGGTCTAGAGTAACCTGCTCACTGAGAGAGGGCTCAGTCACACTCAGGTGCATGGAGTTAGAAAGCCTAAGTTCTTTCCATTGGGCTATTCTGCCTTTTCATTTTTTCCACTCACTTAATCACATACTCATCAGACCTGATCTTTCCAATAGCTGCCCACAGGCAAGTGTGTACTGAGGAAAATTGTTCAAGATCTCTGCAAGAGCAGGTAAGGAAATGTCAACTGTGGTCTGTTCACCCCCAGAGTTAAGGCTACTGGATCATCTGGCTTCCTGTAGCTACAGGCCATGGAGTTACACTTAGTGCTAATTGAAAAATAAGGAATAAAAAGATTGGCTTTCAATACAAACTTGAATGACTGGAATTACATCTTTATTATCTGAAGTGGGACCTTGTGACTTGCCAGCCTCCACCTGCTCTGGCATCAGGAAGAAATAGCACAGAAATTAGCCTCTGGCTGGTCATCTCATTATACACCAGTTACAGCCCGTTTTTAGAAAACCTGATGGATACAGATACAAAAATCAACTAGCTAATACAAATGTCTCTGAAGTTGTGCATGTTATAAAATTACCTAGTCCTTCAGAAACAAAGCACTCAGCTCTAAGCAAGATGGAGTTTAAATAAAAGAAGCTTGTTATAAATGCACAGAAAAGATAAACCACATTGACTGGGAAATTTAAGTGCATTTACAAAGAAAAGTGATCATTAAATGGCTTTTTTTTTTTTTTAAAGAAACAAGGCTCCCCAACAAAGGAGCAGGCTGTAGAGCATAGAACAGAAAGATGTGAAGTGCCATATAAATGAGAGGTGGTTATTTATTTTTATCTGTAACATTTCTGATCCCGATCACTAGGAATTCAGAATGATCCTTTCCCCTACATCTCGAGGTGTTGGTTTGCTACATAGTCACACCTGTGCAAATTCTGATTCTTACTTGGAAACATTCCTCCCACACATCTCCATCTTTCCAGTCTCAAATCCACCATCCTATTTGGGTCCTTTACCTTGGCTAATTACTCCTTCCAAACTCAGTCTTTCGTCAAACCAATACATACTACAGGGCACTGCCACACTTTTTAAAAACTCATTTCATTTATTCACTGAAGGTCGCACGACTACCCATTTGCTGTACCCCAGCAATTGTGCTAGGAGCAAACAGATGTGGTTTCTAAGGTTGCCAGATAAAATATAGAATACCCAATTAATTCTGCATTTCAGAAAAATAATTGTTTTAGTATAAATATGCTTCACATATTGCATGGGACATATTTATACTAAAAGAAACAGAAAGGAAGGAAGGGAGGGAGGGAGGAATAGAAAGAAAGAAAGTCATTTATCTGAATATCAAATTTAATTGGATGTCTTGCATTTTATTTTGCTAAATCTCTCAACTCTATCAGACCCCGGTGAAACTTACGATCTACTTGGGGAAATAGATATTAATCGTATAATCTCATAACTACCTGTAAAGGAGCAACTGTGAAATGTGCAATAGGGAGAGGTCCTGAAGGTTGTTATGAGAACCTGTATTCAGGGAATTAAGTTTCTCAGGGGAAGTGGAGGGGGCTTCCTAGAGGAGGTAATATACAAAAGCAGAGTCCTCAGGTCTAAGTAGGTGTCAACTAGGAGAGGAGGTGAAGAAATTACTTAAATGGGATCAGCAAAGCCAAATCTGTAGAGCAAGAAAAAGAGTGACTGAGAGAAGGCCAAGGAGCTGGAACAGATGGATGGGTGATGAGGCTAAAAATGAAGGGCTATAGAAGCCCATGAAGAAAGAGGTTTCTGAGTGTTTATTTGCTTTTGTTCTGTTTTGTTGTGTTTTAAGCAAGGGAGTTACAAAACCAGATCTACATTTTGAAAGGATATTGTACCCTCCTGTAAGAGTTAAGCATCAACTTCTCAGCCTTGACCCTTTTTGTCTCTAGTAAATGTTGTGATAGTGATAAAAGTATCCCCAGGTGATTAAAAGGAAAATAATCAGAAAATGCTTACAGTGCTGGTTTGCAAATTGTAAATGCCAAAGGTGCCAACTGTTATTATAAATATTTTTCAATCCCCTCCAACAAAAAGTCTCAATCTCCTTCGCCAACCCTTCTCTCAACATTCCTCAACATGTCCATCACTCAGCAAACTGGGCCACTGATCTCTGAACATCTCTCTCATTTTGTTCCTAAATATATTCCACTCTCTCTCTCCTGCACACCTATAGAAATCACTCTTCAAAAAATTATGGGACATTTAGCTCTCCCACCAAGAGCTTTCTGATGCCTAACTACCTATCTCAGGACGTTTGTCATGTTAGTATGTGCATTGAAAGATTTTATGTTCCTACCTCCCAACACGCTTCCTAGATTCTTCAGTTGATGGGTATCATTAAGCACCTTTTATAAAACAACTGTATTGGTCATTCAAAGTAACTCATTCATTACCCCTATAGAAGTTAGAGTCTAGTGAGAAAAACAATTGCCATTAATAAATAATAGCAACTCAATATTCTATGTTTAATAAAGCGAGAGTGAACTCTGCTACAAAGGCATGAGCCTCCCACAGAGTCTAAATCATACTCACATTTAAGTATTAGGCACCCAGGACAGTGCCTAGAACATAGCAGGAGCCTTAATACATGCTTAATAATTTTTTTTTCATCCTCACCTAAGGACATTTTTGCATTCATCTCCAGAAAGAGCAGGAGGGAGAAAGGGAGGGAGAGAGAGAGAGAAATATCAATGCAAGAGAGACACATCAAGTGGTTGCCACCCACCCAACCTCAACTGGGGCCGGGGACAAACTGCAACCGAGGTACGTGCCCTTAGCGGGAACTGAACCCACGACTCTCTGGTCCATGGGCCGACACTCTAACTGCTGAGCCAAACCAGCTAGGACCATGTTTAATAGTTTTAATTATTCAATGAGAAAAGTGCTATGGAGAAAAACACAGAAGGCTGAGAAATTCACTGTGCTGAGGGGAGGTAGGAAGATTTTTGCAGATCAGACACTATGGAGTGAGCTGTAAGATGAAAAATGAATAGAAATCTATTGAATAAAAGAGATTCCCAATTGTGAATAGTGTATATTAAAAATTATGGAGTTCTGAAAGGGGCTAGTAAGGATCAGGGCTAAAATGTTAAGTGCGAGCCACATTGAAAGGAAATCGATGTCAACTATTCATCCATCCATTCATTCACTAAATGTTTATGGAAACTCATTCCTTGCTGGTCACTTTGTCAGGCACCAGAGAAATGACCATGAACAAGGTAGACAAGATTTCTGTCCTCAGAGCCTATGTTCTAGTGGGGTGATGGAAGCAATACACACAAAATGAACTTCCATAGAGGAATCTGTGCCATAATGAAAAGAAAACAAGATGTTATGCTGGGGAGGGATTCGCCTGGGTCATTAGGAGGGCTCTTGAGGAGATGACACCAACGTTGAAGCCTAGTGTTATGAGAAGAGGGAGTGACCATGTGGGAATCTGAATGAAAAAAAAAATATATATCCAAGAGAAGGAACTGATCATATAAAGTCCCTACAGTGAGAACAAGACTGGTTCAAGGAACAACCCAAAAAAGGGCTAAGATGGTGGTCAGAGATCAGGTGAGGAAATGAAGTCTAAACTCGGCAATAAGCAGGAGCGAGGTCACGAAGGCAAGGGGTTAGCTTTTGTTCTAGGTGCAGAGGGAGTGATAAGATCTGGTTGAACACCCTGTAGGCCAGGAGAAGCCCATGGGAGAATGGCATGGTCCAATTGGTACTTCAGATGGATGCTCCAGTAGTGAGTGGAGCATGGATAGGAAGGGCAACGGGGAGGCTTAGGAAGATCTGTTAGTGAGGCTGTTGCAGCTGTCCAGGTGACATGGTTGAGGTTGCTGTGAAGATGGGAAGGAGGGATCTAAGCATCACTTTAAAGAATCTGTAACCACATTGTAAGTCTTCAAGTAAAGGGGTCCATGTTTTAATCGATCATCCACTGCAGGGCCTCGCCCAGGGCTTGCATTGTTCAGTGTAAGATCTCAATAATTAAGTGTGAAGCACAATAAAGATGTATCAGATCTTCTCTGCCCTAACCATTCTTCTGCAAACACTCTTTTGTCTGTTCTTCTCCCTGTCTTCTTCTACCGGAAAGCCCAGAAATTCTATGCGAGGTACCAAGTCATGCAAAGTGAAGCGCACAGAGGCTGGGTGGCCATTTCTGCTCTGCCCTGTAATACTTGAATGGCTTCAGTCAAGTCATTTACACCTCATTACTTCTGATGACATCACCTTAAAAAAACGCCCTGGATGACAAACATACCCCTCGTCCTGCTGCAGAGAGCTGGGGTCAGAATCAAAAGAGATCATGAGTTTTTCTCAGCAACACTGTGAAACACTCTCTTACACATACCAAGCAATTTTAGAGAAATATACCAAAACGGCGTCAACTGCAAGGGGAAACTGGCCAAAGCTCTGAATACTGATTTCAGGTGTAGTGTTTAATAGCGAGTGGATTGAAAACATACTACACTTTCCTACTTGATATATAATTACCCCAATTACTACCTATTTACTACATTGCTGATTTAAAATACATCTTGAGAACCTAATGTGCTAGCCATCTAGGGAAATGAAAGATGAAACAGTCCCAGAAAAACAGACTGTCCTGCTCCTCAGTGTCCTCCTCCTAAACCAAAGCACGACCTTCAGATACTTCATGCTTGGACAAATCGTACGCTTTTCTGTTCATGAAAAACCATCTTCAGTCAAGAGCTCCTTGGGTAGTTAATGGTATCTTGTGATGATCCTTAAAAACTCTCCTCTCATTTCACTCTTGATTAAAAAGAAAGAGAGTACGGGATCTAAGCCCTTGACTGATTTACACTTCAATTTAATTTCTCCTTTTCTCTTTCCTCTTTCCTTTCACTGGATGAAAACTTCCATGTAATTAGGCTCAAAAACTCTCATCAAATGGTTTGATTGAACTGTGGCACACTGAAGTTCCCATCTAGGCTGCTGGAGCAGAGAGAAACAGGGGGCCCGGGGAGCCAGCGGGAACTGTGTTCTGTGACGGCAGTTGCTCCAGTTGTGCCAGAGGCTCTCTCGGTCCCTTTGTCCACAGCCAAACAGGTGGCACCTGGAAAGCTTGGGCACTCGGGTTGTGGCAGAGCAGAAAGAGGACAAAGCAGAGAATCTGGAAACTTGTGTTTCAGCCTTAACTTGCCTCTCACTTGAAAAGTATGATTTGGGAACACTCCACAGACTCCCAGGCTGTTAGTTGCTCTGCATGAAAAATAGTTTGATGGAAAAAGGTCCCTCAAGACCTCTTCCAAGTCCAGCATTTGATAATTACACAAACGCAAAGCAGTTTTTGAGTCCAATGAAGTTCTTTCATCAGAAAATTATTTTACTGGCATCGCCCCAGGGCCCAAGGAACCTAATGTTCAGATGGTATGTCTATTTCTAACATACTGTTACTGAGTTACCTTGCACAGGGAAATAAAGGGTCACTATCTCAGAACTGTCTGAGTGTTCTTTTTTTAAAATGTTTTATTGATTTTTTTTAAAGAGAGAGAGAGAAACATCGATGTGAGAGAGATACATGGATCTGCTGCCTTCTGCACGCCCCCTACTGGGGATCGAGCCTGCAACCTGGGCTTATGCCCTGACTGGGAATCGAACTGGGACCTCTCAGTCCATGGGACGACCATCAATCCACTGAGCCACACAGGCCGGGCTGCCTGAGTGTTCTTATATGATAGGTAGTCTAATAAGCCTTTAATAACTGACAGATGACAGGGGTAGCAGTACAAACACAGAAAATGGCCTACTGGCATGGAAAACTCAAGAAATATGAAACCTCTAAAAGAAAGGAACTAGCTACAGAGGGCCAGGGCTCCAGGTTTACATTCCTAACTCACATGAATGCCGTCCCCCTCTTAGATTATAACTGGTATGCTCACTTGAGCCCCCATGAGCCAATGCACCAATAAATGACATCAGAGCTATAAGAGGCAGGTGCATCTCTACATCCGTAATGCACAGGAGGCTTAGTCCTCATGTCTAATTTTTATATTCTAGGTCAAGAGCTAGTTTGCTATCCAGACCTTTATGCTACATTACTTTTCATGGCTCACACGTTCACCCATATGTGCACTAACACACACTCACCCAAATTGAAAACCACGGCCATTCTTGAAAGATTTGTTTCATTAGTTTCACCCTCAAAATTAATGAACGTCCCACCATGTGTGAAGGGCCAAGAATAAAAGTAGATTCAAAGGTGATCTAGAAGGAGAGAAGAGGTATAAATTGTGCCCATCAGTGGCGATAGAAAGATGAATATCAAAACAGCAAAGACAAAGTAGTCAGGCCACTTTAAGATCATTAATTATAATCTTTCATTTTGCAGTGGAAAACTAACACCAGGAAGATTTGGAGGTTTGCCTAGAATTTTAATTTGAGGCAAAGGCCGATAGTAACTGTTGGAAACTAAATTTTCTGATAAATGAGTTTCTTACAGTGAATCAAAAGAGAGGCGGGTGAGTCACCATGGGCTCCCTCATCAACGAAGGAGCCCCTCATTCTTGGATCGTGACTGAATATGTGACCATCTCCACCAGCTGACCCAGGAACCCATATAAGTTTCCAAAGATGTTTCAGAAAGCACAAATAATTGCCTGTAATAATAGAACAGGGCTTGTGGATATAGGGAAGCGGTCTGAGTAGCTGCTCTCAGTGCCAGGGAACAGACTTTACCTTTGCATAGACTCCATGACCTAAAGTTTCACACTTTCAAGCAGTGGGCTGCTTAGCAGGTGGAAGAACTCGAGGGACCTGCCTAACTCTCTGAGGCTCAGTTTCCTTCCCTGGGAAGTCATGATAATAATACTACCTATTTGAAGGTTGGTTGGTAAAGATTAAATGAGGTCAGCTAAAGCATTTCATTCAGTACCTGACCCAAAGTAAGTGCATACTGTTATGTTTAGAAAATAGTCACTGTCCCCACAATCTTGGCTCTAGGTAGAACATAAAGGCCCTTTAAAAAGAGCCAGGTATTGCATTTGCAAATACTACTTTGAGAATGTTTCCCCACCACCTCAGATAACACTGCATAAATATTTTGTTGTTAAGAGCACAGATCTGGATTTAAACTGCTGAGATACTCAACCTGGTTCTGCCACGTGTTACCTGTATGACCTTAGGCAAGTAGCACAAGCATTCCGAGTCTCAGTGTCTGCGTCTGTAAAATGGGAAAACAACTGTACCTACCTCATAGGAGAAACAAATAAACTAAAACCTTTAGAAGAGTGTCAGGCACACTGAAATAACTAAAAAAAAAAAAAAATGATACATATTAATAATAATTATTATTATTTAGAGTGAAGGAGATCATGCCATTCTTGTAAAAACACACTGGTCTCCTTTTTTGGTTTAGTTTAAAGAGATTACATGAACTCCAGTGGACACTCAAAGATTCTCATCCAAATATGCAGAAATGGTGGTACAGGGAAAGAAACATAATAATTGATTCAAGGAAAAAGATATACAATGAAACCTTGACTATCCAAACCAAAGGGCTCTCCCTCCACCCAAATTATTCAGGAGGCCACATCTGCCCAACAGCTAGGCTTTAACTCTTCAATCATCCTTTCAAACTTTTAAACCATCAGAATGCTGCTGAAATTGACCCCAAGAAGCCAAGAGGACCTTGCTTTGTTTTATCTGTGATCTCATTTTTCATAAGGGCCTGTAGGTTTTTATGAAAACCGGGGGTTCAAAAAACTGAGGCGACTCCGTGAGCTACCACTTACTGAGAAGCCCCAGAGCCTCTGCCGCCCGTCACTGCTTGCTCTTGATAAGTCTGGGATTTCAGGCCGGGAGTTGAACAGACTGACTGCAGAAGCACATTTAATATTTTCAACCAGAGCAGAGGCCTTTTGTCTAGAGCCACTGAGGCAAGGGCGAGCCTGGGGGCGCTCTTTGCTCATCATCGCCCCCATTCTGCAGATAACCGTCTGCCCAAACCCGTGGCCCTGGCCTGGGAGCCACGGCCACGCACTGCTACAAGTCTAGCACGCTCTGCCTTCTCTGTGCGGCAATTTCAAATTTTTAAAAAGGGTTCATTTCACTGTCTTCCTCCTTGTTTGTGTCTCTGCAGACAGCCGGACCCTGCCTCTCTCCTCCTCCTTCCCTCTGTGACAACATCAAGTGGCAAAGGTACAAAGCAAATAAATGTTAAGTAATACATGGACATGTTCAGTTCAATGCCGGGCTCCATCAGCCTCTCTACTGCCTAGCAACCGTGGTGGCTCACCCCGAGCTCATTTTCATTTTAATGTGCCACAAGGAAAAGCAGCTAAATAGATACCCCCAGTCCTGAAGCATATAATCTGTAAACTACAGGAACAGGCGGATCATTTCCATTAGTTTCCTATGTTGCAAAAACCACAATTTGCACCCAAAGCGTGTAATTATATTCAAATTCTGAAAGACTGCCTCAGAAATCATTGAAATTCATAGTTTGGGGGAAAGTCACTCAGGAGTATTACACGGTTATGTGTGAATGTGGGGAGGGTGGCAGGGATATTTCAAAACAGCAAAACAAGGGAGGGTGAGAACAGGATCTTGGAAAATGGGGTTTGTTGGTTCCTAGGGGTTTGATGGTCAAATAGCCAGTCAAAAGCTGGCAAGTGAGGGCTGGAGACTGGGGCAGGAACACGTCTTTGAACAGTAACTCAGCTGTGGCTTCCAGATGGGAAACAGAGACAGGTGACTACACGGCCATGTTCCCCTTCCTTCTGACACGTGAGACCCAGCCAGGACAGGCAGCCTCTCCCTGCGTGGAAACCTGAATCTGAGCACTTTTTCCACAGAGTGGAAACCTCCGAAAATTTCCAGAAACCCTACCTCTGAGCGCCAAGTCAGGCACCTATTAGAAGAGTACACATGAAAAATTAATTTTTACAAAAGGCCAGAGAAGTCCAACGCTGGCAGAATCCATTCCCTGCAGGACCTACTCTGGTTCAGGAGAAGCTGCAGAGAGGCGAGAGGCGAGGCTGCAGCTTGAGAAAGGGTCTCGAAGAACGAGCAGCTGGCCTTTCTGTGGCAGAGGGAAAGAAGGGTGATGAATTTGGAGTCAGGCTGCCCAGCTCCCGACCGAATCGGACCCTATCTAGATGCCCTTGGCCAAGTCTCCACTTTGCCCATCTGAAATATCAGAGGGTCAGGTAATCCCCCAGCTCCCTTTTATTCCTGAAGTTCCCAGAGCCTGTTGGTGTGCTTTAGAGGACTACATGGCGTTCCCTACCCTTGCCTTGTCTATGAACTACCATCCCCAGTCTCCTAGTACATGGGAATCAATCACGTGGCACCACAATCATTTACTTATTCATTCAAAAAACATCTAAAAGGTGTGAATGTTTGATCCTTCTGCTCCTTTTAATTAGTATCTCCTTGGTTCAGAATGGGTTCAGGCAGACTGATAAACATCCGGATATTTATTCTGAACGGGACATTCCTTCTCACAGACGCTTTGGAAAGGTGTGTCGACCACATTCATCAGAGCGCTTCACTAATCTGCACACGCTCCTCCCAAGGAAAGCGCTTCCCGTGCTGGTTTCCGTCTGCCTGCTGGAGTAACAGGCTGGTAGTACAGTGGAAAGAACACGAGCTCCGTGGCCAGAACTGGGTCTGAATCCTGGTTCTACCACCACATTGCTTCAGTCAAGATGCTTAAGCTGTGAGTCTCGCCGTTTTCATCGATGAAATGGCAGTCACCTTATTAATGTCAAAGGATTGCGAGGATTAAGTGAAAGTATACATGTAAAACCCTAGAAGAGAGCCGGCCGGGTACACAGTAAGGTGTGCACAATACAGTGGTGTATGATCCAGGCAAGTCTCTCAAAACTCCCAATGTAAGTAGAAATAAAACACTTGCTCCTTACAAACTCAGGTGCTATTCTGTCCTCTGCGCCCACAGGGCTAAACGCAGCAGAGCTGCTTAAACATAGAGAGCTCCTCCCCAGTGTCCAGGAGGTGCGTTTACACGAAAGCTCCTCCTCCCGCCCCGCGTGGCTCTGCGGTGAAACTGGATTGAGCGTTTTAGAACATCACAGAATGCCACTCTCCTGCATCACACGGCATCACTGTCCTACGTCACAGAGCACCCCTGTCCTGCGTCACAGAGCGCCACTTTCCTACGTCACAGAGCGCCCCTGTCCTATGTCACAGAGCGCCCCTGTCCTACGTCACAGAGCGCCACTTTCCTACGTCACAAAGCGCCCCTGTCCCATGTCACAGAGCGCCACTTTCCTACGTCACAGAGCGCCCCTGTCCTACGTCACAGAGCACCACTCTCCCGCGTCACAGAGCGCCCCTGTCCCACGTCACAGAGCGCCACTTTCCTACATTATGCTGCTTCTGGCAGAGCGGAAAAGAGAAAAACGTGGCTTGTGGTTTTGGCATAAGTTATTATGACAGTCGAGAAAATAGACCTGAGACCCATGGAACTCAGGTTTAAAGCGGTGTCTTTAAAGACATACAGATCGGAGAATCGTGCAGACCGAGTGCTGAGTGTCATTTGGAGACATCATCTAACTCAACCCTTTCCTTGTGGAAATGAGGCAAAGATTAAAAAGACAACTTTCCCCAGCTATGTGGTATTGAGGCAAATCCACACTACACACCACACAAAAAACTACATGTAAAAGAAAGAAAATAGATCAAAAGGTCAAGATATCTCATATAATGTCTGCATGTTAAAAGAGTAATACAACTAAAAATATATATGTGGTCATATCCAAAGTCACAGAGTTGGTCAGGGAGACAACTAGGAGTAAAATCTGTGACCCAGCATAAGATCCTCTCCAAAAGAACACTGGTTTGAAATTTAGGCTCCACAAAGTCAACTCTAAGAATTCTGGTTTAACAAGGTGCTTCACCCCCCCCCCCCCAAAAAAAACCCCTTAAGTCCTGGTAAGTAAATGTATCCGAAATGTCACTTAAAGGAGTTCTCCATTTCCAGATCTGAAAATAGTAGTCCTAAAAGACCCATCTTTTCCTAGTGTAAACTAAATAAAGAATTTTAGTTTTTAATGGATACTGAGCATCATAGAAGAACATTTACATCCCATATAAGTTTGCTAGAAACAAGATCCAATTCTGAATTTCCAAAATGGTCTCAGAATATTTCTTGGAGTCCTCACCCCTTTCACTTCACTAGATCGCTGAGCTTCTAAACAGGTTGTTAGAATTCATGATTCTAGGCTAAAATTTGCCTGGTGTGGATATTTACATGTTATGAGAAAGCAAAAGCTGACCACACATTTTATTTTCTTTAAGGGCCATAACAAGAAAATGCAAGTTAAGGTTTTCTCCTCTGCATTTCCCTAAAGTAGCGAGTAAATGAGTAAATGAAGTAACTACCCCCTTGGAGGCAAGCGTGTCACCCGGGTAGGGAAAGGAAGATTAGTAGATGGGTGTTCTTTAAGCTCAAACTACCAACCAGCAAACATTCAACACTGAAGTTCAATGTTGTACAAGGAACTGAAAGAGCATTGTCACTGAAATATTGCTCATAAACTATTTAACCTCTCCACACTGCTTTACAATATACTGAGCACGACTTGCTCGATTCCCCACACAACTCTGTGACCTATGTTAGGCTAAGTATTATTACTGCCGTCCTCGGTGTAAAAATGAAGAAATTGAGTCTTAGTCAAGACTTGTGACTTATCCAGGTTTACAAAGCTCCTAAATGACAGAAAAAAGATTGAGACCTATTTCCTCCAACTCTAAATCCTGTAATTGATGGTTCCCACCCACCCCCAACACTACATTCTTATTAGAACTCCATTATCATAATAAATGTCTTCAGAAGCACATATTCTTAAAATCATCTCTCAGAAGTATCTGAATATAGAAACAAACAAACAAAAGTCCATCCCCTCTCCCCAAAGAGTTAAATACCTTGCTTGGGATTGACAACAGCAAAGGTGTTATAATTACAAGACACTTCCTCGATCACCTCACCCAAGCCTCACAACCATGTCATGAAATAGACAGGTTGTTTTTTTTCATATTTATAGTTTAAAATGAACTTTTACAATATAAAAATCCAACAGAAAAAAAAAGAAATTGATACATATTTTTCAGCTGCCAAAAACAGTTATTCATACTTATTTAACCTGCCCTTATTCATTGAAAGATGAGGTGTAAAAGGAGTTGGTGGTGCGTGTCTAGGAAAAGAAAATAATGAGCAACTGTAGCTCATAAAGGAAGTCACTGCGGAGGCAGGAATGTCTGGCCTGCAATCACAGCTGGTCAAGTAGGGGCAGCCTTAGAGGGGGACATTGGAGTCTGTCCGCAGGGCAGGTGGGCACACTCGGAACAAGTCTACAAGCACAACAAGGTGCAGACTCAGTCACACAAGAGTAACTAGAAGGAAAGCAAACACAAGTGTTAACTGAACCTACTGGTGCTGTGTTCTCCACCTGTACTGTATATAAATAGAATGTTTCCTCTTGAGGCACCATCTTATCAATTTTGTAAATTGCTACCATTGTCCCTGAAGGTTTTATTTTTCCACTGTGAACATTTGAGTTCAACAGAGATTTTACTTCTTTCCCAATGACAGGGTCTGGGGGAAAGGGGGAGGAGAAGGAGTGTTATGGGCTAAATTGTGTCCACCCCCAAATTTCTATGTTGAAGCCCTAATTCCCAAAATGTTAGATTGTGACTGTATTTGGAGACAGTGCCTTTAAAGAAGTGATTAAATTAAAATGAGACATTTGGGTGAGCTTTAATCCAATCTGACCAGTGTCCTTATAAGAAAGGGAAATTTGGTCCCAGCTGGTGTAGCTCAGTGGATTGAGCATCATCCCATGGACTGAAAGGTCCCAGTTTGATTATAGGTCAGGGCACATGCCCAGGTTGTAGGCTTGATCCCCAGTGGGGGGTGTGCAGGAGGCAGCCAATGGATGTTTCTCTCTCACATTGATGTTTCTATCTCTCTCTCCCTTCCTCTCTCTTTAAAAAAAAAAAAGAAAAGAAAGAAAAGGAAATTTGAACATACAAGGAAACACCAGCATTGCATTAACCCAGAGGAAAGACCACGTGAAGACACAATGAGAAGGTGTCAATCTACAAGCGAAGGAGGGAGATTTCAGAAGAAACCAAATCTGCCAAGACCATAGTCTTGGACTTCTAGCCTTCATAGCTCTGAGAAAATAAATGTCTGTTGTTTAAGCCACCCAGGCTGTGATTTTTTTTTTAATGGCAGTCCTAACAAACTAATAAAGGGAGGGAAATATAAGTTTATGGTTTAGCTTCAGACATTTGCTTCTCTCCCAGATTACCCAGGGTTCCAGCAAAGCAAGCTTTCTGAGATCTGATAAATTCATTCACTAAAATAAATAAAATATATTACCTCTTCCAGATTCAAAATCAGACAATAAAGGAATAAAATTCTCACTATGGAATTCCAGCTGTTGGTCAGTTTGGTAAAGGTTTTTCCCCCACCCTGATAAGAATCCTTCCAATGATCTCATCTCCTCTCCCTAAGATATGGCAGTCCTCACCCCACCCCAACCAGTGATCCATGTTGAAAGTCCTGAAGAAATCTACACTACAATATTATCAACTTCCTATGATAGTTTATTAAGGACATGTTAATCTCCAGACCTACTACTTGGCAGCACATTTTAGAGAAGAAAAACAATGCATCTAGAGGAGAGAGAAAGGGAGAAACCAATTTAATTAATTTATCACCAAGGCCAAAGGCATATAAATCTTATCATTTTATCTGTCAACCAACACTATGAATTATTCAGCAAACTGAATCCCAAGAAGGAAGGGGGAGAGAGAGCAGTTAGAAAGCAGCTGGCGGAGCAGAAGAAAGTGCTCAGTAGATCAGAGCAAAACAAGCTCCATGGCTGGGAAAAGTTCAGTAGTTGTCTAGGACAATGAATGAGAAGTCTAAGTCCTTGTAAGAGGGACTCCTGGCCGATGTGCCAAAAGGGGGACCACCACCACTTCTGCTAAGATCATTCAAATCCGACTTATGTCCCCCCTACACACACTCTGTGGTTTCTGAGCAAGAGTCTTTCCTCTAAATATATTGTGGTGTGTTCCCTTTTAAAGTTGGGTTCTGTTCTCTACTAATTCCCCCAAATGCCTAGAGCCAGGGAAGCCTATTATATTATGGAGGATACAATGTAAGACACATACTAGACCTAGGATCCTAGAGAAACCTGTTTTCCAAACTATAAGTATTAAAGCATTTATTTTTAGGCAGAGGGACATTGGACTTCTTAAAGGCAGGCGAGAGGAAAAGAAACACACAAAACTCCATGATGAAACTGGAGGTTAGTAAACAAATGTATGTTCGTTTTCATGTGTCCCATACCACTACCTAGGAGCTTTGATAAGCATGATATTTATGTATGACAATAAAGTCAAGGATGAAAAAATACCTGTAGGGATATTTTGAATAACAGAAAAATGTAAATCTTCATTTGATAAAGGATATTTAGATTTTATATTAATTAATATGGTCGGATATCCAGATCCCCACCCTGTCCCCTCTATTTTTTTAAATTACAGAAGCACTTATCTTAGATGATCAAAATACTTCTGAAATTATCCCTAGCTGAACATTACAATGTCTTATTTAGTTTTCTATCCTTAGCAAACAGCACACAGACTGGCACATAGTAAATACTCAATAAATGCTGATTGAGTGACTATTGAATAGATCACAAAAGAAAGCAGGGAACCCTAGAGAAGGTACTGACCAATGGGAAGAAGCTTACCAGATTCCAGTTAAGAGGAGAATTAATTCTCTCCTGAGACACAGTCCTAACCTGAGACTATTTTGGGTGCCTCAGGCCAGTGTGGCTGTGTCTCCCCAACACATAAAGGAGCTCAGTCTTCTCTAGGGTGCCCTATGATAAAGACTATAGGCAAATCTATACATAATTATCTAAAGATTAGAACCAAGCTGGTAAAAGCTATTTGGAGAATTTCTGTTATTTCTATCTGTTTCAGTGTGAATCCCACTACAGGGAAGAATGGATCGGAAGCAGAGGGTGTGAACTGATTTAAAGGGCAACTCTGAGGACTTGGCTTCTCAGGAAATGGGCAAGGGGAACAGGAAAAATAATGAAAATTCTCCCTTTATCCAAAGAAAGTTCTTGGACTCAAGCCTCTAGTTTTCATCTTATACCAGAATGAAGGGCATTTACTTCACAGACAATAGAGACTGCTGCTTTTAGCTCTGGAATAAGGTTGGCAGAAAACTATTCGTAACAACCATTAGTCTCATGGTGCTATGCCTCCTACCACCTCCATCCAAAAGATTTTTTAAAACAACTGCTATTAGTGAAGTCTTTGTCTTGGACTAAGGGAAAGCAAGTGTACTTCCAGGAAGAATGAGAGGCACATTAGCAAAGCGCTGAGGGTCTACTGGTCCTTTCAGAACTCAAGGAGTCTCAGTTTGGATGGGGAATTGGAATCAAAGATTGGTGTATATTGTTGAGCACCGCTTCTCTTGATTTCGAGCTCAAAAAACACTAATTAAATATGTAAGGAGCCTACTTAATATAGATGCATTCAGTCTCCAAGACCCAACCAATCAATGAGATGGGGCTTTGGGATTGAAAGAGGATCCTGAAGAGTTGAACTCATGAGGGTTCCTATCTTCGCCCTGTAGACCTGGAGTTTACTGCATCTGATGGGTCTGAGGACCTTTTCTGGGACCTCTAGTCATTTACTTGCTTTGTTCTTCTTTTCCATCATACTGAACCTTATCAGATGCAGGTTAATGAGAAATCAGACAGGGAGACTGGGAACCAGTCAAAAAGATTTAGAGGGTACTGAGCAAATGGTGAGCTAATGGATGCTTGGAGAAATGAAGTAGATTAGAGAAGAGTTGTGTTACCCTATGCAACACTCAACACCTAAAGGAGGACGGAGAGAGAGAGAGAGAGAGAGAGAGAGAGAGAGAGAGAGAGAGAGAGAGAGAGAGAGAGAGAGAGGCTGGACAGATTTAGGAACCCCTGGGAAGTAGAGCTCTGTAAATTCCATCACTTAACTTCTAGCTGCTTTTAACTGTTTTACATCCTGAACAGGAAACATCCAGACCCTGCCAGCCTACAACCTCTAACTAATGCATAATCTTCATCTCCCTGCTGATCATTTATACTAATTAGCAAAATTTAGCTAATTATTGCTGAGTATCTCCATGTTTAACCATGGCTATTAGGAATAGTCGGTCTGGCTTCCTCCACCCCCACTTCCTGCTTTTCTTTCCCACTCTTTACAATCGCACCTACACTCCCAGTCCCTATTCCCCCTTGGAGCTAACAGTTTCCATATCAATGAAATTGCTTTTGCTTTTTTGGTGCTTGTGTTTCTTTCCTCTCCCAGGTTTTTTGTTTGTTTGATTGGGGGAAGGGGTGCTTTGCTTCTGAAAGAAAACCTACACCAGCCTCAGCAGGAGTCACAGAGAAAACAGCAACCAGATCAAGATCAAGCATTGCCTCCTCCCCACCACCCTCTACCACCAACCTTACAAGCTCTGAGCTGTTTGACAACTCCATCAAATGAAATTTAAAGAGAGAGCCAGAAAGAGCTAGAAGACGTGCTGGCAATTTCTCAACATGCTTCCACTTAACGCTACAGACAGCACAGAGCAGAAGCCCAGGGCTAGGAGGCAGTGAGGGGAACTGATGTTCTGAATGGGGTCTGTGTGCTATAGGTCTTCAAAATACAAGCTAGGGCAGGGGACCTCTGGTGTAGTTCACTCCTGCTGCTCCCTGGAGGGCTGTTCCTGTAGCCGGGCTCTGTGATTCCTCCTTTCCTCGCCATTGGAGTGGAGTGCATAGTAAACAAATAATGAAGCTCTCTTTAGAACATTTTACTACAGCAAGCTCCCACCTTGCAGGCAGACATCACCCTTTCCAAGGCAGCCTGCACAGAGCTGAATATACATTTAAAAGCCTTACACCTCTTCCTTCAATAGCTAGGCAAGGAAGGTTTGGAGCAAAACACATCAGACTTGTATTGTGTGAACAAGCCCATCCACGCTATCTTTAATTGAAATAACATTTGCATAAATGGGGAAATCAACATTATTGTAATTTACACTCGGGTCAATTATAAATGAACTTTGCCTTGTGGATAGACCGCTTCCTCTCTGATAGATAGCAATATTCAATGTACAGTTTTTACGATAGCTGATCTACCTGGAGCACATGTGGACACACATAAAGCTGCCCAAGTGAACAATAATAGCCACTGGTTATTAATGATAGTTTCTGCCTTCAGCTACTCTCCCCCTTGACCTTTCCCACACAGGCCACTTCCCAGCAGTTCAAACAACTTCTAGCTGAAGATCTAAGAATTCTTGCTGTCTGCTATTTCCCCAGGACTAGCTCCCAAACAGGATCCGAGAGAAGGGTGAAAGCAAGGTGAATGAATGAATTCTCAAAGTGCAGCACGGGGACTTATCTGAAGTTGCTGCCACCATAGGGGAGGGGGCAGTGAAGGAAGTGGAAGGGTGCAAAGCTGCAAACGGGGAGAATGTGGTGTTGGTGCAGCTCTGGGTAGCTAAGGAGAGGAGAATCCATTAGAGAAAATTGGGGGACTGGGGCAGAAAACATTAGCATTAGTGTTTAAGGGGAAACTGGTCATTTCCTTCCCTCATGCACATGCTATGCTTTTCATCATTTTCAAGTTTTTATTTTCTCCCCACCCTGGACATTACCTGAAAGGCGAGTGTGTTAAGGAATTGCTATGCCCCATTAAAAGGATAAAGAGCAGAGAGACCCACCGTGCCCTCCTCGCAGGGAAACAGGGGAGCGATAGATAGAAATAGGCACTGAGTGATGCTTGCTGCCATGGAAATGGTGCTCCTGCTGAGAGTGAGACCCCGGCGAGGAAGAGGAGGAGGAGGAGGAAGCTACATTAGAGGAACTCCACACAGAGCTGATGATACATCCCCAGAAGAGGGACCAGATCCCAAGCGTCCAGGCTGGCCGGCGGGGAGGGCTCCGTCTCGGGTGGATTCTCAGGTGCATGGTCAACGCACTGGACCACTACAGATGGGCAGTTTGAATTCCAGCCTGTGAGGAATAATGAAGTTCATGATGCCCAGGGGCCCATCATAGCAGGAGGAAGACTTGTCCGAATTTTGGAAAGAGGGGAGGAATAAGCGCTTTCTAAACAGGTGATGAATCAGTTAAAAAAAAAAAAAAAAGATATTATTTTTTAAAAAATAATAAGAGAGAAGGCAAAAGCCCCCGTCTCCCGGGGCTTGAATTTAGGACGCCAAAGTCCACCCAGGTATAGTAACCCTCCTAGGGAGCCCCGTAATGCCAAACATGTCAGGGGAGGCCCTCGGCTTCCTCCGGATCTCTAGGAACCTCAGGTCTGATGACTTAACTGCACACTCCGGTGAGCCACATAGAGGAAAGGTGGAAATGAAGGAAGAAGAGGAGGCGGCAGGACGCCCAAGTAGGTTCAGGTTAGTTTATCCCAACATCCAAGCAGTTTGAACATTTTTTTTCCTTTTTCCACTTCCATGCGATGCAATGCAGAACTGAAAGCAAAAGGGGGCTGCAGGTGGGAGAGTTCTTCTCGTGTTTCTCGGAGTCTTGGCGGAAGGGCACTGAGGCGGTTAACCCTGCACTTTCTGGAAGAGCTCCACGGAGCCTCCGCCTGCTTCCCGGGTTTCCCAACTGGACGAAAAACAGTAGCAGCAGCAGCAGCAGCAGCAGCAGCAGGAGCAGCAGTCGTAGCCGGAGGAAGAGAACAAGGAGGACCAGAGAGCAAGAGGGGAGGAAGAGGAACCCAGCGCAGAGCAGCCACCCAAACCAACGTGGCACAGGGCAGAGAGAGGTGGGTGGGCCAGCAGGGAGAGCCAGAGAGGAGGTGCCCGCAGGCAGCAGAGGTGGCCGAGAGGCAGGCTGGCGCCGGCAAAGTGCACGGAACTGGGAGGCACAGGTGAAGTGAAGCGAGGAGTTGGGGAGCCAAATTCACAAATGGGCAAGTCATATGCAAATAGCGCACTCCCGAGAGCAAATCAGTGCAGCCCGAGCGCTCTGCCGAGGGACTGGCTGGCTCGGGAGGAAGGAGGGGCCGAGCACCCGGAATCCCAGCCCTCCCCATTCAAGTACGCTAGCTCATCTACACCCTGGAGCCTCCCGCACACACTGCCCCCCACCCCACACCCCCTGCGGCGCGCTCAGCTTCCCTCCCAGCACCGTGAGCGTGAGCACATGTGTGAATGTGTATGTGAGAGAGACTGAGAGACAGACAGGGACACTGCGCCTTTCTATCACTCTTTCCTCCTCCTCTCCCAGGCACGTAAAGCCAAACTCTCACGATTAAGGCACCTTTTACAATTCTACAATTCGGAAAGAAAAATGCAGGCAAAGGCTGAGGCTGAAGTAGCCCCAAATAGAAATAAAAATAAACCCCTTGAGTCAGCAGGAGTGCTGGAGCGGCTGCAGGCAAAGGTGCCTCCCTCACGCTCCCCCTAGCCTGGCGGTCAGCACCTTGGTCAGCACCCGGTGGCCGCTCTGGTTGCAGGTGCCTGTCCAGGGGGTTAATAAGATGCCCAAGTCCCTAACCCTAGGAGCAAATGATGGGAACCTTTCTCCTGGCTCTCTGCGGACATGTGGCCCCAGGGACTCCTGAGGGTGAGAGGTTTGGTGGCCTGGAGGCCCTTGGAGAAGGTCGTTTCCACCCCAGGTGGACAGGAAGCTCTTGGAATTCAGGAACCAGAGGTTAGCCCCTAGTCCTTTCTTCCATGGTCAAAGAACTTCAGAAGGGGTGAGGGCCGAGTCTGCTGGCAGGAGAGGAGTGGCACCCTGTTCAGGACTTTCCTCAGAGACAATGCCCCAGATGGATGAAGGCTCCAGGCCTCCAGGGCACTGGGCAACAAAGAAAGCACAGCTTTTTCATCCAGGCTGAACCTGCAGGGGAGAGCAGGAGTGGACGAAAGAACTTGGTGCTCCTGTCGTGGCCATCTGTGACTCCAGGAGGACGCTGACCAGGGTTCTGTCAGGGAACCGTGACATTCCGGACAGGTGGCTTCCACCTCACCCCACCCCCCTTCTTCCACTCTACTTGGTGTGCTGGAAGCACAAACCCAACAGGCAGCCCTCCCAGACCCAGGGGTTTTGCTAGCTTTGACTCCTTCCTTCACACTCACCTTGGTTTAAAAAAGCACATTATGTTTTTTGGCAGGAGGCAGAGGGAATAATACTTGCTGGTTAAATCATATCATATATACTAGATGACACTTGCTTGTTAAAACATATATATATAGCATATATATATATAGCATTTCTTTTTTTAAAAAGGAGCTTATAGCACCTATTATACTCCTGCTCTCAAGAACATTTCAAACCCTATAACTGAGAATAAAGAACAGGGATTAAGACAGTTCTTTTCATCCTTGTGACACCCCAAACAGAGACTGCGGAAGTTAGCACTATATGTCTTTCTAACAGATAAAGATACCAAACCTATAGATGATTTGTCTCCGAAGTCAAATCTCAAATCCATTTCAGATTTATGGTGGTAACTTGGTATTCTGGTTCCAAAATCAATGTTCTCCCAAAGGTCCATGCTGTCTGTGGTGAATGGTGCAGTCATCCCAACTGCTCTGGCTCTCAACTGTAAGGGGATCCACAGGAGATCCATCCAGGATCCCCCATTCAATGTCTTCCATGCCCTTGGGTGACAGCCAAGAAACACTATATCTTAAACTAGCACCATGTACCCAGAAACACCACAGCAAGTCACAGGGGTGGTTTTTGGAGACTTGATTTAAACCTCTGTGTCTTGCTCTGTAAAACATGGGTAATGCTTTCCCTCATGAGGTTCTTGGGAGTTTTAAATGAGATAACATATACACTGCGTCTGGCACAGCACCTGACGGAGTGGCAGTACTCTTTGTTCGATATAAAAATAAGCTAAGAACTCCAAGAAGGTTAAGTAGATTAGGGTCTTATATTATTATTAGTGGAAAAGTCGGGAGGGGGGGGGATTCTTATCCTAAGCATTCTCCCGTAAGGTAAGATGATAATTCCCATTCAAACCAACCACTCCTTTAGTCCTCCAGATGGAGTCCCACTGCACTTTGGACTCATTCAAACTCTGTATCATGGTCTTAAGGGGACTCAGATGACCTGGTTTATACCTAATTCTCCAACTCCATCTTCTGCCAGATGGCCCCTTACAACCCTCCAGTCTCCTACACACTCTTTTTGTTCTTAGAATGTGTCAAATTCTTTCCCAATTCCAAACCTTTATACTTGCTGGCTCCTCTTGTCTGAAAGACTTTTTGCCAAGATTTTCATGTGATTGGTACATTTCAGATGTCACCTCCTCAGAGACCCTCTCTGGCCTTTATGGAAAGTTAGCTATCTCACCCCTGAAAGGTAATTTATCCCAGTATCTTATCCTATTTCCTTCACAGCGCTCTCCACTTCCTGAAATTATTTTATATGTCGGTTCATAGTCTAGCTCCTCAAAAAGATTGCAATCCTCCTGAAAGCTGAGCCTTTGTCTTCTTCCCCCCATATCTTCTGTATGTAGCAGAGTGGGTAGCACATAGCAGGAGCTCAGCAAATATTTCCTCAATGAATGAATCCAACAAATCAACTGCCAATCTCATATGCACATGTTCTTATATCATTAGGTTCACAGATGCATTAATCTGGCTTTAGTGACATGGGTCCCCAGAGACACACATCCCCAGAGTTGATGAGTTGACCACCTACCCCCATAACATTGCCCTTCTTTTCTCAATTGGCACTGCATGTTGGAGACACTCTCTGTGTCCCAAGGAAGCATGGGAAACTTTGACGGACCTTCCAATTAATTCTCTGCTAGGCAACAAAGTGAAGATAAATCTTTCATGCAGTACAAAATCTGGAAATGCTGCTGGTGTGTCACAGCTGGAGCTATTCATTTCACTTGTCACACTTATAATTTATTTATTTACTTTTTGAAAATTGTCAAAGGAAGTAGCTGTGAATTCCAGTAAGGTTAATTCCATTTGGGGACCCAGTTGAATACTGAGAAAACTTATCAGAGGGCAAATGCAAGACTGGTTTATTTTTTTTCTTCTTTCACCCCAAAGAGATAACCTGCAGTTATCCTGATAAGAGCCATGTCCTTCTCCATTTAACACACTGTTGATTTCTTGTTTCTATTTGTTTCTTATCCCTCCCCTCTCTTCCTCTAGTCAACACATTCCTACCTAGATTTCTTTTTCTAATTCCCATTCTTCTCAGGTCTATTAGAGTTTACATTAGGATGCCTTATTCAATACATATATTTTTTAGATTTTTAGTTCCAGCGATACCTTCTAAACACTGCCTGCACCTGGAGTTCAGCTGAAGGATCGTCATCAGCTGCCACTACCATCAAAAGCAGCCCCCTTTCCTCATGAGCTGTCTTCCCTAGTGGGTCCTGGAGTGAGAATACTTGGGAATGAAGTGTGCAGCTACAGGATGAAGATGTAAACCCACTTTTAAGATGGAAAGAAAGAGAAATAGATATGGAAACATTATGCTCACCACGAATTTAAAATTGAAAAGTACAGATAATTTCACAGGAACAATGTGTAGGTCCAGAAATCCTAACCAGACTTTGTGGAACTTGAAGTTTCTGAATGGAATGCAGTATTAAAAAAAACAAAACAAAACAAAACAAAAAAATGGCCCTGTCCAGTGTGGGTCAGTGGTTAGAACATAGGCCCAAGCACCAAAGGGTGGCAGGTTCAATTCCCAGTCAAGGGCACATACCCAGGTTGCAGTTCAATCCCGGGCCCTGGTTGGGTCCTGTGCAGGAGGCAACCAATCGATGTCTCTCTCTCTCTCTCTCTCTCTCTCTCTCTCTCTCTCTCTCTATCATCTATCTATCTATCTCCCCTCCATCCCTCTCTTCCACTCTCTCTAGAAATCAATGGAAAAAATATTCTCAGGGGAAGATAAACAAAGAAACAAACAAAAAACTGCAGCTGGATTTGGCTGGTTAATAGCTGGTTTCTCTGATTCCAGACTTCAGACTTTGGTATCATAGATCTCTTTCCCCTGCTTTTTAAATCTCCTCCAACCACCCCACCTCCCAGGAAACTGTCCCATGGTGAGGCGGGGGAATCCTTACCTAGCTGACCCTCTTCGTCTTGCTTTCATCTGTACTTCTACTATGAAGTAGTCTGGAGAATCATTTGGCTTCTACAATAAGCCTCATGATAGTACTTAATAGTATCAGGTGCCAGGAACCGAATGTGAAGTTGCCTGTCAGTCTCTCACAGTATGTTTTGTCTGGGCACATGCCTCTTCTCACTTGTATAGACTCTGACTTTCCACTTCACTGCCAGCAGGAGACACCTGCCAAGTTGTTTTTCGCAGGCACATCTAATATGACCACGCAGACACAGAAAGCACCAGTCTGTCTCTGTGCAAACCCTAAGCTCTTAGGTGATGGCCCTCTTTTTCCAAATACTAAGTGCAGACACCCTTACTTTCTCTCTCTATGCAAGCTTCCAAAGGTAAGTGTAGGAAGAAGAAGAAGAAGAAGAAAAACAAACAACTAAACACTTATAATATGAAGTGAAATAAAAGTCCTGAAAAAATACAGGTGACTGTTAACACGGCTATAAATATATCCAAGGGTTCCAGTGACACCATAAAACAGTCCAACTTTGCTTTATTATAGTCACTAGATTTACTTATGGCCCCATCACTCATCCCTCTGTTCATTTATTTAAGAAAGCCATCCCACAAAAAGCAGATTTTGATCATATTTTCCATTTGGGGGTTTAAAAGAAAAGCTTTATTCTTTTAAGCATCACTCTTACATGTATTTGATTTTTTAAAAAGACAGTGGCATCCCCCTATAACTTTATAGTTTAGAGAGCGTATATATCGCTTCTGTTCCTTTAACTTATATCTTTTATAAACATCCACAGTTATTTGTTTGTCCTCCTTGTGGCTGAAATGGGGATATCAGGAGTTTGGATGTTGGAAAAAAAAAATCTCTCTAGGAAATTTTCCAAATCCATAGAGTTTTAATCATTGGGGCTGGGATACCCATTTCCTTAGAATTTTATGCATTTCTTCAAGGATAGGAAAAATGTGAAATGTTTCTGTGTAAGCCTCAATCTGCTTCCTTTGTAGTCCAAATGCAATCGTTTTATCATGGAAGCAAATTGTCCTTTTACTTAAGGACAGAAATCAGTGAGTTCCTTTAGAGAGATTTGGACATTTGAACCTGTTAGCCTTGACTAAGCTGACATTGGAGATCAGAGATTTAAACTCCTCACCCTCTGCATCATGTAAATCTTTATCCAGTTTTAAGGACTCAAAACAAATGAATGCTGTTATACAATAATAGAAGTAATAATAGCATGTGTGTGTTTATAGGGTAATACCAGAGGACACTTTGGGAGTGTATACAGATTTAGATTTGGGGCTCTGGTGTTTGACCACCTAGGTTCAAATTTTGGTTCTGCTTGTCAGCTGCTGTGGAAATGTTAACGAGATCCTTAGCCCCTTTGTCAGCTTCTACACCTCAATGAGAATAATCACACTGTCTATCTAATAGGTTTCTACAGGATTTAGAAAGTTAATATATGTAAAGTGTGTCTAAACAACGGCTGGAGCACAGTAAATAATCAATAATTTCTAGTGGTAGTCACATTTATTGATCATTTACTGTGTGCCAGGCACTGTTGTTATTATTATTACTATTCTCTCTTTCTCCTTGGTAACCCCTTGAAAGTTATCCCTGCAGACAGTGTTCTTTTCTTGTTGATTCAAATCTCCAGAGGAGTGTGTAAACAGAAAGCTAGTCCTGCAATTCCAAAACAGAACAGAAAGTTACTCCCATGTGTTACCTGACTCACTGAATTCTCTCTGCCCATATTTTGCAGAAAGGGCAGCAGCTTCTTTGCATCCTGCCCACAAACACCCTTCAAGCCAACTCCAAAACAATAAAGCTCACCATGGTCCAAGAAACAGATACTATGGACGACCACTCCCCGGTATTGTGTTAAAAGTAATCATTTTGGAATTCTCATCATCTCAGTCTACTTTGGGACCTGGAGAAGCTCTCTGGCTACTTCTCATTCCCTTCTCTTTATTTTACCACTTTCTTCTCTCTAATAAACAAATGCTAATTATTTAGCCTTCCCCATAAAAGACATGCCAGAGAGCTTAAATTCAAACCCCTGCTCCATCATTTCCATCATTTACTAGCTGTGTGACCATGGAAACGTTTCTTAGTCCTGAAAACTGGTGTTTTCTCATCAGTAAAATGGAGATCACAATATTCTCTGTTTCAAACTTAGCACAGTACCAGGGCAATATGACAGTATGAGACATTCAATGGATGTTTGTGGAACAATATTGGGATACATGTAATTACTGTAGGAGAGGATGTTTCATATATATACAGGGTAGGGCAAAAGTAGGTTTACAATTGTTCATATGAAAAATAATACAATAATTAATAAATAATACAAGAATGAACTCTGTTTCATGTGCTCACAACTGTAAACCTACTTTTGCCCCACCCTGTGTGTGTGTGTGTGTGTGTGTGTGTGTGTGTGTAACAAAAATATTGCAAAATACATAAGCATCTAATTATAAGAAGAACTTTTCAACACGTAGACATATTACCAAATTGGAAGGGATGGCTTTGAAGGTAGTGGGCTTTCCATAGCAGGGAATGTTCAAGCAGTAATGCCTTGTAGAGACTCGGAAGGTGCTATCTTGTAGTAGGTGAAAAGATAGAGTGTATAACCTCTAAGTTCCTTTTCAAATTTATGTATGATACTGATTAAAATTTCCTATGCCTTTTCTTTTGCATTTACTTAAATGTGATCTCTTGGTCTTATCTTAAAGCTCAAACCCAATTCCTGGCTGCAGCAAAAATTATAGCATAGTCCTATTTATTAAAACTGCATAGACTGAGGTGAGAAATCTTAGACTTCTGTACAATGAATCCAGCATTATTGCACTAGAACTTCAATTTTTATTATTGCATGCAGTACAAGTTGTCTCTAGACACATTAACAATTTTATGTTTCTATTTTAAATACCAAGGAGTTGTTTTCCCACTCACGACACCTACACAGCTGCTGTTCCTGTGATCTAAGAGGGCACTTTTCACTGGTGAAGAACCCACTGCTATGGAAAGAGTATGCTGACCTGTTTGCCCTATTGTCCTTTACCTCCCAGCAGGGAATCCTGGGAGACTGAACATAAATAAACTTGTATGTTTAAAATCCTAGGACAGAAAGCATAACTACCCTGCTTTCTCTAACCAAGACAAGGCCATGCCCCCTTAGGAGCTATTATGGACAAGAGAAAGAGAGGTATTCAGAAGACAGCTAAGAGTATTAGAGAAACAGATAGAGAGACAGAGAATGACCCGTTTAATGTCACATAGCATTTTAATGTCAGAATAAGCTGGAATATTCCTCTAAAATGAGGCATGCATGATTGCTATGGCAACATCAATATAAAAGAAGATTATAAGAAAAATAGTAATTCAGGAGAAGATAATCTACCATAAGAGAGAGTTAATAGATACATCACTGGGCACATTGGGAACCCAATAATGTGAGATAACAGAACACTCTGAAAGAAATTGCCAAAATAAATATGGTTCAAATGATGAAGTGAATTATAGAAAGCACAGAGAAGGGAAAGAAGGTATCATAGTAAGGAGCAGAACTAAGAAAGAACTAAAATCTTTTGAAAGTGCAACGCAGTCAATGAAATATTTTTAAAAAGTCAGTAAATGGATTACGTAGATGTAGTTAAAGAAACACTTAATGTACTGGAAAGACAGAACTGAGGGAATTTCCTAAAATATAGCACAGAGACAAAGAGATTTAGAAAATATAAATAAGATTAAAAATCATGAAAGGTCAAATGAAAAGTCCAACATACAACTATTAGAAATTCTAGAGGAAGAGAATAGAGAAACAGGGAAAAGAGTAATATTCAAAAATATAATAGTGGGAATTTTTCAGATTTAAGTAATGTAAATTCTTATATTTAAGGATCCTAAGCAAGAAAAACAAGCAGCCATACCTTGGTTTATCATAATGAAACAACAACCAAAAAAAACCAACAACTTAAATGAAAACGTTAAAATCAACAGATTACTTTATTTTAAATTATTTTCTTTATTGATTTTTAGAGAGAGAGGAAGGGAGAGGAAGAGAGAGATAGAAACATTGATAAGAGAGAACATCGATTAGCTGCCTCCTGCATGCCCCCCACTGGGGAGTGGGGCCACAACCTGGGCATGTGCCCTGACTGGGAATCGAACTGGTGAACTCTTGGTGCATGGGTCGACGCTCAACCACTGAGCCACACCAGCCAGGCAGTGGTGGTTTTTTTATTTGTTTGTTTGGCTTTTGGTTTTGGGGTTTTTGTTTGTTTGTTTGTTTGTTTTTGGTTAACATTTGTTAGGTATATTAATTAGGATATAG
Source organism: Tadarida brasiliensis (assembly GCA_030848825.1). Classification (NCBI taxonomy): domain Eukaryota; kingdom Metazoa; phylum Chordata; class Mammalia; order Chiroptera; family Molossidae; genus Tadarida; species Tadarida brasiliensis. The sequence continues at coordinate 224,707,290 of CM061257.1, read as the reverse complement.
TTTGGCTGATTTTAACTGAGATTACATAATTATGTTTAAACAAGATACGAGTTTTTGTCTGGCTGGTGTGGCTTAGTGGTTGAGCGTCGACCCATGCACCATGAGGTCACCAGTTCGATTCCAGATCAGGGCACATGCCAGGTTGTGGGCCAGATCCCCAGTGGGGGCATGCAGGAAGCGGCCAATCAATATTCTCTCTCATTAATGTTTCTCTCTCTCTCTCCCTCTCCCTTCCTCTCTCTCTAAAATCAATGAAGAGAAACAAATAAATAAATTAATAAACAAACAAGATATGAGTTTCCTTGTCTCACATGGAGAAGCCTGAACTGGTTGGTGGACCAAGGCAGTATGGCTGAGCACCAAAAGAACAACAGCCCTGGCCGGTGGTTCAGTTGGTTGGAGCATCATCCCATACACCAGAAAGTTGTGGGTTCGATTCCTGGTCAGGGCACATACCTAGGTTGCGGGTTTGATCTCTGGTTGGGGCATGTATGAGAGGCAACTGATCGATGTTTCTCTCTCATATCAATGTTTCTCTGTCTCTCTCCTTTCCTCTCTCCCTAAAATAAATAAAAAACATATCTTTGCGTGAGGATTAAAAAAAAAATTTTTTTTAAGGAGAGAAAATAACCTGAGGCTGTGGATGATCTAAAAAGGCATAATTACCAGATCCTCAAATCAATATTCTAATTAATAAAATTGAAAAATGTTAACCAAAAGAAAACAGATATGAAGATATGATTGTCAGAAAAAATAGAATTTACCACCAAAAACATCATTACATCCTGAGAAAAACAATTAACCAGCGAGATATGTCTTGAATCTGTATACAGCTAATAACATAGTCTCAAAATACATAAAACACATATTGATAATCTGGAAAAAAATGACAAATCTATGATCAAAAAGTCCACAAAAATGTATGTTCCATAGGGGTCGATGTTTCTGTTTGACCATTGCTGACTGTCTACGACCTACAACAATGCATGTCAAGAGCTTAAAAACTATTTGTTGAATAAACATATCCTTCTTATTAAAACTAATAGGATAAGCTGGAAAAAAAAGTATCAAGGCTATAGTTAGCTTTAGAACCATAATTAACAGAACAGAAATAATGGCTATATTTGCAAGCCTGAATATAATAATTAGAGTCCCATCATTAAGAATATATGAAACATAATGCAAAAAGTGACCATGTATTATTCGTAAACAAATCCTGAAGAATCAGTAACTTCATTCCATATCTTCTGTCCAAAATGTAGCAATTTAAATAAATTACCAAAAGCCCCTACAATATTTGTGATGAAAAATATTACATAATCTCTTCATTTTATTAATTAAATGATATACTTTCTCCTAAATATGGTTTCATATGTGTGCTCAGAAAATAATTTGCTGCCCTGGCTGGTTTGGCTCAGCAGTTAGAGTGTCGGCCTGCGTACCAGAGAGTCCTGGGTTCAGTTCCCACTAAAGGCATGTACCTTGGTTGCAGTTTGTCCCCGGCCCCGTTTGGGGTCATGTGGGTGGCAGCCACTCGATGTGTCTCTCTCACATTGATGTTTCTCTCTCTATCTTCTTCCTTCTCTCCTTCCCACTCTGTCTGAAGATAAATGCAAAAATGTCCTCAGGTGAGGATAATAATATAATAATAATAATAATTTGCTATCATTAATTACCATTTTCTGTATATAATGAAATATTAGAGTGATGCTTTCAGAAAGAGACCTGGGATCAAATTATTTTTTCTAATTCTCTTCTTCTTCTTCTTTTGTTAATCCTCACCCAAGGATATTTTTCCATTATTTTTTTTTAGATAGAGTAGAAGGGAGAAAGGGAGAGAGAGAGAGAGAGAGAGAGAGAGAGAGAGAAACATCGATGTGAAAGAGACACATTGATTGGTTGTCTCTTGCATGACCCTGACCAGAGCAGGGCTCAAACCTGCAATGCAGGTATGTGCCCTTGACTGAAATTGAACCCATGACCCCTTCGGTCCGGAGGCTGACGCTCTAACCACTGAGCCAAACTGGCCAGGGCTCTTCTTTCTTTTAATAACAATGTTCATTATAAGCTACTCAAGACTCATGCCAAAATGCTTGCTCTGTAATGAAATCAAACAAATGACATACACATAATTATCTCAGAATGCTGGCTACTAGATGACAGTTTACACATCCCTTGTCCCTTACCTCTCAGCAGGTACTTGGGCAATACTTAATGCAAAAATTCCAAGTTTTCCTAGAAACAACCTTCAATTATGCACAATAGAAATAAATGAAGCCCAAAGCATTTACATTAGATATTGACATTTATTACATGGTGCTTGGGCAATTTACAATTTACAAGAGATCAAACATAGGTTGTGTTCACTATTTGATAATGGAAAAGGCAACCTAGGGCCACATGAAATTGGTGAAGAATCCACAATATGTCCCATATTCAGAAAACATGCATCTGTTCATAAAATTGTTGGTCTTAGGAAAGATGAAAAAAATAAGTTTATTGCCTATGTTCCTGTCACAAACAACAGCCAAGCTCTCTTTATCTTAGAAGTTGCTCCCTTTCCACGGTAGGTCAGAGTGAGTCCCCGACACATTTACACCGTTCTTACTATTATTTTCTGAATAGAGAAGATGTTCATTTCCTGAGGGTGCCAGTCTTTTGCTTAACCTCAAAACTAAATACTAGGAAAATGCTGACTTTTGATGCCCTCTCAGTGAAAATCCTGGAAACAATATTCCAAAAAATAACTTTGATATGAGCAGTACTATCAGTAACAGTGATGAGCACAGCGCTTATTTTTAAGCTATAAAAAGGGAGAAAGAAGACAAAAAGCATGTCTATACAACTTGGAGCCAAAAAAAACAAAACAAAAAACAGAACGCTTTAAAAAAGTTATACCAGAAGAAAAACCATATTTTTCTCCCGTTAAACCAAGTTTTAAACTAATGAAGAGCGAACTCTATTATGTATGCTTTCCAACAATTTAATATGGTATGGTTGATAAACGTAATGTCATCCTGTATTAGAAATGGAAATCTCTGGACTTTAATTCTTGGCTCTAACATTAATTGTCAGACATTAGGCAACTCACTTAACCCTAGAGTGTCTCCTATAGATTCTGTCTCTTTTTTTAATTTATGTTTTTATAATAGAAACTGAGACTAACAAGCTACACAACTTTGGAATAATAACACCTGCTGGCAAGCTTGTGCCTACTGTCTATTTTCCCCGCTGCACCTTTCTCCTGCCTGGCTTGGCCAACCACCCACAAGTTAATTTCAAGCAAATGAATGTAGATGACAAGGTATTTCCTGTGGATTCCCTGAGAATCAAGAAGAGGACTCACAGGGAGGGGTGGTGGAAGAGGGATGGGAGGCAGCCTTCTTCAGCAGCATATATCTTAGCCCAATTCAGGCAGAGAGTGAACCATTTCATCCAAGGGAGTGTGGGCATGTGGGAGGAAAGCATCCCAGAGGGAGTCACCGGGCTTGATAGATATAATTTCCTAAAATGTATACCTTGTTGGTGTTCAGAAGATGAACAGAGAAAGGTCAGTGCATTTGAAATAGAGAAGGACAAAAGGACAGTGTGCTGCTGGAGAGCCCTGCCTATTCTAGGAAGAGCTGTAATACCACAAGAACAGGACTGAGTCATTACTGAGTGAATTAAACAGCCATAGAGGTGTGGCGAAACTTTAGGGATAACGACACCCAGCCAAGTTGTGAATCCTCTTCTCCTTGACCATCTCTCCTGTTTAGCTCCTGCTGGGACGAGAGGACTTCAGGGTGGTGTGTAGGATGGTTGTTGCTGTGGGAGTTACTCAGCGAATGGTGGTTACTAAATGTGGCCCTGGGGAGCAACAATAAATTTAAACAGCTACAAGAAACTATTGGCCTTTTCTCCACAGCCTCCGCTCTCCCACCACAGTTAAAGGAAAATTGGGAATAGCAGAAATAGCACCCCTAAACTGCCCCCACCCCCATTCAGCAGATGCGGAAGAGACTCCTGTAGCTTGACTCACGTCTTCTGAAGATGATTACATGCATGGCCCCAAAGAAAACAAAAACTAAAAATATTTATAAGTTATTATAATTTCTTCTCTCCTAATTCTTTCCACCCCCCAATATAGACAACACTTGACCAGGGCCCTTGATGACCAGTTCCAAACAAAGTTAATTTATCTTTACAACATCAAGGGTTTTTTGTTTGTTTTGTTTTTTGTTTTTGTTAATCCTCACCCGAGGATATTTTTCCATTGGTTTTTTAGATAGAGCAGGAGGAGGGAGGGAGAGAGAAAAACATTGATGTGAGAGAGACACACATCGATTGGTTGCCTCCTGCATGACTCCAGCCAGGGCCAGGGATGGAACCTGCAACCCAAGTACGTGCCCTTGACTGGGAATCAAACCCGTGACCCTTAGGTCCATGGGCTGATGCTCTGTAATTGCTGAGCCAAACTGGTGAGGGCGATATCACAATTTTAAAAAGTTTTGTTTTTCTTTTATTGCTTAAAAACAAAACAAAACTCTGCGAATATGTTCTCCTTAATAAGAACAGTAGCAGATAGATTTTGGCTATCAATGACAAATCCCCACCCCCACCCCCCCCATGGCTGGAATACATTTGGCATCTTATCCTCCTGGAGAACCCTCCCCAAACTCACTCCTGGGCATTACTGGCTTCCTTTTCTGTATTCCCATGGCCTCTGTATATCTATTAGAGCCTGGTTTTCAAACTAGGGGTCATGAATTAGTGAGTCATGAGATCAATTTAGTGGACCTTAAAAAGCATTTATTTTATATTTTTACATATTGGAATGAGACATAAGACATATTTCTTGCCTGGCTGGTATAGCTCAGTGGATTGAGCATCGTCCCATGGACTGAGAGGTCCCGGTTTGATTCCCGGTCAGGGAACATGCCCAGGTTTTGGGCTTGATCCCCAGTAGGGGGCATGCAGGAGGCAGCCAATTGATGTTTCTCTCTCACATGGATCTTTCTCTCTCTTCCTTCCTCTCTCTCTAAAATAAAAATCAATAAAAAATATATATTTCTTACTGTGGGTCAAATCAGGTAAGTTTGAAAGCCACTGTATTAGGGCACTTTTCAATCAGAATTATTTGATTATGTGTCTTTACTACTGGACATTAAACAACTTGGGGGTAGAGACCAGAAATTATTCCCCTTCTCCATGCCCAGGGCCCATGTAAGATCTAACAAGTCTTGGTTAATATTTAGTGAATTGAATCAAATATATATGAAATCACTGTGTAATCTGTAATGTCATCTGAAGTGGAACTCACAGGAGAGGGCACTTGAGGACAAGTAACTGAGTATTGTCACAAATACTGTCTATCACATACCTGAGAAAGTGAGGCTAACCCTAGGGTGGTCAGGGCCATGCTGGTCTACCCAAATCCCCATTTTTAAAAACAGCGTATTTTATTCTGATTATTGATAGGCTTATTTGTGTGTGTCTTTGACATGGAGAGGATTTAAAAGATGTTTTGATTCATCTAGTTGTTAACTATTACTCTCTGCAATGGTTTATCAGTTTGAGTTTGTTATGGACTGAATTCTGTTCCCCTAAAATTCATATGTTGAAGTCCTAATCCCCCAATGTGACTGTGTTTGGAGAACAGACCCTTAAAGATACGGTTAACATTAAATAAGGTCATAAAAGTGGAACCCTGATCCAATAGAACTGGTGTCCTTACAAGAAGAGAAAGAAACACTAGGAGTGTGTGGTCACAGAGAAAAGAGCCATGAGAGGGCATAGGGAGAAGGTGGCCATCTGCAAACCAAGGAGAGAGGCCTTAGAAAAAACTGAATCTGCTGACACCTTGATTTTGGTCTTTCAGCCCCAAAACTGTGAGAAAACCAAGTTCTCTTGCTTAAGCTATCCAGTCTGTTGTATTTTGTTATGCAGCTTCAGCTGACTAATATAGGGTTGTTGGTAATAATAATGGTATTTGTAGAATTGAAGACATTCAGATCTACAAAGAGCCTTAGAGTTCATTTGGATAAAGAGTTCTTAGCCTGGAGTTCAAGGAACTGCCATAATGAGGGCCACCTCTTTGCATAGCTACAAAGGGATGTCTTTTATGTCATAGTCTATGTGAATTATGTCCCCTTGGGATTATATAAATGTTTACTACATAATGTACAACTTCTATGGTTCTTTCTATATCATAGTCCTAAAAATGGTCTGTAAAATCACTTCCTGAAACTACATTCAATTTAGTCTGGTACGCATTTGTTTTCTAGAAAGAAGCTACAAATATTTTTTCAGATTTTTAAAGAATCATGATCCTCAAATGTTGAAAAAACACTGATTACTTCAATCCCCTCATTTTACAGATAAGGAAACTAAATCCTAGAGAAAGTGCTCAAAGATGCATAAAAACTCTAGTAAAAATGAGATACAAATCTCCTTTCTCCTACTTCGATTGTTAACACTCTCCTGCTTATGTCTGTTTACTAGTGAATAACACACACACACATACACACACACTTTACAAAGATACCAAAACATGCTTTCACAGGGTTTGAGCATTTCATATTTCACCTGAACTCAGCTAAGGCAAAGAGATATCTTCCAACCTTCCAACGTGTATCAAGATATAGATAATACTCAAATTTTAGCATGTGTATTTAGATGGTAGCATTGGTAATATTTTTTTTAACCTCTGCCCATACTCACACAGGGTGTTACATTGATGTGATATTCTATGACTGATAACATGTGTTTCTATATACATGCAGCTAATAAGGGAATTCCATTAAAGAATGTTAAGGCTTAACATTATAACTTCCAAGTTGCTATGCATCTTAATATAAAGTCTCTGAGTCCATCCCCTTGCCCATAGTCAGGAGAGAGTGAGTGACTGCAATTCCATTTCCCTGGTGGTTCATTATTAAGAGTGGGGTCAAGCATATGAGCCAGAGATAGTGCTGTGCACACACATAGACACACACACACTAAGAGTGCGGAGATCTCGCAGAGGAATCCCAGCAGCAGTCACACAGGTTGGTCCTAAAAGCCAATAGAGAAAGTGGAGGCTGAGAGCTCCTTTTTGACCTTGTTACTATTTGTGCTGATATTGACTCGGGAACCCTCCACTTTCTCCGGGCCTCCCTGAGTGTCGATAGCCATTTGCCTTCTCTGATGTGAAGCGCTCTCTGCTTTGAAGGGCTTCTTATGTGTGCAGCACTTGCAGTCAGCGTGACTGCCTGTCTGTCTACCTCTCTCCTCCCTCCTAATTCCTGAATCAGAAATGGCCATTTCCACTTTTTAACCAAAGACGTATGCCTTTCACAAGAATCTGCAACAATTTTTCTTCTCTCCCCCCTCCCCCTCATGTCTCAAAATTCACAGAACACCTCCAACCTCGGCGTCCATTCTGCAGTGGTTAATGTTACGTGAGGGGAACTTTGAGAACTGGGCACTTCACTTGTCCTTTTGGAGGAAATTGTGGGCAGGAGGGACCTGAGAAAATAGGGCTTGTGATCATTTCATGAAATACAGACTCAGTGTTTCTTACAATGTATGAACAAGCTCGTAAACATGTCCTTCCCCTGTGTTTCCCTGCTGCTGATGTTTGGGATACCCTAAGGCATAGTCTGAGCTCCAGAACCATGCTTTTCTCCTTACTGCTCCTGGATCGGCATCTGAAAGTCACAGGATGGACTGGGGGGCATTTGGGCAAGAGAAGAGGCAAGAGGTAGGAAAAATCTTCTTGACCACTAGTCCCCAGCTTCCAGATTCCCAGAGTCCCAGACCCTCTCTTCAGTACCCTTTCCCAACCTCACTCTTTCTACCCGACAACAGCTACTGTTTCCCTGTGGGGCTGGGGTCTCTTTGGAGGCCAAGGAGAATATATGGTGCTGAAGAAAATCCGTTCAGGAAGGTAAAATCGTGGCTTCACATGTTTCTAGTCCTCTCCTCCATAGGCATGTCTTCACTGCCACCTCCCCGCACCTCTCCATCTCCGGACTCTGATCTCACCCACCCTCTTCCTGGACTGTGCTTATCTTTCTATCCCCTACCTATCTTGGGCCTACCCCAAATGCTTCCTCTTCTACAAAGGGTTTCCTAATCCTCAAGTCAGAATAAATCTCTCCTTCCTGTGCTCTTACTGAATTTCTAGTGCGAGGCTGAACACATCCCTCTGTGAATGCTGATCTGTGCATATACTCCTATCCCCTCCTTTTACAGCAGTCTTGACGGTGGAGAATGGATCAACTTTGCTCACTTTCCTAACACATAGAGGACTGGGTGCTCCACAGAAAACCCCAGACTTCTCTGCTTTATTAACCACCAAAGCCGTACTCCTTCAACTTCCATCCCTTCTCCCATCCCATCTCCATCCCCACTGCTCCTATCATTCCCCTCAGATGTGCTAACTACCCTCTTCACTCCATCCCAGAACACCCCGCCCAGCACCTCGCCACACCTTTTCCAGCTGGAGCCCCTTTCTGTCTGAGTCCCCTCTTCACCCCCACCTCGACCCAGATGCGAGCACTGCCCTGAATGGAATCTTTGGACCAGGAAGCCTCTGGTTGGGTAGCCCAGATCTTGTTATCAATCTTCAGTGGTAAGAAATGTGTTGGTGACATCCTAAACTAGAATTTCAGATCACATCCCTTTAGAAAAGATTTCCTGCGTAACCAGGTACTGATTATAGCAGCTCTAGTCTAGGTTGTTGGGAATGTCCTGGGTTAGTTGGTATTTGATTTCTGGAAATAGAATACACCCTATCTCTGGGAAAACATAATGTGAGCTCTGAGAATTCACAAAGTAACTTTTGAAATACAACCCTTTTGAAAACTGAGGCCGGCCTGCTCTTCTGCTGTGCCGTGGGAGGAGTGGGTGGTGGTATGACTATGATATCTGCCTTGCTATTTTTGTAATGTGGCAAGGATGCTGAGGAATTCAGCCCCCAAACTGAGAAATAGCACTAGAGACTAAATCATGCAGAGACAATATACACCTATGTTGTGGGTTGCTGTGGGGGTGAGGGTGAGGGACTTGTCAAAAGTACTCCCCAGTACAGGTCTCTCTGTCTTCTGGCTTAGCCCAGTTCTGTGGGCCTTAAATTAAAACACGTTTTCTTTTCTATTTTATTTTTTTTACTAGTTACTTTATTTTTGCTGCTATATTGAGAAATGTCATTCTTCCTACCTTTTGGGACTCCACGACTTGTCTGTCTTTTCTTTTTCCTTCTTAGAGTGTTACTGAATTTTGGCTAGACCCCTATGAAATGGAATATCCAGAGACATGAATCACTATAAAATATATAGTATATGATATGTTGATATGTAGGATATAAAACTGAAACTCATAGACATAGATAACAGTATGGTGGTTACCAGAGGGAAGGGGTTGGGGGATAGTGAAGAGTAAAGGGGGCCAATATATGATGACGGAAGATGATTTGACTTTGGGTAGTGGGCACACAGTGCAATATGCAGTATTATAGAAATGTACACTTGAAACCTGTATGATCTTATTAATGTCACCCCAATAAATTTAATAAAGTGAATAAATATATAGTATATGTATATTTGTTTATGATAAACATGACTGCCATCTCTTTAAGATAATAATAGGGTAGATAAATACTTTTACATATCACAAATATTAGAAAAGTATAAAACAGAAAATACATTTACAAGTCTAGAAAATTTCTGGGCAACCCATAATCCATGTCATTCCAAAGCTCAAATGCATCAGTAATTGCTCTCTGGTACAGTTGATTGAGTGTCATTCCGCACCCTATGACAAGTAAAGAGAAAATAGAGAAGGCCTAGAAGAAATAAAATGGACTTTCTTACCAAGTTCTTACCTTCCCATGATACTAAAGATATCTGAGCACTCCATCCAGAAAAGCCCAGAATATCAATCGTGGACTCAGTTTTCAGTCAATATTATGACTCCAAGTCGAAGAAGACAAACTAGGTATACATACATATGGAAAAAACTAAAGCATTACTCTATTCATGCAAGAACCACAGTGATATTCCCTGCAGAGAAGGGCCTTAGAAAAACACTGGAGAAGCTGTAATTGCTAACTACAGAACTAGTTCTTCCATTGGAAGACAGATGTTTTCTGTATGAGACAATGCGAATCAGAAGGCAGAAACAAAGTTTGGAAGCAGAACTTCCAACCAACACCTCCTCTCCTGTGGCTGTAAAAGGCAGATAAGGAAGTCCACTCCTTCTGACACATGGTTCCTTATTTTACATCATAAACAAAAGCTCACAGCTTCTCCTGCCCCGCTAAGGGACTAACTAAAGATAGGATATAGGACCATTTCATAAGTAGCCAAACAGGGACCACGCAGGTTGTGATGTTTCTCTGTTCAGTTACCTCTTATCTCCTTTTGCAAATGTGTCAGTTTGAGTTGGCTCCAGAACAATCCAGAAAAGCAAAGGCAAGAAAACACACACGCACAAATCACGATCACAGTGTCTGAGTCAGTGTGCTTGAAGACATCAGATCCCTCTGTGTTTGACATAACCAAAGATACCTCCATTTTGTTCTATTCCTCAGAGGGGAGAGATGGGGGGGGGGTTGTCTGTTCTAGAAATGCTACCTTCCTTAAGCACCCCTCTTTTCTCAGCCTACCTGTCTTCTCTCCCAGGTGAGTGTTTTCATTTGGGTGTCTGATTCACACAAGATAGTAGGATGAGTTGAGCTCAATGTCATCTCCAACCAGAAAGGAAGGACTAGTAAAGTAAGTCAATCACCAACAGAGAGCCAAGAGCTGAAAACTAGCTTCTTTCATTTCCACACAATAGCCGAAGAAGTAACCCTCAGAGATATTATAAAATGACAATTTTGGAGTTCCTCTAGTTACTAAGTAATAGCAGAGCTGAGACTGGAATTGAGGAAAGGACTCAAGTCTAAATTTGTAGAAAATAAAGGAAAACAGATTGTTTTAAAAAAATGTTATGGCCTTCTGCAGAGAGTTTTAAGCTTGAATGTGATAAGAAAATACCAAATGAGCTGGTAAAGAGGGGAAGGGGCATTCAGAATAATAAAGATTAAGTCATCAAAGCTACCAATTCTGAAAACTAGAAGCAGGATTTACCCTACCTTTGTATCACAGTCATCACTGACTTAAACAGGTCAATTTACTTTCACCTATAAGAAGTCCTTAACCTCTGGGATTCAAAACATTCAAAAGAGAACAGTCATAACTTATTCTTTCAGTCTGTTTGCTTTAGGTAAAACAATGGAGAAATGTTTAAAATTAAATTTCAAGAATCATTCATCTCCTTGTACAATTTCTTGGCCCATACGCCAATTTCTCAGGGACAGTGTGATCATTTTACAGGGGGTGAGGGCTCCTGATGTTCCTCTTGCTTCAGACATTAAAAAGCAGATGTTGCCTCTGCTAAGTTTAAGTCATTCCTGAGTTAAGCCTTTTCTTCTCCTGTGTAATTTTTCTTACTTCCAAAATGCACAGACACATTCCCACATGCATTAGCTGTTGATAAACGTTTCTTCCTCAGACATCTACCTCCAACACCACGACACCACCACCGCCACCATGACCACCGCCGTGACCATTACCAGGGATAAGACAGTGGATGTCCACAGAACTTCTAGCACATGCCTCTTTAAATAGCTGACATCTGGAGGAACTATTTGATACTTGTTACTTACACTCCACTCAGCATGAACGGAGGTTGGCAGGGAATTTAGCAGCATGTCTTATTTTTAAAATATCTCACACCTCCTCCTCGCCCTCCCTGCCTTCAGAGAGAAGTTTAAGCAATACACTTATTTTCTGTTGCATGAGCCTACCACATTCTTCTCGGACACGCAAGCTTTAAAAAGAGGATCCAAATATTTTATCTAATGCCAAGGTGGGCTATGCAAATTAAACACAAATAAGGCAGCAGCCAAGATCTCTTCATTTTATGGATAAACTAAAAAGTGAACTTCATAAACCTGAAGTCAGCTAGTCTTACTGCCTATCTCTCTCCCTCCCTCCCTCCCACCCTCCTTCCCTCCCTTTCGGGCTCTCTCTTTCTGTCTGTCTCTCTCTCTCTTACACACACACACACACACACAATCTTTTAAAAAGTCTGCTCACTCCTTTACTGCAATTATTCCAAAGGAAGATCATTATCAGGTTAAGAGAATTAAGTTGACTTGACAAAATTAATGGGACTGTTTAATTCCATTGTGACCCGAGAGAAAGCCTCCCGCTTTGCTTCGCAGCAGGTCACGGTCTCCAAAAGCTCTCCTGCCTCTTCCAGTTGCTGTGAAATCAAATGAACAAATATCAGGAGGTTAATGCTGAGCCCTTCAGTTCTTGGAGAACCCAGATCCCTAAGCGGTGAAAGCTTCCACTGATCTACATAGTAGCTCTTTCTCGGGGTCTCAAACAGCAAATGAAACGGAGAGGTGTGTGGAGGTGCTAGGGGGCGCTCTATTACAGGAAATGGCATTGGTGATTTAGCACGGAGCTCATAGAATTTGGGGAGTTCTGTTAATTGCTACCAGTTCTACAAGTGTCATCACAGAAAGTGGTGGTACCTGAAGTTGACTAATGACAACAGTAATTATTATTACGAACAGTGCTAAAAAAAAACCCAAAAAACATCAACTCCAGGAGTTTAAGAATTTTACCTTTCCTGGGAACAGTTCACAGTAATTTGTGCAAGCAAATTGTCTACTTCTTTGCAACATAGGTAGACAAAGTATTCTGGGAGGGTGTATATGTAGAAGAGAGAGAGAAAGAAAAAGGAGGGGAAGAGAGAGATATAGAGATAGGTATCTCTCTCTCTCTCTCTCTCTCTATATATATATATATATGTGTGTATATGTATGTATATATGTGTGTGTGTGTGTGTGTGTGTATATATATATATATACACACATATATATATGGTCTATCTCTCTTTATATATATATATATATATATATATATATATATATATATAGAGAGAGAGAGAGAGAGAGAGAGAGAGAGAGAGAGAGACCAAAAAAAAAAAAGGCAGAATGCATTTAATATGGGCAAGCACGGTATTCACCCTCAAGCAATCCTGAGATAAAGTTTTGCTCAAAATTGGGGAAATCTGATAATCATACTCTAATCCAAAAACAGAGGCTACCAATCCAGTGCAGCACTACCAATCAGCTTCTTGAGCAAAGGTGTAACTAAAATCCATTGTCTGGAAAAGAAAACGTGTCAGTTTATCAGTATACTTATTATCCCCTTGGTCTTCAGCCCCCAGGTTTCCTGTGCACCGATTTCAGAGTCTATGGTCCTTGCCATATGACAGGGTATTGAAAATTACACTTAAGCATTTGGAGATAAAAAATGAATAATAATTCATAATAAATAGTAATTTATTTTTTACTGTATGCCAGGTACTATGGTAAGTGCCCTGCCTTTGGATTGTCTCATTTGACCCTGAGAACAACTCACAATAGCTACAATTATTCTCATTTTAAAAGATCATTGTGGATTAGAAAGGCTAAATAACTTGGCCACACAGTGATTAAATGGCAGGATTTGAACTCAGTGTCTCTGGCTCTTGAAGTCATACCTTTCATCTGTATACTATACTACTTGTGAAACAGTTGGCATGGTAAGCAATCTGTGTATATTAACTATCATTAGCTAGTATTATTCCCTAATGCTAGGATGATCTGGCTTATTGTGAAGGTCCAGAGTACCTCTTGAATGCTGAGAAAATTCCTTTTCAGCATTATAAAGGCAGAAAACAGTTGAACCAGATGGTCTGGGCCACTTCCTCATGGTGACTTTGTGATCATTTCTGTGCATTGAGTTTAGGAGGACTGAAGAAGAGTTCCATTTCAAAATAGGACCAGAAAAATCCAGGAGAGCTTCCAGAAAGAAATCATTGATTTTCATACTTAAATGGTCTGTTATTAAAGGAGGAATGGCATTCCCTTTCAAGGAGACTGGCCTTTAACAGTGTCCTTGGGGAGGGGGGTGAGGAGCGGGGGGGGGGGGGGGAATGGGTTGAGGCAAAACTGCCAAACAAAAGCAGGGGAATAAAGTGAAAGAAGAGGTGAAATCAAAGAGACATTGATTAAGCAAGCTAGCAAACAAGCAAACAAAAAGCCCACCTCCAAAAGCTCTAGCATTGTTTTTACCCGGTTCCTGCTCTGAAGCCTGCATTGCAAGACACTTCTTTTCTTCACATGGTTCTTCCTTTCCCTTTCAACTGATTGCACCTGAAGTGCCAGAGCCCAGCATGGTCATGAACTTTGCCTGGGAGACTGGAGTCCTGGATCCAAGAGTAAGGCGGCTTCCTCCCTGGCCTGCCTGTGTGCTCATCACCTGTTCAGCACCACTTGAAGGTAAGTGATCAAAGTTCCCTTTGCAGGAAACAAAGAAACCCATTTAATGCCTCCCCTTTCTTCTTCTTGAGCTCCCAAAGCAGAGCGAAGAGGTGAAATATCCCTTTTCAAAGTCTAAAATTGTCTCTGAAAGTCACCAAGGAGCCTCATTAAGTAACAGTGTTTGCAAATGAGCTTATTTTCCCCATTGCTTCAGACCAGTTGCTCTTTTTATTTTTTCCTTGAACAGACAACAGATTGCTGAAAGTGAGTTTCTGCTACACGTTCCTTAGAATCAACTAGGATTAACAAAACGTCTGAGGCATCACTACATGTCATGCACTCTGGCTGCTGTTATAGCAGCCAGACCTATTCTGCGGATCTCGATTCTGAGAACGGCCAAGGGCACCTTTGGAACAGTCTTCAGGTTGCACCCAGGACTTCATGGGAGACACATGGTTCTCGGACCTTCCCCCACTTAGAAATGATGAGGAATGGATGCATGTGTGTTAAAATGTTTAATTTTTAAAAGTGATCTCGTGTTGATCAAATAAGAGTAAGCCCGTGAGCTAAAACCGGGAAGTTACCAATGTACCCCACTTAGCAGAACTCCACAATGTGTCTCAATGCTTTGAGCCTTCGCCTGCTTGATAGCAAGAAGTCTAGGCTTTCTCAAGGATCTCCCTCTCCAGTTATTTTGCATAGAAATTTCTGAGTGAGAGAAGAACATCTTATTATCCATTGGATTTCCAGCCCCATGCTCTGGAGGCCACGAGTATCCTTGAAAGCTTTTACTGTGTCCCCCGTGGAGCTGGCAACCACATCTAGACTCTGCCTTCTGGGGCCCTGTCCCTTTATAGCCAGTGGAAATACACCTTCCTCTTGTCACAACACAGTCCTTTCAAAGCCTCTCTCACAGAAGACCAGGAAGTGACAAGGTACTTTTCATTGCACATCTTTTCTCCAAAACCCACACAAATGCAGGGAAAGAAGATTAAGGAAGTTTAGAACTAGCTTCAGACTTGACCCGGAGCCACCTTCTTCCTTCAGCATCCAAGTCATGCTATTTAGTCTGGCCCATGGGTCAGGATGTACCTTTGTGGTGTGTCTCCCTTAGGGACCCTGTTTTCTCTTCTTTTGGTCTGAGCTCCTTGGGACCCTTCAGGTCTTCACGCAGATCTCCACGTGTCTGAACCACATGGGTTCCATGGAAATCAGTGATTGGCTGGACAACTCTTACAGTGCATTCTTGACATTTTTATCACAGTTAAAAAGTTCTCCAAATGGTGTATGACAAGGAGGAAGCGCATCTTTCCAGAGCGCAGTGGAAAGGTGTGTTCCAGCTCCAGAAGCTGGTAGAAGAGTCTTGTTTCACCAGCCCCTCCTCCTCTATTGTCACTGGTTTGTCATTCGTTTGGAGGACTCATTCACCTCATTCAGTGGAACTCTTACATTCTTACTTTTCTAATTCTCTCTGAAATCCTGTCAACTCTCTCTTAAATATGAGACAGTTTCACCCTATTTCTATTCACCTACCCCTCTCTTAACATCTAATCTCCTTCACACTAATCTTTAGGGAAATCATACATGCTAAAGGGAGTCTACTGCAGCTAAATAACTGGCATGATGGGACGAAACAAGACATCAATGGCGAGACCTCACAAAAATAAGAATATGTTTTCCATACAAATATCTCTGGTAATTAAAAAGGGAAATGACAGAAACAGATAGGGTGGAAAACAAATAAAAAGTAAACAGATTTCATTTCTAAGCCTGATAAGTCAGAACTGTTTCCTCCTGAGGAGGAGCCTCTATTAAGATCTAGGAAGATAAACTAGATTTCTGGTTGTTATGCATTAGTGTTATGCCAATCACCTTGACATCCAGGGGTACCTCATTTGAAGAGGTGGAATTAGAGACATCTGATTTACGTGCTCTATCAGGCAAGACTTTGATTAATACTATTATATATATATGTATATGTATGTGTATTTATTATATATGTGTAAATATATATAAATGAAATATATAACTATTTCATTATAAGAAATAGTTAATATAATATAAATATAAATATATAAGAAATATAGAACTATTTCTTATATATATAAAATGTGCAGAGCAAAGAAATAGTTCTTGCTTTGATGAAAGGGATTAGTCACCCAGTGTTATAAGCTCTAGATAAGGATGTTGTCAGGTAGGAAAAACGAAGATTAGGTGCAATGAACCTGACAATTTCTCATTCTCAAATTTTACTTTAGTTTTCCATCACTTACCACTTAAATGTGCATTCCCCCCAAAACTCAGTCCTCAATGATATTGTTCCATATTCTCTCCTTTGATGACCTCATCTGAATTACTCCATGGATTCAGCTATTGCCTCTAAGTGAAGGACCCCCAGATCCATGTCTCTAATCTCATCCAATAATTTGAGCTATAACCACCTGCTGGACTTCTTTCTATAAATGTACCACTCACCATTTTTTATTACTACTTTGCACACCCCATACTACCCCAGACGTGTTGTCTGTTCCATACCTTGGTCAATGACATCTCAATTTTTCCATTTACTCAGGCTCAGACATTTAAAGTCATTCCTTAGTAGTCTCCCTTCCATCTTCCTATCTAAACTGCAGAACTGTCTATCTTAACAGTATCATTCGTGTCTGGTCCTTCCTTCCAATTCTCAGAGACATGTTCAGTCTCTCAATATCTCTTTGTTTGAACAAATACAAAAGCACACTGATGCATTTATTAATTGCCAACCCTTTTTTAGAACAGGGCCTGGTTTCCCCAGAGAAATCTTCTCAGTGCACAGCTCCCATAATTTCCCTTCTTTCCACAAAATTGTTCAGTGGCGGCTCACTGCACACATACAAAAAGTTCCAACTCTGCATTATGCTATTCAAAACCCTCTGGGTTGTATGGTGTGGCTGGAATCTGGATGGAGGAATGAAATAGACGCTGTTGGAAAAGGAGAGTCAGACAGCAGACCATGATAAAGCATTTGTATTTCACCCTGAGGTCACTGAAGAGTCATCTGGAGGGTTTACAGTGGGACCAGGAATTGATCACATGTGAACGCTGGACAGTTCACTCTGGGGCTGGCTTATTTCATAAGCATTGAAAAACATCACAGGCTATGAGGGAGTGTGGTGGGTGATAAGTAGTGAAATGTGAATTTAGAGTGTTTTTCATAAAAGCCAATAAACACACACACACATACACACAGACACTCACGACTGAAAGCATTGTAATGCAGAATAATAGAGGTAAAAAAAAATTCCCAAGTCTTTCAAGAGTCAAGGACATAAACCTGAAGAGCAATATAAATGCAAGTTAAAACATAAAAGACACTTATTTCTGTAACCAAAACTTCAAAGAAAAACACACATAATGCAAAAAAAGAAGTGAGGAATGGATTCAATGAAAATGAAAAAGAATAAGGCAACTACCCAGCTTTGGGCTATTTCCATTTTAAAATGAGACTCAGAAAGTTAGAAGGAAAAAAATATTTATCATTGAAATGGAAAAAAAATAAGGCGATAATTTTCTGCCACGGAGAATATGTGCGAAGGACCTTGTTGGTCTTTCTTTACAGAAAAGGACCGGCTGTGGAAGGTTCCACAGATGGAAGGGTTTGATGAGTTTGGGGAAAGTGGACTTGTGAAGTGAGGACGTGAACAGATTGTTCCATTACTGCCTCTTAGTATGGCAGTAAACATTTCACTAAATTTTTGTAAACTCTTCTTGCTTTAGTGACATTTGACGCCAGAAGTGAGAACTAAGACTGTAGGACGTGGAAGCAAAACTGTTCTTCTGGTTGGTCCATAAGCTGTAAGGCTTTGGAAACTCATCTTCCCCTGGGAGTAATGATACTGGGTAGGAGGGGGTGGGGGTGTAAGTGGAAAGTTGCAAGGGAAGAAGAAGATGTAATGAAATAATATTATGTAGCACATTTAGCTTGGTATTTAACTCCCTCTCCTTTATAGCATGGGTTACAACATCAAATGCCTACAGAATTCAAGCAGGTAATGCAAATTCATGACTTACGAATTCAAGTGTTCAAGCGTTTTCATATTGAGCTGTTATTATTAGGACTGGCCATGGCCCTTGGTGTTTCTGAAATGACAGGAAATGGTGGGGACTGCAGCCACCCAAAGACTCATCTCTAGCAAAGTTTTGCCACATGGCAAGGCAGGCCCAATATTGCAATGTCTCCTAATTTGCTAAGAGTCACTAATGATTTTAAGTATTAGTTGAAATATCCTATTTAAAAAAATAGATCTCAGAAGTATTTTTCAGCCTTGTGGCAGAAAGAACAAAACTCGTGTGAAAGCCTCATCGAGCTGAGCCACTGAATCTCAGAACAGAGCTCACCTGCATCTTTCACTTTCTGAGACCTCTGTTTCCTTTAAAAACTCCTGACCTTTCAAGAAGAATGTGAGAAGAGACAGAAACGCAGGTGCCAAGAAAGGCTGTTCCCGTGTTTGAGGACCACAAGGGAAGGTTGAGATCTGTGCTGGATAAAGACAGGCTGTGCTTAACCCGAGGGAGAGGACGGGTGGCTGTCCCAGGCACTGAGCGTGTAAGAGCCTTGGACAGAGTTGATGCCACACCATTGGTGTCAAACACTAAGGGAGTTTCACTTGGCTCCTTGAAACTACTCTCTATACACGAGGGGAGAAGGCACGCGGAAAATTCTGGCACTGGAAGTAGGCCAGTCAGGCTGGTTTAGAAATCTGAGCTTCCTAGGCCAAAATCATCCTTGGCGAGACGAAACTGTCGCAGCCCGAAAGGGATGGAAGTAATTCAACTCCCTCCACAATGCTGCCTATTGGATCCAGTCATGGGAATATGCTCTTTTGTGAAAAGTCTCCTTCAGACTATCAATGCTTCCTAAAGGAAGGAAGAAATGGGGGTAATACATTAAAATTCACACACTATAATGTGTGAACATTTTTCTGTTGTTTTGGTTTGGTTTGCTCTTCTGGTTTTGGGGAAATGTTTCACTTTCCAATCAGAATGGCAACTTCATAAAAACGTCTCACCAGCACCTCCATTGCTGGGCTAGTTAACCACATTGTATAGCTCCTGACATTTCACCAAGCACATTGCTGTACTCCTCCCTCCTTCTTCTCTCCCTCACTCCTTTCTTTTCCCCCTTTAAGAAAAATTCATGAGTATTTCTGTGTGATGGTTGTGGTCCAGAAAGGAAAAGGCATGGACTCCAACTTTCTCACAACTGAGCAGAAGAGCCAGAAATCTAAATAAACGATGAGAAATCAAAGGATACGATCAGGAACATAACATGTGCTAGAAATGCTTGCAACAAAAATGAAATTTTATCAGAAATAATAATATTAGCTTCTATGTGTTAAGAGTTTATGTGTCAGTCCCGCCAGTGTGGCTCAGTGGTTGAGCATCGACCCATGCACCAAGAGGTTGCCAGTTCGATTCCTGGTCAGGGCATATGCCCAGATTATGGGCCCAATCCCCAGTCGGGGGCATGAAGGAGGCGACCAATTGATGTTCTCTCTCATCGATGTTTCTATCTCTCTCTCCCTCTCCCTTCTTCTCTCTCTAAAATCAATAAAGAAAAAAAAAGAAGAGTTTATGTGTCAGGCACTTTGGGAAGCATGTAATATTAATCATCCCACTTAGTCATTGAAATAGAGTTAATACGTGGGCTTTATTATTGATTGTTTTACTGGAAGTTTAGAAAGGATGGATAGCTTGACCAAAATTAACATAGAAACTCATTCATTCTCTCCTCTCTTCTCTGTCTCTCCCTTCTCTATCTGTCTCTCTTCCTCCCTTCCCCCCCTCTCTTTTGCATTTTCTCCCTATCTCTGGATTCTGAGGAGTCAATGACATGAAGTTTGCAAAGCACATTGCATAGAGTGTAGCAGCATCATAACTACTCAAGAAACAGTGACTTGTGTGTCTTGGGCACATCAAGGAAGGCTTTTCAGGGAAGGTAGTGCTTGAACTAAAAATTGAAAGATGCTCAGGTCAAGAAACTGTGACATTTTTCATTTCCTTTAATATTTATTAGAAGCCCTGTGAGACAGGTATCATTAACCTCACCTTTCAAACAAGGAAACCAAAGCTCAGCAAGTTTAAATAACTGGCCCAGGGCCAAAGAGCTCGCAAGCTGGAGTCTTGAGACCGGGACTCAAGTGTCCTAATTCAAAGGCTAACCTCTTTCCCACCATTATACCTCTGCCCTGATGTGTTTTAGACCCCATGGCTGAAACTCCTAATTCTTTAGTAAAAGCAGAGTGAAAAACAGAACAGATGCCAGCTTCTTAGTAATCCTTATTCCCTGGAGCATACGCTTTCCCTTGGAGAGTTAAAAGATACATACAAATGAGTGAAAGTCATTGCCTATTCAATAATGATTCAAATATGCGTTTGTATCTTCTCAAGTAACTGAAATAACTGTATGAAAGAAAGGAAGGAGAAAGGAACCTGGTGTAAAGTGTGTGCACAGGAAGGTCTTCTTAATGAGCTCTCTGCTCAGTATGTTGTGTTGTCGGTAAACGGAAGGTGTGAACAGAGCCAGTGTGGATCTGCTAAGAATTAGTTCAACTTGCTCCCATCAATTACACTGTCTTTTCTGACAAACCTCCACTGCTCATGGGAAATTTCCTGACAGGATGCTAATAAATCTACCTCACCTTCTCACCCCCAAATATGCCAAATTTGTGGCATTCAAGATAAATAACATTTGTACATTATGAGACTAAACTTGGCTTCTCAGAATTTCCATAAGGCTCTGACAGGTTAATGAGAGATTTTTTTTTTTTTTTTTTTTGTCTCCAGAATATAAAAGAAAATATTTGTCTTCACAAAAGCACCAAATTGGCAGGCAAATGTTTGCTGCTGGTCTCCTCTGAGATGCCAGGGAACATGGGACTGGGAGGGACCAGGCTGTGGTCATGCATTATGTGCACACTACGTGCCTTGTTGAAGATCACGGTGAATGACACAGCACCAGACGGACACTCTAATGAAACCCAAATGCCTAGACCTTGGGAGTTGACCTGCCATATCAAAGTTGATATATGCAAGTTTACTTTCTACCCAAATCATTAAATCCCAGTTTCAGAAAGGAAATTCTCACCAGCTAGAACCAAGCCCATTGCCCAAAGGTAGGAGTGAGTAATGGATCCAGGAAATAGTGGCTTTCTTTGGTGATGTTCCGAGGTGAGATAGTTAATAATAGTGTGACGTCTTTGTTAAGCGCTGCACTCTGAAGCTAGAGAACATGGGCTCAGGTGTCTGCTCTGCACCTTCAAAGCTTATAAAACAGTGATAATAATAGCACACATCCATTGGGTTGCTTTAAGGATATCTTAAATTAACTTGACAATGCATGTAAAGCACTTCGTACTCAGTCCAACCCATAGTAAACCCTCAAAAAAAAAAAAAAAGACGAGTTATTTTATATAGATCATATTCTGGTTAATACTCTGAGTAGGTGTTACATCCCACAGGAATCCTTCACCTCCCTGACCAGCTGGGCCTGTGGTTCACCTGCTCTGCGCTCGTGGTATCCTGTATGCCTTCATCACCACACTCACCAACTTATGTTATAGGCAATGTCATGATATTCCTCCAGTAGATTATGAAATCCTTAAGGATAAAGAATTTGAATGTCTATGTTGTATTCCAGTGTATCTATCTCCCAGATCTATTCAATTCCTAGTATATGGGAGGTCATCAAAAATATGTGCTGAATTAATGTATGAATACATTGTCTCCTTTTCCTCATCTGAAACAGAGAAAATACTAATGTCTCAATGTTTAGGTTGAAAAGGCAGCTAAATAAATTGTTAATTGTGTCATATTAATATCAACTAAGATTCTTCTGGTGTGTTTTTTTGTTTGTTTGTTTTTTTCCGCTCTTAATAAAATTATGGGAGGGAAGAGCTCTTAAGTCCTAATATATCAATAGTATAATTCCCAATGGCGCATGTAAGGACATCATGATCCACTTTAAAACAGTGTCCGCTGTTATTGTTTCAGCAGAGGAAGCACGTAAATGAACCTCGAGCTCCTTCTTAGAAAATTCTACTTTTCAGCAGATGCTGAAAGAGGACACTTGGGTTCTGCGGGTCCCTGCTGGATCAGCTGATGAAACTGAGAGACAATGCCCTCAGATTTCCTGCCGCATGCTTCCTAGTAACCTCATCGGAAGACTGGGAGAGGAAAAACACAAAGCTAAGAGGAAATTCCCTTAGAACCATTAAGCAAAATTGCAATTCTTGCTCACCTGGAGGTAACAACCTTCACTCCAGCTTTAGGTCAAAGGTGGAGTATGTAAATTCCACCGATGGAATACAGAGGGAAAACAATTATAACACCCCAAAGGGTCGCAACTGTTTATCTAAAAAATCTTGAACATGCAACAGAATCAGGTGGATAGTATCTTCTAGGCTCAGAAACATGCCCCATTGAGGCTGATTTCCAAAATGTATAGAGTACTCATACAACTCAACAAAAGGAAGACAAAGAACCCAATTAAAAAATGGGCAGAGGAACTAAATAGACACCTCTCTAAACATGACATACAAATGGCCAAAAGACATATGAAAAAATGCTCAACGTCACTAATCATCAGACATATGCAATTTAAAATGACTGAGGTATCACCTCACACCTGCCAGAATGGCTGCCATCAATGAATCATCAAACAACAAGTGTTGGCGAGGGTGTGGAGAAAAGGGGACTCTAGTACACTGTTGGTGGGAATGCAGACTGGTGCAGCCACTATGGAAATCAATATGGTGTTTCCTCAAAAAATTAAGAATTGAACTGCCATTTGACCCAGTGATCCCACTTCTAGGAATATATCCTAAGAATCCTGAAACACTAATCAGAAAGAATATATGTACCCCTATGTTCATAACAGCATTATTTACAATTGCTAAGATCTGGAAACAGCCCAAGTGCCCATCAATAGATGACATGGAGGGACCTGGAGAATATTATGCTGAGCGAAATAAGCCAGATAAAGACAAGTACCACATGATCTCACTTATTTGTGGAATATAATGAACAGTACAAGCTGATGAACAAAATAGACCCAGAGACATAGAAGTAGGGTACAGACTGACACACCTTAGGAGAGGGGGTTGGGGGGAGGGAAGAGATAAAGCACAGAACTTACATGCATGTATGCATAACCAATGGACATAGACAACAATGCTGGGGGGGGGGGCGGATGGGGAGGAGTATGTCAATGGGGGAAAAAGGAGAAACATCTGTAACAAAAATAAATTAATAAAAATTGCAAAAAATAAAATGTTCTAAAAAGGTAAAAAAAAAAAAAGGAAGAAAAGAAACATGCCCCATTTAGCGAGTGTTCCTGCTGACCAGCCTGGCACATTTCTCCAGCTGACTCACTAGGATCTGGGTTTTCCCTCTCCATGAGGATATAGAAATCAGATCAGTTAAAAGCCTAAGCTTTGTGGTCAGACAGACCTGGGCTTGAATCACTGGATACGCTACCTTTGACATGTGACATGATCTTTTTGAGCCTTGTTTTTCTCATCTGGTAAATAGGTAGTAATCCGTTCTCTCTCTCATAGGGTTGTTATGAAGATTTAACTTTAAACAGGAGGTTAAACATATGCAAGTTTCTAGCATAAGAAGTTCTCCAGAAGTGTTACCTTTCCCGTTGCTGTTTTCATTACTATAGCCTTTGGTGTCATCCACCTTGAACAAAATTCTCTTTCGAAAAAGACCATGCATATTAGTCTTAACTCATTCTGGAAGAGAAGCTGTCCCTCTGATGCTGGTCTTTCCTGAGTTTTACTAGGTTATTTTTTGTCTTGTCTCATCTCAGAATGGTCTTTCAAATTTGCCCATGTGACACCAACAACCGTAAGAATACCGTTCTGATAAAAGGCAATTGTTTTGATTATCGATTCTCTGGGATTTGTGTCATTTCTCCAAGTAAATTCAAATGTGATCTAAACAAGAGGCTGTGGATTTTGTAAAGATAAATAAAGGACACACACATGCACAGACACACACTTACATACACACTTTTAAATTTTATTGCATGGACCCCAATGGGGGAAACAAGATTTAACTTTTAGATTCTCTACCTGCATAGTATGGGTGTAATGAAAAAATGAAAATACCTGTCAGGGAAAATAATGTCTTTAATATTACACCAGTCTTGAACATCAGCTGAGATTTCTGTGCATTGCAAATAATTCCATCACCTGCCCATATTGCCTTTCTCTGTGTTTTATCTGGGGTAGGATGATATCAATATGTCAAGCACGAGGAAAAGGACGTTTCCTGAAATTGATGCAGGAAAGCACAATGACAAGCACATAAAAAGGGCAGCCAAAGATGCCACGACGTTGTCAGAGGAAAAGGCCATGATCTCTCACTGGCGTGCATTGAGTTGATTCTTTTCTCAGCAAGGGTCCCGAGACTGTCAAGGCTGCCTGTGTCCTTGATCGTGGATTTTAAAGAAGATAAAGCAACACTGATTTTTTTTTTTAAAGCCTTTCAGTAACCACTGGGTGCCTGGGATGTAAATAATAGGCGAAGGCTGGTAGGGAGCCTATGAGGAACAAGTCAGAGTTTTCCAGGGTGAACTAGTGAGCAATTCCCAAGAGAGCCTCTTGTGCACGGTACCAGGGAGGGAAACGTCTTTGAGAACTGGAGCATAATTGGAGGGAGGAGGGGTGAGTTTTTCTATAAAGAAGGAATTTGTATACAGAGGAGAAAATGTGTGATCTTCACTTTAGATAATACCATTCTGTGGAAGCAAAATTAGAAAAAGAAGGATGTAGAGATCATTTCCTTAATTCTTACTTAGTGCCCCATTTTTGGTTTTGTTACCTCTTCGCTGCATGTTCCTAACAGCCTCTTCCTTCTTTATTTTGTTCTGTATAATCAATGGCTCCCTATTGCTTTCTTTAAAAAAAAAAAAAAAGCCTCAGGGTTTCTGGCCAACATTCAAGGCCCCGAACTATCTTCTCATTGCTCTTTTTTGTATACTACATAGTTAGAATGAAATTAGCTGCTTTGTAGTCTCAGTGCTTACCCCACAGCCCCTCACCTCTGCTCTTCCTATTTCTTACCATGCCTTCCTTGTGTGTCTTCACCTATATAAATACTTCTTATCCTCCAAGTGACAGAGCAAATATAATTTTGTCCATGAAGCTTTCTCTGAATACTTCAAACTTAAAGGTTTATTGCCTCTGAAATGCCATGACATTTGACTGATATCCCACTGATTTGCTTTTAATTTATTATAGTTGTTCACATATAGGGACTAGAATGCAAGCTCCTTGAGGGTAGAGTCTAAAACCTTAGTCGTGGGTCAGAAAGTGAGCCTGGCAAGAGTGGCATTCAGTAATTATTCGCTAAGTATTCTGGTATATATTTGTATCCACTATAGTGTCTTACACAATGCATATAGTAGGTGCTAAATAAATAATCATTGAAGAAATAGGTAGATGGAATTAGGGCAGTCCCTAAGATGCTGAGAATAGCTTTATATATTAAAAGAAGCATAGAGCCTGGCCAGTGTGGCTCGGTGGATTGAGTGTAGTCCCATGGACTGAGAGGTCCCGGTTCGATTTGAGCCAGGGCACATGTCTAGGTTGCAGACTTGATCCCCAGCAGGGGGCATGCAGGAGGCAGCCAATCCATGTTTTTTTCTCACATCGATGTTTCTAACTCTCTCTCCCTTCCTCTCTCTAAAAAATCTATAAAAACATATTTAAAAATAAATAAAATAAGCATAGAAAGGAATGATAATGATGATGATGATGATGATGATGATGATGATGGTAATGATGGAGGATGGAAGAGGAGGAGAGGAATTTCCAATAGGCAAAATAAACAACTCTAACTTACAAGTTTATTTAAAAAATTTTTTTTTATTGATTGATTTTAGAGAGAGAGGAAGGGAGAAGGAGAGAGAGAAAAACATCAATGAGAGAAAACATCGATTGGCTGCCTCCTGCATGCCCCCCACTGGGTATTTGGCCAACAAACTGGGCATGTGCCCTGCCTGGGAATAGAACTGGCGACCTCTTGGTGCATGGGTCACTGCTCAACCACTAAGCCACACTGGCTGGGCTAACTTGCAAGCATTTTATCTTCTAGGAAACGTGGCTAGGAATAAAATATTCTATATAACAAGTGAATATTCTTCTGAACAGATATGCTATTATATTTCTAACTCTCTTTTCATTCAAAGTCTGTGATACAAAGTAGGTTGGTGATAGGCCATACTTCTAGAATCTGTTTCTAAAATGCACTTGGCCCTAATTTGGTTAGCTGCATTTCCAGACAATCTTACACTAGTGGTTGCCTGACAACTCAAAGGGACTGGATTGGATAGAGGGTATTGCTCGGTGAAGCAAATATCTTAGAGTGATTTTCAACAGAGGCCCAAATAACACTAAGAAATGCTAGTTACAATATTCTTTCTCTGGGGCTGCTGTTGAGAGCTACTAGAAAAAAAAAAAATCACCTAATCCTCTCAATTACACATAAATATTGGAAACGCAACATGAGCAATCCTTTTGCTCAGTGTTTGGAAAACATGTCTGGAAAGCACCTGCATCAGAAGCCCTTGTGCTGCTTGTTTAAAATGCAGATCCCTGCCTGGCCAGTGTGGCTCAGTAGACTGAGTGTGGTCCCATGGACTGAGAGGTCGCGGTTCCATTCCTGGTCAGGGCACACGCCCAAGTTGCGGGCTCGATCCCCAGTAGGGGCGTGCAGGAGGCACCTGATCTATGTATCTCTCTCACATTGATGTTTCTCTTTCTCCCTTACAGTCTCTCTAAAAAAGAAAAAAAAATCAATAAAAACATATTAAAATAAATAAAAATGCAGCTCCCTGGCCTCATTCCAGACCTACTGATTCCTAATGCTGTAATATTTTTATAAGGAGGAAAAGAAGATATATTACTAATATCTATCATTTATGTAATATATTTCTGGACCTTGCAACATAAGAGGCTTTCAATTACTAATATCTATTCCATTTAATAATGTTTTCAGTCCGCCTTCTTTCCTAGGCCACAAATCCATACACGGAACTTTCCCTCCCCACGTGCCTCATATGCCGCGTGAAGAATATGTCAATAAGTATGCACGAATAGAAGGGTAACTGTCAGATGTCGAGATAAATAACTTGGTGATTAACTATTTGGTATGTAACTAATCTAAGTATTTATACAGTCGTCCCTCGTTTATCGTGGTTAATCCGTTCCAGACTCTAGCGGTTGCACCTGGCATTGAAGGATTCCTGGGGTGCTTGAATACATAGGCCTGCAGTCCATACGTACAGTAATTTTAATTTTAATTGTAATACAGGGGTGTATAATTGACTCAGAGAACCGAGTGCGCGCTGTATCATTTTCACTGTCTCGATCAACTTTTTAATGAATATATTTGAAAACACCGCTATAGAGTGAAGCCGCAAAAGTCGAAGCACGAAGTGGCGAGGGACGACCGTACACTCAGTGTGTCTACAGGCCGGACTGACTCTGCAGTGCATGAGGCCCAGTAAAATGAAAATTCGCCAAATGAAAATGTGAGACCTTTTGTTTAAAAATTATTGAAACTTTCCAGATGGGGACAGCATAGCATTAAACTAAGCCCAAGCCCCTTGTAAGTGCAGGGTCCCGAGCAACTGCACAGGTTGTACGTCCACGAAGCTGACCTTGTCCACAACATACATAATGTCTTCCTATATCATCATTCTTCCCATACTTACAACATCCATTGCCCTGATTCTTTTGTATTCTAACTCTATTATCAAACTTGAATTAATCAAAATACTTCATAATCAAAACCAGATCATTTTAGTATCTTGATTATTTTCAAAGGGCATTCCCATACACTGCCACATTGAATCACCACAGTGTCCCCATGAGACTGGCATCATCATCATCTTCATTTTACAGGTAACCGAAGTTCAGTGTTGGAGGGACCTGCAGCAGACCACAAAACCATAACAGGTAGAATAAAGATTTAAAAAAATTTTTTTCTTTATTGATTTTTTTTTTTTTTAATCCTCACCCACATTTTTGCATTTATCTTCAGATAGAGCGGGAGGGAGAGAGGTGGGGAAGAGAGAGAGAGAAACATCGACATGAGAGAGACACACCGACCGGCTGCCACCCACACGACCCCAACCGGGGCCGGGGACAAACTGCAACTAAGGTACGTGCCCTTAGCGGAAATCGAACCTGGGACTCTCTGGTCCGCGGGCCGACGCTCTAACCACTGAGCCAAACTGGCCAGGGCTCTTTATTGATTTTAGAGAGAGGAAGGGAGGGGGAGAAAGAGATAGAAACATTGATGAGAGAGAACATCGATTGGCTGCCTCCTGCATGCCCCCTACTGGGGATTGGGCCCACAACCTGGGCATGTGCCCTGAGCAGGAATCGAACCGGCAACCTCTTGGTGCATGGGTCAGTGCTCAGTTACTGAGCCACACCAGCCAGG
Source organism: Tadarida brasiliensis (assembly GCA_030848825.1). Lineage (NCBI taxonomy): Eukaryota > Metazoa > Chordata > Mammalia > Chiroptera > Molossidae > Tadarida > Tadarida brasiliensis. The sequence goes on along the minus strand of CM061257.1, from coordinate 224,678,459 downwards.
CCAGAACAAATATTTTAATCCATGTATAAAACCTTCCTCTCCTTAAGCCAAACCTCATACTCTTTCCTTCATACTGCATTTGACTCTTTGTCATAAACTCCTCCGGGGTATAGCAGATGGATTTATCTCTTGACTTCCCCCATCTCTTAACTTCTGGCCCATAATAGATACTCAATAAAGGTATGTGAAAGAAAGGTACTTCTCTGTGGAATAAATGAATGAAGATGGCCTAGTGTCTCTTCAGATCTCCAAGAAAAAGAGAAAGGAGGAAGAACCAACAACTTTCTTGTCTCTAGGTGGGACCCCAGCCCTGCGCCCACACCCCATGCTTCCCTAAGCATATCTGCTTCCCAGATTTCCCCTTTGGGCATCGTCATTTGCATTTTTCCAGGTAGGATTGAATTTACTGAGTTCTTTATTTGTTTCTAATGCTATCTTCCCTGTTATCTTTAACAATCAATTTGAAACTTGTAATCTCACTACAGTTAGCTATTAAGCCCTGGTAATACTCTAAATAGAATCTGTACAAGCCCTGATCTTTTTGTAAAACCAGTGGCTGCCTCTTATCCAATCAGCTCATGGTTATTCTGCTTTCTCTCTTCTGCATTCCTGTATTGCAATAAAATGTTGAGAGACAAGTTCATTTTAATTAACTTTTCAAGCTTCCTCCCAAATTTAACAAAACATTACAAGAAAAAAAAAATAACAACACGCTTGTGACACCACACAGTATAATTAGTGTGCAGTGAATTTTTTTGTATATGTACATGTTGGCAAGCAATAAATATTTTTTTCAGAAATAAATAAGGGAGGAGAAATCTCAGTTCATGTTATTTTATGATATACATATCTAACACATTTTAATTAGAAGCAACCTCCAGGCAAAGAGGTGAGTATAATTTCTTCACCTTAGGGAATGGTTAATATACGGTTGAATGCTGTCACGAATGCTGATGGAAAGAAGAGAGTTTAAACATATTTTAAATTTTTCATCGGAGCTAAAATATGGAGAGTTTGTGTATTAAGAAAAAATTGAAGTCATAGGGGTTAACACCAGCAAATGATGAATCATACATCACACACATACATATATACATACATGTGCACACATAAATGATCTATATGGATATTTATATATCGAGCGCCTAGAAATAAACCATGGAGTGTTTTCTTGTATGAGTTCGTGGGAATGTGAAGGTAAGTTCAAGAGTACGTATATGGTATCTGGATTGGAAACTAATTTGGAAAGTCGACATCTCAGGTTTATAAATATATCTCATTTTCCATAGCTTCAGCCAGATTTTCTTTTCCACTTTTTCTCATGGCATTGTGAGAGGATATCAATAAAGTGTAATTATTCTCTTGCTGGGCCATATGTGCAGTAAATTTCCAGATAACCAAATTCTATTACTGTTGGAATTTTCAGAGGGAAAGTTATTTTAGAAGAGCTGGTGTTTGAGTTTTCAACTAGTAATTAGATATGATAATTCTCTACAGAATCAAAAAGAGGGAAGAATTTGACGTTTTTTTTTTCTGAATAGAATGGGGAGAATAAACTCCAAAGGATCTTAGGTCATTCTTTATCTTATCAAAAGGCATTTTGCTTATCAGGGGAAATCTAGTGATTATGATTATAACCTTCACTCAGTCATTCATTACTGTTTTACATTTCCATGGCCTCAATTATTTTTCATAAGGTACAAGTAAGACAACTCTGGACTCAAGATATACCATGGGTCATGTCTTTTGACCCGTTCCCCTCCCCCCACAGACATACAACAATTATTTTTCTCCAAATGGACTTTCCACTGAAACACAAGTGGTATTGACAACGTCCTATCTATAAATTGTGAAAACAAGTGAACAGATGACCGGGAGCAGGTGTATGAATTACAGATTAAAATTAGAACTGGTTAGTGAATATGATCATAGACGTAAAGGAAGTACTGGTTAGACAGGAGGACACCTTCTTTTAAAACACTAGGAAGGATTTACTCAAATGTCAGAATGCTGTATTTGCTTCATCCTCACATCATTCATTCTCAGGAGGTGGGAAGTCACAGTCATTGTAGCTACATAGTAATGAACAGGGAGGTTACTTTTTGGCTCAAACTTCGCAGCAAGCCAAAGAAAAATAAAGATTTCCTGACACTTTTACCCAGTTATTTTCCTCTTTTATTAAAACATATTTTTATTGATTTTTAAAGAGAGAGAGAGAGAAAGAGAGAAACACCCAGGTGAAAGCAGTACATCAATCAGTTGCCTCCTGCACACCCCCCTACCTAGGATCCAGCCTGCAACCCAGACACATGCCTTGACCAGGAATCGAACCAGCAACCTTTTGGTGCACGGGACAATGCCCAACCAACTGGGCTACAGTTGGCCAGAGCCAATTGTTTTCCTCTTATTATTATCACTCACTGTCACAGTTTTTATTGGCTACTTAGAAGTAGCTTTTCCCCTCTTCCTACACAAATATAGGTACGTTATCTTTCATGTTGCATAAGAAATAGCCTGAAAAGTTGAATGAAATTGAGCTCTCATAAATTAAATACTGAAAGAAAAAAAATGCTTGAAATGAGCAACAGGATAGACGTGGGAATTAGTACAGCTTTGCATTTTTTAAAACATGTTTATTACGTTTTCAAAAATAATTAGTATTTTAAAAATCACGTAAAATACTATTTCAATGCACTGGAGAAACATTAAAAGCAACTCTGCATAAAATAAAATAAAAGTAACTTACGAATATAAATAAGCACACCATTCCTTAGCAATGTGAGAGCCTTAAATAAAATCTGAAAGGTGTGTGCACTACAAGACTTCACAGAACCTTTAATTTGCTAATATGCCCTGTGAATACCTAAGGGCAGGAGGAGTACTAAAATGCTTTCCAATACGTGGTTACCATTTAATATCTTCTCTGCTCTTTCTTCCCAAGGAAAATGCCATAGGACTGGTTTTTAAGGGAATATATGTTGGGAACCAGCAGTCTAATGATATTTTTCTTTAAGTGAGGCTATCGATTTATCAGTTGCTATTAGTGTATCCTAAGCTGGGCTGAAGGTGCAATGTGGGCCCAGTGAACATGACTGTGTACATTTGTTTCTTATCATAGCAAACACCCTTTAGGCACCAAACTGAGAAGTCTCTATTCACTCCCAGAGGTGAAAGTGTTATCCACTTTGTAACCAAAAGACCGTTGTTCAAAAGAAATGTTGACACATTCCACAGATCTTTCCTCTCAAAATTATTTAATCCTTCATGTCAAAGAGCAACAAGATTAGACACTGTCATTGTTTGATCCAAAAGAACATCAAGGGGGGAAAAAACAAGGTAGCAGATGAGTTGACTTTGGGTGCTGGGCACACAATGCAATATACAGATCATGTATCACAGAAATCTGTACTCGAAACCTATATTATCTTATTAACCACTGTCACCCCAATACATCTAATTCAAAAATAAAAATAAGTTAAAAATGTAAAAGCGTGAAACCGCCCTGGCCGGTGTGGCTCAGCGGTTAGAGCGTCGGCCTGCGGTCCAGAGAGACCCGGGTTCGGTTCCCGCTAGGGGCATGTACCTCGGTTGCAGTTTGTCCCCGGCCCTGGTTGGTTGTGCGGGTGGCAGCCACTCGATGTGTCCCTTTCACATCGATGTTTCTCTCTCTCTCTCTCTTCCTCTCCCTCCCACTCTATCTGAACAAAAAATGAAAAAATGTCCTCAGGTGAGGATAAAAAAAAAAAAAAAATGTAAAAGTGTGAAACCAAATATACAGCTTAAACATGGACACCCAGTTGAAAAGAGTCCTTAATTGTCACTATTATTTTTTTCTGGGATCAACATGAGACTTGCCTGTAGAATTTATATGGATAATCTTGTCAAATTTAAATCCAATGTTTTATAAAGAGTTTCTGGTGAAGAATGGCTGCCATCAACAAATACTCAAACAATAAGTGCTGGCAAGGGTGTGGAGAAAAGGGGACTCTAGTACACTGCTGGTGGGAATGCAGACTGGTGCAGCCACTATGGAAAACACTATGGTGTTTCCTCAAAAAATTAAAAATGGAACTGCCATTTGACCCAGTGATCCCACTTCTAGGAATATACCCTAAGCAGCCTGAAACACCAATCAGAAATAATATATGTACCCCTATGTTCATAGCAGCACTATTTACAATTGCTAAGATCTGGAAACAGCCCAAGTGTCCATCAATAGATGAGTGGATAAAAAAGCTGTGGTGCATATACACAATGGAGTACTATGCAGCTGTAAGAAAGAGAGATCTCTTATCCTTTCAGATGATATGGAGGGACCTGGAAAGTATAATGCTAAGCAAAATAAGCCAATCAGAGAAAGACAAATACCACACGATCTCACTTATTTGTGGAATATAATGAACAATACAAGCTGATGAACAGAACAGACCCAGAAACATGGAAGCAGGGTACAGACTGACAAACCTTAAAGGAGGGGGATGGGGGTGAGGAGGGAAGAGATAAATCACAGAACTTATATGCATGTATGCATAACCAATGGACACAGACAACAATGTTGGGGGGGGGACCGGGATCGGGAGGAGGGTGTCAATGGGGGAAAAAGGAGAAACATCTGTAACAAAAATAATTTAATAAAAATTGTGAAAAAAAGAAAGAAAAACAAAGAATTAAAACAAAGCCATGGCCCTGGCTGGTTTGGCTCAGCAGTTAGAGCGTCAGCCCGCAGACCGGAGAGTCCCGGGTTTGGTTTCCGCTAAGGGCACGTACCTCGGTTGCAGTTCATCCCTGGCCCCAGTTGGGGTCGTGTGGGTGGCAGCCAGTCGATGTGTCTCTCTCACATCGATGTTTCTCTCTCTCTTCCTCCCTCTCTTCCTCCTGCTCTATCTGAAGATAAATGCAAAAATGTCCTCGGTTGAGGATTAAAACAACAACAACAAAAAACAGAGCCATGTACATATGACAAAGCACCAAGAGCTTGGTTTTATGGGGCCTTTATTTATAAATATTCTCTTCAATTAAACTCATTTCATTTGACTTAAAAAAAAGAGTTTCTGGTGTACACACACACACACAGTGCAGTTATGTTAGAGTAGAGACCTCTGGACCGCTCCAAGTTCTGAAAAAAACAAAGTTCTTCCAAGGTTTTCTAAGGGAGAATATGACCAACCCTCTCTAAATGTCAGCTGAACTAACTGGAATCCCCTCTCCTCTCTTAGGAGCAAATCATGAATCAACTAGGCTTCTGCGTGTCAAAGCCAGGTGATCTGACGGCCTGCACAGTGAGAGGAGGACAGCAGGTGAGGAGGGAGCTTGCCAGTAATCTGGAAGGACTTCCCAGCTCTTTCCCACAATACCCAGAGCCCTATTTATAGTTTTACATCCAGCACTTTGCACGTTATTGACTCTCACCACATGTTTGTTGGAGGGATGAATGTAGAGCCAGGGATGAAAAAAAATTCCATCCAGAATAATGGTTTTAGACGTCAAATCTCTAATGAGATTTCAAGGCAATAAAGATTGTTAGAATTGCTATAAGGACTTACTGGTTAGTAAGATTGACTGACCTGTTTCTTCAGATAAATTTAACAGAATCTATGTGACAGAATATTCATAAGGATTAATGAGCTCATTTTGGGAAGGTACTTTGAGATCCCTGGAGGAAACATGAAAAGATTTTAGTAGTTTATGTTTAATGAATCACTACTCCAGTTATCTAAATAGAACTCTGATGGATCCATGTATGACAACCGTTATACACAGCACATCATGTCATAGGTTCAGATTTTATAGTCTGTGCATAACGAAGTTCTATAAGAAAGCTTTAGGTTAGCAGAAAGTCGGATCCAGGGCTTGGCTTGTGTATCAACAGGATGCTAACGGGGAAGACTCCTTCCTGACCATCATAGGTAATCAGTTTATTCCCTGAAGCATGAGATCTGATTACCTTTATCTGTACTTCACACACATGCAGTTTATTGGATCTGTCATCCTAACTGAAAGAAATTCCAATGTGGTACCTATGATTTAAAGAATTTCTTCAACTAGAAAGCAGGCGTTACTGAAAGTGAGCAACCTGTAAGGGAACTGTAGGAAGAGATGCACTTGAGTTAATATTGAGAAGTTCAACAGCCAAGAAGTATAAAGTACTTTTCTATGGCATTCAAAAGAGGAAAAGAAAATCTATTTGGGACAGTCTCACTGATAATAGATTTTCAAACTTTTTAATACAATCTCAAGATAGAAGATACCTAGATATCAATTTATTCATCCAACATGGTGTGCCTTAATGATGATCTTAACATATTTTTAAAAAGAGAAACCAGATTAAAGAGGTGGCAATGGACAGAGAGAATGGGAAAATGGGAAAAGAAGTAGAAATTCCAGATACCACAGGACACAAAAGCTGACCAATGCACCCTTCAGAGCTACAGTCAGGTGAACACAGTCTCAAATCTGCATTTCAGCAATAGGTTCTCTCCTGCCACGTGACATGAGCCAAATTACCTAGGGGGTGAGCCTCGAGTTTCACCTCAGAGCATATAAAATCCTTTTAATGTTTCTTCCATTTCTAATCACTTCTCTACGTGTTCATGTTCTTCTAAGACCAATAAAGAGTAGCTAACCAATTTTTTAATTATATATACTTCATGTAGATGCTGGAATCTCAATTTCCTCTCTTATCACTCCCCCACCCCACCCCACCCCACCATGGCAATTTTAGTGGCCCCAGTTTTAGGGCACTAAAAACATAAAACAAAAGCCTATTCATTTATGCTTTAAATGTGGTTTATCTGAGTAAATCAAGATGCGCTTCTAAGACATGCTACATTGCTGCTAATAAGTGACAACATTGAGACGATAGTATTCTCCTTGGTAAGTTAGCAGAGAAGTCAGAACGTATCGACTATGCAATCATTGACTGCCTCGGACTCTTACCTCGCAGGTCTGAGCCAGGTGCAGCTTTGGTCCTCGGCCCGAGGAAAGCACCCCCGGAGAAGTAAAGGAGCCTGGCCATCCTCCCTCTAGCTGCCAGATGAGACACACACTGTCCTACTGAAACGAGGACATCTTTACACCAAAGTTGACTATTAAATTTGCGGTGGAATGGGGGATAAAGAGGATATTTCATTTTCCTCAGTTATCAGCTTAACTGTCCTTGCCACCCATCATTATGACACTAACAGCTTTGACTGAAACCTGGGACAAACAAATACTACAAATATTTTTACATCAGATTAAGGGAATAAATGGCAACTGGTCATTTTATTATTCTGTTTTTTTTGTTAATCTTCTTTAGAGGATATTTTTTCCATTGATTCTTAGAGCGAGTGGAAGGCAGGGAGGGAGTGGGAGAGGGAGAGAGAGAAACATTGAGTGGTTGCCTCCAGTATGTGCCTAGACCAGGTCCAGGGATAGAACCTGCAACCTAGGCACATGCCCTTGAAGGGATATCAAACCCAGCACCCTTTGGTGTGGGGGCTGATGCTCTAGCCACTGAGCCACACAGGACAGGGCCCCGCAGTCATTTTAAAGATCTTCCTTTAGCTTCACGATAAAACTTTACCTATTTGGGTCTTTTGTCTCCCCCCAGGGGAATAAAAACGGGGAAAGCAAAGTCACAGTCAAGAGAACCCAATGACATGAGCCAGGGAATCGAATTGTTTGGTCTTGCTTTTGAGCATCCTGCTTTGAAACAAACACTACTTGTGTGCCTGAGGAATAAAAAAGGACTTAGCTATCATTAGCCAGGAATCATAATTCAAGAACAGTTTCAAATACAAATCAGAGGACTTAAATAAACACAACGTTCCCTACAATGGCACATGATAGTTTACCAAGCATTCTCAACATCTCTTGTATGCTGAGAGAAGGATAAACGGCAGGGCAACTATTGCTCTCCCCATTTTACAGGAGAGTGAAATGAGGCTGAGCAATGTTGAACAGCAGTAGGAGGCCACATTACTAACACATGGCATGGCCCCTTGGGGAACCCAACCTTGTGGGTCAGAGCAGAATCCTCTCTCGACGGCAGTACGCTCCCTGCACCTGTCCGGGAGAAAGCAGGCAGTAGAGGAGAGAATCACAAAGATGCTCGCTCCACGTTGAATTAATTAGGACAATAATGCGCCAGATAAGAAACTCTCCCTCACGGATGACCCAGCCCAGTGAACTTTCCATGAAATGGGCTGTAGCCACTGCCATGGAGGATTTAAAATAGAAACAGGACCCGACAGCAATAACCGTGGTGGGCGGTTTCAACCTGTGGCCCTTGCTTTTTGTGGCTAATTCACACAGGTGGAAAGTAAATTCCTGTCCCACTTTCTCCTGTAGCGACCATTGCTTCAAAGTCCTCCCCAGTCTCCAGCCAGTGGTGCTGAGATGCCATGCTGGAATCCTTGGCCAGCAACCTGTGTGGCCTTAAAGAGACAGGCAGGGTCTACTGGGTCACTCAGCCTCCACCAAGGGCAGGGACACGGGTATGGTCTGGTTATATGAGGTTGCTACGCCCACACCAAGCTCCCTTGCCATACCAGGCTTCTCTCTTCAAGTCTGTTACCCAGGGAATCTGCCCTGAATTCCTTTGGGAAAACACAGTGACATATATCCCAGTCTATTGTGTGGTGGTCCCCAGAGCCTGTTCCTTTTCCAGATGCCAGTTTGAAACGCTCAGGCTCAAGTCCAGAAAGTGCAGCAGATGGCTTCATTTAGTTACTCTTGCCTCATTATGGCTCACCTCTGGGTATGTAATCAGCCTTTATTCACCTAACAGGATCATTCTCCTAAGGTGCTCATTTCAAGAGTGTTCCCCACAGGGTCTGTCTGTCTGAGAGCTTCTGGGAGTGCTGATACGAAGAGGGTGCATGCTGAATATTCAGTCTCCACAAGCAAGTGTCCCCTCCCTTCCAGGTCTGTAGCTATTCTGAAGGCTCTGTGGCTACGTGAGATCCACAGAGCACAGGCTGGCCATTGGTAGCACAAAGGAGGGAGAAGACAGAGACACACCGGGACAAGACGGACAGCTGGCAAATGATATCCAGTGGGCCGCTGCCCCCTGGGAGAGTGGTCCTGACTTCTGGATAATCCATCTTCCACACATCCCCTTCCCAGAGTTAGTTTTCTCCAACCTACTTTCTGCTCCTGACAAACAGGACAGATCCGTCTTGACTCCTCCCCACTACTGACAAGCTGGAAGGTCACCCCTAGAGTACCTTCAGTGCTGCCCCTCTCTCATGACCGGGCCATTCATCTACCACCCAGTTTATTGATAATTATCAGAGAACTCCAGGAGTGTGGTGATGAGATAAGCGTCTGGCTGGAGTCGGATGCCACTTTATAGAGAAGTTTCCCTGGCCATCTGCCCCCTTCAACTCCACTTTAAATCAAACAAATGGGAACTGTTGAAGCTAAGCATCAAAACAGAATGAGTTTCAACCTGGAGAAGCATCACCAATTACGTGTTAAATTTTATCCCAATGAAATGGATTTTAAAGGCACAGAAATTTTACAAAATATGCCTAATGGAGATTAGACAATATACTATTTTTGATGACCTCTTAATAAAAAGGAATAAATAGCCTATATTTAAGATGTTTAGTCAAGCAACTATAATGTCAGTGGAAGGAAGGGAAAAAAGAAATACTATGCTGGGAATAAGATTAACGTGAGTCCTAGTCCTGGCCAGACTGCTAAATATTTGGGACTTAAAATCTCTTCTTCAACCTCTCAGGAGCTCAGTTTGCTCATCTATAAGGAGGAGTTTGTTGTAGGTGATCCCTTTGCTCCATTTCAGTGCTAAAACTCCGTCTGGAAATCTCATCTCGAAAGTCATGTGCAGAAAGAGTATAGTATGTGTGCCAGGACCACTCGCTTCTAAAAAAAAAAATTAAAAGGTGAACTTCAGCAAATGTGTAATCCAGAAAGAAGTATAGTATGTTTGCATTTCTAAATGCCCACCTAATTTTTGACAGGCAGAGCTTTCAAAGCATCCTAGATTCAAAACCTAATTGTAAATCTCCTCTTTGGAGACCTCAGGCAGGCACCAGGTGCAAACCGGCCCCCTATCACTAATGTATTTGGCTAATGAGCCCAAGGCACAAATATACTCTCTTCATATATATATATATGAAGGAAGGACCCAAGCTATGTTGGATGCTTTTTTATTTTAATGTTCTACCTACCAACTGCCTCTTTTAAGACTTTGGCATCATTCAGTGTCTGTCCTCTGATGGGAGGAGGGGAGAAGCTATTTCTGGAGAAGCAGTTAGGCATTAAACATCTGTCTTAGTCAAATACCTGATTGGCACAGAAACATAAGATATTTTGTTGCTTAGTCATCTAAATTTAATGCAAATTTGTATCCTTAACCGAGGTTCCTCAAACACGATATTTTTAATAAATGCATGTTTTAGATTTTAAACAACCAATTATTTAATACTCCAAAAAGTCTTCCAAGTATGCGTTCCTCCTCTCCCCACCACCGAGATTTCAAGCGCAGGAGCTTTATCAGTGAGACATACAGCTGAGCCCCTACAGGGATACACTACGCCGATAGCACTTCAGGGAAGGCTTTTGCTATCTCTTGAGAACGGTATAAGGTCTGAGAGTTCACCAATATCAGTTCTACAGAGCAGAGCCTCACCTAACAGGAAAATTAATTTGAAAAATGGAACATCAGACAGGCAAAGGTACCTAAATCCATGGGTCTTTCTGAAATATGCAGTTTCTTCTCCCTTTAATATGAGTGTCCTGCTTGTTTTGACCTACTTAAGTCATTATTTGAAAAATGGCCTCTCTACTGCTTTGGGGGAAGATGTCACTGGCAAGAGCTTAACTGTCACAGTTGAGGTCAGGGCTGGTCTCACCATCTGGGAGATTAAGTGAAAGGCCTAAAAAGAAGAAATCGAAGGGGCACCAGGAAAGGGCCCCAACAAAAGATAGATTGCCCTTAGTAGACCGAGTGGGATGGCTACAATCCCACCAATATAAAATCCACTCATATGGGTTAAAATGAAACACCTTAACAATTAGCAAATGCACACAGGGCTATCACAATTAACCCTTTCGTGGTATTTTCTTAATCAAACTCTTTCTGAGTAGAGTTATTCAAAAGCTGAGCCATGGGCAAATGAGACTCTCGATATGGAATTTGAATAATAAAAGGGGTAAAAACAAGTATACATGCCCAGATAAGGAAACAAAAATCTACGTAGGCAAGGATTAACATAAAGGTACTAGGGGAAGAGAAGACTCAATAAAAACAAGTTTGTACGAAGGCAATGCCCCCAACAGGAACACTGAACATCTGAATCACTGGCTTATTTCCAGTGCCTAGAACAATGCCTGGTATATAACACGTGTTCAATGATGATTACGTGAATGAACAGACTCTCGTCAAAGCAGTTTTTAAATATAGTTTTGTATTATTTAATTTTCTACAGATGTGAGAAGAGAAGGAATACCAAAATATGCCTGAAACCTGCATTGGAAAACTAGAAATGAGTATGTGTCCATATTTGGTGGTAAATTCACTAAACAGATCTGAAACCCAAATAGGAGTCAACATTTATCAGGAACGTGCTTCTTAGGATCATTAATAGGGCAGAAAAATAGAAGTTGACATACAAATGATGTAACAAATTGATGGGATACAATTGATAATGGTAATTAGATAGAATTAATTATAAATTATAAAACAAGTTTCCCTTTATTGGGATATGTTGAGTTTGGAGAAGCAATCAGAAGAGAAGCAGGTGCAACTTACATCTAATGTGCTCAGAGTTAAGGCCAAAAAGAACCTTGAACACAGCACACTGACAATTCTATGTGTTTCCTCCATGGACTATCTACAAAGTCATTCTTTGCCTGATAAAAAACCAGTGCTATTGAAGATATGTCTGATGTTCTTAACAGTCATATATTTTCCATTAAGTAGATTTAATTTTTAAGTCAGCAAGTTAATAAAAGGATAGATTTTTTAAAAATTCCACACATATCATATGCAGTTTGGCTTTCTCTTTTTACTTATTACCAACCTTTGCCATATTTTGATGAAACTCTGTTATGCCCTCACAGTTTAGCTCTTCCTTCTACTCTGTCCTGTTGGGGAGTCATGCTGGTCTGCTGCAGATAACCTGTGATAGTGAGAATAATGGTGCCTCAAAGATGTCCATATTCTAATCCCCAGAATCTGTGACTATGTTGGGTTACATGGCAAAAGGGAATTGAGGTAGCAGATGGAATTGAGGTTGTTGATCGGTTGACCTAAAGAAAAGGAGATTATCCTGGATTGTCGGGTGAGCTCAATCTAATCATTATATGAGTCTTTAAAAGTGGAGGCAGAAAGATGTGAGGGCAGAAGGATTTGAACAGCTACTGCTGGCTTTGAAGAGCCAAGGGCTGCAGTAGCCTCCAGAAGCTGGCCATGGCCCTCGGTTTACAGCCCGCAAATTCAGAGATCTCCAGCCTACAATCTCAAGAAACTGAACTCTGTCAGCAACCCAAATGAGCAGGGAACAAATGTGCCTCTAGAGCCTCCAGAAAGGAACACAGCATGTTGACACCTTGATTTTCGTCCAGGGCAACCCCACTGGAGAACTGTAAGATACGAGCTGTGTGTTGTTCTGAACCATGAAAGTTGTGGTGACTTGTTACAGCAGCTAGGAAGCTAAAGCACAACCCAATCACTTCTAGGGTAATTCCTGGGACTGCTCACCTTTCAGGGTTAATACCAAGAAAAATGAAATAGGAAGAAAAAGCTGGAATAATGCTGCCTTAGGTGCACATGAGGTTATCTATGATCAAGGAAGGAAACAGTGTGATCAGGGAGAATTGCATCCCTTTTCAATATTAAGCATGATACCTGAGTTTTTGGTTATACTTTACTTCATGTTTAAGGGTTTATTCAAACCAGAAGCTGTCCGATCCATCTCAGCCCATGAAGCGATTTTGCCAGTGAGCCGATGAAAATTGGCAGATGCACTGACATCTGAAACAGGTGATTGCTGAGAACTCTTTTAATGACGATTCTTCATTGGTCTCCCTGGCTCTTGGATCCTGGCCTCCATATCTGGCTTCCAAGATCTAATCATGGCCACTCTATTTTGGTGGCCTTTGTGGAAGTCCCGCAGAGGCCACCTGGCTTCAGCAACCTCCCTGACTCCTGTATTAGTTTGCTAGGATTGATGTAACAAAATACCACAAACTGGCCCTGGCCGGGTGGCTCTGTTGGTTGTAGATTTGTCCTGTGCACCAAAAAGTTGCTGGTTTGATCCCAGGTCAGGGCACATGTCTAGGGTGCAGGTTTGATCCCCATTTGGGGTCTGTGCAGGAGGCAGTTGATTGATGTGTCTCTCTCACATCAATGTTTCTCTCTCTCTCTCCCTTCCTCTTTCTCTAAAGTCAATACATATATATATATATATATGGCACAAACCTAGGTGCTTTAACTCAGCGAAGACTTTCTCACAGTTCTGAAATCAAGGTGCCAATGGAGTCATGCTCTCTCTCCCAGCTTCTGTGGTTACTAGCAATCCTTGGTGTTCCTTGGCTTGTCCCTGCATCTTTCCAATCTCTGTCTTCCTTCATCATCCCATGACTGTCTTCCTTCTGTGTGTCTAACTTCACATAATGTTCTCTTCTCTGTGTGTGTCTATCTCTGGGTCTCTTCTCCTCTTGTTATAAAAACACCAGTTATATTGGTTTAACAGCTCACTCTATTCCAATATGACCTTATCTTAACTAGTAACATCTGCAATGGCCCTATTCCAAACAAGGTCACATTCTGAGCTTCTGGGAAGGACATGAATTTTGAGGGGGCACTATTTAACCCAGTATAACTCCCAACACTGAATAGGTCCTAGATTTTGGCATTTCTTTAAGCTCAGGGGAGTGATTTCCTCCACCCACTATCGTCTTGGTCACTCAGTGCTGCCCTACCTGTCCAACAGTAAGCAGAGGTGTGAGAAACGGAATTAAACCCATAACTGTTTTTTGCATTTATAATTTGTTATTAAACTTATAAATGACTTTCTATATCTCCAAGTGATTCACACTTATCTGTGCCTCCTATTGACAATGATAATGCAAATCTCATTATCTCCATTTTGTAGTGAGATAAACTGAAACATATCAAAAAAGAATATATTGTCCCAAATTGTACAGTTAGTTAAGAAATGAGTCAAGTTAAAGACTAGATTTCCTGACTTCTAGTCCCAGTCTAGGTCTCCTTTTTGCAATCATAGTAGGGAAAAAATCAAAATCACCCTTATATCTACAATGGTTTAAAAAAAAAAAAAGAGTTTAAAGGGGTAGGGTGATGATCTATAGAATCTCTGAGCATCTATCCACATGTCCTCTCTAAGCTGCCTTTCTGCTGAAGAGTAGAGTCCTTTCTCTTCTCATTCCCCTCCAGAATAAAATAAAATAGAAATGCAGGATGATACATGGTAAAAACCATTCTTCCTCCTCTGCCACACATAGAACATAACTGAGCAAACTAAAGTCACATGACACAAGTTGTTACTAAAAATATTATTTCTAAAAGGACATTGCCAGTCATGAAAAGTTCCAATGTTTGCCATGGCTCTGAGAGGAAATCCCTTTTGTGTCCCAAAATAGTGCCTTGACTTGTTGTCCTCATGCGTAACATTGGTAATCAGTGACTTGCCAGAGCAAAGTACCAAACAATGTACACAGCATGGCTTTACTTCTCGAATGACGCAGGGGACTCTTTGTTCATCCCCACGATCCCAGCCACTGCCCGTGGGAGAGCATCACTGTGACTGCACATGCATCTGGGTAAATGCCACTCTTGTTTTACATATAAGGAATGCGATTCAGTAACGTGACGTATTTAAAGCACTTAATGTGATTCAGTAACATGACATTCCTATTTAAAGCATTTAATTGCCATAGAGATAAATAACTGCATCCTTTTTTAAATCATTGAAATCGTTTCTAAAGGTAAAACAGTGGTAATTTCTAAATGGAAGGACAAGAGTAAAAGGAACAGGATAGGAGAGGATTAAAATAAAAATGTATAAATGTCCAGCAGGAACCTTCTTTCAACAATCTAACCTAGATCATTGAAACCATAGTATAGATTCAGCAAAGTGATAAATAATGTCCCTGGCTCCAATCTATAATTCAAATAAACTGTTTGCATATTTGGTTTCAGCCTCACCTTCTTTTTAGGTAGAGAACTGGGACACAAGTCTCCTGGCTCTAACTTTTGGTGAATTCCCTAAGACTTCCTGGTCCCTTCCATTTTATTTCACTGGGATTATTGTGAAAGAGAAAATCAGTACAGGTCAGTGTTCTATCACACATGAAAACAGGAAAATACAAGATAATGCACTCTCTAAATAATATTACTAAGCTTTGCTTATTCCTTTGTCTAATTCTGCAATTAAAAATGTGAGCCCTGGTGGGTGGCTCAGTTGGTTGGAGCATTGTCCTGTACACCAAAAAGATTGTGAGTCCAATTCCCGGTCGGGGAACATACCTAGGTTGTGGGTTTGATCCCCAGACAGGGTGCATACAGGAGACAACTGATTGATGTTCCTCTCTCACATTGATGTTTCCCTCTCTCTCTCTCTTCCTTCCTCTATCTCTAAAATCAATAGAAAACATATCCTCAGGTGAGGAGTTTAAAAAAATGTGATGGGACTTTCATGAGAATAAGAAAATAAGCCACAGGCTAGAGAAAATATTTGCAAAAAGCATATCTGATAAAGAGCTATCATCCAGAATATACAAAAGACTCAACTATAAGACACTCAACTATAAGAAATAAATAACCCAAATATAAAATGGACAAAAGATGTGAACAGACACCTCACCAAAGAAAATATACAGATGGCATATAAGCACAAAAAAAGATATTCAACATCATATGTCATTAGGAAATTGAAATACAAACAACAGTGAGATACCTCTACACATATATTAGAATGGCCAAAATCTAGAAAACTGACAATATCAAATAATGATGAGGATGTGGAGCACCAGGAACTCTCATTCATTGCTGGCGAGTATGCAAAATAATATAGCAATTTAGCAAACAGTTTGGCAGTTTCTTACAAAACTAAACAAATTCCTGGGGGGGGGGGGAAGGAGAACCATCTGTAATAAAAATAAATACACTAATAAAATAAATAAATACATTAAATCTAATCTCTATGGGGGGGGGGGGACTAAACAAACTCTTACCATTCAACCCAACAACTGCATTTCTAGATATTCACCCAAATGAGTTGAAAACTTATGTCCACACAAAACTCTGAACTCAGATGTTTATAGTGGCTTTATCAATAATTGCTAAAACTTGGAAGCAACTGAGACATATATATATGCTGTACCTAGAAAATGAAATATTATTCAGCACCAAAAATAGATGAGCTATCAAACCATTTAAAGACATGAAGAAACCTTAAAATGCATATAATTAAGTGTAAAAAGCCAATCTGAAAAAGCTACTTCTTTGTGATTCCAATAATGACATTCTGGAAAAGGAAAAATGGTGGAGACTGTAAAAAGATCAGGGGTTGCCAGGGCAAGGGACAGAGGATAAACAGAAGGAACACAGGGGATTTTAAGAGCAGTGAAACTACTCTGTATGACACTATAATGGTGGATACTGTCGTTACACATTTGTCAAAACTCACAGAATGCACAACAAGAGTAATGTAAACCATGGACCTTGGGTGATAATGATATATCAATATAGGTTCATCAGTTGTAAGAAATGTATCACTATGGTGGGGGATGTTGACAGTGGAGTAGTCGGTATGTGTGTGAGAATAAGAGTACATGGGGACTCTGCATTTTTTGTTCAATTTTGCTGTAAACCAAAAACTGCTTTAAAAATCAAGTCAATTTAAGGGGGGGAAAAAAACCAAGATAGACAAAATATTATCATCTTTACTTAGGAAGCCTCTCTTTCTAAAGTCATCCAGGTGCACAAGGATGATTTCACAGATGCAGGCAGCATCCTTGAAACTGGAAAGCATACCTTAATATCAGTTTACAGGCATGAAACTAGGAAATAAAGATGGCAAGCAGTTTTCTGATAGAAAACTAAACAAATCGGTTTAGTTTGAGAACTGTGACCTACATTTCACTGCAGGCCCATTGCTTTAATTATGAACTAGTCTTTGTTTCTATGACCTATAAAATAACTTCTTACAAGTATCCTAATAAAGCAAAAAAGTGAGGATTTGCACTGGTCTTAAAACCAGTGGTGCCCACCCTTGCCGGACGGTTCGGTTGGTTGGAATGTGGCCTTGAGTTCCACACATGGAGAGGAACATCTGTCATGGACTATAATGCAGAAATAAAACAGCAACACATGGTGCTCAGATTAAACATGATGAAAGACAGTACGCATCCTGGTTTTGCTTACTTCTGCCCATTATGATGGAAAAACAACTCTGTATAAAATCATGAAACTAATTTGGGTTGAAGTAGTAACATGATCATATAACCACACTATTCAATAATAAAACTGTGTTAGGATGCTAAAATATGATCATTTGACCACTAGATTTGGAAATAGAAATAACCATCCATTAAGAGTTTGGACTCTTTGCATTTACCCTTAGTAAACCCACACCATTAAATTAAGTAGCCTCCCTCTATAGAGACCTTAAGCTAACCAGGCCCTCTTATTATCACAGTGCACTTGGGGGAAAGCCTTTAAAGAAAAGAAAAAGTAAAAACAACTTTTGAAAAAAGCCTCTGCTTTTCTTATTAAATCTTTCCACAAAAGCCATGCTAATGACAGAGTGAGATCGTGCCTCAAGGTTTTACTAATACTGATGACAACATAACAGAAGGATGACAGCTAGCATTTACGGAGTGCCCACATTGTAAAGCTAAGTGTTTTGTTTACATTTATGTGCATTTTTAAAATAGAGTTTCCATTTTAGAACAGTTTTAGGTTCACAGCAAAACTGAGTGTTCTTCTTCTCTTTCCTACAGCACTACCCTAAATCAAGACACCATCCTATCTCACTGGGACAATTAAAGTAGCCTCCTAACTGGCTTCCCACCCCCTCTTGCCTCTCCATGAATAAAATTAGATAATTTACTCCCTTGCTTAAAATTCTATAAATGTGCACCATCAGACTTACAAGGAATCCAAATTCCTCCCCTGGCTTATATAATCAGGCCCTGCCTACCTGTCCACTCGTGTTCCCAATGCTCACGCCGTTGCTGATTCCATCCAGGCCCTCTGAGTCTTTCTTGTTCTCTGAAAAGCCAAGCTTATTTCTGCTGTAAGACTTTTTCATCAACGATTCCTCTGACTTAGATGTGCTTTTCCAGCCCTTGCAGAGCTACCTTCTATCATTTGGGTTTTGAGCTTTTCCTATTCACACAACCTAAGGTATCTCCCAATCATACCCTTTTGCTCCATTCTGTTTTATCCCAGCTTCTATCAGACACTGACACCTTATTCTCCTTTTTTTAACGTACTTATACGCCTTTCTCTCTCAAGAGAATACACAGTGAGGCTGTCTTGCTCAACACTATATAATCTTTGTGCAGAACATGATCTGGGAATAGCCATGGGCTCAGTAAAGCCGGCTGAATGAAAGAATGAATGAGTTTAATTCCTACAGCCATGCGGTGAAACAGGTATTCTATTTCTCCCCCAATTATGAACTTACAGTGAAAAAGAAAAATATCTGAAGGTCACTCAGTGATTTAACAGTGGCAGAGCCGGAATTCAAACCCAGATCTGTCTGACTTCATGGCAGATCTGTACAGCAGATTGGACAGCCAGTCAAGAAAATGCCCTTACGACTAGAAATGGTTTAAATGCTTTGGGTTTCAAGTTGTAGAATATCCCAAGATCTGGTTGAAAAACACAAAGGGAAAATGTACCATCCCAAATAAAAACAGGACAACTATAGGAGTGATATTTCGGTGGTTCAATGATAACATCAAGGAAACAAGTTCTTTCCAGCTTTTTGCTTTCGCTATTGGCAGGTGGGTTTTTGTCCACATGTTCACATGTCAGATATGAAACCAAGGGAGTCTGCCGTGGAATAATCTATAGAAGAGTAAAGAGGCAAATGAGTGTCTGTTTAGATTAGTGTCTTATTGATAAGAATTCGCTAAGGCAACTAAGCATTACAATTAAAGATTTCCTCATTTATGCACTTTACAAAGGGTTTAGAATAATGGTTATCAAGTCTGGCTACACATTAGAATCGCCTCGGGAGCTTTTAAATTTTGATTGCTGGTTCTCACCTCAGACCCATTAAATCAATGTTTCTGGAGGAGAAGTCGGCACCAGGGATTTTTTTTTTTTAAGTCTGTAGATGATTCTTTTGCAGGTTAAAGTTTGAGGATCACTAGAACTTCATTTGTGTATGCTACCCTGCCCTAAGTATTTTAACTTCTTAACTATTCATTAATTTCCCTTCTTGCTTGTATGTTCCCATTTGTTTCTTATTTTCTATTCCATTATTTTTCCCTATAATATTATTAAATGAGCTATACAAATAATGTTGATACATTCCATTTATTATCTTAGAGCATTCTTAGAAAGATGAAGAAACAGCATTTCAAATATAGAGCATCTAAAAGTGAGCCATCTTTTACTAGCATGGTGAAGGGCCCGCTACATTGCTCCACCAAATATCATAAAGATGCAATCACCTCACTCTTTCTCAAAACGACTAAACAATGTCTGTGGAGAACTATATTTTTCTAAGACAGAGTTAACAACATCCCCCATCCAACCTCCTCTTTTGCAGTGACTTTGCCTCACCCTCATCAAGAAGAAGAGTTTAATTTTCTCTCCCCTTGAATCTGGGTTGGCGTGAGTGACTCACCTAGTAACCAGTGCAGTATGGCGGGACTGCCACTGTGTGCTTCTGAGAGTCGGTCAGAAAAGGCAATGCCGTGTCCACCTACTATCTTGGAATGTTCCCTCTCCAGAAGCTCCCTCTTAGGACAGCCCACCTGAGAAAGTCAGACACTCTGAATGAGAAGCACAGGCTACCTGGAAAGACAACGTAGACGTTCCCAGCTCAGTTTGGCCTTCAAGTCATCCCAGTACAGGCTCCAGACACTTGAGTCAAGAAAGAATATCCCCTCCAGGTAATTCCAGATCTAAGCCATGTAAGTCACTACCAGCTCTTCAAGTCTTTCCAGCTGGGATCGCACATATTGGGGAGCAGAGACAAGTCCGTAGTGTCCTGTCCAAATACCTGCCCCACAGAATCCACGACATCATAAAATGCTTATCACTTGTAACCTGCTGAATTTGGGGTTGTTTCTTACTTAGCAAGAGGTAACCAGAACCATCTCAGGAGAGTCACACCAGGAAAAGCACTAGAGAAAACTTGTATCTCTTTAAGTTTTATTCTTTTATTGTTTCTGTTTTCCATCCAATTTTACGATCCCATTTCTCATCTCTATTACTGAGTTGAATGTATTTAATAATTAACTGGTGGTATTTGAGTGAGGTCATATATGTTTGAGTGAGGTCATATGTGTGTATTGCCTTCTTTCAAATGGTGCAAATAGTGCTAGGATGGGCCATCAACATGTGGAGTTGTGTTTTTCTAGGAAAGCTAGAGATAGAATAACCACAAAATGGAGCTTCCTTTTGGGAAAAAAAGGGGGGGGGATCTTAATATATAATATTACTTTATTCCCACTCTGTTAAGTACCCGGTAGTACCTATGCAAGTCTCAGTAGCCCTAGCTGTACGAGCCGAAAGGAGTGAAACCACATCACAGTTCAAAGTAATGACTTCCCCTAACTTGGCTGAGAGTTGAGCTCATGATGTGTCCTTAGAACTCTGCATTGCTGTCCTCATTCTCTCTCCTGAATTTAGAGAGAAAGTGTAGAAGGAGGAAAATAAAAGTAAGTAGAATGTAGCTACAAGACTGCACGTCAATGGGAAGTAAAAAAATAAATAAAAAAAAACAAATGAAGACATTGTAGATGACAATGTCACCATGCTACCAACCCTTGATAAAGGTTCTTCTATCTTTCCATAAAAGTATAGTCACCCACCAAAGTCTGTATCCGATTGCCAGAAGTAGGAGGAAAGTACACCCAGACGGGTCCAGATCCAGATGAAGAAAAATCCCAAGGAGACTTTGACTTGTGGCCTATCCCCTAGATTCTGCTTTCTGAGACGAAGACGTTAGAGTAGCCAGGGAGGCAATGTGACCACCTCCACACGTGTCCTCTAACTCAAAGAGCCTGGGCTCTTTGTCATCCATAAAACGGGACAGACTGCTTTCATGTGCCAGCGGAAGCCTCTCCAGGTGACCTCACTGCCACATTCTCCCTGCACGTGCTGTGAGACAGCAACGCTCGGCAGGGCAATAAACCCATCTCTCTCACACTCAGAGAGGTGTGTGTTGTTTTTAAATGTAACTGAGAGCCTCATGAAACATGGCTATTACGACTGAGCCCAACACAGAATATGTGTGGCATGACTAAACCAAGTTTCACAATTAAGTTTTTTTTCATGTCAGCATGTTTTTTTAATGAAATTCATTGACTTGGAAGGGAATAAAAACATGTCCTAAGGATTGATCTCTTAAAACCAAAGAGCACAATTTCCCAAGAGTGGAAATGGGATGTGGTCACGGGAGCACAGTTCTGGAGCCAGGTCTCACCCCGAGAGGAGGAGCGGGGACAGGAACACGGGCGCTCGTGGGGGAAGTTCCTCGGGTCTTGTCACATGGATCCTAAAACACGCTCTCTCCTTTTAAATGGTTAGAATCTCCTTTTAAATGCTTCTTTTCTGCTTTAGCGTTTTAAAAGTAATTTTTGATATGGTGTATTAGGGATATACATAAAAATACACTGTATTTTACTATGTTATGCTTGACTCCATAAATTTGTTGATTCCATGAACATGACAAATTGAAATTGCTCACAGAAGAAAACCACCTAAAAATGTACACAAAGAGAAATCCAGGGTATGTTTATTTTATAGTCAAATATACTATTTCCTGAGGTACCTAATTAATAAAGCACACCCACAGATTAGTTGCATATAGTATAATTAACACACCAATCCGCCTACAGAGGCAGGTATCTCTACCACTTACCTAGCTTTTGTCTTTTTTAGGTATACTCATGGTTTTGTAAGAACAGTGGGAAAAAACGAGGGGTAGGAGAGAAAACAGGGTAGCCACTGACAAGATGCTCTTGTGGGATATTTTACAACCACCACTTCTGGACGTTCTATAAAATACACGTGCAGCTTGAAAAATCAACACATAAATTTTTCAGTTGAACTAACAAGCCAATTCACCCAAGCCACAAGATACGTTTATAAACTAAATTACAAAACTGTAGTGAAAATGATGTAGTCCAATGCTTTCCAAAGTGTGTCCAATAGAACATTCGTCCCTAAACTGCTCCTGTAAGAAAAGCATTCCAAAGTCAAATAAAGTTGAAAAATGTCACATACTCGGTGTCCCTCCTAGAGATTCATAATATGGTTGATTTTTTTGACGGCTCTGATAGGGTCTGCAGTAAAAAGAATTTTGTTCCACCTAGTATTTCCACACTTACTTGAGCACAAAGCCATCTGTGTGTGTGCGTGTGTGTGTGTGTGTGTTTTGAAGGGAATATGAGAAGACGGGTGAAGATCCATTACATCCATAGAGTGAGAAAGAACTGGTCTCATTTACAACCACAGGTACAAAGCACAGCTATTAACAAGCCCGGTTTCCTATAAAGGACTTCTCAGAAGCAGATAGGAACGAGGAGGAAGAGGCATTCGTTGGCATTTTCTGAGATCCTTCTGGTCTAGGTTTTTGTAACACCTTCATTCATCTTCCCTTCCCCTTTTCCCCGCAGGCAAGTTAATGGATTAACCTAAGAACGTAGAGTATCAGAGGCCACGACTCTGCACCGGAGGATATATGTAGCTCCTCATGTACAGAGGAATAAATCATTTCACAGTCGTTCTTTCATAAAGCCCAGAAAAAAGAAAATCACAGACAGGGGGATTTCTTCTTTAGACAGTTATTAGCCATAGCGGGTTGCGGGAATGCCAGTGGTCAAACCGCACTGTGGCAACCAGAGCCGCAGCCCGAGCACAGTGATGTTCACGGGGCTCTCTCTGTCTTATGGCCGAGATGCAGGATTAACATCCAAATAATGGCAGACAAATGCCTGTGCTTGTTTCCCTCGCCACAGATCCCTGAACACGCACAGAAAGTTGTTCGTCAAGCCAAGATTGGAGAAATAAAAAGTACAATGAAATAAAAAGAAAAAAAAATACCAGAAACAACAGCGACTGAAACAAACAAACAAAAAAATCATCTCTCAGCACTTCCAGCCTCAAGTGCTTTAATTCCTCAACGCTCAGAGCAACACTGGAGAAAATTGCGTTGTTAGTGTAGTAACGGGGGAGAAAGACATTTGAGCTACAGATCTGCAAAATATTCTTTATCTAGTTATGGATTCCATGGATAGAGTTTATGGAAATCTTATGTTTTCAGGATATGGATTGGCCTTGAAAGTGATCAAGGCACGGATTTTGAAGGATTCCTCTGGAATAGCCATTGGAATTTAGCTGTAATTAAATACCAAGACTCAATAAAAGAAGTCTCCAGAGGTGACATAGCCTAATGGTTTAGAGGATAGGTTCTGCAGTCAGATGGGACCAGATTCAAATCTAAACTCCAAAACTTAAGAGCTATTTAACCTTGGGCAAAGCACTCAACTCTGGGATTTCCAGTTTCCTCATTGCTAACATGGAATAATGGCAAATCCTGCTTTAATGTGTTACTGGGTTTAAATCATGGACACAGACAAAGCATTCAGCGCAGGGTGAGCACACAGTGGACGTGTCCTAAATGGTCACTGCAATAATGATCATCATTATTTCGGTGGTGGCATGTGTTCATGGTCCTTTTCCTTAATTCCAGACAGGTAAAACTATTTGACATGGAAAACTGGTGATATGCCTGTCATTCTTCAAAGCGAATTTACTGTGTTAATAACACATAATGGCATATGGGGAAGGTCCTCTTAAGAGCCCTGTTTTAAACATGAGAAAACTGAGGCACAAAGAGGTTGAGTAGCTTGTCTAAGCTCCCCATGTTTCACCAAGCTGGATTGGACCCACAGACCTACCAAGGAACACTGTAACCCCACCAAACAAACACTGCTGAGAGTTCCTGCAGCATCAGACTGGTTCTGTTGTCTTATACTGGCTGACCAAGTAATCCAAACAAGTGGACTGAGAAGGGACAAAAAGAAGTGACTTTGACCCAATCATCTTTTCTGGGTAAATATCAAATGTGCAGAAGTCAGAAATGTTTATTATAACCTAAGAGCTGTACATGAAATCTAGACTGAGTTTCCTCGAGAATAAGAAAAGTCATTGGTATTCTTCCCAATGAAACAAATAACATCTCATAAATTGAAGCCAGTTAAATCCTTGCTGAAGCAATTTCTACTACCCACATTCAGCAGGTCAGCTTGGATATTAGATAGTCACTAATTCTTTGTGCTCAAAGGAGTTACCCAGAATACACAACAGATCCCATTTGAGTTTCTTGATAGGTAGGACAGACGTTGATCATCTTGTTCATTTAGTCAACATTTTGGGGGAATGCTTCCTATGCACCAGTCACTGTGGAAGTGCTGGGGATACCATGGGGAACCTCACAGATTCTGTACTGTTGGAGAGAAACAAGCATATTTTCCTAGTGAAGGTATAAGGCAAATCATTAAGATACTTGTTCTCAAAATAGTATCTCTCAGAACACACATTATTGGATAAAATAATCTTAAGAGAAGTTGACACAGGATCTTTAAAAGCTCTGCTAAAGCATTATCCATGCAAGATGGGGACTGAGAAAATCAATTAGGATGACTACCCTAAGGACACAGCCCTTAAGCAAGCAAAGGGTAAAGAACAACCCAACTGATGTTTAACAGTCCAATACCATTAAATGGCAACTCACAGGATAAAACCAAGAGGGAAATTAACTCACATTTGTAACCAAAGGGCCAGTGCTATTGATGCTTTAATAATTAGTCCTTCCCTGCTTATCTCCGTCTGCAAGGCTGAGTATCTTAGACAGGATCACAAAGGAGACTTTGCCCATGGGCACGATTTGTCCCTTTACTGTGCTGTACTGCAGAGCATGGCTGTGCATGAATGGTGAACTTAGAGATTTCACAGGACCAGCATTCATCCATTCACTCATTCATTATATGGATGTCTTTCATGTGCCAAGCACTATTTTAGGCCCCAAGGATAAAATGATTCAGTATGGGAAAGGTCTCTTGAATCCTAGAAGCTTATGTTGTTATAAGGAGACAGGCAACAAAGCAATAAACCAACAGAATAGTGGCAAAGGCTACAAAAACAATATGGTGTAATGAGATAGAGTGACTAGGTAATATTATTACCTGGAGTATTAGTACCAGGCTAGGGAAACTATTTTAGATAGGGTACTAGGAAAATATTCTTTCTAAAGGTCATATTTGAACCAAGACCTGAATGATCTACATGATGACAGGGAGTGAGAGTCTCTGAGATACCAGGCAGTTTACTTATGGCTCACAGAAATGACAACACTGTACTCCCTGAGACTTCTGGAGAAGTTTCCTCAGTATCTGCATGCCAGCATTTTAGGGACAAACTGAACCATAACGTTGATTCCCTCTTCTGAGGAAACAGATAATTGGACATCCTGATTCTTGATAAAGACTGCAAAACATCTTTAAAAAAAAAAATTCAGAGGTTGTTAATATGCAATTCAAGGTTTTATAAAAAACCTTTCTGTTTTGTTGGTGGAAATAGAAATTGGTGCAACATTCCTGGCAGGAAATCTGGCAAAATGTGCTCAAAACCTAAAAATATGCATATTCTTAACATATTCAGAAGCAATTCTGCTTCTGAAAATCTATTCTAGGGATACAATTACAAACATTTCACAGAGTTTAGCTACACATATAATTGCTGCAACATTGTTTATAATAGCAAAAATTGGAAAATAACCATAATGTTCAATAAAATTGGGTTAATCAAAGTAAATTATGCTATTTTATATAATGGAATATGGGTAAAACACTTGAAAGAGTAACCACACTGAGCAAGAGCTCATTAAATGTTAGTTTTGATGAATATTACTATTATTCAGCCATAGAGAACAAAATTTTAGATGGATATTAATTGATTCAAAAATGTTTTGTGGACATGGAGTTGAAAAATATATTCTTGGCTACAAAAAGATCTCTGGTAAAGATTTCAATGTTCTCAGTGTGAGGTCATGGCTGGAGATCTTTGAGTTAAGAAGAAAGAAAAATGAGGGCATTTCTTGGCCCAGATTTAGAAAAAAAATGAACCTTGGTGGCAGAGAGTCTAATGGATGGATTCTGATGCTTGAATCTACCTTATATGTCCATTTTCAAAAATCTAGGAACTGTCCTAGGTGGAATTAGATAATCCATCCATTTTATCATCATTAGAAGCATCCTCCCCTAACAAAATCTTACTTTTGCTGCCATTACTATTTAAATTCTGAGTTCTAATTCTTGCAGAATGATTCAGTCTAATTACTTCCAATAGAATCCTTTGGCATGGACTTAGAATGCTGTCCCCTTTTCTACAAAAAATGATCATCATTTTCTTCCCCAGTATGGAGCTATCATCTTGCTGCCCCCTCTTTATGCCCATTGGGAGAGTTTCTGGACTTCCCAGTTTCCTTGTCTATAATTTTAGAAGATTATTACCTATCTCTCAACGTGGCTAAGAAGATAGTATTTGTGTTAATATTTTGAAAGCTTCTAAATCAATGCTTTATACGTGTTTGATGTGTAAAATTTAAAATATCTTGTAACACCTTTGCAGCTGTTTCTCAATTACCGATGATCAATGATCTGAATTACTGAAGTAATTCTCAGTTGAACTGTCATCTAGGAGGAATTCCCTGTTTTCTTGCTGTTCAAGATCCCTCTTCCCATCTGTGCTCCTTCTCTTTAAACAATATCAGTAGGCATAGATGTATCTCAACAAACCCAGAGGCTTCTAGCAGGACCTATAAAACTTCCCTCTATGTATATGCAACACTGTCCTGGGGGCCATTCTAGGCAGGATCGACTATAAGAAGGATCTTCAGTGCCATGTTGGGGCAGGGAGAGTGGGCCAAAGAGATAAAGGGGGTACGATGGGGGGGTTCATGTGTATAGTGATTTCACTTTAGTCATGTGCTCATTTTCAGAGTGGTGTCCCCACTTGTCTTCCCAGCATCAACTCCCTCTCCTCACTGCCCCTGTTTTGAATCCTGCTGCAAAAACCCTATATTTACACCAACTGTTACAATGCAATCCTCAAGAGAGGCGGTCTCGTTTTCTTTGGAAATGTTTGCTCTTCTTACTTCAATCTCTTTTGTCCTATTATGTCCCAAATTTTCATCCATGTGGATTTTGGTTTTCTTGACACTCTAGGTTAGTGTCTCTCACAGAGAAATCTGTGAACTGGCTACATCAGAGTCAGCGAGGGGGGTGAGGGGGCTCTGATTGCTGAGCTCTGTTCCAGATCTATGGGACCCCGATGCAGTGAGCTGCGATGTGCATTTATCAAAGAATCCCAGACAAGGCTGGTCTTCTCTAAATA
Source organism: Tadarida brasiliensis (assembly GCA_030848825.1). NCBI lineage: Eukaryota > Metazoa > Chordata > Mammalia > Chiroptera > Molossidae > Tadarida > Tadarida brasiliensis. The sequence goes on along the minus strand of CM061257.1, from coordinate 224,650,837 downwards.
CTGAGAACCATAGCTTACAGAACTAAGTGCAATGGAAACAGGGTGGGGACTGGTGAGTGATGGCCCATTGAACCTGATAGTTGCAAATACCTTAAAAACACCAAGGGGTTAGTGAGCCTGCCTCAGAAGCAGAGGGCCAGGGAGCAGCTGTTAAGTAATAACCGTGCTTGGAGATATTCCTACTGGAAATGAGAAAGCGGAAGTCTGTCATTTGATCTGGTAGAAAAAAGGTCTTAATGATTTTTTTTTCTTTATTGATTTTTAGAGAGAGGTTTGGAAGGGAGAAGGAGAGATAGATAGAAACATCAATGAGAGAGAACATCGACTGGCCGCCTCCTGCATGCCCCCCACTGGGGATCAGGCCCACAACCTGGGCATGTGCCCTGACTGGGAATCGAACCGGCGACCTCTTGATGCATGGGTCGATGCTCAACCACTGAGCAACACTGGCTGGGCTTAATGATTTTTCAAAATTTCATACTAAATAAGTGAATGAATTCAATAGCAGTAATGAACACTGAGACTTTGACGTTAATCTCCTGGTCACATACGTTGTGTTCTACCTTTCTAATTAGGTAATGATGTTATTAATTATGTCTAATGTTTGTATGTTTACCTATTAAAATTAATTGAAAACCAAATGGTTTCCAATGATAAAAAAGGAGAAAAAAAAAAGAGACATACCCTATACCAACTAGAGAGAGGACCAATCCAGAGAACAGCCCTGGGATATTCACGACAACAGCATAGCAGAAAGGGGCGGGACAGGAAGAGCTGGCACAGCAGAGGTGGTGACAGTTTAGTGTCAGAGCGTGTCAGAGTGTCAGGCTTGCCTTTAAACACATGTTTGTTTCAGCTCATGTAACCCTTACCACTACCCTGAGGTCAGTATCAGTCATATCCGTAGTTGTCATTTAGAGTCAGATAGAGAAGGACTCTGGACATTGTCACAGAGCCAGTAAGGGGCAGGGGCTGGCCCAGAACCCACGGGGTCTGGTTCCACAGCCCACTCTCTTACAACTCTCTCCATGACCAGCCTCCTCCACACGAAACATTTCATCTCGAACGTGGGGATACGACATTGCCAGCCTCAAAATGCCCCTGTGAGGATTAACACATGCACATCCCTTAAACAGTGGCTGGTATAGCAAGACACGTGCCTGCATCTGCCATCATTCATTACTATTAATAGCGTTCATTATTAATGACTAATGTAATTGGACCAATGTAACTACAATAATTTATATAATAGACGTTACAATGATCATGTATCGGTAGTCACATTCTATTGGATAGTAATAAAACAAAAACATGGGCAGAATGATGAATGTCATTTATGAGGACAGAGTACAATGTTTCTCAAAATGTCTTCTTCCCAGCCACCTACATCAGCGACATCTGGGACGCTTGTCAACAAATAATGATAATAACAATAGAGAGAATGTAAGAGCCCCACCAGAGACCTGCTAGAATGAGATCACAAAACCTGTCTATTTAGCAAGAGTCTTAAGAACTTCTGAACACTAAAATTTGAGATTCCTTGATATGGAGACAAAATTAAAACATGGGGAAATAGAAGAAAAGTCAGCTGTCCTACTTCCCACATACTTCTCTGCATGTTTGAGTTAAACATCTCCAAGATATATAGAGCTAGTCCTTCCAGGAGATGGCGTTTCTGGATTTCTGTCGTAGGACTAAATGATTTCTGACTTGATAAAGTTTGCACTTATAATGTAATTAAATCATTTCCATGCCATTATGCTCTATTAGGACTGAATTAATCCAAGCAATAAAAATACAATAATAATGGTGATGGATGATGGTAGATAAAGAAGGATAATGATGATAATTATGAGGTGCTTGATGTTTTACATCAAAATTATACAGTCCTATTTTCATTAACTCAGTGCAAAACTATGTTGACAAGACTAACAAACTTTTTAAACAGCAATGCAGAAGTAAGTCCATTTGATGGATTCCACTTATGATGTAGTCCTTTATATCTCTGCTCATCTTTGCTAGTATCTCTCTGGTCAGATTCTAGCTCGGAAATTATAGCTTTAAAGTATATGTATAAAAACATCAACATTAATAAGCACTGAAGAGTAAAAACTGTCTGATAAATGAATTACATGAAATACCCTAAAAACAGAGCCACTATAAAAGTAGTTCCCAATCTATAGGGTATTGCATTTTTAAGTATGATGAAATGGCTAAGAAAAACGTTCCTGTTCATGGGAATTAGACCTCCTAATTCCTTGTCCAGTTTCCACCTGGCTATTACTGCTCTCCCTCTTCAACAGTCAAGTATCAAAGAATAAAACTGTTCAGTTTTGAAGCCTAAAAGGAATAATTGCTGACACCATCTACAGTGCCCAAATATTTACTGAACACAAAGGAGCACCTCAGTTGGTAATGATGCTCAGAGAGAATTTGATTCCACCTGCCAGAAGGAAGCAACTGGCAAATAGATACGACCCTGTGTGTGTATCTATACCAAATCTCAGCCGTGGCATGCTTTGAGGACTGTCCAGAAAAGCAGTGCTTTCTGAGGAGACAGCCAGAAAGGAGCCTGGATGCATGCCCTTCGTTTCCCTTCCCTGTGCATAAATATCTCCACCTGTGCCAGGAGAAGAAAACAGGAGGGCAGCACTCTGGGTGCTTTTCTGCAATATCTACCCAACAGCTGCTTGGTTTCCCCCGACAGCCACTGGAGGCAGGCAGCGAGAGGTGTGCCTGCCACTCCGTAATTGATGATGACTTCAAGTATGAAAATGAGCATACTCAGACATTTCTCCTCACAAGGAAAGAATAAACAGCCGATACTAAACAAGTTCATTTCTCTTCTGCCAAGGTTTTGATGGTGTTTTGGAGGGGGAGGGCAGGCAAATGTTTCTTTTTATACCCAACTCTTAGCTGAATGCTACATATCGATAAAGCATGGGCTTTTTGTGTTCATTTTTTTAACGGAACCTTGGAATTTCTCACAAGATCCTTCACTTTCCTTGGTGACTGTTGCCATATAAAGCATTTGTTGGAAGGGGAATGTAGAGGGAGAGACTGATAGAGGTAAAGGGGGAGGTGGGAAAGCAAATTTAGAAAGAATAACTTGATCCCCCATACCAGAGCAAGCAAAAGAAGTTTCATAATTCTAATAAAAACCATCATCTCTCTTTTTCAGGTAACATCCGTACCTAATGGGAGTTCCTTGTAATGGAAATCTGTGTGTGCATGCATGCACGTGTGCACGTGTGTGCATGTCTTTTTATTGACTTATTCATGCTGCCCACCTTACTTGTGCCTGGGAGTGGGAAGGAAGCACAGGGCACACAGTGGCATGCTGAAACGGGCTTGCACTGGCTCCCAAGGGCCATTTGTGCTTATCACTTCCCAACTCTGTTGTGTTCAGTGATGCCCCAAGGGTAGCTTGAAAACAGCCTTTGTAGGATTACTTTCACCACAGAAATCAACAAATGCTTTTGCAACCAGAGCTTTTTCCCCTAGAAAGCCAATCATTAAATAAACACTTACCAGACGGCCCTGGCCACACAGAGCTTTCTTGACATGTATCTGTGATCATAACTGAACACCTACTATGTTCTAAGAATATTGCCTGTCTCTCCCATTTAATGCTTACAATTATCCTTGAGAAGAGGCAAGATACCTATGATCCCTGCTAGACAAGGAGTCTAAAACCTCAGAGGTTAAGTTAATCATCCAATGCCACAAAGCTTTAACGAAAACAGATTTTGAATCCAAAATCAACTTCCATGTTAATGGATTATTACATCCTGGAGAAAAGTGCTGTCTAAGGAAATCATGATACAAACATGCCAGTGGACACTGAACGCTATAACGAGGACGGAAAGATGCCTCTGGGTGTCTGAGAGGGGGATGTCTAGGGGCCCATCCTGCAAGGGTAGGGGTATGTGCTCTCCAGGACCCTAATCTGCTTAAAGCTCCAAGGAAGACACACAAAGGCCTGCTTATCAAATCTACTGATGTCACAACTTGGAAGGATATATTATCTCACTTGTCTATTGTACATAATTGTGTTAACCATCTTACATCTTTTCTGAAAAAAAAAGCAAGTTTTATAAAGCTAAATAAACAAAACAAATGGCATGTGTAACTGCTGAAAGAGAGAATGATACGAATCCTAAAGAGAAAAATGTTTAGAGGAGTCTGAAGCTGCCTTCAGCTCCTGAGGTGGTTCTGCAGAAGAGACTCTTCAGCCCTTCTCCAGGGAGTGAAATCCAACCAACAAAGGAGAGAGACAGGGAAGAAGACCCCATTTCAACAGGGGGAGCATCTTCCAGCACAAGGCAGTGTACTTCCCATCCCTGTTTACTCAAGGGGAATCTGGAAAGCACCTCTCCTAGAGTGTTAAGCACACAGAATTTGGAAGCAGATGACCCAGGTTCAAATCCTAGTTCCTGTGCTTACTGACTATTGGATCTTAGGCAAGTCCCATCAGTGCCCTCGTCTGTAAATGAGAAGAACCATAGCACCTATTTCAATGGGTTTTGGTAAGTATCAAAAGAAAGGATGTAGCCCGGCCAGTGTGCCTCAGTGGATTGAGCGTCATCCCATGCACCAAGAGGCCACGGGTTCGATTCCTGGTCAGGGCACATGCCCAGGTTGTGGGCCCGATCCCTAGTAGGGGGCGTGCAGGAGGCAGCCTATGGATGTTTCTCTCTCACATGAATGTTTCTATCTCTCTCTCCCTCTCTCTGTAAAAAAAAAAAAAAAAAAAAAAAACATATTGCCCTGGCTGGTTTGTCTCAATGGTTAAAGCATCGGCCCACGGACCAAAGAGTCGTGAGTTTGATTCTGGTCAAGGGCACATACCTCGGCTGTGGTTCAGTCCTCCGCCCTGGTCAGGGCCATGCGGGAGGCAACCAATTGATATGTCTCTCTCTCTTTCCCTCCCTCCCACTCTATCTGAAGATAAATGGGAAAATATCCTCAGGTGAGAATTTAAAAGAAAAAAAATATTTAAAAACATATATAGTTACACAGAAAGTTCTAGAATAGTGCCTAGCACAAGGTCAGTTATGTAAACTTTCACTCTTGTTATGGTCGAAGAGAATTCTTGCTTTGGAATAAATCGGGAGCTTTATCCACTTTAATAGTCTGTGGTTTTGTGTTTACCTAACTTTCCCTTGGAACACAGTGCCGAACTCTTGAATGGCGCACAACAAATACGAGTTGATGAACTGAGACCTATAGTCTTTTAATAATCTTTATTATGAATGCTATAAAAAAGGATGGCAGAAATTCTACAAAGGAAGTGGAGGCTACATGAATTAAATGGCCAGTCCCTACTAGTCTCAGAGCTTTTAATTTCTCTGAATGTTTCTGAATATATTAAAAGAAATAAAATATAATATCCCTGAGAAATAGCCCCACAGACTAGCCTTCTCTTTTAACAACCTATTCAAAATCATATTTCTAATTTCATATCTTATTTTTGATTCTTGTTTTTATTCAAACATGAAGTATGTTAATATATGGCAGTCATTGGAAAGAAAAGCTACTTTTCTTCCCCCTTGGCCACAAGTTATTGTTTTTTTAAGTAATTACTATATACCTGTTAGTTTTGATAAGTGCTCTCAAGAAACAAAAGATGCACAGAGAGTTGTTCCCCAAAGAAATCATCATCACTTCAGCCTTGAATTCCCCCCTAAGAGGCAAACTTGACAACACTATTGCTCACCGATACAAACCAGTGACTTCAATATAAAGTTTATCCCAATCCTGGGAGCTGAATTTGATGCAGTCTGAGCCGTTGTCCTAGGAGCGACATGCCCATAAAGAAAGAATAAACTACTTAGTATTATGTTAGCCTGAAGAATAGAAGGCTAGAGAGAAAAAAATCTTGTGTAATACCTATTTCAAAAATATGAAGATCATTATTTGAGAGATGGTTACCATATGTTCTTCATGTCCCCTGAGGATAAACAAAAAGAAAGTCTGGGGTGGGGGAAAAACAAAACGGCTTAAATGAGAGCAATGGGAATTTTGGATAATGATTTTAAAAGAACTCCTGGGTAACAAGTACCACTGAGTATCAGAACAGGTCACCAAGAGGCTGTGTGAAATCTCTTTCTCTGAGACTGTAAGTTGTGTGTACACTGTTTCCCAACTTGTATTACCACCTGTTTTTCTATTTGTATTAATGAAAGAGTGAGAGAAAGCTAACCCACTCACTCCTCCCCGGGGACATAAAGATAAGCAAACGATCACTACAAGAGACGTTTAAGTTTCCTTCTGCACTCCCAGAAGAGCCCATGTCCATCTTTCTGTCTCACAATGCCCCAGTGGCCCAGAGTTCCAGTTCCCCCACTGGTTCTGAGACACCCACTGTTCCACACACTGGCTAGTTCTCCCGTTCTTCCCACTTTCCCTTCTCTCTTCAACGGTTCTTCACGCTCTTACTACGCACTCATCATAAATATGTGGAAAATATCATCCACTTTCATGAATTCAACCATCCTTTTTGGGGTGGCTAACTCACAAGTCTATAATGCTTCAGCTTTATACTCTCTGCAAAACTCTAGTTCAGGATATCCTTACAGATCAGTGGGCATTCTCACTCTGCTATTTCCTAGCCATCAAAACACTCACCTTCACAAATGCCACCCTCTTCTCTTGACTTCATTTAAAATATGTTTTTATTGATTTCTTAGAGAGAGAGGAAGGGAGAGAGAGAGAGAGAAACATTGATGTGAGAGAAAAACATCGATTGACTGCCTCCTGCACGCCCCCTACCGAGGATGGAGCCCACAACCCCGGCATGTGCCCTGACTGGGAATTGAACAGGGACCTCTCAGTCCATGGGATGATGCTCAATCCACTGAGCCACACCAGCCAGGCTCTCTTGACTTTTTAATAATGCTCATTAATGCCTTAACTCATTTTATGTGTCAGCCTTCAAAATATATCCCTTTATCTTCTCTGGTCTAGGCACCCCCCAGCCCCCTCTCCCACCCCCAACAGTGACTGACCACCTGGCCTCCCCTTTCTTGTTCTATTGTACTGTCCACACCTTCCTTTCCCAGGGTTCCTATCAGTGGTTCCAGATCACATGCTGAATACCCCAGGTTCTCCACCCTGCCACTGGGGACTTTCACAAGCTGCCCCCAAGTCACTTCCCATGGTTATCTACCACTGAAAATCCTTCTACTGAAGCCAAGCTTATCTAGAGCTGCCTCTGACCTTCATGCAAACAAACTCTCTGTTTGACTCCAGTGAACAGTGGTTGTCTCTTCATCCTCACTTCTGTCTGTAACAGTTCATTTGTTCTTAACACACATTGCCTTAAGCTGTCAGTTGCTGTTTTTTACATATATCTTTTTCAACATTCAATTGATTGCAAAGAATTGAAAGCATGAACTCTTATATATCGTTATAGCTTCTCCCTCAAGACATACATGTCCATGAATATTGACTTAATTGATTTTGCCATGTTTGAATCTGAGTGTTTCTCCTTTTACTGTGTGATCAAAATAATTATAAAGAAAGCTTGGCCCTTGCCTGGCTGATGTGGCTCAGTGGTTGAGTGTTGACCCATGCAACAAGAGGTTGCCAGTTCGATTCCCGGTCAGGGCACATGCCCAGGTTGTGGGCCTGATCTCCAATGGCGGGCATGCATGAGGCGGCCAATCAATGTTCTCTCTCATCAATGTTTCTATCTTTCTCTCTCTCCCTTCCTCTCTCTCTAAAAATCAATAAAGAAAATAAAATTTAAAAAAAAAGAAAGAAAGAAAGCTCAGCCCATTTAATTTTGGCCTTCTCATAAGACTGGCAGCTTTTCGTCAATCATTTAGTCTAAGGCCCATTTAATCCCTCATATAAAAATTCAAAGGAGCAAGAGGAAAAGAGTAATCTGAAGTTAGAGCAAGAAAAAGAAAGAAGTGGGGAGAAAAGAAGGAAGAGGAAGAAAGACAAAAATAAGGGAAAGAAAATCCCGTGGGTTTGCTTCCTCTGTGTTTGACAATTTAGAAATCACCTGTGGTCCTTCTCACAGTTCATTCCCCATTTTCGAGAATCAGTCAGAAAGATTACAGTTCACATCAGTTATTCTCTGGAGACTATTCCTCAGTTTCAAGGTTCCCAAGTTAAATAGCTAACCATTTCGTTTCTCCTGCGATGAAGCGAGTTCCTGGCCCATTCAATTAGCCTATTTGAATGGAAATACCGCTGTGGCTCAAATTCTAAACATCATAGTTAAATTTCCCACTGTGAATTCTAGCAACAGTACCTCTTGGGCTACCCTTAACTTTTTCTAGCATTACAATTTTTTCCCTTTAGTATTGAGTAAAGAGTAATGCATATTCTTCTGCTGCGGCACTGTTGTTTACTGAAGCAAATTATATCATTCTCACTAAATCTATCAAATCCAAATACTAAAAACCAAGTTCTCCTGGTGGCATAAACAAATTGGTGTTTAAAACGCACAATATCATAACAGATTGTCATTGGATGTTCACTATACTGTATGTTCTGACACTTATTGGTGTATTTACGGTGTTTCTACTGAAAAAAGAATTGATCAAGGGAAAACAGCCAAGTTCAGAATGTTTTAAATCTACATTACATATTGTCAAAATAACTTTTAAATATATGTGAAAGTGAGTATTTGCAATTCAAACCAAGAGCACACAGAGGGAAACAGAAATGCTTCCATTTCATATAAATCACATTGGAAAGAAGTGATTTGGACCATCCATTTCCTACCAGGCTCACGGATAAATAGAGGAAAGAGTGAAAGAAGAGTACTCCCCTTTCAGAAATTACCCTCATAATGAAAATGAACCACCTCTACAAATAAAGAGATAAAAAATGAGTACAAAAAGTTGAGCAGGAGCTAGGATGATTCAGAAAATGTTGACAGATGGCCTTCTGACAGTATAACCATCATTTTGATATTCTAAGACGAACTCTAGAATCACAGAACCAGTACATATTAAGCACCTACTATGTGACTGGCACTGTCTCTGGTTCCTGGGAAACACAAAAGAGACACAAGATGTGGTACCTCTAACAAAGGAGTAAGCAATCGAGTGTGGGATAAAAAGTAATGCAAAAGAGAAACTGATAGGGGAAAGCAAGGCCACGCAGGACAATGTGAGCCACTGGCACTGGCCAGAAGAGAAAGAACAGAAATGCAGAGGAGCTACAGCCAGCTGGTTAATGGAATAGTCCGTGTGACGTCACAAAGGGGGCTCCAGGAGCTGATGCATCTTGATTTAGTGGTCAGAAGAGGTGAGCATACATTTTCAAAGGGAATCTTCAAGAAAAGGCATGGAGACAAGATTGAAAAATGGGGAGCAGTTGAAGGGACTACCCCAGTTGGAGAAGAGGCTGTGCATTGTACAGTAAAGAAAAACCAGGGTTGCTAAGCCAATTTTGGACGGTCTTGAAGACAGAAACTTGAAAGACAGCATTGCATGTGGTTAAGGCCGCCAATGGGACACCTGGCTTGGATCTTCGACTGTGGAACCAACAACAAAGGAAATAAACGATCAGAGTTCATTCAAGCACTCTTTGAGATTTCTAATAAATCACAAATAAGAAAAAACAAACAAACAGAAAATGCAGATATACCAAGGAAATAATAATAGAGAAACAAAAGTTCTAAACAAAGCATCTAAAGGTCTTCCTATCAAGAATCAGGTTCAAATGACTCACTTGATTGATTTACTAAGACTATTGTTCTGTGTAAGCAACAACTGAGAAGAATGCCCTCATTATCTCTACTCACAGCAAAATTAAGAATTCAAATAATCAATGTCATTGATTATTGTGGCGCACGACTCTGTGTGTCTTTTTGCCCATTCTTTTATTTTCCTATGGCTGCAGCAGGCCTAGGTAAGTCACCTCTGCCTAACATGACCACACCTCCTGACTAAAAAGTTCCTTCCCCAGTAATTTAGATTGGAATTTGAGGATGTCAATCTAGCTGTTACACTCTCAGGTATGAGGCAAACCTGAGAAGGACAATTGCCATGTAGCCATTTGGCTCTGGAAGCAGCAAAGACTGATCTGAAAAAAAAAAAATATAGAGAGAAGAATATGCCCAAGCTAGCCAGCTGGACACAGGAAGAGGAGGAGAGATGTGTAGTTAAGGCTGACCCACCCCAGCTGAGCACAGCCCACATCACTGAACCACCCCTGACCCTCAGTCCCACGAGTGAGCCCAGCTGAGAACAGCAGAGTCATTTAGCCAATCCCAGTCTTCAAACAGCTGACCCTCAACCAACCCACAGCTGCATGAGAAATAAATGCTGGTTGTCCTCTGCTGCTGAGATTTTGTGGTTGTTAATTATACCTGCAGCATATTATGTAAATCTAACTGAATTGAACTAAGACCATTTTTTTTTTTTACCTAATTTGAGTTTCACAAGATACCCATGTATCTTTGCAATGTGTTTCCTTTTTGCATAAATCACTTCAAGCAGGCAAACGAGATCTAAAAGACTAAAACATGTTTTTAAAAAATGCCATAACACATTGAGGCCAGCATTCTTTTCCCCTACAATGTGGGAGGTCCTGGGCCAGCCACCGACAGGTGTGATCCAGGCCATCGAATCATCCATTTCATTCAACCTGCCAACACTTGCCTCCACGTCATCATTCCTCAACCCTTCTACCCTCACCCTGCTCACAGACGTGTGGTATTCCTTTCTCAGAACTTATTTTCTCTTCCAACCCATCCCAAGTTATGTATTCCATTCCCCACTCTTCCAGGGCCATGCTGTCAACTAGTGATCTCCACAGTCAATGGGTCTGGTAAAGGAAGTTGTAGGAGGTTATGGTTCATTAGGTCACACGGCATCATCCTTTCTACCTAGAACCACTTCTGTTTCATGAGGCCTCATGAAGATGCAACAGCTTATTCCAAAGGTATGAATCTCCAGTACCAGAATTTCCAATCCTGTGATGCATGGAGAAGTTTTCTCCCTAATTTCCTCCATTAAGTATAGCCCGGATCCTATGGTGTCAGAGGCATAAATCAATCATGCAATAAAAAGGAGACTTGTCAACCTTTCTTTGCAGAGCATGTTTGCTTTTGTTCCCTGCAGACACTCAGGAAGAACAAAGTTGGAGAAGAAGTAGAGGGTCTGAGTATGCCTGCATGTGTTTGCGGGTTGGTGGGCGACAGGAATCCTGGATATCAAAACCTTAGGAAAGATTCAAGTCTCATCACTTTCTAGCACTTCTCCAAAAGCATGCCCAGGTTCCCACAGTGCAGAAACCTAAGTCACTGTGAGCAGTACAATGTAGGAATGAGAAGCTTCTGTTTCTTCTTTGTTTCTGCTTTTCCCAAAGGCCTCCTGACATGGGGAGATCGATGGTGGCCAGTGATGAGGATCAGGAAGTCCACCCCTTGCTGCCTAGGTCCCGGGAGTGACATTTGTCATTCCCAATGCTTTCTCCTCAGTGGGAACTTCTTGCCACAGGGCCTGGCTTGAGTGCTCCGAGGACAGGAAGCCAGGGGCATAGGAGGCAAGACATCATTCTTCATCACTCAGGCAGAAAAGGGAAGGATAAGAAGAGGAGGGGAAAGGAGCCATCCATGACTGAGTCTTGATTAATTACCAATCTTGACAGTGACAGGAATGTGAAAAACAGAGCAGAAAGTTTAAAAAAAAAATTAAGCAACTTTATAGCCTCCTACACAGAAAATAACTGTAGCTCAAATTAGAAAAATCAGTTAATCGTGTCAGATGTCTTAGAGGAGAATCTGAGAATTTGGAAACTATAAATAAAGAAATAGAGCACAACACTTGTATCTGCCCAGCACATCTAGAAGACTTCAAGGTATGGGAAGATGATCTCTGACAACGAAAGCACATGCATGTCATTTGTGTTCTGTGTGCCTTTTTCTGTACGGATGACAAAAGATGACTGTAGCCGACACGGAGACCTCGTAGGCCTTCCTGCCCATCTGCTCTTGGGAATGAGACTCCATAACCCCTGGTTTCTTTTGTTGGAGTCGCCTAATAGATAGAGAGCTTTGTCTTTCCCTTACTTTCTTCCACAGCATCAGCTGGCCTCCAAACCACACAGACAAGGTGCCCTCCAGCTACCTTCTGCTGTGCCAGAACCCCCAGCAGGGGAAGTGTTCCTTTGGTTAGAGAAACCCATTGCTGGGAGTCCTCCGTGAACACCAACTCTGTTCACTTGGAAGTTCCCCAAACAGTCAGCTTCACAATTTAGCCCAAGGCTAGGAAGTCCCTCCCCCTTCCTGGAAACAAAGGGAAGGAAAAGATGGTTTGGGTCAAAGGAAGTTAATTTAAAGTAAGCCCTCAGCTGAAAGATCCCAGCATCCACTGAGAACAGCGTAGGGTGAAGGTGGGAGGAATTCTGGGAAAATGCAATATTAGGGTCTGAGTCACATGTAAAGTCTGGTTATCCAAGAACCCTAGAAACCTCTCTTTAAAAAGTTTATTTTTCTCCAAAGAAAATATGGTTGATGGAAACACATCCTCTTAAAATTGTGCTCATCCCATTAGACCATACATTGTGTCCTTGTCTTAATGTTTGAAGACATCTACAACACTTCCAGTTTTAAGTTTGTAAATAATTATTCCTGTTCATGCTTTTATGGGATTGTCTTGTTTGGATGGCATTAATCATATCTGAATGCTGATGTCATCAGATAATGTTCCATGGGATAGGGTTCCATTTTTCGTAGGAATTCTAATACACGCTCACCCAGAAAAAACACATTAGAAAACTTTTCTACTCATTCAGGGCTCTCCTGTAATGTATCCTCCCTGTCCATCTTTTCTAAACTAATCTCCTCAGTCTCCAAAAACTCCAATTGAACCGAAAGTTTAAATAGATTCTTTCCCCACCTACTAATTACTTTGGTCACTTGGAACTGCAATTTCCTTTGAGAGGGGTCTTCTCCGTAGTTAAAAAAAAATGTTCAGAGCTTATAATAATTCATAAACATTGCTAAAAATTTATAAAATTAAAAATAGACTGCAGCATGAACTTAAAGTGTTTAGAAGACTAATTCAAACAAAGATGAATGCAATGGCAAAATAACCTACATTTAAATCAATTAGATTCCAAGACACTCCCTTGCTTGTTCATATTTCTCCTCTTCCCTCTAGTAACAATATCCCTTGTTCTGTGACACTGTTAATACACTACTGAAGGTTGAAATAAATCTCCCTAACCAATCTCTTGCCTATGCAATTTAAAACCAAAGTCAGATCCAGAGGGGGAAATCCATCTCTCTTTTCCCTTTAATGTTCTCTTTAATTTATGTTCCTTTTAAACATCACTATTCTTATTTAGAGGCTACAGCATATTTATATTACCACCGTTCTTCCCAGACGTTCCAAAGCCCTTCTGTTACAAAGCCAAAGGGTAGGCTTATCATTTTGGCTAATTCGATGCCAGAATGATGAGAGGTGTTTTTACATATTGCTTCTCCTAATGTGTCAACCCCATTCTTGCCAGTGACAAACTCTGCACAGAGTAGGTGGTTCACAGTGTTAGCCACAGACTCTCAGAGCTGGGAAAGACCTGTGGGAACATCTAAGTAGTGATTCTGAGAACTAAGGAAGTGAAATCACTTGTTTATCTTTCATTGTTCTCTCACGGAGCAAATGAGGAGATGAAACATTATTTCCCTTTAGAAGATTTTTCAAGGCATTTCCAACATAGTCCAGCTCCAAAACCCAATGTGCTTCCTAGTCAGAACATATACCCGAGTAAAATGTAAATCCCTGCCCCTGCGATAAATATTGTCTTCAGGGAAATCTTTCTCAAGGAAGAGAAAAATCACAGTGTAATATATTTGGAGAGACACAACAAACCTGCCACCCATTTGATGAATCGATAAATATGTTTTCATTGTTACTGTGAAATAGGTTATATATGTACATAGTTGTGTGACTCCTTTTTTATGCATGAAATAACGTGGGATCGCACTCGCCATGAATTGACTTACAGTTTTCGCTGCTCTGTGTCACTGCAGAAAGTTATATTCGCAGGCCTACCCTGCATATATCTTTCTTGGTGGTTTTGAAAAGTCTTTACTATGAAAGCAACAGCCATACTCCTATGTAGATGACTTGAACGTTGCTTTGGAAATTCTCCACCTTTCTGGTTCCTAGGACTGCTGCTTAGCCCCTTCCTCCTTTATCCCTTCCTTTCTCCCAATCCCCTCCCTCCTTTCACTCTACCACCCAAAAAATACATGGCTCCTCAATAAGGACTAAAGAAAAAAGGCCTAAATACTTACCAAAGTCAGTTGGAACATAGCGACCAACTGTGACTATTAAAAGGTGTGGAGGGTTTAAGGGTAGCTGGTGCTTCCCCTGGGGAGTTTGAAGTTATTTGACAGATTGCCTTGATGGCTTTGCTTTGGGGGAAGAAATTGCCTTTGGTTGGTGATTCATTAAACACATGTCCATGGATGTTCTATGAAAAGAAAATATTTCTATGAGGGCTATTCCCCCAAAACATGTCTACTAGAGATTGTACCTTTGTATAGTCTAAGAAAAGAATCCTATGTTGTATAGGCCAAGGAGCTAGCAGTAATGTAATTTGCTTCAAAAAACTCTATCTTCTTTCATATATTTCTAATTTAGATATTTAAACAATTGGGGGGGGGGGGGTGTCTGAAATAGGAGACTTAGAAATACTTCCCGAAGCTTGGCCATAATGTTTGAAAGAGACTTACCACCACCACCTTCACTAGTACCATCACTTTTAAAATAAAGATTCACTTTGAATTCATTACCCAAAGTACTAGATTTAATAAATTCATGCTACTTTTTCACTTCATGCAATGCCCCTTAATAGTGTGTTAAGGTATTTTCTTTGAAAGTTGAATGAAGGAGCAAGGAAAACATATATACCTCCCACTGTATAAAAAGACAGAAACTCTAGCTGACCTCTTATGCTGAAAACAAACAAAAGCCAAAACAAAACAAAACAAAACGTGTACCCACTAAATGCAAACAAAATCTACCAGTGTCTCACCAAGGTACAATTTGCTGGATTACAGAATTGGGTATTATTCCACACGCTCAACCAACACTTTCTGAGTTCCTGCTTTCCAGAAAGCTAAGACAAATGTGTGGTGCACACACGGGCATGGCCCATGCCCTCAAGAAGCAAAAAGTAACCCCAGCTGAGATGACGTCAGTCCCATCCAGGAAGGGCTCATTGTTGAAAATCTCAGAAGGATTTTGTTATAATAATGTATCACCTTTAAACATCTATGATCATGGAGAATAATATATGCTATTTTCCCCCAAGCTTACACACCCTTTAGAATAATTAATCCCTGAAAGCCGCATTAGCTGTTGATAAGGTAAATCTTTATGGTGAGCCTTGAATTATTCCAGGGGGAATCACGACATTTATTTAGAACTGGGGAAAGGGTCATTTAATCTGTTTTAGTTCCAGATGCCTCTTCCGTAAACTTGAGATCATAATACTTTCTACCTCATAGGTATAATGTGAAAATGAGATAATGAGTTTGAACCACTGAGCCTGGAAATAAGTGTAAATAAATGTTAGCTCTGAACAATAATAAGAATAACAATATCGTTTCCTGCCACCTAGGAAGACTGCCACGTGATTCTTGAAATTTATCTACCTGCCTTAAGGAGGCGCTCCAACTTTGCTCATGGTATAGTGCTTTGGAATTGTTCAAAAAGAAATGATTGACGTGCTTGAAAACTGCAGACAGCACACCTTGGTGCAGTGGCCAACATCCTTAATTTAAGAATGTTCCCAGGTGAATGGCTCATGACTTTAGTTCACTACCAAAGCAGAAATGGAAAGAAGGAAACTCAACAGGAAGAAATCTGTCCAGATGTGTATTTCCCTTCATCGAGGTTCATGAAACATATAGATCAAATTCTCAACGCTCTTAGGAGCTGAGAAAAATGCCAGAATCAATGTGGCGACGCGTTTTGCGCTCGCCCTGAATTAATGCTTCTATATCAGCATTGCTCCTGATTTAACTTCCCGTTAATGGCCTTAAACGTTTGATCTATATCTTTTGCCAGTTCCAATACAGAAAACTCCACATCATGGATTCCCTGGAGAGTCACAAGGAAAGAAATCTGCAAAGCCACCAGAGACAGCTAGGAACTGAAGTAGGTCTTAGTGACTCTTCTTGGGAGGTAATTATTATAGAGAAATTGGATGTTCTCACATCACCAGATACGGCTCTAATCAGAGGGAGAGGTTGTGCTGCGCACCAATAATTAAAGTGAAGGTGCTTCTCAAAGGAGAGAGAAGTTTCATAGTCATTATAATGTTATTGACCATATCCCCTATGTGTACTTTACATCCCCATGACTGTTTTTGTAACTGACAACGTGTATATCTTGGTCCCTTCCCCTTTTCACCCCCCCCACAGTTCCCCCTCCCACCTGGCAACCATCAAAAGGTTGGTGTCAATAAGTCTCAGACGAATCTGGGTGATGACTTTTTAAAGTTATATCAATGTCCAATTACTATGTTGCACACCTGAAAAGAATATAATACCGCATGTCAACTGTAATTTAACATTTTTTAAGAATTAAAAAATAGTAGAGAAGTTTCAGAGAATTGATTCCCTTTCCTGTTCTCTGCCTTTAGGACAATTTCAATAAATAAGTGTTGAAAGCATGGAAAGATCTAGCAACTATTCTGTGGTCTTCAGAAATGTATCCTATCATGACTGGACCACTGCTTTCTAAAGTGGATTCACTGGAGGTGTCAGTAGGTGGTGCATGAAAAGAAAGCTGCCCTGATAACATAATACGGAGAATCATGTATGAGCTGTAACGTCTGTGCACAGTACATATTTGTATATTAAAAGGTCAAAGAAGTCCCACAATAAAGCAACATTTAAACATTTGTATACCACCCTATGTTACCAAATGTATTTAAGTGTAAAAAAAAATGGTTTGTTTATTTGTTTGCTTTTCAGGTAACACTTGAAGAAAATTGTTTATTGGCAAATCTATCAATTTCATGTTCAATCGCTAAAGTGGAATAGAATAAAACAGAATAGCTAGCATTTATGGAGTGCTTAATATATGCCAACAAAAAGTTATTCTAAATAGTTTGCATGTATTAGCACATTTTATCCTTCAAAAAAAACCTCTGAGGCATGTACTATTTGTATTCTCCCCTCCCCAGTGATTAAATAACTTCTGGAGGTTAGTCAGATAGTGAATGGAGGGGCCCAGGCAGTCTGGTTCCAGGCCATCTCCAACCAGCATTCAGGTAGAAAACCTGAAGTGATTTCAGAGAATTGCCAGAAACGGTTAACAAAATCTTGGGAGAAAATAAAAAGAAAAGTGCTTTTTTTCATCTAGGAATCAGAATGCTAAAAAGAAGGAATAACATCCTCATATACAAAGTAGGATTCAAATACAAATTTAACTCTAGGAAACATCCCCAAGAATAAAATTGCTAAAATAATAGAAAGTAAAGGTTGCAGAATTGTTTTCTCATGCATCTTTTCAAGTGAGAATGTTTTGCTATATATACCTCTTAGGCCAGTCTTTATTCAATTCAATAGGACTGATGATCCCTAAATTCTTAGGGACCTGCAGGTGCACAGGACTTCACACGGAGACATTGACAGGACATACCAGTGGGTGTGGGTGACTTTCCTTCATCATAAGTGAGCCAGCCCACAGAAAATGTCCTAGATGTTAATATTTCCACCGGAGAAATGAGCCTATTAGAACCACAATGAAAATGATGCTTCAAAGGTACAAATAACAATTTAAGAACCTCTTAAAACAATGAAACCCTTTATAAACATGTCGAGGGTGTGAGCTGCACTCTGTAAAACACCCTGAGATGACAGCTTATTGATAAAAATGCAGCACCACTCACCTGCCATAAATACCACAAAACTCGAGACGATGTACAGTGAAGCCAAAATGTTTTGCAGCATCCTTAACTATCCATATCGTCTTTTCATACACAAATAATAAAAATAAGACTAAGGGGAAAATGAGGGGCACTTTCCGTTAAGGAAATTTCCATTAAGGAGTGTCAAGGAAAGTTCCTGATAGAAAATCAAACGGACAAACAAAACAAAACGATGTTACGGCATGAACAGCAAAGTCCCGAGGATGATAATTTCCTTGGACAGTTACTCTCAGTCCCTCATCCCTGCACCCTTTACTCCTGGCCCCAGCTGCTAGTGAGCTGCCTTATTTAGTTCTCCAGGACTGTCCTCCAGAGAACTCAGCTTGGGGGGCGTGACAGAATGTTCCTTAAATGAATGGCTATGATGGGACAGGAATTTGTGTCAAATTTCAGAAAGGCAGAGACGATACAGGCTTCTTAGATGCTATTCTGAGAAGAAGAATGGACACCTCAAGCTACTATCCATCTGTGGCACATGTTATCTTGGAACATTTTTCCTTCTAGCTCTTTTTTTATTTTCACAGACAAGCACAGATCATCTCTCACTGTTTCCTTTCCTTCTTTGTCTCTTTTTTTTATTATTACAAAATTTAAAATTATTGGACCGTATCCCATAGCACTAGAGATTTCACATCTTGGTTGGGCTAATTCTATTGTCTGGCCTGCCAGAATGAGTTCATCAATGGGTGTGCAATGCAGGAGCTCTCTTAATCAATTCTTTGAAACTTAATTAAGGACTCTGCTGGTCTTTGAAGATCTGAATGCTGAAACAAGGAAGGGCTTCTCCGTAAAGGGTAGGTTGTCAAAGCTCCTGACAAACAGATGTCCGTGTCTCTACCACCAGCTCTGCTGTTCCGCTTGCTTTGCTATTTGAACTTGGCAGAGAGACTCTAGTCCCCAGGCCTCGATTCTCTCCTTGGCTCCTATCATCTATGACCCATGCTGGTAATGGTTTCAAAACCATTCAAAGGATCCAGATTTATTCACAGACAGATGTGCCAGAAGTCAAATTTGTGGGTTAGAAATTTTAAGCTGGAATCTCTTCATCTCTTGTGAGGTTGTATGGAGTGGGCCTGCCAGATAAGGAACAGGGAAACAAGTTAATAAATAAGATGACATTACAAGAAGTGGGTTGAGCCTTGGTGGTGACAGGCTTAGTCATTATGTGAGCATAGAACAAAACGGGAAACATTTACCAGGGCCGTGATTATAGACGACAGTTGGTCCAACTGAGAACTCCGACAGAATTTTAAACAGTTTTTATCTTTTCTTGATGGCAGACTTACTAATTTAAATACACAGATACTGTTTAAAGAGGCTATAATCAAGATTCCCCACTGCAAATATTTACTGCGGGATGTGTGGCATTTAACTTGTTGCTATGCGGTTCATGCAGAACTCAGATCTTCGTTTCAATCATCTGACATATTTGCTGTAGGCAAATTATTATTAACAAGTGGATAAACCAAGAAAAAAAAACCTACCTCATCAATCATTTTATCAATGTCATAATTATTGGGAAGGCCATGCTTATAATAAAGGGGTGACCACAATGATTGAAAATATCAGTGAAAGGATCTTCTCTTTTGTAACATAACCAAAACCAACCAAGAAATGGCTCCGTACTTGTTGAATAGAGGGCCATCTCGTTTCCAAGTCACGTTGCGCTCACTCACAGCTGAGCTTTGGAGTTGGTGGTTGAGCTGTGTTCACAGCAGACACCCCAGCACTGTATACACCCCCGTGCACATGCATGTGTTCTGGGGGTGCTTCGTGAGAAATATGTCTCCATTTCACAGTAAGCTCTTTAAGAGGAGAGCCTGTACTTCTTATTTCCTTGATTAAACCTTAGCCCACCACCACACATAGCTCCCGTTCTTCAACACCTATAGTCCCCTCCGCACAATCCAGGAAAACAACATTTTGTGTGGGAAAGAGAGCTCACGCGACTTCTTTCAGAAAATGATTGAGAACAGGGAGGAAGAAGCCATTGAGCTATCATTTTAAGTTTCTGAGAAGAAACCAGGGGAAATAAAATAAGAAGAGGATTATTACTACTACTACTACTACTATTATTATCATTATTTTTTAGATAGCAGATTAGGAAAAGAAAATGCTAGATAAAGGTCAAAAGATCAAAGTGGAACCTAGGACGGACCCAGCCTTCTACCGACACATTTATTCATCTTAGACCAAGCTTATATATTGTTTTATAGTTTGGGACTCTATGGCTAATTTTTTTTTAGCTACTATCTTACTTGCCTTCATTTTGGTAGCTGTTTGCTCTGTGTTCCACAGTAGATTCCTGTCCTGTTGTAGAATGCCTGGCTAGACTTCCCAGTCTCTCCTCCCCCTGCCACAGGGCGTGTGGTAGACTGTGCACTAAGTGTAGCATGTGACTGTGGGACCACATCGATATTATTTGGTCTAAGGCATCGTAGAGGCACTGGCATAGCGGTTGGGCCGCATGTGGCTAAATATTTATTATTGTCAACTTTTTTCAATTATGTAAAAGCTTCCATGGTGCTCTATGATACTGATTTTAAAAGATGATATCTGCTGTGAGTTTTTAGGTATAAACTAAACTCAGCAAGTAAATCAATTAAAGACTGTAATATGTGAGATACACCATGTGGTGTAGGTTAAGATATGGGACTTGGTGGGGGAGGGTGGAAAGCAGTTCATTAAGAATGAGAAAACGTAAGAGATCACTCAATTTTTTATTCGGCAAAATATCACTCTTCATCTGTTCCTGGTATCCATGAAAATTATTAAAAAATACTCTCAAAAACCTTGATATTTACCTTTAAGAAATGCTCAACTATTTCCCGTTCGTACTTCTTTTTTGTGTCATAGGGGGGAAATGGGGAGAGAGTCCATTTACTTCTTTCTAGAGACTATAATTTAAAATTTCAATTAAAATGAAATGAGCAGCAGCACGATTATCACTATAGAGCAGGCTGTGGGTAGCAGCAATAGGCCTTCTTTCATTGCCATGGCAACTGGACTGCATTGTCACGGCTACCTTGGCGCTACATGCAATTATCAGTGTGTGAGCTAAACTGACAATACACAATCAATACTCAATACGTTGCAAAACACATTTTGAGCCTGAAAGAAAATCTAGTGAAAGAGAGGTAATTTATTATTTTCTGTGTGACTGTGGTCTGGGACAGACACAGGCCATTGCAGCCATCTGTAGGTTTTGCTGGAAGGGAAGGGAAACAAACCTGCATCACAACTATCTGGACTAAATACTTCCACAATTAAGGAGGATGAGCTTGAAATAATCAGGGCCACGGACGGAGCATGAAACAGAATAGAACACCTGGAATTAGTATGGAATAATATTGAATGTAAACTGTAATTGAAAATTAAAAACAAAAAAAGAACACAATGGTAGTCGTGGCTGGGAACTTGGGAGAACCACAGGCTTTCCTTAGGAGGGAAATTCACCATGTGGAAGCTTAGAAGAAAGTCTCCTGGACTGGGGGGTTGAGCGAATAGAGTACGTGTGCACAACGTTCACTGGGTATCCTCTTCACCAACGCCAGGCTGCCAGTTATTTGCAGCAACCAAATAAAAGTATCCCACGCAGACACCGACTGCAGTTGGGGATACGTGAGTAGCAAACATAAAGAGAGCCAGACTCCCCCACATTCCTCATTCAGTCCTGTCCTTTTGTTCAACCTTAAACTGGTGGTTCTCAAACTTTCCTGTACATGAGAATCACCCGGGGGGCTTGTTAAAATACAACCTGCTAGGCCCCTCTATGAGACTTTTTGACCCAGTAGGTCAGAGGTGGGACTCAAGACTTTGCTAATGCTGCTGGTTCCAGGACCACGCTCTGAGAACCACCACCTGCCACAAAGCTCAGGAGCGGTATCGCTGCTTACAAAATCTTCACCATCATCTTCATCATCTCTCTCCAAGTGAGGTAGCAATACAACTCAAATCTGTATGTTTTGCAAGAGGACAGGAAAACGAAGCAAAATAATTGTATTAACTCTGAGCTAGTCTGTCATCTTGGTCCAGGATGACATCCCTAGTTCCAGGATGGTCTAGGTCTAGGAAATATATATATATTTTTGGCCTTTTGTATGTTCCTTGTTTAGGAACTTGAGCTATGATAAACATCTCTGACAATAAGCAAAAAATAAAAATAAACAGTATCAGGTATGCAAGAGTAAAACATTGAAATTATAGAGAAATAACATCATTAGGTATGAAATCAGGCCTGAGAAATACCAAGTACAATTGGCAGGAGAAAGAAGAAAAGAGACCCAGAGAATGGCCTCTTCACCTGCTAACCCTTGCCATTGGCCCCATTTGGGAAGTAGCTGCTGAGAGAAAGTCTTTCTTTTAGGAGAAAGTTAGCAGAAAGAAAAACAGAAAACGGGTGTTGGAAGGGCCCTTTGGTGAGGAAAACGCTGAGTGGGGGGAAACCTCTGAAGCAGTCTGGGCCCAGGCAGAGATTAATGATTTGGCAGAAAGCTGCTGACTTAATGACATTCACAGTACAGAATAAAGTCATTTTATCTCTTGGTTTCCAGTGTGTGGCGTGGAACTGAAGTCAAAACATGTATGTTTTGGAGAGATAGGCAGGCATTTGAAAGCCTGCACACCCCCAAGAGATCATGCTGTCTTACGGTTTTTCTTGTATCTCTAAAGAAAAAAAAAATTTTTTTTTTCATCCTCGCCCTAGGATATTTTTTCCATTGACTTTTAGAGAGAGTGGAAGATGGGGGTGGCAGGGGAGGGTGGCATCGATTGGTTGCCTCCAGAACGTACTCTGACCAGGGCCAGGGATAGAACCTGCAACCCAGGTACTTACCCTTGATGAGGAATCAAACCTACGACCCTTCTGTGTGTGGACCAATGCTCTAACCACTGAGCAACACTGACCAGGGCTCCTTGTAACTTTACTGTATCTCAAAGGACTGATTCTGACAGCCTCTTTTTTTTTTTTAATCCTTACCTGAGGATATGAGTGGAGAGGGACAGAGAGAGAGAGAGAGAGAGAGAGAGAGAAACATTGATCAGTTGCCTCTGATATGCTCCCCGACTGGAGATGGAAGCTGCAAACTAGGTATGTGTGCTGATCGAGAATCGAACCCTCAAACTTCTGGTGTACGGACAACACTCCAACCGAGTCACACCAGCCAGGGCTGACAGCCTCTTTTTAAATCAGGTCTCATCTATTCAGATTTATTCCCAGTCTGATACATGGAGAAAATCATAGGTGTGCTTCAAATAACAGCAATAAATTAGTAACGAAACAACAACTCAGTCAAGAGGCCAGACAACAATTTTACGGAAGTAAGCGTTGCTTTCCCATTCCTTTAAAACAATGCCTGTCCCATGCTGGCTATCTCAGAAGATGTATGGCAGTTAATAACAGTGAATGCAGTAGAGTTGCAACCCGCACTATAGTAGGTAAATAAAACGGTATTGAAAAACATCGTCCAATTTTTTAAAAAAGAAAAGAAACTCACCAAGACACTTAAGGTTTACAAAATGAGCCCAGCATTTAACCACAGATGGGCATTACAGAAGACTTTTAATATGGGCCCCGGGCCAGCAGCATTTACCAGTTTCAGAATCCCGTCAGCACAGCGCCCCTCTTTTGTCCCTGCTCTCAATGACTGGCCTTGCACCGCCCATTCTACATAACACAACCAAACAGCCAGTTTTTTGGTTACACGGTTTCTGAAAAGGACAGGCTATTCTTTAAACTGAAAAGCGATGAAAAAGATAATCAAGATCCCAAATTGTCATTTTTTATTTTATCTGTTATTATGATCTTTCTCTATGTTCACACTCAATTCAATCCTGGTATGCTTAAGAAGTCAAGAATAACAATGATAAAAAGCCCATTTACCACAAACTTGAAAGCAAACAGCTAACTACTGTACTATTTTCCTCTCATTTTTGTTGTCACAATTTAGCAATTTAAGATCCAAGTGTCTCTTTCCAGAATTCACCCACTCCTCAAATGCTACAAAATCACTTTTCAAATGTAAATGAATCGGAAGGAAAAGATACCTGTGAGAGTTTTTTCCCCCCAGTGAAACAATTGGCTCATAGATTAGATTTAAATAATCCCTCAGAAACCCTAGATTACAGCATCAGGTACCCTAGCTGTTTTAGAAAGTATTTTCCCCCAAAATTCATTAAAATTAATTTGTGCATTTTATGACACAAAACCTTATCAAAGCATTTTACCTGTGAAACTAAGGAACTAAATAAATATCACCAGCATTCCCCACATGGAAAGAGATTGTTTATTTTTCTCTGAGGGCTGATAAAAGTTCTGATGGCACATTTTCTAATTTTAAAACCATTTTTATTTCACACTTCTGAAGAACTTTAAGTCAGGAGTGAGCTGGTGGGTCTGTTTGAAGTGTGATTCACACTTGACACTCTCTTCCCCCAACAGCTCATGCATATTTATAACGCCAACCAGACTTCAGGTTTTAAACAAGCCAAAGAAAGGGACTATTTTAGAAGATAATAAATAAGTGCACAGTAGTTATGTAGCACTTTATGTCCAAAATATCCACCCTGTTTACAAATTTTGACTCACAATTTCCAAAGATAAAATAATAGATAAATCATCTTCATCTTATCCTACAAAATTCATAATAAAAATATTTTTCTCAAGAGCTATTTCAACAGTAACTTTCCTTTTTCCAGATCTATAATAGTCCCCATTTCATTTAAGGATCCATCCATTCATTTATCAGCCAGTCCATCCATCCATCTACTCACCCAGCAATGTATCCATCAGTCAGTCACCAAACACCATTGCAGGACTCTGTGATGGGACTCAGTGCCTCTTTCTGATTCAAAGGATCAGAAAGATGAAGCCAGTGATGGGCCAAAGAGGTGAAACGAAAGAATGCCACACTTCTAAGGGTGGAGAGTCAGATAAATAAACAAGTTATTGTATCAATATGAAAAGAGCTACAACTGAGAAACGGATGAAATAACAACAAAGCAAACACTTAGATTTTCTTTCTCTCTTTCTTTCTTTCTTTCTTTCTTTCTTTCTTTCTTTCTTTCTTTCTTTTCCTTCCTTCCTCTCTCTTTCTCTCTTTCTTTCTTTCTTTCTTTCTCTTTCTTTCTTTCTTTCTTTCTTTCTTTCTTTCTTTCTTTCTTTCTTTCTTTCTTTCTTTCTTTCTTTTCCTTCCTTCCTCTCTCTTTCTCTTTCTCTTTCTTTCTTTCTTTCTTTCTTTCTTTCTTTCTTTCTTTCTTTCTTTCTTTCTTTCTTTCTTTTCTCTCTCTCTCTCTCTCTCTCTCTCTCTCTCTCTCTCTCTCTCTCTTTCTTTCTTTCTTTCTTTCGAGAGGAAGGGAGAGAGATATAGAAACATCCATCTGCTGCCTCCTGCACGCCCCCTCCTGGAGATTTGGCCCACAACCTGGGCATGTGCCCTGACCAGGAATCAAACCGGGACCTCTCAGTCCATGAGACCATGCTCAATCCACTAAGCCACACTGGCTGGGCTTTCTATATATGTTTTTAAAAGGCATTATGAAAGTAGTGGCATTTTAAGTGACTGTCAAAGGATATAGGATGGCGTTCCCTCGGTTAACGGAGAAGAACAAGCAAGTCAGTCACATCACGAGCGAGGTTTCAGAGGACTGTAGGAACACAGCACATTCAGGAAACAGCAATCACCCAGCAGGGCTACAGTGCAGGTGGCAAGATGCTGGTACTCAAGGGTGAAATATAATAATAAGCAAGGGAGGAAGTGGCAAGAACTTGGCACACCACACTGAGGAGTCTGGATTTCAGTGTGTAGAGGAGGGATCGCCAACTCAACTCCATGGGTGAGGAGTTTCCTATGGGAAACCAGAGTGTGTGCCTCACTTTGCGGCATTCTAATTCAGTGTATTTGAAACACCACACAGGCTCAGGAAAGCACACTTCCAGGTTCAGATTCAGTGCCTCTTTCTCATTCCTAAAGCTAATTGGAAGTCATGGGGAAAAATTACCGGAGTCATATTAGATATGCATTTAGTTGGGAGGAAGACAGATTTAGTGGAGTGAGGCAGAAGGGGAAGTACCAGTTCAGAACTATTTTAACAGTCCAGTTCCTGCCAATGTTGCTCATTAGGCCATTCATTCATTCAGCTGATGGCACTGAGTACTTAGAATGTGCAAAGCGGGAGCTGAAGTCAGAGTCAGACTATGTAATTTTCTTCACGGAAAGTCTACTGAGTTGCCTTCTGTTGGGTTGTTTTTGTGTTTGTCTTTCTTTAGTTGGTAAACTTACTTTTTCAGGCTAAAGTTATTACATTGTCTTTTTCTTAGTACTCTTAAAACTCAGCTTCACCAAGTAAGAGGCCAGACTTCTGAAACAACAACTCTTTCTTGGGCCATAGCCCCTTTTTAGGAGATAGAATGTATCCAAAACCATGGTTCTGGGCTGTTTCCACCCCAGAATTCTCAACCAGTTACAAAATCATATCTTAGATCTTAAATGGAACCAAACAATCCAGACACACGTAATGTAAAAAGCATACACCGTTTACTTCCTTCCCTTGCTGAAGGCACTTCTTCCCATAGGGCTTATTATGGAACGATGTTTGAGTATCATACTTTCCAAGAGACATGTCTTCCTGTTCTGATTCTTGGCTCAGAATAAAGCATCCCTTAATCAAGAAAGAATTTCATAAATATTCTGAGCTACTTGTTCTCAGACATGGACAAATTAAATTCAGTGAACTTCTTAAAGACGGCAACAGCGCCTCTTTTACGTGCAACCATGGGCTTGCACAGAGCGCCACTCCGGAGTCGTGCATGCTCCGTGCATGCCACGAATGTGTGCAGATGACTGTTTCACGACTTACAACATTGTTTTGTAACTTAGCCAGGAAACAGAGAAATGCTGTGATTTAAACAACATGCCATCCCACTTCCTCACTGCCAGCAACACAGCCCAGAAGCCAAAACTCTGGGCTTGGGAATCAGATGGCTGAGAAAATTCCGGGACTCTATTATAAGGAGTGCTGACTCTTTCCCACTCTGAAGTAGCCTACACTTTTCAAGTATGCAAGGCATGCGTCAGAGTGATGCGGTACCCTGTCATCTTCCCAGCGTCCCTCTGTTGGAGATATTATTTACTTTCTTAAGTGAGAAAGTGTACCAATTCACCACTTGCTTAAAAATAGATTTTAAAATGAATGTTTCATTAATCATCACAAGTAAATTTTAAAATGAATGTTTGATTAATCTATTATAAAGGAAGACTCTAGTCCGGCCGGTGTGGCTCAGTGGTTGAGCGTCGACGGGTTCAAGTCCCGGTCAGGGCACATGCCCAGGTTGTGGGCCAAATCCCCAGTGGGGGGCATGCAGGAGGCAGCCAATCGATGCTCTCTCTCATCAATGTTTCTATCTTTCTCTCCCTCTCCCTTCCTCTCTCTCTAAAATCAATAAAGGGAAAAAATTAAAAATAAAATAAATCTATAGAACCTACTACTTATATTTATAGTCAACAGATTCTTTACAAGTTGATGAATTATCTTAAGAGAAGTGGTGATGAGATCTAATCAAGAACAGCTCCAGGTGAATTCTTAGTCTTCTGTTCCGTATCCTACACTGGCCATACTGTACCTAGTTCAGGCTGTGATTTATCTTCCTTACTTAGCTCTTTTAATTTTTAAAAATTTTTTTTTATCCTCACCCGGACATTTTTTGCATTTATCTTCAGATAGAACGGGAAGGAGAGAGGGAGGAAGGGAGAGAGAGAAACATCGACGTGAGAGAGACACATTGACTGACTGCCACCCACACAACCCCAACCGGGGCCGGGGACGAACTGCAACCGAGGTACATGCCCTTAGCGGGAACCGAACCCGGGACTCTCTGGTCCGCGGGCCGAAGCTCTAACCGCTGAGCCAAACCAGCCAGGGCTTAGCTCTTTTTTTTAAGCTGAATTCTAAGTTATTTTACCTATACACTATCTAAAATTTGATTTCTTTTCCCTTCCTTATTCCATGTGTCCTACTGCTTCCCTTCCCCTCTCCAGTTCTTGGCAACCCAGACTGACAACTTGTATCATTCTTATCTTTCTCTATTATTATCTAGTTTCCTCACTTAAAAATCCCTCTAAGCCATGTGCTTTAGATCAAGACAGATCAAGTTCAGACCATAATAGTCACTTAGAGGGATTTATTGCAATTTACTCAAAAATTCCATTTCCCTATTGATGAACGTATAGTTAACATTTCCTCCCTTTAAAAACCATTATAAAATGTTGCAATAAAATTCTTGTGCATATATACTTAGATATTGGTATCTTTATTTCTCTGAGATAGACTCTCATGATTAGGATTCCTGAGTCAAAAGGGTATATGTATTTTAATTGAAGTAGAAATTGCCATGCAAAAATTGATCTTTGTTTAAAAAAAACTGCAACAAGTCAAAATGGTTCTGCATCTCAAACAGCTGTAGGAGTTAGCATATGTTTAAATTTGTGTCATTTGGATGAATATAAAGTGATAGCTCATTGTTACTTAAATTTGTAATTCTTTGATCACTAAGGAGATCAGGCATCTTTTCATAAGTTTAAAGGCCATCGGAGTGTTTTCTTCTGTGAATTGTTTATTCATATTCATCACCCATCTTTCCATTAGTTTGTTTTCTTTAGTTATGAATTTGCAAAACTTCTGTACATAATCTATCTTCATTTGCTTGTAGGAGGCATTGCTAGTCACTTACCAGAATTAATACTGCCCTTCTCCTCATAAAAGAACTCAAATGTTAAGGTGGAAATATGCACAGATTAGAGAAACCAAGACAACAAAACCAGTTGGATTAACCAGTCCCCCTTTAGCTGGGAAGACTCCCATTTATGGTGAAAGAAATATAACTGGATGGTGCAGGGTGAGATTGCTGGGCAATTTCTTTTAAAAGATGCAAACTTAGCATAATATTCTCCAAGTCTATCCTGCTATTGCAAAAGGTAAGAAGTCTTTCTTTTTTAACGCTGAGTAGCATTCCATTGTGTAAACATACCACAAATAAGCCAGTCAGAGAAAGACAAGTACCATATGATTTCACTTATATGTGGAGTCTAATGAACAAAATAAACTAACAATGTAGAGACAGACTTATGGATACAGAAAATAGACTGACAGCTGTCAGAGGGGAGAGAAAGTTGGGGGCTGGGTAAAAAGGGTGAAGGGACTAAGCAAAGAAAAAAGAAAGACTCAGGGACACAGATAACAGTATGGTGATTGCCAGAGGGAAGGAAGTGTGGGGGGAGGTAGAAGAAGGGAAAGGGGGGATAAATGGTATTGGAAGGAGATTTGACTCGGGGTGGTAAATACACAATACAATATACAGATGATGTCTCTAAAATCAATAGAAACAAAAAAATTTTTTTTAAATATAGATGATGTAGTGAGAACTGTATACCTGAAACCTATATAATTTTATTAACAAATGTCACCCCAATAAATTCAATTCATAAAAAAAAAGAAAGGATGAAATCTTTAACAATACATACTGGATAATAGCATTGAAAAATAAATAGCCTGGGTGGTGTGGCTCAGTTGTTGAGCATTGATCCATGCACCAAGAGGTCGTCAGTTCGATTCCTGGTCAGGGCACATGCCCAGGTTGTGGCCCGATCCCCAGTGGGGGCCTGCAGGAAGCAATCAATCTGTTTCTCTATCGCTCTCTCTCTCCCTTCCTTTCTCTCTAAAATCAATAAAGAAAAAATATTTTTTTAAAAAGTTAACATTTCCTTTAAAAATTAAATAACAAAAGATGCAAATTTAGCTGGTGTGTAATTTTTGCTTTCGTCCATCCTACATTTTCCTTCCTGAAAAGTGAATCTAAAACTGAGGGTAGAAGAGCCTTTTGGGGAACATCAATCAACCAACGTGAGGATGAAAGTCCATGGTCAGGGCAGCTACTCCGAGATGCCTGCAGGAGTTGCTGTATGAGCTCTGGATTGCTTACCTTCTGACTTTTTGTTATATGAAAAAAAAAAAAAAAATTCAGACACCTAACTTGCTCAAGGCAGTTATTTGGGTTCTCAGTTACAACTGCTTGCAATCTCATGGACACACAACATTTCCCCAATATTGTATCATTTACATATCAAGAATATTTCTGAGAAATCTGTATAGGTTGACTACATCCTTTTTGTATTATAGCATCCGGAATCCTATTTTTGTTAGAAATGGTTCAACCAATGACTAGGTTGTACATACAGTCCATATTTTCTTCCAGTAGTCTTGGTATTTTAATTTTTTTCTTACCTTTAAGTCTTCATTTAATTCATTTGAAATTCACTTTGACTTATGAGGAGAGATAGATAACCAACATTATTTTCTTCCTTATGGATGGTGGGTTGTTCCTTCTTCCATTTGTCAAAGAAATGCTTTCCATCTCTCAACTAAATTATGATAAGTTTGGTAAACAATTAAATTCCCAAGTATGCTGGGGACTATTTCTGGGCTACTTTTCTCTTCCCTTCATCTATGTGCCTTCTATACTAGATGTACTTTTTTTTTATTATTAAAATGGTTTTAGATTGAAATTATAAAGTGTAATAATCCTTTCTCAAAATCTCCTTTCTTAAATTTCATTTGGCTATTCTTAGACATTCATTCTTTCATACAAGCTTTAAGATCACTTTTGGGCCATTAAAAAAAGTCACCAGTTCAAAAAAGCTGTGGTACATATATACAATGGAATACTATGCAGCTGTAAGAAAGAAAGGTCTCATATCCTTTGAGACAACATGGAGGGTCCTCGAGAGTATTATGCTAAGCGAAATAAGCCAATCAGAGAAAGACAAATACCACATGATCTTACTCACTTGTGGAACATAATGAACAAGGTGGACTGATGAATGAAATAGACCCAGAGACATAGAAAGGAGTATGGTTCAGACTGACAAACCTCAGAGTAGGGGGAGTGGGGCGGGGGCAAGGTTGAGATGAACCAAAGAACTTATATGCATGTATGCATAACCAATGGACATAGACAACAATGCTAGGGGGGTGGGGGGTGGGGCAGGATGGGGAGGAGGGGGTCTAGGGAGGAAAAAGGAGAAACATCTGTAACAAAAATAAATTAATAAAAATTGGAGGGAAAAAAAAGTCACCAGCAGGAAATTTTACTTGAAATTACAGTAGGGCATTACTTTGGTATCAAATCTTCCCACCAAGGCCATCATTTGTCTTTTGTTTGGCCAGATAAAGTTATTGATATTTATAGTTTAAAAATATATATGTACAGGTTCTTACATCTTGTTAACTATATTCCTAGGTTATTTATTTATTTATTTTTAGGGAGAGAGATAGACATCAATTTGTTGTTTCACTTGTTTACACAGTCATTGGTTGTTTCTTGTATGTGCCTTGACGGGATCAAACTGGCGACCCTGGTGTACTGGGCTAATGCTCTAAACAACTGAGCTACATTCCTAGGTATTTTATATTTTTGTGATTAATTATGAATTGTCTACATCTAGTTATACCAGACAAGGAAAGCAAATAGCTTTGTTTTCTTTCTTTTCTCTTTGCCTGTCTTCCTTCCCTCCTTCCTTTCCCTTCCTTCCTTCCTTCCTTCCTTCCTTCCTTCCTTCCTTCCTTCCTTCCTTCCTTCCTTCCTTCCCTCCTTCCTTTCCTTTCCTTCCTTCCTTCCTTCCTTCCCTCCCTCCCTCCCTCCCTCCCTCCCTCCCTCCTTCCATCCTTCCTTCCTTCCTTCCTTCCTTCCTTCCTTCCTTCCTTCCTTCCTTCCTTCCTTCCTTCTTCCCTCCCTCCCTCCCTTCCTCCCTCCCTCCCTCCCTCTTTCCCTTCCTTCCTTCCTTCTTTCTTTTGGAAATATTCAACATTGTTAAAAGTAAATGCAATCTGCCCAGCCAGTGTGGCTCAGTGGATTGAGCATCATCCCATGGACTAAGAGGTCCCAGTTTGACTCCCTATCAGGGCACAGGCCCGGGTTGTGGGCTGGATCCCTGGTGGGGGGCATACAGGAGGCAACGGATTGATGTTTCTCTCTCTCTCTAAAAAAAAAATCAATAAAAATGTATTTTTAAAAAGTAAATGTAATCAGATAAAATAGATAAACTGATCAGAATAGATATGAGGAGAAAAATATAAATTTATCTCTTTTTAATGATGCCTTGAGATCTATTGTTTTTCTCTCCATTGAACAGATCAAAGGCAACTGAAGCTCAAAAGTTAGAGTTGCCTGGCTCCAGGGTCATTGCCTGTTTCCTGGCAGGTTATTGCTACTCAATGGCAATTTTCCCCAAATATTTCTTCATTTATTATTTGCCTCCTACACAGAGGCAGTAAGAATAATTAACCAGCCCTGGCCAGTGTGGCTTAGTCGGTTGAGCATCTTTCCTTGCACTAAAAGGTTGGTTTGATTCCCAGTCAGGGCACATGCCCAGGTTTCAGGCTCGATCCCCAGTTGGGGAGCCTGCAGGCGGCAGCCGATTGATGTTTCTCTCTCACATCAATGTTTTTCTCTCTCTTTATCCCTCTCCCTTCCTCTCTCTCTAAAAAAATCAATAAAACCATATTTAAAAAAATAATAATAATTAGCCCAAATGTTAAAAGTGAGAAGATATTTTAAAATATACTTCCATCAATAAAAGAGGTCTTTCCTATGTCCTCTAGAAAAGAGGTCATATCTAGAATATTTCTGTATATTTTTAAGATCGTTGCAAGATAAAGTTAAACATTTCTTCCTGGTTTTAGGTGCACTGAGATATTACATTTACCTTCCTTTTATTCCTGCACGTTGCAGCTGCCCACAGCAAGAGCCTGCTGAATTTTACCCCAGTTGGGATTATTTCCCCAATGGGACATGAATAAAACAACTAAATAAAACCAATGAAAAGGTCCTTCCCCTGAAGAACAAGTACATACAATTCAGACGCAGGGCTATCTCTCTTGGCTATAATTTTGTTTTCATACATTTTCAACAACAGCCAAAACAGAAGTGAGAGAGCAGAGCATACAGATGGTGCATGAACACCACACCCACTCTTTTGATCAGCCATGCATCTGAAAGTGTTGTCTACAGTTAAATGTAAAATGAATCCCCCCTCATGTCCTACAGAATGATATCATGATGTATGGTATTGCAATAATTATCGTGGAACTGATTGTGGCCCATATGTGGGCTGTATCCTTCAGTGAATTTGGTTTCGACAAGTGCAAGAAAATGTCATGAGACTCCCATGAGAGGTAAGGAAGAAACTGGAATGATTTCAGGGTACTCGCTACAACTACTTTATACAAGTACTGCTCCAATAACTCCCTGTAACTTTACTTCAAAAACCCGATCCCCCAGCCCCCTGTTCCAAAAAGAAGAGAGAGAACTTTGGGTGCACCACTCTCAAGGAAGAAAGAAGAGCAAAGGCACGTTGCATTCCCCTCTGCCCGCCCTTTCTTCATGGAGAGCAATATAAAGAACTTGTGTAAAGGTTTAATTAAGGTCAGATTGAAACACGATCCTGCTTCTGTGCCTGGGGGAAGTCAGTGCATGTGTTTTGAAGTAATGTCAAGGGCAGAATGGAACCCTGTGCAGTGGGTTTTTCCTACTAATTGGGCCCTAAGTGAGGAGTCTATGTGTTTAAACTTCTCCTGAAAGGGTTATTTGCATACCCCTACTCCTCAGAAACATACCTTTAAGAAATAATCCTCCTCTTGAAAAAGTATTTAGTTGTGGCTATTTTTTGAGATGTGACAAGTGATTCAGGGAGACATCAATTAGCACTCCAAACTCAAGAGGTTGGGTTCGTTTGGGCATCAAGAAAGCATAATCTTTGCCCTAGTCAGATTGCTCAGTGGGTTGGAGCATCATCTTGTCCACCAAAAGGGCTGTAGATTTGATTCCCAGTCAGGGCACCTACCTAGGCTGTGTTTGATCCTTGGTCAGGGAAAGCATAACCTTCTCTTAAAATTCTGAGTACCTCAAATTCTTATAGGGATTGTATCATATTGAACACAAGTTCTTTTAAGGTATTTGGCATGAATAAAACAGATTCTTAAACATGTAGAATCAAATATGGAGAGATAGAGGAAATCCAGAGTGGGAAAAAGGCAGGGCAATTCTAGATGGACTTCTTGCTGAACCTCCCTCCCCCAACACACAAAAATTCAGGTAGTGTATTCTCTCTGTCCCTTTGTCCATGCTATTCAGTGATGGAGAATAATTTCCCATCCAAGTCTATTCTTTACAGGTAGGCTCAAATTCCAACACCTCCATAAATACCTGTCCCAGTTTCCAGGTATCTGATTCCTTTCTGCACACCTATAGTACCTACTGTGGATGGCACCCACCTGGCATACATATGAAGGCATCAATGGCTACTATTCTTGGGGATCTAGAATCATAGGAAACTAGAAGACTGACCCCAATACCTCATTTGGCGTGTGAAGATAAAACTACTTTTAAGAGATGTTAAATACTTTGTCTAAGCCACACTGACAATTTTTCATTGGTTGTTTCTTCTCCTCAGCTATACCACAGACTTCTAGAATACAGGATAAAAGTCTTACACTTCCTTGCTATCCTTGTTTGTCCTAACCCGATAACTTCCTCATAATAGACACTCAATAAATAAGTGTTGAACAGAGGATTAATATTAAGCTTGAAGTAAATTTAATTTGACCCAATGCAACCAAAATATGTCTATTAAATATGCAGTATAAAAAGTGGTGTGCTGAGTGAGGAAGACTGTCTTAGGGAGTTTGCAATCTTGCATTATAGAAATAATGTGCCAGCTTATGCCTACCCCAGCTAGAGTCATATATACCTTATATACAGTTAGGGTTGGTAACTGTATATAAGCCATTTCGTTGTTAAGCCCTTTCTAAACAAAGAAGGATATATTCTTAAATTTCAAACTCCCCAGTTGATGGGTCTGTATTACTACGTTTTGGAATGCTTGGTAACCTCGCATGGCTGTGTCTTTTCTATCTCTGTTTCCTCACCTGGACCTGAGGTTTCCTTCTGGGATTGGAGCCTTCTGTGAAATCCACAATGACATAATTAAGCCCTAAAAAATTATTTTTAAACAAAAAAATTTTTTTTTTTTTTTTTTTTTGCCAAGGGTGGAATGTCAAAAGTCAAGGAATCAAAGTACTTATGCCACTCTGGAGGAGTTGTTTACTACCACCTCCCAAAACATAGTTTAATCAGAGCACAAATGCCAGTGGGGAGAGAGTCCATTGGCTTCATTAGAAGCAAGCATTTCAAGGGAAAGTAGAACCAACGGAAGAAGTCAAGGATATAGGAGATTTGGATACAATGGAGGATGGATTCTGAAAGGCCCAGGGCAAGACTTAGTACCTCTGAGTCCTGAGCAAGGGAAGGTAGAAACATGAGTTGGACAGAATTAAAATACAGAAAGAAAAACAAAGTAGAGAATGATATAAAACAAAGCATTTATAGTAACTCTAGGGAGAAAAAAAAAGCCCCACAATTCTCTGTTTCAATTGGGTGGAATAAAAAAGAGATCACTTTTCTAGTGAGAGAGGGACTACTTCATTCTGAGTTCAAGTGCAGCACAGTTAGAGGAAATACAAGCAAAAAGCATGGCCCCGAGGACCTAGAGAGAGGTCAGATCTTAATGAACATCTTCTGCAGCTAACTTCAGTTTTCTTCTGTAAATAAATGAGACCAAGATGAAGTACATTTCAGATAAGATATGAAAGTCCAACCAAGGCTTCACTTTTAATTCCAGCTTATTTAGAATAATCAAATTTTGCTGGATCTAGGTGCCTCTTGTCACTTTTTGTTACCTCCTAGCACAGAGCTCCAGTCAAGATAAACTAACAAGCCCACAGCGATTCCAAGTACTGTCTCTGAGATGCCCCTCAGAGCACATTTCTACCCTTCACCATATTAATTACACTTTCATTTACCTTCCTGTAACACTAGATTTGGGTACACAACTTCTTCTTCTTTTAAGGTCCTTAAGATTATTAGATATAGCTTCTTTCTCTAATAGTCTAGTATATAGTCCTGGCATACAATAGGTACTCAATAAATATCTGATTAATTGAAAATTGATCATTGTACATAATCTCAATTTTCACACCCAAAGACTATCATCATTATTATCATCATCATCTCCATTGTCAAATCTAGAGACAAATCTTCCACAGTAACCACGATACTATAATCTAAGGCAAAGTATGGAGTAGGTATAGGGTATAAATCAACATATTTCAAAGAAAAACTGGGGGTGGGGTGGGAGGGAACATCTGTAAACTATAGTCTGAAAGGCCATATTTGAGGAATCAGTGAATCAACTACCATCCAAGCAAGCAAGCAAGCTAACAATCAGCCAACCAATAAGCTCTTATTCAATCCATGTACTATGTTCAATAGTGTGAGGACATCACATGAACTGGAGAAGTGTCCATTGTCTCCATATTCTCTTAATTCTAGGAATTTGTATTCTAATAAAGGAGGTAAAATAATACACTTAAAGGCATTGAAAATATAAAATAGTATAGGGTTAAGTATTATACTGCATGATAAACTTCAAGCAAAGAAACATGAGTGATGGTTTCTATGGCCAGGAAAAACCTGAAGGTGACTTTTGAAAGATGTCTTATTTGCTAAGGTAGAAAATAAAGCAAAGGCATTACAGGTTTTGGGAAGAATACAAAGGGGAACAAGCATGACAGAATAATGAAACAACAAGGAGAGCAGACTAGGTAGAGTAGACGGAAGAAATGGGAAGTAACATCAGCTTGTAAAGGGAGAGAGTATTATCAAAGATAATCAGGATACCAGGAAGAGGAGCTTAAATTTATCATGGCAGAAAGAAAAAAATGAACACCTTAAATATTTAATGCCACTATAAATTTATTCTAAAGTCAACATGTTATTAAACTATTTAAGCAGATTTTTAGACACTTGACATAGAAGATCTTAAATTATTGAGTTTAGCATGGTGTAAGAAATTCTCTCTCCTTTATACTATCCATTTTATCCACTGAAATCTGATATGTGGATGTCAACTATCCTCCTCTCAAAACTAAACTCATGGTAAATATGCTTATGCAACAGTGACTCGGTTAAGAAGATGACAAGAAACCCATTTTAGGACCCAAGGAAAATATTTGTCATCTTTTGGTTGAAAGAGGTGCAAGGGCACCAGAAGGAAAGCCCCTGTGCTAACTCCCCTGTATATCTCCCGCAATAGATTTTCTCTTCTCCTCAACATGGGGGTTAATGCAGAGCGATGCGTGTATGGGTGTGGCATGCTGAGGACTGGTTACGGCCCAATAAGGTGGTGAGATAAGGAAGGTGATGCCCAAGGTCCAGCTATAAAAGCATTGGGTACTTTTGCCTCTATTGTCATTGCTTCTGTTTCAGCTCAAATAGTTAAGTCATGGGCTGACTTTCCATCTCTTTTCTCTGAGAAAGATGAGCCTTCCTGAAGGCAAAGAAGAAGGGTAGATTTAAGGCTGGTTTGGAGGGAAAGAGAGAGCACAGTACCTGATACTTCCGCAGATGATGCTGGCTGAATGGTTGAATGCTAATCTACTACTTGATATATAGGAGAACAAAAATTAGGTATAAAAAATCTGGTGGGAATAACAAATAAGGAATCAAGAGAGCAGGGGAGTAAGAGGGCTTGTTCTGATCAGAAGTATTTGCCAAGGATTTGCTTCCTGAGTACTGGACTTTGAACAATGCCTGAAGGTCAGGGCTGGTCATCCATCACAAGCTGTTAAATTGAGGAGGCTCCTCAGGTGAGCAGGAATTTTACAGGGTCATGGAGGGAGAAACAGAGTTAGAGAGTCTAAGAAGAACTCTGAATTATATCACACTTATCTTCTCCTTACCCCTAATCTCAGGGACTGACAATCAGAAAAGTAACCATCCACATTATGTAAGTGGTCCCTGGCTTCCAGTGACATGTGGGGTTTTATTTTGATCCTGGTTCAATGAGGAGGATATTGTGGGAAGTTTTATTTAAAAAAATAAAAAAGGAAAGGGAAAAAATGTCCTCCAAAACAAATATGGTCACCATCACTGTGCCATTCACATCACTTACAAATAGAACAAGACTCATCTATTGATGCTCAAAGGAGGGGTTAACTTTCAAAGCATGTCATAAAATGTTATTATATAGTACTGAGACAGTAATTTCATCATCAAACCACTTAGCATCTCACAGCAGACACCAGGATATACCGTGAGAACTGCTGCCATAAACTGCAATAAATACCCATTTCATCCACGCTCCGGAATTTAGCGGAAGGATCGAAGGAAGTTAACGTTTCTGAACACGTACTGTGTGCCAGGCACTTCACACAAGCCACCTAATGCAATCTTTATAACAAACCTGAACCTTCATAATGAGTATGTTCACTTTATAGATGAGAAAATGGAATTTCAGATGGATGTAGCATCTTGCTCAAGGTCCTAAGCTTTACTAATTAACAGAGACAAGGATGAAATACAAGGATATCTGGCTTCAAAATGTGTTCTTTTAAAACTCTATTCTATATACCCACTCTAAGGAAAGTTAAAACAATCCAGTCAATGCCAAGTGTATTAATCCTTGGGTCTCAGCACTAAAAATAGAGATTCTTCTTAATATTTGGGTCAATATTAATTTTCACTCCTAAACAAAAACCTCAACTAATAAAACCAAATATTGAGCATTTTCAACTCATACAAGATGAAATGAGATTCTACCTTAACTCCTCAATTATCATATTCAAAATACCAACACCATGAATTCTGACATATTTCCATTTTTCTATAGATGAACTTTTGTGTGACTCACAACAGAGTCTTTGGGAAATTTTCCCATTTTGGCCCATCAACAGTAAGAGTGATGAGAAAAAGAGAAAATGGATCAGGATGGATGTGTCAGTGATTAAATTAGGTTTGACCCACAAACTCAGAATGAGCCAGCTTGATGAAAGCTATTTGTATTATCTCTTAACTACTCCAATATCTAAGAAGTTTTTTTCTACCCAATACAAGGAAGAAGCTTTCAGAACAACCCAGTTTCGGTAACACATCCCTTGAGTGATTTCCAGATATACCTGATTTAAAAGAAACTGTTGTAAAATATTATTTGACAAACAAACCCCAATAAGTAAGTAAACTAGCATTGGAATGAAAGGTGGCTGCAAGAAAACTAGAGAAGGGAATGTGTTTTTAATATTGCAGCACTTAGAACATTTTCTTCCTGATCCGTAGTTGCATTGAGATGGCCATTGTAAATCATTTTTAATTGTCTTATTAAGCAGCTTGGAGTTCCGCAATCAAAAGCTTGTGGCATTGTGAAACCTGGCAGAGCCATCAGGCATGGATCAGCAGTCAGAATAATAGAAGATGCAGGATTATATAACCAGTTATGGTCAGCAGGGAAGGCAATTCGAAGAGAAAGTGGTACATCGTTGGTTCGGAAGAAATGCTGATCTCAGACAATATGAAACCTAACGTTATGGTTCCAGAGAATGGAGACTCCTCCCGACACAAGTAAACACATTAGCCATGTGCAATCTCATGACTGCACTGGGAAAAACCAACTGTCAAGAGCAGTGATCTCTCTTCAAGGAGAAATTTCTCATGCAGTGCTCTGCATCATGTCATAAAACCTATTTGCAAAGCAGGCCCAAAAGGTTGAAATGCTGTGTGTGTGTGTGTGTGTGTGTGTGTGTGTGTGTGTGTGTGTGTGCGCGCGCGCGCGCAAATTCACAGAAACTAGATCAGGAAGTTGAATTCTTGCTTTAATCGGGACATACAGAAGAGCATGGGAGTGGAATCTCTAAGACAAAATGCAACTGTAATTCCAAGAAGATAAATTTTTGAGGTGAGTGCACTGTATCACAACTTTGTGATTCATAGTTATGACATCTTTAGACCCAATACAGATCAAAGATTCCTTCTCATTCCTCGACAGACTTGTCTCACAGTGCCCTAAAGCATCCAGAGAAAAGCAGTGGATTTCTGAATTAATTATTATGCCACTTCAGGCAGTAGCAAGAGCCAGTACTGGACGGCGATTGGGAGAGGGGCTGGCAGACACATGCCGAGTTCCTGGTGGAGGATCCCAAGAAATATGTCATTTTTCATAAACCACTTCTTACTACACAGTAGCCATTTTCAACTCCCCCACAGAGTTTGGCCAAAAATGAGAAATGTTGAAAGAAAGAATTTATGCAATTAATAGCAATGTATTTGTAATCACATTAAAGACAATTCTGTTTTACACATTAGTGGGGGGAAAAGGTTTGATCTCCTGGATTTATAGTTCCAAAATTTTGTGCTAAAGAAAAAATAACACATAGTTTTCAGTTTTTTCTCTTGATCTTCTAGCCATAGGCAAAACTATT
Source organism: Tadarida brasiliensis (assembly GCA_030848825.1). Lineage (NCBI taxonomy): Eukaryota > Metazoa > Chordata > Mammalia > Chiroptera > Molossidae > Tadarida > Tadarida brasiliensis. The sequence continues at coordinate 224,610,556 of CM061257.1, read as the reverse complement.
TTAAGTCTGTTTTCATAGGCATCTGACCTTCTCCAGAGAAATAAGCCATAAAAATGTCAGTAAGGACACTGTCAGTCAAATGTGTGACAGTCTCAGAAAACTCATGAAGACTATGCATTTTTCTGAGGAATGACCCATTAATTTTCTTTAGCTTGAGATTCTGATATTAGTAGAATCAGACAATAGTATAAATAATCTCATTTGTGGGAAATAGGCATGAACAAAGGAGAAAGAATGAGAAGAATTTCCCTCATAGGTATTCTTTCTCTTTTCTACAAGGAATAGTTCCTTCTCCCCAAATATTCCTCTCTAGATTTGACCATGAGTGTAGCTTTTCAGAAGCATTGCAGTAAAATATCCCAGAAGTTTCTTGATGAAAATTGTGATGATTCCACAAATGGCTATATTCTATAATATTTTCCAATGTTATTAAATTAAATAAAGTAAAATTAAAATGATTAAATCAGACACATGAGCCAAACTGATTAAATGTGTGTATGTGTGTATTTTTTTTATTGTTAGAATTTGTCCAGGTCCCGCTCGAGTCCAGGCTGATCTCAGCTTGTTAGTCACAGGCTTGCATCCTTGAACTTGGTCTTGCATTATCAGAAATGTATATCTATACTAACAGGCCCAAGGTTGTGTGTAGCTAACATAGACATATAAATTACTGTTGCCCGATGTATCTTGAAAAAAAAGAAGTGACGAGTGACAGATTTAAATAGTGATGCAAGGCATTATATAAAAAAAAATGCAGATATAGGATTAGTCACCAGAAAGATCAGTAATAAACTGGTAGGTAAAAAGATGGACAGGTCAGGGTAGGCTGTTTACGACAAGGCTGAGAACAGTGTGTAGGTTTAGAGTATATCACGAGTGCTGGCAGAATGGGTCCAGTATGGCTTAACAATTTAAAGGAGCCACACAGGACCAGACAAAGATAACAGTAGGGCCCTTGCATTGTTCTTGCTATTATTATATAACAATTAGTTTTGGAAAAAGAGTATTCTTCAGAAGGATGAGAAAGGGGCATGATTTTATCCTTATGCCATTTTTTTTTTCAGTTCATTAAATGAAAGAAATTGATTTGGCAGAGCTAATTTTGTAATTAAAAAGCTTATCATGGTTTTCTCTAATGAGTTAAGTAAACAGGCAGTAATTCAGTTACAATATTTACATAGTTTGTACTATGAGACTTCTGCTTACTAAATTAAATAAAAAGGGGAATGAAAAAGAGGTCATTTAAAATGATGGTGAACAGAATGTACCAAGGGTAAAAGAAATCAGATGTGGCAGATCATAGCTGCATTTACTACACTAGTGTCAGGCCAGGAAGGTAGCTACCTGCATCTCCCTTGGGATGAAGACACTGTGGCCAGTGACTTCATTAGACTGTGGTTCCCATAAGCTCTGGTTCACCTCTTTAGTAAAAGAAGGTAAAGTAACTTACTTGACACTAAAAGACACCACATGTTCCATTCTCATAAAATAACTTACTTTCCTTATGATCCCAAAGAGTTCCCTGGCAATCTCTGTTCATCTACACTGGAGCAGACCATAGCACTTGTTTCATGGAGCAGGGAAACAGTGTGGATGGAGTGAGAATGCTTGTTGAGGAGATAGTTGAAAGCTGATCAAGTCTCTGTGGAGGGAGATAACTGCTCAGTTGGCACTCTCTCAAAGTCCGGATAAGTTTATTGTTTTTCAAATGGTGTCAAATGTTTTCTGAAAGGTGAAACTCATAAAAACCCATATCCCTTAATTACAAAATGTGAATATTGATTCAGAGTTAGTTCAAAGAGAGACCTACAGAGACAGGTAGAGAGACATAAGGGAAGAGAAAAGAGAGAAGGGAAGAGAGGGATGGAGGGGAGAGAGGAAGGAAGGGGGGAATAGGAGAAAAAGGGGAAGGGAGGCAAGGCAAGGTGAAGTGAGGAGGGAACAGGAGAGAGAAGGGGAGAGTGGAGGAGAAGAAAGCCTCAGCCTCCGTATCACAGCACCTGGCTCTGTCATTAGATTTGGTAATTAAAGGAATGATCAGGCCTAACCCTGCTTGCCTTAAAAAACAGGCAAACTTATTGTCTCAGGTAGTGTAATTGCAGTTAGAAAGACCAATTCAAAACTCCCTTTGAAAGTTACTGTCTTGGGATAAACCATGGAGCTCTAATTGTATAGCTAAACCTGCAGCTTAGATGTTGTTGGGCTTATTTTGTTAAATTCCACAGGATCCCATTATTCCAGTGCCTTTATTACTAAAGTCAGTGGAGGTCAAGGGATTCCAGTCACTCTGCTTGGTGCCCTGTGCCCATCCTCATTAAAGGTTAAGGCATTCAGGACCAAGGACAGCTCTCCACTCCCAAAGCAAAGGAGGTCTGCAGACCTGAGGCTTAGCTCTGACATTTTAAATCACTTACAGAATTCATCATGGAACAAAGCAAATACTTGTCTTTGTTCAACTGGGAGGTCTTCAGCAGTGAATGAATGGTGTTACCCACATCCTTGTAATTTAAAAGATATTTCAAAACACACACTGCTATACTTGACCACACATCCAACCACATCTGTTCTTTCAATCTTTCTAAATGTGACATTGTTGAAATCAATGAAAATAATCATTATGTGTCAAAGATATGCCAATCAGGACATTTCTACCTCATGGTCTACACTGGAAAATGCTGATGGAAGCAGTCAGATGTTAAATGTTTCTTACCTTCCGCGTAAAGTTGAACACAGAAATGTCCAGAGTCTGGGATTCAAAAGGATATACAAATACTCTTCCCAGTATCAATTTTATAAATATTTACTAACAATATATTATGTTACACGTCACAGATGAATAGGAACATGTCTCAAGGATATGTTGGCCCTCTTTGCTCTCCCATTCCTAAGGGAAATTATTTAAAAGAGAAATGTTAATCTCTAGTTGCAGAAATCCAAGTATATGCATTATGTGAAAAAGAAGAACAAGAATCTTATATTGAGCAAACATTCCAAGTTGTGTGGCTTCAAATGAAATGTTAGGATAGTTCCCTTACCAACAGACAGAAGAGAAGCTCCCTCACAATTATTTACAGGCTCCCTCTCTATAGACCTACTGCAGTGTGTTGCTGAGGACATCCATACACTGGCTTGTGGAGAATATAGGAAATAAGTATTTATTTCTGGTTAAAGAATGGTCATGACCTTTCCCAAGCTCTTCCGCACCACTGTCCACTTGGTTCTTCCCTTCCCATGCTGTACCAGCCTCCAGGTGCCATTTGTCGGCTTCCGCCTATAACATGTGAAGCTGCTTAAGTATCTGAGTATCATTTTAGATCTTATTTTTCAGGTTGAAAGCAGTAAATTGCAGATGGCAAGTGTTGTTGTTTTTTTCCTTGAGATTACTGAAAGTTGGGGTAATTTTGTCGTGAATCACGTTAAAAAAAGAACAAGTGATGTTATACAGCACCTACTCACCATGAATATGTGCAAAGAACACCTATCCACCCAGCCATCCATTCAGCAAAGGAGGGAAGGATGTTGCTTTGCTTTTAAGGTGACAGATTTTAAAGTGAGAGAATGTGTGTAGTTCAATGTGCCCTGTAAGCACAATCAGAAACCATGTGTCAAAACGCAGGTGTAAAAAGCAACAAAATATGCAGAATTATTCTAGGCACTACATAGAATGGACTCATTTTAAAAAGCTGGGGAGAGGGGGTCCAAGTCAGAGAAAGGGCTAAAATCATTATGGCAATGAAAATTTCATTCTCAGACTAAGATTAAGAATTTGTGTAGTTTTCATTTTTCTTCTTAAATGTTGATTTCAAAGTTCTGGGTTTAAAAATGGCAGCTTTTACTTAACTGTTGAAATTTAAGAAGCCCCTGATACTGTTTGTTGTTGAAATGTGGCCATTTTGTAAGCATCCTCAAGGGTAGCATTGCAGCAGAGGTTCAAGGCTGACAAGGAAAAGCTTTGGGTGATGCTGGAGTCCAAATCAGGAAGAGGTCATCCCCACTTCTATTAACCAGCTGTAGGAATTCCCTCCACGTCATTTCACTGGGTCCCAAAGGATCTAAACAGGTCTGAGTTGCTAACACTTACGATTCCTGGAGGCATTATATCCTACAATGCACTTATTTTTTATGGGACTTTGTTTTGAGGCACCCAGTAGACGTCATTTAAAAGTATCTGCAGCCCTGAACTCTGCAACTCACTTCGAATTACCCATGGAGGATTCTTCACTGGAGGCTACATGTGTCCTCAATTCCCACTGTCAATTTTAAAACATCGTATAGGACATGTATGTAGATTAATATAACTATTTAATTATGCTGCTGTCCTCAAAGCTGGGACTCATGGATAATAAATCATCATAAGACAGAAACAAGTGATGGTAGTAAAGAAGGGTGCTTATGAAGTAGGTAGGTAAACCAAGTCAATTTTTATAAATCATAACAATAAACCAAGTGTTCCAATGAATATTCCTTTGGGTAGAAGCATTAAAATATAGATCAGCTTCATTCATCATAAGACTAGGTATTTATGAGGTTCTCAAAAGAATTTCTATCCTAAATTTATCCCACATTAAACAGTTCATTAATATCACTATTAAATTTGCAGGTGCATTGTCTTAAAGCAAATATATCAAAGTATCAATTAATAATAAACAGTTCATTGATATCACCATTAAATTTGCAGGTAAATTGCCTTAAAGCAAATATATCAAAGTATCAATTAATAATAACTTCTGGGCTTTATAAAGGTGCAGGGTACCTTATTGGAGCCTTTCATTCATGACTTGAACGGAACATTGGTTTTGATTGTAGGGAAGTAGAAAGAAATACTTCCTAGAGAGGATAAATCTAAGTGGAAGTTTTCAGGCATAAAGGAGAGTGCATGTGAGTAAAAGCTGAGTACAGAGTTGAAAACAGGAGAACATGATGACAACAGAGACAAAAAGTATCTTTTCAATGGAACCAAAGGCTCAATTTTCCAAACAGGACTTGCTCCCAAGGGTGGGCCTGTCCTCAACTGCAATCATCATAAGACAGAAACAAGTGATGGTAGTAAAGAAGGGTGCTTATGAAGTAGGTAAAACAAGTCAATTTTTGTAAATAATAAAAATTAGTATTCCTCCTGGCCTTAGCATAGCATCTTTGGAGATATTCTGCAAACAGGCAACTTCCAAGGAGCAATAGGTGAAAAGTGGTCATGTTAGGTTCCATCACAAACACCTTGCCCTTATCAAATCTTTCTCAAGACTAAAATATTTCTCAAGACCAAACTATTTCTCAAGACCAAAATATTTCTCAAGACTTTTGTTATAAGCCTTTCTTTGTATTTTCACTTCCTTCTTTTCCATCATCCTTCCCAATGAAGTACCTCAAGTTCTTTTTACCAGTCCAACAGGTAAAAATGCAAAATGGTATTATTATTGATGTAAATTAAATTCTGAGTCACTCATCCATCAAATGATGGCACCTATCTCCAAAGGCTCCAAAAGGATCCAGGAGTGTTTCCCTAAAAACTGATAGGGCAACCATTACAATCTAAATGAGGACTTTATGAGTATGGTATCTTCTGGCTCATGTCACCACATGACATTCCAAGATGAGGATTCACTGCTCTCTCTGCTGAGGAAATGCTGTTGGAATCCTGGAAAGCTCAGATAAGCCACAAAGCAATCCTAGTACTGTGCATTTGTTTTCTGGTTTCCGCAGTGATTCCAGGCCAGTTTAGCCCAGCAAGGCTCCCACCCACTTCAGAAGTCACTGAGCTTAATGAGCACCTCAAACAAATGTCCTTCTTTGAGAAGACAATCTGATAGAAATTTAGATTTAGCGTTGAAAGCAAAGTGAAAACATTTAGATACATGTGCTAATGATGCCATATTTTTCTACCTCACTGCTAAACTTTGAAATCAAGAGAGGTTTTAAGAAGAACTAAAGGGTTCTAAGTATGTCTTCTCTCTGAGCAGAGAACAAGTTACTAAAGGAAAGAGCAACAACCATGTCAACACTGCCATCAGCAATCGCAGATACCAATTAACAGCAAAATAAGCAGAAAAGTTCCATGAGCTTAGGTAGCCAGTAAGTGTGATTCTGAACCAGGAGCAATTTTGCAAAGTCTGACAATATTTTTTTATTGTCAGAACTGGGGGGTTGCTACTGGAATCTAGTGGGGAAGGCCCAGGAATGCTGCTAAACACCCCACAATGCACAGGACAGCCGTTTACAATGAAGAATTATCGGCCTACAGTGTCAACAGTACTGAGGTTGAGAACCTTGCCATAAAAGAAGTGGAGATGGGAAGGAGGTAATGATAAGAGGGCATGGAGTGATATGGGGGGGGGGGTCATTGCTACCAGTTTTAAACAATGTCTTCTTTACCTGGGTTCTGCAGACTTCTGGAATTTTACTTTTCTCTGGCTCTGTGAATTCCCTCAGAAGCTGACTCCCCTCTTTGTCTCAGTCTTGTTAATAAAATAGCATCATGTTAAGGAATCTTAGTAAGGCAGTAACCAGAGGTGGGGAGAGGTAGAGAGGAAAAATGGTGAGAGGGAGGGAGCATAAACATTCATTTGAAAAAAAAACACACAAATAAAACCCAGAATGGTCAGTAAATTGTGTTTGCTATTGTTGTCTTTTTATTTGTTTGTTTACCTTCCTTCCTGAACCTAAATCCAAATTGTAAAGTTTAATCTTCCCTTGCTACAACAATTTCAGAATGTCAATCTTAATTTCAGTGAGGTAGACTATTAGCATACTCCCCCCATGCCCCCCAAAAATCCAATGAAATATGGCCTCTTACCATACTCAGTAATATTTTTTTTTTTTAAGCCATAAGATTATTTTGGGAAGGGTTAAGATTACAGGCTCCAGAATCAGATTGTCTGACTGAATAACTATGGGAACATGACAAACTAATAAATTCCCTGTAAGCCTTATTTTCCATATCTGTGAGATGGGCACTTTAACAGCATTTACTTTACAGAGCTGTTGTGAGCACTAATTTAGAATATCTACAGAAAGCATTTCCACTGGGATCTGAATGAGTAATCACTTAGTAGTATCCTGTTGTGGTTGTTGTTGTTGTTTGTTTTTTTTTTTTTTTTTTTTTTTTTTTATGGTAAACACTGGCTTAAAGAAATAAAGTCCTCAATTCATTTAATGAAGAAATGAAGCAAGAAAGAGGTTTTAAAGTACAACTTAAAAACATACCTTCACAGCAATACAGTCCACATTATTGAAAACATCTGACGGTGAAGATAAAATCTCCACATTCTATCAGAATAAATAAATACCCCAATGTGTGTTGACTACTATGCTTGATGTGTGGAAAGATTTGAAGTCATAATGAAGAAAATACTAAATCACACCAAATTATACATATGCAAAACGGTTAAGTTTTCTTTAGATCCTTATTTTCTCATAGAGAACATTGGCGCTTACAAGGCACTGAGAGCTTTTAAAGACTTCATCATAATTTCCTTTTATTTTTAAATAAGAAGATAGTAGGCCTTGACTTTTAGCAAGCTGCAATATACATCTAATATATACATTTTTTCTTAGTGTTTTATTATCTTTTATTTATGAGAAGCGATACTGACTTTTAATTTACCTTAGGGTTATATATACATTTTGATCTTAAATAAATGTATCTGTTCTTTAAAAAATATTATATATATATATATTTTAGAGAGATAGGAAGGGAGAGGGGGACAGAGATAGAAACATCGAGAAAGACAGAGCAATCAGTTGCCTCCTACTGGAGACCAAGCCTACAACCTGGGCATGCGCCCTAACCAGAAATCAAACTGGCAACCTCTTGGTGCACAGGACAATGATCAACCAACTGAGTCACACCAACTGTGCATAAATGTATCTTTTTAAGTAAAAGAAGTTAACTTAAAGAAGGCTATTACATAAACAAGAGCACAAGTGATGAGTGGATATGACAAAAATAGTGAAGGTGGTATTGAAATGACACACAGATAGAAAACACTGCGTGACCGTTTTTCATGGCTCATCTTTGAATGAGTACTCAAATCTTGTCAGTTCCATGAGTTTTTATACTATTTTGCTTATTATTATTTTGTTTAATATTTCACCAGATAATACAGTGAAGATTCATAATAATCACAAGCTAAATATATTTTAAGGTTTGGAAATGTCTTGTGATTCTAAGACACATATTTCCAGATTTCTATTCTCCAGTTTTGTGTGGATGCCCACTATAGAGGAAGCAAGGGTCAAGAGTGAAGAAGGGATACTCCATATGACACCAATTTTTTGTGATGAGGAGAAAGCAGTCCAGAACTTGACAATGAATAGGATGCCACAACCTTTGAATGAAAGGTAACCTGTGCAGTGGCCTCTCAGTCTTTGTATACTCACAAGAATCTACAGGGGACTATAAAGAGAAAATAAAATGGTCTGTAGGTTTTAGGCTGGTCTGCGGACTGGTCAAAGGATGAAGATTCAGTTTTATAAGATGAAAGTCAAGAAGTTTTGCTGCATATACTAAGTTTGGTTTGATCACATTTCAATTTCATCAAAATAATAATCATAATACTATTCATTAATGATAATACAGTCTATTTATGTTGTACTTTGTAATCTTTACAGAGCTTTTGCTTGCACTACCTCTTTGGATCATCAGCAGGTCTCATGACGTAGGTGGGGCGGGTATGATGGCAATTTTACAGATGAGAAAATTGCATTCTAGAGAGGTTAAATCAGGTCCAGAAAGGCCAAGCCACATATCAAAACACCCCCAGAGGCCTGGCAGGCCTCATAAATGTGTGAATAAGCTTGCCATAATAAAACACAGAGTGATGGAGCCTGAGGCAAAACCAGGAGCATATGACCTGCCTGAAAATATCACATAATTTCAAATGTTTAAAAAATGATGTTGCAAACAGGACATGTTGGGGGCAGATTTCACTCGGGGTAATCAATTCACTCCTTCTGGTCGTCAGTGCAGTTGGGGCTAGTCTCCTGACTGTCAATTCAACTGAACAGTTACTGAAACTTTTTCTGCCCCACAATCTCCTCCCTCTAAGTAGTTGCATTCTAGTTGGCCATTGAGAACACATCTGTAAGATGTGGTTTTTGCAGACTGTGCCTTGAACACCACTACAAGAGACAGTCACATTCCCAATTAAGCAACTTGAGTTGTGCAGCACACAAATGTACACCTGTCTCTAAATCACCCTGGTTTATAGGTATATAAGAAAATATGGAGTAATCAAGCGAGGTGAGAGGTACAGGACAGTACCAAGTGCTAGAGGAGTCCAATGGGAAAGACTTCACAGTTCATTGGTGAGCTCCATGCTCTTCACCCATTGGTGACCCTGCCTGGTCATGGTCCCATCCAGAGAGCCCCAGCGATGCAAGCAGTGTCATTCGGACCTCATCTATGAGGCTGCTCTTCCTTCCAAATCTGGATTTGCACCTTCACGGAGATTTGGGCATTGCATTTTCTCTTCAGGGTTCCCACCAGGCATGGCCTTCTGTGCTTCAATACAAGATAAACTAAGAGATGCGCTGGGAAGAATGTAGGAGGGGTGGGGCAAATCTCTGATAAATTACCAAGGAGCAGTTTATGATGATCTCCTTAAGAAAGACTAGTGAAGAAGGGGTCTGCCAAGGAAAAACGTTAGAGACCTTCAGCTTCATGCTCCTCAGAGACACTCCCACAACTGAAGAATTAGTGGTCAGCAAGCTGGGTTTAGATTTTCCTCATGATCACATTTCTGTAAAAGTGATTGAGTTACTTCACTTGAAAGTTCCCAAGACAGGGATCTCATTGACATAGGATTAAGCAATAACATAATAGCTCAATGGGTAGAGCAAATGCAAGGGTAGGAATTTGCCGCTCTGGCTGCCTGGAAATTCTCGCTCTCTCTCAATAATAATAATAACAACAACAATAAGTAGCTTTCAAAACTTCTGCTTGGAAGTACCCTCCTCCTTAAACACATATATCATCCTATTAGAAATTTTTCAGATTCTTCTTTGAAAATAAAGGAAGAAAACTTGTATTTCAGAAATCATTGTAAGAAGATGGGGAAATGGTTGTGTTTAAATAGCTTTAGATAGATACACTGAGTTTAGGGCGTGGCAGCTGAGATCATCAGTTTGTAAGAAGATATATTTTTCTGGCAAATTAAAACTGTGCCCTAGGAACTCATTCTCCACCTTCCTGCCAATCCTTCCTAAATCAAAAGAGGATTCACATCACAGCGGTAATCAGTTGGCTTCTCAGTCTCATTGCTTTGTCAACCCTAGATTTTTAGGTGTAGTGTGGCATCAGGCAATGGAAAATCACCTAGGAGTGGTCAAGAGCAAAACGGAAGCCCACAGGTATCATTTCAGGGTCTTCTACCTGCTCCCACTCATGACACTGGCATTGCACTTTTTATGTGTGACTTCCCACCATGGCCTCTTCCCCACATGCATGTAAAGTGGTATGTACACCCGTATTTTGGGAGGTTAGCTAGTGTATGTTATCACTGATCACTAGGAACTCCAGGCTGATTCAAAACAATCACACTATGATAAAGGCCATTGTTTCCAGTGCAAATAACAAGCTAATGAGATCCAAGAGAGCCGTTACTGGTCTTCAACTAAATGACTACAAATACAGTTTAGAAACATTCTCTCTCTGTGCTCCCAGGGCGTAGCACAGCACAGGACTGTTGAGTGAGCAAGGGAAGAAGAAAGAGCACAGTGTCTGTAGAAAACGGTTCAAAACAGCAAGTGGTTCTTAGTTGAAAATAGACCCAAATGTAAAATATAAAAGTGGCTGGAGAAAAAAAAAATGGGGATGAAATATGTCTAATTATTAGCACAGTCATTTTGAGATGATGGGATTAATTCTTTATTTATACTTTCCTTTATTTCCTATTTTTAAAATATAATGAGAACATGTTAATTTTATAGTATAAAAACATAAAGCAATATTTTTGAACAGCAAATACAGTATATTAGCTCTTAAGAGCTGCAAATTAGAAAAGTAATGTCACATAAATTCACTGCCAACACAGCAGAGGGACCTCGGTTGAGTCTGTGTACTCTGGGCCAATTTCCTCATCAACCAAGAGGCTGGTGACATGTTTGTGATGGTTGGATCTACCCTGAGGGACCTCACAAACATTGTTAGTGAGATTTCCATCTATCAGAAGCTGGCTTCCAGGAGGCCCTGCCCTTTGGAGCTCCTAATTTGAGCTGGCCACTGGTGAGGCTGTTTTCGTTTGTCTTAGGACCGTAAACAATGCACCCTGCCCCCAGAACAGCACCAAGTCCAAGGCTGTGTGGATCACGGTACTGGAGCTATGGACTCATCTCTGTCCTGGCATTTACCCCCAAGAATGCTCCTTATAGGAAATTGTGAACAGTGACTTAAGTAGGTTTCTGTTAGTTTTGAGAGGCTGGAGATCTTATCAATCCTAACCCAGAGATCTACACACCCACCAGAGACAAAATGGATCACCCATAGAGTGATATGGGTTTAACAGTCTGATACCTTCAGTTAAAGATACATCAGATACTGACTGCAATCAACCAGGCCTCCAGCTCCCCTCTATTTGATAAAATACTTTAATAATTACACATCTTCTCTTAATTAATATTAAAGACTTAAAATTCTTTCAGATCCTGACCATATTTTTAAACCCAAGGACTTTTATAAGACTATTTTTCCATTTTCATGGAGACAGGTGACCCCTCAAAACTAGTTCCATGTCATTTTGTATTTACACAAAGCATCCACGTCACCGCGTCGCGTTCCTGAACCTTGGAGTCCGTTTGATGTACTAGCTCATGTAGTGGCCACCACGTGGTTTCTGGCTTCATGTAAGCAATAGGTGGTTTCCAATTATTTTGATTGTGAGTAAAGTTTAAAATTGTATAAGTGATTCATTGTTCTTATTGTATTTAATGAGGCTGTAATTTCCTTTTTGTGTGCGGTGTTGCTCTAATTGGGTTAATGGTAACAGCCGTCTTTATTTTTAGCTCAGGAGGTGGGTATCCTGGGGGGTGGCTGCAGCTCCTCTACAGTTCAGATGGCAGCCTCTCACGGAAGGTGGAGAACAGGACTGACGCTGTGAGTGTGAGGTGGTGGCTTTGGGGAGGGGGCAAAAAGCTCTTGCCTTTCTCTGTGCATGTCACTCTGGTTGGCAATGTGTCCGGGAATTAGCTGGGGGCAACAGTCACCTCTTCCCTCATCCTCACTCATCCAATGAGAAAAGAGCCTTAAGAGAAGTGCTGAGGGTCTCTGCCAGTCTTCTCTGCCTGCACCCCTCCCAAACACCCCCCACTTTTACAACTGCAGATGGGGGTGAAGGAAGGGAGAAGGGGGCGGAGGAGGGAAAGCAAACAGGCAAGCACTAGAGTGAAAAATACACAATTTTCATTCTTCACTCCATTTCAAGATTTGGACTTGACCTTGATTAATATCAGAACTGATCTCAACTACTGGGCCATAAGGTCTAGGAAGAAAATTAAGTTGTTTTCATCAGGGGTCTCCATGCACACAGCAGGACCCACGGGTTTTAACGTAGGTACTCCATATCACTTCAACCATATGCAAGGGCAGGGTTTACCATGGTCCATGTGAGACCTGCTCGTCTGCATCTGTGTCATGCATGAGAACAATTTGGCCATAAATAAATGGAAAAAGTGATGCATCATTTTAGGGAAGTTGATTTCTTCTGGAAGAGGGATTCTGGAAACAAATGATCACCTATGCCCCAATCCATTCTCTTCCCTCAAATAAGGAACCTAAGAAAGCTGGTGCTTTCTCAAACCTACCTTTCCTTCCCTTTCTTTAGTCGTTGTGCTAAGACTTATCCAAGATGTTGACACCAACAAACAGCCATGGAATGGTGATAGCAGACTACAGGTGGGTGCAGATCAGACTTGAGCTTGGGGACTTTGAAGTTCCTTGACTTCTCTGAGTCCAGCTTGCCCCCTTATAAAGTTTACTGCCAACTCTTGTGCTTTTGAGCTCTCAAAATTTTTATGAGAATCGCATGAAATGATACTTACAGAAATACTTGTAAATTCATGATACGCCATCATAAAATATACATGTGAAGTTTACATCTGCTAATGTAGGAAGGGTGGGGAAAACATTGAGCAGGGTGTGGGGGTTAAAAAGGAAGGAGTTTAGGAATCTCATGTTTTATTTTTAAGGTAGTAACTTCTGCACTTCCCAAGGGGACATGGTGGGTTTTAGAGGCAGAAATAAAGAAAATAAGTTTGGTTTTAGACAAAGGAGAATAAAGAAAGGTCTGCACAGAGAACAAATGTTCAAAGGGAGGACTCATGGAGAGAAGAAAGTAAGACAGGTGCTAAGAACTCAGTGAGCCAGTCCAGGGATTCTACATAGAGAAGGTCAGAGGATGTTCTTGAGTTGGTAACTGGTTGATTGCAAGAAAACATGGTTTACTCTGAATCTAAGGACAGACCTAAGGCCTAGGCAGGTCTTAATTTCCCCAGGATCCAAGGGAGATGAGAGAAACAATTCTGTCTTGAATTCATAGGTTGGGTGTGCCCAACAAGGAAAGGCGGTGAAGACAGCCATGTTTTTAGGGGTTGCAGAAAGAGGGACAACAGAGAAGGGGCTGGGTACCACTCTGAGCAAGTTGGTCTGAATTTAGCAATGTGGCCAATGAGAGCATATAGAGCCAGAAATGCAAAACTCACAGTGTGACAAAATTTTGGGGTGCAAACACTAGGCTTTGAAGTATAAAGCCTAGCTTTATACCCAATTCAGCAACAAGCTAAGCTCTTTCCTACCTCAGGGCCTTTGCTCTAGCAGTCCGTTCTTCCAGGAAAACTCTTCCTGAGATCTGAGAATGGCTGGCTCCTTCCCATCATTCAGATCTCTGTTTCACTGTCATCAACACAGAGTAAGATTTCTGACCAATCCGTCTGCATTTTCAGTATCCCCTCCTCCCATCAAATCAGTCTTTAGTTGCACCATTTTACTTATCTGTTTACTTGTTTTTTGCCTGCCTCCTTCCTAACATGCATGTTTCACTAAAAGCAGAGGCCCTGTAACATTCATTGTTTTCACCACCCAGCATTAGGAACAGCCACCAAAATAAGTGAGTGCTACATACAGTCCTGACATTCATGGATGTTGGAGAATGTCACTGTGGCGATGGAGAAGCAGGTCCGTGAATTCCGAAAGTGTTTTGTTGTTGTTTATGTTTTTTAAATGATTTCCCCATCTACCTACCTTTCCCATTTTCAACGCAGTAGCATTAGGAAGGATCGAGGCACGGAAGAACCGGCATAGGGAGCTGTCTCCTTGGGAGATGATTTATGTGAAATCAAAAGAACTTCAATTCTTATAGCAAATAAAGAAAAGGTGATATCTGGTCAGCCAAGAGGCCTTTCTCTGTGAGCCCATCCCTGGTCACATCAAAAAGGACACCACTGCTGCTATCTTCTAAAGATGACAAGAAGAAACATTGGCCACAAAACAACATATGCCTCTGCTTCTGAACACCTCCAGGTATGCTTGGAGGGGTCTTGTTTGAAAGGTATTCATTAACCAAGAGATAAAAGAGGGAATATTCAGAACAATAAGTCTTCACAAGAAACCAAATTCATAAGGCATCAAGGTTGTCTAACAATGGGCACAATTAAATAGGACACTGGAAAGGGGCTTTCCCAAGGTCTCCTACTCCCCAGTGGTAATCTCTGTGACCTTCAGGACACCACTGCCACCTCCTGCAAGTGAGGGAATGCAGTCACTTGACTATTAAAATGTCCCTCATTTGTCAACAGAAAAGCTGCTCAATTGCTACTTTGAACAAATTTACATAGAAATTAACACCAATGAGACTCTGCAAACAAGAAGGGAATTGCAGCTGAGGAGAGCATAAGCATCTAACTCAGCTCCCCCTGGAGCTGCTGGCTTCTGAGCAGAACAGTCAGCATGGGTTACAGGGAATGGGAAGACACTGACTGGCAAACAGGAAAGGCAGTCAGTGCTCTGGCTCCAGGCTCCCACCCTCTTACAGCCCTGCAGACATGTTTCAAATCTGGCTTGCTAACACGTTGGCCCTCTCCTAGCTTTTGCTCCCTCATCCCCCTCATACATTTTCCTGCAGTTTCTCCGCCCACATAATGGAAGAGGCTCTACTCTTCATTAGAATTTCACACCCATGACCGAAGGTTAATTGCTCAGTTGTCTCAGCTGCCCTCAGTCTGGGCAGTGGCTGGTGCTCACTGGTGTTCAACGTACAGCCGTGTTCAGTTAACTGTTGGGAGGAAACATCCCCAGAGTTCCTAAAGGATAGGGGTGCCTATCTTCCTTCCTCTGCAAAAGTTCTTCTTCTGCTCTTTCCTGGCATCCGGCTGAGTTCCTTGGGTTCACACAGGCCTTTCTTTCCTGAGGCTTTGCCCAAGGAGATGGCCCTGGCTTTGCTGTTCTGAATTCCTCTCTCCTTCCAGGAGCAGACTGCAGCCTCCATTGACCCAGCTGCCTACCCAGGGTTTGTAATGCCAACTCTCTTCTCCAGGTTCTTCAAGGCCTGTCTTCCAAAGCTTTCCACCCCATGCTGTCACTGTCCCCAAAGGCTACACCTCCCAACTGCACACTCTAGGTAAGTAAAGTCCTTTCCTTCTCATATTATTGTATCAGATATTTTAATTCTAAGTAGAAGCCATCTATAGTAAAACTAAATGCCATTCCATTCCCATGTCTCTGGATTTGTCATGCCATTCCCCGTGACTAGAACACCCTCTCCTTCACCCCACATACATCAAACTCCAGATCATTCTTCAAGAACCATTCCCATCTTTCCTCTTGTGTGGCTGTCGTGTGGCCTACTAGACTCTAGCATCACAAGGCAGGGCCATGCTGTGTAATTTGGTAATTTTCTGCGGTGGTTAAGAGCAGGCTCCAGAGTTCAACTGCCTAGATTCAAGTCTTCAATCTACCACTTATTAACTGTGAGACAGTAGG
The DNA here is from genome assembly GCA_030848825.1 of Tadarida brasiliensis. NCBI lineage: Eukaryota > Metazoa > Chordata > Mammalia > Chiroptera > Molossidae > Tadarida > Tadarida brasiliensis. The sequence goes on along the minus strand of CM061257.1, from coordinate 224,594,589 downwards.
TGAGTAACTTGATTTCCCTGAGTCACAGTTTCTTCATCAGCCGAAATTGGAAGAGTCAGTACTTACCGTAGAAGTCTATGAGGATTACATGAAATGATTCCTGTGAAATAATTACCACCATAAAAACTTGATAACTGTTGACTGTAGTTGCTACTTTGTATTGCAAACAGCACTTAGTTTAATGCCAGATACAGGAGAAAGTAAATATTTGTTTGATTGAATTTTCACACACACACTCACACACACACACACACACACACAGGCAGGGAATCATTCCCAGAAATGACCTGATAAATTCCTAACTCCCTCCAATCAAAAAGAAATCCTCTGTAAAATGAGAATATATCACAAAGAGTTGCTGCTCATATCTGAATAGGTAACATAAAATAAAATCTTTGGAAAATTGTAAAGCATTCTAGAAAAGTGAGACTTATACCTGCAAAAACAACCCATTAGTTGTACCTGGTGAGTCTTGTCCCACGTGAGAGCTGCAAGGTTTATGTGAGACAAATGAGGCTACTTGTTGTGGAAAGAACACAGGCTTTGGGGTCATAAAGAGCTGGACTGGAATTGTTTATTAGTTGTGTGGACCCAGTTACTGGGCTGTGCCTCAATGTCCTTATCTGTAATATCTGGGAAAGCTCTCACTAGTTTATTGAGATAACTAGAGCCACGTACATATAAATAAATCTTGGTCGGCTGCCCCTCACCCTCCTGCCACATGATTTCAAGAGAAAGTTAGGAGCGCAAAACTGAATGAGACTCATTAATGCTTAATTACAGTGCAACAAATATGCACATGCAAAGGTGAGCCTGTCTAATACCAAAAGAGTTCCGTTTTAATTTCTTTTTATTGCAAGGAACACTGAAAATTTAATTGAGAGTTGCCCTTTACAAGATAAGAGAATCGTGAGCAAATTTAACAAGTACCATAGAACAAAGGCAAACGTAAAGATACTACATTTTTCTTGTAAGGAAAACCTGTCTGGCTTTTTCTAGAGTCATTTGAGGCTGGTTTTATAAAAACAATTTAGCATGTAAATGTATCCCCATAGGCCCTAAAATGGTCCATTAAAAACTTCACAGGATTGTGTTGGAATCACAGCATTTATAACATTCTGTCACTTCAGGGATAAAAAATAGCACTGTTACTATTTCATCTGTTCTGAGTATCAACAATGGATTAGGGATTGTAGAACTAAATAGGATATGAATTTTGGTCTCTGATGCTGAAGTTTGGCCTGAGGTCTTCCGGTAAAAAGTTTCAAGTTAAAAAGGAACAAAGAAAGTTTATTTTTAAATGGCCCAAGGGAAATTTTGCAGAGATTCGAAGATAAAAAATGCATTTATACCCTTTATCCAAATAACCACGTATGAATCAAGACTTCATAGAGATTAAGGTACATGGTTGCCTTATGTATCTCAATGACTGTACTGAGTGTGTACAAAATACTCAGGAGAACTCTAAAACCCTGCCTCTTGATGAGAGACAGGGCTTTCAATTTAAATGATTCATCTAAAAAGAGTCTCCCACACAGGAAATTGCATGAGACTTAATTCATTTACCTAAAAAGGATAAAGGATTGACTCAAGCCAAGGAGAATTCAAACATCAATTCTCCAGGCTGTATGACAGACATTTCTAATAACCTAATTTTTAGATCATAAGTCCATTAACTCTTGCTAAGATTTTTGAAAGAAAGGAAGAAGGAGGAGAGATATAAAGAGAAGGGAGCGGAGGGGAGGAGAGGGGAGGGGAGGGGAGGGAAGGGGAGGGGAGGGGAGGGAAGGAGAAGAGAAGAGAAGAGAAGAAGAGAGAAGAGAAGAGAAGAGAAGAGAAGAGAAGAGAAGAGAAGAGAAGAGAAGAGAAGAGAAGAGAAGAGAAGAGAAGAAGAGAGAAGAGAAGAAGAGAGAAGAGAAGAAAGGAAGGTAGGACCATGGAGAGAAAGAGGGAGGGAAGAAGAAAGAAAACAAACAACAATGGAGATACCATATTCCTAGCTGAGCAGAAAAGTGAAGTCATCAGAAGTTAAGAGGTCAAGAAAAACTATGCTTCCAAGACCGGCTCAAAAAGAGACCATTTTAGAAAAAAAAGCATTACTCACTTTGTACCTTAACACATTCTTTACTGGCCAGTACTCAATTACCTTTTCATCAAAAGTATCTTATACTCTCATACAAGAGCCACCTGGATGGCAAGGATGATGCTTTGGATCGGCATGGGGGATGGAGAATCAGCAGACATCTTATTTTTAATCAGATATCTAAATCTTCTAGGGGACTTGGAAAGGTGGTCCAGGAGTGTCTTAATTTAAGGAAGTGCATTGTTACTCGTTCACTCCACTCTAAGCAGCCACATGTCTGACTTCGTTGTTAAACAAGAACTCACCTTCCATTAAAGCCCAGAGTTGCACTAAAAACCATTAGCAAGACAGTCAAATTCAACTCTTCCGGGAGCTGGGAAGTTGACGAAAGTGTGAATTAGGCCAGGTATGACACAATAGGGTGGAAGGGATTGAAGACTGTGTTGAAAAAGAAAGGGCATGTCCAACCTAATGTCACTTAAATACTGGCCCAACATACAGTTCAGTTTCAGGGCTAGATTTTGTCCCAGGAGATGCAAGTTTGCAATTTCTGCAAAAAGAAATGAATCCAATTTTTATCAACTGAAAAGATGGATGTCTCATAACAGTGGCATCTTGGGGGCTCCTCCTAAAAGATGAGGTGATGTTTTCTACCACCAGCAGCATCAGGTAGCCATTACTCCACCTTTGTGCCTTCCTTCTACCTTTATGAGTTCATTTTCTTTCAACACAGAAAACACCAAACAATTGTGATAGTTAAGGACTTACTAGGAAAATGAAAAATAGCTGCTTATTCTCCATCTGCAGGAACATACACTTCAACAGACACACACAACTGCACACAGAAAAATGTGCATGCGTTTTCCTACACCTCTATCTAGTTAATACAAATAATCACGTAGGGAGAAAAACTACTACTCTTCGAAAGGTAATAAAAACCTTTGTGTCAAATGTCTCTAAAATTGCGGAAAATCTTCCTGTAAAAAGTGAGCAGAGCCAATCATGACTCCTCTAGATCTTAAAGCAATCAGCCAGCTAATATTTATTCTACAATATAGACAAAAGTCTACCTTCTGTCAAGAGGAAGAGAATGAATTGTTTTCCCATAATGGTGTTTTCTTTTCAATCAATTTCCCTTCAAGCTTGATTTAAGAAGGTACCATGTCAGAACCTTCGCCTGGTGGATGAAATCTGGGACAGTTCCCCATCAAAGGTGGAAATTATGAGAGGCAAGCCTGCAGAGTTCAGTCTAGATGCTGCAGTGCCCCTCCTCTCTCCATTCGCTCACTCTCTTTTTCTCCCCTGTCAACTAGAAGTGTCTGCAGCACTGGACAAAAGCTCACGGGGGCCAAAATAAAAAGGCTGGGATAAACCAAAGAATTGGAAGAGAGACAAGAAAATCCCCTAAGTATTTGTTCTCTCCCCATAAGTATATTTAAATTCAATCTAATTCATCAAATATGAGTTCTGCTGTGTGTCGGGCACTGAGGTGCTGGGTATTTAATGATGAATGCATATACTTGACTGTCTTTGCCCTCAAGAAGCTTACAGTCTAATATGATAAAGAAACTACTAAAATACAGTGTAAATAAAGGACTATTATAACTACGTTTATATGAAAAAAAACCAACATGTAGTACTGGAATAAAGATAACAAATGAACAGATGTTACTTTTATAATTAAATCTAATCTATTGAAAAAAGGAACCTAGCCTGTCCAGTGTAGCTTGGTGGTTGAGCATTGACCTATGCACCAAGAGGTCGCCAGTTGGATTCCCGGTCAGGACATATGCCCAGGTTGTGGGCCAAATCCCCAGTGAGGGGCATACAGGAGGCGGCCAATCGATGTTTCTCTCTCATCAATGTTTCTGTCTCTCTCTCCCTCTCCCTTCCTCTCTCTCTAAAATCAATAAAGAAAAAAAGGAGGCAGAATTCCATCTCTCTCTCTCTTTTCTCTCTCTCTCCCTCCCTCCCTCCCTCCACTCCTGCCTCCTTTAAAAAAAAAAGGAAACTAATATACCTCTCTATCTAAGCTACTCTTGTGTCTCCTCCATTTCACTTACTCTGTATATTTCATCAGGTACTGAACGCTGTTGAGTATACTCACAACATTTTTTCTGGCATTTGTTCCCTCTTCCTCGCTTCCGTGGCCTCTTCCTTAGTCTCAGTCCTCATCATTTCTTTCCTGAAATTTTGCAATAGTTTAACTGCAGTCTCAATCCTGGGCATTTTCCCATCACACTGCTGCCAGTGCTATCTTTCTCACTCACAAACGTGGTCCTGGTGATATCATTATAATAATCTGGTTATTATTTAACAGGACAGGAATGAAGGGAAGACCAGATAATCTAGACATGCCGTTTACACAGCTTTGTCAGGAAGCTGCACGTTAACACTCTCCAGGTCTATTCCCCACAAATGACGGGGGAAGGGACTGGATAAAGACAGTAAGTGGTGGATGACGTTGGAAAATGCTGATCTGTTAGTCACAACTGGGAACAAGTCAGTGGCCAGAATAGGCGTCGTCACTGCAAGGGCACAAAATGTGAGATACATAATCCCTTGAACAAAGAAAACTCTCTTTTGCTGCTCGCATCTGACTGCTGGCTTGTGGGGCTCTCGTGCTCTGCATTTGCCCACGTGGCCCACGGCCGTGTGGACGCCACACAATGGACTGATGGACTGAACCTAGCCTGTGCCTGAAGCCACATCGGACCCAGTTCCACCATGGAACGAACACGCTGGACAGTGGCCCTGCTTCTAGCTCTGCTAAACCCCCAGGTGCATGCCTTCCAGGACTGGATGAAGGACTGGGACTGCACAACCCATGGAATATAACTCCATGCAAATAAAGTCTTTTACCACACCTCAGTCTCCCATGGGGGCCTCTGAAAATGCTTATTCCAGTGGTACCCCAAGAACTCACTCCCACTATGACAGAGAAATCTGGCCCACTGATTTCTCCTGTAACACTGGCACAGTTCTTCCTAAAACATCTACTACAGCTCAGATGCTACCAGATCACCTTCAAACTCCTTAACCTAGAACACAAGGCACTTCGCAGCTGGAAAACAATCACTTTGGCCACCGACCCAGTGGACCATTCCTTGTGTCTTATACCTTAACACCTTTGCTCAGATAGCACCCTGATTCTAAAAGTGGCCACCCTACTTATCCCTTTTGTTTGCCCTTCTTCACTGGACAAATGTCTATACACCATGTAATACCTAATTCAAATGGCACCCCCCACACACCCAACAGCATCTCCTGAACTCCCAGGAAGAATTTGTTTGCTTCCTCATTTGTGTTCTCATAGGATTTTATATGTACTTTATCACATGGTGCTATGGACATTTTTACTGCCGATATTCTCAATAGATGATGTTGGCTGAAAATTAAGTCAAGGGTGACTGTTTTGTTTATGAAACTTTCAAATGATGACACTTAATGGAACATACTGAATATAAATAGCCGGTTGAGGCCACCAATAGAGGTTATTTAGAACTCTATTTTGGTTGTCATTTCAGGCAAAATGCATTTAAAACCATTAAATAAACACATGCCCTTTAAGATAAAGCATGGGTTTAAAATCCTGGAGAAGTTACAAGAGAGAACTGGTGTCTCCTTTATTTTCTTGGTAGTATTTCAGGAACAAACTCACTATTTTAAAGTTTTGGTATAGCAGAACAAGCCTGGCCTAAAAGACTGTAGTTCAAATACTGTTCACTAATCCTGAGACCTCAGGCAGGTCAGGTAACCTCCTAACCTCCATTAGTCTCAGTTTTCTTTTAATAAAGTGGGAATTAAATTATTTGCCCTGAAAACATCAAGGGGATGTGGAAAGGATCAAAGAGTAATAACTGTAGCAGCTTACATTTATTGAGAACTTGCAAGGAACCAGACACAGTGCTAAGTGCATTTCATACATAATCTCACTTATTAATGACACTGAGGAAAATAGGCAAGAAGGGAACAGAGGGTGATTACCAATAGAAAAGAAGGATGGAAAAGCAAAGGCTCTTGGGAAAAGGAGACATAATCGACTTCCACATCAATACAGAGAGCTTGCCTTTTCTTGGGCACCCAGGGGTTGCAGTATTCCACCGCTGGGAGGCGCTGTGTTGTCCTATCACTCACCATTCAGCCCACCACACTGAGGCAAAACAGTCTCACGTAGAAGGCATCAATCAAGGTGCACAAGGTGCCTGTTACATTGGGTAAAAGGTGAGTGTGCTACATCATACACGATTTGCTAATTTTCTTCTACAGCGCAATGGCCCTCTTAGCGTAATGATTTATATTTTTAATTATGTGCATAAATATATACAGGTATACATATATTACATAAAATATATACATCCGTGTGTGTGTGTGTGCTTAGTGTCTGTGGGTTTATATTTTCATTCCGGACCTACAATGACACATCTGCTGGAATGCTCAACACTGAGGACGAGTTCAGGCCCTCTGGAAAAGGTAGTAAAGAACACCATCATTTTATTTACGAAAACAAATAAAGGAAAGAAAGGGTCAACTATCAACTCTTCGTGTAGCCCTGTATATCTTCTGCAGCTGTGGCTCCTTCTTGTGTGGCAGTTTTCTTTATTTATGGAACTTGTGCTCACATTGCTTTTCTTGACAACAAACCCATCCTTAAGATCAGTTAGCTTCATACACACACCCAGAAACACACACACACACACACACACACACACACACACACACACACAGATATGATAATAACAGTTGCAATATGGCATCCTTGGGGCTACAAAGAATTATTATCCATTTATCCTCAGGAGTTAACAGGAATGGCCCAACATCAAGAATGTCTCCAGTGGCTACAACAATTCTCACCTCATCCAGGACATTCTGGCTGAGTTAGGAGGCAAGCAGCATACATCGCCACTTGATGGCAAAAGGCAAGGAGACGGCCATGCTATCCACATCTCCCACGTACTGGTCTATCAAACATACGTATGTAAGGAGAGTGTATTAAAACTCGAACTAGCTCAAATCAAGGTTTTCTAGTCCATGTAAGCATTACATGTCCAACCCAAGCATCTATCATTAATTTCTCAAATCTGTTCAATGAAGAGTGCACAAGAATTATTTCCCCGTGGCATTTTCATGGCCTGTTTCCACGGTCTCCAACTCAAGGAGTGTGAAGAGACAAAAACTAATAGATGACGGAACAAATGAATTTGGTTTGAATGACAAACAACTTTGCTATCTTTTAAAAGACAACGACAAATATAGCTTCCAAATATGAAGAAGGGATTTTTTCTTCATACCACTTCCTGTGCTTCTATCGCGAATTATGCGCATGTATATATGTATATGGCATTGATATAAGACATATTTCCAAGAAAGTCCCTGAGTGTACAATTTAATTTTAAAGGTGCACTTACATTCAGACTATGACTTGAAATCATGGTACTATTGATTTTTTTTTATTTTTATTTGAAGGCTGATCAGATTTTATTAGAAAATCTCAGGACATCTGACATCTATTACTGGAAATTCTTGGAAATTCAATCATCAATTAAGAATTTGCAAAAATAGTGGAAGTTTGCTACATTCTGATACAGAGGTAAAAATGCATATAGCTAACAAAGGGCTTAAATGATCCAGCGGTATCAAACCAGAGATTTTCTAGATATTCATTTGATATTTGTTAAGTTATAGAACAGGCATAACACTGTAACCTTATTTTTTATATTCAACATGACACAAGAATAAAATTTAATTTATAAATTTAAACGATGCAAGGGAAATCTATAAAACCCATGTCTGGAATACAAATGATCTTATTTATTAAGACTATCTTCCTTTTTTTTACAACAGAATGTGTAAATGATGGTAAGTGACAGAATACATGCATGTAGATAGGCCCAGATGCACAGGTCCCTGTAGACTTGTGTGGGGGAAGGGAAAACTTCCCTTTCCCTCTTCTGGTTCTTCTAGTTGAAGAATCAAATCAACATGAGACAGACTGACAAGAGAAAATCAAATTTAACTTCGTGTGCACAGAGGCCCCACATACTTGAGAAGTTCAGAGACAGAAAAGGAAAATGAGGTATATGTGACATTCTGGGTTGAGTAAGGCACCTTGGGACTTCAGGAGGTCATTGCAGGGACAGCACATGTTCAGTCATTAGTAGTTTGCCCTGCCATGTAGATAGGTCAAAGTGTTATTGCTGGTAATACCTTATTATGGGCAAGGCCCCTAACTCAAATTCCTCTGGATTAAGGAAGTGGGGGAGGGGGCATTTTCTTGAACTCACAGTGTCTTGGTTGATTTTAGCTCAAAATAATCTGAAAAAAACATCTGCATACCACAGAGGCACATCTTGGAGTGACTCGTTCTGAATCCTGACACTTTCTGACCAAGGGAATTCCTAAAGTGTTCTTTCATAAGATATTACTCTCTCTTAAAAAGGCCAAATGAAACTATGTCTTTTATTTTTGAAAGTCATTAGATGGCCACATGCATGAAGGTCAGTGGTCACACATCCACCACTCGAACTAGACTCGTAAGCAAACGTTGTTGGACAATTCTCTTAAAGCGCTTTAATGTTCTCATTTTAATTCTGTCATTCCGTATTCAAAGGCACAATTTAAGAAGCACTGGAAAAGCCATTGGCCCTGAAAGTGAGAAAGAGTTCTGACATTTTAGGGTTGAAAAAAATCTTTGAGAAGAAAGGTGCTTTGCCTATAAATTTTCCATTAAGTCATCCCTGCCAATCCCTGGCTCTCTCCTATGGATTTTCATTTCCTGATGGCTTTGTCTAATTTCTTCTGCTTTGGGGGCAGCTCAATGGCTTTGCTCATCTCGCCAACTTTTGAATACTGCTTTCCAAAGGAAAGAAATGGTCAGTGTTTGGAGACCTTGGGTTGCTGATTTGGAATCGATTTTTAGACCGTGTTCATATATCTAAAACGATATCCGATGTTTCAGCCAAATTCTAATGTCAGTCATTACCTCCTGCCTCTTGAAGTTCCCTAGTGATTTTAACAAGATATGCAGTCTTTCTCTTTCTGTCCAACACTCCAATAATTTACGACTTTGACTGGGTCTTGGTCCTATAAATCCCAATTAGGCAATGACCTTATGATTTAGCCTACAAAGTCTCGTACTTCTGCTAAACCCAATCCTTTAAAAATCATTCTACCTCGCAGCCTCTTATTTCCAATGACCCTAGTGCCTTCCAGAAGGTAGGAGTCAGGAGACTTAGAAAATAATGCAGGATGTCTGAGCTTTATTTCTGTTCCCATGTTTTATTCAGAGAATACTTTCTGTTAAAAAGAGTATCATTAGAAGAATCATTTATTAATATTTTCCAGATTTTTCAAAGCATCTGCTTAGTAAAGCACTTTGCTTCTGAGAAATGCTACTTCACTGCTTTGTTATTACAGAATGATCCAGGGGATGCCCCTCGGGCACCGGACGTGCCATGGAGATGAACTGGCCTTCTCCAGTGACCACAGAATGTCAAAGTCAACTTCTAAGGGAAAACCTTCCATGGTCCCTGTCTGACCTAATCTTTTGAGGAACTTTAGGTCTCGTTTACCCTGTCCTATACCCTCGTATCAGAAGAAAGAATATATCTCAAAATAGGAAGAGAAAGAGAAAAATATATATATAACTTAAAATATGAATTGAATAGTTCTGCCATTTCTTAGGCTCCGATACCCTGGGCATAACTATCGAGCCTGACGTACTTTGTCTAAGAAATGGGCAATGAGCGAATATCTTATAAGGTCTTTGTAGAAGGACAGGACGAAATAGATGTGAAAGCACCATTGCAAAACTGTAAAGCGCCATAGAAATCAGAATTATTTTATTAGAACCAGTTTCTACAACCCTAAATGTCTGTTATTACTCTTCACAAGTGGCTGAATTTCAATATTATTTGAAGTGCTCTCTACGAGTGTTCACAATTCTAGACATTTGTGTCATGTCTCAGGTTTCCAGGTGGAGTGTGTGTGTGTGTGTGTGTGTGTGTGTGTGTGTGTGTGTATGTGTGTGTGTGTGTTGGGGGTGCATCACTTTTCACCATTGATTCACACCAAAATGCTAGCTGTCAAGCGGCAGAGCGATGCAGACGGGTTGTTTCGACAGTATGCGGTTACCGTGATGACAAGCACATTTTCCACGAGAACAGAATGCTCTCCCGTCGCCATCCTCCAGACAAAGGCCAAAACACTCCAGAAATAGTAGATGGACAGAAGCTGGGACCTAACTGAACATCAACTGACTGAGATAGCAGCAGATGCCTGAGAACGTCAGGGTCAGACCCTCCTCTCCAACCAGACAGCATGCAGAACTGTTACAAAACAAAAGAGAGGTATTTCTTACTGGGGGAATGTTTTCCACCGCCTCCTGGGATTCCAGGGTCCCCACATGGCCTTAAGGCGTGAATGCAGAGGAAGGAGCATTGAGATCACAGCCCTGCTGAGATTTTCCAGCGCCAGAGTTCTTCCACGGTCCTTGATCACTCGGGTGATCTCTGAGATCTTTTCTACATCCCAATTCCTAGCGTTTCACAGCAGTATTTGCGACCAAGCCTGAGGAGTCAGACCCTACAGCTGCCCCAGTTGTTTGTGTTTTACAGGGTTCATTTTTGCGTTTATATCCTTAAGAATTCCTTTATCCAATCGTCCCATTGCACACTTTAATATCTTACCGTTTTATTTGTCAATTGTACTTCAACAACGCTAGGGGGAAATTCCTTTTCTAACCTTGCTAAGTGAAACACTGGCAGTCCCTGGGGAACGTGCTATCGACTCTAAAGTTTGTATTTATGAAGCTCATTTTCTTCTCCCTCGGCTTTTACCAAGGGCTCTGTGGTACAGTCTGTGCCCTGGCTCCACGGTGAAGGAGCGAGCCTGAACTCAGCAGTTGTAACTGTGAACCTAATGAATTTACTTGTGATTCACCGAGGCCTCTTCTCCAAATCCTATTATCTTTTAATCTATTCAGCTTCTAATGGATTTCCCTTTCTTACTTGCAAATTAGCACGGGAAGCTGAGGAGTCTGGGAGAACAAACCCTATCACTTATTCATTTTGAGTGCTTATAAAGTTGGTCATTAAAAGGGAAACAGGAAACACAGCAGATTATTTCTAGCTTAGTAGCTACGTGTCTGCAGAGGACCTCTGAGGTGTGGGCTGCCAGACTGTGATCCACATCCTGGTCCTGACGGGCTGAAGGTTTCTGGGAAAGGCAAGTGCAGCTAGATCCGGAGAGCATGGGCATGTGTGTAGGGACTGTGGAATAAATTACACCTTGAGAGAGTATCATGGAGGCCAGTGACATAACCGCAGATACCATCCTTCAGTGTTTTTATACGGGATATTACTAATTCCTAGAATTTATGCCTCTGGAAACCCAGCCCACTGGCTTGGAAACAAAGACTTTTACCCTATTTTGTGTCTATAAATTCAAATCTAGACAGGGGTTGGTGAATGTACCCTTGGAGGAAAAGAAAGATAAAGACAATCAATCACTGCAGATAAAGAGAGGAAAGGAGGAGGAGAATCAGGAGGGCTGGAGCTGTAAGGAGCAAGAGAGTACAGTAGAGTGGAAATAGCTCTAACTTCGAATATAGCTCTGGTTTCGCATTAAGGCCCAGTCAACACGCGCTGTGTGTTCTTGGAGAATTGACCTGATTCCTCTGCACCACGGTCCTCTCATCCATGAAGTACCAAACTCATAGGCAATAAATGAAATAATTCATGTAGGGCACCTGTACAATTGAAGTGTCTCTGCAAATAACAGCTACTGTGCATTTAGATCTTTGCTCCTTGAATTTAATAACCACTTATTTGGTTGAATAATGCAGATTCGGAGTAACCAACTGTCTTTTTGATATTACAGAGCTCTTTATCCTAGGGGGAGGCCAGAATACTGTGGGTCATCAAGAAACCCTTCTCAGTCCTCTGTTGCTCCTATACTTCAGAGATCCTGACATTCACATAGAAGTCAGCCTGAGGGTTACTTTAGGAGATTGTTTCAGCAAGCGCCTAGAGGACAAGGGTAATAATACCACTTTTACTTTATATTATGCCGTCTTTCTTAATACCTATGACTTTATTTTATCTTCCAAATCTCCCTGGGGGAGATCAGAGTAATTGATCCAAGTAAGTCTTATTCTCATCACATACACAGAGGGAGAGACACTGAGAAAGAGGTGTTGTGACAGCTGAAGTAGAACAGTATTAGGGATGAGACTAAAAGGCAGCTCTCCTTTTGCCAGGCTGTGTATGTTTTCACAGGGTTACCTCTACATCCTGCCACATACAAAAAATATATATCTTTGGATAACCACGATCAGGACAAATCTGTCTAAAACTCTCTTGGGGCTGAAACATTTCCCCCATGGTATGTTTTATGATATCTCATGTACTCCCATATTCCTTTCTGTAGTATCTCAATTACTTACACACAGGTGCGATGGAATAAAAATTATTAGTGGCCTTTTAGCCTGGGTGGCAAAAATATCCACTAAGCATTCGGATGGAAACATTTTTATACAATTTTGACCTTGGTCACTAGTGCAAGACAGGGATTCCATAGATGCTAGTGAAATAAATACAAGTTCAAATTTGTCATCTACACACAAAATATTTGCTATTGTATTAGCAGCCAAAGAGAAGCTAGAACGGAGAATGGGATTGGGGAAGACAGAAAGCAAGATTTTGTTCTCATGAATGCTAGGGGATAACTTGAAGCAAGATAACAAACATTGAAATGCAGTTTAACTTTCTCTAAAATGGAGATGATGAGATCATTCCGCTGCATTTCCCTCCAAAGGATAATTGCAAAATGGGGGAAAAAATGATAAAGTGACTTAAGAACTCAAAAAATCTTCCCCTGACCATCTTATTTAAGTACTAGCCATCTCTACCCAACAGTTCATCTCCATCATATCACAGTGTACTTACGTCAGACCATTCATCACAATCCATAGTTATCCTACTATTTTCTCTTGTCTCCCTCATTAGAAGATAAACTCCCCAGACTAAATGAATCAATAAATGGAAAAAAAATGAATATATGACTTTCTCACTTTGATTTGCTTAAGCACTCAGAGATCTGTTTTACCACGCCCTCCAAATTTCTTATTAAAAAAATGATAAAGTGCCTGGAATATTCTGGACACAAGCAACACAGAGTTCAAGTTCCTTCTCTGAAGGCTCCAAGCCTCTGCAGTCTCTCCTCGGGAATGAAGGGACAGCCGCTTGTTATGTACCACTGCCACAGCCCTGATGCCCATTTCTATAGAGCCCCACAGAAGTACCCGGCCAGCCACGTTCCAAAACATTGGCAAGCTTTTGTTCTGCCTTTTAACTGAAATTGCATTGCCGCCTGAAGAACTAAGGATATATTTAGAAGACAGTCTCTTCCCAGTTTTTTGTCTTCTTTCAAGTTTCCTAATTGAGAATCATCTTCCATAAAATTACATAGTGCTGGAAAGAATTGGGGAAACAGAAACATCCCCTATAAAAATAAAAAGTCTTCATCTTTCTGACTTATTCCATATATTATCTCTACAGCAAATACATAGCTGACCTTTTCAGCTTGCTGACAGCATGTGCCCCCCACCCCCCGTTCTACCAGATATTCTCTTTCAAATCAACTACAGTAACACACTCAATTCATGACATCTTTAGTGTCACAGACATGTAATGTAACTTTGAATTCTATACTCATGTCTCCAACAAAGGGTTAACGGAAGCTTCATTTTAGTTTCTTTACTGCTGAAAGGTGAGTGGGGAAATATCATGGATACAATGACACTAGCATTCATTGAGATGTGGATACAGAATATAGACATTGTTGGTTATGACACATATTTATCTTTTCAGTAAATAATGGATTTGTTAAGCCTCTAATATAAACCAATCTTTGAAAAAGTCTTTAAGAAGATTCTATCTATCTATCTATCTATCTATCTATCTATCTATCTATCTATCTATCTATCTATGTATCTATCCATCCATTCATCCATCCATCCATCCATCCATCCATCCATCCATCCATCCATCCATCCATCTTTCTACCTCTTCAAGGATATGAGTTAGACAAATACAAAAGTATGAACAATGTTGTCAGCCACCAACAGAGGGCACTAAATGTGGTCCCTAGTGACAGTTTGGTTCAAGTCACTTTGGCCTGGATTTTCAAACCGTTGCAGAGGTCTAGAGGGGCCAGGCAAGTGATGGAATTGAAGCTAAGCCGGAGATGAGTCAAGAGGGAGACACAAGATCAATGAGAAAACACACAATTCACACCATGTAAGAAGACTGACTTAGCTTCAGCTATGAATTGGTGTTAGCCAATGCATCTGGTTTTTTTTCAATGACAATAATCAAGATTTTTTATGGAAAATTTTTAATAATAAATGTTATTATAGAGGACACTGTGCTGCCCAAAGCTCTCTGATTTGTTGCCCAAGCTGCTGGGAGTGCTGCCTATAAACAGCCATCAGCTGCCAACCCCTCAGGGTTAGCCTCAGCTACAGAGAGCCACCTCATACAAGGTCATGCTCTTCCCAGGGTGATCTGTATTCAGTGACTTGTTGATGCAGAAGTATAAAGCAAAGGCTTGGCCATCTTGGCTCAACTCAATCTGAAGGGCCATTTTAGCTCCAGAGCTCCTTGTGAGGTTGGGTGAGGCTATCATTGGGCCTGCATCTCAGCTCAGCTTCTCTCTCTGCATAATCCAACCCCCTTCCCCTCTCTCACAGTTGGTAAGCCCAAGAATCTCCTAAAACTCATTAATGCACTAAACTCCACCTCAGAGACTGCCCCTGGGGAACCCAAAATGTGACTATTAGCAACTAATGGTTTCTGTTTTCTATTCATTTATTTTCCAATGACAGGTGACATTTTATATTAGTTTCAGGTGTACAATATAGTAATTAGACATTCATATACCTTACAAAGTGATCACCCTGATAAATCTAGTAGCCATCTAACACCACACACAATTATTACAATATTATTGACTATATTCCCTACGCTGTACTTTACATCCCCTTGACATTTATTTGTACTTCTTAATCCCTTTCACCTTTTATGCTAATCCCCACAACCCACCTCTCATCTAACAACCATCAATTTGTTCTCTGTATCTATGAATTTGTTTTGTTGATTCATTTAATTATTTTAGATTCCACATATAAGTGAAATCATATGGTAGTTGTCCTTCTCTGTCTGCCGATTTATTGTTTTATTTGTTTTTGTTATTAACATGATGGATAGCAAACAAAACCAATGCCAATTTATTCTTTTTTTCCATTTATTTTCAGACAGAGTGGGAGGGAGAGAGAGAGAGAAACGTCGATGTGAGAGAGACACATAGACACATTGACTGGTTTCCTCCCACACGACCCTACCATGGCTGGGGACCGAACCACAACTGAGGTACGTGTCTTTGACCAGAATCGAACCTGCTACTCCGGTCTGTGGGCTGATGTTCTAACCGCTGAGTCAAACTGACCAGGGCAAACCAATGCCAATTTAAATGATCTGGCTTAAGGCAACAAACAGTCCAGGCCACTACTGCCAATGGGAATGTCATGCAAAACAAATAGTAATTTTAAGTTTTCTGGGAGCCACATTAAAAAAATAAGAAAAGTGTAGAAAAATAATTTTATAATATATTTTACTTAACCCAATATATTCAAAATATTACCATTTCAAAATGCAATCAACATTTTAGATTATTAGTGAGATGTTTTACATTCTATTTTCCATCCTAAGCCTTTAAAATGTGTGTATTTTATACTTGTAGCATATCTCCACCGAGACTCGATTTTTTAAAACTAGAAATACAGGAGTTGGCAAAGGTAGGTTTAGAGTACAAGAGTTTCTTCTTGTATTGCTATTTATCTATTAATTATTGTATTTTCCATACAAACAACTGAAACCTACTTTTGTCCACCCCATATATGACCTTTATAGAAATTTCATAAAATTTATAATTGAAAATATAGATTCATATACCCAAGTTGTTCCATATACTTAAGTATTTTCCAATGACAAATTAAACTTAAATTAGATTAAATTAAATTAAATGTTCATAGATCTGGATGGTCAAGGGGCTGGAGGGGAGGGGGTAGGGACTGAGCAAAATAAACCCAGAACTCATAGACAAACAACCCGTGTGGTGATTGCTGGGGTATGGGGGAGTACGTGTGAGGGGAGGTGGAGGAGGGTTCGGGGGAAAAATGGTGATGGATGTAGACTTGACTTGTGGTGGTGAACACACAATGCAGTGTACAGATGATGTGTTGTGTAATTGTGCACCTGAAACCTGTATAATTTTGTTAACCAGTGTCACCCCAATAAATTCAATAAAAATTTTTAAAAAATTAATTCTGCAGTCACACTAACCACATTTCAAGTGCTCAGGGGCCATGTGTGAGTCTGGCTAGTGGCATCTATGTGGGACGGTGCAGGCATGAGCCGCGCTCAGATGTTTTTGAAGTACTTTAAGGAACAGTTTGCATGCCATGACACCTAAGCCAAGCCATGCAAAAGCAGTGGGTAAGAGCATCGAAAAAAATGGAAACAAACTGCAAAAACACGTTTTTAAAGAAAGCCGTTGCACAAGCCTATGAAAGAATTCATTTGTCAATAAGAACAATCTTAAGGACAAAGGAGAACTCATGCAGAGCATAGAAGTGCCGGGTCTTTGTAGTTAACAATCAGCAAGAGATGAAGGAGATGAACAAGAGGAAATGGGAAAAAATATTTACTTATATGACCAGAAGATTAACATCAGCACGGTACACTACCAGGCTGAGGTTAATTCAGAAAAAGGCTAAGAGGGGAGAGTGTAAAAGCCAAGCGTAGTGAAAGGGAGGCTGATGAGAATCTCATCACAAAGTGCTGTGGAGTCCATATTCAAGGGCCGTTTGAGGTTTCACAGCATCAGTCCAGCAGTGAAAGGGTGAGGACAGGAACGGGAGCTAAGAAGGTGTCTATCTTCTCAACAATCATGAAGGGAGCGCAATGCCTGCTGCGAAAAATGTTCAGTGAAGACACACACAAAAAAATAGTCTATTTTCCATCAGTCTATCCAACAAGCAAATATTCCTTATCTACCAAGTACCTACAGGCTTCTAGGTGCTGGGGATATACTCTGACATAGGGCAGGTAGAGCTACTGTCCTCAATATTCTTATATCCTACTGGGGAAAACATATAATTAATTCATTGGTAAATAAACAGGACACTTTTATACACTACTAGGTGCTAGGAAAATGACATAAGAACAATGTGATAGAGCATGACAGGAGTAAAAGAGTCACTCTAGCTGTGGTGACCAGGAAAGGCCTCTCCAAGAAGGGTACATCGAGCTGAGATTTGCAAGATGAAAAGGGGCAGCCCGATGAGGATCTGGAGGAACAGTGTGCCAAATAGTGCTTTATTTGTAATAGTTGAAGTTCTTAAATAATTTAAGTACTAAATAATCAAATTTAAAGTTGTCCTTGTCATATGTGGTTTTGCCTAAAGATCCATGTTTTATTGAATAAGGATGTTGCAGCTGGCTTTCTAGTAACTGCATATCATTCGGATACCCCCACATACTGTATAGAAAAGGACATCTCTCTTATGTCTCTCAACAAAAATTTTAGAGACTCATCAATCAAATTGAAAGTTTTCCCAAACTTATAAACTTATGGACTGATATAGTAACTCATTCCCTGGAGTCTTAGCCTACTTCCAGGATCATGCTCTGTGTGTTATTTGTATTTTGCCTTGAAAATTTCCCTTCACATAGTAAGATGATCATATATCCGCTAAGAGTCCCTGTTTGCCTGGGGATGTCCCACTGTGTGCCTATTATGCAGGCATGATTATTTACAGTGTCCTCTTTCACCTTCCAAGATGCCCTGCTCCGGAGATAACGTATGTGGTTACTCTAAAATGGTACCCCACTGAGTACATGGGGAGAGTAGTGGATAATTCTCCCCGTAGATCTCTCTGGCTAGCAAGTACACACAGGGGCATTCTGTACCCTTGCATGTTCTCAGCCAGTTCCCATCTGCAAGAGATTAAAGATAAATGATGAAGACTGTAAGCAAACGATGTGATTTATACTAAGCACCACAACTTGCCCTCATGCAGGGCAACATATTGTCTCCTAGCATGCCCATCCTCCCGCACCTCCCTCATTGACCTTCCCAGCAAAGAGAACGTCTCGATTTAAGGACTCCTGACAGCAGGCACTGAAGACTCCTGGCTTTTTTATTCTACACGTACCTCTTCATTTTGTTTAGCTTGGTTTTACTTTTTGTTTCCCACCTAAAGCAACCAGCATGACCCTTTGGGCATTGTGTTCAGAGGTGATGCAATCAATACTAGCTTCAAATAACATGGAAAAGCCCCCAAACCTACATCAGAGCTATAAGTACGAGTTTTGATTGGAGCCAGAAGCTATCTTTTCCAAGAGTCAAGATGTGTTGCTCAGATAATGGAGTGACATGGGGGAGCGGGAGGGGACAGAGAGCCATCCCATTACACCGATTAGAACATTGAGACACAATTTAGAGATAGTTGAAAACCAAGAGAGGAATAAGCAGAGAGGATGCTAAGAATAAAACAAACAAACAAATCTTTCAAAGAGAAAAAAGATGTTGCCAGCTGGAATGCACCTTTCTCTGTCCACAAGTCTGCTTACCTACACTGTTCTACTTATTTATTCTTTATACACCCACTTTAAGCGTAATCTCCACTGACACACCTTCCCTGACTTATCCCTAGCCTCGGAGATAGAACTAAATCCTCCTGTCCACTTCCACAACCCCAAGGACATGCTATTAGAAATTATACCAGACATTTTCAATTGTATATTTATCCATCTCTCTCTTTCTCCTTCTCTCTCTAGATTGCAAGCTCCTTGAAAGGGGATGATTCCTTATCCATCTCAATAGTCTCAGTCCAGCAGCTTGCATGCAGTAGTCACTCAATAACTGTCCTCTGAATTTAATTGAAACCCACACATACCGGTGCATTTTAGGTCCTATTGTTGAGGGAAGGAATGAATAACTGGGTGAATTATAGCACTATTACATGGTTGTTTTATTACATAGCTATTTCCTAGCAGACAGACCAGCTCTACACTCTACATGAGAGATTCAATTTAGGGGAAACAATGGAAAATTGGAAAACCCGTCTTGATGAGAAACATCGAGATGAATAATGGGGCAAAGACCATGGACTCTTCCTTCTTAGGCATGCACCCCTCCCCCCCACACACACAGCCATACAAAGTCATTGAGTTATAGCCCCATCTGGAGGGAGAGGAGTAGACCAGAGGCATTTTCCATAAGGAATTTACCCTCTAATTGGCAAAAGGTAAATTACTACACTCATTTTTCCTGTACGTGGGGTGATAGGATAAGCTGAAAATAAATGGAAAACTACTCCACAGTTGTGAACTTTATCACTGAAAATTATATTTCTATTGCTTCCATGAAATTATGTTACAGACACTCCCAGCATTCAAACAAAAACGGGAGAACAGTGGACGTTTTTGAACTGTAGAACTGCCTTTCCAACTGATTTTAGAAGTCAAAGACTCTCCCAGGTGGGAAACTGCGACAGGTGAAGTGATTTGACCCTGACTGCGTAAGGCCTGGTGTGGTGTCTGGCATATAATAGGCACTTGGTAAATACTCATGAGAAATTCAGTAACTGAATCAACAAGTGATCAAACACAACTGATAACTATGAATTAAACCTAAGGACCGCGTGTCCCAAGTCAAAGGGGATTCCCACTGTGTCTCTTATACTAACACTGAGTATAATGATCTGAACAAAGATATTTATCTTTGTTAAATTTCCAAAGACTAGGAAAATATCTCTTCAAAAAGCTATTCCCAATCCTTTTCGTACATAGCCCATTTACTACTATCTGGAAACGAGAATGCTAACGGAATCACCACTAAATAGGACTATATAGCATAGTTCCAATGGGAGGAAAGTCTCCAAATATTTGTACATTGTTCATAGTGCTGGCATGCTCTCTGAGTCATCCAAAGTCAGAACATGCCTCTGGCCAGTTTCTTTCAGCCAAGCTGCCCTCAGGCTGCAGTGATGTGTTCAGGCACTTGCTAGAAATGTCAGAGAACTCCCGTCAACCCCTGTCTGCTCCTCATCATTCTGCTTCTTCTGCCAGCGCCCCACGTCCCTGGAAAACCTTCATGTTAACAGCCAGAGTGAAATTTTCTTTTGGCTTCTGTGCATGACCACCTGTGCATATTTGCCAGCCATTAGGGGTCGAAACTTCCCCCAGAGCACAGAATGCCTTGTGGGACAAAAGCTGCAGTGGGATGAACTGGCCAAAGAAGATTCAAGTGAATCCTACCTGTCTTAGAACACCGAGTCTGCTCGTGGAGTGCTGAAGCTGGGAGGTGGAAAGTACTAGGTACACACGTGTACACGGGTAGTCTTTGATTTGCATGCTTCTGCTATGCATGACTTCCAGTTACCATGATTTAGTTAATAGCTCCATTCAACAACCGGGTTGAAATTTCAATTATGATATATAGTACGCAGTTAGTACGCTTTGCATAAAATGTAAACTTCCCTGCTAGTTCTTCTGTCTACAACAGTCACATAAATTACAGACACACATCAGATCCATGGCCAGTCACATGGGTTCTTTCAAAGTCCCTCAGTGACCGGTTACTGCATCTGTCATTCAGTTCCTCTATTAGTCTGTCTCCCAGTGATCCGCCCATGTGACACTGTAGAAAACTGGTTAATAGAGCAGTGGCCAAAAAAGAAATAAAAAATGAAAATGCTGCAAGTGAAATTTACTTTGGACCCAAGTGGAGTTATAGAAGAAACAGCTGCCTGAAATGTTGAGGCTGCCGCCATTCAAGAGAGATTTCGAGGTCCGCATGTCGCTAGCAAGCTCTTCCTAAAATTCAAATTTGATTCCTCAGGTATAAGTAAGCACTCACACCGCTACCCTTTCTACCAGCAAAAAGGCATGTTGCTTTCTTGATTTATATCACATCAACGGGCTCATAATCCCACATATCAGTGTGGCTGAAGGCCTGGGAATAGACTTAGTTGCCTGGAAAAGCCCCTTGGAATATAGTCCCCTGCCTTACTTTTGCACCTAATGTTCCTACAATGATGACTATAAAGCAGTTAAAAGCATCCCTTGCTACAGCAATCATGAGAAAGCTTTTCTTCTAACACTGTTCTGAAAGATCTATGAGCCCATATTCCCCTAGAATTGTATCTCCTCTTTGCTGCGTCCCACTTATAATGCTCAAAGTAGAGAGGTCATGAATAGAGCTGAAGTGACAAGTCTTTTGCCGTTAACTTCCCCCCCAGAGAGCAATGCAACGAAGTAGAAACATGATACAATAAGATTATCTAGACTCGTCCTCACTCTAAAGGGAATGCATGGACACAAAAAGCAAAGCATCACCTAGTTATAAAGAATAAGGCATTTTTGAGGTTTTATGAATATGCTTTGTATACAAGATCCAGTGTGTTTGTTGAACAATATGTAGAGCTATTTCCTGCTGGAAATCTTTCTTTCATTATTCTAAAAATTTCACATGTTGGCATTCTCATTACAAAAATGAAATTGCTCAAAGAAGAAAAGTTGGATAAGATTAAAACATTAGAAAGCAGAGTGAGGAAGATAAATCAATTTTAGATAGATCCTTTCGGCTTTTCTTCAGGGACATATAGGTATGCTTAGTGAATATCGTCTCACAACCTACCTGCTTTTCTATAGTCTGATTGTTCTGCCGGCTGCTGTTATAAACATCCCCTGATATTTATAGTCTACCGATCAGCTGGATGAAAATCGTAAGCTGGAATCAACAATCAGTAGGAGACAAATTACATAAAGTCATGCCCTTATCATGGAAAAAAATCAGTGTGAACTCATGACCTTAGAAAGAAATAGGTTTCTGCCCGATGGTGTGGCTCAGTTGGTTGAGCGTCATCCTATGCACAAAGAGGTCACCGGTTCAATTCCAATTAGGGCACATGCCTGGATTGCAGGCTCGACCCCCCAGTACAGGGCATGCAGGAGTCAGCTAATGGCTGCTTCTATCTCCCTTTTTCTCTCCCTCTCCCTTCCTCTCTCTCTAAAAAAGTCAATAAAAACATATTAAAAAGAAAGAAATATATTTTTCAGATTTGTTATTACTTAAAGTGCCAAGAACAGGGGTGCCTGCTCACACAATCAACACCACGTGTGCAAGATTCTCTGTAGTTCTGTCCATTTCGTGTTTGGGGGCCGGAAATAATCCCCACGAGTCTGGAACTCCTTTTGTTGCCAGAACTTTGGGCATGTGCCCCAAAATGTCAAAGAGAACCCTGAAAGGACAAAGAGCTCACTTACAGGAGATCCAGTGGTCAGCTGGTGATAATTTGAACACTAAGTAAGATTGGTAACAAAATTGCTCAATACCTCTGTTGCTGATTAAAACAAGCTAAGGCTATGAAAGTTCATAGTGATGCTCAAAAAAAGTTAATATAAATTATATTTCAGGTAGTTGTAATATAAAAGAAGTATGAATATAATAAAGTATATTTAATTGTTATTGATTTCAATAAGTAGGGGAGTGCTAAAATATATGTGCACATACATTTTGCTTTAGCTTTGACTTAGGTGCCTGTTTATAAAGTATTGGTGTGGTCATGTTACTATTGGGTAAGCAGAGAGTGGTGAATAAAAGTAACAGAAAATACATCAAAGAGTCTTGGGAAAAAAGAAGGATGTGCCCAGCTGGTGTGGCTCAGTGGACTGAGCATTGTTCCATGGACTGAGAGGTCAAGGTTCCATTCCCTGTCAGGGTACATGCCTGGGCTGCAGGCTTGATCCACAGTAGGGGGTGTGCAGGAAGCAGTCAATTGATGTTTCTTTCACACCCAGTAGAATAGGACTCACCAGTGCATTCTGGGATGACACATCAATCTAAAAGCTCAAAAGAAATAACTACCTAGATTCACCCTCAATTCTTGGAAGATTAAACTGCCAGATGATTCCCAACTTTTAATAAGTTGTTTATAAGAATAAATGTTTTTAATAATGTTAAATAAAGAACAATAATAAATATGGTTCACATAATGTCACCAAGTGTAACTTTTAAAAATATTTTTGCAGAGAGACAAGTTACAAAAAGTATTTAGACTTTTGTGAAGGCAGTTAAGTCTTTAAACGATAAATGAATGTAAGGATGAAAGAAAATAATCTCATCCTGCTGACCAGCAGCTCAGATCTGATTCACCTTGAGAAGCAACTACTATTTAACACATTAGCTGGGTATTGATATATAATCCTAGAAAATATAAAAAGTACAAAAATAATGATAAAATGAATCAAACTCATGATTTACTATAGATTTAACTTTAAGAGAAGTTTAAGTGCAAACGGTGTGTATTTTAAGGTGTTTGAAATGTTCTAAAACATGCAAAATATGGAATTGAAATTTAAAATTTTAAGAGGAATTAATCATCTTATAAAGAAAATTTAGTTTTTTGAAGTTTGGCCTTTTAGATATATACTGTAAATAAATGAAGCATTTACAGGTAATAATAACTGTTCCTCTCTATCCACAGAGCCCCTCGGATACCAAGGTGTCCACTAATATAGTATATCCATTTTGTCTTAGACCTATTAGCATTGCATTTTTTAAGGTGGCCTTAAGTCTTCCAGGACTAACAAACAAAATCTCCTCGAGGAAAATTGCACTGTGCGTATAATGAGGCAGTAATTTGGGTTTTGAGAAGAGGTTTATAACGTTATGCAAACTCTGCCTCTATTCACTAAGGAAATTAAAATACCTTACACTTACAGCTAACCAAATGTGTCCATTGTAACAGGCCAGGTTATCCTGCTGTAACAAACAAGCCCACAATCTCAACAGCTTAACATAATACAGGTCTATCTTTATTCTCTGTGGGAGGACTACAGGCTTTGTTGTATGTGGCCTTGGGCCTCACTCCGAGGACCAGATTAATGGAATGGCCACCATCTGAAGATTGCTGGTAGCCTTATGGAAAGGGCTCTGGAGAGAGCTCCAGAGGGTCTCATATCAACACTTAAAGGACATGGTTCTATTAATTAAAAAGTCATTACTTGTATATTTTACTACTTATGTCTGAGGATAATTTCTGCTCCCCTCGGGGGTGAGAGTCACCATGTCACAGCAGACACGCCTTGGTCTCAGCACCAGTCAGCCCCACCTTCTTGCACTAAAATGTGTGCCCTGCAACTTTGATGGATTTGCTTCTTTGCTCAAGCAGATCCAAAGAGAGGGCTTTCTTTATTCACTACATCATACCTCCACATCCCTACCCCACCACATAAACTCTCTTGTCCTCGAAGAACACATCCAGGTGATAGTACTATTTCCTCCCCAGAGGCATAGCCTAGACCCAGGGGGGTCATTTCTCTGTCATCCCTGACAATGACTTTTTCTTCTTTTCCTTTTCTTAAGGGCTCACCTTAAGAAGTGTCTCCTTCAATCTGTCTGATGCTGACAGGTGACAGGTTAATAGCTGGATTCTGACAAATGCTAGAAGAGACAGAAGTGCTGCCCAAGACTTGAAACACTTTTTTTGTTGTTGTTGTTGTTGCCACTAGTCCTTCCCTGCCCCCACCCACCAACTATCTCTACCCCTCATGTCTGTCTGTGTAGCTTTAAAAATGGTAGCATAAAATTTAGTACTATAAACACTTTTGGGGGTACACTTCAAAAAAGAAAGTCCATGATTTCAGGGAATGTAATAAAATCCTTTAGAGACAGCTGATAATCATTTCTTTGGAAGAATCTAGGACCCAGAACATGACAATGTGTCCAAGGTTCTTTTTACCAGCTTAGCAGTAAACTATAAATATGTTCTGACCAATATCACTCCTATTTTTGCAATTACATTAAAAGGAAAAACACTCTGTACCTTCCTCTGGTTACTTTATTTCCATTTAAGTCCTTCCCTTCATGTAGACTACCACAGGCCAAAAAAAAAAATTATGGATTGAAATCTTTAATGAAATATGTGAAATAGTGGTGAGAGATACAAGATAAAGTAGAGAATACATGAGAAAACTATAAATGATATACGATATGAGTATGTGTATATATCTGCACATGTATACACATATACATACATAGGAGAAAGGGCAAATTTAGAAACACATGTGGCTACTTTCTGACAAATATTACTAGCATGTAAACTCTAGGACCAGGATCACGTTTGTCTTGTTCCCTAATGTATCTTCAGTTCTTAGATGGATGCTTAGAACAGAGTAAACACACTATTTTTTTTTTTTTTTGACCAAATGAATGAATGTCAGAACCCTCCCACAGACAAAGGTGTGTAAATTACCAAAACCAATTTGTCCATGATCTCCAATAAGCATTATCACCTATAACCGTTATATTTCCACCCTGGCATATCTTTTGCTATGTCTTCCACAAGATTATAAAGACAAAAGGATGCTGAAGTGAATGAAAGTCTCCCCCAAATGCTCCAACTACTGCGTGTGAAATGACGACTTTCTGGTATCTGAAGACCCTTTGCACCCCAGAGAAGCGTCATTAATGGGGACAGAAGTAGGGACCCTTCCATCAGCATCAGTGATGGAAACGATGTCCACTCCAGAAAGAAGTCAGGTTTCCTTGTTTTGAAAGTGAAGCAGCCATTCCCTCTGGAACCATGGCCAAGCCTCATGTCTCCTGCCTTACAGGAATCCTGAACATGCAAACAGTAAGTACACCAGAGCTTTAAGACTGTGGCGCGTGTAATGGGGTCAGCCTGGCAGAACAAAATGCTGCAGTAATTTTGCATCCATTTCAGCCTAGAAATGGAGGCTATGAAAGGGAAAGGGTATGCAGGCAAAAGACGTCTGCAGATGTCTCTGTAATGAACTCTCACAAAGCAAAGCTCTCCTCTGTGTCTCCTTCCATTAGCCAGCTGCCTCTCTTCTCTCACTAATGGAGGACCAACCCCACCATTCTCTGGAAGCACAAGGGTTGAGTTGGATGGCTTTTCCTTCTCTACCCAGGTCCTAGACTCTGAGGAGGATGGGTCTGCTTACTTAAGAAGCCCATGTTCTGAAAACCACATCCCACAGCAACTAAATTTTGTGCTACTGAAGAAATATCAGCTTGGTTGTTGGACAGCATCCTAATTCTACCAGTTATGATCTATGTGACCTTCAGTATATTCCTTATCCTCTTTATCCTATAGTTTCCATAGGTGCATCATGGGCACAAAACAGAACATACCCTACAGGCTTACTATACATAGTATATGCAAAGTCCTTGTTCTAGCACTTAGAAAGTGCTCAAAAAACAGTGGCTATTATTATTAATACTATTAGCACTAGTAACAGGAAAATATACATGACATTCTATCAAGGAATAAAACATATTGTGGCTTCCTGCAAAGCAAATCTAATGAAAAGACTCATTATGTTTGTGAGAAGATACTATTTTCAGATGATTTCTTTGTCTGAAGCACAACGTACGAGATTAGAATATAATTTTTTCCAAGTAATACTGGACTAAGCTCTAGACAGGCAGATAACTTTGTTTTTCATGGGAAAAACGTATTTCTCCCTGGCCAATCAAAATGATAGCCAATCTTGCCTGGTCAGTATGGCTCAGTGGTTGAGCATTGACCCATGCACCAAGAGGTCGCAGGTTCAATTCCCAGTCAGGGCACATGCCCAGGTTGTAGGCTCGATCCCCAACAGGGGGCATTCAGGAGGCAGCTGACTGTTGTTTCTCTCTCACCCATGTTTCTATCTCTCTCTCCCTCTCCCTTCCTCTCTCTAAAATCAATAAAAACAGATATATATTTTTTAAAAGATAGCCAATCTCATATGGAATAGTGAGTGTCTCTTTTCATTTTCCTGGCTTTCTGTGAATTCCTCACATTGCTGCCAGAGTAATATTTCTGAAGCCTACCTCTGATTTTATACTTCCCTTCCTAAAATAATCTTCTTTTAGCATTTCTACAAGTTATGACTATCTAAGGGGCAGACACATACCAATAATATGGGCTTGATTGGTTATAAAGGGAAGGAAGAAGGATTAGGGAGAGATAACACCAAATCTCTCTCCCATGGTGAATTGTCAAATGACAATTACCACTAGTGGAAATAAAGAAGTCTGTCACTTTAAGGACCGGTTTAGTTTGAGCAAAGTAAACTTAAGGTAATGGAGGCCCTTCCAGATGATATTCATGGGCAGTTGGAAATCCAGGCTAGGATTCAAGAGTGATGCTAGAATAAAAGATATACCATTGGGAGTCATTTCCCATGAGGTTTGAGTTCAAGTTCTGATCATGTTTGAAAGTGACGAGGGAGCGGCAGCCTGCACCGCTCAGTTTGAGATGGACAGTTTCTTGGTTGTGGGAGCTGTCCTGTGCATGGTAGGATGTTTAGCAGGTTCCCTGTCCTCTATCCACTAGGTGCTAGTAGAGGCTGGTACCTTCCTGCCCCTCTATCCCATTATTTGTGAAACCAAAAATATCTTCAGACATCACCAAATGTCCTTTGGGAGGGGGGCAAAATCACCCTGGTTGAGAACCACTGAGGGGTAGAAGGAACTAGAAAATGTGACCCAAAATGTCAGTGGGAGTCAATAACAGGAAATGAACTCATGAAAGCCAGACTGAAGCACTCAAGAAGAGAATAATCAAGACACAGCTTTTGAATTGGGATCCCCAGACCAGCACAATGAACCTAGCCCGGGAACGTGTGAAAAGTGCCGATTCTCAAGCCCAGAGCCTACTGAATTGAGAACTCTGAGTGTGGAGCCCAGACATCCATGTTTTAACAAGTGCTCCAACGAGTCTGACACATAGTAAAGCTTAAGAACCACGGATGAAGATCATCCAGAGTTGCATGCAAGTTAAGAAAGACGATTTTAGGAAAAGTTCAGCTAATGTGATCACTTGGATATTAAACTGTATCGGGTAAGGGGCCAGTTTTAGTCGTGATACAGGAAACAGGCAAACTGGGATGTGTTCCAAGAGGTGGGCAGTGAGCTTGTGGAGGCCAGCACTGCAGACTGCTTGGCTAAGTTAGTCATGCTGGGAAGAGAGAAAATGGAACTTTAAACCTTTACATTGTCAAGAGACATTTTGATTGGCTCTAGGATACAGGAGACAATCAAGTCCATGGTCAGGGCAAAGAAGTCAATGAAGAGTTAGAGAATGACAAAGACTAGAGGTTAATTATGGAGGAACATTGTTGTTGTTGTTGATTTAATTTTTTTTTTTCTTTATTGATTTTAGAGAGAGAGGAAGGGAGAGGAAGAGAGCAATAGAAACATCGATGAGAGAGAACATCAATTGGTGGCCTCCTGCATGCCCTTCACTGAGGATTTGGCCCATAACCTGGGCATGTGCCCTGACCAGGAATCGAACCGGCGACCTCTTTGTTCATGGGTCTACGCTCAACCACTGAGTCACACCGGCTGGGCTGGAGGAACATTGTTTTGCTGGGCAACTGGCCACTCTGCTTACTTACTTACTCTTGCTCACATGGCTGAGATATTCAAAAAGTCAAACGAAACCCCGACTTCGACTGCCCTGGCAAGTCGGTACACATAGTGAACCATTTTCCTAAGTGTACAGAACACCCTTCTGAATAATATGGGCCACGCAGTGATTCTCAAACCAGGGGTGCTCCCCCCTCCTCCTCAGGGGACATTTGGCAATGTCTGGAGACATCTTTTTCCACAAGTGGAGGGGGCCACTTCTGCCATCTCGTGGGTAGAGGCCAAGCATGCTGCTGAACATCCTACCAGCCACAGGACAGCCTCTCACAGCAACGAGCTGTTTGACAATATGTCACTGGTCTAGAGGTTGGGAGACCCTGGTCTACTAGGAACAACTCATTTTATGACTTGGTTGCGCTGTGTGAGTTTTACGTTACACGGCCTAGTCTCTCCAGGCAGGCAATTTGCATCTCAACTCTAACTTTTGCCTAATATTTTTCATCGTTGCCTTTCTACTAAAAAGAGAGGTTTACCTAGTGTGGCGGTAAATCCTAGGGCAGTTCAGTGCAATGAATTTGCTTTTAACTCTCTCACTGTGTGGTTTGGTCCACATACGATCCATATGCTAACAGATGTGCACGCCACGGCAATTGCTCAGATTTTATTCACCTATGGCCAATGGGATCTTTATTCAGAAACTCAACTCTACAGAGTCTAGAGACCAGCCTGGCTTTTTCCAGGGTACTGCGTTTTAAATTGTTTAAACTCCAAAAACTGAGGCACAGGCAGACACCACGTCTGAAAGTGCTTATTTTGCTTTTCTATATACACACTGTCTGTTCAATAAGTCAACAAAGATGCCAGTTCTTTACATTAATACCACGTCCTACTTTATTCATTCAAAGTTTTAAGAAGCCAGACACTCTGCCAAGAATTACAGAAGGAAGGAACAGACAACGGTCTATTTGTTTGAAAGATCCATTGTCCACAATATTGCTGCCAGCCAGGCTTCAGGGGACGTCCAACAGAATGCAAAATGCATCCTTCTCACTTTCTCCTACCAGTCCACGCCTACGTGCTGGATGACTCATACCTGCAAGGTGACAAGATAAAATAAAAGAAAGAAGGCATGGGGTTGGGAAGAAAAGGAGCTGACAGCTCCAGGAAGAAGCCAGTAGTTCTGCAAAGGGTTACTTTTCAAACATCTTCTCTTGGAACATTTAAGATTAATGGCTATGCGTAGGAAGAAAGAATCTGTTGATATTTTAGTCATTTCTATGTACTCAGCATATTTAAAAAAAAATAAAATGATAAAACACCATAATGAAATGATTACTCAGAAGTAGACTATATTAGGTTTTGAGGCTATTACTTAACATGGATTCTAACTTCTCTTGGATTCTCGCTTTGAAAATTTTGAGTAGACAACTCAGTCATGCACACACTGGACTCCTTCTCCATTATGGGGAATAGGCTGCTGAGGACACTGAGAATAGATTAACTTGTAACTAGTAATTCCCTTCACAAAATGATTCTAATGACTGCCCATTTTTTTTTCCAAAGCTCTCCTTTTTTGTAATGTTCTTTTGAGCCTTCTGATGATACAAGAAATTACACAGTTAAGTTCTAGTATCTTCCCACTTGTTAATGCAACTTTAAGCAGGAAAGGTAGATCTAGAATTCAGGGCTGAGCAATCGGTACCAGTGACCATTTGGGGGAAGGCAAAAGAGGCACAAGCAAAAGACAGGGACTCATGACACTGATGAGGAACAGCAAGGACTCGAGATTGCAACTCAAGATTTTCTTATGGTCTCAGGAAAAGTTATGTAGCAGCCAAATTCTACTGAGGTGTTCAGAGGCTAATTGCTTGCACTCACATCAGTTATTTCTTGCCTCTTTATATACTTGTCTTTTTGCACTGCTCCAGAGTTAATGGTTCTCCTGCTTCTATATCCTTACTCCCTTCTTTCTCCTTCACTCTCAGTTTCCTACATCAACTTTTTTTTTAGATAATTTCCAATTCACAGAGTTATAAACATAGTAAAAAGAGTTCCCAGATACCCCTCACTCATCTTCCCCTTTGTTAACATCTTACGTTACCATAGAACAATGATCAAAACCAGGAAGTTGACCTTAACGCAATGCTATAAACTCAACTATCACCATACCACGTTATAAAAAATACAAAACAAAAAACAAGTATCTAATTCATTCATCCATTTAGCAAATATTTATTAAGTTCCTACTATATGCTATGCACAATTCAAAGCATTGTAAATGGATCAATGAATAAGGAAGGCAAACATGACATTGGTGCCCTCGTTTAATTTACATTCCCGCTGGTAGAAGACAGTTCAGTTCATTCTGAAGACAGCATTTTCAGTGAACATCATTTAGATGATACAGGGTGGATCTAGAGGGCACAGAGGATGATCCTGGTTGAAAGTGGGCCCACACCATTAGTTCACATGAGCTATCCCCTACATGATCTTTGCAAATTTGTATTTGCACTCTTTTAATCCTCTTAAAACTTTCAAAGTATCTTTCTCCTTCTCTGTGATTGTGTCATGAAAATTATTTTCATAATATTTGTTGGTATTTTTTCTGAATTTCTTTTCTAATTTCAACAAAGCTGGGTAAATTAGACTAACAGAACTATATACAAGTCATTGTCTACTACAAGTGCAGTATTCTTTGAATCTACTACCCACAAACATAATGCCAAATGAAAGAAGGGTAGGACATTTTTATACATCTTATTAGCCATGCTGCCTTTCATATCTTTTTTTTTAATTAAAAAACATTTTTTTAATCCTCACCCAAGGATATTTTTACATTTATCATCAGATTGAGTGGGAAGGAGGGAGGGAGAGAGAAGGAGAGAAAGAAACATCGATGTGAGAGATACATTGACTGGTTGCCTCCTGCACAACCCGACCAGGGCTGGGGATGAACCGCAACCGAGGTACGTACCCTTGACTAGAATCAAACCTGAAACTCTTTGGTCCATGGGCTGACGACCCAAACTGGCCAGATCATATCTTATTTTTTACAGAAAACTAGAAACTCACAGAGATTTGGCCTAACATGTTTCTTTGTAGGCACTGGGAATGTAAGCCAATGCTATTTTCAAGGTCAAGTTAACTCTTGTATAACCAGTTGATACTTACAAACACATCTAATAATCTTTTATGATTATTATTGTTGAAAATATTACAGATGTCTCCCCTTTTATCCCCCATTGACCCCCTCCTGCCCACTCCCATCCCCCTCCTGCTTTCCCCAAACTAATGTCTGTGTCCATTGGCTGTACATATATGCATATACATTCTTTGGTTTATCTCTTCCCACCCCTTCCACCCCCCATCCCTCTGAGGTTTGTCAGTCTGTTCCCTACTTCCATGTCTATGGATCTATTTTGATCATCAGCTTATTTGTTCATTATATTCCATAAATAAGTGAGATCATGTGGAACTTGTCTTTCTCTGACTGGCTTATTTTGCTCAGCATAATTAAATCACTCCCTAGAAGAAAATGAGGCTAGATGGTTTAATATTAAAAACACTGGGTATAATTGCTGAAATGGTCACCTGAAAAATATGTAGTGTGGAAAGGAAAGCAAGGAATTGCCAAATCCCTACAAGTTTGGGGAAAATCTACTGAAATGACCATTTCTTTCATGCTTGGCATTGAAAGGAGGGCTCTGCCAATAATCTGAACCTGGCTCACTCTTTGCCAAGTCTCAAAACTTTCTGCTTCTGCTAAAACATTACTCCTCTAGGCTTCTGGAGAAAAGTACCCTCAAACCTTTGCATATAGAACAAAATTCAAGAAGGAAATAGCTCAGAAAGAGACATAATTATCTAGTTATTGTAAGTCTGGTTAATGAATCACTGTCTCTGGATAAACAGATAGGCTAATTTTCTGAAGCTACAAACCTCATGGCAACCCCACACCAGTTTAAATGTGCCGATGGACAGACACTCAACAAAGCTCAGGGGAAGCCACCAGCCATTCCATGCTCTTGTTTATAAACAACAAAAAGAGACTGGAAGATAAGCAGCCAACACAGAACAGTCCATTTAAACCTATGTGATATTCACTGCTGAGCATTATGTAAAAAGTAAATGTCTTTGGACATTCAAACAATATACTCTACCAGAAGAGAAATTGTCATGTCATCCTCCTAGCCAGTAGCTTATTTTCAAGAGTGATTACAGGGGCAGTAAGTGCCAATCTCAAAAATTCAAGAGATTTGGAGTTTTAATTTACCCTAATAATGATGCCTCTACATTAGTTCTCTTCAAGTCTTCTCCCTGTTCTCTCACAGCAGGGTAAACAATATAATTCTCCCATTTCTCCTCTTGTCCTACACCACAAAGTACCTCTCCTTACCCAGAGTAGAAAATAAAAGGGTTGTTTCCCCCTCTGAGTGATTTTAGAGTATGTGTGCATTATTATACAGCATTAAGCTGGAAACAGAGATTCATTTTATGGAAAAACTTATCCATTTTGGTGCAATTCAAAAACATTTGCTGCACTGCAATGTGTTTATCATGGATGTGGACAGCTTAAGATTGCTATTTATTAGTTTTTATTTCAAGTTTTATGTTTCAGACAGACCTCCTTAACATTTAGAACTATCAGCACAACCATGCCCTTCATAGCTGTTATATAATCTTTTAGTTTGATGTCCTACATACCAGGTTAATATATGGTTTTCTATTGAGTGCTTTACTCTATCTGTCAGGTAGCGAAGTCTGAGACCAGTACAGATGAATATATTCTTGAGGTTCCCAAAATATTTACTGATGATGAATGCGTAACAGATTGTTGTCATTCAAGGCAAAAGAGAATTGGTCTGTCTATAATTCCATGACATTTCACACAAAGCACTGTTCTTGAAAATGGTTTGGAAAAAAGAATGATTAGGGTTTTATAAAGATTAACTTTGAAATATAGGGCGACCTGAAACTGCCACCTAACCCAAGGGCATTCACTTTTTATAAGGTCATAGGGACACCCTGTCCTACACATTACTGCGCACACACACACACACACACTCACAATGCAATGACATGTAACTACTATCATTTCCATATATACAAATTCAACTACCTAACGCAGTTCCCAAGATAGCCTTCAACACTATGAAAATTATTGCATTGTGTATGATATAGGGAGAAGATGTCATCAATATTTCATGATTTCCTCTGGCGCGCTCATATTGGTCCTGACCAAAATAAAATATACTTGGCTCTGGATGAGACTTAATCTTTTTGGTTCCAATTGACAATCCAAGTCAAATAAAATATCAAGTCTAGTCTTTTTTTAAATTTTTTTTCCTTTATTGATTTTTAGAGAGAGAAAGGGAGAGGGAGAGAGAGATAGAAACATCGATGAGAGAGAACAGTGATTGGTCGCCTTCTGCATGTCCTCCACTGGGGATTGGGCCCGCAACCTGGGCATGTGCCTTGACCAGGA
Source organism: Tadarida brasiliensis (assembly GCA_030848825.1). Taxonomy (NCBI): domain Eukaryota; kingdom Metazoa; phylum Chordata; class Mammalia; order Chiroptera; family Molossidae; genus Tadarida; species Tadarida brasiliensis. Next base: position 224,560,513 of record CM061257.1, on the reverse strand, counting down.
ATTGAACCAAGGACCTCTTGATGCATGGGTTGAAGTTCAACCACTGAGCCACACCGGCTGGGCTCAAGTCTAGTCTTATAAAACATGTTTCAGTTCCTACCCCTGTCTTTCCTATCTCAGTAAACACCATCATAGTCTTCTCAGTCTCCCTCCCCTACCTTCCTATCCATGAGCCGTGGTAGCACTATCCTAGAAACACACTTCCAACACATCCACTCTTCTCCAATCTCCGACTAAAAGTCTTCAGAGTAATTTTCCCTCTTCGTATCTGTCCCCCTCTCCCACAATCCATTTTCCATAAAGCAACTAGAGTAACCTTTCAAAATATAAATCAGTTTATGCCATTCTCAATGTTTTCTCTTGGTTTTAGAAATGACATCTCAGTGGCTTACCAGAGACTTTGAGTTTGGCCATCTGCCTCACCTTCATTTCTCCCCTTTCACCTCACTGTGATCCAACCACTAGCCCCTTACTCTCTACGGAGCACTCATCCCCCTCAAAGGCCATACACTCATCACATGGTTGACCACTTCTCAGCCTTCATGTCTCCACTTCAATGGTCCCTAGAAGACCCCACTATACATTCTTCCTCAAAGCCAGTGATTACCTATCACGTCATCCTGTTAATTTCCATTGTAGTGCCAGTGAGAGCCCATAATTATTTTTTCTGCATATCTGAGTACTTATATATTGTCAGACTCTATCATAAGAATTTACGTTCCGTGATGTCAGGGACATGGTTAGCCATTCATCTCTGTATCCCCAATGACTAGCAACGTGCTTGTCCCCATAAGACTCTCAAAAAAACTGTGGTAAATGAAAAAAAAAACATGAGTTGCAAGGATAAATGAATTCTCTCTCTGGCTTGTTGGCACTGGGAATCACCTTCACACGGGCTTTAAGAAGTAGGTGTACTCTGTTCTCTGATCACTGAGGCCCTTAGTACCCTCATCAGTGAAACAAGAAAGTTGTATTAAATAATCTTTCTAGTCCTTGAGCTGAGGAGACCTGTTGACTCCTGTTAACTCAAATCAGCAGAATAATATAAGCTATTAATATCAGAGTCAGTCATGGAATGCAAAGCTCACAATTATCCTTTTTTTTTTTTTTTATTCATAGCTGCATACTTTTATTTCACTTCCTATACCTGCATAAAGAAACAATCAATATATGTACGCATCCCTATCTATCTATCTATCTATCTAAACTATATATTTCTATCTTTATCTACCTGTTCATCTATACTTTTTATCACAAGTTAGATAATTAAGTCTTTTTGACTTGAGAATAGATATAAAAATACAGTACATTAACTAATTTTATTCACTGATAAGAACATATTCCTATATACCTTATCTTGGGGCCCCTGGTTATTGTGAACAAAGAGATTCTATTTGGTGAATTTTATAAACCTTTCAACTGTCTTTAGTAAAAGAATGCTCTTTAAGATAAATTGCTACATATGCACAATTATTGTAAATTTCACGAAATCTCCAAATTTAATGGCAATTTTACAAAGATAGCAAATATTCTAACATTTCTTTGTTTTAATTATAAAATGTATTCAGAGACATGGAAGGTAAATCAATCATGTGGCAAGATCAAACAAAAATGCACTGCTTTTTTGGTTGTGGTTAATCCTTATCCAAGGATAATTTTTTCCATTGCTTTTTAGAGAAAGTCGAAGGAAGGAAGGGAGAGGGAAGGAGAGAGAAAGAGAAAAAAACATCGATGTGAGAGAGACACACTAATTGGTTGCCTCCCACACATGCCCTGACTGGGGCCAGGGATCAAACCTGCAACTCAGGTATGTCTCCTTGACTAGGAAATAAACCTGTGGCCTTTGGTGCACAGGCCCATGTTCTAACCACTGAGACACACCAGCTAGCGCAAAAATATACTACTTTTTTTCTTTATTGATTTAGAGAGAGAAGAAGGGAGAGAGAGAGAGAAACATCATGAGAGAGAACATCAATTGGCCGCCTCCTGCGTGCCCCCCACTGGGGATCGGGCCCACAACCTGGGCATGTGTCCTAACTGGGAATCAAACCGGTGACCTCTTGGTGCATGGGTCAATGCTGAACCACTGAGCCACACCGGCCGGGCAAAAATATACTACTTTTTAAAATTAGTCATTTTTTTTCCTTTTTTGCTCATGTTTTTAAATATATTTTACTTTTTTTCTTATGTACTTAACTTTTTCTTTCTTAGAAATGTAAATGTAAAACCTCTATCTGGTATCTTCCTATAGGAAACAAAAAAAAAAAAGAGAGAGAGAGGGAAAACACACTTGTACAATCTGGGCCTTGGTCTAGCAGTTCTTCTGGCTTATTCTCTTTCATTCCATTAAAGGAAAGAAATATTCCCAAGATAATATCTACACTCACCAAACAGGTTCCAACTCTTGAGATAGGTTTCAGTCCAATCTGTCTCTCTTCCCTTCACTAGTTGCAATTGTCCATGGCCACTGGGTTGGAAGATTATGAACTATGACATCATTTCATTCTCTGGAAGTAACAGACCTGAAATTTGCTAGCCTCGAGGCCACAGGAAGAAAGGTCTATGGTGCCATGCTGAAAGGGAAGAAAGGAGACTGCAGATCAGAAAACAGAGAGGCTAATTCAGAATGGTTAAAACTATGGAGAGAGCAGTCTGTTTCCAAATATTCATACAGCACATACTATGTATATAGTGATGATAAAGATAGAACCGAACCTTGTCTTCAAGGAGCTTGAAACCCAGTAGGCTAGAAAGAGAAAAGGCAAGAAAAAAATTATAATAAGTAATAATAATAATAATAATAGTAATAATAAAAGAAGGAGAAGAGGAAGAAGAAAAAGCTGCATCTTCTTAGAGGTTGAGAAGCTTGAAAGAAAAGACTTCAAAGTTTACCAAAGCAGCAATCCTCATGAGATAAGTGGGTTGGAATTTCATTATGGAGCAGGAAGTGAAGAAATGAACATACACCCTCATCCTCCCCATTTTGAACTTGCCCCCTGATTTTTGATATTTTCTCTGGTCCAGTTATAATTGGAAACTAATGTCCCTCCATTGTTTCTCTGATGCAGTCTTTTCTGTCGACTCTTTAAGTAGTTTTAGCTCTTTGGCAATCTTTTCTTTCTCTCCATACTGAAGAGAAGGCTGTGTTTGCCCAGCTCTGCTTGAGACAGGGTAAGAATTTGGGGGTAGAGAGGCTTGGAGAGGTACTTGGGAAAGAGGATAGAAACCAAAGAAGCCCATTTTGAAACAACTTTATCAATTGTGTGGAATTCAGGAACCAGGAGAATGAATGAACAATCACTCTACAACTTCAAGAAAATGTATCAATGTGTATTGGGAGACTTTTCTGAAGTATGAATAGATGGTCCTTCTCATACCAGTGATGCATATTGCTTTAAAGAACTTCCTTTAACACAGATATCACATAAAACAATAAAACATACAAGAGTTCATGTAAAACATCCTAGTCTCTTGTTTAGAAATCTTTCTACAAGATATTTTCAGGGATAGGTAGACAACCCATCTGTGACTAAAGTTCTTTCTTTGGCTGGAGATGGTTTGTACAGATAATACCTGTACACAAGACTTAAAATGGTGTTCATAAATGAGGAAGATGCTACTGATCTAACTGTGGATTCTTTTTTGTTGTAGTAGCATATCTGTACCATGATCAAGTCACTCATTTCATCCAGTTTTCTTTATAATTAACAGGTCATTTCTGAGAAGGCTGCCTAGGATTAAATAAAAGGATCCTATGGCCACAGGCAAAAACATATTCCTTAAACAAGAATTAAACCACTATTTTAGTTTCAATACAGTCTGGCTAAATGAGAAACAGGGCCTAGCCATGAAATGCCATGAAAACTGTTGAAGTGTTCCATGCAATGAATACATGCTGGCAAATAAATTTTTAATGAAAGGATACCTCATTTCCCTAAAACATGGCTTTGAAATGCTGGATGGATCAATTGCTAAAGGCTTACCCAAGAAAAAAATAAAATCCTATCATATGATTAAAGATTTTACAACCCCTCCCTCCAATTTAGGATATGATAACTAGGGGGAAGGTGAATTTCCTTTAAGGGATACATAGGAAAGTGATGATAAGTAAAATGTTCTGAATTCCATGCCAGAAGGTAGATGGGAAAAATAACCTCCTAATGAGAAGTCTTAATGAGAAGTCGATTACCCCAACACTGGTGTTAACTAATGAGATAGTTCAGACACTAATAGAAAGGGCTGCCTAGTTTTCCTATTGTATTTTCCATAAATGGAAAACTGCACCTTCTTAGAGGTCAAGAAGTTTGAAAGAAAAGACTTCAAAGTTTGCTAAAGCAGCAGTCCTCATTAGATAAGTGGGTTGGAAGTTCATTATGGAGTAGGGAGGATGCTCATGAGTCTTGCCTGTTTTTCCCCTGTATGTTCACTCAGTGCATCTTATTATACTCATAATCTCATCCATCCATCCATCCATCCATCCATCCATCCATCCATCCATCCATCCATCCATCCATGTATGCTCACAGTCTATAAATTGTATTGCCCACTCATGCCAGGTAGTATGCTTAGAGGCTAGAGAAATTAGTAGATAAATTCTGCTGCCATGGAACTTCCTAGAATGGAGAAAACATTAGAGCACACATTATCCATCACAACTCAATATGTGCTATGGCATAAAAGAAAAAAAGAACCTGTTCTTGTGTGAGGTCCTGGAAGACTTCCCTAGTTAAAAGACATTTCAGCTGAGCATTTGTGGAAAGAGTGGGAATTGATTAGGTGTAAGATATGCATTGTGTACATACATTCATATGTGTGCATGTGTGTACAGGGGGCATCAGTGTGTGTTCATAGTGTGTACACAAGAATCTATATGTGTGCATGTGTACAAGATGGTGCACATGCATGTAATCACATTTGTGCATGCATATTTGCATGTGTGTACTGGTATGTGCATGTATTTGTTGACAGATGTATATGTATGTTGAATGGAGCATTCTGAGCCTGAGCTTGAGGAAGAATGAACCTCAGAATGAGGCTAAAGACCTAGATGGAGCCAGGTCATGGTGCTTTGCCAGTCATGTTAAGGATATAAGTCTTTTTCCCCCGAAGTCAATGTAATTGTTGAAATGACTTAGGAAGTGAAAGGACAGAAATGAGATTTATGTTTCAAGAAAGGTCACTGTAGCTGTACGACCATATTGATCCATCACAAATGGATCTCTGGCCCCAACATCCCTCCTGAACTCCAAACCAAAATTTACAATTGTCTGCTGGACATCATCCACCAGGCACTTCAAACTCAAAGCAGTAAAAAAAAAACTTGTCGTCTTTAGAGAACATGTTGTTCCCCTCTCTAATCCACCCTGGGGAATGGCACCATCCTCAAGCCATTATTCAAACCAGGAACCTTGGCATCAATGCCCTTCTTTTCATTCCCTTCAGCCATCAGTTGAAAAGGTGATCACCAAACACTGCATCCAGTCTCTTGGATGCCCAATGCACCCTCCAGCCAGGCTGCACAATTGCCACTCTCCTTCTCAAGAGCTCCCGAGCAGTCCCCACTTCTCTCTGAAGCACAGCCTAGTGAGAACAGGGGCTTGGGATTTGGCCTGGCTTGGGCTATGGTCTCAAACCACCTACCATATGAATCGACGAACAAGTTACCTGCATCTGCTAATTTTCAGGTCCATTCATTATACAATGCAGGTAGTTACCTCTCATATGTGATGCAATAACATATTAAAAACAACTAGCACAGGGCCTGGCTCATCATAAATGCTCCCCAGTTTCTTACAATCTGGCCTTAATCCACCTTTTCCTCATCCACTGCTATTCTTTTCATCTACCCTATAACCAACTCATGCAAAGTAACTCCCTCTTCCTCAAACATACCATGTAATTTCCCATAATATTCCCACGTCCTAGAATGTCCTTTCCTAATCTGCCCGACCAAATCCTGCTCATGCTTGAAGAGCTTTACGTAAAGTTTGACCTCTGAGGAAAGACTTTCACGACCACCATCCATTCCGCACAAAAATTACTTACACCTTCTCTGAGTTCCCACAACACTTTGCAAACATGTCTCTGGAACTCTTGTATGGCCCCCTGGATTGTTGGATCACTGAAGACTCAGACTATCTTTCCTCATTGCCTTCCATATGGGAGGTACTCAGTAAACATTTGCTGGGGAAAATTTGACAAGTCTATATTGCAAGACACATTTTATGTGAAGAACATGGCAGAGTGAAGACAGTCAGGAGAGCAGGAGGTTGGACCTTAGGAACTGTTAACATCCTCTTGCTCGCTATTATCTTTTCCCCCTACACTTGTCTCTTAAAAATGTAAGTGTCACAGGACAAGATATCAAGAAAAAAACTAAATTACACTAGCATTTTCTTTATCCTCTCCAACCTCAGGAAGAGTGCTTGGTATTGGGTTTCCAAATGCTCAGTGGGGAGGGATTACGCTCAATGACCCCAGTGAGGGAGAGATGCAGAGGAAAGGACTTTGAGTGAGAAACATAAGGATATGCACCAGGAAAAGGAAATAGAGGGGGTGCATTATTGTTCCTAAGGTTGTCATAATGAACTGGATGGCTTAAAACAACAGAAGTTTATGTTTTGGCAGGTCTAGAGACCAGAATTCTGAAATCAAGGCATCAGCAAGGTTGCATTCTCTTCAAAAGACCTGCAGCAGAACCCGTTCCATGCCTCCCTCCTAGCTGCTGGTGTTGCTGAAAACCCTTGGTGTTTCTTGACTCCTAGAGGTATCACTATAATTTCTGCCTCAGTTGTCACCCTGTGTGTGCTGTGTCCTCCTGTGCCTCTCCTCTCTGTGTGTCTGTCTCTGTCTCTTCTCCTCTTCTTATAAAGACAGCATCCATGTTGGATTAGGGACGACTTTACTCCAGTATGACCCCATCTTAACTTACATCTTTTTGTTTGTTTGTTTGTTTGTTTTGTTAATCCTCACCCAAGGATATTTTTTCCGATGATTTTTCTTAGAGAGAGAGGGGAAGGGAGGGAGGAGGAGAGAGAAAGACGGAGAGATACATCAATGTGAGAGAGACCCATCAACTGGTTGCCTCCTGCACATGCTGGTTCACAGGCCCACACTCTAACCACTGGGCAACACCGGCCAGGGCACAGCTTTTTTTATTTTAATGTATCTTTATCGTTGAAAGTATTACAGATGTCGCCCCAGTTTCCCCCCACTGATTCCCTCCACCCTGCTCCTGTCCCCCCAGCCCCCACCCCAGGCTTTCACCACACTACTGTCTGTATCCGTGGGTTATCTTACTCACATATACTAAAACCTTATTACTAAGTAAGGTCACATTCATATGCATTAGGGGTTAATACTTCAACATATCTTTTCAGGGGGCTCCTTCAACCCACAACAGGGATCAAGGTGGCAGAGACCAGTGCCCCGCTTCCATGCAGCACCCAGGAGAGAGGAGATGTTTACCGAAGTTGGCTGGTGGTCAGTGGGAAAACTACTGACCATATACCACTGAACACATCTGGAACAACAGTGCTTGAGACAGACAGCACAGCCAAAAGCAGCCAGAGCCAAAAGAACAACAATAACAATAACTCTACCACCAACTAAGAACTATTCTCATCCCCAAGCTTTTCTGTTCTCACTAGCTGGAGAATCGGGCGTGACCCCACTATAAGAAAACCAAATCTTTGAATTTCCCGCCAGTTCAAAAGAAATGATATAAGGTTTGACTAGAGAAATAAAGAAAAATATTAATTCTAACATATAAATGGTGTGGCTAAGCTTCAGACTCATTCCAGTTACCATAGTGCGGCACCCACTATAAGGAGTGAGGACACTGAAAACACTACCCCTGACTTTCTCCTAGACTTTGTTGGATGGCTACTCACTGGCCTGTTGGTCATATGTCAAGAGTAAGGTAGAGGAGACAGCCATTTCTTCCAGCATATGGGTTTTAGAGTATTGGATCTGCTGTCTTCTACCTGAGTATTAAGTCTGCTCTGTACCTACTTGCGTATCTGCCCTGAGGAAACAAATGTAAAAGACCAGGTAGATAATTAACTGTGAACTGCTGAGGATGCTTTAACAGTCATGCTGCTGTTTCAACATGCACATGAATCCACCAGATCCAACTGTTTCTCTGCAGTTTTGGACCAAACACAACGGGCCCTGGGATCAGCAAACAACCTGTAGGTAATGAATCCAGATACTGGACATATGACCAGATTTAATACAGTGACCTTGGACTATACCAAAGGTGATGGGTTTCTGGTCCTCATTTTGGGCTGTTGAGTTCTGTGACAGGATATTTCATGCCTTGTGCCATCTAAATAACAACACTGTCATCAGACTCAGGGGAGACCTATGCTTTCTGGTAACCTAGACTGAATGCAAGCCACAGATTAGCAGCTTTGCAGACCAAGAAACAGTCCCTTCACAAGTCAATAGAAGTTTGCTCAGAAATGGGAGGTCCCTGGCCTCGCGAGTGCGGCTCAGTGGTTGAACGTGGACCCACGCACCAAGAGGTTGCTGATTCAATTCCCAGTCAGGGCACATGCCCAAGTTGTGGGCCAAATCCCCAATGGGGGTCTGCAGGAGGCGGCCAATCGATGTTCCCTGTCATTGATGTTTCTCTCTCTCTCTCTCCTTCTCCCTTCCTCTCTCTCTGAAATTAAGAAAGAAAGAAAGAAAGAAAGAAAGAAAGAAAGAAAGAAAGAAAGAAAGAAAGAAAGAAAGAAAGAAAGAAAGAAAGAAATAGGAGGTTCCTGTTACATTCTCAGTAGAAAGCTGGTCTTTATTAACTATGTATTTCTAAGGTCCAAGATCTAAACACGGAAATCAGAAATCAAAGCAACACCATAGTATCAATCACAGTTTCTTCGGTCATTAAATAAAAGGCAAAAGAAAATGCAGAACACTGGATCCTATTCTCCAGTAGCCTGAAAGAGTGACTAAAGACTACAAATGCGGAGATTTGCAAACTTCTTCATGATCCATAGCATGCTTACATTAGTATTAAGCAGAAATTGAGTGGAAGAGAGGGATGAGGAGGGGATTTCAAAATAACTCCTCTTACTGTCTCAACATCAACCTTCAATTCTGAGAACACCTGCCCCAGAGGTGAGTGCGCTTAGGTTTCTTTGTGTTCCTCTCATTCTTTCATATACACACAGACTGTCAGCTGCAGTCACTAAGAGTCAGAGGTCTGTGTCAATAAAAAGGCTCTCCTTTATTGTGGTTGACAGACAGAGAACATTCTGTGAGCATAGGAACACAAAGCCAAATTAAACTACATGTGGGAATGAGAGTGCCACGGAACGTCCCCTTCGAGGGCACGGCCATTGGTGCCCCCCCCCCAGAGCATAACCGTTCTCATGCTTGCACACATTCCATCTGCAGAAGATTCTTCTTCTTCTTCTGTTTGGGCTATTCCCTCCCACAAAGCTGTTTCTCAGGCTTCCCCCAGCAGCCAAGACCAAAAAGATCATTAGTACAAAAATAGCAGTGATAGCTAAGCTTCGGCTGGTTGGAAGGAAGTAGAGAGAACTTGGCACAGATATGGGGTGACATCAAAGATAAACATCCATAGTTTTCCAGTAAAAAAGAACCCATATGCAATATTTTGATGTCATATATGCTACTTTTTTTTCTAAATTCACCCTAGAAGTTCTACATGATCTGATAGTTTTTTGTTTGTTTGTTTTTAAGTCTTACTTTCTCATGCCTCACAAGACCTGGATTTTGAACCAAATCAAACATTAACAAGTTTTCATATAAATTTGGAATGTTCTATATTTTTTAAATAAATCTGGTATTCTCTCCATCTAAGAAAACTTCAAAAATGAACGGTAGCTTCTCATACATTTTAAAAATAGACTCTCATATTAACCTGACTTTAACACACATTTTAGCTTGCCTGGGATAATTTATACCTGTTGACATGGTAGAATTATTCCTAGTACTGCCTTTGACTTTCAAAAGTATTCTGGTATAAATTACATAGTTGGCTACATATAAGACACAATTTTTGGACACTCCTCTGCCTATGTTTTTCCTCAGAACTCTCCCACATTCTCTCCTGCCTTTCCCTCTGTTTAGTGAGAGAACTGGGGTCCAGGATGGAGTCTAACAAAGAAATCCCATCGTTACTTGAAACTATCTCAGACTAAATAGAAAACTCTGTTTAGACATTTGCAAAGGACATGCAAGGCACCTAAAAATCCACTCATGAACTTTCCTGTGGCACATGCTACTTTGTGATGGCCTATTCTATATCTGTTCGTCTCTGCCCACTAACTAAAGTTTGGTTTTGCTTGAGAATTAGGTGACACCGTGCTCAGGAAGATGGGCTCAGCCCCAGGAGATGCAGCATGACTGGGCTACATTAATCATGGAAACCCGGTTCCCCTTTACTGGTGACTGATTTAGGGGTGACCCTGTGCCCAATTTTGACTAATGAGATATAAAGGAACCTCCTCTGTGAGTTGGGGTGAAGTGGGAGGCTTCTGGAAATGTTTTCCTCCCTTTATAAAATGAGATTCACGAGAGAAATCTATGTTCCCTTCTAGCCTTTGAAAGTCCAGTTGTGACGACACTCGGAGCTGCAACAGTCGTCCCGTCGACAAGTTTGGAAACCCCATTACCTGCTGCCAAGAGCACTGGGTCGTGCCTCCCGTTCCAGGCCCCACTGTGGCTTCCAGGAGTCTCAGTGGAGAGCATTTCTCGGAACTCTTAAACTCAACGGCTCTGTGAGCAGAAGTATCCGACACCCTCAACTCGAGTTCAATGAAAGCGACTTAAATTAGAGAAAGAATCGAAATTAGCCAGACTCAGCAACATTACAAGACAAGTGTGGTGGGTGAGAATGTGTGGGAAGGCAGGAGCGCACCCCGAGCCGGGGTGATATCATGAGCGCCTTCCCTGAGAAACCACCCAACGAGCAAAAAGAGAAATAATCACCTTACTGCCAAGAGATGAAGCATACATCTACTAATTAGAGAAGAAAATGCAACGAGGCTGCAAACATAAAGGAACTGCAAAGTAAACCACTTTTAAGAGCACATGTAACAATGCGTGTACTTTTTCGGGGGCCTGGCTAAGAGTTTAAGATAGAGAGATACGTGTTCATTAGACGAGTCAGCTTAATTGAGATCGTTCTGGTCAATCTGAGATTAGCTAGGACGGGGTGCATCCAGGCAGGATGGCTAGGATGACTTCATTCAATAACAAAGCATTTTAACTCCAGATAAAGTGAGCACTCTGGGCTGCCCTCTTCCCAGTTGACTTTGCAAGGGCTCATTATTCCAGTTTGCTCTGCCGTGTGAGGTGAGATACCAGCCCGGAAGTGTTCCCCAAAGGTATGAGGCATCCACAGGCACTTTGCAGAGCAATCCCTTTCTGAGAGGCAGCTGTGGGAGAGTAGTATAACCCAAACAACCTGCTGAGCACTCATTACGAACATGTGTGTCTCCTTTATTTGATCTTCAGGGCAGGCTGTGCAGCCCACTGTGGGGATTTGGTATAGCACTCCTGACCTGTTGCAGACTGAGAATCTCACATATTAGCACCATGGTACCTGCTGCATTGAGTAGCAGGGGACACTACGTGTACATGGAAACATATATACAATCTTCACCTTCTAAAGTGACAAGGGATATATTGAAATGATTGATAAGGGAGTTATTCATCCCTGGATCATCCACTGAATGTAACATAGGTAACGAGAGGAAGGACAGATGGACCAGCGCCACAGGTTCACACACCTCAGCCGCAAATCACTCACTCGAAGTGATGTTTTGCCCTCTTCCTTGTGGACTCATCTATCCAGCCGACAGAGTCAGAAATCCTTACCTAGAGCTCCAAGGAAATGCATTCCCTAATTTTCACCCGATGAGGCTTCCAAGGCACTAGGTTAGCAAGCTCACCCTTGGGCACCAGGCAGAAAATGACTAGCATGCACCCTCTTACCAAGCCGCACGCAGCCAGGGCTTTACCAGATATTGGCATCGGCAAAGCTCTTAGGGTTGCAGAAGGTTAGCCCTTGGCAGAAATGCAATGCATGAATAAACTTGCTTCTGACGCTTTTTCTCGTCCCGTTTCCTCTGCTTCCCAACCTGAGGCTATGCTCCATTCCTGCAAGACCTTGACTTCAGCTTAGCCCACCTCACGTGCCAACTGATTATGATTTCAGGGGCCAACCAGGAGGATTTGAGGGTTAGAAGAAAAGTCTAGACACCTAGAAACATCTAAAGAGCTAAGGAATGAGTCTATATTGAAGATATTCCAGGCACCGTGGCAAAAGGTAGAAACGGTCGTTTTGGCCAGGAGAGCTACCTTGGCTGAACACTTTAAAGCCTACCATAAAGCTGTGCTTCTCATCACTCTGTACTCAAAATTAGCTCAAAAGCTGAATTCCTCAGAAGCACACTGAATTGGTCAGAACTGGATTTGTCTGTGGCAAACAGGGTCAACACGAGAGATCAAGACTTGCTTGGGGAAGATATGGACATGCCAGGAACAAGAAGCCACACAGAATGCTTGCGCGACAGGCCCAAGCAGGAAAGGAGCATCCAGATCCGCCAGAGGGGAGAATGCGGGCCGTGCAGTGGATGCCTGCCATCAGGGGTCCCGGGGGCAGAAGGGATCCAGGCATGCATTCAGAGAGAAGACTGGTGAGGACCAGCATGGGCAAGATGGACGGCACGGTGCTACTATCTTTTTTTCCCCAAATATTACCTATCTTTTTTGGTTTTGTTTTGTTTTTTCACATATTATCTCCGTCTTTACAGGAGCTATTCCATAATAATGCAGGTAAGGAAGCCTGGCTCAGAGAAGTTAAGTATCTGCAGTCACATGGTTATCAGAGGAAGGACTCAAGTGAGAGGCTACAAGAATGATCATCCCCCGTACGCTAATGGAAGGAAACTTATAATTGCTCTTTCCTGCCAGCACTCTGAAGGAAGGGGTGGGGGACAGAGAGAGAGAGAAACTTAAGAGAAGAGACAGAAAATCAATCAACCGATTGGGAATACTGCAACTGGAACAGTTGTTGAGAAATTTTGAAAAATGTCTGGAATTCAGAAACCAGAAAATCCAGGAAAGGATGTATACCCTTTGCTCATCCAGATGCCTATGAATTCTTACAACAAAAAGTTCCTATGTAGGTTTCCACTGTTCATTCCCACATTCTAAAACATTAAGTAAGAAATAAGGAAATATTTTTCCCAGGACATTAGGGAGAAAGTACTACAATAGCACCCCACTAAAAGCAAAGACTACTTTGTGAAATTCAGAAGTCAGACTAAAAATAATGAAAGCAAAAAAAAAAACAAAAAACAAAAAAAACTGCTTTATTTTTCCATGGAACTGTATAGATAATTGGGGCAAAAAACTACATTGAGACTATCAGTACCAAGACGGTTATTTTTCCTCAAATCTGACCAGTATCTTCTAGACAGTGTAGGTAATCTCTCTCCATCCTAATGCATATCACTCACTGTTTTTTCTTCAATGCTGAGAACATTGCCTAGTACCAGGGGGATATGCAGTAAACAACCGTAGCAGGCATGGATGGATGAATGAATGAATGAATGAATGAAGGCATAAATGCATGCCCCTATGCATAAATGAATGAGGCTCCTTGATAACTTACCAGCCTGTCTTGTAGGCGTTACAAATGTTTAGCACCAAAAAAGTTTAGCTCATTGCTAACGACACATTTGGATTTATAAGAACAAAGAAGCACGGCTAACTTACACCTCAGTCTATAACTATATTTTACAGAACGGGAAGGAAAGAAATAAATTGTAGATTCAAGTGCTAAGTAAGAATAATAATTTATAATGGCCTGTGGTGGCAGCTGGTTAAATTGGTAAAAGCTGACTGCAGCTACCCGGGCCCCTACCGCCACCAGCAGAGGGAAATTAAACAGGAGGAAGGGGCTGTCTCACAGAGGCACACAGCAGAGGATGGCCACATTAGCATGAAGTGTGGCAGCCAGAAATTATGACTGTTCTTAATCTCTGAGTGCTCAGGACTTTGGTTACAGTCAACGCAATGACCTGTCCACTATGATTCATTGGTATTGTTTTCCCATTACACACACACACACACACACACACACACACACACACACCACACACACACACCACAACCATGTCTTTGAAGCCAAAATGTATGGATCAGAATTAAATGAAGACCCTCATTTTTAAGTGTCTCTATGTCTACAATTCTCTCTCTTGCCTTTAACTCTAGTCCAGTACATTTCCCCTCGTTATTTGATCAGCAGAGGGCATTCGGTGTGGCTTGCTGGGAGTCCCAGAGAAAGCTGATCATCAAGGTGTGCATTTCTATAGCTTTCTAAGAGGTATTAATGACCATTAAGAAACAATCTCAGAATTCTCTTTAAACCTTAACAAGCACATATCCCATTGAGGGTGGTGAACACATATATACAGGATGTGGCAAAAGCAGGTTTACAGTTGTTTGTAGGGAAAATAACATAATAATTAATCAATAATAATACAAGACTAAACTCTGTGTTTCACGTACTCACAACTGTAAACCTATTCTTGCACCACTCTGTACTGGAATGATTGTTTTGTCCAAAGATGCCAACCCTGTAGAACTGCATCAGTGAATTGGCCACAGTCAGACTTGTGTTAGATATGAAAAGAGAATAAAATATTGCAGAATTGAGGGATTTTGTGAAGAAGGGATACATATTTCACTGTTGCAATCCCATCTACTTTCTGAAATCCACGTATCCTTACAAAGGATTTTTAATGTGTACACACACACATACACACACCATCATTCTGCATCTTTCTGTTTAATAAAAATGGATGCTTAAGCATTGGATCCTGTGCCTTTGCAGTGACTAGCACTAAGAATAAAGCAAGCTCAAACAGAAACACAGCTGAAAGCAAATCCAAGAACTCAGGCATAAGGAGAGCTTTGGTAGGCAATTTAGGGCTTAGCCGGACCCCACTGCTCAGGACACTGGCTTGTCATCGCATACCTCAGCTCTGCCCACTTCCTACCATTCCCCTCTGGTAGGGAGAGACCAGGACGCTCCAAGCCTGGGCTGCTTATCTATTTTCCCTGCCGCTTACCCGCTGCCTGACCTCATTCAGCTCTCTTCTCTCTCTCAGCCCCGACCAACAGACAAGAAGAGAACAGAGCTAGGCTTGGGGGGCTCCTCATAGTTGTATATTTGGGTTGAGTTGTCCTGATGTTGTCTCATCACAATCTCTATTTCACCCCTCCTGCCTTATTGAAGGGGGGAGGGGAGAAAAAAGAAAAAAATCAATCAGAATGATATATGACTTGTCAGTTCTGAAGTAAAGCCCAGTCATGTAGAAAATAGACCAGGCACTGTACTCTGAGTCCAAAAGATGGGGCGAGCAAGCTCCAGCCTCGGGTGCAATTATCTCTTGAAAACAAAACACAATAAAAAATGCACCTCTATATATACCCCCAGAGATAGACATTTATGTAACCTCTGCACCACACACATCCAGCTTTGCAATGTCAGAGTTAACTGCTTTGCCGGGGGTTTGTGCAGTTTCTCGATGTTGCCAGACCCAGCTGGTGCTCATGCAACTGCACGGCCTTGCTCTCAGGATGCGAGAAACACCTCCTCCAGCTCCGCACATCCCTCCCGCCCACAGCCTCTTCCCCGGTTCAAGCCGCCATCACCTCTTACCCCAGCATCTGCAATAGCGTTCTAAGGGTCTCTCTGCCCCTTTCCATCTGTTCTTGACCTTATAAACCTTATAGGTTGGACCCCATGCCTCTTAAAATTCTTCACTTATTCTTCATGACTCTCGGAATAAAGTTTAAATTCCTTTAGGAGGCCTCAAAGGCTAAAGCGATCTGCCTTGCTTACCTCTCCCAGGTATTGCTTACCCCAACCTACCAGCCCCGAACAGGCATTCTTGGGCCTATGACATGTGACCTTCTTTTTCTCCAACACTCCTAGTCTCCACACCTCTGCTCACCCAGCTAAATTCTAATCATCCTTCAGTGCACGGATTAGATGTCTTATCTAGGAAGCTTCTCCCGCCCTCAAGTTTGCCTAGAAGCTCCTACACTACACTGGTCAATGCATGACTCACACGTTCTTCCAATGGCCTGTTTTCCCCGTTTGCATCCTTCGCTGATCTGAAATGTCCTTTAGCAGGGAATGGACCATGTTTGTTGATATTTGTCTCTCTAGCACTATGCTCAGTGTCTGCCATATGGTAAATTTGAGTATAAATATATGAATGTGTGAATGAATGAATCTAGATGACACATTCTAATTCACCACAATCTCCAACCCACACCCACCACCCACCCAGGCCCAGCAGAGCCAAGCTCAGATGATAACTGAGTAGGGACCCAGTTAGACAGGGCCTTTGGGGAAACTTTTATTCTTTCAACCTGGGAAGAAGGAAGCCCCAGGGTCTGTCCCTATGCAAGTTCTTTAAGAACAATGGACCATGGGGGGAGTTTGCTGTGCTCACTCCTTCATGGGGCTCATTTAACCACAAAACCAAGCCATCCTGCTGTGGCTGAAATGGCTGCTAAGTTCAGCCACTTCTCATCCACGCCGACCTAGAAGCACCTAGGAGGCCGCTCCAGCAAACCTTCCCATTTTACTTCACTGTGAATGAAATGGAACCTATCTATTTCTCCATGTACTAACAGGGAGAGCGTCCAGAACATGTGTGAGCCCACTTATGAAAACAAAGCAATCTTTTTGGCGAGGCATCTGTGTGATGAGCGTCTGTGCTTGTTCCTATTTGTAGAGTGAGAGCAAACGGGTTTGACTGTACATTGAGATGTTAACAGTGACCCCCACTTGAGAGAAGAGCAGGTTGGAAATGGCCAGGGGGGACTTTTTTTTTTTTCCTTGACATTCTTCAGTATATTTTGAAATATTTTCCAATATCATGCATTAATTGTGTGATTTAAGAAGAAAAGCAGTGCCCAGCTGGTGTGGCTCAGTGGTTGAGCGTCAACCCATGCACCAAGAGGTCGCCAGTTCGATTCCTGGTCAGGGCACATGCCCAGGTTGTGGGGCCGATCCACAGTGGGGGGCATGCAGGAAGCGGCCAATTGATGTTCTCTCTTGTTGATGTTTCTATCTTTCTCTCCCTCTCTCTTCCTCTTTCTCTAAAATTAATAAAGAAAAAAAAATTTTTTAAAGAAAAGTAGAGAAGAGAAAATAGAATAGGGTCTCTAAACTCTTCGTAGAGACAGTCTTTGGTCCTAATATTCCACTGGGGTCCAGTTTCAGATGATTTCCCCGCATCCCATAGCCCTGGTGGCCACAACTGGGACATAAACTATTGACCTTTCAAAGCTTTAATTTTACCTCAAGTTTGATGTAGAATTAGCTATTATAAATTACCTTAAGACAGGAAAAAACTAAGTGGAAAGAAATACATGTAATTTATTGTCCTTTTAATTTTAAATAAAACTTTAATTGTGGCTTTTTCTTTACTGATTTTAGAGAGAGAAAGGAAGAGGGAGAGAGAGATAGAAAAAAATTAAAAAAAAAAAAAAAAGAAAAGCAGAGAAGAGAAAATAGAATAGGGTCTCTAAACTCTTCATAGAGACAGTCTTTGGTCCTAATATTCAACTGAGATCCAGTTGAGGGAGAACATCGATTGGCCACCTCCTGCATGCCCCTCACTGGGGATTTGGCCCACAACCTGGGCACGTGCCCTGACCAGGAATTGAACTGGTGACCACTTGGTGCATGAATCAGTGCTCAACCACTGAGCCACACCGGCCTGGCTTTTTTTTTTTTTAGATTATCAGAGGAATCTATGTTCAATTTTCAGTTTTGGTTTAGTTTCATTTTAAGTGAACAAAGAACACCCCCCCCCAATATAAAAATAATGAAAAAGGTCGCATTAGAAAAGATTACTTGGAGTAAGTAATTTTTTCCCCCAAAGCACTAGAGGAATACCCTGACCCCTCCCCACCCCTTAATCATTCACTTTTGTTCCTGTGTGCTAAGTGGTGGCACCTCACTTCAGAGAGTGTGATTGCAAAGGTATGGAAGAGGCCCCATCTCCAGGTCTCCTGGGGCACTAACTGGGTCGTTAAGATCACTCATCACTGGCTCTAATTGCCTGGATACCATCACACACGGACTCCAACAATCACCGTCATAGTCATACACTGAGCACGCAGTACGCTCCTGATTAGATGAGCTACAAGCAGGAACACCTGGGACAAAGTGCCCTGTCGGGAGCCTCTCAGATAAACTACTTGATTTCCTAATCCTGCCGTCCTTCTGCCGAATCAGCTGGGAATCGGAGCAGGGGGAGGGTGTGAAAAGCCTCCTGAGGATTAGGGGCTGAACATGAGCCAGAGGCTGCTTGCATTTCTGTCGTGAAATGCTACTATGAATACTTCCTGCTTTGCACATCCAGGTGACAAAGTATGACATGTGAAGGAATGTGGATGAGGTTTCTCATTGTCTATTAATGCACATTTCTTACCTTGACATTCAAGGCCTTCTGTGATGGGACTTTGCTTTCTACAGCCTCGTCATCGTCAAAACTTTTCCAGTAACAACGAAGCGCCAGGCAATAAGCTAGGTGCTTTTCTAAATGCAAAAATGACACCCATCCAGACAGACCCTTGTTATGCGTAAATGAGGGAGCATGCCTGTTTTATTCTGCCTGCCTTGGGCCGCTTTCTTTACTGAGGACGCAGGCTGAGATGATGCTGTTTCCTCCTGGACAAGAATCTGGGGACACACTTTAGTAACACAGGGACCTCCTTGTGGGACCATGTTGCTTTTGTCCACATGGCTTGTGTACTCTGGGATTTCTGTTTCTTTGCTTTTTTATCTTCTAGGTCCTTTATCCTTCATTGTTGAGCTTTATGTCTCTACTAAATATTTCAGTTTTGAATACTGAATTTGAAATAATCAGTCAAATCCTACCAAAGGCTTCCCACTACTACCATGTATGACGGGGCAGTGCTAAGGTTCCCTGTGCAGTGGTATGCAGTGTGCTGGATTCTTCCTAAAGAATATTCTGCTGGGCTCTGGCCGGTTTGGCTCAGCGGTTGGAGCATCGGCCTGCGGACCAGAGAGTCCCGAGTTCGGTTCCCGCTAAGGGCATGTACCTTGGTTGCAGTTTGTCCCTGGCCCTTGCTGGGGTCGTGTGGGTGGCAACCACTCGATGTGTCTCTCTCACGTTGATGTTTCTCTCTCTCCCTCCCTCCCTCTCTCCCTCTCTCCCTCCCGCTCTATTTGAAGATGAATGCAAAATGGTCCTCAGGTGAGGATAAAAACAATTTAAAAATTAAAAAAAAGAATACTCTGCTGCAATTGGAGGAGGGTTGAGAAGGAAGATTTCTGAACAGCGGATGGAATGACAAGACAATGGGGAGAAAAGGGACCCTGGGCCTGGGGGAGTGCCAGATGTGAGACCACGTCAGCAGTTGGCAGGGAGGATGATACCATGAGGACAGGCACGTACGATGGAAGAAGATGCGCGAGGTTCTGGCGCCGCGATGGGTCAGCTAAGGGGAGTGGAAGGCAAAGGAGAAAGAGGAGAGAGAACAAAGACAAAACTCAGAATTGGAACGTCACTGGAAGACGGCGACTCCGTGAGGAAAAGGGACATGTCTAACGTAAGAGTTGTTGCACCCGGAAGCCAAGGTTGTCCTTTCCTCTAAAAGGAAAAGCAAGAATTTCCGAATGCCCGGGCACCTCATTGACTGGTACACACCCAGACGGGACTATTCAGAGACCCTAATAATCACTACACTATATTAACTGGGAAGCAATCAGTGACGTGTCTAAGAGTCGTTTTACTGCCTAAGGTGATGAGTGTTATTCAATCCAATCCAGAGCCAGGAGAGACTGAAGCCCGTGGCCGAAATTCCAGGTCATGGAAAAGAGAACGTGTTTCCGAAGGTGCAGTGCAGTCGGTCCTCCATGAGATGGATGGCATGCCTAGGTACCCTCTGGGACATCAAGAAGAAGGTGGCTTCATCATCCCAGCAGTTGAAAACGTGTTAGTTTGAAGGCTTGGCTCAAAGAAGTACTTGGATACGATTTTTGTGATTATTTCAAAAACACACAGCTAATGCAAAATCCCCACTTGATTTGTGTCTCAAATTGAGAAATGAAAAGTCACTATCTTAATTCAGGTCACAGAAGTGTTCTTGAAACAGGCCAAGAGGGGCAATGAGGTTCAGAGTGTTTTCCAGGGAGTCTTCTGTGTCCAAGTCCCCTAAAGGGTCTGAGGACCCTGTCTGCTGTCTGCGTGAGTCTGAGGGTGAGAATGACCAGTTTTTCAGTGGTCACCTCCATAAGGGGCGGGGGAAGGGATGCTGATTTTAGTAACATCTTGCCATGCACAAGGTTTATATTTTGATTCTAACTTCATCAACATAGTCATTGGTGTGAGTTTAGTGTTTCTTGAAAACCTGAAGTGGTGGAAAGCAAAAGGCCCTCACAACTGTTTGACCTTTTTTTATTCACATATGAAATAACTGTCCAGTGAGGGAGAGAGAGAAAATCCTTATCTGACAGGGTTGTGCTCATATGCTTTTGTCCATAATGCTGTTCTCATCTGCAGAGCTTTCATTCCTTCTCTCTGATGATTCCATTTCTTGGCATTCATGGACGCTCAAAGCAAGTCAACTACTCACCAAAGCAACTTCCTCGTTTGCTGTCGACTAACTTTCTTGGACACGGAAAGCAGGTGTTCTTTATTTTCCTCACTTAGTATTCAGGTTGTTAACATACTGTTGGGCACTCGGGTCAGACTTCCCTATAAGTTTATTAATACCCTGTTCCCCTCCACGGCTTCTCGTCTGCAGCTGCTCAGTGAGTGCCCACTGGCGACCCCTCTGAGGGGACCCGGTAGGTAGGAGAGAAGGAGAACCCTAAAAGGCCACAAAACCTCTCTGCCCCTTCTGCCGTCACACCCCATCCCTTCAAAATCCTGACAGTGCTACTCAAACCACGAGACCTTGTTTCTTGTGTATTTGTTTGTTTTTGCTTTTTGGCCCATGTTACATGATTGTCCATAAAAAAGGTTTAGCTGTGCAGAACGTGTCTTTTTTTTAGTGTCTCTTTTATTAATCAACATCTGAGTTGCTTTATACATGTCTCTTATGATCGTATCAGTGTCGAAATGAAGTTGACAGATTGTACACATTAAAAATATGATAAGGGCCCTGGCTGGTTTGACTCAGTGGTTAGAGCGTCGGCCCATGGACCAAAGAGCTGCAGGCTCGATTTCAGTCAAGGGAACGTACCTCGGTTGTGGTCCGGTCCCCGGCTCTGGACGGGGTGGTGTGGGAGGCAACCAATCGATGTGTCTCTCTCATGTTGATGTTTCTCTATCTCTCTCTCCCCCCTCCCACTCTATCTGAAGAGAAATGGAAAACTATCTTTGGGTGAGGATTTAAAAAATATATGATAAGGTACATACTAAAGCATATGTCTGAATATGGACCTTAATCATGGAAGTTCAGGTCTAAAATTGAAATTCATATCAACTACATGCTCCTTGCCCACACAGTAAAACAAGAACCACTTCCTCCCGTAAACAGTAATCCAACAGTGCTGTGCAAAATGTTTTTGCTTGCTAAGTTTCACTAAAATAACCGATATGTCTGGGACAACTAATAATTACATCGAGTAGAAGACATATCACTTAAAATTGAACAACTGCACCAAGATTCAAGTTGCCTTATTTCCAAACATCCTGCCTTTACTGAGAAGGCACATTTTCAACATGACATATAAAAAAAAAGAACTAATATGCCAAAGGAAAATCAAGAAGTGCAAAAGCCAATACAGCACATTTAAGTGACTAGTTGGTCCTCTTTTCTATGTAAACTCATATTCGAACTCCACCCCCTGCTTCCGTAGGTACTATATCTGAGGAACTATTTATTAACAGACTTAAGCCCAGTCATAGGGAAAATCCAAGAAATGTGTTTTCTTCGAAGAATACCACTATTTGTGGTATAATCAAATATTGAAGAATATATTACACACATATGCACGAATATATTAAAACTTCAGGAAAGAGGGATGATCTTAAAATTGTTCAAACCTTAGCTCACACCCCTGAATGTGGAACGGTGTTGCTAACTGGGCGAGGCTGAGGCGGACGGAACAGTCCGTTACCACCTTTAACGAGAGGGTTTCCGAGTCACCTGGGCTTTCAGCCCACTGTAAGTTATGCTGATCTTTGGGGGAAGGGGAGGATGGTGAGCAGAACGAGAGACCCTCAAGCAATATTTCTTATTAAGTGGAAGCTGAGACACTTCAAAGTTCAGTTGGTTCAAGTCATTGATCTGAAATATTGCAACCGGCTTTGACAGCGGTTTAGAGGAGCTAGCCTAGCCTCTCCTCTCAGACCTATCAGATGCCATTTTCCTCTTTACAGCAAAGGAAACAGCTTTGTTCCCCAAGGAAATTCACCATCTCGTTCCAAGTGCAGTAGCCTTGAGCACGGCCAGCTACTCTGAAATTGCTCCAACTCACTAGAACACTGGTGCTGCCTTAACCAGAGAATGGTTAGCTGTTATTTCTCAAGCACAGCGACCAACCAGCATCTCCCGTCCTTCCCAAGTGCCACTGAAGGCATCTTCTTCTTTCCAGAAAACTCTTCCAGGAGAGTCTTCAAAAAATAAAATTTTAGTTCAGATGGCAAAGATTGCCTGATATTTCTTTTTCAAACAGTTGTGTATGTGGGTCTTTAATATTACATGTTTTTTATTTTCATTGATTTTAGAGAGAAAGGAAGGGAGAGGGAGAGAGAGATAGAAACATCGATGAGAGAAAACATAGATTGGCTGCCTCCTGAATGCCCCCCACTGGGGATCGGGCCCACAACCTGGACATGTGCCTTGACCGGAAATTGAACTGGAGACCTCTTGGTGCATGGGTTGATGCTCAACCACTGAGCCACACTGGCCGGGCTATATGTGTGTCTTTAAAAGAATGTGGTAACCATGTGAAATCGGTGTGATTGGGTTAAATGGCTGTACTGGGCAAGGCCTCCCTGAAAACGTGAAGCTATACGTTTTCCCCTAACTCTTCTACCCAGAATGCTCTTCTCCACCAGTGCTTCTGCATTCTTCAGTACTCTACCTAAATGTCAACGTCACTGAGAGGCCCCCTACCTGTGGCTGCCACGCTCAGCTCTGTGTCCCACCATGTTTTGCTCACACAGGCATACTTGTCAAGGTTATAAATATGTCTGTACCCCCCGAGAGTAATTTTTTCAGGGAAAGTGTGTGAACCCTTCCTCATTTGAACTCCGGTAGCCAATTTATATAATTAAGATCTCTTTTTCCCCCCAATTACCACCCACATTTTTATAAGGTGTTTTGCATTTGTAGAACTGTAAGGCAGAACTCTGCCCTGGGCTCACTGAAGACCTGTTCTTCTCCTAGGGAATATCTAACATCCTGTAGATGTTTCAGAATGTAGATGTAAAAGTCAGGTAGAGCACCAGACTTTTCACACAGAAGTCCAAACTCATTCAGTGTTTTTCACTTTAGCATTAACATTTAACAAATTTTATTAGGAAAACGAATTTAAGAAGTAGTGAACATAAATTACCTCTGTGGATCCTTAAAAGATAGGGAAAAGCCTTCAAATGATACCACCTTTTATTAAATGCTGACATTAAAACTCAAGAATGTGTGATTAATCTGTGATGTCCATCAGATCAAGTGCTAGTGGTCTGCTGAGTAACAGGATTCCCATGTTTCCCACACAAACTTACCTCTCAGTAGAATGCACCCTCCGATTAAAATGGGTAAAATGACCCAAGGGTGGTCGTTACTCCTTTAACATTCCCAGGCATACAGTTCCCAGCATAGACAGAGGGAAGGTTAAAACCCACTTCTCAAGTCACTACAAAGAGGCATGAGATCCAAAGTTATAGAGAAGACCAATGGCCAACGGAGAGGGCAAGGGTATGGGGATGGAAAGACGTCTTTCCTTCCTACCTCTGCCCCTGGCCAGATGCGTGACTTAGAGAAAGTGACTTGGCCTCAGGAGTGCTTAGTGTCCTATTCTGCGTAAAAGGAGACAGGCTAAGTGACCTGCAGGATTTCATGCAGTATTACAGTCTGCGATTTCATCTGGATTCTCTCTGGATCTCTTCCTTGCAACTCAAAATTCTGCAGACCCCATATTCTATCTCCTGTCATCCTAACACAAACTCCCTTCCCCCACTACCAGGCTACCAAGTGTTCACAGTGTAAGAACCACAGAAAAGTGGAAAGAGAGAGAGATATCACCATAAAATAATTTAGGGACTCTGCAGCTCTTAGCACGGCTCCTTAGTGATCTTAATTAGGCATCAATCAGTTCAAACGGGAGGTAAGAAAATGGGACTTTTATTGCTGATCTCAAGACAAGCTTGAGAAGGCAAGATCATTCAGAATCATTACAGCTGAGCAGGTAGTTTTATTCACCTGGAGGGAAACCACTGAAAATGTCTAATCATCTGAACTCACCATACTCAGAGGTTTCTAGGGGAAAAAAACCTCCAATAGAAATCATATCCAGAAAAAATGCCTTACTCATGATTTAAATAATCTTGTATTCAGATTATTTTTCTCCCTGTCCCTCACTCTTTTCTCCCTTGCATTCTCCTGGTTGTTCCTCTTTGTGTTTTCTTGCCCTTGGGTAGGACTGATATAGTACACAAAGCCAAATCTGTAATCCTGAGCCAATACATTAAAATAGGTAGAAGCTGGAAATGACTATTTTCTACTTACACCTAGTAGGTGCATTTTATTTGCCCTTTCGAAGAAGGCCGCTTTCCTAGGAACAGCAAAGATATGCTACTTGAATTTCTTCTCCAATAATATATTTTGAATGAGTACACCCAAATATCCCTATTTTATTATGAGATCACCAGAAAATTACAACATAATTCAAATAGTGTTAATAGTGATTTTTATACCAGTTCATCCATTTCATAAGCTATTTTTATCTTGATCAACATTGAGAACCCTAAAAAATAGTGCTTAATATTTCAATACTGAAGACAACGAATTTCATCAAAGCAACCGTGTAACAGGAGGTAATTCTAAATTATAAGTAGCTATATAAATGTGTTTAATTTAAACACTGAAACTCCCCAGAGAAAACAACATCACTCCTGTTTTTTATTGTTTAATCCAGATTTCAACAAATGAATTTCAAAGGTGTTTAGAATTGCATCCCAGCAAAGGAACAGCAACAGATAAAAGGATAAAACCAGGCAGGATCCCAGGCATAATCCCGAAGGCAGGATGCAAATAAAATGTCTCGTCAGCTCTTCAGCCTTAATGCATTTTACCTTAAACATTTACATTAACAGATGGTCCCCGGCAGTGCTATAAACTTACTTCCGAGTTCATTCCTGTGTCACTCTTAACCCCATCGATCACTATTCATGCAGCAGAAAATGCCACAAGGGGTTTAAATCAGAACAGGAAGGAGAAAGGACAAACTCTCTGAAGCGACTGGTGTCACCTACAAACATGTGCTTGACCTTTGTTTAAAAAAAAAATCAATAGGAGAAGTAATGACTGATGAATGGGAAAAGACAAGGCTAAGAACCAGCCAAAGTCACCACATTCGATCCACTGGAAGATGCGGCAAGAACAGGTACCTGTTACCCTGAATCCCTAAAGGCCTCTTTTTCTATGATTTTCCAAACAGCACGGAGACATAGGCAATGAATAGTCATGGGTTATTGTAGGCGCCGGGAGGAAAATATAAAGAAAGACGTAAAGTTGGCAATTGTATCTTGTGTGAGAAATGAAGATACTTCTTTTGATCATGAATTAGGCTTTAATAGTTAAGAATATTTTAGCCCAGCCAGTGTGGCTCAGTGGTTGAGCGTCGACCCATGGGTTGCTGCTCATTATGCACCAAGAGGTCGCTGGTTTGATTCCGGGTCAGGACACATGCCCGGGTTGTGGGCCTGATTCCCACTGGGGGGCATGCAGGAGGTGGCCAATTGATGTTCTCTCTCAACAATGTTTCTCTCTCTCTCTCCCTCTCCATCCCTCTCTCTCTAAAATCAATAAAGAAAAACAAAGAATATTTTAAAAGTATATGCTTATTAGACATCTACCAACATATCATTGGCTTAGAGTTGACAGCCTTTTATTGGAATGTTTAAATTTTATTTTGAAAATCATCACGCAGTCCAACTGAGCTGTTTTTTCCTTTTGGTGCATAATTCTATGACTTGTACACATGTATTGGTTTGTGTAACCACTACCACAATCAGGATAAAGAATATTCCCATCGCTCCCCAAAACTCTCCATGCTATCTATCCTTTCAGAGTCACTATCCTTCATGGCAAGTAACACTTATCTCTGATAGTTATAAATCTTTATTCCAAGGGGATTTTTAAACTACTCATATAAAACCCTTAATGACATTTCCTATACTTTCCTACACTGTGACTTCTTCTTGCCTTCAAGTTTCTAGAACTTTTCCAGTCACAAAATAGTCTACTAGGATCTTGAAAAAAATACTCCTTACCAACAGGTGTCATATCATCCTGTTTTTACGCAGGGAACAACAGCAAGAACAACACAAGTATTTTACATCGTAGACATGCACACGCACACACGCACGCACACGCACACACACACACCCAGTTGATAGAAAAAGGAGAAATCAAAGCCAGTTCACTGCTTCAAGCCTATGATGTAAAGAGCCTAGCAGAATGCCTGAAACACTGCAAAGTCCCCTTCATCCTTTGCTTCATTTCTAGGGCTCTATTTCCAGTCCCGTGTTTTTACATGACCTTGGTTTCTGAGAATGCACAAAAGCCATTGTTTCTGGCAGGACTGTCCCCGCTATGTGGTTCGCATCCAGATTTACAGATCGGAGTTTCAGACTGAGAGCTTTAGTGAAATCAGATAAGTCTTCAGTCTGCCAGTACCTCTGACAGAGCAACTGGCGATGGGATTGTTGTTTTCGTGGGAGCCCCACGCTGCTGTCGGAATAGAGCTCTGGGGCCTCAGGAGCGCCACGCTTAGACTTCGTACAACATCTGGCACAGGGCCACTGACGCAAAATAAATGGGAGTTTGTCGTCTGTCTGGAGTTGCTGCTGCGAAGCCTGTTAAACACCATCCATTAGAAAATGAAAAAGGCAGGAAAAAAATGTTCCATCCATGCCTTCCTGCCATCCCGAGCTATGGATGCCAATGGCAACAAAGCAGTAGAAGGCTTCTTGGTCCCTCCAAAAGGAAACCTCATTGATTTGGGACTACGGATATAAAACAGAATCCATGCAACATGTATCAAGCCTTGATTTGGCCCTTTCGTAAAATTAGGAAATTATTTAATTAGCTGAATTTGAATTCCTAAATGAATCTGCCAGAAGCAAGTATGAATTTCTTTTTTTTTTTATATCCTCACCCGAGGACATTCCCCCCCCCCCCATTTTTGTTCAGATAGAGTGAGAGGGAGAGAAAGAGAAACATCGACATGAAAGGGACACATCAAGTGGCTGCCTCCCGCACGACCCCAACCAGGGCCAGGGACAAATCGCAACCGAGGTACATGTCCTTGACAGGAATCGAACCCACAACTCATTGGCACGCGGGCCGACGCTCCAACCACTGAGCCAAACTGGCCAGGGCGCAAGTATGAATTTCTTTAAGCTTTGTAGGGCCTACACATTCTACTAGTTCAGCGTGGACTTCTCCCCAATTCGTCTACATCAGACAGGTGTCTGGTATTTATTCCTGATGTAAAAGGCATGGTGAAGTAGAAAAAGGACTCGTTTGGAAGACAGAAACTCTGAGTTCTAAATATAATTCCACCTATTTTTTTGTCCAGCCATTGAACTTCTCTTGGCCTTTGTTTCTCATGCGTAGAAGTAGACTCAGACCAGAGATCACCTGTCTGCTACACTCATCTAGTTCTCACTTTGAGGACGCCTTCCCCATGACTGTGGTCACTGCAAGCATTTGAAGTCTCCTTCCAAGGTCGAAGGAGAATAAAGTTAGTGTCCCACACAATCTATTACTTATGTGTGATGAGGTATATAGAAAGGATTTGGGGTAGAGGGTGCTTGGTCAAATCAATTTTATTAAGCACTTAAATTTGAATGAACCTTAAAAAGCTAGCAGAAGACAACTTGTTGAAATAAGTGATGTATGTATGTACATTATATCTGTGTGTATACACACACATACACACGTGTATATATACCTGTGTGTATATGTATCCATATATATACAAATATTTATGTATGTTTTATATACATATATGGATATGTTTGTGTATTTATGCATATGTGCATATAAATATGTGTGAATACACTTATATTAAATTATTTATATTTTCCATCTTGAGCATTAAGTCCAAATCTAGGAAATTGTTTCAATCCATCAGCAAAGGTCAAAGACCCTTTGGTCTCTGGTCTTTTCAAACTATTTTCCTATTTATATAGTATGCATATCAGCAACCCATGGGGACAAACTATGGTGCCTGACAGTCATCAGGCAAAGCCTGCTTTTATGATAACCAAGACTCCTTTAGGACACCGTCAGTTTGCCATGAGGAAAGGCATATTTTCTGTCTTAATTTTTCTGCCAGGGAATGTTGCCATACCTCTTCTGCACCATGTAGTCATTTATGTTTTTTGTACACCTGTCTCCTTCATTAGGTGGAGAGTTTAGACAGATCATATTTTATTATTTAGGTGTTTCCATTAACTAGCCTAGTGCCTGGCACAGAATAGGGAAGTATTCTAAACATTAACCATTTTGATCACAACTCAGATTTGATCTTATTCTATGCATGGACATTTACTAACTATAGGACCTCTGAGCCTCAGTTTTACCATCTATGAAATGGGAGTGGCGATGGAACCAACATCAGGATTGCTTTGAAGAGTTAACGAGATAAAGGTTGCAAAGTACTTAGCACAGTAAACGTCTTGTACTTGTATATGCCAAAAGAATGGCTAATTTGTCTCTAGCTTAGGAGATGGGGAAGAGAAGCAAAAAAAATTTTCATTTAAAGTTGGCTAGGGAGAGATAGAAGACAAACCACGAGATTATAGATGAGTATTTTCTTTTGTCCTAAGAGAATTGTTTCTCAGGTCACAAGCTCTTAACTAATTAGGAAATCCCGACTGTAGCTGGGGCAATTACAAGAAGAGAGGTAAGACTAAGCCTATGACAAGCCCAGAGAGAATGCGCAGGGCAGGTGTTTATTAGCAAGGCTCTGTTTGGGGATGCCTGAAATCCAAAAATTGTTGTAGGCTTTCTTCTTTTCATTCAAAAATCTCTTGATGAATACGGGACTTGAAAAAATCACCACGATACGATGAAAGAAAGCAGAGGAAGCTGATAATGTACCTGAAAGGCAAGAAGATAGAGGAGAACATATCCATGGGAAATATCTAGGGGTCCTGAAAAAATGGAAGCTGGGAAAATAAATGAGAAAGGGGACTATGACCCCCATCTGTGGTCTGGGGGTAAATTGGTGTAAGAATCAGAAATTGCTAGAATGTGGATAAAAACAGATTCCCTTTAGCCACAGATCCTGATGTGATTTGAGGCTCACTGTGCAAACTGCTGTTATTTTGGGGATCTCTCCCCAATTAAAACTCCTCAGAGAGGCTCCATTGATCAATTTTTTGGATATACAAAAAAACTGCACATAATTAATGTATACACTTGATGAGTTTGAAGATCAGTATATACCTGCAAAAACACCTATCTTACAACAACTCATCCCACTTGATAACTGTAGTTCAAGCAAAATAATTTACCTCCATCTCTTGCATTTCATAAAGCTACCTTTCCAATCCTTTCCATACCTGCCTCCTGCGCATGTTTATTCCCAGGCAAAAGAAAAGAGCAAACGGACCGCTCCTAAGGTGAGTCAAGGACATTCAGAGGTTTACTTAACCTCAGTGGAACCCAGAGGCTTTAAAATGGCTAGTTTCAGATTTCCTTACAAACAAAACCACAAGCCCCCATTAGTTCTGGATTCCCCCAGCTGTCGATCCTGGGAAGTCTCATGTGAGACGGATCAGGGAAAGGTTCCGCTTTCCCTTCAGGTGGTGTCATCAGGTTGAATGGCATCATGATCTTAATACACACAATGAAAACTCTCAGTGGATGATGGACAGCTCTGATCTTCTCTTTCTCTCTCAGTCATACCCTTTGATCTCTTCACCTACCTATTGACGCTTCTTCTATAAAGAGGCGGAAACGTGTATATCCATCTATTGTTCTTTTTAGAATATCACTGGGCAAAATTTTAGAGTAAAGAATGTTAACACAAACAGCTGTAATGGAACTTAAAAAACATATATAGAGAATGTCCCCAAAAATGTATGCACACTTTAACAGCTGATAACTCACTTAATTCTCACTCCTTTTCAGGTCTGATTTGAAATAATGGGTGACGCTAGACTAAGCTTTGAACAAATAACATGTATCTACTAGATTATTTATGGGGATGCATAAAAGATAAAGTTTATGGTACAAAACCGGCAACAGTCGATGAACCGAGGGCAGCTACTGAAAGAGAATGTGCACAGATACCGAACGAAATGATTCTTGGTGTTTATCATCATCACTGCTTCCCGTTCTCAGCTCTGCCTGGACCAGCACGGTCATCAGTTTGAAAACAAGCATTGGACAAAAAAAAATTATTCATTTCTGTAGATTCTTTTAAATTTTAAAAATGAACTGTATGTTAATAAACATTGACTTTATAATCATTCAAATTCGTGTAAAAAATGTGTGGGATACTCTGTAGCCACACTACCATTTTATCTCATTTAAGACTGAGTCAAGTTTTAACTTTAATATAATGATTTACTATGTCAAAGGACATATTGTTTGTTTGTATAAATATCCTTTTCTTCACAGAGGAACCATTACTTAAGTTACATATTTATATTATCTTTCCAGTTCTTATTTCACAATAAAGAAAAGGATCGTTTTAGAGGTAGCTATTTTACTATGAAATGAGTTTCTAATCAGTCTGAAATTTCACAAATTGATATTTGCCCCAGATCCCAAGATTGTGTTATAGCCCCTTACTGGTTATCTTTGCGTTGGAAACATGTGTCTGGCAATTCAGCTACAGGGTCTTTCTGCCCCTGAAGACATCCTCCACGAGGAAGAGACTAGGGGACCGAGGACAGTTGCTGAGAGTCAGAGGTGTGCTGGGAAGAGACCTGACCTTCAGTAGCACAGTTGTCTCCACAGTGGAAGCGGAATGCAGCCTTGCTTTTATCGTCAGAAGAGGCAGTGTGGACTCAAGGACAAATACATAATCCCGTGTACCCTGAAGACTGGTGACAGAAAAGGAGTTCGATGCCTCTTTCATCATGTCCAGGATCCCTACACAAGGATCATGGACTAATGGGATGTTAGGGCTGGAAAAGGCCTTACTGATCACACAGTGGGACCTCTTGCCTTAATTGGTACTGGAAGTGAGGTCCAGAGAGAGGAAGTCCTTTGCCTACCTTGTGGTAGTGCTGTAAAAACAACTCACATGCTTTACTTATAAGTACTCCCAGAAATGACCATTCATCTCTCAGAAATATATGTGTAGGTGTAAATAAAATTACATCCAAGGGGGTTTTTAATCTGACAAAACTATACATTACATAGCAGGAACAAACATTAACAATCAGAGCCAAGTTGTTAATACACACAATGAATTGAATAATACCTTATTTCACCACCTCCTGCTCTTGTACTTGCTTACAAAATGCATATAATGAAACAAGCTTCATCTCAGGGTCTCCTCATGCATGAATCAATGAAAAGAAAACAGCCTAGGCATCGCTTTCCACCAGGGTTCTGGAAGGTGTGCAGTGCGCGCTTGGGTGGATCTGTATGAGGCAGTGTCGGTGGGCAGTGCGTCCAGTGGACATGGGCCTCTGCCACTTACTGCCAAAGGAGCAGTGAAACCCTTGGTATCCACCCCCACGGATAAGCTGCCCAAAGTCTAATCTCCTATTGGTTAGCACACTAGGCTTTATTCACTCCTGGAAGCTACTTTGACCACTAAAGTAACTGCTTAAATGGTCATAAGGTTAACAAAACGACCTTTATGGCTGGTGGAACTCAATGACCTCCAAAGTTTGATTCAACCCCGAGAGTCTTTGATTCTAACAGCAGCAACAGACATCCTGGGCATCTTTTGAGTGTCATTCTGAACAAAGCACGTCGGAAGGAGAAAAATATTTTAGACTTCTTATCTTGTCATTTCAACCAATACAAAAACTAGCTTCATTATCTAAAAGCTTTATTGGAATATCTGTATAAGTCTACATACATTTCTAAATATCTCCCTCAAGTTAACATCCTTGTCTATAAAACAGTTCAAATAAACCCTCCCTAAATATCCCTGATGAATAGGCTATATGCTCCCTGACTGATGTTTTCATCCCCTGCCCTGAATATAATGGAAATGGAACAAAACTCTACCATATAGTATAGCATTAGATTACAGACTTCACCATATTGTCGCATTTTCTGCTCTGTCTATGCACAGTTATATGTAATTTGTCTCACATCGTATCACCATTTATAAGGGTTGATCTGCATTACAACTGGTTGGTCTAGTTCTACAGGATATTTCATTTCAGATACAGTTTAATTTTCAATTTTACACCTGGGTCATTGTTATCTCTTCATAAAATCACCCAAAAATTCAGGGACCACATGAAATTGGAAGTATTTTTTGTACTTACTCATGTGGTAAGTAGAAACCTAATAAATATCTTTGACAAGATTGACAAGGGGGATCATTTCCTGTCTTCTTTAAGGGAGACCAAGGATTTAACTACAGAAGAATTCAGAAGATATAGTCAAAATGCATTGTTTCTCAGGCTCACCAAGGGCAGAGTGTGGCCCTCTGCCCAGTGCCCCAGGCTATGTGGTTAAGTAGGTACTGTGGGCTTTGTCTTCTAGTTACTGAACTTCCAGGTGAGTCTAGATTAGCAGAGAGAATGTTTTCTAGGTCATGAGGAAATTTAATTCTTATCATTTGCTGTGGAAGATTGGCAACAGCATCCCCAACCTAAAGAAGAGACTCCTCATTATGTTTAAAAAGGTAATTCAAGAAAGGTCACTCTAGACCTGTTTCAGCTATTCTTTATCCTTGGGTGATTAATTTCAGATTTAAATTCATTCCCTAGATGGTAACTGGAAAAGTGAAAACAAGAAGGAAATTGCCCAGAAAGGATAACATCAGACATTAATCTCTTTGCAACAGGGAGACGCTCATCTTTTTAATAAAGTGGAATTTCCTAGGCGTGTAGGTACTTGAGTGCCCACTATGCACCAGGTGATGAGCTGCGCAGGCCCTGTGATAGTATTTCACATATGCCGCCTCTGCGTACCTTGCAATGTAAGCATTCTATGTTCATTTCATGCTAATTACACCTGTAGAGGGCTGTATATCTGTAAGGTGGCTCCCAGTGATCCCCAACTCCTGTACTCTGCCCTTGTGTCATTCCCTCCCCTTAAATGTGCACTAGACCTACCAACTCATGTCTAAGGGAGTAACAGAATACAGCAGGAGTGATGAAATGTCCATTTCAAGATCCAATTAAAAAAGACAGTGGCTTTTAGCTTGGGTCTTTCTCTCTCTCTCTCTCTCTCTCTCTCTCTCTCTATATATATATATATATATATATATATATATATATATATACCTTTCTCTAATTTATTCTGAGGAAAACAGCTACTGTGTTTTAAACTATCCTGTAGAGAGGCCCATGGTAAGGGACTGATGCCTTTGGCCAACAGGCTACAAGGACCTAAGGCCTGTCAAAAGCCATAGGAATGAGACTGAAAGCAGGTCCCTCCCCAGGTGAGACTTGAGATGACTGAAGCCCTGGCTGTCACCTTGATTGCAGCCTTGTGAAGGACCCAGAGCCAGAGGCACCCAGGTATGCCACACCTGGATTTCTGACCCACAGAAGCTATGAGATAATGCATGCTCATTGTTTGAAGGTGCTGAATTTCAGAGTAATTTGTGTTGCAGTATAGATAAATAATAATACAACAACATTTCCTCCTTCCTAGTTACCATGATCTAAGGTACCACCTCATGAAGGAGAAGTAATCATGAGTCAAGCCATGGATTAGGCAATCACATGACCGCCAACACTTCACTCTTCCAGAGGCTGCCCTTCCTCCCATAAGACAAGAGGGTGCGTATCACCTGGTACATATGCACCTTCTTGTCTTAGGGAGGAAGGGCAGCCTCCAACCAATGAAGGTGGCTCTCACCACAGAGCTTCAGGAGGTACTTGGCTAGTGCAGGAACATAGGGAAGAGGGCCCTGCAGACCAAGTCATACATATTGATCCTGTCTCCGCTAACACGACTATAGCTCAGTTTGGCAAGGGGCCAGGGACATCTGATCTGCCATTTTCCTATTCCATCATAAATTAGTTAATGTCTGGGAAGGACATCTACTCCTCTCCTGCCTCCCCTTCTGCCACACACATTGAGGGTAAGAAGGGCTCTTTATAAAACTACCTGAAACACACTTGATCTTAGCCAAAAGGCTGAGAAGCAATAAAAACCTACCTGAAATAAATGTTACTGCCCTAGTCTTCTTTGCAAGTAAATCTGGATGGGATGTAATCAAACGGCTTGCATTTGGCATCAACTTATGTTTCAGCATTGCAGGAAGAAAAATGAAAAATATGTTTTGGCCGTGAGTTAGACAGAAAGGAGGACTTAATTAAAGATCTGAAATATATACCACTGGAACCAATTAATAATCATCAAGGAATCAAAAAAAAAAAGGAGGACAGGACTACAACCGTCTGCAAAGTCAAAATTTTAGGTGAGAGAAAAGGAATTGGATCCCAACTTTTCAGAACCGGATTGGTAAGAAGCATTTATTTTATATCCTTCTAACTTTTATTTACTCATTGTCAGCAGCCTGCTTCCCTCAAGTTTATGTTCTCAGTGGGAAATCATGACATGAAACCATGATCATAAATATGCAAAAAAAAAAATGCAATAATAATGTGTGCATCGAAACACAAGCTCTTGCCAGGGTTTGACGGCTTTGGAATTCTTCAGCCCCCCTCTGCCAGCCCATGTGCACATTTGCATAGTTTATCTTCAACAGGAAAATAATCTCCTTCCATAAACATCTGATGGTCAACTGAAATAGATGTACTTTATAGGTGAGGAACTTCCATCAAAGGGTATACAATAAAATGCATAAAGAGCACTCGGCAATTTAAGTAAGAGATTTTAATCTCTGACCATTGTTGACTTTCAATTTCTTCTATCACAAAATAGTTGGTAGCAGGTTATGAAATTAAAACAAATAATAAAAGTAGATTTGTTGAAGCAGGAAGAAACACGCCCTTCCTTTCAATGCTTTTGCAGACGAGTCAAACGGTCAATGGCAGAGGCTGGAGTGTGCCCAAGGAGGACCCTACTTGCCCTGGCTGTTGCAGCCCAAGAAGAAATCAATGCAGGGTTTTCTGCCACCTGCTTATTTTGTTTCCAGTCAAGCACAACAAGGAGCTTATCTCCCTCACAGATCAGCATATGAGATATGCCTCAGATATGTTTGCCTGTCAGACTCGTAAACACAACAAGATATGCCAGCAGCAATGGAAGAAGAGCCTTGCTTTGGTTCATGGATTACAGACTGCAACATCCATCAGCATAAAAACAATCAGCTCCAAACCCCTGTCCTTGGAATCTGGCCTACCAGTACGGAGGAATGTGATAAAGGAAGATGAAAACTCCCAAGGTTTGCTTAGGTTCCCTTTCATAACAATAAGTAGCCAAATGTAGCCAAGGGGGTCTGGCAAGCAAAGGAGAAGCCTCCTTCCTGACTGATGATGGGGAACCTTGAAACACTTTTCTACATTCT
This sequence comes from Tadarida brasiliensis, assembly GCA_030848825.1. Taxonomy (NCBI): domain Eukaryota; kingdom Metazoa; phylum Chordata; class Mammalia; order Chiroptera; family Molossidae; genus Tadarida; species Tadarida brasiliensis. Next base: position 224,524,602 of record CM061257.1, on the reverse strand, counting down.
CAATAATTGATAGAGGCTGCCAGTTTCCAGGTCTTGGTGCTCATGATGACTGCCAATCTCTGGACCAGGTATGTCTATCAAACCTTAACTATTTCACTCAGCATATCTTCCCCTGAGATCAAGTTAGGAATTTGATACATATAAATGGTATAACACCTCACATTAAACTTATTGAAAGTTCATGATCACTTGGATAATTATGATTACCCTTTGAAATAGGTTAGATAAATATTATTATTTCTATTTTACTGATGAAAAGACAGCTCCAATGAAGTTGAAATTGAATTTGCAAGCTTGCATAGCTACTTAGTAGAACACTGGAATGTGCCTGTGTGACCTCTGTCCCACTCCAGTTTATTGATTTAGTCAGTCATCAAGTATTTATCACATACCTACTGTGTGGAAGGTCATGGCTAATGGGAGCAACCCCCTCAGCCTTATTTTATAAAACAAAAACGTGCACAGTACACGCTTTGTGTCAGATACTTTTCTAAGCACTTTACACAGATGAACTCATTCAATCCTCCGAACAACCCTCCCATGAAGTGGACTCGGAGGTGCAGAGAGGTTCAATAACTGCCCAAGGTCACAAAGCAAATATGTGGCAGAGCTGGGACTTGAACATAGGCTTGAGAAGACCTCCTGTCATCACTGTTCTATGCTACTTGACAAAAGGCTGGTACTTGATGGGACCAAGGGAGTGAATGAGTGTGAAAAGCAATTGCGCAGACAGGAAGAAGTGAAGTGGAAATAGAACCTTTCAGTATATCCTTGGCTTCGCTTAAAAGGAAAGGTTGGTAGTAGTTGTAAAGGAAGGGGACTAAGAAAGAAGAGGCTGAAGTTAAGGCTCCCTGTACTGCAAAGAATTTTCTAGTTTCTTGAAAGACCTAACCCAACAAACATTGGTTCTGGTAACCTCTACCACATAGATAAAGGAGGACTCCCATCTCAGCATTCATTTAATTCACACCCGGCAGGAGAAAAATGCCAATTTAATCTGCAATTTTCTTACATAGTCCAATTCAGTGTCTATAAGGATAAATGCCAATTTGTCACAAAGACAAATTAGAGCAGGTTTCTATGGGAAATAGTTAAAGGCATGTCAATATTCCCTTCACATTCTGAAATCTATCTGTAGAATTAACACTTGGGATCCCTGAAGGTGTTTCTATAGCCTGAAGTATCTCCAGGAGAGGGGTTCTAGAGGAGGAAATGTGTTCACTCGAATAGTATGACTTCCAGCTAGAAAACAAGGTGTAGGCTCACATAGGATGTCAATACATACTCATTCTCTGGAAAAACAGAGGAGGGGATGAGAAGGGAGGTGGGGAGACTAACAGGGATGATGTCACTCATTCTGCCAGTGAACAGTATCACCAGAACGAACCCCAATCCAGCAACAACAGCACAAGGATGGTATGTCCTTTAGAGTCACTGTGCATTTGTTCGTGCCTTATCTTACTTGGTTCTCACAACTGCCCTGTGAAATAAGCCTAATTATCAGCCAGGTTAGACAGGTTCACACATTCAAGGTTAAAAATGATTTTACGTTCAAAGACAGAGTTATTTCTGAATCTTCAAACTACAACAATGGTATTCTTTTCATTACCCTACACTACAGTATTTTTTATTCGAACTGAAATCACTCAATTTCTAGTCAAGGATCAGAGATTTGTGACCTGCCCAATCATTTAAAACAACAACAAACAGTATCTGCAGACAGCACCATCTACTCAGCAGCCTCAGTCTGGAACATCTTAGAGACAGTCCGGACACCATTGACAACCTCAATTCAATCTTTGGGACTGGTAATCTATGCAGACTGCCTTGTAGAAGTATATATTGATAGCTATGTCATGAATGTTTATCAGCTTCACAGATATTCATAAAAGCTAGAGAAACATTTTTCCCTAGTTTCCTGCATTGAGCCTAAGTGGTTGTTAAAAAAAAAAAAATCAGGAACAACCAGTCACTTAAGAATGGCACTAAGACATCTCCCACACACCAGTTCGAATGAAAATCAAGGGCCCTGTCAAGATGTTCTGAAATTGGAAAGGAAATTACAAGGTAGTTACTTTACTATCTGCCTACCTATCTATCCATTCATAAACTAATCCATCCCATCCATCCATCCATCCATCCATCCATCCATCCGTCCATCCATCCATCCGTCCATCCATCTGTCCATCCATACCTCCATACATCCATACATCCATCTATCCATCCATCAGTAGTTGCTTAAACTGCTAATTTAATGGTTTGGACCAAACGCCAACAAAGAGACATGTAAGAAAATAACTTTTATTTCTTCATGGTTTTTAAAAATGTGTATCTCCCACCGAGATGAAACAATGTTGGAGTAGTGTTTAAATTTGGTATTGAATAATATATCTGAGAAGCCACCAGAAATTACTGAGATATGTTTAATAGGATCTTCAAGGAATCCACTTTCCAAAGATTCTCAAGTCCTTTCAAAGAAGACTAAAGAAGCCATAGAGCTAATAAATCTTCTTAAAATGTTAATTGGTGAAAAGACTTTGACACTGATTATTCTAAGGCAAGAGGAGTGCCCATGCATAGCCCTAACACACGCCTGCTATACTATTAAAATGAGTCCCATCCTGTTTTTGCTCTGTCCCAGAGACCCTCCAACACCTCTATACTCTTTCAAAAAGGGTGCTGAAAACAAACTATTGTAAATAATTATGATTTATTTTTTCCAGGACAGGTCCTAAATTCTTCCACAATTAATGTATTTGGGGTAATAGCTATAAAAATTGCTCTTCTTAGTGGGGGAGGGTATTCAGGTGTGGAATAATAGCAAGGAAAAGTGAATTTCGAACGTCCAACGATCTTAATTACATGCACCTATCTCTAAAGGGGGAAACAATAAAGAATCCAAAAGGGGAGAGAAATGTGGGAACAGGTGACTAAGAAAGCACTGGCTTTGGCTGGAGTATCACTCAGAGTTTTCCAAAAGATACTGAAGGATCTTTAATTCTGCAAAGCTCCCAAACAGCATGAAGCCCTGATCTGTTTCTTCTTACACAGTCAGCTGACCACGTGTTTGCAGCGGTGACTCGCCACATTGCTGAGAGTGCCCTACATTTTCACTTCCTTTTCACTCTCCCTTGCTTTTTGGTGAGTGGAGAGAAACCCCACCACTTCCATTGACCATACAGTCTAAAGATCAATGTTTCAGAATAGAGTCACATGGAGTCGTGTTTGTTTCACTGTCAAGGGCATTATGGAAACTGACAGTCAATTATCAAATTATTAGACGTCTGCTGTTAGCCAGAACCAACACAGGAGGCTTGCGTACAATGCAATGGCCAACTGAAGGCTCATTACGTTCTCCCTAATTTGGTGTGACAGTGGTTTGCCAAATGAATGAAAATCTAACACATGGAAAACACTAAGTCTAGTGATAACACATACCCTAACACTAACAAAAAAAGATGGAAGAAAACGTACAGAAGAAGGAAGCTGACTGTCATGGCCTGTTTGTCTTGAACAGCTCTCCTATAAATGACCGTATTGCTTTGCTCTTACCAAATCGCTTTCATCTATGACAATTGGGAACACAGGTCTAGAAGAGGTCTTGAGGATACGTGTCCTGGGATCATCGTCTTAAACTATCAGACTGCTACAAATTCATCACATTCTCAGGCTGGAACTAAAATGACCTCCTTGTTGTACATTATCACCATTTTCTTAGATGATCATAATGTGTTACAATGTCAACAACAGGGCCCAGATATTGGGACCCAAATGTCACCAAGGAAAGTTTCTGGAAGAGTTAATGGCCACAGATAAACACCTAAAAACCAACAAGGTCACAGCTTTACAAATCATTAGAAAAGCAGTATCTTTTTTGACCAACCTCTAGAAGATGTCAACCACCCAAATCCCCATACCTGTTCCCTGCTTTATTTCTCTTTGTAAAACATAGCACCATCTAGCCCTGACCAGGTGGCTCAGTTGGTTGGAGCGTTGTCTGCCCTGTGCACCAAAAAAGGTTGTGGGTTCAATTCCTGGTTACTGCATGTATAGGAGGCAACAGATTGATGTTTCTCTCTCACATTGATATTTCTCTCTCTCTTTCTCCCTTCCCCTCTCTCTAAACAATCAATAAGCACATCTTTGGGTGAGGATTTTAAAAAAAGACACACTTAGCACCATCTAATACGTTATATAATTTACTTATTTCTTTGGTTAACAACTCCCAACCTCCCCCAGAATGAAAATTCCACAAAGATAGGAAATTTTGTCCATTTTGTTCAGCTCAGCAAATAGTTATTGAATTAATTAAGGACACTCTTCCCACAAAATTGGGTGTGGGCTTAGTATTGAAATCACAGTGCTAAACTAATTTGGGCAAAGGGAGAGAGAGAAGAAATAATTAAATCTGATAGAAAAGAGTCAGTCAGGCATCCAGACTTCTCCTGGGTTTCCAACCCTTGTCCTACATTTTTGTCTACTGTTTTCTTGGTGCCATTTCTTCTTACAGTCTTAACACTTTCATTTTTAGCCAATAGTCCTAGCAAAAGGAGCGCTGTGCCCTGAAGGGAAATTCAGTGTATGCTTCTATTCATCCTCCACCTTTATCAGTGGGAATCACATCACATAAAATTATGCCATGTTAGAGTCCCTAGAATATAACACAGCAACTCTCCTGCTAGCATTAACATGTTAATCAATCAATTTAAAGGCTTAGAGAATCTATACCCCATAAGGCTGTTCTTCTCTGTCTTCCCCCCAGTCCTTTCTTTTAAACCTTCCATCAACTTGAACAGCATAACTGGGAATCCAGATGAAAATGGCAAACGCTCATAATTCTCCATTGAAGTATGTTTATTTGGACACACACTCACTGCGCATATGTATTCTGAACATTAATAAGCTGCATATTTATTGGGTTGTGCCATTCTTTCCTCATTTTTGAGTTTCATTTTAAATGACCCAACAACTATAACACAAATAAAACAAACACACAAAATAAAACATCTGGTGCCCCAGGAAATTAAATGCTAAAATACCATGTTAATTCAACCAACAAGTAGAGAGTTTAAATGTGGAGAAGTCAAGAAAAATCAAATTTATGCTTCCCACTGTCCCCATAACAGCCAGGCTGCATATGTACTGTTATTAAGACATAAATATAAGGTAGCAGGCATGGTCTAGACTAGAGAATTAAGTAAGCAACTTGGAAATCAGCGCTGCCTTTGATTCAGCATGTAACCATGACCAAGTTTTATCAACACGGAGGGTCTCAGTCCTTCCTTCTAAGTAATGTAGGAGTTAACCCTTTTGTCCAACAGAGTCACAGTTAAAATACTTCTTATTTTATGTTCAAATCATTTCCTATGTAATTAAATGAAAAACATGGATGAGAGATTAAAATAAAAGAACTGTGGACAGATGACAGATAAAGTCTCATACTTTACTTCTAGGAGTCCATAGATATTGTTCCAAGTATCTATTCTCCTTTGGGTTCTTTAAGGGAAAAGTGAGACCCAGTCGAGAGGGTAAGGGTTTCCAGAGGGTTTGGATCTCACTTGAGTGACTTCCAATCCTTCAACATGTTCACAGCCTCATGTCTGTTCTCCGGTCATCCTTTCTCTATGCTTCACCCTACTTTGTACAAGAGCTAGAATTATCATCTTCAAGAAATTCTTTGTCACTTCACGTTATGGGTTGAATTGTGTTCCCCACAGAATTCATATATTGACGTTGTAAGCCCCAGTAGCTCAGAAAGTGACCTTATTTGGAGTTCTAGTCTTTATAGAGGCAATCAAGTTAAAATAAAATCATGAGGCTGGATCCTAATCCAATATGACTGGTGTCCTTATACTGGGACACAACACGCACATGAGAAGAAAATCATGTGAATATCAATATCAGGATGATGTGTCTACAAACCAAAATTACCAACAAACCACCGCAAGAGGAGAGAGCATGGACAAGATTCTTCTTCACAGTCCCCAGAAGAAACAAATCCTGATGATACCTTGGTCTCTGACTTCTAGCCTTCAGAACAACATATTTCGATTGCTTAAGCCACTCACTTTGTGATATGCGGTCACAGCAGCCCTCACAAACTAATTCACTTCATCTTCACTTATCAAACCTCCTGGCTCTTAGTACAAATTCAGACTCTCTGACCTAGGCTGCGTGGTCTCCATAACTGGATTTACTTACTCTTCTTATGAGACCATTCTGACCAATTTCCCCCTGAAATCTATCAACCTTTTCTTTCCACAATCTATTCCATGCCTCTGTGAGACTGTGCCGATGCATATACTATTACTAGTATATACCTGTCCCTTTCCTTGCTTGACCTGGCACAGTCTTACCCATCTTTCAGGATCCAGATAAAATGCCACCCCTCTGAAAAATATCCAGTCTATCAGGAATTAAGACATCAAAACCACAATGTGGAGCACTGTACTATGCACGCAATTGAATAAACTACATAAAATAGCATGGACTGAGTTCTCCCTAGATACTTATATACGCATGCACATGCATATTTTAAAAAATTACAGATATCTACATGGTGATAGCTAATTTTATGTGTCAACTTACTGGGTTAGGAGGTGGCCAAATATTTGGTTAAACATTATTTTGGGTGTGTCTGTGTGGGGGTTTCTGCATGAGATGAATGTTAGATTGGTAGACCTAGTAAAGCAGACTGACCTTTTTGGTGTGAGTGGGCCTCATCTAATCAGTTGAGGGCCTGAACAGAGCAAAGGGCTGAGCAAGAGAGAATTTGCTCTCTCTGCCTGACCATCTTGAGCTGAGACACTGGTCTCCTCCTGCCTTCAGACCCAGGCTGGAACTTTCACCATTGGTTCTCTTGCTTCTTAGGCCATCGGACTGTAGCTCATGAGACTTCTCAGCCTCCAAAATCACATGAGCCAATTGCTTATAATAAATTCCCAGATATAGATGTCGATACATAAAGATGTATCTCCTATTTGTTCTGGTTCTCCATAGAACCCTAACATACACACGAAACTCAAAAAAAGTCATTTCTTGCCTGGCTAGTATGGCTCAGTGGTTGAGCATTGACCCATGTACCAAGAGGTCGTTGGTTCGATTCCCAGTCAGGGCACATGGCCAGGTTGTGGGCCCAATCTCCAGCGGGGGGCATGCAGGAGGCGGCCAATCGAGGTTTTCTCTCATCAATATTTCTATCTCTCTTTCCCTCTCTCTTCCTCTCTCTCTAAAATCAATAAAGAAGAAAGAAATTAAAAAATAAAAAGTTATTTCATTGGGGCTTTGGGAGAAAAGAATCTGGTTGAAGGGGAAGTACATAAGGGGACTTAAGCTTCATATATTTTTAGAGAAGAAAAACATATCTATGTGTTAGTTTTATAATTTATAAAAGATTGAAAAAAGGGATGATAAATTGATCACAGTGGTTGATTCTGACTAATGAGACTATATATAAACTACTATCTGCTTTATATTTCTGTGAAATTTCTTTTTAATATTTTTAAAAGAAAAAAAGAGGAATAGTAAGTCCAGTCCTGAAGCTGGAGGAAGAAAGGATGTTTAGTGTTAAAAAAAATAAATAAAATAAAATAACAGACCACAATTGGAGCTGCTACGCTAAGCCCCGCATCACCAGATAAAGACCTAATTACAGTTTCATTTCTGCCAGAAATGGGATCTTCAGCCAGCCAATCAGGACTGCCTGATGAGCACTGGTTAGGTAGTCTGGCTGATCGTTCCCTGCCATGCCCTAAAGAAGGGTAATCAACCTGCTTTTGCCCAGTATGACTCCCTTGCTCCTTCTCCCTTCTGCCTAAGAAAGTCTTTCATTTGTACACTTGGAGATCTTTTCTGACTGCTGGGTGGCATGCTGCCTGATTTGAATCAATGTTTGCTCAAATAAACTCTTAAAATAGGCCTCAGTTTATCTTTCTACATTGAGAAGTCAGCTGGAGACCAAGAAATAACCTCAGGGATTCGATCAGCTGAAGACTCCCTTTACCCCGTGTCCCCGATGTGGCCTTTCGTGAGCATTCCCTTGGGACTCTTGTCGGAAAGATAAATGAAACCTATTTCATCTCTAGGAAGACTGCAGTGACTCCCTGAATTCCTGTACCACTTTCAGTTCATTAACAACACTGGAAAGAACCGAGGTGCTCTCTTAAAGCTGGTTTTGATTAAGACTTCGCCCTGCTGGCGTGATGAAGCCCTCACCTGGAGAAAAAGACCTGAGATCTACTCGTGGCTATTCCACGGTCTCCATGCTTGAGCCTGTAATTCTCTCCCAGGGGAAAACTCCAATGATTCAGCAGTGTAGGAGGTCTCATACGCTTATGTAGAGGCGAAGCAGTTTACCTTTTAATTCATTAGGAATGTATCTTCTGTTTGGGTTTACATGAATGATCAGAATACTTATAAAGTGATGTAGACGTCCTCATGCACATAGGTTGTGATAAATATGTGGATACGCAGAACAGGGACGTGTGTTCACTGGCCAAGATAAACCATGGAAACATACATTCTCAGGAATGAGCAAAAGTGAAAAAAAATTAGTAATATTATTCCTGTACCCATATGCTCATATTTTAAGTCAATATGCAAAAAGGATCTTCCAAGAGGTTCAATTGTTCTATTTGGGTCTTTGACGGTAAGATTTAGGAGTCCTTCTTTCTTGAGCATATATAAATATGTTGTGAAACTTGAAAACAGTGCCTATTTCTTCCTCCTCCCATCAGCTTGTAATCAGAGAAGGCACAACCTTGTTTGTGACGGGTCACTTTGTCACCATGGAAATGCCTATACTGATGTGGCAAATATCTTTCAAACAGTATTTCCTATGGGCTCTGAACTGCAAGAAGAAGGTTTTGTTAATATAAAAAAGGTAGAATAATTGTCAATTCATTGTTTGCCTAACCTCCTTACCTTTAAAGGATAACTGCATTTGTGCACCATTTCTTTCTAGAATGTGTAAATCTTCAACAAAAAGAATTCAGTGTTTGGAAGCTGGGAGTTTAATTTGTCATTCAAACCGGAATCTATTCAGTAGAAACAAAACCAAATGCAAATGCACCTCCTTGGTTGAATGCACCAACAGTTTGCTTCCTCATTTATCACAAAATAGAAAGATAAACTCTGCTAAAATTCACCTAAATGATCACCTACTCCTCCCTCCCCCCTTCTCAAAATGCGTGCTATACAAATTATTGCCTGTAAGGGAGTAATTCCAGGTTGTTCACCTCAGAATTATTGCTGCCAATTGCTATTATGGTAAAACCAATTTTCCCTGCAAGAACTCACAAAAACCCAGAGTCCCAAGGTTTATGTTTTATGTTTTACATTTTTCTCTTGCACGGGGAAAAAAAAAATACTGAATAGAGACAGAGAAATAAAACACAAGAGTATTACAAACCCTTTGATTACTCTAATTACACCTAAAAGGAAAACAAGACCCCTCTCTTGGAACCAGAGGTATGAATAATTAACAGGAAAGGAAGGAAGATAAAAAAGCTATAAACCATTGTCAACCCATCTGCAAGGCCACCGGAGACGGAGACGCATGGGGTGCCCTGGAAAAAGTTGGTCATTACTGCAATTTCTCCCCAACCCCTGAAGAGCAACCCTCCTGCTCTCTCTTTTGCTCCTGGCCTTATAACCCATTGTGGAGTTGTTTTCAAAGGTATTAATACCATTCTGGGGGGCTTGAGCCGGTAAGGAAGAAATTCCTGGAAACTTTGCCATTGTGTTGTATTTGGAAAAAGAGTGAATTGTGAATGTTCAGACCCTCCAGGGCGGTCACAGAGAAAACGGGAGCTTTGTAAATGTTTTAATTACAGTTTCCCTCACTGAATTGAACCCATTGAGCACAATGAAAGAAAGAAAGGGTGTAGGTGTGGAGGGAGGGACAAGCAGGGAAGGGGAATTGGCAGGAGATTTCAGTCTGGCCCCTGCAGGAAGGAGCTGCTTGCTGCTCCAAGCAATGAAAATCCGTGCATGTAATTAATTCCCGCCATCGAAAGCCTGCCTTGTTTTTGCAGGTAATGGGGAAGCACTGCTCCCGACAGAACCCCTTGAAGATACCCAACAGCCAGCGGCTAAGCCAAGCAATTTAAAAATTATGGACGTTTTGCTAAATAAATGAGCACACTTCAGTAGTGACAAAGAGGATTTCCACACAGGCTCCCTACTTATGTATTTGCTCGTGTGTTTCACCTCAGGACAGAGAATGCTCAGCAGCGGAGCTGGGGTTCTGGGTGAGCTGTGATAGATTAGCTCAGGTAAACCGAAACAACAGCTATTCTTCGGTCCACCCACTCTGGCACCAGCCCCGCTGTGCTGGTACATGGACATGGGGGCGGGGAGGAACTGCTCCTCTTCCTTCTCTTAAGGTGATAGGGTGTGTGTAACCCAGTTTGGTTAGCAAAGAGACAGAGGGGTCTTTTTTTTTTTTTTAATCCTCACCCGAGGACATTTTTTGCATTTATCTTCAGATAGAGTAGGAGGGAGAGAGGGGGGAAGCGAGAGAGAGAAACATCAATGTGAGAGAGACACATGGACTGGCTGCCACCCACACAACCCCAACAGGGGCCGGGGACAAATTGCAACGGAGATATGTGCCCTTAGCGGGAACCGAACCCGGGACTCTGGTCCGAGGGCCGATGTTCTAACCGCAGAGCCAAACAGGCCAGGGCCAGAGGGGTCATTTTTGATGGCACAGTCATGGGGGTTCGATGTCCCCCAGAAAGCAGGCTGGGCCCACGTACAATGCCAGATCATTCTTCAGTAGATATCATCATTGCACAGCTTCCCATGGCAGCTTGAATGAAACCCAAAGTCCCCAGCATGGTCTCCCTGGCAAGGCTCATCTTGAACCTTGCTCCCTGGCCCCAGGGAGCTGGCTTCATTCGTCCCCCACCCACACCACATTCTCTCATGCCAGGTGCAGGCTCTGGCTCTGTTTGCAGGCTCTGTTCTCTATGGCTGTGAGGGCCTTTCTTCCCTTTCCTCGTGCACTACACCCACCCTTCGTATCGCTGACCACAGAAACCTCCACACACAAGCTCTTCCCGACCTTCCCAATCCCATCAGATCTTTGAATGGAGCAGCACTGAGTTCCACCACTGTGTGGCCCTCATCACTGCGAAGGTGCTTTTGTTTATGCAAGTATTTGATTAACGTGCATCTTTCCCTCTAGACTATGAGCTACACAAGAACAAACGTGGTGTCTCTTTTTACTCCCCATTATGTCCCCAGTGCTTAACACATAGAAGGCACTTAATACATCCTTACAGACTGAACAAATACTTGAGGGAGCTCCTCCAGGCTGCAGATCGTATGTAACTTTCTGGTTCTGAAAGAACAGTCAGTTGGACATGTGGGCCGCTGAGTAGATTTCTGGTCACCCATCCTTTCACACTGTACCTAAACTAAACTCTTCAACTACGCATGCAAAGTAGAAGAAGTCATCTTCCCACTCACCAGTGATCGAAATTGAGATGGGGATGGAAAACGGGCACCCTGACATGTGGCTGATTTCCACATGCATGTAATGAGCATGTACCAGGGGGCAGGGACTGCTCGAAGATGGAGATGCAGAAACAGAAGACATAGCACTGATCCTCAGGGTAGAGATGGTTCATTAGAGAAAGAAGCTTACATGCGATGAAATCAAACTTCCTCCGGCCAGCGTCTGCTGTTGAACCTCTTGTTCTCGTTCCAAGGCTGTTTTGCTTTCACTCTTGAGATCTCACTGAAAGCTCTCTCCTCCGACAGAACTCTGTGTAGGACTTTGATCGACCTCAGAAGTACACCAAGAGGCACTAAGGCCCTGGCAAGAATTCAAAACTCCTGGTTCCACAGAGTCTAAGGTATATTGCTTATGCGTTTAGCTGTCTCAGCAGCAAGGGAGCTGGTCCCCACGGTAAAAATCTATCAGTTCACTGAAAAATAATTCCTGTTTAACCTCTGTGTTTCCCAAAACCTGCAGGCCAAGGCCAGAGGTAAGTGACGTAGGTTTACTGGTACTTGTATGGCACTGGGAATACACAAAACGTTGTCTGACTCAACAGGTGGGATTCAAAGTAGTACGGACCCTCTTCCTCTGTATCTCAAGAGCACTAAGCTAATTGTTCCCATTCTATTTATTCCCACTCTTCCTCATAGGACCTACTGGGCAGCAGAAGTTACAAGAATTGACAAGAATGAAATAAAAGAATAGCTGTGACATGAGTCAGAAAGGCCAAAAGCTGACTTGAGAGTGAGCTTCTTGTGTCTGCCAAGAAATGAAAATAGATAACTGCAGGCCTTATTTGGACCAACCTAGAGGCAGAACTCGTATCTTCCTAGAGGTCTGGATTTGAATAAGGCCTAAGGACAGCCTTCCTATGGGAGAGCAATGCCTTGATTTTTGATCCATGAGAGATAAGATGAAGGATTAGACTACAAAAGGAGGTGAGAAATAGCACCCACTTTATAATTTTCTTTGAGGCCAGTCCTGAGAAGGACACCTTGGTGTAACCAGGACTTTTTTTTTTTTCCACATACCATGCCAATTATGACATGGCACAGTAACTGGTTGTAATTTCTCATGTCTAGAATGAAAGAATATTGGAATCAGAAGGAACCTCAGAGGTCACTCAGATTGAAGGTCCACCTAGTACGAGAATCCGTTATTCTCACATCCAAGGAAAATACGTATCCTGGGCACTCTCTCTTTTCTCTCAGCAAATCTATCCTCTCCTGCATCCTTTTATTTCTCTCCCAAGTCTGCGCTCCTATTGCCCACTGACACACCTGTCATTTAGCTGTTGCTTAACTTTTCTTCCCTTTGACCTTCTGCTGAATCTGGCTGGTCACCCTCCAAAGCTGGAGCAACCTAGACCCTCCTTTCTCACCATCCTGTTCCTGGGCTCCCTGATTGTGCTAGAAAAATGCTCACAGTTGGGCTGATCATTAATACTTACTGGTCTCCAACCTCAGTGTGGACCTCAACAATCCTTTCATTCGTATGAAATTCCCCACGGCAGCTGTTCCAAACTATGTTTCCCCAGCCCACACCTCTCTACTGACCCCTGCCCTCATCTCCTCCTTCAGAGAACATGGGTACTCATCAGGCATAATCTCCCTCAGTTTTCATCTCTGCTTACCTTCAAAGATTCATACTTTTGCCTGCCTGAAAGGAAGAAAGTTCTGTATTGCTTTCATTCTGATCTCTCCATTTTATGCCTCATTCCATACCTTGCTTCATCAACTATCAATCACTCTCCTCATCTCAATATCCATTCTACTCCATTAGGAAAAAAAGTACACTCTCTCTTTAACCTTGCCTAATCCTTAGAACATGACTGCCTCTCTCCTCCCCTTTACTGTCAAATTTACCAAAGAGCTGTCTGCCATCACTCGATTCAACCTCCCATTCACTGCCCAGGGCACAGCAAACTGGAATCATGACCACTCTTCTCTTGAGAGCACCCTATCAGAGGTCATTAGCAACGTCTACTTTTTAAACCCAATGGCGTCACCATTTTTCATCTGCTTAATATGTCAAAATTAATGTTTCTTTTGAAGCTCTCTCCCTCTTGGTTGGGTGATGCTACTCTTGGCTAATTCTAAAGCCTACCTTTTCCAGCCACCGTCCTCACTCATCCCTAATGTGGTTTCTCGGGATTCCCTCTTTGGTCTCTGTTCTCCACAATGGTGCTTAAAACCTTCTGTCTGCAGTGCCATTGGAAGGCAAGGATAGGATGCTGCACATTTGTAGGGGTGAAATCCACATTAATTATAACATAAGTGCTATGACTGGAAAGGGATGTTGTTCTGATGTCTGGAAAGATCACTCTTCGAGAACACCCAAACTGTCATTGGTTCCAGAGTAACATCACGTTTCTATCTCTCTTGTCTTTGCTACTTCAGTTGATGATGCACTGCACGACCTCCCCAGACATCACTAGAGCAGCATGAGTCCTCAGACGTAGAAAGAGGAAAGGTTGCAAGTCAGATAAGATTTGGTTCCCCACTTGAGAAGGATCATCAGTGCATACAGACCGGTGCTCTACTCCCTTGGGAAAATGTCATTCATATCGATAACTTTAATACTTATCTGGTAACATACACACAAGGCAATCTGACAGTCTTCAGACATAATGAGATTAAAGATATACTGTGTGAAAATAAACTAAAAACATAACTTAAACATCCACGTTTTTGTTTTCATTTAGAAAGCATATAAATCTGTTAATACAGGGCTAATATTCCTTTAAGGTAACAACCTATTAGAGCTAAGCAGCAGCGGCTTTTGCAAAATTCATTTACTTTCCAATTTTCCATAGTCCCCACTATTCCTTACCGTCTCACGCCTTGTTCACTTCACTTATTTATGTTATGTGCTTATCTTCTGTAGACATTTGCGTTAATGATCTTTGCTTATACTAAAAACTCCCCAATATATTTCTCCAGCTCTCTTTTCTAAGCTCTACACGTACATTTCCAAGTGTTCTCTGGGCAACCCCATGGCAGAATTAATTTCCATAGCTCTTTGTTCATACTGATAATATCTACCTCACTGATTTTAATTAGTTGTTAATTATCTTTAGGACCTCGTTCTCCTTAAGGTTAGGTTCAGTGGCTTCTGCATTGTTATCCAGACTACAGTGCATACTAAACATTTACAATATGCATCGAATTAAAATACAGTGCTTGGACACATTCAATAATACACGCTAGAAGGAGGCTTTCAATTTTTGGACCACCCCACGGTATTGATGTTAAAATATGTTTCCCAGTTACTTTCTCCCGTAAGTCCTTACTATGCTTTCTGTAAATACACAGAATAAATCATCTCTCTCTTGCACATGACAGCCCTTCAGATACTTTTTAATCTGTTAGATACCCCTATGTTTACAGGTATCTGCCTAATTAGAATCTTTCATATCTGTGCTTCTATCTATGTCCACGGTCACAGCATTAAGACCACTATTACTTCTCACCTAGATTACTACAAAAACCACCCAACTTTCCCCCAAATCCACACATATTCTCCACGTTGAAGTTGAATGAAATCATGCTATAGTCCTGCGTTAGTGCTTCACTTCTCTAGAGTCCTCAACATATGGTACAAACTCCTGAACATCGCAGAGTTCATGACCTCTCCCTGCTCACCTCTCTAGGATGGCGTCCCAGGTCTCCCCAACCTGTGCACCGTGCCCGTCCCTGGACTTGCCTGCTCTGTCTCGCAGTTCTTACACGTGTTGTTTACTTAGCCTGGAACACACCCAATGCCAGCCTACATTTCCCTACCTAAAATCGATTTATTCGGAACCCAGTTGTCCTTTCCTGGGACAGGTATGATGTATTCGCACAGCATCCCTTATTTCCCCCTACTGAGGTAAGAACGCATATATGCTGCTCCATCTCCCCCCGTGCACTGTGTCATTTTTCAGGCCTGTCGTATTGTGCATGAGAAATGCATATAGATTTAATTAAATCATCTTGGATGTTTTCCTCTCTTCATTTGCCAATGTTTCTCTTCAAACGTGATAAAGGCATATCTTGTTTTAGTGTGCTTCACTTTATTATGCTCCACAGATGTTGCTTTTTTTTTTTTTTTTAATTGAAGGCTAAACCCTCCACCAGCAAAAAGATTAGAATTTACTTTATAGTGACGCTCACTCTATGGTGGTGGTCTGGGACCGAACCCGCGGCATCCCCGGGGTGTGCCTGCGTTCAGATCTTAACACAGCTCCCCCAATGTGTTTAGAATTCTGCAGGGTTCAATGGAGCAATTACAGCATTTGCTCTAACCACTGCCCAAGCCAAGACTGTTTCAATTCCAATTTCTTCACTTGTACAGTAGGAATGATATTAACTTCTTTAAAGCTGCTCTAAGGACTAAATATGATAGTGTATACAGCAACTAGCCCAATCCCGGCACAGGGTAGGAGCTCAACAGATAACAACTATTGTTAGAATGGAGCACTACCATGACCCACCTGTCTCGGAAGCCTATAAAAAGCAAAGTCTTATGAATAAGAGAGAAGATGAAAACATCAGAAAGTTGTGTTTTGGTGGGATGAAGCACAGGGGCAGCTGGCCTAAGCTGTCTCTGTGTGTGTTGAAGGAATAGACACAGACAGGGTCCAGAGCGGTCACAGGGGTGGGCAGAGGGTGGTGGAACCCCATGCACTGATGCACCACGGTGCATTTGGGGATGGTTGTTAGAGACAGCTGCAGCTCACAAGCCAGCATTGTTCTTTCATAAAACACACACCTCAATTGAATCCTATAGCTCATAAAAGGTAATCAAAATAACATCTCACATTCCCGGCAAATGCTATATCGTCCTCCACTTCAACAGCCTTCATAAAGGGACTATTATCATTGTTTTTGCACCAACCCAAACTGTTGTCAGGTTTCCATGGCTATGGCAACTAAAGGGATATAAGCTATTAATGAAAAAGCACAGGGTGCCCAAAAGAAAATTAGTAAGTGGCATTGGCCCTACTTCCAAGTGTTCAGAGTAAATTTTCCATGTTATGCACATGGAATGCCCAGTGTCTCTTCTGTTGAGGTTTCCCCAGTCAGGGCCCTTGACTCAGCATTTCCAGTGGTGTATTCTGACAAGGAAGACAGGTAGAGTAAGACTCCTTGCAGAGAGCCTAAACCCTCAATGGGACAAATTCGTGTGAAAAGCTTTTGCTCCTGTAGGGAGTGGCAGCTGAGTGCCATGCAGTGGGAGATGGCCATCAGGGAAGCTCTAGAACCGCATCACAGACAGAGCCGTGCCAGTCATGAGGCCAAGCCCCCTTCACCTCTCCCATGGCAAGCGGCAAGAGCCTCTACTGTTGTGTCCTGACAGCAAGACGGATTTAAGTCTCCACTAAATTAGGTAACTTCTGTTTAAAATCTTTCAATGAATTTACATTCCAGACTTGACAAGTGGGACCCTACAGTTCCGCTCCTGCTCCCTCCCATTCGAACCTCATGTATATTTCCACTTCTGCCATAAGCTTTCAGCCCACTGGCCTTCCCATTGTGTTAACTGTCCAAGCCTCCATCTCTCTCCCCCGTTTTGTCCTTAGGGCCATCATGCATGCTGCCTCCTCTGCTAGGAGCACTGTTAGGGTCCTGCTCTACCACGAACAAAATGCATACATACTATATACACACAATACACACGCACAACACACAAAATACACACACAGCATACACATATAATACATGCATCACACATTCAACACACACAACACTCACATACAAAACCATACACACATGCACACTCATTTCACCCGCAAGACTTGTTGCTATCCTTCAGGTTTTCAGCTTTAATGACCTTTCCTTTGAGAGTCACTTCCTGATCACCCAATATAAAGTAGGTAACCTCCAGTATTCAATGCATCATAGCACCATGGCTAAAATCATGGACGCTGGTGTCAGACAGCCCAGGTTCAAATCCCACCTCTGTCACTTCTGACCTGTATGACCTCGGTCTATTACCTAAAGCCCTGTTCCTCAGGTTCCACATAGTAGCATGTGTCTTATAGGCTTGTTGAAAGAGTTAAATGAGTTAACATACATGAAGCCTTAAAAGTGCAGCTGGAGTGTATTCCGTACTGGAGAGATGTTAGCTCTCCCTCCCAGTGAGCCTAGTGGCTGCAGCTTCGCAGCCACAAGTAGATGAATCCACGTGAGAGGAACCTCCCTCTTTGCCGTCTTCATCCACAGATCTCCAGTGCTGGCACAGGAGCAGGCTCATGGTGACAACATGATTCATTTGGAATGGATGAATAAATTTAGTTAAATCGTTGAGTGGAATGTGAAAGGAAAGAGAGTCTTGGTGTTTTCTTAAAGAATAAGATTCAGCCCTGGCCGGTTTGGCTCAGCGGTTAGAGCGTCGGCCTGTGGTCCAGAGAGACCCGGGTTCGGTTCCCGCTAGGGGCATGTACCTCGGTTGCAGTTTGTCCCTGGCCCTGGTTGGTCGTGCGGGAGGCAGCCACTCGATGTGTCCCTTTCACGTCGATGTTTCTCTCTCTCTCTCTTCCTCTCTCTCCCTCCCACTCTGTCTGAACAAAAAATGGAAAAATGTCCTCAGGTGAGGATAAAAATAATAATAATAATAATGAAAAGAATAAGATTCATTACACCCTCCTCTCTTTTTTTCACTACCTGGGAAATCCCATCTGCCTCTGTGCATCCTGCTAGGAAGGCACATTCATGCACACTCAAGAAGTGACACGGAGATGTGGGAGCCAATGCACACAAGGAAGTCCAGAAAACACGCACACGTGGGCTCTAAACAGGCAGCCTCTGACCCCTGATGAGCAGGTGAGGGGCTTCATCTGAGCTAATATTTTGCATCTTGATCGGAGGAGTGGCATTTACGTAGGATAATTACTCACAAGATGAGAGTCCACGAGAGGAGGCTATGGGAGAAGAGTCCTTTTTGCATCTTAAAACTAGGAAGACCCTGCCCCACCCAGCAGCGAGAGCGCTCCATACAAGGAGAAACAGCTCACTGTTTACACTGGGGATGCGGAGGTTCAGGACGACTTCTCTGTCTCATCCCATCAGGACACCATCTTGTGCAGAATGTGGCCCACCACTCTTTACGATTCAAGTCATTCCAGGGTAACTACAAGAGCGTGTGGAGTTTATGAGAATTCACGAGTCTCATGTCTTCTGGGAAGCCAGTACTTTGAAAAATCAGCCTTAGTTCTTTGCAACCACACAAACGATGAGTTTCCTAGCCCAAGGCTTATCTGAATTTTACCCTAGAAATCATTTCCTCCCCCTACCCAGGACCAGGATTCCCTAGAAACACTTCCCAGGATTTTAAAGTTCCAATAAAAGTACAGAGTTTGCTTTGGATGAGTTGAATCCAAGTTCTTCAAAATGCCTTAGAGCCTCCACCAGGACTTGTGTTCAACAGCTCAACACCAGGGATCGGCATAGGGCAACTACTCCTCTCTCCGTTTAAACCAGTTTTCTTCTCACTTAAAAAGTGTGTTCCTCCAAAACAAAAATCCCATACTCTCCGTTTTTAATTTTTTTTAAATCTTTGCCTGAGGATATGTTTTTATTGATTTGAGAGAGAGAAAGGGAGAGGGACACACAGAGAGAAACATCAATCTTGCCTCCTGTAGGCACCCTGGGGATCGAGCCCACAACCTAGGTATGTGCCCTGATGGGGAAGTGAACCCGCAACCTTTTGGTGTACAGGACGACACTCCAACCAACTGAGCCACACCAGCCAGGGACATCCCCACACTATCTTATCGACCATTACAAATTAACATAGTAAGTGTGACTAAAGACAAATCAAAATCAAAACGATTTTAGAAAAAGAAGCACTTTTTTTACCCCAACCACAAGACACCAGTGTGAATGCTGACTCTGCTTGTCCTGATGCAAACTTTCCCGCCCTCGCTAGGAAGAGGCAGCTCCTAGGCCAAGTTCAAAATCAATTCTCCAGCACTGCCTTGTTAGTGGAACGAGCATTTCTTCTCCCTCCCTTCTCCCAGATGAGAGCGCCTCCCCAGGAAGGGCACTGCCATCCTGTTCTACCCTGCCCTTCCTCGAGAATTACTAAACCAAGAAATGTATCAGGTCACACTGACCAGGGACACCTTGGAGAGAAGCCTGTCCTTTCTAAAAGCAGTCTGTTGCCAACGCCATAAAAATGAAGGCAGGCTATATCAAATCAGAGAGACTTCCCAGCTCAGAAATAGCCAAGCATAAATGTTTCTCTAATGACATTTTATTAAGTGCAGACTCTGTTTAGTATCTCATCAATTAAAGCTGGACTGAGCACGCCTGCAGTCCTCCAGAGAAAGAAGCCAGCAGAGCCAGGTGGTCTGGTTTCATATTTTCTCCAACCCTGTGGCCTAGCACTGCACACCTCAGTTTCTCCATGTGTAATAGAGAGATGGTAATAATAACGCTTTCTCATTGACGTGTGAAAATTCAAATGAAATAAACCATTTTGCACAGTGACAATTGCCCATTCAATTGCAACTGTTATACACATTCATTATTTGCTCAGAGGTTTAGTCATTGAGATTGTTCTTCCAAAGGAGGCAAGTCCCCTGCAGAGTGGAAGGAAGCAGGTCACAGAGGTGCGGCTGCTGAAACCAACATTCTACATCTCCATTCTGGCTGCATCACTGGCAAAATGCAAGATCTGGGGCAGGCTTTTAACCCCCCTAGGCTTCAGCTCCTGCAACAGTAAAATGGGGGTAATAACAGTATCCCCAGTAGTATAGTATCACAGTAGGATTTTGTGAGAATTAAATAAAGGCATGTAAAACATTCAAAAGAGTACTGGGTATAGAGTACTTACTCTACAACTGTCCATTATTATTAGACTCCTTGCAGTGTGAGGGAATATTTATATTATTTAATACCCGATACCCAAATGAAGCAATGCATTTAAATGCTTCCGTTGTGTAAAAGCTAGAGACTCCAAGGAATAAGGAAATCTTTCATGTGCTCTGGAACGCATAAAGACTGCAGTGGCAATGGCTAGGGCTGGCCGTCAGCGGATCTGGGAGAGGACAGCTATGTGACTGTGAACACGTGGCTGCATTGATCTGGGTTTCAATGAAGTCAACAATAAAATAACTGAGCTACAAGCCAGCCTTGAAATTCTATGAATGAGTTTCTTTTGTAGATGTCCTTATGGGTGCTTTCAAGACAAGTGGTAGATCTTGCCTCTTAGATCCTCCTCTAGCCCCAGTCCATGTCTTCTCGTTTCCTGTCACTGTTAGCAGACCCACGCGCCCAGCCCGTGTGGCACATTCCATCAGTGTGGACTGGGTTTTGTCTTGGTCCCAACCACTGAGCTGCTCTGGGTCTGGCGCAGGAATGGGGATGCATCCATTCTTGATTCAAGTGTTTGGACTGACATGGATTTGGTGTGTGACTACAGGAGATTATTTTAATTGGTGCCATCACCTCTCTTTTTCACAGGACATTATCATTTATGATGATGCTAATGAATTAGAGTTTCTAATGTGCTTGGAAAAATACGAATGGAGAGTCCAACTCAGGTGGAAGGGCCATCAATTCTCTTCTACAATGACAACCCAGAACATAACAGGGACAGGGAAGCCAAAGGGCAGAAGCTCAAAAATAAAGGGCAGTTGTAAGAGACTCCCCCTGGGAAGGTTTAACAATGGAATAATTCATCTGGAGGAGAAGGTACATGCTTTAGAGAGATTCGGATAATTAAGTAAGGGGCTTTTGTTTACTGTTACAATATTCTGATTTCTCTGTTCTCTGGATGACGGTCAGCTGCAGACAAGTACTTATGATAGAAGGAAAGCGTATAACAAATAATCTGGGCTTAGGGACCCAGCTAATATCAAGAATAATTCAAATATACAATTACAGAGTAAAACACATGATTTTAAGTATACAATTGGATACGTTTTAACAAAGCAGTACATATATCCATGAAACCAGGACTCCCATCAGAATATAGAGCGTTGCTATGTGACCCCAGAAAGCTCTCTCATGGCCCTTCTTGTCAGTACGCACCCCTCAGAAAATCAATGTTCTGATTTCATTTTTTTACAATTAATCCTCGCTCAAGGATATGTTTTATTGATTTTAGAGAGAGGGGAAGAGAGAGAGAGAGAGAGAGAGAGAGACATCGATGTAGGAAAGAAACATCAATCGGTTGCCTCCTGTACATGCCCCCACCACAGATCAAACCCAAAACCTAGGTCTGTGTCCTGACCAGGAATTGAACAAGCAACACTTTGGTGCACAGGATGATGCTCCAACCAACCGAGCCACACCAGCCAGGCCAATGTTCTGATTTCAAATACAGATTAGTTTT
The DNA here is from genome assembly GCA_030848825.1 of Tadarida brasiliensis. NCBI lineage: Eukaryota > Metazoa > Chordata > Mammalia > Chiroptera > Molossidae > Tadarida > Tadarida brasiliensis. Next base: position 224,502,770 of record CM061257.1, on the reverse strand, counting down.
ACCTGTTCTTGAACTTTATGTAAATGGAATTATACAATATATATAGTTGTGTATCTGTAAATGGAATTACACAATATATATAGTTTTGTGTCTTTTCTCTGCCATAGAATATACCGCATTTAAGGTTCATATGTGTTGTTGCATTTATCAATAGTTCATTTTTGATGATTAGTATTCCATCATATGAATAGACTACATTTTGTTCATTGCTGATTGGCACCTCTCCTGTTCCCAGTTTGAGGCTACTATAAAGTTACTATAAATGGTGTTACATAAGCATTTTTGTGGATATGTGTCTTCATTTCTCTTGGTTACATGCCTAAAAGTGAACTTGTTGGGTCTTAGTTCAGATGTATGTTTAACTGTATTAGAAACTGGTAAGCAGTTTCCCAAAGTGGTGGCACCATTTTACATCCCCACCTGCAGCATATGAGAATCCCAGTTCCAAATCTCACCAGCATCTCGTGCCGTACTTTTCAGTTTAACCATTTCTGTGAGTATCAAACGGTATCTCCTATTGACTTAAGTGCATACTCGCCTGATTATGAGAGATGTGGAGCATCATTTCACAGCCTATTGGTCCTTTGCAGTTCTGCTTTTATGAAGTATCTATTCGATTGTTTTGTTAATTTTCGCATTGAGTGTCTTTTTATTATTGACTTGTAGGAGATCTTTATATATACTGGTTTTTTTAGACATATGTCCTGAAAATATTTTCTCCCACTGACCTTTAATTTTCCTAAGGATCTTGTGAAGAACAGAAAGTGTTCATTTCGGTTAAGTCCACTCTATTGATCTTTTCTTTTATGCTTACTGGTTTTATATTCTCTCCAAGAAAGCACTGCCTATCTCAAGATTGCAAAGATATTTTCCCCTATTTTCTCCTGGAAGCTTTATTAATTCCAGCTATTGCATTTAGGTTTTTTATTCATCCCAAATTAATTTTTATCAAAGCTGTAACTCAAAACTTTGAAGTAGTTCATACCTGGCAAGAGTTCAAAGTAGTTTAGGAGAGTAACTTCTTAGATATTGTACCAAAACTAAAAGATGGTTGTGGTAGTGGTGTTTTGGGGTTTTTTTTGTTTTTTTGGGGGGGGGAGCTGCTGGTTTTATCTTGCTACTCTCTAAGTACAACTAGATACAATAACATTCAAATCATAATATTAGAAACACTTATGTGTCAGAGACTCTTCTGAGTGTTTTACATGTCATAACTCATTTAATGGTCAAAATCCAGAATGCTGAGGCCCAGAGAGATTCAAATAGACATATCAGTGGTCACACACTAAGAAAATCACTGAGCTAGGGCTCAAACCCAGACAGGCTGACTCCAGAGCCCACAGAAGTTGCCACTACCATAGATTGCTTAGTTCTGTCAAATTTAATATACACAACCGACGTAAAGGGAGAATGGAATTAACGTGCATTGAGGGACTACTGTGTCAGATAGTATGCTAGGCCTTTCTATTTTATCTCATATAATCTTCAAAAATACCCTCTTAAGTACGTATTATCAAGTATTTGCAAAGGAGGAAGTTTAGGCTCAGGGAGGTAAGGAGCCAGACAGTCAACAGTGTGTTTGAGAGTTGAGTCCAGTTGTCGGATTCCAACCCTGAGCCTGTTCCACCGTGAGACCCTCTGCTGCACAGAGTTACATCACACGTCATCGGAAGAAGAACGCAGGAGGAGTTTGATAGAGACTGAAGTTGGGTTAGGTCTATAGCACATTTCATTTAGGCCAACAGATGAAGGGAATCGTTCCTGTCCAGGAGCGTGTCGTAGGGTCAGATCTTTGAGCCACAAACATACTTCCTCTTTGTTGATACCATCGTATAGGCCTTACTCATAGAGGAAAACTACCCATGTCACACCTCACGCACATACACAAGCAGTAAAGCGCCCCCTGCCTCCTGCTGCTTCCACTCATTTTCCCTCGTCAGGGACCACGACAGACCCAGACGTGTACCGGGAACCCAAGCATGGACCACGGCTGCCACTGCCACATCCAGAAAGAAAAGGAAAGGGAAGATTCCGGAAACGAAGAAGGTGCTCTATGGGTTTTGTGTTGCTCTGTTGCCTAAACTTAGGTCAATGGGTAGAAACAGATCTCAATAAACCACAGACGATCCCTTACACTTAGGGCTAAACCACAAAAGAACGAGCTGTTCTCTGCAGGGTTGGGTTGAAACCCCGCAATTGCAGCAGTGATCTGAGAAAAACCTGAAGGCTATTTGTCAGGAGAATATTTTTTTGAAAAAAATCATATCAGGGGAAGGAGACTAAACTCAATAATAACTGTATGTTTGAGTTCTCAAGGTTTCTGATATTTCCTGGACTTTGAGGAAGTTCATTTTGCCCAAAACTAATTGGTGGTGGTGGTGGGGGGGGATGGACTACTTGTTTGTGGTAAAATTTGGCAAGGGCCACTGTCAAAAAAGAATCAGTTCTGGGAGGGGGAAAGCTGCAGGGGGAAAAGGAAGCTCTGAAATGCTCTGGGATCTCACTACTGCAAACGTGGTTGAAAGACCGGGCAGCCTCAGCATGGCCGGGGGGCTTGTAGAACATGCATATTCTCAGTCCCCGCCCGGGCCAACTGAATCAGAAACTGAACAAGGTCACCCGGGTGATTCCTACGCATTATCGTGTTCGAGAAGCACCAGCCAACCATATCCTCACTAAGAGGTGGAAGCTGACCACTGAAAGGTGTGTCCTGCCGGAATGTCAATCAAGGGGGCACCTTCGTCGTTCGGGGAGCCTCAGGAAGCCGGAGTGGCCTCTACAATTTCACGTGGATCCCTACAGAAGTCTGCTCCCTATGGACCTGGGAGTTGGCAAGGTCCTCTTAGTCGTGCAACCACGTTGCGTTGTCCGGGCGCAGCATGGCGAGGAGGTCCACGGGGAACCTCTGCTCCGGTGGTGCAGGGGAAGAGCTGCCTGTGGGTCTGAGTCACCCGCCGTCACTGCAGCACCCCTGGCTAGTCATTTTCATAGGGCATGATTCATGGCGCGAGTGGGCATGCCGGCTGATTCTTTACGGTCCCATCAAACTGTCGGACCTCCGGCACACAGGAAGGTGCAGCGCCTGGGATTAGGATTGGTCTTCTCTGTTTATGGCCTGTCCTTGGTCATAAATTTGAAGTGGGAGGGCAGGGTGATTGCTGGTTGTTGAGGAGCTGAATGGGGAGCAGGGGGAGGGGGAGGGGGGTGGGCAACGCCATGGAAAGGGAACAGAGAGCCAGCACTCCCTCAAGGTCACTGGGCTTCTGCGGCAAACACACACAGAAATGGATTTTCTCATTTCCTACTCTTCTGTGCCATTATAGACACAGCTTTGATAGCGTCCTGGCCAGCAGAAAGCTGCTGCTTTTGTTTTTTGGTTTCTTTTTTTAAGATGCCGTGGTGTTTATGAGGAGGCCTGAGCAATGAAGCATAAAATCAGAAGCCACTTTCGAGTTTTCTCATTGGTGCTCAGGTTACAAATCAAGGAAATAATTTCTGCTTTGTCTGATGGCGGCTCCGGAAGGGAAGAATGGAAGGAAAATGCTAGACCCAGTGAGAGGAAGAAGCAGAACAAACTAGACGAGCTCATCAGAACGCCCTGGATTTGTCCAAAGATAGTACGTGGAACCGGAGAGCTCATCGGACCCTGTGTGTGGGTGCAGTGTGTGTGTGTGGGGTGCACATACCTGTGACTCAGTATTCTGAGATTACAAAAATATGAAAAGGGTTTGGTAAAGAAAAAATAAATGGCTTAATCACAACAAGCCAACTCATTTTTCAAAACTGTTATCAGCATTATTAATAATTACAGCAAACACAGTATTGAGCGCTCAGCACATAGCAGGCAGTGTGCTACGTCCTGCCACTGCTTTGTCACTTAATCACTTCCATGACAGGATGAAACGGGTGCAGTCGTCATTCTCGTCACCTCACAGATAAAGAAAGGGGGGCTGAAAACGTGGCCAACTCTCTTGGCCAAGGTCACAGAGCTAGTTGGTAGCAAATCCTTAGCTCAAATTCAGGGGACTTTGGCTCAAAGACATGTGCACACAGCCACTGCCTTCATCAACTTCCTAGTTCACAATTGGGGGCAATCAGACTTTAACTCAAAGGTTAAAATGCAGCATGTTTTCTCAGAAAGAATCAGAGAATTACATTGGAAGTCTGTCTCAAAAGAAGGCCTCCTCGTACTGAGTATAATTAGGAGGCAGAAAAATAAGTCGGCGTTCTTATTTCTAAGGGTACAAAATCCAAGGCAGCGCCCTGGCCGGTTTGGCTCAGCAGTTGGAGGGTCGGCCCGCGGACCAGAGAGACCTGGGTTCGGTTCCCACTAAGGGCACGTACCTCGGTTGCGGTTTGTCCTTAGCGCCAGCTGGGGTTGTGTGGGTGGCAGCCACTCGATGTGTCTCTCTCACATCAATGTTTCTCTCTCTCTCTTCCTCCCTTTCTCCTTCCTGCTCTATCTGAAGATGAATGCAAAAATGTCCTTGGGTGAGGATTAAAAAAACAAAATGAAGAAAACAAAAACAAATCCAAGGCAGCGGTTTTCATCCAGGAGCAATGTTGCCCCCCAGGGGACATTCGGTGCTGTCCAGAGGCATTTCCTTGCTGTCATAACTGGGCAAGGGTGCGACTGGCATCTAAGGAGCAGAGGCCAGAGCTGCTGCTAAACATCGCACGACGCACAGGCCAGGCCCACGACAAAAGTATCCCGACCAAAACGCCAACAGGGCCGAGCTGGCGAAATCCCACAGCTACGCTGTACTCCGCAACGGGCCTCCACTTGGTGGCTTTAGGTTTCTCTCAGCGAAAATTGTGTCTCTTCGCCACACACTGTCACGCTATCAAGACAGAGAAAAGCTTCTCACTGACGCTTTGTAGAACTGGAATCTGGCGAGTGAGGCATCCAGTACACGCTCACAGAACCACACTGCGCCGTTGCCACGGTAGGGCGGCGGCCATCCACCCACGGCTTGCTGTAGCCTCGCGTGGGATCAGCCTGCCCCAGCCCAACAGAGCCGGGCTGTCCCACACCCCGGACCCAAGATGCCAGGAGCCAAATGAGCTCCATCAAGTCTACTGCCATACCCCTGTGACCTAGGAGCCTTCAGAAAGAAAGGATTTGGGAAAACTGGGTGAGTATGTAATTTCACATCCTTCAGGGTTTTTTTGTTTTGTTTTGTTTTTTAGCAGGAATTCTTGCCATGCCAGGCCTCATCGGATGGAGGGTCATAAGGCAAACTGGCTTCACTCAAGCAAATAGTTATCTACTGAAATCCGTGCTCGGAATCCAGATTAATCCACACCCTTCCCCACTTCCTGGCTCATGCCACAGGCTTGCTTTTCTCACAAATCCACTGGCCACTTCCAGTATCTAAAAGGGAGATTTGTCAGGATTAAAGGAAAGTGGTGTTGACGAGAGCAAACTGAAGAACCATCGAGAAGCCAGGAACACGGGAACCCAGGGGGAAAGAAATTGTAGGTGCTTATTAACCAATTCCCTTTTTTTGACAGAAGTTCATATGTTTATGATAACTCCCACCATTTCATTTTCTTTCATTCCTATTTCATTGTCTGGCCGCTTGATTTAACACAGGATTATTCTCATAAAAATGAATTCTTGATTAACTTTTTTCAAGAGGTGGAAAAAATGAAATGGCATTTGTTTCTAGTGTATACTCTGTAGCTTTAGCGGGCTGCTCACTGAGAGGAAATAAAAGATTTCTGACTTTGGCCAAACATTCTACTGCAGTGATAATTAAGCAAAATCTCACCCTCCAAAATTCCCTTCGCTGCATTTTGAATCTTTTCCTCTGCACTAGTTGCTCCCTTTCCAAGACAGCGGGACAAACCATAGCAATTTAAGAGAACTTGCAATAACCAGATGGCGGAACTTTATTGCTAAAGTAAGCAAGTTTAGGTATCCCCAGCACAAAGGTACACTTGTCGCATCTTTCCTGTTTGCATTTTCAAACTGACATTAAGCCGAAAAAGAAAAGGATACTTTCTTTGAAGATAATCTTATATTTCAAAATTAGTTCTTTATAATACATAATCCCATCCTATTCATTATGTATACATACTAATTTTTATTCAGAAAAATAATTAGAAATTAGAAATGTTAGAGTCAGAGAGAATGAAATTCAAATCTGGTTCTGCCACACCTGAGCCATTTGAACCTGGGTAAATTATTTAGCCGATTTTAGCCTCAGCTATCTCATCTCTAAAATGGGAATAATAGGAAAACCATGTGTTAAGCATTCACTCAATGACTGCGACTGTGGGTGGCATAAACTCAGGAATTTTAAGGTTTATCTCCCTGCCCCCCCCCTTCCCTTGCAAGGTACCCTCCTCCAGAATTCTCTCAAGTTTGCTTACCTTGTTTCCTGCCTAGTGGGAAAAGGGCCATGCATCAGTGGAGCCTTACAATTTCACAGGTGTTCTTAGAGAAAATGGTAGGGACCCCACGGAAAAACAGTCAGGAACTGTCTTCATGTAGGGAAGAGGGACAGGCCCCCAACACAACTGCTTTCCTTTCCAAGAGGCAGCCACACCCTGAAGAGGGAGGGGATGTTTTATGACACACAGGAGAAGGCTCTATTCCCCTTCACAAGGCTCTCCCTCCTCTTGGGCTTCCTCCTGCTCTGCGGATCTGTTTCCACACTCGGTTTTTCTCCTGCGTTCTCCCTTTCCTCGTGTGCTTCCCCTCCAGGCTCTCTTTAACCTTTTCCTAGTTGCTGCTATTCTTCTAATCCTCCCTCCCTTCTCATTCTTCTCTTTAAGTAAGAACTTGTTAAGTGATACCACAATTCACCACAACAAACCTTAGAACATTCAGAGAGCGGCTAACGCCAGAATCGTTATTTAATTTATATAAATCTCTGTATTAAAGTTATGACTTGCCGTAGCACCTTTGCATGGTGAAAATAATTGAGAGTTTGCTCCGCTTTTCACATTTCTTCCATTACAATGGCTCATGTGCACCTTTCTGCATAAGCTTAATGTTCTAGAGAGAAGTGATTCTAATGTTCCTCATTAGAACCCTCAAAAAGAGCTTAAATTCACATTCAGATATTTTTATAATGACAATAATTTTAAGGACAAGGATACTGTACCGAGACACTGATGAATTGAATAATTTTCTGGCCTCCCAGAACCCAAGGTTATACACTGAGACTAGAACTTACCTCCTCTCACCCAAGGTCCAACACTCTATGAATAAATTACTTGACTCATAGTGTAGTCCCTTTTCTGCAAATGTGATTGTCCATTCTAATTACGGCATTGTAATGGATCTGTTCCTTGACTTTAAATAACACTTTCCCAAATTTAGCCGGTCAGCTAAACTCAGGTACGATTTCCGTGGAAGAAAGTACCTGCCAAAAACCAAGTTCTTTGACATACATTATTTCATAAAAAACTCTGAACCACAGCCCAGTCGATGTGGCTCAGCGGCTGAGCACCAAACATGCACCAAGAGGTCGCTGGTTCAATTCCCAGTCAGGACCCATGCCCAGGTTGCAGGCTGGATCCCCAGGAAAGGGCATGCAGGAGGTAGCTGATCGATGTTTCTCTCTCATCAATGTTTCTACCTCTCCCTCTCCCTTTCTCTCTCTCTAAAAATAAATAGAAACATCTTATTTAAAAAATAAAATAAAAAAACCCCAAATCTGAACCATGGATTATTATCGTCACTGAACAACCAAGGAAACGGATTCAGGAGATAAAAAGGTTAACAGTAATGTGCCTGGAATTTAGACGGCTCTCAAAAAATGTTTCTTAAACACATAGTCCACAATCAACAGCTAGGAGGAAATGGCAGGATTTGAATTCAGGTCTCACTGTTACATCAATGTTTACTTTATGCATTACACTATCGTTTTTTAATCCTCACCTGAAGACATGTTCTTCATTGATTCCAGAGAGAAAGGAATGGGGAGATAAAGAGAATGAGAGACACATCTAAGTGAGAAATATCAATTGTTTACCTCCCATAAGAGCCCTGATGGGGATCGAATCTGCATTCTGGACGTGTGTTCTGTCCCCTGACCAAGGATAAAACCTGTGAAGCTTCGGTGCCCGGGACAACGCTCCAACCAACTGAGCCACACCAGCCAGACCACATTATACTTCTGCGTGCTTGTTCAAGCTGTTTCCTCTTCCAGGAGTGCCTTTGCCACGCTCTTGTATACTGAAATCCTACCCATGCCCCAAACTCACTTCATATCTGCCCTCCTCCTGGAACATGCTGATATCTCCCTTGTGTTCACCTGTCTTTATGCAGCATTTTGCTCAGATCTTTGCTAGAATATTTAACAAATATTTCCTAGCATTAGAATTATTCTTTCTATTTCTGTTTCCCCAGGAACATTTATTCATCCAGGTATTCACTCTTTTATAAAAGATCCTGGGCCTACTATGTGTAGAACTCTAATGGGTATGAGGGTCAACAAACCAGGCAGGATTCTCCCTCTCAAGGAGTTTGCCTTGGTGGGGGCGGGGGAGGGGGCACAGGAAAATGAATTATAAAATGTGATCATTGCTGTAAAGGAAGTCAGGGTAATGAGACAAGGGAAACGGGAAGGTCACTTAAGATTAACAGGACACTCCTAGGGAGTGACATAAGATCTGAGGCCCAAAGAAGGAGAATAAAGGGGTAATGAACAGATCATTGAAAAGACGTGATCGCCAGGGTCCTGGATGAGTGCCGGACTGGTGAGGAGGGTCCGAGTGACTGCACACTAAGAGGGAGGGTGCCCAGACTTGAGCTTGCGCAGGTGGGTAAGACAGGTAATGCTCACCTGCCACACGTAGCCATGGGCAAACGGTGTGGTGCAGAGTACACGTGTCGGAGTCAGGCACACCTGGGTCCCAACAGTGGCCTGTTTCTGACAAGCTGTGTGAGCTTGAATACATTGATCAGTTTTTATGATTCTGATACCCTCACAGAAAGAAACACTGGATTGAATGGAAACTGTTGTACTAGTCTTGAGTTGTGTGGGGCCCATCAAACAGCTAGGGGTTCCATGAACACGGATGAAGGGGCACAAGACCAGCAAACACTCATAGACACAGACAATAGCACTGTGGTGCCCAGAGGGCAGCGGGGTGGGGCGGGTGTTCATAGAAGGTAAAGGGGGTCAGCTAGACGGTGACTGAAGGAGACGACGGTGGGTGGTAAACACACAATGCATCATACAGATGATAAATTATGCAGTCGTGCCCTTGAAACCTATATGATTTTATTAACCAAGGTCACCCGAATAAATGTAATTTAAATGAAAAACATAGATAAAGAGACATTATCAAAAATGAGACATGCGCTGTGTCAGCTGACGCTGATGGAACGTGGAAGCCGCCAGCAGGCTCTAAGGTCAGCGCCCACACGGAGCCGCTCCGCAGCGCAGGGGGGGTCAGGTTTGGCAGGTGCCCTGGGGCCTCGCCTTGGAACGGACAGAGGGTTTTGGCACTGTCCCTCTGTTCGGCAATGACAAATGAGCACAACACTCTCAAATGCTGACTCTGTGTTTTGAGTTCTAAAAGTAGACATATTTGACAATAGGTCTCATTCTTCCCTAAACCCAATTTACCATCCTCTGTACACCCCTTGGAGATGGCACTCAGAGCTCTCAGCCACTCCTTTGAATGAAGAAGTCACGATTTATGCCAAATAAAGATGGAGTATTTGTCCAAGGACCATGACCAAACCAGGGAACAGAGGCCGGGTCGCCAGGGATGATGCTGGCCTGTGGCTCTGTTCTTTTTTTATCCTCACCCAGGGACATTTTTGCATTTATCTTCAGATAGAGCAGGAGGGAGAGAGGGAGGAAGAGAGAGAAACATTGATGTGAGAGACACATCGAGTGGTTGCACCCACACAACCCCAACCGGGACCGGGGACGAACTACAACCGAGGTACGTGCCCTTAGCGGGAACCGAACCCGGGACTCTCCGGTCCGCGGGCCAATGCTCTAACCGCTGAGCCAAACCGGCCGGGGCGTGTGGCTCTGTTGACGAATGAGCATCCGGGAAGGCTGTCCTTGGACTTCACTGGGATGGAAATAGGGCTCCTAGTTGCAACGAAAGTATGAAATGTTAAGAAGTAACTGGAACTTTGCAACACTTTGGAAGATGAAACCAGTTACTCATGCCCCAAAATATAATGAAACTATAAACACTCAACCATATTTACCTGGAGATGAGAACAGGAAAGAAAGCATGCCCACCGTGGGAAGTAAAGCAAAATTTAGAGATAACTAAATTAACAAAAAAAAAAAGAAACAACAACCAGAAATCAGCTAGAACTATGGATCCTACAAAGAGAATCTAAATCTGTCATTTCTAACTGAAAAGCCACACTCAAAAAAGAAGGTAACAATATTTTCCATCATACTTGAAAAGTAATCCATTTATTTAATCTTCAGTTTAGTGGCTTAACAGAACTCCACTTTCACACAAAGCAAAAAAAAAAAAAAAACCTCTCTCCACTATGTTATTAAGTTCAAGTCTACTAAATTGAACCAGCAGAGAATAAACTGTTTGTCTGTTCTCTGTCTTTTCATTAAATATTTTTATGCCTTGAGGTCTTTGTTTGTTGACTCTGGGGTGTAGAGGAAGAAATAATACTCTCAACAGTTTTTCCCAGATAAATACTCTATAAATTGCAAGTAATGTTTCTTGTATTCAAGAGAGATTCAATATATTAAATAGAAGAACAGGTCTGAATGTTTTCATGGTGGTATTTACTGACATTAATAATTATGGATTTACAGATATCCATACACACCCTCTTCATAGAGTACCTTAATTAACTTGTCCAGGATTTGGAATCCCAACAGTCTATGAAGTCAGCGGGATCATTAAATCCAATCATATTTTCAGCCTAACCTGATATTTCACTAGAGCCATTCAAATCAATTTACCCAACAGAGACATTTGTCCCTGGCCTGTCACCACAGCCCGTACCAAGCGTCCTACACTTCTTTATCTTTTGGCAGGGCCATCATAAGCGAGCGACACAGAGGGTGATGTATGAGAATTCAAATAAGTCATAAATCCCGCAGCCCTTCATCTCCCGTCAGGTGGACTGAATTTACGCCCACTGGCCTTGGCAATGGCTCTCAGCTCAGCTCTGAGAAAGTCAACTTAAAATGACACACTCTTTTAGGGATGAATCGTCTGCTCTGTGGCACCAAAGAGAGTGAAGGAGGAAGGAGACAGTCAGAACGCTTTACTCTCTAACAGGGGGAGAGGCCACTAACCCCTTTTCCCTTTTTTTACTTTATTTTTATCCTCATTCAAGAATATGTTTTGGTTTTGTTTTTTTACTGAAAGAGAGGAAGAGAGATCGTGAGAGTGAGAGAGAGAGAGAGACTGATGTGAGAGATACACTGATCCATTGTCTCCCATACACGACCTGACTGGGGACTGAACCTGCAACCTAGATGTATGCCCTGACCGGGAATTGAACCCACAACCCTTGGGTGTAGGGACAACACTCCAACCACTGAGCCATCTGCCCAGCCAGGGCTCCCGTTTCCCCTTCAGAATTCAGATACCTGTATAGAACAACCCTTATCCTTGCTTCACCCTGATTCTAGAATGACCAGAAAGCGCCTCTTTCATTTTGCCTTCCAGTTGCTGTGAGTGGGTTAGCATTAAAAGGTGGAAGTGGTGCTCAGATCATACGTGCCTGTCACGTACCACACTTACAAAGCCTTGCCTAATGAGCTCAGGGAAAATGGGCAACACAAGTACATTATAAATAATGGAAATAGGCCCTGTAGATATGAGTGCTTCCTGCCATATGTGCATTCGAGTGCACACACACACACACACACACACACACACACACACGTGCTTTTTATCACAGTTTTGGCTAAGAGTAGGAAATTCTTGAAGCCCAAAAGATCCCACTTTTCCAGTGAAATCCCCCCACCCCACCAAAGCCTGATGCAATCTCCTGGAAACAGGATTTTACCTAAGAGCTGTCTGCTTCTAGCTGAGGATGCTACAGCACTCCCTCCCTCCTTCCCCACCTAAAGACATGTTATTTGTAACCCAAGTAAATATAAATGAATGAGATCTCACCCACCAAGAAGTTGGTGACATAGAGTAAGTCAAAGGTACAAGAAGTCAGGACAAGGGATTGAAATACTGTAGTGGCCAGCAATTGTCCGAGACACTTCTGTATGTTTTTACCCCTCAAGAGAAGTGAAAATTTTGTCACTCATACTGTTTATGAAAATTGACCCGAGTAACTCCTCCTGGTGCCCATTCCCTTCCCTCCGTGCTGGTAGTCAACAACACCATAAAACCGCACTGGCGCCTTCTCCATCCATCTCATTATCTATGGTTCTTAGTATGCATCTTGAGGAATGCAATTTGCTTCAATGTCACCAAGAAAGCCAAGTCCCTTTGGGACCGTCATTATCATAAACCACAATCTGCTACCAATTTATATGTCCTTAGCTGCTCCTTGTCGAAACTTCCTTTAAAGAAACAAAACAAACCCAAACAACAACAACAAAGTAATGACAAAGTTGAAGTCCTGGTTTCCCTTCAATCCTCTGACTTTTCCACCTTTTTGTTTTGTTTTGTTGTTGTATTTATCTATTACTCATTGAGGTTATACAACTGGAGATAAATGGAGAAGACGCCTTACCGTGCCCCCTCCCCACCCGCAGTCACCATAGTGAACTACCTTCACGTTGCCTTTAGAAATTCTTTTTTCTTATTTTTCAAAAGAGACATCAGAACACGATCATATTAAATTGAAAACAATCAAGCAGCCATAGTGTTACTTCAAACAAGGAAGACCACTTGGAGCTTTGGAGTATGTTCTGAGAAGTTGGAGGTGAGAGAAGTTTCTTCCTGGACATTTGAATTCAGTAATTACACAATTATATTTCTCTTGCTTGTCCTAAAGCAGCTAGCAGTGCGGAGTGAAATGCAGTGGTCCTTCAACATGGTAAGGCCACCATGGAAAAACTTTGTAATACTTTTCATATTCTAAGAAGAAAGAAATGTTAACATCAAGATGAGCAACATCATAGATGATCATCTTTCCTCCTAGAGAGATTAAAATTCAGGCCAATAGGTTATTGGACAAATACTAACATTCCACCAAGAGGGTACACACACACACACACACACACACACACACACACACACACACACTTGTATTTGTTTGTAAAATAGCAGAGGAATGATTAGCTCCAACTAACCTAGATGGACATATTTTATTTTGCATTATAAATAGCAATACTTAGCCCTGGACGGTTTGGCTCAGCGCTTGGAGCGTCGGCCTGAGGACCAAAGAGTCTTGGGTTTGATTCCCATCAAGGGCACGAACCTCAGTTGCGGGTTGGTCCTGACCCTTGTTGGGTCGTGTGAGAGGCAACCAGTCGATGTGTCTCTCTCACATCTCTCTTTCTCTCCCTCCTTCCCACTCTATCTGAAGATAAGTGGAAAAATATCCTCGGGTGAGGATTTAAAATATATATATATATTTTTTGATATTTAATATATATCAGTACTTAGACATATAACCAGAGAGATAAAGCAGTACAGAGAATCTTCAAGATTAATTTGGAGTTAATGTCCCCTAGGCTAGAGACTTTATTTCTCCTATTCCTTTTCTTCAGTGTAGCAAGTGAAAATCATGTAACAGACTTAAATTTGGGATTTAGAACTTTGAGCATGTGTGTCACCTGACACACAGAGAGAAAGGAAATATGACATAGTTATTGACCAAATGCTTTGGATTTCTGGGCTTACAATGCTCTATAAGCATAAAGTATATTTTCTAAAAAAATCTGATTTCTATGAATATGTACGTGTAGGCGATGGACAGAAATAGGACCTGTTTTTTTCACATGAATGGCTGTCAAAGGAGAATATCAGATCCATTTTCATGAAAAGGCCAAATACAGCATGTTTTATATAATAAAAAGAATACATTAAAATCCTCGTGAAAATGAAAAATGAGACAAGGCTGGAGAGTGAAACCTATTAAAAGGACAGTTCTCACTTAAAATAATTTATCTCAATATCTTCATTCTTAACCATGTACATGAATAAAACTTTGATTTTACCTATTTTCTGTCAAATTTATTATCTGCTGACCTTTTTTAATGTACCTACATAGAGTGAACTTAACAAATTATCTTCCACTTAAAAAAAAGCTTACATTTATAGGAGGAGTGGAGACTTTTGCTTAAAAGTATAAAACAGCTAAAGTTAAAGCTGATGTAAAGGCTTGTGAATTTCCCCTTTATTTTATTGCGCCATGCAAACCTGAGGTGAAATTCTTAGACAAGGCATGACTGATAATCTTACCCCCATGGCCTCTGCAAAAGGGTTAATTTCATAAGTGAATTTTCTATTCATTTTCCATAGCATTGGCTTATAACATGGAATCACTTAGAAGAGTTCAGAATAATGATTCCTAATATGTAACTACTGTTAGAGTCAAAGCAAATGCTTTATGAAGAGCCTGTTCTGTACAATCTCAGGTTTCCCTTACTTTTAATAATCAGGTTCCATTTTTAATAAACCTGAAATTACTGTTAGTTCCAAACTCTCAGTTATCAAAATGTACTCTCAAACCCTATAGAACAATAACCCAAACTAGGTGACTTAGAAAATATCATTATGTATAACAAGAGGATCATTTCACCAGATCTGCACAGAGGCATCCTAATACTTTATTTGTCATTGCACTTCATACTTCACATTCGCTTTTCTGTCTTTTGCACTTGATTCCCTCGACCCCACGTACAGAGGAAGGTCAGATGACCCTGTTCCTGGTTCACAGAGGATACGGTGAGGCTCCGAGTTAAGTGACTTGCCCAACAATTTTCTTCTCATAAAATAAAACATCTAACTTAGCCTTTATAACTTTTAACATGCATGATTCTAAACATATAAAAATAAGAATCATACCAATGCTGATAATTCCTCATGTGATGTTTCTGACCTGACAGAGTGATCCTGTAAATCACGAACCTATTATAAAGTTTTTATTGGCAAAGTGGTCTTCACTCAGGGTCACCCAGAAACTATAGTTCTTAAACATGAGGGAACACAAAAATCACAGTGGACCTTGGTACAAATGCAGGTTTTCTCCCCCTCACAGGTTGCCTGATTTAGTAGGTCCACGTTAAGGGTCCAGAAATCAGTATTTTTAATAAGGAACCCAGATGATCTTGATGCAGATGATGAGAAATCCTAAAATTTCATCATGTCCATTAACCAGCTGAAATGCTGGGTCCTGTATTTTTTAAGCTACTAAGCCCCATCTGCTTGGCTCACAGAATACCTCTGGAGGGAGAAGTAAAAATATTTATACAAAGCCAGGTTGTAATAGCTAAAGCAATTCTATGTCCCTGAATGGCTTCAACTTGCTATAGATAGCACCCATTCAACATTCCAGCTGAAACCAGTCTCTACCCAGGGCTGAAATCCTCACTGGGTCTCTCACAAGCTCCTGAAACAATCCTAGGACCGAGAGGGAAAGAGAGAAGACTTGGTTACAGCTGCTCTTATGAGCTCTGACTTGTAATTCACAAACTGTGTTCCTTAGGGCACCATACTTGGGCTCCACAATATATAAAAGCAGGTTCCATAATCAGGACTATTTGGGAAACTCTGATTTGTACATTATTTCTTCATTGCATTTAGAGCTGTGCTCATCAAAAGTTCAACTCTTAAGGAGAGACGTAGCCCCAGTTCCCTATCTTACTTGACCACATTCTCATCCTTCCAGATATACCTGTGAACACCTGGAGGGTACCAGTGTCCCATGGAGACACCTGCCAACTCTTAAGCACATACACCGTTAGCATTCAGACATTTGGGAGCATAACCTATATTGCTATTTGACAATAATTATCTGAGAGCTCAGTAAGAGTGGAGATATTGTCTTAGAATTAACTTCGTCCCCAACCCTAGCACAATGACCGTGGCAGTCAACTCTAAATAACGACTTGAGGCACAGAAGTTGATTAAACTGAATTGAATTCAACTTAATTACTAGAAATTTTAGGAAGCTACAAGATCTTAGAGGTATGTTTGATTTTTTTCAGAGTAAACAGATTTCCCATTTAAAATATCAAGTACCCTCCAAATATCAATTGCCTAGAGTTGACTTTTAAACGATATGTTATTATATTATTAAAGTTAATGAAGTTCACAGAGGCTACTAAAGAAGTTTATCCTAAACCGTTAGGAAAAGAAACATTTTCACCCCTTGTATAATTGATTCGTTTTCCCTATCAAATTCTAGTTTCTATCCTGGTTTTCTCAGAGGTCTTTGGGGGAAGGGTGAGGGGGTTGGGGAGGGAGTTTTCTTCACACATGCTGCAGTCTCAGCAATCACTACTGTTCCCTGTACCACAATTAAACAAATAACAATAACAATAAAAACTAGGGATCTAACTTGATAAATTTACAGGTGGTCCAATTAACATGCATGCTTTAAATATGCTTATACTATAAAATAAATTTTACTCAGTTTACAATTCTCTCTTGCTTTGGTGAACCATGATGATTATCCATTTTAATTGATTAATTCTTGATACTGGTTTTGATTTTAGATACAAAGTATAAACAACCATTAAAGGAGGATCAATTTGGCTACACCAGATGGATTCCAATCTGTTTCGCAAGTTTATTACAATTCTCATTTTCTTACAAAAATGAGAAGATGGGATGGGTTTTCATTGTCCTTGTGACCCTCACAGGGCACTCATTCTTGGTTTGGGCATTCTTTAGATACTTTGCAAGTAGCCAAATCCTATTCTTAAAGTTTCTAATTCCTAAACTTCACCTAAATCATCTTCTCCATCTCTACAAATCACTGACTTTATTTCGCCTAACACCAGAAAAACAGTTAATTTCAGGAATGAATTACCTATTAGTTTTCTAAGTTAGTTACTTATGATGTGAAATCATTTAAAATATATATTTTATGATATCAATTTCATGAAAGGTCAAATATTTAACCTTTGTTGTGGTTAATATCCTACATGCATATTTTATAAAAATTCAATTCTATAAAACAAAAAACAAAGCACTGCCTCTGACCGTGGTAGGCAGTTAGACAGACATCCTCAGAGCAAGGGCGCTAGGCCAGGCACAGGAGGTCACCAGGATGGAAAGCTCGGGGTGCCTAGCAAAGGACTAAGCTGGGAAAGCAAGGACCTGGCCCCAGGGTAACCTCCCTTCTCCTAGCATGTCACTGGTCATGTGGTTGAGATCCCTTGACCTTTCCTCCCTAGAGATAACATCTAGATCTCAGTTGTAGTTTAGCTCCACGCCCAGAAAAGCAGCAAAATCAGGCTGGTGGTGCCAGAACCAGCTGCAATGAATAATGACCTCTCTGAAAGGACACACTTGGAAAGCTGATGAATATTCTTTTGAGATCCTTCCCTGGGACCTCCCTAAAATCTCCACCCTCAAAAGCCCTGAGGACTGAGGACCCAGCACATCCCTCCCTCCCTGCCCAGGTGCTTTACCTTCCTCTCTCCTAAGCTCCAAGGGCCCCTTCTTTTGCCTCTGTAACTTGTTTCCTGAGTCCATTTCTTCTACCAGTCACTTCTTCTAACTCTATGACTTTCTAAATAAACAACTCTTTTATAGTTTGAGTCTTGGCTCTGAATTCTTTCGCAGCCAGAATGCAAGTACCAAGGTTGCTGACCTGAGGTCCGGTCTGACCCCACCTGTCTAACTCCTGGTGTTATTCTCTCCACCACCAATGTGACCAGTTAAGTGAGCAGTCCATTCCTGTCCTCCCCTTAGGCTTATCATTCAGCAGAAGTAAGAGATTTCTACTCCATTCCTGAGGAACTTCCTGCCCAGAGAAAAGAACCTGAGAGCAGGAACTTGGTACAGGTGGACCATTTCCAAAACAAAGGCAGAAATGGGAAGAGAGGTCAATAAAGAAAGAAAAAGACAATCACAGAGGAAAACATCACGGAAACACACCAACATCCTCCAAAAGTGGGAGGGGTCATGCAAAATAGCTGAAGAGATATGAACAGCTGGAAAGACACAAACAACCGGAGAGGTACAAACAAAGAGAGGCAGACTAAAAAGCAAGCTGCCACACCAAAACCAATTCAAGGAAAGACCCAGAAGCACAGTCATTAAAAATAATAATAATAGAGGCTGAGGAGAGAAACACCAAAAAAAAAAAAAAAAAAGCTAAAATAAAATAGAGATCTGGGTAGAGAGATATTGATACAGGCAGAGAAAGGCTTCACATCAAAAAGGGATAAGACACACAGAGAGACACAAAGAGCAATGAAAACACAAATGGAAAATAAGAAGTGAAACACTCTACAATGGAAAGTTAAGAAAACAAACAGAGAGGTAAATAGAAAAACAGACAAAAAGCCATGTACCTGTGCAGTTTGAGGTATTGGAAATCAGTAAATGTCTTTTGAAAGTAGAAAAGGACAAAGATACATATAAAAAAAAATATTGAACTGTGCAAGTTACAGGTCTGTGGACAGAGGCTGTAGCTAAAGATCTCACCCTTGCTGACGGGCGGGAGGTCTGAGGGCAGGTGCCCAGCATGGCTCTGGTGTCAGCAGGACGCCTGGTGGCTGAGGTTCAGGTCTTCCCCTGGGACTCTGAATCAATGGGCAGCACAGCAGTAAGTCTGTCCTGAAGCAGGGGTTCTCGAATGGGATGGTTTTGCCCACCTCCAGGAGACACCTGGCAATGTCTGGAGGTATTTTTTATGGTGACAACTGGTCTACGTGTATTGGGGGGAGGAGGTGCACTACAGGGATCTGGGGGGGGGGGCACAGGACAGGGATCTGGCTAAATATCCTACAATGTACAACACGGTCACCCAAAAAAGGACTTGTTCAGTCCAAAATGTCAATCGTGTGGCTGTTGAGGAGCCTGGCCCTGCAGTGTGTATTCTCACAGGGAGAAAATCCTTTCCATCCATCTGTAAACTGGAATTTGTGCTCTCGGACACACAATCAAGAATTTGTATGTCAGAGTCTCATTAATCATCTCTTTCCAGCCTCTTGATTCTTGGGTGAGGAATAAAGAACTGAAAGAGATCTGGGGCAGCCCATTCAGACACCTGGGTCCTGCTGCCATTATGCAGCTAAGCAGTTTGTTTCACATAACTGTCCCTGCGTGGACTTCCTTCTGTCAATCAGAGAAGGGGAGGGCCAGACTAGAACAGCTGTTGCCAACCCTTCTGAGTTTAAGGGTCCCTTTTTTTTCTTTTCTTTTCTTTTTTTTCTTTATTGGGTTTTAAAGAGAGATGAAGGGAGAGGGAGAGAGAGTCAGAAACATCGATGAGAGAGAACATCGATTGGCCGCCTCCTGCATGCCCCCCACTGGGGATCGGGCCCACAATCTGGGCATGTGCCCTGACCAGGAACTGAACTGGTGACCTTTTGGTGCATGGGTTGACGCTCAACCACTGAGCCACACTGGCTGGGCAAGGGTATCTTTTTAAGGGTTAAAAAATAACAAGTAAAAAGACACAACAACTTGGAAGCAACCATACTTTCCGTACTTCTGTATCTGTTCATTGAGACAATACAAATAATCAAAATTTAGTCAGATCCAAATATGTATTTTATTTATTATAATTTGGAATTATTTTAGCTTTCCAAATGTAACAATAATACATACATATGCAAAAACAATTATTTATCATTAATTGGATGTACAGACCATACTTGGATTGCACATGGATTTATAGATTGCCTACAATAACCCTGAGGTCTCTGCCCCCTTGACTCAAATGGAACTACATTTCTGATTGTCCCCAGTGTTTCTCTCTAAGATGGGCTACATGGTGGGGGTGGGGGAGCAGGAAGGGAATGGAGATACCTTCAGGCCATTCAGGTTGCAGAGGAGAGGAAGTCAGCTCAGGAAAACCGTGAAGAATTGAAGAACTGCCTCCTTAAACAACAGCAATGGCTACTCGCTTACAGCAACTCACATCCTTTACACAAATACCTCTTTACTCCAACTCTTACCACTTCTCAAAAGAATTCATACTTCTAAAATGTTAAATGCTGGCTCAAAGATTTAAAATACTGTTAAGTCAAAAAGAGCATGTTTGTAGACTGAACTTGGTCCACAAAAGGGCCAGTTGGTGGCCTCTGGACAATTAAAATTTTATAAATTAATATGAGTATCTCAAAGTCTAATGAGAAAAGCCCTTGAACTAACTAAGACCAAGCATTGAAATTAAGGACATGTATTTTTAAAGTATAAGGACATATAAACTCTCTTTCTCTAACTCTTCATATATAAACAAATTCTATCAGCTCGAACTTCAAAATATGTCCCAAATCCAAAACTACCATTTTAGTCCAACTCTCCAGCACCTCTAGCTTGTCCATTCTATTAGCTTCTAAACTGGTCTCGCTTCTTTCACCAGCATCCCCGCCATGTATTCTCCACACACTTAAAAACAAATATGTTATCTTACTGACTTTTTTTTTTTTTTTTGCAACACTCTAACAACTTATTATCCTAAAAGGTCCTGCATATCTGGCTGCCATCCACCTCTCTGTCCTCATTTCCTGTTTTCCCACTTGCTTCCTTCTCTCTAGGCACGTTGTTCTCCTTAACCTTCGTATTACACATTATTCTCACCTCAGGACCTTTGTACTCACTGTTCTCTGCAGAGGGAATATTCTTCCCCAGACATCTACATAGAGCCTTGCTCAAATGTCACCTCCTCAGATGCCTGTCTAAACATCTAGTCTAAAATAGTCAATATGCTTCCCCTATCCTACAACTCTCCATCCCTGTACCAACTTAGCTGTCTTCACATCAGCTATCATCACTGTGTTTTCTGATATGATACCATGTATATGGTTTGTTCTAATTCCTCTGCAAGTTCTAGGAGGGTAAGCATTTTTGTTTGTTCACCAATGTACCCCAAGCACATAGAACTGGCACAAAAGAGATACTTGATTAATATTTGCGAGGAAACAAAAATGAGTGCATGTAAGATAGAACCTGGGGCAAAGCAGAAGGAAATACAGGTTACAATGGTGACATGTTTGCAAACATGAAGTCTGACAGCCTGCCTTACATTATCATAATCATTAGTATTGTTGTTGAAACTAAGCACATGGATGTTAGATGGTTACAACAGCTACAAAGTAATTGGAGGCTTCTTATGATCCCTCCCCTAGGGCAAGTTAGACCATCACAAATTCACTCACCTCAAATACATCTGATGGAAATTACTTGACATGCTGGATTCCCTCCATCCCTACCTCTCTCCTTCCCTCCTTCATTCCCCTCCCTTTCTCGCTTCTTTCCTCTCTCCCTCCCTTTCTCCCTCCTTTCTTCCCTCCCTTCTTTCCGCCTTCCACTTTCTTGCTTCCCTGCTGGCTTGCTTTGTTGTGGTCATGCCTTCTTTCAGACATATTTATTATTATTTCTCCTGTGTCCTCTTCCCCTGGGGATCTCCCACTCGGCTGAGCCTACCCTTACACTTTCTCTCGGGGGAGACGGCTTCACTCAGGCTGGAACCAGCCACTTTGGAGTGGATAAAGCACTGAGAAAAGAGAAAGAGGACTGGACCCCTTCACCGCATCTTCGGGACATGGCACAAAAGCTTTGGCAGCTTCGGGATCAACGGATCCAATTGAAAAGACTTCTCCATGCACTTCTCATCCCCAGAAACTCCCACCCATGCCACCCTCTGCCAGTCAACATCTCAGCCAACCATGACTCCCCTCCACTGGAGGAACCTGGAAATCATTTAAGTCTGTACTTGTGCTCTCTTTCATCTGTCACTTTCCAAACACCAGTCATTTATACTGCGGTAAACAGTACATTAGCCACCAGACAGTTCCTAATCTGTCATCCCTTTTGTTAGATCCACTCTATCTATTCAACGGAGTGGCTGCTCAGGCGTCCCCTCGCTCACTAATGAGGAGTCAGACTCTAACCTTGCCCACAGTTTGTTCTTGGGCGAGGCGGGTGGAGGCTGCTGCAAAGTCGAGGTGTAACCTCCTTGCTCTTCGTGATTTCCCTTTTCAGACTCCAGTCTAGATAAGATGTTTAAAGAATATTGAAAAAGAGCTCTAAAATGAAGAAGGAGCTGCTTTGGCCATGCAGTAGTAGAACTAATCATTTCGTCTTAGCACCGTCTGTTCCCTGCCTCGCCCTGCCAAGTGTGAAGGGGAGAACAAAAAAGAGAGATGGGTCATCATGTTTTCCAACAGCCAAAGTAGTGAATTTGGTACGCGGATTCTGGTCCTGTTTCTGCCATTAACCTTGGGTATATCTCAACATTCCTGGGGCTCATGTTTTCCTTAATAATAACAATAATAATAATAATATTCTTAGTACTATATGTTATGGTAAAAATTGTACATACATCATCTCAACATTTCTTTATATGAGGTAGATGATATTATCTCCATTGTATAAATTAAAATAAAATAAGTCCTATAGAAGTTAAGTGACTTGCCCAAGGTCACACAGCTAGTAAGTGGTGAGACAAAAACAAGTTCAAGTCTACCAACTCCAAAGACAAAGTCCAGCTCAAGTTCTTAACATTGAGAGGGAGAGTGCTGGAGGGCTGGTGGACCTCACCTCCCTTTGGATTTGATAAAAGCTATGCATTCTTTCCTTAAGAAAAAAAGCACATGCAAAAATGGTGCATACAACTGTCAAGTTCACAGACTCCAGACACAGCAGCAGCCTTTCCAGAGCTAAAGGTCAAAGACCCTGTGACTCTCATGCCTGTCCCCTTGGCTATATGGTTAATCCAGTGGCTCGAACCTTTACTACAGAGGACATTATGTTCCAGAAACCTGGATTCAGAACATGCTATGTATGCCATGCTCATATTTCAGGCAAGTGACAGCTAACTGCTATCACACAGCAGCAATCTTCCATTCATATTAACCTGCACTGGCTTTATAACCAGCAACTGGAGGTAACAGATTCTTCATTCTAATTCCAATTCTGCGTCCCCAAGCCATCCAGTCCCCCAGCTGTTCCCTTTTCTCTTTTGCTTTGTTTCATAAAGACAGTCATTTAACTTCCCGTCATCTTCAGCTTCTAATTGCCACAACCAGATGGAATAACTCACTGCTGGATGAATCGGAGACTATTTCATTCTGCGACATTGACCGAGAAAGTCCATGGCCCCGTAGGAGAGTTCTTACTGAATCACTTGGTTACTATTCCTCCCAACATCTGGCAGAGTATTGCTCTTCATTTTATCAGAAGGAAAAGAAAAATCTATGGCTTTTCAACACATTCGCAATATAGATAGATATAAAGGTTTTAACAACAACAACAAAATGTACACCACACAGGTTGCTATACCAAGATGTACTTTTCTAAGACCTGCAGTAACGCACACAGGAGTCAGATGGGTTAAGAACGTGCTCTGCCATGCCACAGAGGTATACATCTTTTCTGGGATCACGCACGACTCTTGCACATGTGCCTCTTCGGCAAATCTTGTTAATTGGCTATCGCTCTGCCATCCCCTCCCTCCAGGTGTCACTTTTCAGAAGCAGGGTTCCTGTGTGTGATTGGAGGTGACGGAACTGTAAGGCTGACGGGCCCGCAAATTGTTATTGATCCTCATTAAACACCTGAGACATGTGAGTTATTTTCACATACTCAGTATCCACTGCAGGGTTGACACCTTCACAGAGAAGATTTCCCTTCTCTTAATTAAATAAATCGCACACACTTCTGTAGTTCCACTACCGGGGCAATACTTCCCGTACCGAAAAGAGTTTATGGGGACTAGCTGGGAGAAGATACTATCTTCCTTGGTTATGGCTTGTTTTTTATTGTCTTTGGGATTTTTCTTTACACCAACCAGGCCCTCAAATGGGAAAGGAGGAAAGGGATGAACATTTACTGAGCACCTTCTACGTGCCATGGGCTGTGGGCTTTACCTCTTTTAATCATCACAATGATGCAAAGAGACCAGCGTTATTATTAATTCGATTGTTAGATGAGAAAATTCACTTTAGAAAGATAAGGAGCTTACTTCAGGCCACAAGGCCATGTATTTGATAACAAGCCAATCAAACTCCAGTGTTCACATTTCGTTTCTCATTTTCGTTTTACTCCAGTGACTCTCTCATCAAGAAAGAAGGAAGCGGCCCCGGCAGGTGTGGCTCAGTTGGTTGGGCATGGTCCCATGCACTGAAAGGTTGCAGCGTGATTCCCAGTCGGGGCACATCCCAGGCTGTGGGCTTGATCCCCAGCAGGGGGCGTGCAGGAGGCAGCTGATCAGTGCTCGCTCTCACATCGATGCTTCTCTCTTTCTCTTCCTCTCTCTCTAAAAATCAATACAAAATCTTCTAACGAAGAATGAAGCATTATTCGAACGTAAGGATTTGGTCATTAAGTGTTGCTATGGCTGATACTACAGCCTGGCTCACTGAAGCCCAATTCTTACCCCATTTTTCCAGTCTGTCCTCTGCTACAGAAGCTGAAAAACCCCAAACTCAACTTCCCAGCTTTCCCTACAGCTACAGGTGGCATTTTACATAATTCTGATCTTGCTGACCAGTGAGATAGACCTGGATTTCTGCTGTTCCACTCCTCCTGCTGGAGGACCAGCAACCACACTGTGACTGGGGGCCAAACGGCAGGGGGCTGAGAGCCGGTGCACAGAGGATGTCGAAGCAGAGAGAGAGACTGCGGGTCCCAGACGGCATGACCGAGCAGCTGCACCACCCTGAACTGCACACGCCTGACTTCTTTGTGCTTAAGGTCACCTGCCTCTAGCTGGCTAAGTTTTCTGTTCGTTGCAGCTGAACACAGTCACCAGTCACTAACGACAATAATCCAACCTCAGTAAGGAGCATCTTCTTTAAGATAAACAGTTTCTACTGAAGGTTTTTATATATTTAAATAAATAAATAAATAAATAAATAAATAAATAAATAAATATAAAGGACGATCATATGGACCTTTTTTTTTCATTTATTGATTTTAGAAAGAGAGGAAGGGAGAGGGAGAGAGAGATAGAAACATCGATGAGAGAGAACATCGATTGGCTGCCTCCTGCATGCCCCCCACTGGGGATTTGGTCCACAACCTTGGCATGTGTCCTGGCAGAAATCAAACCTGCGACCTCTTGGTGCATGGGTCAACGCTCAACCACTGAGCCACACCGGTCAGACCATATGGACCTTTTTGAATTGAGAGAACGTGTTGAAGAAGAAAGAGACGGAACATGGGCAGGAGAAGGGAGGATACACAGCACACAGGAGGCAGGAATTGATCCGGATCTTTGAGAAAGTATAGGGAAGGAGGTGTTCCTTTAGGTGGAGCATGCAGTGTATACAAGTTATCAGAGAAGAGCACACCTGGGATGCTCCAGGGAGAGCACAGTGAGCCACCTGGCTGCAAGGAGCCTGGATAGACAAGGCGGGTGGAATATGCAAGGCTGTGAAGCCTGTGTTCAGAGCCTCGTTGTTAGCTCACTGAGAACAGTGGAGAGCCCAACAATTGCCACGTGGCGAAGTGGGACTTAGGACAGCAAATCTGACAATAGCGCCTGAGACTGGTTGGTGCGGCAAACAACGGAAGGCTGAAAGACAGGCAGAAAAGTGCAACGGGCTGCATGGAAAAGGATGAAGACGCTGAGAAGAGTGGGGCTGGAGACTAATGGATAGACTCCAAAGACTTTTCTAAGAAGGATTCCACAGGACTGAAGGAGGGAGGAACGGGAATCCTCGGGAATGATGGCGAGGTCCCAAGGGCAGGAGAGAGGGGGCGCTTCTAGAGAGAACTGGTAGAGAGGAGGGCTGGCTTTGCAGGCAGTCTGATCCCGGGCCAGCGAGCTTTCCATTTACACTGGGGGACTCTCCAGCTCCCTGAGACTCAATGTCTTCATCCGCAAAGTCGCGAGAACTAGGCCTGCCTCTGTGGACAGTTGTGTGCGAGATGACGTATTTAATGGTCGCTTAGTAAATACTTTCTATTGCTGTTATTAGCAAGTGGAGAAAGCAGAGGAGGAACTTCGTCTGTGGGAGGATTTCACTGGTGATTATGATTGTCAGGATATTTGAGAAACTGAGAGAATACTGAGACTGGGACTTCAAAAAGCACAGGGACAGCTTTGGGGGCAGTTACAGCACAACACAGATTACAGCGCTATACTTACCCCGAAGAAGGCAGCATTCTCGTCTGTCTCTACAGATCATTCGTGAGAATGATCGATGTCCTCATGGTAAAATGACACTCTAAATTGCCAGGTGCTACAAAAGTCTCACTTGCCTACAAAATGTATCTCTTTCTATTTTTACCCTCTCCAATACCTAAGTGCTGTGTGTGTGCTGTGTGTGCTCTGTGTGTGTGTGTGTGTGTGTGTGTGTGTGTGTGTTATGGAGTGGAATAAGGGGTTGTGGTATTACATCATTACAGAGAGTAATCCATCCTCCACTCTGGGATCTCTGGGGTTACATTTCATTCATTTTAAAACCTGAATTTGAGACACGTGTGTTTCAGGGGACAGGGGAAAGAGGAGGGGAGGGGAGGAGAGGCCCCGAAGGGAGGCCGTTTTCCAGTGGCTTGCCTGAAGGCACAGGGTGCGGTGTTCACACAGTGAGCAGGGCCGCCCTGTGTGTGCAGAAATGCACCTGGAGTCGTCTCCCGAAGTTGCAAAGGGAGAGGAAGAAGCTCGTGTTTTAGTTTTGAACACCAAAAATGGGCCACACACTGTGCTAGAGATTTGCCTGCTGCAGCTCATTGAACATGACTTGTACACACGGACTCATTCCTGGCAGGTGCTAAAAATAAAATAAATGAAACAGAATAAGACGAACGTAGACCACTTGGAAAATGGACCTGGTTCTGCTGTCCCCTCTGCCTTGGAAGGCCCTCCCTGCACCCAAAGGGGTCCCTCCCTCACCTAATCTCTGCTCAGATGTCTCTTCCTCAGAGGAGTCTTCCCTGACCACCACTTGTCCCGTTCTTTCTCTGCCTACTTGGCTCACTTTTCCCCGGAGTGCTCGTGTTTCATCACGTGGTATATGTTCACCACCTGTCTCCCGCTCCCTGAGAGCTGCCCAAGCTCAGGGCTCGCTCGGGGGGCTCCCTTCCATGCCCCCTGTATCCTGAACACGACCAGGCACGGAGGGAGTTCTAAATTCCCCTTTAAAGAAATATGCCTAGCTCCCAAAGATACTAAGAATCCATCCTCCACTTTTAGAAAACATTTCACAAACAGTTTCAGTCCCTGGAGTCAGACAGTGTCACCCAGGAAGCCAAGAAATGTCGAGAGTCCATTGCTGAGTGTCCACTGATGGGGTCCGAGCTGCCTGCTGCCGTGCTGAGCAGGAGAGGTGCCCTGGACCACACTCCAGCTTTCGTTATTTCCCTCTGGGTTCCTGGCAACAGAGAGCCCTCGATTTTCCTTTTCCAAATGGACTCCATGCAGTCCACACTTGCTCCGAAGGCCTCTGGCCTCTGCTTTATAACAGATAACTGCTGAGCTAATCTGAGCTAGTGTGGGCTCTGACCAAGGCTAGTGCAGACGTGGTGGCCAAAACCCTGTGTGCGGGGCACAGCACCATCAGGGAGGATCGGTCCCCTTCCAACCGGCACTTCTGTATTCTGGCTCCGAGCAGCCGGAGAGGAGAGAAACATCCATCACCTCATCCGAACAACACCAGACGTGGCTTCAGCCAGTCCATCAGGGGGGCGCTGACCAATGGCAGCAGGGGAGGGTGGCAAACAAGTCGTCCAGAAAAATATGGAGACAAGCACCCACTTGCTGAGAGGAAACGGTGTGGTGCTCAGGAAGTCGTTGAACCCTGGCTCCTGTGGTCAGGTGTCCGTTCCCTACCACATGGCCGTAGATACCGTATTTCCGACCTACTGAGGGGCGTTTCCCTAATCTTTCTGTTCGGATGTCAACTCTTAGAAAATGGAAGCCAAGTTTATTTCAGCTTTGCGTTGGAAGGGACTGTTCCAGAACCCAGCCCATACATGTGACCAGTCAGTGAAGACTCGGGAAGTGAGTGGGAAGTGCCTATCTGTGTGTGGTGCATTGTACTAGCTCACGTTCTTTGGCTTTGACTCCTTTCTTCCAAAGCTTGCAGTAACCTGAAAAGGAATTGTATGGCAGCATCTAGTGCCCTACTTTCAACTACTAAGAAAAGGTATTAAAGGATTGTTTACCCAAAATATCCAGGATTTGACCTACTCTGGCTTCACAGTATTTCTGATTCTTCAAAAAAAAAACCACCCTAAAAGAAAAGTCAAAACTTCACATAATATATATCTTTGTACCAGGGCAGTCCAACATCGAATAGCTGTTGCCTCCACGACACACAGAGAACCAAGAACGGGGCAGCCAGGCACACCCCGGATTGCTGCATCCTTGCCCCGGCTTTTTCCACCTCCTACCCTACGGCACACACCAGGCTGACACTGTGAGCCTTCCCAGCCTGGCTGATGACAGCGCTACCTTCTGTACATTCCCCACCACTCCATGGCCGGGATTCAAACACACGGGCAATCACATTGGAAGCAAAGACTCTTCAAAAGGGTTCTACGGGGTGACGCGTGCAGTGTGGAGGCACTACTGGGGCCAATTTTCTAATTACTCACGTAACCTTGCATTTCTGAATTAAGAACCCATTGTTTGGGCCACCTCTTCTGGTCCTTATCACATTTAATCTAGTATTAAAGCAAATTGCTCACTCCTAGCCTCTCCAGTAGATTGTGAGCTCTTGAAGTATGGGCTGAATCACGCGCGTCCATAGATCCCCTGAAGTGCCTGGCACTTGGCGAATGAATAGAGGCACTCAATAAACATCAGTCGGATTGGATTTTTTGAAGAGACCATACATCGAAATAAGCAAAATGAAATTAATTTAATTGGAGCTTATTAAGATGCACTTTCTACTCTTCTTCCACTGCACAGGAAATTCAAGCCAGCGTGAGCTGAAGAGTATCTTCAGTTTCGAAACTGGAGACGATTGTTCCATCTCTGCCTGTGACTAGGTGACAGGATGGTGGTTAGGATCAGAAAGACCTGCATTTGCAACCCAGAAGTGTCCCTTAACAAGCTGGGTGACCCGAGAAAAGTCCTTAATACCACTGAGCTGACAGCGTGGCTGTGAGGATTTTACTGGGATAACATATACATCACGTATCCAGCATCGTCCCTAGATCACAATGAGCGTGCATCCATGAAACTGATCAACCACATTCTGGGGCTACAATTACGCTTTGCTGTGGTATGACCTAAATCCAAATTTCACGCTATTACATAGCACGATGTAACGATCACATACCTAAATCAAAAACTCAAGATTAAAAAAAAATAAAAAAGACTCTAAGACTCCAGAACCGAACTAAAGAGTATTCACCATTATATTCCAATGGTTATGAATTGACAAGGATGTAGAGGTGTGTGTGTGTGTGTGTGTGTGTGTGTGTGTGTCTTTTTCAAAGAGAGCTTGGTTCATTGATGTGTTTGTGCAGAAAACCCTGCAATACAGAAGATGTGGTTAGAGGTTGTTTCCATGGCACTGCCCTTGTGTACTCAAGAGATGGAATGGCTTACTTCACCCAAGATCAAAAACAACCAATTTCGCTTTTAACTATTCAAATCTCCACCCCTCCACTCAGGCTCACCACCTAGCACCCTCAACACATTGCATGAGGGACCGTGAACCCATCACCGGCCTTAACCACATCCAGGCTTTGTCTCGGGCTCCGCATGTGGCCCCGCTCCCCAGACCACACCATCCCCCCACCTCTCCTCTCATCCGCTCCTGCTTCCTCCAAGACATGCTGTATCAGTCATCATCCCTCTCCTCACCTGTCAACTCCCTCTTTTCCTTCCACCTAGATTCTCCACGGAATCTCTCAGATTAAACTGCAGTCTCCCCTTGGCCCGATTTCAGTCTCTGGTTGCGTCGCGTCTCGTCTTCCCTCTAGCTCTGTTCAGGGCCTCCTGTTCACTCCTGCACCCGCAGCTCTTCCTCCCCACCCCTCTGATACTGCTCTCACTGCAGTGATCTCCCACTCGCCAAGCCCGGAGGCGTTCCCGGCGTGGTCTTCCAGACAGCTCAACAAGAGAGGACTCACACCGGGACTGTGACGTGGAGGATGGCTTCCTTCTCTGAAGACTCTCCTCCGTGTGGCTGGGACGTTTGGGGGCACTGCTTCCTCCCAAGCTCAGGCCTGGCGCTCTCCCTCACTTCATGCAATTTCTCCTCAAATGTCCCTTCCTCACGGACCTCTCCCTAACTACATTATCTTGCTCCTGCTCATTCTCTCCTTCCCTGCTTTATCTGGCTTCATAGCACTCATCACTCCCGTCATTATATGATTTATGTTTATTTATTATCTGTCTCTCCCACTGAAAGCAAGTACGTTAGACATTAGGTTATTGGAGAAGATCCATAGTCCTTGACCTTGGAGTCCTAAGTTCCAGGTGTTGGAACAGGCACCTTCTGTAAAGGTCCTCATCTCACCCTTTACACCAGACATCCTATCACAAAGGGTCACTGTCACTGGGAGGGAACTCGGGGCCCAGGGAAGTAACTGACATCCCTGAGTGGCAAAGGTAGGACCTGAACTAGGGCTACCCTCTGCCAAGGGCTTTTCCCTCCATCACTCACGCTGCAGGAGTGAGAGAGCAGCCACTAGGTGTAGCAGAGACCAGAAAAGAAAACAGTGTCCCAGCTCCAGAAGACAGGGCAAGCCGCTGCTGAGTGAGGAGTTCACGTTAAACTAGTCTTGAAGGATAAACACGATTTGGGTAAGTGGAGGCTAGACGGGGGGTCACATGATCGATCAGCAGCTCTAGTTCCTGACAGCCGGGGCAGGAGTGCTGGGTGGCCTGGAAGCCGCTGCATATTTCAGTCACCCTCGATTCGAGAAAGATCATTTTTATTCTGAAACAGATAATGTATTCTCCTGGAGCAAGTATTGAGGCACTAGGAGTAGGTTGGTTGGACTACTTTAAACAATCTAAAGCAGGAAAGAGAAAGTGAAAGTATCAGAGAAGTCAGGGTGATTATATTTACTCCGCATTCATTTACTGGTTCACTGATTCAGTCTATGTTTATTCACTAGGGGCCTACTCTCTGTAAAGGACAGTCAGATGAAAAAGATGAATAAAATCCTATCCAGAAGGAGGCCACCACTGTATAGCAATCAAACAAATAAATTAGTATAAAACGATCATAATGGTAAAATCGTTATCAGAGAGATCTCAGGGAAGCCCTCCAAGGTCTCAGAAAATGGAGAAATCGTGTCTTCTGATACCGACCAGGGACAGTGCTATGAAGGGGCGGGGGATGGGTGGTGTCAGAGGAAAACCTGTTTCTCCCATAAAAGCTTCTTTGTGTTTTCGTAGTTTGTCTCATTATTTTAGTTTCATTTTTAACTTCCTTTCTTTCTACTAACCAAATCCATTTATTATAAGAAGCATCTGCTGTAGAACCCCCTTTGATGGTAAAGACTCCTAACTGTTCTCAATTCTTGGTCACAGAATTCGATTTGCTGTGTATGCTACCAAACCAGCTGCAGCCAGTACTGAGGAAATGCCCACAGACTGTTTCTCAGGTGCTTCTGTGGAGAGAAGTGTCCGTCCCTTACATCCTTTTCCCTGTAACCCAGCATTCAATCCCCGCAGCCTTAGCCCACTGTTAACAGAACGTCCATGCAAACTGTGTCTCCCTCATCATACGTATGGCATAGAACATCTAAGCTACCCCAACTGCTGTGATCATTTGCTTCAGTAACCCCTGGAGTATGGTGACTGACCATGGTCCTAGTTCTAGATGGGACCTGAACATTTCTAATCACAGGAACGTTTCCCATCTCCTCTCCAGGACATCTGAATGGCTTCCCTAAGGCCATCACCTTCAGGCAGGACCAGTGGAGTCTGAACCCCACCATGGACCCTAACGTATATAGTAGATAAGCTGGTCAGGGGAACGGTTGGGAGAATAAGATGGAAAATCAACCGGGTTGAAGGGGGAGGGTGTGATATGATGACTTTCATCTAAGGTGAATCTCTCCTACGTGGACAGAGCTGTCCTCTATTTTGTTGTGGCCTTTGGGTCTCATGAATAGGACCGATGCTTGGCAGGGCTGGACAACCAGAGAAGTCACTGTAGAAAGGGTGACTGGGCACACACCTGGTAGCTTGCGGGGTGATCTGCACCAGGGAGCAGGGGTCATGTGATCCCCCATAGATTGATCCCCGTTTATGGAGGCACCTCCTCCTGCCTCTGTTCCCCAGAGGGCTCAGCACCAACCTTAAGGGTCAGGCACAGAAAGGGGCAGTGGTCAGTCATCCATTCGTTCCATGACTGTTTGAGGGTTACTGCGCAGAGTGCTAGCTTTATGGTAATGAACACGACAGATGGAAGGCCTATCGTGAAGTTTGCCGTCTGCTCACATGTCTTTTCTCCTTTCAAGCAGGCTTGATGCTCTGGAGTCCTTCTAGGCCCCCTGTGTCACGTTCCCCGTGGGCTTGCTCTCCAGAGCCAGGCTGACTGCTGTGGGCTGATCCCCTCTTGTCGTTATAATTCAGAGACGTGGGAGTCTCAGCTGGAGCAGGGAGGGCTCGGGGGTAAAGAGGGCTGCTCTTGATTACAGAAAGGTTAAATCACTGGCTCAGGGTCGTTCAGTCACACCATGGCAGAGTCGAACAAAAAACTCCCCAAATCCCCCAGATTAGGTAAAACCCTTCAGCTGTATGCACCTGCAGCATCTTGACCCTCTCCTTTGGTGACATTCATTACTTCCGCAGCTTCTTATCTAATGCCTGTGTTCTGCGCCCGATTTCAGGCTCTACTAGAGCGAACAGCATGTCTGTCATCCTCAGTGTGCTAGCCCCTGCGTCCAGGACACCCTTGCCGTGAAGCTGATGGCCAAAAGTACTTGTTGGATTTAAAGTTTCAGGCACCCTCACTAGCTGTCTATGATTAGATGTCTCCCGGATCTAAAACGATATCCCCTGCACAAGATTTTTGATCCCAGAGATCACGCTCCACTGCCAAAAGGACCTGGGACTCAAGGCAGATTTCAGGGAGACAGGAACCTTGAAACCAGCACACAAACAGACAGGCGCCTGAAGTGAAGAGAAAGAGGATCCAGGTGTGTCATGCAGGCGCGAACCCCTGTGGACTGAGAGGTGGTGTAATAATGCACCGGTTTCCTCCCCATGGCACGGTGCTGTGTCCAGCCCCTGCCCTTCCCAGCAGGCTCCCTCGGCTTGGGTCTGGTGCGCTGGTCAGCCTTCTGTATCCAGAAAGAGCAAACAGGCAAGGCTGGGGAGAGAAGGAGAAAGGCATCTGCTTCGAAAAACCACGGGCAGCCGAAGAGGACTGCCCTTGTACGCCTGGCCCTAGCCATTGGGCAGCCACTGGAGAACACTCTGTAAGAGGTAAGAGTAGAGGCCACTGAGTTTGGGCGGACAAAGCAGCCATCCACACTCAAGTAACCAGAAATCCTGAGGTTAGAGAGAATTTCCATCCTGCCCAGAGCACCCAAGAAAACCACCGGGGATGGCGCTCGGCCATAGAGCGTCAGGCACTGGTGTGGGGCCGCTGTGCTCAAACAGGCTCCTGCAGCCGGCAGCACCGGGCGAGGCCATGCCCCGTGGACAGAACACGGAGTCTCTCCTCTAGGTCATGGTCGCCAGCCTTTGGGGGATGAGCTAGACCTGGGGATAGAAATTAAAGAATGGGGACACAAGCCTTAGAATGGAAAGCAGGGAGTCCTTCTCTGGGCTCTCTTGGCTCTGTGCTCAGAATTCTAGTCATGCTTCAGGATCTTCAGGCAAAGGTAGGAAGCCTCTGTCTTGTAGGAAGCCCTGTGAAGACCCCACGAGGGACAGCCAAGGCCTGCGGACGCTCTCCAGGCAGCCACAGCTAGCACCCAATGTGCCTCCCCTTCCGTGATTCCACGTCTATTACAGGAGGCTAAATACTGCAGGTGCGGTTTGCAGAATTGAGGGGAGAATTTATTTCCACATCTGGGTCAGAGCAGCAGGGTGGGAGCAGTGTTTCTCACAGCTGGCACACTGGTGGCAATGAAGAACAGGACGCAGGGACAGAGGGGTCCAGCAGCCCCTTGCCATCAGGAGATTTTCACTTCTCAGATCACTTCAGAGGATGCTGGTGCCAACATTGATTCTGGCCAAATGGGTTTTCATAGCAGGTCTTGGTGAGGACCTTGGGATTCAATGACCTATGAGTAATGCAGGTGTTATAAACCCCATATGGGCAGAAAAAATGTGTGTCTCGTTTCCCATTTTACCTCTAGTGCCAAATACAGTATCTGCAACACAGTAGGAATTTTATCACCAGCTGATGAACAAACTAATAAGTGAATCTTGTATTAGCTGTGTAGAGAAGTAAACACAATATTTCCGAATGAATGAATGCATTAAAATGAACAATCACTTTAGAGACATATAAGTCATTGTAGGTAGTTAATTACAGACTATCATTTACCAACTTAGAAAAATAGGTAAATTCTGCAACTACTATATTATTAAGGAGAAAGCAGAGTTACTTTAACGAAGACCCTGCCTTAACATTTCACAGTCAACAAGGTGGTTGGCAAAATCCAATGGGACTAGAAATGCATTCAGCATTTCGAGAACAAAAGCTTCTTTGGAAGAAGTTAATAATCCCTTTGAGAGCACCGCCTACCCACAGAAAGTGAAGAGCACTGTCACTGTGATTTTGTTTTTGTTTTAGCAGGTATTGTATACCAACGCTGTGTAAGTAGCTTTGGTACACAGAATCAAGCAAAAACATGTCTGCTTTCAATCCTGCTCTCCAGCAAAGCAAAGAAAACCAGAGGATAGACACACCAAGAATAGAATAAATTCACGATGGCTACGATCCAGGAGCTTTTGGTAAGCCACTGTCCTACTCACACAATAAAGACTTCTTCTTTTTTACCTCCTTTAAAATAACATTTTAAAGTTGAAAAATCCCTGAGCTAAATCTTTACCGCTGCCTTGACCACACACACACCTTCCACACCGTGTCTCCACCACCTCCAGACACAGCAAGACAGGTAGAGAATAAGGAAGCAGGATCAATGTCAAAAACATCACTATGAATTTCTGCTTGAAAATGCTGAAGGAAATGCTTACCAAAGGTGAAATGAGTATGATCAAAGGAAAACCCTTCCAAGGCCTCTCTGTCTACAGCTTAAAGAAAATAAAGCGTTGAAAATAGCAAGCCATCTTTATTTTTTTTTAAGTTATTTTTTTAATTAATTGATTGACTTTGAAGAGAGAGAGTGGGGGGAGAGAAAGCAAAAGAGAGGGTGAAGGAGGGAGAGAGAAACATGGATTTGATTGTTTATGCACTTATTTATGCATTCATTGGTGATTCTTGTATGTGCCCAACCAGAGACCGAACTCACAACTTGGCATATGGGTCGATGCTCTAACCAACTGAGCTACGTAGCCAGGGCAAGCAAGCCATCTTTGAATAAATAAGCCAAGGAGCTCATCTGCTCTTGCATAATCCATTCTTCAGAAGCCTGGAAAACTCAAAAAGGAGACCTAAGAACTACAATTCCCATGAGGGGAACCCACGACAGATGGTCAGTTGGCAGAGACTCTGGATCTGGGAGGTCACGAGGCGACTTAGCTGCTCTTGGGGATTCTCCTGTGCCTTCTGTAAAATGGGGGTAAATGTCCCCTTTCTTACAGGGTTATGTGGAGAGCACATAATCTTCAAGGTTCTCCTATAGCTTTTTAAAAAATAGCTCACACTCAATTTAACACTCCAAATCTCCCTAACCCTGATCCTACCTACACTCCCCATAAACACCATGATGTTCCATGCTACCCAATTCCTGCAACTCCCCACACTCATCAAGATTCTCTGCTCACCTCTCTCCTTTCTTCTCCTGCTAGTCTAGTCAGCCTTCCAGACTCAGCTTGTCCATGTCTTATTAGCCATCCCACCTTAACAAGATGCCCCTCTAGGGTTCTCCCAGGCCACCTGACTTCCTGCTGGTAACGGCATCCACGACCAGCCCTTGGACACATGATCTTCCAGCCAGCTCCACAGCTGCCCCCTAGTCTTCAGGCTCCTTGACGGATTCAGTGCATGCTTCAGACCAGTATCCCTAGTGCCTAGCACCTTCCCTGGGACACAGTAGACATTCAGAAGGGACCAGATAAACAGTATTTCCTATCCAAGCCATCTGTGGAACTTTTCTGCTTATATCACCCACTACTATCTCATAGTGTAGTCTCATCTCAGAAAATTACTCCTTGAGAACAGGAATGCTTCCTTTGTCAACAACAAATAAAGTCCTTGCATCTTAAATGGAAACGAGTGAAATCGGCACACAGAACGACGAGTTTAATGGAAGTTGGACTGCAATTTATTTCCCCATTCAACTGCTTCCTCCCCACTAGCCCTCTTTGATGTCAACCTGCTTAGATCATTGTCCCCTCCCCTTTCTGTCTCCACTGACATTAAAATGTAAAGAAGAAAAGCATATGTTGGGCTGGGAAGGTGTCCCACAGCGATCTCTGTAGCCAGTGCGTTTCACATGTGGACACGCGAACAACCAGCTTGGTTGGGCATATTTTCAGTCACTTATCATGACCTGCTCCACTCTGCGGGAGGAAAGACTCATTACAAGGGCAGCCTGTTGAGATAATATGCTGATGAGATAACTGGGCTAGTGCCAACTATTGATTTTCTTTTCCAAAATGAGTGAATATAATTTATCGCAAAAAGTTGAAAAGGAAATATCCCAAATTTTCAAATGGGTTTAATTATCTTGGTTAGAAACAGCGATAATGATGGAGAAAACCTAAATTGAACAAACCTAATTGGCACAGTCCTCTTAATCAGCCTTGAACTGGGCTTTCTCCTGGACCAACATCCAATCTAGGAGGGGAAAAAAATAAAATAAAAATCCAGGCTCATTCAGTTTGACCTATGAGACCAAAGCACCACCTAGTGGGGGAAATGAGAAACACCTGCTTTTTGCACAGATTCTCTTTTTTAAACCCAACAGACAAATGTTTTCTTCAATCGCCAGTCTCTCGGTGTCTAGTGAATTTACAAATTCCCCTTTTAAATCTATGCTAAAAATTAACCACA
Source organism: Tadarida brasiliensis (assembly GCA_030848825.1). NCBI lineage: Eukaryota > Metazoa > Chordata > Mammalia > Chiroptera > Molossidae > Tadarida > Tadarida brasiliensis. The sequence continues at coordinate 224,465,652 of CM061257.1, read as the reverse complement.
GACCTAAAAAGAAAGAACAAACAACAACTTCTTTTATTATCTCCCAAACCTGTGAACACAAACACTCGGGGCCTCTACATAAATAGAGATGAGTGGGTGGCACACCATCTGTGTACGGTGTCCTCTGCCAAGTATCCACTTATAGCAGCCAGCAACGCCAGGACCGGAGCTCCCGGCCACCTCTACCTCCTCCGGACTTTGTCTGCTCCCTCTCTGGGAAGGGGGGAAGGTCGCAATTCTATTTTGCACCATAGCATATGGAAAAACAATGTGGCAGAAAGGTTAAGAACATGAGTGCCTAACAGACAAACCTGGACTGAAATCCCAGCTTCCTACTTCACGGTTTTGTGGCTTGTAAGCCAGAAATCTTCATCCTAATATCTCAGTTCCCTTTACTGTTATAAATGGGAATAATTATGGTATCTACTTGCTGGAGTAGTGATGATATTTACTTGAAAGGTGGAGTAATGATGATATTTACTTGAAAAGTTATTTTTAAAAAAAATCAAACAAGAGAATATAAATAACCCAGCATTATATCCAAAATTAGGAAGCATCCACAAACATTTCCATTTTTAAATTTAATTTATTGGGGTGACATTGGTTAATAAAATTATACAGGTTTCAGGTATACAATTCTACAATACTTCATCTGTACATTGGATTGTGTGTTTGCCACTCCAAGTCAAGCCTCCTCCCATTACCATTTATCCCCCTTTGCCCTCTCCTACCCCCTCATACCACTTCCGTCTGTGTCCACGAGTCTTCTTTTTGTTTTTGCTTAATCCCGTCACCCTTCTCACTCAGCTCCCAACCCCCTCCCCTCTGATAGCTGTCAGTCTTTTATTTTGTTCATTAGATTCCACATATAAGTGAAATCATATGGTACTTGTTTTTCTCTGACTGGCTTATTTCACTTAGCATTAATACTCTCCAAATCTGCCCATGCTGTCTCAAAAGGTAAGATTTCCTTCTTTTCTTATCGCTGAGTAGTCTGTGGTGCATTTACACAATGGAATACTACACACACATTTCTTACAAGTCCTATTATTCTAGTTATTAACTTATTCTAATTTCTACCTTCTTGTTTCAAGAATGCAAACAAAATCCATGAGTTGGAATTTCACTGAGGTGGATACACACTCTCCCTTTTTAGACTGTAATTCTTTAAACTAGATATCTCATATCTTTCAACAACCTTTAGAATTTTATCAATCTGGGGATGAATTATACTCCAGGGGCACTGGATAAACTCCTGCAAGGGCAGCATGTGTGACTTGGAGACATGTTCCAAATGGCAGTTGGGTGGGTGGGTGGTTGGGTAGTCAATTGGTTTTAGGACACAAAACCTATCTCTGAATTGAGATGAGAAGAGAGGGTAAGAGTATTTGCAAGTCACCATGCCCAAATCCACAGCCAATGTGCTTCTGAAATTTCATTGTCCCTGACTGGATTTAGAGACGACCTGAAACCAGTCAACCCATCCACAACACAGGATAAAAATGAAACATTGAAATGGATATAGCTCACTGAAGGAACTGATATTATAAATTCTGAAGGCCTATTTTTGGTTTTCCAAATTGTCCCATACTGAGAATAGGTTTATTTTTTTCCAATAGTATGTATGCTTCAATGACTTTAAGGTGCGTGTATATTTGAGCTGGAGGAAGAGAGAGTCGTTCTCCGTTATCCGCAAAAGAGAAGGTGACAAACAGAAATAGCTTCCAGTCTCGCCTCATTTGCTGGCTTACTTCATTCTCTTGCCAAAGGAGCCTCCATTTAATTTCAAGGCAGAAGGGAGTGGACTTACCACAGGCATTTATAACAAAGAGGCAGAGGTTGAACTGGTCACCTGTCTGCAGAAATTATTTAAGGAGAGGAAAAAGAGAAACAGAGACTGAAAAATCTGTGTGTGTGTGTGTGTGTGTGTGTGTGTGTGTGTGTGTGTGTTTTCTAATAACCTCAAACTAGTCTGTGTTTTTTTTGTTTGTTTGTTTGTTTTTTTCTGTGTGTAAGATGAATCTAAATCACATCAGCAAAAAAAAAAAAAAAAAAAAAAAAAGGAAAAATAGAATTTTTACTACTATCCTAACCGGAGATGGATGATATAAAATACTCCCATTTGATCTTGATGGATGATGCTTGCTCTGTGTTCTGGAAAATAAGTAACCTCCCCCACAAAGCACCTCCCTATAGGCTTCTTGAAGAGAAAGAGGACTCTGTGCTGCCCAGATCTGACAACTGAATGCAATTTTCCCAGAGTAAGGAGTCCCTGGGGTTCAGTCACCTCAGCCCTGAAGCACAGACACGGCGGTCAGTGGCTCAGCTCGGCCCCTCAGCGTACAGCCAGGGCAACCAAGAAGGAGAATCGCTTGCTGTTGAACATCCCTTTGGCTACATTTTCAGTCCAGAGCTACATATGCAATTATTGTTTCTTTTTTTCTGGAACCTATTTATCTGTCCACACTGCTCTCAGAACCAGTATCACTAAGAGCAGTGCTTTTGCAGATATTGATGAGTTTCTCCTGGGTCTTAGGAAGAGCGTAAGCCAATACTGGATAAGCACTTACAGCCCTGGTTCTCAACCTTCCTAGTGCCGCGACCCTTTCATACAGTTCCTCATGTTGTGGTGACCCCCATCCATAAAATTATTTTCATTGCTACTTCATAACTATAATTTTGCTACTGTTATGAATCGCCATCGGAAATATGTGTTTTTCCGATGGTCTCAGGCGACCCCTGTGAAAGGGTCGTGCGACCCCCAAAGGGGTCGGGACCCACAGGTTGAGAACCGCTGACTTAATGCAACCATGGCTAACCCGGATTTAAACATGTGCTTTCCCAGGAATACGCTGGAAGGGCAAAGGAAGGAACACAGAAAACCTGAACAGCATGGGGTAGCACCAGGTGGGGCCTCAACTCTCTTTCCAGCTAATATCACGGCTCGTACCACCTAATTTGAAGAGCAGTAGGAAAAACGTCAGATTCAATACAGTCATAAGAATGTCCACCTCAGGAGCTTCCTTTTGTACACCAGTTTTTGGAGGGGTACAAAATGCAGTTTGAACTGCAAGCTCACAGCAATTTTAATTTTTTTTATTATTATTATTTTTTTGGTACATGCCCCTAGCGGGAACCAAACCCGGGACTCTCTGGTCCGCAGGCCAACGCTCCAACCGCTGAGCCAAACCGGCCAGGGCGCAATTTTAATTTTTTTTAAAGGAACCTATAGTTCTTAAGTTGGATGGTAGGTGCATGAGTGTTTGTATTGTTATTTTATACTTTATACATCTTAACATATTATAAATATTATTTACATGTGTTCAATAGTTAATCAAAACATGAGAAGCCTTTTTCAAAAATGAAAAAGTAAATGGCAGCCTTCAGAAATTGTGGCAAGAAGCTACAGAGTGCTTGTGGATACAGGGTGTTGAATACTTCCTGTGTGCTTAAAATTTTTCATTCTATTAAAACTAAATTGGGCTTTTTAAAAAAATCCTCTGCTGTTGTCTTTCATTCTAAATTGGTTTTAGGCAACAAGGTTTAACAGTGTTGATTCTTAGAAATAATTTTCTAATTTCTCAAAGGGGGATCGTTTCTGCCGTGAGCTTCCCAAATAGCGAATAGCCCTTTCTTCCGTGGATATCTAAACAATTTACAGAACAGTGGTAGGTTTTATTTCCCAAATGGTAAAATAAAATCAGGGAGTCTGAGTAACCTTGGGTTGTCCTGCTTTTGCAACTTTACAGAGACCAAACTTTCTCAGCCAAGGAACCAGAAAAATCACAGGACTAAGAAAGAGGCTAATAGTAACAGACCTTGCACCCATCTTCGTGGGGGTGGCGCAGGCCCACGATTCATCATGTTCTCCCATTTAATCCTATCATCAACACATTTATGTTGTGCTTTGTTGCCCTTTAAAAAAAATTCCAAGGCTTGCTTTGAGAGACAATCCTAAGCACGTCACATGGTTGCATTTCACCCAACATCTCGCTTTAAGAATTCTCTTCAGTACTAACATTGACAGAAAAGACACTCAGCTGGAAGCAGTAAATGAAGCAATTATGTAGTGCAGAAATGGAGATGCGTGTTTCAGTGGGCAAGGCCTGAACTAACTGGCAGACTGCAGTACACCTGTACGCATTCCAGATGCCTCGATAATTCTCACACCAAACTGCAAAAAAAAAACCCAAAAAAATCCTAAAATATGTTCTGCACCTCATGTCTTTGCTACATAATTTTTTTTTTTTTTTACCAGAATTCTGCAAGATTTTTTTTTAAAGTGCATCAGAAGATTCTTCTGTTGCAGGGGAGGCTATCCACAGACTCCACTGAGAATGTGTCTTTTTTCAAAAATGTTTTCCCTTTATTGATTTTAGAGAAAGAGGAAGTGAGAGGGAGAGAGAGATAGAAACATCGATGAGAGAGAACATTGATTGGCTGCCTCCTGCATGCCCCCCACTGGGGATCGGGCCCACGGCCTGGGCATGTGCCCTGACCGGGAATCGAACCGGCAACCTCTTGGTGCATGGGTCGATGCTCAACCACTGAGCCACACCAGCCAGACAGAGAATGTATCTTTTTTTAAAAGGAAAAACTGCACACATTTCAAACCAAGGCAGAAAAGAACGGTTTTGAACGTTTCAAGCATTTCAGCTTAGCAGCTGAAGCTTGGGGAAGATTTTGAGGGAGGAGGAGTCAGAGCCCTCGGGTAGGTCCACCAGCCAGAGGCCTAGAGCCCGGGCACGGGAGCAGCAGGGCCTAGCTGACCGCAGCTTCTCCTCCATCAGGGAACACGATGAACTTGGAATGAACTTGTTCCTAGCTACACACACCAAGGATATTAAAATTGTAATTTAATGAGAGAGGCCATTAACAGTTCGTTCCATTGGAAACCATGCAATGAACATGTTTTTAAACCCCTGGGTGCCTGGAATACCATGTTTGAGTAACAGAGAACAAGGTTTTAATATGAAAAGTGGATTTTAAAAAAAATCTTGAATTGCAAAAACAAATTTAAGGCTAAAAGGAAAAATCAATGCTTATAAAATTACAAATGGAGTAGATATCTTCAGTATTTGCCACTTCACCGATTTTTTGGATTTTGTAGTTGGTTTCGTCTGCCTCCGTGGAGTGTACAGCCCCGTGGAGGCTAACCCTCACATTCTCATTGCCCACACTCTGGTTGGTGCCTTTTTTGCCATTGCCCTGCCTATTACAAGAGCCTCCTAATGGCTTTCTTACTTCCATTCATTTTTCTAAAAAATATTCATCAAATCCCCACTAGGTATCAGATACTGTGTAAGGGTGTGGTCATTTAGTGGCAAAAATAAATAAATAAATAAATAAGTAAATAAATAAATAAATAAATAAATAAATAAATAAATAAATAAATGGCTGTGGTATCTGCTTTCAAGGGGCTCGTTATTTTCTTTCAATTCACCCCTCACACTCTGCCGGGGGCTCTTCTAAGGCATAGCTTTGCTCCAAGACACACTTGTTCAAAAATGGCCAGTTCCCTCCAAAATTCCCCACCTCCAGACCCCCATGATCAGCACCTCGTCTAGGTCACTTCATACCACCTTCACCCCCGCCCCAAATGAAGCTTCTACGCCCAGGGACCCTGGCTCTCCCACCGCTCTGCCTCCGCCTCTGCTCCTTCTAAGCGGCGCTGTGCCTGAGCAGAGCCGGGCCCGGGTCTAATGAAAGAGAACGAATACACTGACCCCTGTAAATAAGATACATGTAGATTTTCTGGTTAAGCAGACTACCTTGAAATGGGTTTAGTTCTAGTGAAGTTAAAAAAAATTGGATAGAGGAAAATACTGAAGTATGAAGTCATCCGCAGAAATAAAATTATTTCCTTGAAAAACGGGGAGTAACTCAGCTCCCACATGAAGTCATTTTCACTCTCTGGGATACAGCACAGTCGGGCTTATAGCAGGGCCGTGCATTTGCCTGTCCGAGTACACACAGACTTCCCTCTAACATGCCCTTTCTTTACGACATTTAAAATTGATTACCTCTGCCTCTACTGCCTGGTCAATACATGTAAAGGAGAATCAGGGCATGCTATTACACAAAGCACTGTTTAGAAATATTGGCTTAGGATCATTGGCTAGAGAACCAATAGTCAGGACTCCTGATTCTTGCTCTCTGATACTCATTAGCTGTGTGACCTTGGAAAAGTCAATACCTCCTTTTGAGCCTTAGTTTTTATATGCAAAATGAGAGATAAGCATGGTATTTATTTATAAATGCAAAATAATAAACTATTTATTAACTAATAATAATGAATCTATTTTATAAAGTAAGGGTTTTGTGCCTTGCGTGGCCCATTATAATAGTGTAATCCACACTAAATACATCCAAAGCTTTCAGTTATCATCATTACATTTAACTGATGCCTAATGTTTTATACGCTTATCAGAAGTTTATTGAACATCTATAATCTGACAGGTTCTACATGAAATACTGAGAATATAAAGAGAAATAAAGTCCTCTACCCACTCTACAAAGTTCACAGCAAAAAGTGAGATAGAATAATTAACAGATACTTCTGTGACAGGCACTAGAATGAAGAAATACTCACTGAAAGGAAAGAGTGAGGACACCACTATTTTTCCGTGACTGACCCTATGCTAAGCAGTGTGCAAGGAAAAATATAATCACATAGTTCTGATGCAAATTTCCCCAAAAAATCATACATGGTGAGCGTGCCGTGTAAACATCTGCACAGACGTTCACTCAGCACAGGGCCCCCCACACGTATGTAGATGAACAAGGTAAGGAGTGTTGGCCAAAACAGGGGCGAGTTTAGGGCACATCTGAGAAAGACTGTTTTCCCACAGGTACTTAGGTTAAAGTGAGTCCTTCAAGACTTGAAACAGAAAAGTATGTTTGGAGAAAATTCCTGGAAAGTCGTAATTGCCATGCTACAGAGATTTGAGGTGTTTAAACATAAACACAGAGTTTATGAAGAAAGGCTGACATCAGTGGGCAGATTTAATTAGCACAGGGAAGAACAGAATGTCATTGAATACAAGAGGGAATGGCAGAGTTCAGGGCCAAAGACAGACGGATGGCCACAGAAAGGAATGCGTTGAGGGCACTGCTAACGCAAGTGGGTACGGATCTGCCCTGGGACCAACTGCCACGTGCCTGACGCTCTCCAGCCAATGGGCAGCAGTGGAGCGACCTGGCAGAGGAATTTGCTTAGAATTCAGGTAGTGGGCGGCCAGGTCAGGAGGCAAAGGCTCCAGAGCACTGGTGGGAATGTCATTCAGATTACTGCTAGAAATGCCAGGTGATGGGTGGAGGCAAACGAACCCTTTGAGACCATGGAGAGTGGAAAGTAGAGTCAGGAGGTAGGAGAGAGGCGAAAACTTAGGAAGCAGTTGACAGCAAAGGCAACACTCTGCTCCATGGCCAGGCTTTTAAGAAAGTCAGGTTATTGGAAGAAACCATAACATGAATATATATGCATTTGTAATCCTCACCCGAGGATATTTTTCCATTGATTTTCAGACAGAGTGGGAGGGGGGGAGAGAGAGAGAGAGAACCATCAATGCGAGAGAGACACATCAACTGGTTGCCTCCCACATGACCCCAACCAAGGCTGGGGACCGAACCGCAACCGAGGTACGTGCTCTTGACTGAAATCGAACCCACGACTCTTTGGTCCACGGGCTGATGCTCTAACCGCTGAGCCAAACCAGCCAGGGCCATATCATGAATATTGAAGTCCCCACGGATAATGCAAGGGGTGGAGATGAAGGCTATGAGTAAGGAACTCAGTGTAGAGTGTTCTTCACATTCCGAAGGTCAGTAGATGCTGAGGTTGAGGATGGGGGAAACAGCAGAAAAGACATGTGGACCTTCAAAGCAGAGATGCCACAGAACAATGATTGTGCAGCGTGCTCTGATTCCAGGAACAAAAGGACTAGGAATAAATTATCCTTCACTGAAGGAGACTTCAAGGGATGTTATGTCAATGCAGGGTATCCAGGTTTTAGGCCCAGATGCTGAAGCTACAAGAGGATTTGTTCACATTAGAAAAATACATATGAAACAACAATACGCCCATGTGATGGCAATTACTTAATCATTTGTGGTCTACTTACTTGGCATCAAACATTTGTCATAAGAAATAAACGCTATTTATACAAACACATTGCTATGATACAAAGGCCTAGAAGTAAATAAATCACACTTTCCTCTAATTAATAAATTGAATATAAAAAGAAAAATCATTCTCCTGTGAGGGCACTTCAAAATGAATTTAAATTTCCATCCTCTAAATATTCTAACCAAATTCTTAAAACCCTTGTTCTCAGGAACAAACAGAGTCTGGAAGTGCACATTCCTATATAATTATTCTTAGAAGTGCCAGTTTAAGAGAGGGCTGACATTTCTCCTTCAGATTCTCTCTCCGGCAATCCTCCCCCCTCACATTCATCAGTCGCATTCATCCTATTTCCTCAAATACTATCAGCTTGAGAGGTTCCAAAAGCTCAGAGCATTCTGCTCATTGGAGCTGATTATCAGAATCACCATGATTAAGAACTCGCCTGACCCCTGCGGCTGAGCCATTACGGGGGATTCCTGGCAATGGGTATGTAATAACATCACTGAGACACCGCTTCTCGTTCAGCGGAATTCCACTGGAGACCATGCAGCCATCTCCCCAGGACAGGCAATAATTAGCACATTAAGCTGCTCAGATAATCAACCAGCAACCCCATAGTTCTCTGATTTTTCTTTTTTTTTCCTGTCAAGAGGGAACAGGGAACAGAAGTTGGCCATGGGTCTTTACTACATGGCCTCATGTTCAATGTCGAAGTAGACCAGTGTCCAAGTTGGCCTAGCCTTAGAGCCTCGGGCTTATAGAGTCTTGAAGTTATGACTGAGGAGAGGTGCCTAGAAAATCATCTGTTGTAAATAATTCATTGTGAAAGCTAAGTTAGGTTCTAGTTTATGACTGCAAATGAATGACTTAAAAATGAGTTACTATCTACAGAGTTAAGATTACGTATTGCGATTTCTGGTGATCCTGGAGGCTGCTAAGACTGTGGTCTGGTTTCCTCAGTCTCGTAAGTGAGAAGAACCCAAGATTCACTGGCCAGTGATTTTTCTCTATTCCAGGAAAGAATCAAAAACAGGACACGAGATTCTGAAGGCACCAGAATCCCTTGGTGTGTGTTTGAATCATCTAATCCCAGTAACCCTACCACCCACATCCACCGACACTCAGTCCACAGCTACTCCAGAGGACACCGTGGTCGCCACAATATAAACCCATTGTTCACTAGGAAACAGGGTAAATACACAGCAAAAGTGGTCGTGAATCTGCTCAAAAATTATTTTTTTTTTATTAGCGACAATTTTCTTTAACAGAAGGTTTACATTTTTAACATAAGCTGCTACTTGGAACCTTAAAAAAAACCTCCTAAGTCCAACACTCTGCTCTACCTACATCTATTATTTCTAATGTTCATGAAACCCGGACTTTTGCAAGGTACACATGGTGAGGTTTGGTTACATTAATTGCCCAAGGCCACCTAGTTAGGAAGAAAAGGACCAGGATCTGAGCCCACTTTTCACTCTCAAGTCCATAAAAAAAACCCTTCAGAGACTGAGGCATGTGTTCTCTTAGTTCTGAATGTAAATGCAGTGGGATGTGGGAGAGAGGTCAACGTGCACTGAGTGGGCAGAGAAAGCCTTAGTGAACAGGTGAGCTGGACCCTGGACACCGTGTAGAATGTCACCAGCCAGGTCCAGAGGAGGGAAGCCATTCAGGGGAGAACATGGAACAGCCAGGGCATGGAGACACAATGACGGCTGAATTTACTGGCAACATCAAGAACACCGGCTTCACGAGAGGACGTGGGGACCCATAAACACGAAAGGAAATGGGGTTCCTGAGAGCAGATTTTGGAAGGCCTTCAAAACCAAACCAAGAGTAGGTTTGGCACTGCAGGAAGAAGGATCCACAGAAGGTTCATGAGCCCTGGGGTCATAAGACAAAAATAAAAGTGTTTGGGGAAGATTGATCTGGAACCAGTACACAGGACAGATTTCAGAAATAAAAGCCGGAGGCCAACAGCGGAGAGCTCAGAGTCTGCCGAGGGGAGCGGCAGGAGGATCACGTTTTAACACCCTGTGTTGCCCCGCTGTTCTCACTAGCCTGGCTTCAGTAGTTCCCACCAACACTCTTTCCTGCCTTGCTCTCTGTCTGAAGAATCGGCCACCCAGACATTCCCTGTGACAAGAGACGCAGCTTTAGAAAATATAGCCACAATCCAACATCACCTAGGAAACCAAATATAACTAAATGCAAAATGTTACCCCACACTGGGAAATAGCTGTGCGATTTGGTTATAGCTGTGTTTATCGTTCATTAACCTTTACATAATGGGAAAATATGCTAAATTAATCCAAATGCAAATTAAATAAGTTCGATGTTGGAAATACATGTGGGGCGTTGTGGGGCTTGGAATAAAGCCTCTACCAACACGGAGAGTTTGTTCGGCTAAACTCCCTTGTTTTAATACACCCTTTCCCATTTGCTCTGTGCTCAGGATTCTTTATGAGCCGGGGACAACAGACATGTGTGATGTTATGGGTTTGAACTGCGGGCCCTGTTCCAAAGGCCCCCCAGTGCCAGGGCACTGATGTGAGCTTTGACTAGATGACACACACGAGTGCCAGTGAGAGGGAACCATATGGGAACTTTAGGTGTGGGGGGGGGGGGTGGGAAGATTATTCTCAAGGATAAATAAATACCAGATGACGTCCCTTGCCTAAATCCTTTTTCAGAGATAACATTATACTCCAACTATTGGGTATTCAAATGGGATCACAGGACTTTCTGCCAAATACTCTCAAAGGCAGACGGATACCTGATCTGTGGGCCAGGCAGACATGTTACCTTAGCAATTAGAAATACACAATTTGCCAAGTGACTAAGATGCAACCCAAAGTTCACACATGACCCTGTAAGACACAGAAACAAAGGCATTTGGATAGAAAAATTATGTCAGAATAACCGGGAAAAATCCTGAAGAAAATTGTTATTTATTTATAGTGTGTGTATATATATGCACACGTGCTTCTTTTTATTTACATAAATACTTATTTGGTTTTACTCATGGAAGGGTATCTGGGCAAAATTGCAATTTTAGATTTAGTTGAGGGCTGATTACAAAAAGCATCCAGCGAATTGACTAGGAAAGAATGCCCAGAGTCACAGGCTATTTATTATTTCCTGCCAATGCTCCTGAGGGTGGTTGCAGTTTACCAGGTTTGGCGAAATTTTCCTGGAGAGATTTAAACCATTTGCAACGCGGGATGTACAAAAATCAAAAAATCTTTGTGTTTTGCATATTTTAGTCACAGTGCATCGAAGTTTTGGTCAATATAAAACTCAGCAGAAACGGATGAATGATGTGAAAGCAGAAAAGCACTGTCTCACTAGATCCCTAAGGTTCTAGAGCATTAAAAAAAAAATCTCACCATGTGAAATAAACCAAAACGTCACTTTGGGAATGGACACCACAGAAAAAAACCGGGACCCAAGTAGCTCCTTCCAGATACATGTTATAAGGGCCTTTTCCCTCCAACTACAATCCACTACAAAACCATTTTACTTGTAATAGCTCAGAAACTGCAAGGCTTTCTGTGAGAAGGAACAAGGGCAAGAGAGAAAAGAAACAAAAGCATCTTGACATTTCCATTTTCATCTGTAGAAGAAAATTGTATATTGGGATGCTCATTATAATTCCTGCATGCTTAAAAGCATTCCTTCTGGCAACAAAACACCTAGCCCTGGTAGAAATGCTATTTATTTCATGAAAAGAACACTAGGACCTTTGTACAATGAAGACTTTGAAAATATGCAAGGCTCAGTCATTCACCCAACAAAATACATTTTAAACATTTCTTATATGCTTGACACCATGCATATTCTGAAATAAGGTTATATAAATAATTGGTAAAATTATGCATGTTTTTTCTACTGCTCTGTGCTTTTGTGCATTTCCCAGATTTTCAATAGTGAGCGTTCATAATTTTAATTATCAAAAACATCTATTAAAACTAAAAGCATACACAACGCAAGGTCCCCTCATATAAAAATAATAAGTCCCAACCAGAGTCTAAAGATCAAGGTAAGGACAGTCAAGGACCAAAACACTCCCTGGCACAGAAAGACTTGAAGTCTCCAAATGTGTTGTTTGAAAATACTTCTTAATTTCATTTGGCAAAGAGACATGGATCAGGTGGCAAAGACCCACAGGATACAGGTAGGTGAGAAAAGAAACCATAATTCTAGGTAAAGAAAATAAGAACGATGCCCTGGCTGGTTTGGTTCAGTGGTTAGAGCTTCGCCCCTTGGACCAGAGAGTCCTGGGTTTGGTTCCTGCTATGGGCACGTACCTCAGTTGCAGTTTGTCCCAGGCCCCCAGTTGGGGTCGTGTGGGTGGCAGCCAGTAGATATGTCTCTCTCACATCAATGTTTCTCTCTCTCTCTTCCTCTCTCTCTCCCTCCTGCTCTGTCTGAAGATAAATGCAAAAATGTCCTCAGATGAGGATAAAAAAATAAATACATAAATAAATAAAAAGAAAGAAAATAAGAACAGCTAGCTTGTGCAAGAGCCAGAGCAATCCCCACACCCCTGAGCTTAATCAAGTGTTATCAGAGGGACCAGAGGGAAAGGCAATGAGGACCTCATAAGAGAAACTCAGATGAAATGATGCTCAATGGAGAGACAGTTGTAGCTGACTCTTTGGTTGCACAAGGCTCTTTGACTGTATAAGGCCCACAACTGGAGTTGAAGGATCTCCGCCCACCACCTCCCACCAAAAGACAGGTCCCAGAATATTCTATACTGCCAAGGCTGGTCTGGAACTGATGCAGAGCTTAACATCATCCCTAAGTCAAGACAGGTATAGAGAAATGAGCTGATATCCACTTCCAACCTAGATGAGAGGAATGGAGAACAGCTCGATCTACCATTGACCTCAACCAACCAGGAAGAAGACAACAGATGTGCAACAATAGCCTGCAAGACACTGGGCATCAGGCAAAGGAGGACAGTGATTCCTCGAGGAGGAAGACAAATAAGGTCAGTCCTAACGTAGCCCCGATGTACTGCCTTGGGAGAAATTTCTGGCCCACGGAGCAGGGAGAGAAATCCCAGGCAGACTCCCTCAGATCGGTAGATGCTGAGATCCAGGAGAGCAAGGCAGCTGGAATGCTCAGTGGTGTGGATAAATCTTAAAAACAAGTCATAGTGCTGGAGAAAACAGAAATAAATGATCACATACTGTATGATTCCATTCATATGCATTCATGGACAGACAGAACTCAGGTATGCTGACAGAAATTCAAACAGTAGTGACCTTAGAGAGAAGGACCGACCAGAGGGGCAGAAGAGATCTCTCTGGGAAGATGGAACTGTCCTTTATCTTAACAGGGATGTTAGTGCCCATCCCACCTCCCCCCAAAAAAAAGTGCAGGGGAAAAAAATAAGGGCAGGAAACCAAATTATATTTATTAGCCCTATTTTACAAGAGAAGATAAAGTTGTTTACATCTTTTTTGCCTTTGCATGTAAATGCAAAGAGATGTAGAGGAAAATAAATGTAGGAAATTATAAGTCTGTATTGAAAAATCCTTTGAGATGGTACCTGTATGTGACTAACAAGGTAACATAAAATTATCTTCTGTGAACCAATAGGCTCTCAGTGGATTTCTGCCATCACCATCAATAAGTAACCAGCCGAGCACACCAGAAATACATGGGCTATAATTAAACATAAGCAATAAAAACAGTCTACAAATGTAGTGTCCTAAAGATGGTTGAAATGAAATCAGTGAGGCAACAGATTCCAACAACTCATAATCATCCCAACAAGCTACAGGACCCTGAAATGTGGAGACTATTTCTCCTTGAACCATAGGTCCGAGTGTCAACCGGGATTTGCAGAAACTAATATTTTACCTGTGACTCCCAGTTCATTTTTATGGAGAGCTGTGCAAAACAAAAGCTCCAAGCAGCCCAGGCTCTCACTGAAACTCTTGGATATTGTATGTGGATTAATGTCAGTACACAGCAGATCAGAGGTACAAAACTGTCCTTCTTGCAGTCAGGGACACGTATAAACAAGAGTGACTCTCATGAGCAATAAACAAAATGCATCTAGGAAACTGCTCTCGAGGATGCCAGCAACTTTATTCTTGATCCAAGAAGACTCTGGGTTCAACTGCCATCCCCTTACCTTTTTTCAGCTGCATTGACTATCTGTGGGCCCAGAAATCAAAAAAGGATGTAGCGCAATAATTGCCTGCTTGCGAAGGCTCCTTTTGTATCTGCCTTGCTCTGGATCCTGCCTGTGTGGTACCAGGCTGCTCCTCCCAGCCTCAGTGACTCTTCAGGACCCCTGCTTCCTTGGCCCAATACACTTACAGAATGGCCCTTGTTTGATGCAACATCTGACCTTGGTACCTAAGCAGATCAGCCCTAAAAAAAAATGATGCCCTTTTTAAAATAAACTAAGTGGTAATTCAATTATTAATTTTTTAAGGTAACACCGTAGTGTTTTCCATAGTGGCTGCACCAGTCTGCATTCCCACCAGCAGTGATCCCACTCCTAGGAATATACCCTAAGAAGCCTGAAATACCAAACAGAAAGAATATATGTACCCCCATGTTCATAGCAGTGCTATTTACAATAGCTAAGATCTGGAAACAGCCCAAGTGTCCATCAGTAGACGAATGGATAAAAAAGCTGTGGTACATATACACAATGGAGTACTATGCAGCTGTAAGAAAGAAAGATCTCTTATCCTTTGCAACGACATGGGAGGACCTGGAAACTATTATCCTAAGTGAAACAAGCCAAGCAGAGAAAGACAAATATCATATGATCTCACTTATTTCTGGATATAATGAACATAACAGTCTGAGGAACAGGGTAGTCCCAGAGACGTGGAAGTAGGGTACAGACTGACAATTGCCAGAAGAGGGGGTGGGGGAGGGGAGCGATGAACCACAGAACTTGTACGCATGTACTCATAACCAATGGACATGGACAACAAAACTGGGGATGGGGCAGGGAGGGAGGGGGAGGAGGGTGACAATGGGGGAAAAAGGAGAAACATCTGTAACAAAAATAAATGAATAAAATAAAAATAATAAAATAAAATCAATAAAGAAAAAATAAATAAATAAAATAAACAAAGTGAAAATTATGTCTTCCCCAGTCCTAAAAAAAAATGATTCCCTATTTAAAATAAACAAAGTAAAAAGTATGTCTTCCCCACCCCCAATAACAATGTAGACACTATAAATTATAGTATCATCAATGCAATAAAAGTAATAAAGCTCTGTGGCTAATGTGAATCAGGTGAGTTTTCAGTAAGAAGTTTCCTTGAGGCACTCAGAAGACATTGGCGGTCAACAGTCCAGACTGCTTGGTCAAACAGACATAACTCTGAATCTTTTTCCCCCCAACTTAACAGTTTTGTGACCTTGAGCCAATCATTTGCTCTCTGTGATGCGGTTCCCTCATCTGTGAAACAGGGATCATAATAGTATCTACTATCTAGGGCTGTTTAAATGATAAAATGACATAAGGAATTCAGCACAGTGACTGGCACACAGTTAAGTGGTTAAAAAAAAAATAAAAGGGGCTTGTGTACGAGAGCGAGAGAGATTCAAGGTGAAAAATAGATTTGAAATAAAATAGAACATAATACTGTTAGTAAAAATTATCCAAAACTTAGGAAAAAAGGCTAGGAGAGAGTCCTGTGTCCTTTCAATGTAATATAGGGGCATTGTTTAACATGTGCACCCAAGAAATATTTAATTCTATGGGGAACGTCCCTGTGTTTGACATTGATAGGTACTGATACCTGGGACCCAGAGGCTATGAGATGACTTGTTAACCTGCAGACATTTGTTCAGTAGAGACACAATGTTCAGTAGTGAAGATAATACCAAAGTTTAAGGGCATTTTGCCCTGTGAGATATTCACCAGTTTTATATTTAACCTAAATCTGTATTTTAATATTCTTTTTAATGTCTATAAATACCCTGCTTACATTTTTATCATCCTTCTGTTTCCCTCATTAAGGAGTTAAATAAATTTGGCACATATTCATTCTATATTTACACAAGAGTTGTGTTTTTAACTTTATGCAAGTTATATTTGTATAAGTCATGGTTTTAACTTTTTGAAAATTACATCAAAGAGTAGCTAATAGTTCTGTAGGAGCTATTATGTGCCATGTCCTAAACTTCACAATTATGAATTAAATTTAGAACATTTAGCATGAGATAGGACCTACAAATATCCCCATTTTAGAGACACAGAAGAATTTGTTAATTTGTCCAAAGTATTGCCGGTCAAGATTTCAATATAGGTCATCCACTCTATATCAATGGTCTCATCCACTATGCTTTATAATGTATATTAGAATTGCAATAAACTTAAAAATGGACATCAGAAAATCTAGGTCAATAGAGAATGAAAATATAAATATTTGGAATATGTGAGGATATGGGAGATTATTAAGTCTACTAATTCCAGAGTATCTAAAGATATTCTAAATGGCCTCATTTGAATATTAAGACAAAAACATCTAAAGTGTTTATCAGAATTTCACAGTATGATAAAATTAACAACCAAAACCCTGCACTTTCCTTTCCAACCCTATATTCTTATATACTTTGGTTGTCTGTGAGGACTTGCACACTCTAGTCTAGTATTTAATGCATGTGTTATACCTTTATTATTTCTAATAATGTAAGTAGTAGCTAATCTAATAAAAGTGTGAACTTTCATATCAGACATACCTAGGTTCAAGTCCTCACCCAGCTTCTTCCTCTGTGACCTCGGTTTTCCCATTGTCAAAATCAAGAAAATAGAAGTATACCATGTCTTAGAGAAGTGGGATGATTAAAGGAATGGCATCTTTATAAAGGTCCTAGTAGAGTGTCAGCAACATAATAAAAACTTGACAAGTGTCTAATATTATTAGTTATAATAAAAGCTATAACTACTCCTATATAGTAGGTACCTACCATACTCCTGCGCTATACCAAAGCTTTAAAAGGCCAAGCAGCTGCCTGGCTGACATGGCTCAGTGGGTTGAGCATAGTCCAATGGACTGAGAGGTCCCAGTTCCATTTCCTGTCAGGGCACATGATCCCCAGTAGGGGGCGTGTAGGAGGCAGCTGACTGATGTTTCTCTCTCACATCAATGTTTCTATCTTTCTCTCCCTTCCTCTCTATCTAAAAAATCAATAAAAACATATTTTAAGAAAAGATAAAAGGCCAGGCAGCTTATTTAATTTCACAGTGTTCAAGTTAGGATTGGCATTGAAAGCAGTCTGATTCTAAAGCCAATCCACTTGATGACTATGCTCTGATATCTTTTATAATTTAATAACGTACATACAAGTCAACCTTTTAAAAATTTGGTTCAATATAAATAAATATCCAAGATAAATATCCACCAATGGTTCAATGAACTAAATCAAGATTTGGACCTTATCAGGCCATATTCGGAACCCAGCAATAGATTCAACGTGGGGGATTCCTCCCCAAAGCACTGAGCACCATAATGTATGTTCTACTCAAGGCAATTAGGGAATCTGATGTTTTTCACCTTTTGAAAAATGCATATCATGCAATGTTACAATAAAGCAGAGCACACATTTTAAAGAGCGTGGGATCTTCACCAGACAAATGCTTAGAGCAGAGACTGGAAGGAAACAGCCAGACATTACCAGTGGCTGCGCACATCTCTCTGCTCACTGGAGCGCTGGCTTTCCTTCCCAGCCCTCGTTCATACCATATCTGCTTAGGGAGCACTTACGCATTTTCTCAGGATTCATTTGTCAATGAACACTCTCCTGACAGCCAAAGCTCCTCTTGATGTGATGCAACCACAGAGACAGTGACGTCACTCTACTTCAGGCCTCCTCACGCTATACTGCTCATATTTCTACTGAAGCACTTTTGTATGTCTTCCCCCATTAGACTGCAATGTCTTTGAGAACAAGACTGTTATTCATGATCAGATCTTCAAATAAGAAATGTCTGGTGAGTGAATGAATGAATAAATGGTAAAGTGTGTCCTAAGTAACAAACTGTCTTCATAGTGAACTTCTCACAGATGGCCTATTTACTGGACAGGCAGAGCTTGAAAACAGAGGTAGGAAATAAACACTTCACCAAAAGCACGGACCTATTACAGCCTGATACTCTTGGAAATCATTGCTGTACAAATAACCACATGGGCTCGTCACATAATGCCGGTGGGCCGACACAAACCCGAGAGACGGAATGAGCACACGTCCGTCCCCTTGTTTGTACACTAAGTAATGCCATACATTGTTTATCTTTTCTGAAGCCTGAATAGGAAATGCGTTTTTAACAGACTTAATCAATACACCAACCTACATTAAAAAATAAGTAAACCCACACAATAAATAAAAAGCAAAGGGCCAATCAATAGTCAACAGTGCAGCTTAACAGCCACTCCAGCAGAGAACTGTCGGAAAAGACGCCTCACACGCCACTGCCTGCACGATCCACAGCTGTCTGCTAGTGATTTGTTGCGAGCAAAGAACATCTATTATCACATGCCAGTGTGAACCTAGCGATTTCTCCAGCAAGGAGCCCGCCACGTACAACTAGGACGGTAGCGCAGGTAACGGGCTGGTGGGGGGGGGGGTGAGGACCCTCACTTATTCCCTGCTCTTCCCCCCACGAAGCCATTATAAACACACCCCGTTTCTCAATCCAGGAATGTGAGGTGTGTTAAGGATTCATGTGCCACACGCAGACTGTCCCACATTTGCTTCTCCAGGGCCCAGGAGCCATCACGAGATCCAAAGGCTATTGACAGCTGAACACAGTTGTCATGAACATGCTCAAAGGGACCCACGGCGGTGGGGAGAGATGGGAGGTGTCTCAAATGGCTATTTGCAAAGACTCCCCCCAAGTGACAGCTCTTTTGTGTATCTGTGGGGTTGCACACGTGGCTTGGGTTTCGTGCGACCCCTTGCTATGTTCTGAAGGAGAAGGGGACTCCACAATGGCCGCCAGTGGGGGTGCACTGCCACACGATATGCAAAAGGGGTTCTGGCTACAACATACTGACACTGCCCAGATCTCAGTCCTGCTTTAAAATACCCATGGGAACCCAATGTCCAAAAAAGAAAAATCCCCCTCTAAGAACCCACGTAAGGTTTCATTCTTCTGTTGTTCTTAAAAGGTAACCCCAATGTGGTGCTGACATTCAGACGGTATGCGGCCTCTCAGAAGTCAGCCCACTCAATTTTGAATTTTTCAGAAGAAATACATTTTCTTTAGTGAATGCTATTTCTGTGTCCTTACCAGATCCTACATGAACTCAAGATTGTTTCTGGGATTATTATTTTTTCCATGTAAATGGCCCTAAAATCACCCCAAGGAAACTCCCTATGACTTTACCATAACAGAAATGGAAAGTCATGCCATTAATCTATATCAGACAGTTAGTAAATCAATGATACTTTGGTTTGCAGTCAGATGATGTGGGTTTATACCCAATACAAGGGAATCACTTATATACAAGGTAATCAGCCACCAAATACATGTCATACATTCATCTCCACTAGATCAACTCTGCATCTATCCTCATAAAAATGAACCTGGAATTCACCCCACTGTCTCCATCCACCCACCATGTCTTCCTAGAGAATGATAAAATAAGTTAAAACCAGGCTTTGTCTACTCGTACTAAATGAGATCCAGTTCTCCAGTGTAAACTCTACTGACGGAGGCCACATCTATGCGACAGCAACTCAAAATTGTCAAGAATAGATCAAATTTGGCAAACAGGCAAAAAAAGGGGGGTGGGAGTCGTAAGTGACAGAACCAACACTGGGGAAAAAAGGAAGAAGATTCTAAAATGCAAACATTTCTTTAGAAACGCGCAGGCCATCCCCGGATACAATTAGTTTTCCTACACATGATGAACCGAGCACTTTATTTTGGAAAATATCACAGCCTAGCCACTTCCCAGCTGAACAATCTTCTGTTCTTGGATGTGCAATAATAAATTGAGATGTTTTTATTTCCAATCATTGAGGATCAATCTGCAGTCCTGGGAAACGGCCCACAGAAAATGAGAACTCCAGACCCTATCTCCACCCAGAAAATGCCATTTTCCATTAAACTGTATCTCTAATGAATTCATGTGGTTTCATGACAGCATCTTAAAGAATACAATTTATTTTAGATATATATACAACATTCTGCAGAGTATACTATTCCCAAAAATTGTGTATAGGCCAGATTTCCCTGATGGCACTCCACTTACAAGGTTGTGCCCCAATTCTGTTACTTAGATCAAAGCCAGGCCACCTGTGGCACCAAAGCAATGGCCTCCTTGCTCTGTCACAGAAGACAAATCCTACATTTCTCTATACTCCTTCTCCTTCATCCTTCTTCTTCTATTTACCTACTTCATCATTTCTCCTTTCTTGCAATTCCCCCTACTGTTTTTGCCAGTTATAAGCATGAACCTTTTTTCAACTCTGCTGGAGACAGCGCGGGGTAATGCTCCACTCCTGTCTCAGGCTAAGCCGCCAGGAACGTGCTAACATAGGGAGGCACAGAGAATATCTGATAGGTAAATTACTTTGAAAATGTTTGTGAGATAATGCAGCCAATTACAACTCTAAGGGTCAAGGTTGACATACAAAATAATTATCTATGATGTACAGTAGTGAGGCTGATTTTCTAGGCGGAAAAAAAAAAACTGATTCTGATGTTAATTCCAAAAGAGAAGTCCCCCCCCCAAATACTTAAAATGTTAATCATTAGGTAAAGAGACATCCATTGTAACAATTAGTCTACCATTTTGATATATTTCGTTGGGTTTCATTATAAGTTTACCCACAGTTTCGTGAGCAACAGTAAATGTTTATTGTTTTAAGCAAAATAATAATAATAATAATTTATATACAAGCTTTATAGTTAGATGCTATAATCCTGGATATATGACTTCTATACATTTCTCACATTCTGACATTAAAATGCACTTGTTCCCGTGTCCACACATTCATCCGATTTCAGAAACCCGAGGAGTAGGCAAGGGGATTCTTTTAGTGATCTGGGCTCAGAGGTCTTCTACAATTAAACATTTAACTGCATTACTTATAGAATAGAAATCTAAAATATATTATAATAAGCCTGGATATCTCAGAAGCATTTCTGAAGGATGCAAAGCTACTGCCACAAAAGAAAGCTGACCTTCCCCAATCCTCGTCCCAGAACTTCATATCGGCAAATTGTTCAAGAAGGATGACGTCCCAGTCCTCATTCCGGACTGAGGCACCACAAAATAAAAAACGATCAGAGAAAGCTGGAAAGAATCCCACTTGATATTTGGCAGAAAACAGTGTTTTGCCTGGGAGACAGAAAGGAACTTATCAATGAGAGAAAAATACATACATACCTTCTGAAGAGTGCACATATTCACCGCCGCTCGAGTAACTTACCTTTCTGCTTGTTCTGTGTGCAGTCCATTCTCTACTGGGAGTGGTGTGTATGTGTGATATGGAATACACTTGTGAGGATAGAAAAGCATTAGGCTACCGTTTAGGGGTAGGGAAGGGCTTCCTCCTGAGTTCTAAGCAGACAAATTGAAGGGAAAAGAAAGAGAATACAGCACAATTTCCAAGGTAGACTGGATGGGTCCATAACTGCCTGTCTCAGAGGGGAAGGGGATTTCAAATCATAAATAAGGAAATAGGACTTTCAATGAGACCAAATACTTGGAAAGAGCAACGTGATGCCAAAACCTTTTGCAGAGAGGGTGTCCTCTGGGGGACAGATACAGAGGCAGGTGCTTACATTCAGATCAATGAGTATCATGGGCTTTTCCCTCTACATTGCCATATTTCTCACTTGTTTCTCCTCCGTGTACCTTAAGAGACTGACAGACCATATGAAGACACAGCTATGAGAAAAGTGAAAAACAGAACAAGAGACAACTACACACACGAAAAGAAGTTGAGCGGTAAGGAATCAAGGAAGACCAAGCAGGCATGTTAGAGATGGACCCGCCACCGGCCCCGACGTGGGCAAACCATAACGTGGCCTGACTGTTTGCTCAGGGGGCATCGTGCATTTGGTTGTGAAACCAAGAGGACAACAACTGAGTTCAGATTGTTGAACTCTGACCACGAAGGCTGCATTTAGAAAATCAGAAGGTCAGCAGGATACACAAAGTCCGGGCTTTTTAACAAATCTCTCTGCAATAAGTGGTCAGAAATTTCAAGTGTTTGATCACCTTTCAGTGGCCATGTTAGGACAATAACATAAAAAGAAGTGGAGACCCAGGTTATCGACTCCCAGAACCACAGGATCTCCACCAGCAGTGCTGAAACCACCTTCACGGACTCACCCTTCTAGACTGCATCAGCCGACGCACCTGAAGCGTTACTAGTGGTCAAAGACAACAATTGGCTCTCCACCAATATGAACCAAATACACAGATATAGCATACATATGCTCACACAGTAGGTATAGAAACAGAATATGTAATAACAATACATTTACTCGGAGATCAGATCTCTGCATAACATCTGAAAGACCTCTGAGAATGCTTTCAGTGTTTCTAATTGGAAAATATAATGAGCTCCGAACATCTTCACCCCTTGAAAGGTCTAAGAAGTTCTCTAAATTCAGAATTTTTTGAAAAAATAGCTACTACATTCCTTAAATGTACTCTAAATTCTGGGCAATGCAGATAAGAGTCTCAAAATGGTTATGCAGATGATTTAATTAATAAAAATCGGAACTCAGAAGGTAGATCGTGCCTGAATTGTTCTGTGTCTCAGTCCCAGGTGGTCTAGTTTAAAGGGGACACACTGGGCATAAGCAGGTGGGAAACATTTTGTATTGCTGAGCAAAAAGTGTCTCTTTGCTCCTCACATAACAGCACTAGGCCTTTCTTTTCTCAGTTTCTGGAGGAGAAAATTGCTAATGAATCTTTCAGAAGAGCCATCGGTTCACACTGAGGTTTCTCTAAACCTCTGAACTCTGAAAAAAATCCAAGTACGAGAAGGTTGTACTCACGGTCATTGCACTGGTTCCCGGAGTACGAGGTCATGGAGCAGTCGCAGGTGAAGCCTTCCCACTGCTGCATGCAGACGCCTTGGTTGGCACACGAATCTTCCTGGCAGGTGGTACTTGGTCCTAGTCACGTAGAAGAAAAAGGGAAGAGAAGAGAAAGTAGAGAGAGAAATGTTAAAAAGGTATCAAATCCAAAGCAATCACTTGCATGTACTATCCTCATGCCCCCAAACAGTCAAAGACACAACCACCAAAAATGTCAATTCTGGATCATGCAACAAGAATTCGGTATATACAAAGGACGACAGAAATACACACTTAGCCACACACCATCAACAGGTACACACAGAAGGGAGAGGGCTGAACACACTGTTCTCTTTTAGGCAGACCTTGCAAGAGAGCCTCATTCCTACTACTCAACTAGGAAGAGATCTCACCTGGAGCGTGGTCGTGCTAAATGTATAATGCTAAAGCAGTGAAACGCATTCCCATGATTCTCAAGAATTAAGGCACAGAAGTCCCTAAAGTCTACTTTGTTACATTAAAAAGATGTTTAATAATGATTCAGAGGAGGAGGAGATAGTGGCCAACATGTATTGATTGGTTCTTTGTAGGTAATGAGCACTGGGTCCCAAGCACTTTTGTCTCTCCGGTGACCCTAAGAGGTCGGTACTTATGATGGCCGCCATTGCACAGATTCAAAGAACCTAGCTCAGAGAGGTAAAAAAATAATTTACCCAAGGTCACACATTTGGTAATGAAAGAATCCTGATGTCCAACTTCGGTAAACTAATTCTGAGACCCAACTTCTTCACTACATCAGTGGTTCACAAAGTATAGTCCTCAGACCAGCATCACCTGGGAAGTTCTTGGAAATGCAAACTCTCGGACCCTCCCCCAGACCTACGGAATCAGAGCCATTCTGGGAGGCAGAAATCTGTGTTTTCACAAGCTTCTAGGAAATCATGATGTAGCCTAACATTTGAGAACCAGTGCCCCCCACCACACTGCTGCGCTCGTATATCCGGGTGTACTCAGTCAGAATGCACATGCACCTGAGGGTACAGAGAGGATTTTTGGAAGTTTGGAAAGAAATATTAGAAATTATGCTCATTTAAAAATTATATTCTTTATGATTTCTATGTCCGTGTGTCTTCCATATGCAAGTAATGTAACTATAATGATACATGTATATAAGATGGAAATAAGTATACTGTACCTTTAGGAGGGCATTCTCAAAAGCTTTTCTGGATATGAATGAGCAAGAAAAAGTGTGATAAGCTCTGTCTTTCAGATTGCCTTTAAAATCTCTTTTTAGGTCAGCCAGGGCCTCTCTTTTTCACTTCTCTCTTTTGCCTTAGCCTTGGGATTAAAGATAAACCTACACCTTCAGAAGTACCTGAACTAATGGGAAATATCTTAATATTCAGGATAACCATGACTTTTTCAGAGAGCCTCAGCAAAGGAGGTGAGCCCTTCTAGTGATCAACTGTATGAGCCAGGATCTGATGCAAAAAACAAAAACAAAAAAAAACCTGGCAGAGTAAAAATATATCCATTGTAATAAGTGCACATTTCACAAATTCCAAGCTCAGCCTCACATGGCCACAGGATATTGACATTTAAGTATGGAGGGTCCTAAGAATGCACTTTCCAAAGAGATGCCTGACTACAAAGGGTTCATCTTCCGGGTGGCATGACATTTTATATTTATTCATGAAGGGTGTAAGCAGTACAGTCCATCACTCCCTGTGCAGAGCTGCTAGGCTGCGACAGAAGAAAGTTCAAGACAATTACTAACCCTGGGGGAGCAGCCCTGCTGCTGGGCTTCTGCAGTGACTGGATGCTGAAATGCCATGTGGTTCCCCCATGTGGAGATGAAAGGAGGTACATGGTCATGTTCTCAGTGGGTTTTAAACTTGAGCATTGTGTAGTACAAGTTTCATTAACAATGGCAAATCAGGACAGCTTCCCTCAAAGGATAAAAGCTCCTGAGCAGTCCCTGGGGCTCCCTGACCAAACAGCTCTCACCAGACAATGGGCTAGTAATTCAATTGAACTCAGAATCAGAAACACATGGAAGGCTTTCCCTTGAAAGTCAGCAGAACAGCAAAAACTTTGGGAAAACACAGTCATTCTTTGCATGTTGACTGCATCTGAAGACAAAGGCTTTACCGTGCCTTCCCCTCCCCTCTTGCCAAATTTTAACAATTTTCCAAGGACCCGCTCAAATGCCTCCCCCCTATGAAACGTTCTCCGGGAACTTCAAACATCAAACAATTCTCCCTCCTCTTAGTGGCCGCAGCGCTTATGATCTGCCTCATTAACTTTTGCATATGATAATATTCCATTTGACACTTTATTACACATTGCACTGTCCTCTGCTTATAGAATCCTCTAATTGTTTCATGTGGGGTTTTGCTATTTATCCCTTAAGATTGAATGCTGCTTGCTGTCAGAAACCCAGTAACCTGCTTTCATTGTCTTCGCTGCACCGAGCGCGCTCTGCCAGATGCAGAGAACGTGTTTCTGTAGACGTTGAGCCGATCTGAACGGCAGCCGCCTGATCTGCCTGTCTCATACTTGCGTGGGAGAGCCTGAGCGTGGGAGAACGTCTGTGCTCTGCAAAGTGCCCAACCTGTTCCATTTGTCAACGGTTGCTCAGAAATCAAATACAGAGAGAACTGGAAGTTATTTCCAAATTCCACAGAGTTTGTTTCACATGCATTAAAGGGAGAGCACCACGTAGAATCAGATAATCCCCGAACACTGACTACACTGTCATCATCGAGGAACAAGAACGCCAGTGAGGACCAGGAGAACCTGCAACCTCTCACCCATCTGAGACCACTCGGCCCTCCTTTCCAGGCTGGGATCCTGGGACGGCTGCTTCCTTCTCCAGCCTCATTTCCTTCTACTGGCCCCCAGCTCACAGAGCTCCAGCCATCTCTTCCTCCTTCTAATTCCTCTCTAACTCAGCAGGGTGGGCCCCAAATCAGCATCACCTGCATCACCTGGGAGCTTTCAGGAACTGCAGACCTACCAACTGGGGGCGAGGCTCAGGAATCATCTGTGACGTGCCCTCTGGTGGTTCTGAGCTCTGCTCACACTGCAGGACCTCCGCTCTCACAGGTCAAGCCCATCCCTACCTTCAAGGTCTTTCCCTCTTGTCCGACCCACTTCCTCCTGAAAGGTCCTTCCTGCAGGTTTTCAAATGATGGGTTCATTCTCATTCTTTCAGTTTCAGCTCCAAATGGGCTTTCTTCAGGCTACTTAAGAAAGTCCCCACCAATATTTCATTTACTCTCCACCATATCTCCCTGTTTATTTAACTCAGATCACATGGCCCGGAACGAAGCAATTTAAGTTCTTTATCGTCTGCCTCGCCCTACTGGAGTATAAGCCCTTTGAGAGCAACCATCTATCTGGTCTCTTTTGCTCATCTTTATGTCCCTAATTACTGACAAAATATTTGGTATAAAGTAAGGGCTCTGAAAATATTGAATACAAAAAGAACAAAAGAACCAAACATTAAAGAAATAAAGTCATTCTTGTATGACATACAGCCGAGTAGTTTTCCTAACTAACAACTCACCCATAGCATTTACCAATATTAGCTCATATAAACAATTTTCTATTTGGAACAAAGCTTTTATGTGGGGGAGGGATTTAACTGACCACAGTTCCTCCCCTGATTTAACTGTTAGATGGAATTTAACTCATTCAGTCTCATCAGAGGCTGTGACAAGGACTTTCTCGTGCCCCTAGTGCCCACAGATGTCATGCGGTAGCTGCGTGGAGTGGGAGAGAAAATGGGCCAAGTTCTAAAACACGTTCAACGTGAGAATGTAAATTCCTATTCTTACTTCAAACTATTGAAGTACATCCCTTCCTGAACAGACTGGATTTCATCTCAATGTATCTATTTCTCATAGATAGGAGTGTCTCAAACAAAATAAAGCAAGAAAGATATCAGAAAAACAAACCAAACGCCCTGGGAAAAAAAGTTTTGTTCTGACGGCACATCCATTGATACGAGATAATCTGGTGTGATCAGAGCGAGAACATAACCACAACAACACAAGGCGCTCACACAGCTGTGCCAGACACTGTCCTAAGTGCATTTCGGATAGTAATTCAATTCATCTTCATAGACACGTGATGAAGCAACGATAGTTAAAAGGATTCAAGAATCAGAAAAGCAACAATACTTTTCCCATGAAAGACATCCAGAGTTTCAGAAATAAAGTAATTTTTTTGACTGCTGATTGAGTCGGAAAGCAAGGATTTCAGAAACGTAAAGTGAGTCACAGAAACGTTAGGTGATTATTTGCAAGGTTCCACACACAAGTAGCAGACTGAGGTTTCAAACCCATGTTTAATAACTCCACAGCTGACCCACCAACATCCGTGGATATGGGTAAGCCGGAGGGGTGGTGTGTGTGCGTGTGTGTTGACGCTGGTGAACAAGAGTGACTTCAATAAGGTATTTCTAACCTACAGCCAGAGAAAGATGACATTTTAATGTAACAACATGTTTTCTTTTCAACAAGAACAAATTTTAAATGCCATTTCAATTAAAAATAAACAAGAAGGCCTAGTTTTGTCCAATTATATGAACAAAAGTCTGTATGCATGTTTATACACAAAACAGACATTCCTAAGGACTTAATACTAATTTTATCTAAAATAGTCTAACAAATCCACCTGAAATTCCAGATATTCTAAGATAACATAAACCTCTGGAATTACATTTTCAGAAAGTTCTGTTATTATTATTGATGAACAAAGGCTTGAGGAAACCCCTGGACAGGGAGAGTGTGTACAACTTCTGTATGTGATATGTAATCGGTCCTCACTAAAGTAGTCACATATCCTCTTGAGTAAACAATGGCAGCTTTTCTTTGTGCAGTAGGAAAAGTGACAGAACAACAGAAGTATGCATGAAAAGATGACAAATGTAAGTTGTCACTGATGTTAGGACTTCGGCTTCTAACTCCCAGCTCTGTTTTTAGGTCACTGGGAAGGACCACATTGTGTCTTTATCCGAACCCCCCCCTGCCCCACCAGGTGATAACTCTGACAGCTGTCATGCATTGCCCATCATTCTGCTTGAATGTGGGATTGTTTGGGCCTTTAAGAACTGTCTGTCATTTCATGCCTGTTACTGCTGAAATCCACCTTTTCAGTACATGCAAACTGCTTTAGTCAACTCTCTTCATGGTCTAGTCTCAGACGTTGACAGACTATCTTTTATTACTTGCAGGTCCTTGAGATCGAAGTGCAGCCCGAAGCACAGGGCACTCGGGTCGGAGTGCATTTCCCTTCTGTCAGTGCCCAAGTAAGATTTAACCAAACCTACGCCTCCAACATCCCAATTTAAAATCGATAAATATTGCTAAACCAGCACTAGCCAGCTGGTCTTGGCCATACTGGAGAGGTGGGCTTGGTGAGCGGGAAGCCTGGGAGGGATACAGCTAATCTGATCCCCAATGTCATTTACCCTAAAGGCCCAAGGCTGGTAGACCAGTCGCACCAGGTGGGGTTGGTTTAGCAATATTCATCCTCTTTAACCTCAAAGCATGCATTGTTTGTCAAAGGCCTTAGAATCCATGAGTGAAACCTGAATGTGAAGCATTATCATAGTAGAACTCTGTGCCAACCAAAGGGTTTGCCCGCCTCCTACAAAACACAGCTGCCATGGGAAGGAGCCTTAGGAGAGATGCCACCGATTATCTACAGAGATCTCATCTTCCACCTGCAACTTTATTTTGCACTCCTAATATGTGCATAAACATTTCCACTTTTACTTTTTAAAATGTATACTCTTTCCTAGAGATAGAATGAGTGAGCAGCAATTGGGTGAGAAGGAGGTAAAAGAAAGAACAGAAAAAGGAAGAATGCATACAGATATATGCATTTGTGTATACATGTGTGTGTATACCTGTGAAAGGCCCTTACCTGCTTCCTGAGCAATCTATAGTCTCTACTGCTAAAATACAAGAATTAAAGTGTTGAGGCTTCAGGGAGGGTATCTGAGACGTTAGAAATAGCCTACTTCCTTAGCGACGTGTCCTGGTCCCTCCAGCAAAACTACTGTTACTCTCAGAAGTATTTCTATATTTACAGTGGTGGCTGCTCTTGGCTTTTCTGAGAGTAACTTACAGACAACATAGCATCCATCCTTTCTTAACTGGCAAAAACCCAATTCACTTCTATTTAATTTTAAAATAAGAAAGCAATGATCCTGAAATGCGTCCTGTCGTTCTTCATACAGAGGGAGACCACTGAGAAGCGAATGCTCTATTTCCCACCTTAGAGAAGAGAAGCAAAGCCAAAGAACAGGGTCCTAAATGTTATAAACTTCACCGGCAGAAAGACCGAAGAGCAGCTGTGTTCCCAAGATCTCAGCTTTGTGTCCTGAAGGCCAGGATCTGTGCCTCGCTAATGCTCCAGAGACATTGACACTGCTCCTATCAAGCATACTCGGTGCTCACGCTTTCCTCTTTTCAAATGAGGGGTCAGAAAAGCCACTTGGTTAGGATGGTTAGTGCAAAAGATGGACAAAATCTAACCTGTGGAGCAGTTTCAATAAACCCCTATTCTTACTTCAGCGCTCTCATCACATGTTAGGTACAAGGAAGTCGAGGTGGGCATAGAAATTGGTTGAAACCAAGATGCCCTCGTAAGGTCTTTATCTCCAATGGCCTGTGATTGGTCCTGTGCTGCTCAATATTGAACAACCAGAACTCCAGGAAAAAAGAAATAGTAACAAAACTTGATCTGTAACATTTCTGCAACCTGATTTCCAGAGTGCAAAATACTCCCACCACAGCCAATTTCAAGGAAATTCATGTCACACAATGTCAACCAGCTAGCAAAATTTCTGAAAATGCCTCTGTTGGTGCCGGCACTGCCCTGATGGCCAAAGGGCTGCAGAGTAGGAGTATACTCTGTGAGCAAAGCGATTTGCCCACAGGGCACCTCCATGACAATGGAGAGCTGGGAGTCCAGGTCTGCCCCTGACGGTGTTTGTAACGGTGAGGGAATGGTTGGCATCATCAAGTCAGCGTGTTCAAATCTTCCTATTTTCAGAGGGCGCCTGGGTCATAAAGGTGACATGGTTAGATCATTCCTTCCTTTCAAAACCATGAACAGGCCTTTAGAAGTCAATGCTGCTTCAGAAAATGTAAACTGAGGCCTCATTTTCTGTGTCTCCTTTTCTCAGCACTGATGGAGCAATCAGTGTGTTGGGACAGTAGAGGGTATTTTTACGAAAGAGCGAAAATGGGTTTCAAAGGCCACGCTCAACAAAAAGACAGGTAATTTAAAATACTTTGCTTCAGCCCTGGCCAGTTTGGCTCAGCGGTTAGAGCGTCGGCCTGCAGACCAAAGAGTCACGGGTTCAATTCCAGTCAAGGGCAGGTACTTCTGTTGCGGTTCAGTCCCCGGCCCTGGTCAGGGTTGTGTAGGAGGCAGCCAATCGATGTCTCTCTCTCTCTCTCTCTTTCTCTCTTTCTCCTTCCCTCCCACTCTATCTGAAGATAAATGGAAAAGTATCCTCGGGTGAGGATTTAAAAAATAAATAAATAAATGAAATGAAACACTTTGCTTTAATATAATTGTGCAAATGTCATCTAGAACTTAGTGAAATAATACTGATGTGAAAGCCATCCACCATAAAATCAGCTTGGAGGACACTCTCAGACACTCTCTGGTCCTCCGGGCACTGTTTCTGCTTTGGAAACAGGCAAATCCAGACTCACATCACATGGCACAGTAGGGGAAAGGTCACAGGCTTTAAAATACAGCTTTGTCAATTGCTAGCAATGTGACCTTGGGCTAGCTTACTACATTTTCTGAACCTGTTTCCTCCTCTGTATAATAAAGATAGAAATGATTACTACCTCACATGATGGGAGCACTGCATGAGTTAACATGAGCAACTTACAAAGTCATCCAGGAAATGGTGATAGTATCTACTACATAAGGGTATCATCAGTTCTGTTGGGAAGGAAATCAAGTTCTCTCCACCCATTTTAGTTGTGTGCGTAGTTAGTCCATAGTCTAGAAATAAGACACGTTGAGGTAGTAAGCCACGATTCCAGCGTTCTCCTGTGAGAACCTGTTATACAGTGCTGAGGGAAAAGAGGCACCACTGTGGGAATCCCACTTCATTCCTATCTCATTATTTCCCATAAAGCAAATCATTTGGAGGAACTGGTTTCTATTAGGCCAAATGCTACATTGTGTTACATAAAATACAATGGAGAACATGGTGCAGCGCTTTGCTTTGGGGAAAACGAAGCGAGAAACTAGTCTTCACAGTAAAGAAAGTTGGACAATTAAAATTCCCTTTACCTGCTAGATGTATTTGGCTGATGCCACCTCTTATCTAAAATGACTTAAAAGAATCTTTAGGTTTTCAAGGCATCCAAACCCAACACATTTATTGACTTCCTCAAGATACACAGCACTCGGAACCAGATCTAATCAATCCCTGCCCAACCCCCAACCTCCTAGCTACCATCTGGGCAGAGGGACAACACACATTTCTAGAGAAGAAGCCATTCCACTCCAGAAATAAAACTTTCTAGGGGAATTACAATGGCAAGTGGGGAGAGGATATTCTGATTAATCACCTAACCCAATAAAGAAGTATTCTTTTGTCCTGGCCAGTTTGGCTCAGCGGTAGAGCGTCGGTCCGTAAACCAGAGTCGCAGGTTAGATTCCGGTCTAGGGCATGTACCTCGGTTGCCATTGGTCCCTGGCCCTGGTCAGGATCGTGCAGAAGGCAACCAATGGAGGTGTCTCTCTCACATCGATGTTTCTCTCTTTCTCTCCCTCCCTCCCTCCCGCTCTTCTGAAAATAAATGGAAAAATATCCTCGGATGAGGAATTAAAAAAAAAAGTATTCTTTTATTTCTTATAGTTTATGGGTCATCTGCCTCACTCCCAACAGATCAAACAATATTTATTTTATAGTTGTGTAGCTCCTTTTTTTTTTTTATATGGACAGGCTTTTAGGAAATCTTTTCCTCTCAAGGAATACCCTCTTGCAAATAAATAGGAATTGGAAAATTACTTCTGAAAGATCCATAGATATTGTCCTTCTATTCAAGGGACCCCGAGAGTCAAGGGACTGCACCTCTGAGGATTAGAGCGCCTCCCACATGCCTCACAGGAGTGCCTACCCCCTCTCCTAGCTGGAAGGGATGCAAAATCTGCCCTGGTCAGTGAAGCTCTTCCTTGACACCTTTTGTCATACTGTGTACATGTATCTGTTATGAAACAGAGTACCACTGAGGAGTGGCAGAAACACAAACAGGAGAAAAGGCTCATTTTCTTCCTCACTCCTCAGAGGTTTGATCTGAAAGGGAAACACGTCACCTTCTTAGCCAGTTAAAGAACGAGGCATTGGGCTCATGCTTCTTCCCTCTGTCTTGAAATATGCTACTTCCCTCCCAATTCTGGTCTCTGCTTCCGGTTCCTGTCCTTCTCATTCATTCTCCCCCCTGCAGTCAGTGATCTTGATAAAGTGAAAATCAAACCCAAGTCTCTCCTTACAGTACCTAGCGGTAAAGTCAAACCCCTTACACAAAAGGTCGTCATCACCTGTCTCCATCCTTGGGGAAGAAGAGGACCCATCCTACCAGTTTCATCTCCATCACACCCTACATGCACATGATTTCAGCCAAACTGAGCTTCCTGAAGGTCCCCAAACTGGCCAAGCTCTTGAATGTGCTTCCACCTCCCATCCACCAACATATGTTGTCCTTCAGACTCGGTCAAACTCTGAGAAAACTCCCAAGGGCCCATCATGACCACCATCCCCGTACACAGCCCAGCGGTGCTTCCCGTCTGTCCCCCCAAGCAGTCTGCACACTGCCGTGTAATTGCTGCCTGACCTCCGACTGGCTTATTTGACGTCAGAGACTGTATGCCATCTGTAACTCCAGGACCCAGCTGAGTTCCTGTTAAACTCAACAACACAATCACTGGAGAAGTTAAAATAAATTAATAAATTTTCCAAACACACAAAACCACCACCCCAAAAACACAGTGAAAAGAGGATGCAAGCTGTTGACTTGTCCAGATCATTAGTCCTCTTTCTAGAGCCCGGCATTCTGTTTCCTCGTGAACACCATTTGTCTGTATATTTCAGACGGCCTCATTTCTTTGTCCTATGTTCTTCCTGCCCTTAACCCTTAATGGTAATTAGCACTATCTGTGCCTTCCGGTTGCTGCCGAAGAAGCCAGCATATGTATCATTCCATACCCAGATGTCAGTAAAATAAAAAGTAAAGGCATTTGCATCCTAAAGGTCTTTTGCCATAATATGGGGAAAGAGTACAGTGACCCAAAATAATTAGAAAGAACAACGGCTCCTGCCACAGACTGTCAAGTCATTACAAGAATGGAAGAGAGTTTGGGTCAATGGAGTAATAACAGAAAAACCATCCAACTGACTAGACTGCTTCTGCAAATGGGAAAGTGAAGATACGCCAAACTATTATGTCCCCAAATCCGTATCTACAATATACAACAGGCAGGGAAATCAACCAGTTCTTTGCACTGATTCCCACAAACCACTCTTCCTTTGAATGGGACCTTGAAGACCATTTTCTACATATGAAGAGCCTACGTAGGAAGACCTGTGCTAGGTTCTGAGGACTCAAAATCCACGTAGTTCTTACCATGAAGAATGAATGGTAAAGTCTACGAGGAGATACAGTATGTCTAGTTTTATCTAATAACTGTTCATGAGAAGCTACGACAACCTTGGATTGTCTTAGTGTAGAGTGAGTCCTGCCCTCATCTCTCTCCCCTCCATTTCCACAGTGACATGTCAACCCATTCTGACAACTGAACAGGACGTCTAAACACAACAGCTTTCAGTATCACTGAAAGGGCCCTACGTGCTTTAAAAATGAAATCTATTCCACAGCTACCTTGGACTTCAAAGTACTAATCCAGCATGTGCTTTTCATTAATTTTATTATATATTGGCATTTATGTAAATCTGCCAAAAGGGGGTAAAGGAAAAAAAGAGTCACCAAAATGGCTAGAGAGAGGCCTTATTCATTGACGTCCACCCAAGAGATAGACACTTGTACTGACTACCTGCATGACACATGACAAGTCACAGCAAAGCAAATGATTTTTCAGGGAAATGCAATTTTTTTAAGGCTATCTTTGCTTTAGTCACTTCTAACAATTTTTGTTGATTGCAAACTGTGCAGAGACCATCCAAACCCCAATCCCCTGCGTAACCATCAGCCAAAAGACACCTGCAATGCCTGGTCCTGGCTTGCTATTCTGAGTCAAGGCAGCCTGACATGATGGGACCAGTGGACCATTACTGACTCTGAAAGGTGCCTCTGTGAATGGAAGAAGAAGTAGTTGCTGCAGTCAATTCACTGAGATCTGACAGGAAGGCATTTTAAAGGGTATGCAGGATAAAACCGACAGATCCTCTTCTTCCCCAAGGATACATTTTTCGTTAGATTACAAAACAGGAAATTAAAGTGCTCAACCAAAATCCCCGATAGGAAATATAAATCTCTGGAACGCTTTAATGATATTAATACCTCCCAAATGCCTACAAATATTTTCTTAAAATGAGTTCAGAGAAAATGACATTCTCTTCCACAAGGCCCAAACACTCAAAAGTCCTGCTCTGAGAAATGACTTCCCTGACCCAGAAAATAATAAATTAAGAGCAGTGGCCTTTTTTCCTTTTCTTTTTTACAAGTGCTACCTTCTACCTGTAGTGAATAAATTAAAAAGACACAGCCCCTTCATGGCAAACACTTGAAGAGTTTGACAATTTCCAGAAGTGGATTCATATGTTGGTGGGTAGTCACAATATGGGATGCTGTCAAACCTCTTTGATCCCCCCAAAACGAAATCATGTTCCCATCCCCAAGAGGTCTCGCCTCGGTTGTTATTATTCATGCACTGAGCTGGGTTTTCTGCCACTCTTTCTGAAGAACACAGAGTTCAGCCCCCTCCCACAATCGCTGCTGTCCCAGAGGTGTGACAGCTTGAAGGCCTCTAAAGAAAAGATACCAAGGGTTACACAGGGCATCTTTCAGTCCAAAGGGATAATGGGAACAAGAACCTTCTCTACCTTGCAGGTCAGCTTTGGTCAACGCAACTTTGTTAGCAAAAGAACAGAAAAGGTGAAAACAATAACCAGAGGTTAGTAAGAAATAGAGTAAACCAGGGTAACATTACAGAAACGAAAATACAATCGGCATAACCAACATCACTCAAACAGACAATTGAAATGCTCTACAGGTTCTCCAGAGACAGCACAGACGGGGGATGCACAGAACAGGGCGGAGCAGGCCTCGTCAGAGCCATGTGAGCAGAGCAGGGGCGGGGGGACACGGGACTCGACAAAGCACAAGCAGTGGTCACGAGAGCCTTCCCCCATCCACACAGCCAACCCCAAGGCACATGGTCCAGAAAAATGATTCTCCATCGGTCAGGATAAACATCAAGGAATAAGCGTAGTGCATGGGTTAGATTGAAACACACATGTGCACAGAGCCCACAGAAATACTTCTGCACCTGTAGGAGCTAAGCATGGAAGAGTCACTGGGAGCACTCCATGTAACCTCCTGAAAATGCCACCAAGGGATGGAGCACTAGGACTGGGCATTTGTATCAAGGTGATGTGGGGCCACAAAAGAGCTCGATTTGTTTAATTAGTAGAAAGATAGCCAGATCCAAATGGCACAAAAGCACTAGCACGATGTGCTTGGGCTTTGTTTGCGCCTGTCTCAACACGAAGCATGGTGTTTCTCTCGGGGGTTTACCATCTGTGATTGTGGGATTGCATTTCTAGCCAGCACATGCCTCTGTAGCCAAGCTGGCCTCCAGAGAGAAAGGGGCATTTACCAGCTAGTATTGAATCGGACATGATTACAAAATTCCTAGTTTGGAATCAGACATTCTAAAACGCCTAGCCCAAACTGAGAGGTTGTAAGTCATGGCTGGATGTTGGCTAAGGGTTGTCCAAAATCACACCCAATCTAAATTATACACTCTTCACAGAGAGTCATAAAAGCAAAACCTAGTTCAAGATCTTGTTTTCTTTCTTAGTATAAACAATTGAGAGCCAATGAGTAGTGGATTAACGTGTTTTAAAAATAATTTTCAACTCTTTTGGGTTAGATATAATAAAATAATACATTTACTAATTAAGCATCTTGAAGTGTCATATCAATGACTTGGACAAGAATATATGATCTATCCTGGCCCATGTACTCCAGATATGTGAAAATAAAACATATTTCCCATCTTGAAGAGATTCAGGTCTTAGTTCTTATTAATGACTACTCATCCCCTATCTGTTTCCTAGTCTATACATAGAAATGAGTCATATGATCTCCATACTGCCGAACACTCAAAAGCTTTCGTGAGGGCTGCATACTCTATACAGAGATTCAGAATGACAGTGACACTCCTTTGCAGTCTCTCCAAGGTTCTGTGCCCTTGATTTCCATCCCTGCCATCTTCCACAGCACCCTAGCGAGCTCCTGGGATCCCTTAGAAGGCCTTATTCACCATGGTACACATTTCCAATGACTGCAATTTATGCCTTAACCCACTTTTTGGCCATTTTTCCTGGCCACTTAGGCTAATTATCCAAGTCATCTGTGTACAATAAACAAGGACCTTCTTCCCTTGGCACTCATCCTCCACTTCATCCCACCCAGAGGGGCAGTCCTAATGCGCCATGGGTAACCATCACAATTATCTCCATGGCAATAGAGTGCAGTGCTATTAGGCCCAGGGGACTTGCCATCGATTCAGATGGTAGAGCCATCAAGTCACAATATTCAGCTTTGAACAGTCACCCATACTCAGAGGAAGGTCAGAACCCACCATAATGCATGAGATGAGTCACATGGAACTGCACCTAGAGCTGAGGGTGGGGCAGGGACATTTTCTCCCATCGAATGGGTAATTTCCTTTCACTAATGCTCTTACTGCTTTTCTTAAAGCTTTCTTAACTGGGGTCCATCCCCCCCTTTATACTCTACATTTCAATCCACTTTTATCAACATTAGTTGAGACTTCCTTTCACTTTAATACTACAGCTTTATGTCCTCACACTCTGATTTTCACATTCAATAGTACTGTGCTTCCAACTCCGTGGCCACAGATCCATGCTATTGAGCACTTTAAAGGTATGTGTTCTGAACTGAGATGGGCTCTGAGTATAAAATCCACACTCAAATTTGAAGGCTTAGTATGAAAAAAGGTAAAATGTCTTAATTTTATATCAATTATATGCTGAAATGATAATATTTTGGATATACTGGGTTCCATTAAATGTGGAATTACAAATGAATTTTACCTGCTACTTTCTACCTTTTTAAAATGTAGCTACAAGAAAATTTTAAATTAAGTATGTGACTCATTCTATTTCTATCAGGCCCATTCTGTAGAGTTACACGAATGATCCCTGTTAACTTTCAAATCTGAAGAACTGATGGCGAGTTAAAAATAAATTAACGTTTGAAGAGTGCCATATGCTTTTTAATACTGGCTTTTCTCGTATGATTTCATTTGATCTGATGAATTATTCCAGGATGCTTAGAATTACTGTCATCCCCCAATCTTCTAACCTATGATGCCCAATTTAATTCCCAAATGCTGCATCTGTCTCAGGATTGCCTTTTAACACCTGAAAAAACTAAAAGCAGGGCCATAAGACAAAAATCCTTGAATTAACTGAAACTGTGCATTCCCAGGGGAAGAAAGCAAAGTGGCTACTTTGGGTGCTTGGTGAGTCCGCCCGTCTGCCCCTCATGTACGCACACACCAGGGTTGGCCCACAGCACTTGAGATATTCCTGGCTAAGGGAACCGCAGTGGGTTATGGGAACCATCGGTCTTTTCACCGATGCCTCATGGGAAACTGACTCTCAGGGAAGGAGAAACAACTTCCATACTGCAAATCAGCCTGGGGAGCTGATGGGAAGCTTTCATAAAAATGTGCTTTAAGGTGGGGAGCAAACCAGCTGAAAGCTGGTTAAGAAAAGAGCGATAAATGAAGCTGAACACGGGAGATGAATGAACAGGTTTGATGTAGTCAATCAGCGATTTTCAACCAGTGAGCCAGGAGAATTTTTAAAACATGCAATACCCATTTAGTCAGGGGCACTGAACTCTTTTCCCTTGGATTGGAAAATTTTTAAAAATGCCAACAGCCAACGCAACAATAGCCATCCGGAGTGAATAAATCAAAATTATAACTTTTTTGGGGGGATCAGATCGGCAAAAAAATATATAATTTTTTGGGGGTGCCCCAGAATTTTAGTAATTAGTTTAGGTGTGCTGTGAGATGCAAACGGTTGAAAATCACTGTCGTAAATTAACAAGGGATACAAAGAAACACAATATATCGCACAAAGGACCATGAGGCTCAACCAGACGAGAGAACACAGATCCTGCTGGCCGGCACCGGGCAGACATCCTCTTGGCTTTTCCAGTTAGGGAAGTCACCTTTTCAGCCTACCCAAAGCCTCTGGAAAAGGCTGAAAATATTCACTGCTGCCCTCTGCTGGCTAGAACTAGATTATTTTTACATATAGTAAAGAACTGTTGGACTCCAGAAGACTATTAAATTAAGTGAATATCTGAAGAGACAGTGGATCACCTACAGAAACAGGCTGAGCATGGTTTGTTGTGCTGCGCTGGTGAGCATGCAATGTTATTACATGTCTCACATGAAATAATATTTGTAAATAATAATCCTACCATTTATTGAGTACTCACTACGTACGAACCAGGAGTTTTACGTAGATCTCTGATTTATGGATATTACCTTCCAAGGTAAGTTTTATTGCCCCATTTTACAGGTGAGGGAGATGTAGATCAGAGAGGTTGTGTGACTTGTCTAAGATCACACAGCTTACAAGAGCTACTATCTGGACCTAAATCACAGTCTTTTCAATATCAAAGACCGTGCTATACTACTGCACCACACCAAGGCTCTGCTTAACAAAGCCTGACATCTAGTAAGTACTCAATAAATGTTAGTTTCCTTCCATCAGTATGGCATTCTGACATCATTTTCCTACTTCTTGCGGGGTTTGCATTAAATAATGCAGTCACCATTAGCAACACAGGAAACATTTTACTAATGGTGACATCTATATACAAGTCTCTGGTTTGTACCTCCCCATTTGTTAAAGTACAAATAAAAGTCCCCGATGCCCTTTCAGCCATGCTGGAAGCAAAGGTACAAGTCAGGAGAAGCCTGATGTCAGGAGAAGCCTGATGTCAATGCCAGGAAAGGTCCTCAATCTGCAAGTAGGTGGCACTGGGAAGACATCTGCCAACATACATTCCTGGAGCCTGTGGCACATGTCTTCACATACTCAGCAAAGACAGGAGGACAGTGATGGTGATGTGATGTCGGGTGGTGCATGGAGATGAAGAGAGGACTGGAGACCGAGGAAGGAGGCACTGGCAGAGGCGGCAGAGAGGCTCGGGGCTTGCGACAAGGCTATAGCTTAGCAAGAAAGAAGGCTGTACCTTCACAGCCACGCTCGATCTGTCCACTCCGATGCAGGGCATCATTGATGAGGTCTGGCAGGCGCCCGTTCAAGTCCACGGATGCCAGACAGCCCTGAAAGCCATCCCGGGAGGCCACAAGTTTGGGGAGGTTGCTGTACATGCCTTGGGCCAGACCTGCCATGTAGAGATCACCTGGAAGGGAAGTAGGTAATAAAAGCAAATGAGTCAAGGACTGGGAACCTCGTCAACTAAAGTCAATATACTTTAGGCCATTTATTTAGATAATAGTAACAGAGCTGGGTGAGAAAAACAGCATAAACAAAATAATTACCAGAGTTAATACATTGTACAAAGAGACAATTAACATTTCTTATGTGTCATTCATTTTATAAACATCATCTCACAAATTTTAAGCACCATATACAGTCTATGAGGTAGGCACTATTACCATCTTACGATAACGCTTAACATTTTCAACAAAACCATTTATTGAGCGCTTTGTATGTGCCTGTTACCATTAGGATGCTGAGCGTTTTATAGACGTTATTCCATCAAACTTCCTAATAGCCTATAAACTTAGCAACAATTACCATCCTCATCTTGAGAAAAAGTACACAGATGCTGTACCAGGCTAAAGGATTTTACCAAAGTCACCCAGACAGTAGATAATCCAAGTAAGTTTCCAAAACCAATATCCCTTCCTCTGTGTTAGGGTCTCTCCTCATTTTGACATTTATCACCTCATCACTCAGTCCCCAAGGTGTACAGAGGAAAGGAACCATCCCTTCAGGAGTGTGATCGACGTAAAAACTGGATACATTGCATTATGGTATAATTTAATGTTGTTAAAAGAGAATATGCATCAAAAATGCAGAGCGATCACAACCTGTAGAAACAGACTTTCAATGGTAAGAAATGCTCCAACGAGGATAAATGTCTTCACAAGGCTTACCTTTCAAATCCAGATTTTTGGCACCGTTGATCACCTGCGTGACCACCTTCGTGTCCACTTTCAGGCTGTGAGTGTTGCTGTTGTCCCGGGTGATGACAACGTTGTGCCACTGGTTGTCATTCAGGGGGCGGTCACTGTTGCCCTTGATCACATTGGGACCATTTCCCAGGTCAAACACGTAGTGGATGTACCTAGGAGGGGAGATAAACACCTGATGACTTGAGATTTCCTGAAGTCGTTGAATGGCAGCGTGTGTATAGTGACGTCTGGGGCTCCGACACCCCCACGCTAAACTGGCATCACACAGGAATAATTAAAGCTTGATGTAGGATACAAGAAGAGTCTGATCCTGTTCTATCAGACTTCACTTTAATTTCCTACAGAGTCTACTTGAACCCTACCTAGTCAAAATTAGAGCCAGGAAGTAGTGCAGGTGATACACCCCAAACACTAGGGGGCGACATTTAAATTCACACTCAATCATGGGTCTGTTTTGGGGGTTTTGTTCTGGCTTTTGCTTTTGTTTTGATTATTTTCCCACATATGGTAGTAAAATGTCTTGAAAACAATACAGATTTTTAAAATTTTCATTTGTAGTCTCGTACTGAAAATATCTATATTTCATTTCTTCCTATAAATGTAGTGGTTACAGATAGTACTGCTGCCCCCAGAGAAAGATGCAACGTACCCCATATTCCTCTTTTGCAAAAATGAGTTTTTTTCTAGTAGGTTTAAAGGTTACATTTCATGGTAAAAAGTCTGATAGTATTGAGTTAGTAGAAGATCTTTTAATAAACTTATTCATTTCTCTTCCTTCCAGGCCTAACCATTACATAAATGT
Source organism: Tadarida brasiliensis (assembly GCA_030848825.1). NCBI lineage: Eukaryota > Metazoa > Chordata > Mammalia > Chiroptera > Molossidae > Tadarida > Tadarida brasiliensis. Next base: position 224,424,180 of record CM061257.1, on the reverse strand, counting down.
TTTTAATCAATGAAGATGAGAGCATGTATCAGGAACAGAGGGTGGGAAGTAAAACAGACACTTAATTCATGTCCATATTTTATGTAAGGCTTGAGCTGAGATAGCGAGTACAAACTATATGATCCCTTCCACTTACCCCTTGACTAGCTCAACGGCAATGAAGTCATTGCCGTCACCACTATTGAAGAGAATGAAGCCATCCGCTGAGGTGGTCTTGAACTGGAAGAAGAGGTGCATTGAAGTGTAGGCCTGCAGGGTGGCCAGGCTCAGGTAGCTGCTCTTGGTCTTGAAGGTGACAGGGTCAGCGATGATGTTCCTCAGTCCAAAACGAGCCTTCAGTTCACAGTAGTCAATGTCGCCATTTTTGCACAAGTCAATGTAGAGCAGACCGTTAAACATGAGACTCTGCAAGTGGCCGATGAAACTGGAGGGGACAACGGAGATGTAACGCTTCTCGGTCATGATGCCAGTTTCAATATTGTGGAATTCCAAGCGGGTATGATCTCCCAGCATCGTGCCTGTGGAAATCACCAATGAGATACCAACAGGAAAGGTTGTCATGTTTTGCCACAGCACCTTTACTTTATCTTTTAGGTCTGATTTGTTTTTTTTTTCCTCACACGAAATAATCAGTTTTCTTGAGTCAGTTCCAGCAAACAAAATACTCACTACACTGGATATTTGACATGGCCTCATGGGGGAGCTGGTTACTGGCCCAGTCCAAGTTATATATCCTGCACCCCGTGATCTCATCAGCTGCTCAGATGCCCTATCATATGTGAGAAAATATGAGGTCATGGGTAACTCAAGTTAAAGGATAAAACTATTAGTTTTCTCCATTCAGAAAAAACAACTGGGTGCCGGTACATACTAGAAGAAGAGAAATCTCTGTTGTTCTAACCCTTGTAAAGACAAAACAAACAAGCCTTCGGTACTCGCTGCCAAATATTTCTCGGTGTAATAATTCACCCCCTAATGCTTCAGTAGCTACTACAGTCATGCACCCCATAATGACGTTTTGGTCAACAACAGACCGCATATACAACAATGGTCCCATAAGACGATAATGGAGCTGAAAATTCCCATCGCCTAGTGATATTGCAGCCGTAGTAACATCACAGTGCAACACATTACTCACATGACTGGTCATGCTGGTAAACAAACCCGCCACACTGCCCGTCGGATAAAAGCACAGCACACACAGTTAGGTGCAGGGCATACTGCTTATTCATGATAACAAACGACTGTGTTACCAGATAATGTATTTACCACACTATACTTTTTATCACTAGTCTAGCATGTACTCTTTCTACGTATTAAAAAAAAGTTTGCTGTAAAACAGTGTGGGGTGTTAGACTGGAAGCAGCCTCATACATCTTGTGTTTATCACATCTCTTGATGGTATCATTTTCTCCTGTGCTTGATTTAATCTCGTATTGTTTTGTATAGTAACATGGTGTACAGGCTTGCAGCCTAGAAGCAATAGGCTGTACCTATAAACTATGTGTGTAGTAAGCGATGCCAGTCAGGCTTATGTGTGTACACACATCATGGTGTTCGTGCAACAACGAGATTGTCTAAGGAGTATCTTCAGACGGGACCCCTGTTGTTAAGTAGTGCATGACTGTGATTTGGGGAAAGTTTCTATTGTAGAACATCTGTTAATTTCATTTTCCCAGCAACGATTGCTTTTTCTAATTAATAACACCTGACTTGCTTTTGGAAAACTACCCTCCCCATTTCATTTTTAAACCATCTGGGCTGGATGAAGCTGACCATCCTGGCTCCTGAAGTAATCAAGCTACGTACTTAGACTGACCCACTCAACATGTTTTATCCCCCAGCCCTAGAGTAAAACCTACGGACTAAGAAGCAGTCTTCAAACGAGCGTGCATCTGAACCATCTGGACGGTTCACTAAAACACAGTTCACTGAGCCCCACCCTCAGAGTTGATGACTCACAAGTCTGGCTGGAGGCCTGAGAATGTGCATTTCTGACAAGTTCTGCGTTGACGCTTATGTGGCTGATCTAGAAACTACCCTTAGAACCACTGCACTAGCTACAACCCAAGCTGGTTCCAGGGATTTTGTGAGAACGCTTATGAAAGAGGTGTCTTTGCAAGGAAGGCGTGCTGGAGGGGTGAGAAGGAGGCCTGGCATGCCAGAGGCCAGGCAGTAATAACAGCAGGGACAGGGCGTGCCCGAGGAGCCAGGGCCCAGGAAACAACCATGAAACGGAGAAACACAATTTTTCTAGGATGATGCTATTGAAGACCTGGAGCCAGCCAGCCAACTCTGGACTTTACTTCGGTTTTGTGCTTAAAGCATTTGAGTTGAGCATCTGATATTTGCAACGGAAAGATCTTCAGCTGATACACACCGTGAGACCTTTCTTGGCCTAGTCTCCCCAAAAGTGGTAAGGGACGGAAGCAGGGATAATGAGGAGGGCTTGAAAAAGATACACAGAGACTGGGCATTTTAACAGCAAAGTCAAGGAAACCATCATTAGAATGGCCAGAGTAGAAGGTGGCTCCCTGGACATTCATTTAGAGATGAGCCATTAAAATTTAACAAGCCATGTCCTAATGCCCCAGTGCTAAAGGGAAGGGAGGTGAATTCCCTCCACCTGCCCTCTCCTGTTATCTTTCACAGTGAAGAAATCCCACCAGCAAGACACCCCTACCATCTCTTTGCCCCCTCTTTTAGGACTTTGCAGAGGTAAAAGAGTGACATAATCTGAAAGATTAAGGATAATCTGCAAAGAGGAACTCTATGTGCAGGGCTCAGACCCTGGCACTTCCTGTTTCCCATTCGGGAGCCAGCTGCCTTAAGGCACCCCCCAATCCACCCCACTGGTCCACAGCGGGGGTGTTGGAGAGGAAGCCTTGCTTCAGGGGAGGATGCCTGCCCCGTCCTGAATTAGTGTTCCAGTGGGCATTTCCATCCAATTCTGAGGTTCCGGAGATGTAAGCCACCTCTTTCAACACCTGTGTTATCATTAATAAAAGTGATATTTCATTTCTACCTGCCTTGCATTTTTTCCTCTCTTGGAGTAGAACTTGGGTGGCAAAAAAAAGAGGGGGGTCATATTTTCTTGAGTCCTTTGAACTTCAATATCTGGGAGATTCGAGCAGACCGCACCCTCAGATACTCAATGTTAATTTCATCTCTATGGGAGTATACCCGAGACCTAATTCCAAACATTGCTCATATGCACAAAAATCAGATTTGCATTTTATGAGCATCAATGTGGTATTTTGACAACTAGTTACAAATCATTCCCTTAATATAAGCAAAAATAAAATAATGACGTTGGTTAACTAAATATAAAATTGTAATAGAACAAAAATCAAAATGCAACATAAATCTGCTAACAATGGAATAACTAGGGAAAAGAATTACTGTGTAAAATTACTTAGTATTGAACACTGGACTGGTCATGAAAATGCAAAGTAGCCTAACCTAAATTCACATGCTGTAAAACAATGAAGCGATAGAAATAAATATCCAATGTCAATTTGGCTATCGCTGTTTATGTCAGGCCTGGGGGCTGGAGCTGGAGAATGATGGGGAGGCGAAAATCACAGCCAGTCTCCATGGGGACACAGGAACTGAACTATGGGGATGCTTGTCGTCATGCTAATTTTTCATTTTGCAAAAAACAAACAAACAAAATAACTAGGAGAATCAAGAAGTAATAACGGGGTGATTACTGGTAAAGATTGGGGTTCCAAAAGGAATCTGAAGGATCCATTTTAAAGTCAACTGGGAGCTTTTAGAGAAATTATGGATTAACTGACCTCCAGAATTGAGGGGTTAGGACATTCAGCTCACTATAATATGAATTTCAGAAAGCCAGAAAATCGTGTAAGGTAAGAAAATCATGTAAAAATTACATGAAAATCATGTAAGATACAGACAGAAGAGAGATTGAAGGAGGGCTTGGATAAATAACAGAAGGGGTACTCACAATGGAATCTGAACACTTATTCCAGGGACAGAGACAATTTAGATGTGAGGCTGTCTGAGAGCAGCTTCCATCATAAATTGGTGACGGGTGGACAGAAGGGGAAGGGGGCCAAATTAGAAAAGAAATTGGCTTTTTCATATGCTAAAGAAACTCGCTTTTCTGTGGATGCAGGTCCCAAAAAAGTATACTATTTTACCAGAGAAAGCAGCAAAGAGATTGCTTAGTTTCAAATGTGTACCTAATTAAAGAATAATTTTTTAAATATGTGTGTTACCTAATCAGTGTTGATAACTGGGAACCTTTCCAGTCATCTCCGAATGCCATCTGTGGACTAAAGCTCCTTTCCATCTAAGGGTGGGGTGCACGCACACTTCACAGCAGCTACTTTCAAATTTTAGAGGAAAGAGGAGAAACTGGGGGAGAAAATAAGGGAAAACCAAGACTACTGGATGTCCCCTCGCCAGGCCCTGCGCAGGCACTTTGTAACCACCACGAGGTCGCGGTCACAGTACAACTGCAGGTAGGTATGACCTAGCTTTAGAGGTGTGAACACCTCACTCAGAGAAGTCCAGCAATGTGATCCAAGTTCAAACAGGTGGTAAACAGTAGACCCCAAATTGAACTCGGGTGTATTAAACTCCAAAGTCCATATCTTAACTTGTATATTACATTCTCTTTGGAGAAAAGGCTTGATTGGTTCCTTACATTGTGGCCCAAGAAAAGCTGTAAGTGACATTTAAGTGGTGAAAGGTCCACGCGGAAGCGGCTGTGATGAGTGCACACGTCTTCCCGGGGGCCAAGCCATTCCATCGAATCCACGGGTAACGTATCCGGCACCTTCCCCAGAACAGCTGTGCTGCCTTGGCCCCTAGGCACCCCTTCACTTTCAGGTTTCACCGGCGGCCACAGTGGGTTACGGAGCAGCCCTCAGAACAATGCAGTTTGTGGAGAACATGGAAACCTTGGCCAAGTTCAAGCTGTAACTACTCGTGAGACATTAACATACAGCGGATGAGCACGTGGGCTCTGAGGCTACACTGTCTGGGTGACCTAGCTCTTCTGTGCCTCAGTTTCCCATCTGTGAAACAGGTGTGCAGTTATCAGGATTAAATGCATCAATACATAGACAGCACTTGGAACAGTGCCTAGAGCTCCAACTGTGAACGATTGTTCATCACGCAGCTCTGATTTTTTTCCTTTTTCTGAAATATGTTCGTTTTCTGATTATTACCGCTTCCTCTGTTTTAATAGAACACAGAATCTTTAAGTAGGAACATCTTCCTGCCTCTTCTAGACGTCCTGTAGCAGAAAGGCCTGAGCGCAGCAGGCTGCCTTGCTGTCTGGGAGGGAGGCTGTCTCTGAGACATCTGCTTTGGATCAGAGTCTGGATCATCACCCTTCCTGCACACGAGGTTCCCGGCCACCGCCAGGAGCTCAGCGACGTGATCGTGGAAATGGCTTAGTGGAGGTAACCTGACCTCCCAGCCGCTCCCAGACATGGAGAGAGAAGTTAAGAAAAGGAAGGCTTCCACCCAGACCAGTTTGGCTCAACGGTGAGAGGGTGGGTCGGCCCATGGACTGAAGGGTCATGGGTTCGATTCCCGGTCAATATGTCTCTCTCACATCAATGTCTCTCTCTCTCTCTCTCCCCCTTCCTCCCTTCCACTCTAAAAATCAATGGAAAAATATCTGCGGGTGAGGATCAACAACAAAAAAAAGAGAAAATATAAAGAAAAGAACTCGCTTTAGGTCTCAGTAAAGGGTGTACATTGTGCCCACATTTCTCCAGCTCCACGGCTCCCCCGTGTATATACTGTAAAAATGCTTTAATTAATAACTTCTAGAACCAAATAAATTTGGCCAACACTGCATACTTAATTACTGATGACTAGCCACGTGTATCAGCATATTAGAGGCTCCTAATAAATCTTACAGTAAAGAAATCCACTTCATGGTGTTTGAGCTAACGTTTTCTAAGTCTACCTCCTCTATTTTGTGAATGTGAGGAACAAACATTCCCTGGAAAACTTTGGACTATGGCTTTCCACAGCTCGGTACATGTGCAATGGATCAGAGCAGACAAAGAGGGTGACTCTTTGCACCAACAAGAAGTCCTGGGTGGTGTGGCTGGTCCGTGTAGCATCAGGTCCCAATTCTGAGGAGCATAACCCAAGTGAGGTAGTTTTACATTTATTCTTGATCATATAAATCCAGGTCAATCAATCAATCAATCCTTATTAACTGTCAACTGAACTTAATACATTTCCAGGAATACATTATATTATAATAAATGAACACCATCAGGCCGGGGAGTATTCATTTCCTTGCTTTTGATTTCTTCAGAGTCTGACCTATTCTTTGCCTCATTTCTACAAACTAGCTGAAAATTTGACACCCTGGGGGACCTTAAACAGCATGAAAGGGATTTCTAAATAAGCCAATAATACACTACTTAATAACGTGAGGACTGAGTGGTATTTTAATTTCATTGCCTGATTTTATGACTTCTGTGAGCTAAAATTAAAATTCCCAAACCCCTTATCACTGTGAAAAGCAATCCAAGGCTGTAGCTCATAAGCAAAATGGCTCTTTTCTTCTCCCAAATTTCTTTATCCTTATGGCTGCTTTTTTCCATCAGCCCCAAAGTAGGGGGCAAGGTGGAAAATGAAAGAGCTTCGTTAATTTCAAATATCAAATTACCGGATGATTTGGGCGTGCCAGGGTTTAGTCCTGCTTTTAAATTATTAGTGGAAAGAGAAAGCACACTTTACAATTACCTTTATTCTAAAGTTTCAGTAAAAGAATACTGATCAAGGGCCACATTACCCATTACTGCACCCTCCGTTCTGCAGCTCCTTATGGCTATAGCTTTCAGGGCACGTAATTTCCTATGGAAATAAAAGGGACTCACTGTTGGGAGAGATTGGGGTGAGGTCGCCATCTAGTGGCTGCTATTCAAAACACTCTGCGAACGGCATTACTTTTGGTTTTGCTGGGCTAAACCCGGAGTTAGCCAGGCATGTGCCACTGAGCTGCTTTGCAGGCTCGGGTCTGACTAGCACCTCATGGGGAGTTCTCAAATATTTTAGGTTGGCTGTGGGTTCTAAACTGTTAACCATTTTACCTCTCCTTGCTTACATTCATTACATAAGGCTAAGTCACCCTCAGTTACCTAAGTTACCTCCCACTAAGTCAGGTCTGTGTACATTCGGAAGGTTTGGGATAGCTGTTGTAGCTCTGTCTTCATTTCCAGGGAAGGAGAATGGATCTTGTAGCATACCTGCTAAATTGGATTCCCCACCTCACCCTAATCCATTCCATAATCTTTTCCCTGCTTTGTAAACAAATCATTTCCTTATGATGGAGTAGGAAGTCCAGCAAGCAGCTTGACTTGGTGAAATCCCACAGACATGAAGTTGGAGCTTATTCACAGAGCTCCCTCTAAGTTTCATGTCCCCTTACGTAGGATGGCAAGAAGAACACGAACAATGCAAGGCAGTTTACAGAACTCAGAAGATGAGAGGAGCTGGTATGTGTAAGACAGCTAACTTGTCTCTAGGGACTACTGGGCACTGGATATATGCCTCATGGTCTTCTTCCATCCATGGACTCTCCTTCCACACACACACACACACACACACACACACACACACGGCTCACTACTGTAATTACTGACTCCAGAGGTAAAAAGAGCTCAGGCTTGTGACTATGAAATGAAATGATAGGACCAATAGTGCAGAAACTTTATACTGAAAGGGGCCTCAGCAATAATAGAATTTCTAGTTTAAAATGAAAGAAATGAGTAAAAAGAAGTTTAGTGTATCTCTCCCGCAGACCTAAATCATTGTAATGACAATGACCGTATGAAATCCCAGGGCTCCCGATCTGACTGTGCTATTCATAGAAATGGCTTAGGCCACCGACTTCATTGGCCAAAGCCCAGAAATGGTAAGCGACTTTCCCAGCATCCTGCGGAGAACTGACATCAGAGCCCAGGTCTCCTGATGCCAGCAGTGCCCCGTGTAACTCCCCTGCTGCCCAAGCTCTCTGTTCCCATATGGACAAGAGTCCTGGAGCACAGAGGTGCACTGCTGTGGAACACGACAGCGTATAGACTTATGGGACGCAGCGTTTAAGATGCACCCAGAGGCGACCTCTCTTCCACCCTAGACCTCATTACACTCACCCTTCAATGCTGCCTGAAGATGTGCCTTCATAAACCACCCCTGCCAGCTCCAGCCCCGCTGATAAACATCTCTTCTGAGGGACAATTATAATCTTACCCACCCAAATTAGAAGCTCATTATATTCCTTGTCTTGTTTTCAAATACCCGAGTCCTATCTAATCTACCAGATCAGTACTGAGGAAATGGGTACATTCTCATCTTCCTTTGTATACTCCACAACCCTTAGCACACTGCCGGCGGGTGACAGGCTCTCAGGAAATATATGCTGCTTGTGTGAGGTTCTGAAGGCTCCTTGCCTGTGTGTCGATTCATTCATTGTGAATTCACTATCGTATAATGAATGACTTCTACATTCACTGCCCTCCTAGAGTGTAAATGGCATCGGCCAAGGGTTGGCTGTTGGTTCACCACCATATTCTCAGTGCTTTTTGAGGCAGTGCTCGGTACAGAGTGGGCACTCAATAACGACTAAATACACGACTCATCAGCCTCGCCTTCTGAGGATCATGCGCTGATTGAAGTACTTCGTTTTACCTATTATTTTGCAGATTTCTGTTTTATCTATTAGGGGGACCGGAAAGTAATGTCGTTAAAGTAATGACATGTTAAGGGTGGAAGTGGAAGCAAATCCGTGTCAGACAATCGAGGAACTGTCAAACACTCTTAACCAACCTTGGTCGACCATCCAAGAACATTTGCAGCAGATTGGTAAAGTAAGCAGAGCAGGTGTTTGGGTCCCGCATAATCTGTCAGAAGAAAACAAAGCTAACCGGTCCACCACATGCAACTTATTGCTTCAGCGGCACAATACAGAAGCGTTTTTTGATCGCTTGATCACTGGAGCTGAAAAATGGGTCCTCTGTGATAATCCAAAACGCAAAAGGCAGTGGCTCTCTCCGAAAGAATCGCCACGAAGTACAGCTAAGCCAGGTTTACACCCCAAAAAGGCACTTTTGTGTGTTTGGTGGAGTATTCGTGGGGTCGTTCATTTTGAAGTGCTGAAACCTGGACAAACTGAATGCAGACCTTTACTGTGAACAACTGGATCGAGTAAATCAATCTTTAATTGAAAAGTGCTCAGCCAGCGATTGTCACCAGAAAAGGCGTTATTCTGCAACACGATAATGCAAGACTGCACTGTGCAAGATGAACCCTGGGAAAAATTAATGAGTTGGGGTGGGAGGTATTGCCTCACCCACCACACTCGCCCGATATTGCGCCATCGGATTTCCATTTATTCCGATCGCTACAACACTTCCTAAGTGGCAAAAAATTTGAAAATTTGGATGATGTCCAAAATGCCATCTCCAGATATTTTGCTCAAAAATCAATTGATTTTTATCGATCCGGCATTGAAAATTTGCACACTAGATGGCAAAAGGTTGTTGATAACGAGGGTGATTACATCATTGATTAAAAATAAAAACTTGTTAAAAACTTATCTGCTTGAATTTAATGTAAAAAAACGACATTACTTTCCGGTCCCCCTAATATTTCCCTCTACTAGAGAGTGACTCGTGCATCGAGGGAAGAGACTGGTATTTGGGAAGCGGACTGATTTTTGAATAACTGGATGACAGAAGGATCTGCAGAACCCTACATATATTCTCCAGACACATACTCTGCCCCTAAGGAAAGAGACCAATCAATATATAATCACAGTAGCCGGTCATTTCTGTAATACAGATCGATGGAAAGGGATTTTGAAAATACAGAGGAAGACCTCCTTAGCCTTGCCTGCGCTTGTCAACAGAGAACATGACATGTGACTTCTGTTAAGCAAAAAACAGGTTTTGGAAACACCCTCTGAGCCCTGAGTGACCGAGAGGACTGAGAGCAACGAGCAACAAATTTCACCCCAGCTGCACTCACCCTCAGCCACGTCATCGTCCACGGTTAACTTAAGGCTTTTTCCTCTCCGCACCACCCGAACGGTGTGCCATTCATTGTCGTTGAGCTTCTGCCCCGCGTACAGGGTCTCAGGTCCTTTGCCTAAGGATGGTGTAAGGGTCAAAGTTAGAATCACCCTGGAAGTAGCGCTGGTGGCATTAGAGCTGTCAAAGCCACACTGGCGCACATGACCTAGTAGCATTCAAGGCATCATCTCCCAGCCCACCCAGAGCCCATCCAGTCTCACTGATCCAACAGGATTCTCCGCAATAGCCTCCAAGTGCAAAAGGTCATTCAAACATGAAGGACAAGGACAAAGGAGTGGAAGAGATTAGTGCCTCCTTTATCTACAGATACGAGGCTTTAAGTACCAGTGGCAATAAGTGACCACATACAGGAAACAGGAGTCAGCTGTTATTTTGTTTCCCGAAGTCTTAGATTTCAGATGAACCTCTTGAACAGACAGGAAATTCATCGCACATTTTTAAAAAGTCATTTGGTCATCTAGGCATAATACACCAGTCTGGCTTTTGGAGAGTATCCACCCATTGGATGAGCAAAGAGCTAAAATGTATGCTCTTAACTTGACATTTCCTATCAGTGGCCATATAAACCACAATAGTAATCATCATGATAATAACAACATCGAGGTCTAAAACCCATGATAAATAATGCTCCTGAAGGGAATGTGAGGGCCCCCTGAATTATGTCATTGTTCATCATACTCCAAAAAGACCCAAAGACCTAAAAAGTGAAATAATGTAAAATTCCAAAATTGAATCTGTTTAGGTCAAAAGAATGTTCAGTGCCACCAAATAAAAGAACAAACCACGTTGTCTCAAAAGACTGATGTACAAGATCCTTGAGACAGTGTTCAAGGGCACCCTAGGAAGAATCGGGTGCCATGAGGAATGAGGGCATTTAGGGGCAAAAGCAGGCAAGATAGATACTGAGGCACTAAAGCAAGTCGGCTGGTCACGGGGGAAAGAATGTCATGTTTCACTCACCAATGAACTGAGATGTACATTTAAAAGGCAAAGAAAACTGCACAAAACCAGAGAACTTAGACCAAGTTTCTTTTCGTTACGGGGATAGCAGAGCCCATGTAGAAAGAGGATGCTTAAATATTCAAGATACAGAAGCCCTATCTCTGGAAATAACTTGAAAAAAAAAAAAAGATGAAATATGTAACTGGCCAATACACCCTATGCATTTTACGTATTTGAAATATGTTGGAAGACCCTACACTTGACTCCAACAGATAGGAGTACAGGGCCAGGTACATAGTAGGTGATTTAACGAGTGCTCATTGATTATGTGATGTCTACAAAGGTCTTCATGTCTTTGGAAACCATCAAATATGGTCAATATATTTTTATCTAACTAATTTTGAAAGCTTCATTATACAGGGGTGGGCAAAAGTAGATTTACAGATGTATGCATGTAAAACAGATTATTGTTGCATTATTATTTATTTGTACAACTGTAGACCTACTTTTGCCCGCCCCTATATAACTCTTACTAGCCACTCTGCCTGCTACTCTACTCCCCAAATTGAAGGTATTATATACCGTGTAGGGAAGGAAATAAATAGTATAATTGGGTAGAGATCTTTTAAACTAGGTAATTTTAAAGTGTACCCTTTCATTTTGAGTAATTAGTATTCCTATTAAAGGTGGGTTATAAGAGATATAATAACAGTTGAAGTTTTGGGGAATTTTCTTCTTGTAAAATAAACAGACTTTCAAAATGGAGAGATTTCTTTAATCGCAATGTATTCAGCAGATGACTTGTACTTAAAGTTTTCCAGAATGTACCTACACCCAAAGTGCAAGTCAAATTCTCAAGAATCCTGAGAATTCAGAGAAGAAACTTGGAGTGAACCAAATGTACCCCAAGTTGGGTCATGGCGCCTTGAGATGAATGAATCATAGGGGAAAAAAATAATTCTAGAATGAACCATTTGACATCCAATCTTAGCTTCTCTTTGGGAGTACGCCTGTCTTCAGTATTATCTAAAATGTATACATTAGAACAGGATTTTGTCTACATTTCAACTCACTAGACAGCGCTGTCCATCCCCTCGTGACATTCAGGTCTATGGAGGATGGGGCGGTCGCCTGCACGACAGCAAGCCGTGTGGGCACTGGGAGAAAACGGACCACATCCTGTGGGTCCTTCGAAGCAAGAACAGATGTTCTCAGAAGAAACAAATCTGCCTTTGTTTTTTTATGTTTTTATCCTCTTTATTCCACATGCAAATGTTCCAACAGGAAGGAAGAAAGTAAAGAGAGATGTGGGAAATATTGGCTGAGGAGGCAGAACTGTTGCGAACGCAGGCTCTCCGATGGGTGGCCATCTGTTCCGGCGGCAGTGTTTGCACACCACTTGATGTTGATGACTGGGGACAAGATGAGAGGAAGAAACACTGACACACACAGTCAGTTCAGGACATGGCCGCATTAGTACCGCATTAGCCACTGAGATGCAAAACCAGCTTCACTCAGTCCAGCTGCTGATGTGTTGCTGGTACCTCGGCTCTTCTTGTTGTCCTTGACCAGGACGGTCAGATTCAAACAAAAAATAATTCACTGTCCATTTGGACTCTACAACTTTGGGATGTGAAAACGTCACTGAAACCTCTCAAAACCTATGGCCTGGTGACATGGGATGCCCCCAACTCCAATATTCTGACTCCAGGAGTAGGGGAAAAGGTTCACAGCCATGTCATTAAAACGTCGGAGAAATGAGTGTTAGTCAATATTCACTTTCAAGCAATAAATACAGAAATCTCAGTGAGCCTTTCTGGAAAACGTTTGGCCTCCAAAAGTGGAGGGCATTTAGCCTTCATCGAGCCAAAAGGTCAATCCATCCTACAAGAAGGAAAGTGGTGTTTAAACTCAGCTGGAAACGTAAGCAAAGAGATGGGAACAGCTAATCCCATGTGTGGCCCGAGCACAACACAAGATCAATCAAGTGATGCATGAGCAGAGCCAGGCTGCAGCACGGAGCGTGCAAACCGCTAGGATTTAAAAGCAGGAGGCTCTCGTCCAGGAAAAGACTTCGGCAGATGCTAGCCCGTCGAGCGGCATCAGTAAAACGACAAATGTGAAAAGTTCTCCCCTGTAAGTCAAAGATGGTCCAGCTGAGGCGAAACTATTTCAGTTGGAATTTAAAATGGACCTAGGGGGAGCTTGGAGCAACAACAACAACAAAACTCAAAGCCATCAGTTGCCCTGCGCTGTCCTTTTTCCCTTCAGTGGCTCGGAGAAGTGTGGTCAGCAATTAGGTGCATATTGGATGCTTCGAGCAGAAGCTTGTTTCTTCCTCTTATAGTTTAAGAAGTAAATATTGATCACCAAAAAAAACCCTTTGATTCCCTTTTGGGCTGCTTAGATCCTCGATGTTTGATCTAAATACAGAAACTAGTAAGATATTTGACACCCTGTCACTGAATTTCCCAGGTAATGACACCTGGGACCGCAGGGGGGAAAAAAGCAAAATCACAGTTGAAGGTTTGCAGGGTGCAGGAGTCTGTAGGAGTGTGGAATTGTTCACTATTGTAGAGCAAAGAGCCTTTAATGAATTTTTTGTGTAATACCACCCAATGCCCACTCGTGATCTACTCACTGCAAACTCATTCAGCGTTATCTCTCTCAGTTAAGGCTTGTCTCACAGAAGATGTCTAATTCACTAATGGGTGAGGACAGAGGATGAGGCATCCTGGATGAGGGACACAGACTAGACTGTGTCCCACAGGAGCTCGATGAAGGGCCTAGTTCTTTAAGAAGTCAGAACTAATAATAAAACCCAAATGAAAAATCAGGAGAAAAGCAGTCTTTGAGAGAGAAAGCATTGCTGATTGCTGGAAGGAAAATGAAGCTCAGATATTAGCAGGTCGTTCCCTGCTTCGACAGACAGGAAATGAGAGTGAGTGGGGGAAATCTACATTTGAGCATTATGGAAAGCATATGTCTTCACAAGGTGGACTTTGAATTTTCATTGTTTTCACACCTATATTTTTAGCAGACCGTGCACATTACATGGATTCGTTATTCCCCCCAGGAGCAATATAACCAGCAAACCTACAAGACAGCCCCAGTGTACGTAAATTTGTCAGTATATTCCTGAGCCCTAACCCAGATGGTTTTGCTCATAAGCAGGGGGTAGAAATTCCTTCCATGTGCCACACAGGAATGTTTCCAAAGGCGGGTGGGTCACCTTTGGAAACGTTTTGTGCTGAGGGTGTGGAGAGTAGGAACAGAGGGGGCAATCCCTGTACCATATCACTTTGCTTTCCCTGAAGATCTTTCTATTGGTGCAAGAAGGACAGAGGAACAATAACTTGATTTCCCTTGGAACTATATTTCACGTGAATCAAAATTTCGACAATGCATAAAAAAATACGAAACCCTCTCCCTTAGAAAGGTAGGAAGATTATACATCTAAATGATATGGTAAATACACAAGCAAAATGAATGTCTGTGATAGGTTTCAAGAACACCAAACAAAAGTTTTTGAAAAGAGAAAACTTACCTTCCTTTCCACCAGCACCTTAGGGTAGGCGAGCTGAGCCGTGACAGTTACTAAGGTGATAGCATACTTGATCTGAGCAGTCTTCCCACCCAGGGAGAAGAGGTTAGGCAAGTTCGATTCCCGGTCAGGGTGAGGAGGAAAAAGAATGGACCCAAGAATAAGGAGCGGGGGCAGGGACCGAGGAAAGAAGCATCTGATTTTCTGTCCAAAAACGTTCAGGTTCTGGTGTTCTTTGGGTTGACAACTCCACAGAGAGGTAGAGGTATTTTGTCTTGTTTTTATAAACATCCCCCTCCCCCATCCCAAAGCATCTATTTCCTCTGAAACACTGTTAATTCATATTTACTTAAAGAGCCAGTTGGGCAAAATATTTCAAAGAGATCATTTCCTTCTCCCTGGAGCTCCGAGTCTCGAGAGGAGCTCTCCTCCTTCCCACCCCAGCTGCGAAGCGCACACGAGGCTTTCTGGAGCCTTCCACGAAGAAGCCTCCCAGCGAGGTCCGAGCAACACAGGTGACCAGCTCTTCCAGCTGAGCACAGACACCCTCTGGGGGCACCTGCTTCTGGGTAAGCCTCACCCAAAACACCCCCCGTGTTCATCGAGCCTGCCACCTAGAACATGTCACTATGAGCTGCCCTTTTCCCTGTGCTTCACCCTCTACCCTGCCCTTCCAGGTGCTGCGAGGCCCTGTGACGAACCTCTGCGGCGTATCACAGAGACGATGTATTTAACCAGGGGACCCGGTGCCAGTCTAGCCTGGAAGAGGAAGTCCGGGTCCTGCCCTTACACAGCGTAGGCTGGTTTGAGACGGCAGAGGGAGAGCGCGGGCGAGACACCCACGGAAGAGCACGGGCTGTTTCAGGTAGGGTTGATGTCTACGAAGAAAATAAAGTAGGGTAACATGATGGAAGTAATTGAGGAGGGGATAGAGGACTGGCTACTTTACAGAATATTCCAGAAAGGCCTCTCTGGGGCGTCAGCTCTATTCTTGCTCTGAGCACCTAGTTGGATGGAGAGCTACTAAGTGAGGCGGTCAGAGGAGGCTTCTCTGAGGAGGCACATTTGAGAAGGAGCCAAGCACGCCAATACCTGAGGCAATGGGAAGGGCAGATGCAGAAGCCCCGAGGAGGTGGGCATGGCAGAGGGACAAGGAGAAGCCCACCATGTCTAGAGCCCAGGGGAGGGAGTGTGGTAGGAGAGAAGGAGGCAGAGGCCAGATCACAAGAGACCCTAGGACACATGGTACAGAACCTGAATCCTGTTCTGAATGCAACTGGAAGCCACTTGTAAGCAAGGGGAATCATATGATTTCATTTCAGTTTTAAAAGTTTTTGTGGCCCGGCTGGTGTGGCTCAGCGGTTGAACATCGACCCATGCACCAAGAGATCACCGGTTCAATTCCCGGTCAGGGCACATGCCCAGGTTGTGGGCCTGATCCCCAGTAGGGGGCAGGCAGGAGGCGGCCAAACGATGTTCTCTCTCATTGATGTTTCTCTCTCTCTCTCTCTCTCTCTCTAAAAATCAATAATGAAAAGAATTTAAAAAATATAAAATAAAAATGAAAGTTATTGTGGTTGCTATGAATGCACTGAACAGAAGAAAAAAAAAAAAGGCCAGTAATGGAAACAAGAGGCTGTTCGGGGACGCTGATAAAGGCAGGCAATGAAAGTGACTTGGCGGGGCAGGCAGCAGCAGGAACGGCAGTGTGAGACGGAATGTCTTCAGAGGGGCGGTCAGCAGAGCCTGAGATGGGTTCGGGAGGTAGAGTGGGAGCGAGAGCTGCAAAGAGAGGGGTCAGTGGTGACTGCAGGTTAGGTCTGAGAACCCGGGTGGATGGAGGCACCCTCGACTCAGAAGGGAAAGAGCCAGAGAAAGTAAGCCAGCATTGGTGTTCTTGTCGGGGGAGCTGACCTCTGCTACCCGTGCCTTTCCCGCCTTGCAGTCGTCACGCTCAGCAGTCTCCTAGCCGCTTCCTGCCGCTGGGAAGTGTGACTCCAAGTTGGCGGCTTGCACGGTTTGCTTAGCACAGTGTCGACGTGCGCCCTGGGCCTCCACTGTCCACCAACGATGCAAGGTTTGGATTCCTGATGTCTTTCTTTCTCTCTTCCCTCCTTTGCTCCCTCTCTCCTTTCCTTCCTCCCTGCCTTCTTCCCCCCTTTCCTGCCTTCCGCCCTTCCTTTCTTCCTTCCTCCTTCCCTCCCTCCCTCCTTTTCCGTTTCTCCTGCAGGGTTTCATTTATGTTCTTTGGTCCATGCCTTGGCACTGGAATGCCCCTAACATTACAAAGCAAACCTTGGCAGCCCAATCAATAGGACCTCTAAACTGTGACCACTGTGTAAAATGAACCCCTTCGTCTCGGCTAGGAGATGGGAGCACCTCAATTCTGAAATGGAATGAATCCCGGGGCAGACATACCTTTGAAGAAACAAATGACTCCACAAAAGACGGGACAGAATCTTGCCCCCAATTTACTGCCAAATCTCTACCTTAAGTCATAAATTTTCAGCATTGCTTGAGAGAGGTGAGCTCAGGACAATCCCAGGATTTCTTGTGATAATCTCTCTTCAGGGAGCCACTTTCCAAGAGATGAGAGCAATTTGCCCCGGGATAGACAAAAAGATGCTTCTGTGCATATTGATTCTACTCTTATTTGAAAAACATCTTTCTGAGACATACAAGTACTTTTCCCACCATCGTCATGATATAATTAATGCAAATTCATCTTCCTTTGATGATTTTAAATGTTACTGTGCCATAGGGCCTTTCTGACTATGCAATCTTATTGTTTAGCACTAAAGACAGATTCAGAAGCTGACAGAGATTGAGCTAAAGAGATTTTAACCAGGACATGCACTAAGTCTGTTTCCTTGTGAACTGACCATTTTGTAATACAAAGCAGAATAAAAAACGTCCAATTCTGAATTAAAAGGTCTAGTTAGTTAATCTTAATAATATTTTGCTTTAACCAGGAATGAGGAGAGGCATGCTACATTCTTCATTGGTTTTCTTTCACACATGACTTCTCCACCTCCATCCACCCCTTCTCAGCCTGGAAGAGCACGCCTCCCAGTAATTCAGCTGTGACTGTATCCTGTAAATCATCAGTCTGTTGCCTGTATTGCAGATACGTTTTAATATCCTTGCCTCCACTTCTATGCCCTTGGAACGAGAAGAACATGGTACTCTGTCATCCCCAACATCTAAGCAGAAGGCCTTACACCAAGGAGGTGCTCAACACATCAGGAAAAACACCACTAGTGAGCGAATAAATAGAATTGAATGAATTAAATGACAAATGAGTAAACAGGTTGGGGGAAAGAGAAGACACGGAAGGAGAGCAGAAGAGAGTTGAAAACTATATTTTAGCAATAAAATGTATTGGACCGATTTTGGAAGGTATTCAGTCAAGTCATGAATACATACAATTGAACCAATAAGTAAATACATAGAATTGGATGGAAAAAGGAGGGCAGAGGAAACAAAGGAAGGGGAGCAGCAGAGACCTGCACATTGCATGTTTGCAGCTGAGTGACTTAGGAGCTAATTCCTAATTCACTGCAGAGCTAAAAGGCACCAGGCAGCAGCTATAAACAAAATAAAGACGCTACTTTTCATTTTAAAGATATTTCTCCCAGCCAGAAAACAAATATGGCTTTCTGAGAGACTGCTCTGAGGATGAAAGTAACATTTACAAAGGGGTGCCGGCTCCCCGCATGCACGATCTGACTTAGTTTTGTGATGTGACGCGAACATAGTTCACCCAGCTTTACGAACAGAGGCTGAGCCAGCCCCCACAGCTGTCAGGTCACCAGCCCTGGGGCTCGGAGCCAAGGGGCTCCGCTGCTGGTTCTCACAGCTTTGCCATGGGCACGCCCTTGGGTTGTCCCACGCGAGGCACTTGAGGAGGAATAAGGTGAGGTCAGGGAAAGGACATGGAGGGAATGGCAGAATCTGCTAGATACGGAACAGAAAAATCTCATCGGGGAGGGGGTGTTTGTGGAAAACATGATTTGATGTTACTTTTTATTTTTTTAATTTATTTGCAAGAGTAAGTTCAAGTCCTAACATATAGAATACGCTAATAAAGCCAAACAGAGGTAAACGTGTACACTGGAAACCAAAGTGGGGTACAAGGAGCACGGGTGCACACCTGCAGCTGACCCCTTGGCTCCCTGCATCGCGTGCCCTCAGCTCCCTCGATTTCAGCCAGGGAAGCAGCAGGCGGTCACTGGAGGCTCACAGTCTCACAGGCCCCGCCTCCGCAAGGCCAGCTCTTGGCCTTCTCTGAAGTCAGGAGTACCTTTCTCGCCTACGTGCAAGGGCGAGCAAGCGGTGGGGAGAGGAGAGGAGGGCTATCCAACCACGGAACGAATGGAGCGAATGGGTAAATCCTCAATCTCCTGTCATCTGAGTGGACAGCTCTTGGAGGCTTTCTTCACAACACCCGCCATCCCCCCATCCACAGACTCACAGCAGAACCCTTGACAATGACACTCATGTTGGTGTTTCTTGCTTCACTGCTCATTCCTTCTGCTCCTTCACTCCCCCTCCCCTATAAACCACCTGACCCAAGTCCTGTCTCAGGCTCTGTTCTCAAGGGAACTCAGACCAAGACATAGCACTCGAGCCTTCCCTCCCTAGCAACTCAAGCGTTACAACAACCCTGTGAGGTAGGAAATACCAATTGCCTATGATGTGATCCAGAAATGTTAGGTGACTCCCAGGTCACAAGGCTATTACATCATGAAGTTAAATCAAGAATCCGGGCTTCCTAACGCCACAGATAGAGCTCTTCCCATTAACCTCTAACTGCCTGAAGTCCATGAAGTCCAGAGAGTCCAGGGACCCACGATCTCCTACCACTACTAAGGGCAGCCTTAGCACCTATCACTGTAAATACCAAGTATTGACCAAACTCTAGAGGTTGTGAGGAAGTAACATAGGTCTCTGGGGGTGATCACTGGGCTCTCCACCATCAGGTCCCAGGACCCACTAGGGCCATGAAGAACTTTTGAGAAGAGGAGATCACCATCATTCTTAATTAGCTCTATTCAAGACAAAAGCTATGAGATATGGTCTCCATACTCAAAGTCCCTTCAGGTTCCATGTTTCCATATTGTTACCATATCCCAGATGGAGGACTTCATTTTAGTTATAATGATATGGTTTTAAAAGTATCTCAAAACAAAGAGTTCTGTGAAAATGCATTTCTATATAAATACCCATGTTTGCAACACCTCCTTCTCAAAATAGAAAGTACTCAATATAAGGTAAGAATGGCAAAGCAGTGCCCTGGCCGGTTTGGCTCAGCAGGAGAGCGTTGGCCCACAGACCAATGAGTCGCGAGTTTGATTCCGGCCAATGGCATGTACCTTGGTTGCGGTTCATCCCCGGCTCTGGTTGGGGTCGTGCAGGAGGCAACCAGTGGATGTGTCCCTCTCACGTCGATGTTTCTCTTCCCTTCCTTTCTCTCTCTCTCTCTCCCTCCCACTCTATCTGAAGATAAACAGAAAAATATCCTCAGGTGAGGATTTAAAAAAAAAAAAAAAGAATGGCAAAGGAGTGATATTTGCAGCCTGTCTCCTTGGAAAGATGTTCACAAGGTCTATCAGCTTATGAGACTCATGGCATTAGCAGTCATCCACTGTGGACAGAGGCACTTGCCACACAGAATGGACCCCATCACCTGAATCCTCTTAACATCTAGTTTGTGCAACGGGGGGACCCAGAAGGATGGATTAGCAGAATGAGCACCCTATTCTTGTCCCAGTTCTCTAAGATGATGATCCCCCTCTCTCCTAAAATAATATGTATGTATGTAGCTTTCAAAACATGAGAAATTACAGCTCTCCATCTCATTATAAATATCATCTCTCTATGGTACCCACTAAAATAAACCTTGCAAGACAAGCACAGAGAGGAAAAAATTAAAACCAGAACATCAACAAAAATAGCTGAAGAGTATTTTAACTCAAATGTATCTTTCTCCCCTTAAGTAAGACTTATATGCAACTGGCCCCTGATGCATCCAACGTGGCCTCGGGTAAGGTATGCCAAGGGGCTGCCTTGGCAAACAGCCCACCTTCATATGCTGTCTTTGCACCTCTGAGGCACGGTTTGGGTGCAGAATGATAGGGAACTTCACACTGCCGACTGCTTTATCCGTGCACCCTAAATCCCAGACTATCTGGGGGCATCGAGCGGGAGGAAACTGTTCCTACCACCCCACTTCCAGCTGTGTAAAGGAAGATGCGTTTAACTGGACAGTTCAGTAGCTACTCCACAGGTCCTGTGGATGTTTCTGGAGATCCAGAGATGAAACACACACAGAGTGTAATCAACAAGTTCAGAGTCTACTGGGAGAGCTGGAAAATGAAAACCAACTGTGTGAGAGGAACCACAGAGGAGTGCCCTGGGCACCCCGCAGGTGGGGTACTCTACCTGAAAATCTGAATCATTAGCTATCCTTTCACGTGTGTTCCTCGGGACCACAGAGATCCCGTAAGTCAGAGACCGAGACCTTCATTTCGGTAGCCTTCTTAACTCCAGATAGCGCTGTCCTTGGCATGCAGAGTGGATTCTCAAGTTGAAGAGTGAATAAATAAACTTCTTTTTCTTCTCATACTTGTATTAGACTCTATTAGTAATAGGTAATATGTATATTTTACTTATCAGATACCAGTCACCAAACACCATTCTGAGAGTCTTACCTACAGTAATTAATTGAGTACATCAGTCCCATAAGGTTGCTGTGTTTGATTGCATCATTTTTGCCAATATTTGCTGTCCCTTTCTATCAGTTTTTTTTCTTCATAGGTCCATCCTTTCTGGGGGATTCCATGCCCTGTCCCATTACATGAGGCATTTAGTGTGGCTCGCTTCACAGCCGAAGGATTATGCGCAGGAGTGGCTTGGGCCACTCAGAAGATTTAGAAGCAGCCCCCACCGGGCTCCACCAGCTCTCTTTCCCCTTTGCTACTAACACGAGATGTGGCAGATGGGGGCTGCGTGGTCAGCCAAGGGCCAGGATGGAAGAGGGCACGGAGCAGAGCTGCAGCAGGACCCCAGTGCACGATCCTGTGAGTGGGAAATAAAGTTCTGGTCTTTAAAGTCACGGAGTTTGCGTGGAGGCGTCTGGCCCCGCTGCATAACTGAGCTCAGCCGAGTAACGCACAGGTCCTAGTAATACCACACTTTACACTCAAGGACGCGGAGGGAGGAAACAGTGAAGTTGATTTTCCAAGGTCACACGAGTAGGGGTTCCTGGGACTTGACTCTGGGCAGTCTGGTTCCCTTTCTGCCCTTCACTACTTCACAGCCTCCATCAGCCCAGTATGGCTAACAGATACAAAGATCAGTACTCACAGTGAAATATTCTACACGTGCCCTATGGGGGGCGGTATAAAACAATTAAATCGATGCACACAGTGGGCGTGCCTTCAATTTCTGGGTGCATAAAAAACAAAGAAGGGAAAGAAAGCAAACTAAAATGAGAGAAGAGAGAAACAAAGAGAAAAACCACAGGGGGAAAACATAGATTAAGAGAAATCTCAATATTTGTCAAATTGCTCGGAGGTAAATCTCTCTCCTGGAAAAATAAAACGCTTAAAGATTTTTATCTTTAAAATGCCGCCAGAACACAGAATGCATAAAAAGTGTTTAGAAGCATGAAATTATGTTGTTTTTTTCCCCACTTTCATGAAATACACTGTTTCTGATCTATATAGGATGACAGGTGGCCCATCTCGCCCAGGGGGATGCAGGGATGCGCTTGGAACAGCTCTGCCACTTTAACTTTCAGAGTTTTCAGAGCTGTTCAGGAGTAATCTAGGTCAATGGTTCTCACATTTTAACTTTGATAAGAAGCACCTGGAAAAATATGAAACATGGAGATCCCAGGATTCTCGACCTTTTGTCTTTTGCCAACCTTTATTTCTCTCTTCCACTCCATTTCCCTATTTGAATTTTTTTTCTAGGCTATCTCCTAGCATCCCTTATTTTCCCAATACTTTCTCTCCTCCTGCATCTCTCCTAAGGTCATCACCATCCAGTTCCTCAAGCCATGAAGCTGGCAGTCATCCTGGATCCTCCCTTCTCTCTCACCATCTGCATCCAAACCACAGGCCATTCTGTCTGCTAGGTATTGGCCGAATGTATTCTCTCCATCAGATCCCGCCCCGCTGCACTGGCTCTGGCCTTCCTCCACGCTCACTTTAAGTATTGCTGTGTTATTGTTGTGTTCTCAATCTCCTTATCTATCAACCATTCACACTGTGGTCAGAATTATTATGCTTCAACAGAAATGTCTTCATGTTATTTCCTACTTAAACTCCCCGAAGGCCACTAGGTGTCTAGGTAAAATGAAAGTGTATAAAGACCTTTGGGATCTGACCCCAGTATACATTTTTATAACCTCACCTTTCATAACACATATAATATTCCAACCACAGCAAATTATAACCAGTTATTTTATCAGCTTAACCCCTATGCACTCCTAGGAACTAAATCAGATATGGTCACGTTGAAGCTCTTCCCACCAATTCCTTTACCTCACTATAACTATATTGCTTTCATCTGGAAGTAGAGAACAAGACTAGTAACTCCTTCAGAAGGTTTTGTGAGGACTAATCCAGGTAATATGTGTAAACCGTGTACTAGTGACCAATGGCAAGGCCCATAGCAAACTGAAATTTCAGTAGTATCACATCACGGCAAATATCCTCAAAATGACTCCGTCACATCACAACACCAAATTGGAACATGACATCGATGAGCCAAATGATGGTTTTCATGAAAGATTCTTTTCTCTCTTTCTTTCTCACTCTCTCTCCTTTTCTCTCTCTCTCTTTCTCTTTCTCTCCCTCCCTCCCTCCCTCCCTCCCTTCCTTTCTCCCTCCTTCTCCATGTTATTGTTTGAAGAAGAATCAGGGAGAAAGAAAGACCAAAAGAAAAGACTGCTGTTTACAGGCCACCTCTTACGGACCAAGCACATTATTTTCTATATCCACTTAACTCTCATAAGCATAGTTATCTAATACTGCATGCTGTTTGGATTTCTCATCCATTTTATAGGGGAGAAAACTGAGGCTCTGAGAGTTTAAGCAACATGAGTGAGGTCATGTGGGATGCAAGTGGCAGAAACTAGGCTGAAACCATATCTCCGTGACTCCGAATGCAGTGTTTAATCCATGCACCTCGGCTTTTCCATGAGACAAACATTGTATTAGTCCATTAGAACTCCAGATCAGTGTCAGTGGCTGGTAAAGTAATACTGCTCATAAATCATTTAGAGCTATTTTTCATTTTTTAAATAATAAACCTTTATCACCAATTGTGTGACAAAGAGATGGTTTTATCTTATTTTTTTCTTTATTGATTTTAGAGAGAGAGGAAGAGAGAGGGAGAGAGAGATAGAAACATCGATGAGAGAGAACATCGATTGGCTGCCTCCTGCATGCCCCCCACTGGAGATTTGGCCCACAACCTGGGCATGTGCCCTGACTGGGAATGAAACCGGTGACCTTTTGGGGCATGGGTCCACGCTCAACCACTGAGCCACACTGGCCGGGCCAAAGAGATGATTTTAAAGACATCTTCTCAAGATAATTATTTTTGTTTCTTTTTATACATTACTGGGAATTCTCCCCAATTCTGATATAGTTGGCTGATTTTTAGGTACCGACCACACTTGAAAAAGTCATTTCAAGTGCATAATTCAGTGAACAGATTACTCCTGTTTTCCAAACCTTTCATGACTGGCAGGTGGGCACCAGAAATTCTCCAAGTCTGAATCATTGACTCCCATGGGTAGGGTAAAGGCTCAGTACGAAAACAGGAAGAGTTAAGAGTCAGGGACAGGTCTGCTGAAGGTCACAGGGAAAACTGGGATGAATCTGCGACAAGATTGTTAGAAGGTGGTGATAAGCTAGTTGGTGAGGGGGGAGAGAGGAGGGTGTCCTGAGGAGAGGGGTTAGTAGGGACATGGGAGAGCTTTGAAGGGTGTGTATGGTGGTTCTGTGTTTGAAGGAAGGAGCTTTGTGGCCCGTGTCCTACTGGGGTGACTCTTCTTGGGCAAACCCATGCACCGGCTCCAGAGCTGCAGATGCTTTAGTGGCTCCTCCCTGCACTGTCTGCTCAGATGCTCTTACCTCCAAGCAAACATCGGTCCACTGTGGTTAATAACTGCGATCCTTTGTATTGGGATGTAACATTTAATTCTCACAATACTGTGAGGTAATAAGCATTATAATCCCATTTATAGATAATGAAAGTAAGGAACAGGATGTTAAATGATCTTGACCATGGGCAAACAGCTAGTAAGTAGAGCCACACTGGGTTTATCTGAGTGTCAAGCCTTCATTCTTAACTAAACTGACTTCTGGATGAATGATGAGCAAGTGAGTGGCCTGTGGGACCAGACTGTTTCTGTGGGAACAGAAGTGAAGATTAGGGGGAGAAATATGGTAGAGGAACCAGAGATGCTTCTTTGGACTGATACTCAGGCTGTGTAAGAATGGAGGTGGGTGTCTGAGGGAGCAGGGAAATGCCAAGGGGTGCCATGGCTGAAGAAGGTAAATCCCTACGGGCTTGAATCCTGTTGCTGGAAGAAGGGATATTTTCATAGTGGGGTATTTGATCACTCAGTGAGGTTATATTGACTGGGACCTGCCTGTAACATCTGTGGGAACTCATGTCCCCAAATTAGATTCCAGGTGGGGGGTCCCTTTATATTTCTCATTGATTTTGAGGTGTCACTGGCTGTGAACTCCAATGTGGCCAGAAAGTGCGCCTACCTTTCCTAGGTTTAGATCAAGGCCTAGACATGGTCGTTTCTCAAAATACAATTGTATGAATGTATAGAAATGCAGCTTCAGATGGTGAATTCAAGGCTGAATCAACCAACATGCTCCAACATGGAAATAGAGAGAAAATGTGGTTCTATGGTTATGACATCTAACTATTCTGTCTGAAGCTCCATAGGCTCCTACTGACTCAGAGCCCTCACGACCACTCGCGCAGTGTGGTGATCTGACCCAGTTCCCTGAGGGTCAGAGGAAGGACAGGTGCTGACACACAGCCTGGCCCACCGCAGGTGCCCAGCAGATTATCATTACCTGTTATTCCTCATTTATAAAATCATACTTAAGTGATTTTTTTAACATCAAGTAATGGGAATAAATAATACTTTGGGGAAAAGTTCAAAGGAAGAAATCAGAAGCAAGAAAGTCCCACAATAACTGAATTTTAAAATGACAAGTATAAAAATCCTCCATACTCTCTCTAAGAACAAATATCCACCCAATGGTTGCACAACAACTTTTATTAACTTGTTATGAAATATTTGTTAACTCAAACTCATCGAATACTGCTTATTTATAACATGTGAGGTTTTGGCTAGTGGCTGGAGATAAAAGGAAAAATATATTAAGATCCCTGGATCAAAGGTACTTAGAGTCTAATGGAGGAGACAGTTGCATAAAAGATGTAACGCAATGTTTTCAGCTCTCTGTTAGTACTCTTTATACTATAACTTAGGAACAGAGTGAGAGGGAGAAGGTATCTGTGTACATGTGTGTGCCTTTCGGTCTGAGTTTGGGATTGGGAAGATAGTGCTATTCAGATGAGACATCTTAGAGGAAGCAAGGTGTGTGCTCCTTAAAGGATAAGCAGGAACTAATGCCCCGGAAGACCTGAGAATGAAGAACACTTGATAGCAGGTGGAGAGTTGAGAGAGCTTGGAAAGTGCAAGGAATGGTGAGCGTTCCATGTAGTAGGGAAGTGGAGGGAGAGGTAGGAGATGAGTCGAAATGGGGTGCCAGGAGTCAATGATAAGAACCTTTATGCAATAAAATAAAAAAATAAAATAAAACTTTGCATTTCATCTTCTAGACCAAAAAGAGGTCTTGGAATATCTTAAGTAGGATGCAATGTGTTGGCTGTATTAAGACCATTCAATTTTGTTGTAGACAACAATAAAAACAAATGGGATGACTGGAACCTATAGCATGTGGTAAGTATACAGACCCAGTGGGTAACCCCTGAGACCTTTTAAATACAGAGAAAATCAAAGGAGCATATGTATTTTGAATGAAGATAAAAAGGACGGAACAAACAAGAGAGTTACTTGCCCACAGAAAAGGATGGAAGTACCAAGTAATCTTAAATATTTATGAAACTCAGACCATGTCTGATTGACAGCTGTCATCTCTAAATTGGTAACACCCATCCTGTCCCATTCTAGCCCCATATTTTCTCTGCTTGAGACACTCTGATAAAACATATACCTGGCCATGAGGCTAACTGATGAGCTGTAGCTGTGGCAGGTCTACTCTCCCTTGTGTCTCTCCAGTAGGGCAAGTGAGTGACGGCCCCCGATGCACCCCTGCTGCTGTAACCCCTTTCTTAGCCTCAACCCTGGTCGCTGTAACCACCCTGTCAGCAGGGAAGGCATGTATGGCAGAGAGAAAACAAGATATATGGACACTGTAACTGAGGATTAGGGTAGTCTTTCCATCTGCTTGCACACTGTTCTAAGCGTGGCCTTCCACCTGATCTCTTTCCCCCGGCTTTTCGCTGCACGCTTTAAGTTGATTTAATGAACCATATAATTAAACATCATAATTTGGTCTCTGAGCCTTTCTCTTCCATGACCTCTAGGGCAGGCTGCCTGAGTGCACTTGGAGTGTCAAGGTGATTTCCCACATGTCACAGGGAGTGACATGATCAGATTACTGCTTTAGAAAAATCAATTTAGCCTTCAAGTGTAAAGCCTAGAAGGGGAGTGAGGGCGGAGGCAGAGAGACCAACTCCTGACTGCCTTTTTCAGCCAAAGAAATACAACTCATACTTCACAAAGAAAGGGTTGGACAGGAATTAGAAACTCGAAGCACGCACCGGAGAAAATGTCCTCAAGAATCGAATTCTTTACTGTTAAATCTAAATAAAGTCCACAAAGTCCACACAAAAAAAACTATATCGAGGGAAAAGTATCCTAACAGCAATCAAAGAAAGGCTGAGATTTCTCCGCATCCACCTGGGATCATCCATCCTCCCTGGCACAATGATGGGGCAGAGATAATGGCCACCACTATTACACCACCATTCCATAATCTCTCATGCGGCCAGCAGGGTGCCCCAAAGAAACTGAAACCAGCACAATAAGAACACCAGGGGAATGAAACAGCCAAATGATCATTCAAACGCCTCACGATGAGTAGCGAGCCAGCGGGGTAGGAGGGCGAACACTGAATTTAGACGAACGTGAGCAACACGCGGCCTCAAATTCCTGCTCCAGTACCTACTAGCTGTGTGACCTTGGGCCAACTCCTCAATATCTCTCAGCCTCAGTCTCTCCGAGTTGTAAACGAGTCAGAGTAACAATCACTTCCATCAGGGGCTGTGGTGAGAGAGACATGAGGTAACATAGGAAATGTGTCCTGCACTGACTCCCATGTTTGCCTTTCCACATCCATGGAGATTGATAAATGAACAATTAGCAACTTATACCATGGCTATTCCAACAGCCTCTCTTAAAGTGAGTAAAAAGGTGACCGTAGTCTTCTTATTTCTTCAGTTCCCGGTTTACATCAATGTGAAAAACATATCTCTTTAAGCATCCTATGACGGCTGGTATGTTGCTAAGGATACGTGCCTAGAGATAAGCAAGGTTAGCGCTGGGTCATTTGGATTTTAAGTAGCCCAGCTTTGGAGAAACTCCAGCAAATTCTCCTCGCAAGGGATCATTGCTCCGCCGTGAGCGTTGGGATGTCTTAAGAAGCTTACAAATTCTTGTAACAGTCAAGTCAACTTTAAGGCCACCGTGTGAAGCCAGTGTCCCTTACGGGGCCCCGAGACACAGAAACTTTCCCAATGACATCTTCCATTCTAAAGCCCAGCATATCTCACAAAACATCCTTCTGTTTCTAATTTTCCCTTACATTTCTTTTTTAAAACTGTGGTTGCTCAGCCTAACTAAAAACATCCTATTAGTGTTAAATTGTGTAAAGGAGAAGATGGATCGGGGAGGCTAAATTATATGTTGTTCAATTCAGAAGGGTAATTTACCCAGACAAGAAAATTCAACAGCCCTATTCCTCTGCTACTATGAAGGAACAGGTTACCAGGTGAGCCCCCGCAGTTTCAGAGATGCAATGCTTAGGAACAAAGCATGTTTGACAGCCAAGGCATCACCGACAGCAAGGCCAGGTGGGCACACACCATTAACACACTGCCTCAGTAAGTGCGGGTAACCCCCCCCCCCAAATGTCTGTGGAATGAATCTGTAAAATGGAGATCAGAGAAACATATAAGTTTAGAAGGTGAATTGGAGAGGATCAAGTCCAGTCCTCCTATGTCTTCAATGAGTAACCAAAGGCACAAAAAGTTTAAGGGATGTGGCCACATTCTTAGAACTAGTAACCAAGTGGGTACCCAGGGCTCTGGGCAATCACTCCAGTGACCTCTCTATGAAGACACAAGGAACTCTTCAGGCTGAGTAGGGCAGAGACTATGGGCATGCCTGCTGCTGAATGTTATCTGTTATTTTTCTTTTAAATGTCTTTTAAGTTCGGAGGTGTCATTGACATGTGATAAACTGCACATATTTAAGATGGACAATTTGATAAGTTTTGACATATAAAGAGACCTACGAAATCATCACCACAATCAAGGTAGAGAACGTCACCCCAGAAGTTCCCTCACACCACTTCACAAGCCCTTCCTCGTGCCCCTCTTCAGGCAACCGAAGACCTGCCTCGTGTTCCTACAGATTAGTTTGCATTTTCCAGGTTTATATAATATAAATAGAACCGTACAATAGGTCTCTTTTTCTGTCCAGCGTCTTTTATCGTGCGCACAGTTCATTCCCGCGTTCTAATAAAAGCGTATGTATGTAGAGAGGCGGTGGAGAATACCTGGGCGGAGGCTGTAGTTTGCTCCCTGCTGCTCTCGTTCTAGAACCCACGTGTTTCATCTGTACGCTGTACCCCATCCAACAGGAGTCACTGCAGGTCAAACGGGATTAACTGCCCGAAACATGGGCACTGTGGGGAGGGCATTGGTGCTTGTGAGATGTGGGGGGTGGAGAAAATGTGGGTGGTAAAGTGAGAGCGAAGGCAGTAAAAATAATACGTAGATTGTATATAATGCTGAGGAATTGGACATTCTTCTGTACACAATGGAAAACCTTTGGGGAGCTCAAATTAAAAAAATAAAAGAGCGTGGAGTGGATTAGATGACGAACAGAACAGACAGACTACAGAGACCACTGAATTTAGGAAGAGGCAAATGATCCTGAATTTAAATACTAATCGCAGAGAGAAACCAATGACAGGTGTACAGAAAAGAGGTAGGCAGGCGACCGGCTGCCTGAATGGGCTGGTTTGGGAGGGGGAGCTGAGCTCAATGGAAGATCACCTCCTCATTCCCAGCCTCACTCCAAGACTCATTTAACTGGGTCTTGCCACCTATTTTAGGTGAAACAGAGAGAGGTGGGTTTGGAAGAAACACTGATAAGCTCTATTTTGAACATTCTGAATTTGAGGTATTTGCAGTATATACAGGTGGAAATGACTAGTAGGTAACCAGAAATACGGGTCCAGCATTCCAGAACCAGGTGGAGCAGAACAGCCCTGTGTATATTTACACAGAGACCCACAGCCCTTTAAGTCAAAAGAACTAGGTTTTCACTGATTGCTGTCATCTACAAACTGCCACAGCTCCCGGGAAATCATGAGTGGTGCCTGACGATATCATGGAAGCCATGGCTGGCATTTTGCAAACTCTAATCATAGTTCAGAGTCAGAAATTGATAAAGCATTATTGTCTCAAAACTACACTGACTGACTCCGATTTCCCCTGAGTCTGGGAGCCATCTGCTCAGACACAGGGGGACCTTACAATGCTTGAGTACATCATGCACCCTAGGCCACTTTCTGGTTCTCTTCATACATGTTCTGCCTGGTCATGCACAGGTGTACCTGCCTGAGCTAGAAGGAGACTGCAGAGTGATGATGTAAATTCAGCAAGATCTCTGTTCAGTGTTTCGTTTCGTTTGGTTCCTTAGTCTCTGGTGCCCTCCTGTGTTCTGTTCTCAGATAACACTTCATTGACAAACCCAGTTGAAGTCAGCTCCAATAGCAGTGACTCTTCCTGTGACAGCATACATGACCAGATGACCACATCCCACAGGCTGCAGGACGTTTCCACAAATGTTCCCACACCGACAGAAGGTGTTCTAAAATAACCTCCGACGTTTAGCACGGTGCCTGCCACAACGTGGACGCTCAAAGGTTGGCTGTCCAGTGGCTGAAGGTCCACGAGCCACAGGGTCAAACAAGGAAGTCTACTGAGTCCTTTTAGCAAATGTGTGGGGAATTGCCAAATTGCTTCATTAGGTGGAATTAAACGTGAACCTACTTTACAAACGACAACAATAACTGTCAATGAAGAGCTCATCATTTCTTCTTTGGGGAATTTCTTCATTCAAAAATTTATTGAACTGTGAGCCACATTCCATTTTAAATGCTTAGAAGTTGACAAGAAAGCCACAGCTCTTGCCCTCAGGAAACACACAGTGGTGGAGACACGAAAGCAATGCCCCCTTCTAGCGCCAAGTGTCTGCTGCTATCGTAGGTATGCAGTGGGCATCGTCGGATCAAAGGGAGGAAGAGATCATTCAAATCACAGATATTTTATGTCACAAACTACCTGCCTTAGAACTGCTCGTGGGCTCTTTCTTGCCGCATGCCTAGATTTTGAGTCTCGATGGGGTGAGTTGTTATCTGCTATCTCCTATCTGTACAATCCAGCAACTCCGAGAACTCTGACTAGCACATAGAAGGCACCCCTGGTTTTAATGAACTGAATTCCTCCTCATATTGCTTTCTACCTCATGTACAATAAGAAAATATAAGGCTGGGTAGAATATGTAATAAAAAACATTCCCCCATTCTCCTAATTACTGGGAAAACATAGATACGGTTGCAAATTAGCACACACTGTGCAGGCGCCTGTCTTGGTCTCACATCACACCGAAGTGGGTAAGCCCAAACACCACATCTGAGTCACATTTCACAAATGTCTCCACTTGTTTGTCCTATCCTCAAGGACCTTGTCTGCCCCCGCCCTCCCCCAGAAGCTTACATCTATCTTTTCATAGCATTATTTTCGTTTTGATCAAATATCTTGGGACATGTTTATCCACTACAGTCAGACTCTGATTCCATATCCGTTATTCCCCCTCATCTTCCAGGACTCTCCTAGACTGAACACAAAATCCAGACCACTTTCAACGGGGCCTGAGGCTAAACCCAAAGATGCTAAACTCTACTCTTCCTGAGGCTGGTGACTTGCCTACTCACTTTCGTTCTCCAGCTCCTGACTCCGAAAACGTAGTTCAAAACTATTGTTGAATTCAACTTGACCCGGATGCTTATGGCAAACTCCTTCCGCCAACCAAAGCCACGGAGCCTGACTCCTCCCATTTCTCCCGAAATCCCCGAGCTCACACTCTCCCTTCCAACCAAAGGGTGGCCCTGGCTTCCAGGATCAAATCTCCTTCTGCTCCCAACAGTTTGCTTGTAAACCTCCAGGTTCTTGAGAAATCTCCAATCACCTAATTGTTTATGTATTTATTTATTTTTTGTTAATCCTCACCCGAGGATATTTTTTCCATTGATTTTTTTTTTTTTTAGAAACAGGGGAAAGGAGGGAGGGAGGGAAGAGACACATGGATTGGCTGCCTCTCGCAACCGCCCCAACTAGGGCCGGGTATCGAACCTGCAACCCAGGTAGGTGCCCTTGACCAGGAATTGAACCTGGGACACTTCAATGCGTGGGGTGGATGCTCTAACCACTGAGCACACTGGCCAGGGCCTTCTATCACCTAATTGTAACGTTCCATTTCTCTCCTCCTTGGAAGTGTAAACCAACGCCAGCTCTCTGGGGTTACTTGCACCTAGACAACAGGGTCTATGGTGGAAAGAACAATTTTCTCAGAGTAGAACAGTAAACCTGGGCTCCAGTTCACGTGTGCCCCTTCGAGTAAAGCATTTAGCACTAGCCCTCTGATGCTCAATGCCACCATCTGTGAAGTGGGACCGTCAGTATCCCAGCACAGAAGCCTTCAGCACATGTTCAATAAAGGCTGGTTCCTTTTTCTCACATGTTCTCTGGTTAACCCCACCCATTCGTTTAGCTAGTATCACCGAGTCCTGTGGTTACTGCATATAAACTGATTACAGCCTTGGTGGGTTTTTTTCCTTATTTTCTCGTCTTTTATTTATTCTTAGAGCGGAGACCATTGCTCATCTCTGGCATGCTGTTACTTCATGTTTTAGACCCCAGATGCTATTGCTTCTTTACCTCATTACCTCCACCAACCAACCTGTTCCCAAATCCTACTTTACAACCCTGAGGTCTGAGCTTGTTGAAACAAAAACCTCATTAGTTCTGTATCCAAACCCTCTGATAAATCACAAGTTTGAGTAATTCTGCCTTTCCCATGCAGGTCATCTCAGAGGGGGAGAGAAAGACAACTTCAAGTTGTGAATCAACGAGCGGGCAAAGGCAAACTCTGTGTACGCCATCCCTGATCACAGTCCCTACGCCTCATGCCCTGACCTGGCTGCGGAAAATACATGGCAGGGTGTCCAGACACCTCACCCTTTTTTCTCTTTTCACTCAATTTACGTGTATGTGAATTATCCAAGTTTCATTTTATTTTCTGTGCAACATATAAAAAAAAAAAATCTAAGCACCATACACTCTGTATGCTCTAGGACTCTAGACTAGGAGAACCGCTATGGCTTTTTGCAGTCAGGGGTAGAACACACCTGAATGCCATTCACTGGGGCTTCCCCCCATCACCATGACAGCCTGGTACGAGAGAAAAAGCTTTGGTTCCAATGCTGGCTCCCCATTTGGCAGCTATGTGCCTTAGCTAACTTACCTGCCTTTGAGCTTCTGCAAAGCTACCTCCAGGGCAGGTTAAAGAGTATGTCCCTGTCTTCACCGAAATGAACTCTGTCCTTCTCAGGACAGCCACGGCTCTCTGTGCTGCAATGTATGTTTACATGTCCATCTCTCCCACCAGACTTGAGAGCAGGGACCCAGTGATATTTATCCTCATCACCGGACATCAGATGGAAGGTCTGGGACATAAAAGGCACTCAACAAATGCTTGTGGGAATATTCCTTCTTAACACAGGGTGTTACACCTAGACAGAGGCAGCTCTGACTACATTTTAGCCAAAGCCTAGAAAGCCACGTATCTATTATCTTAGAGTGCCAGGAATATAAGTTTCACGCTAGATCCATTTCACTGCCTTCTCCTCGTGCGCTCATTCAGTGTCCACTCCAGACGGTTCACTCAAGCAGGGGAAGCCTGGCTCTTCACCCACTAGCTCAGTCCTTTCTCAACATCTGCTCATCTCCTCCACCTCCGGGTCCTGTAAGTTATAGACCAGCAGGAACTTGAAGAATTTTAAGCTCCAAGAGGTCACACAGGTGTGAGAAAGCTACCAGAATTTTAAAATCCTACAGCTGTCTACAAGGGTTCGTGCCATCTCTTTAGAGATGATATGATGTGTGCCAACATTCATAATAATGATGATGGAAGTCAGTGTGTTGAACACTTACACTGTGGCAGCCCTTGTGCTAAGCACTTGATATGTATTCTTTAGGTCCACAAAAACATGAGATGGGTATTAAAGTGTACTTTTTCTAGAGATGAGGAAATCGCAGGAAAAAAAATAAAATGTCTGACCATTTCCCCAAGTTAAGAACTATAGTAAGTGGCACCAGAATTCGCCGTGACGTGGTCCTGCTCTGCAGTGCGTACTTGTCTTCACCTGGGGGCCCACCTGGAAGCATACTCTCAGGCAGGAATTTGGAAGCAGGTATTTTGTGTGAGAGAAGACCTCAGGAAGCAAGGTGAGGAGTGGGTCAATGAGACGGGGAAGAGAGGAAACCCAGGGAATGGCCAGGTTATTGCTGCGGACAACTGGGATTTGGTCTCATCAGGGAACCTCTGAGAGGGGTGTGGGACACACCTAGGGATCATCGCTGAGAGACAAGGAAGCCAGCTGTTTATTCACAAATTCCAGTCTTCATTTATCTACCAATTCAGTCCACATTCCTGGCACTTTGGGGCTGTCTTGAGCACGGCCAAGCAGGCTCCCACAGCCAGAAAGCACCCTCCATAGATTGAGGCAGCCATTGGTCTCCAAAGTGACCACACGTGACCTGGAGACAGGCTGAGGAGCCCAGGTGGGCAGAACGCCGACAGCATCAGCTACGGTGCCCTTGATCAATACACTATCGTGTGGAGGGAAAGGGCACAAGCATGAGTCAGGGCAAGCTTAACTCTTTCCAAGCTTCAGTTTGCGTACACCAAAGGACTAGCTCAGTTTCTCTCTACAGCATGGTCCAGAGGAAGGAAAGAACCAGAAGGTAATCACAGAGAATTCTGGCATCTCTGAGTTCTCATCGATTCCCCTGATGATAGATACTGTCAGGCATCTGTCTGCATGATGACAAAGTCACCCAACGCAGCACACATCCACACCATATTCAAACTGTGTTAAACCTCACAGAGCACCAACTGTCGATAGATTATTGCCTTCAGCTGCTGACATTGAATGTAAATGCATCCAAAAGCTAAATAGAAATGCTTATGAGTTACCCAGTCTTTTGCTTAAACAGTGTTGATAATGAAACGTTGCATGAGGTACAATAAAAATCCCTCCACGCTTAAACCCTCTGCAGGGATCTCAAATCAATCCCACTGCTAGAATAAATGAGTCCACAGCAGAATCTGGGAGGCTGCTAAATAAATCATCTCACTGGAGAAAAGGCACTTGGAGAAAATCGTTCCAGTGCCTTCGTGCTGTGAGGTGTATTGCTGATATTGAGGAATCACAGGGACTGTTGTTTATTTTTGTTTGTTTATTTTTCATTTCATGCAGAATAGACATGAAAGGTGAAAGCATATGCCAAAGAAATGTGTGAGGCTCTGTGTCCACTCAACATTCTCCCTCCAACAGGTAGTCCTTTCCACAGACGCTGACTTTTCAGCAGATGGCAAAGAGATGGTCCAGAGTAGAGAAAGTTATGCTTCCAGAGACCAAAGAAACCGGTTTGAAAAGCACAACCCTTACAGTATTTCGTCTCTAAGTTCCTGGCATCAGGAGCAACAGTTTCCATTTGGGGGCAGGGATTATACTCTTCAAGAACCTCTGTATGAGGAAATGTAGTCTGTTACGTTCATTAGAAAATGTTTCCAGGTACTTCACTTGACCCTCGAAATATGAGAGGCACCTGATCAGCCAGCTACACTGTAGGTATTTCTCCCTGTAGGCCCAGACTCACAGGAGCAGCCTAATGACTGAAAGAAATTAGTAATTCCACTTCCCAGTATAGCCATTGCTTTGAGATTGTTCTCTCTCTCTCTTGCCCTCACTCTCTCTCTCCCTCCCTCCAACTGTCCCTCCCTCCCTCTTTTAAATGATGTCACTTGCTTGTTTACCTAAATTCATTTTGAAAATATTTACTGCCCTCGAAGTATACTGTGTCATTTCTCCAAACGAACATGCTTTCCCTGGGCAAATCCTTCCAGACGCGATCGCTGTATAGAAAGGCTTTAGACCTTCCGGACTCCTCGATCATAAAGGCGTGTTGTCTTAAAGGTTCTTTCTTCCCAGCAATAGCTAACTGACATAACCATATTGCTCTATGAATTTTATTTTCCTTTTTATTACCAGGGCCACTGCTTCCATTTAACCTCGCCTGCGCCGTCCCCACAGATGTCTGTTCTCGGCTCCTCTGCCTCCTGCTGTGTCCTCTCCCTCCACATCGGAATGCCCCCGAGACTGAAGATATATTGCAATGTTGCTCTCTCTCTTGGACACGCAGGGCCTGCCTTGTTACTTCTCACTCAGAAAATGGATCCTGTGGGTAATACACTTCTTAAGAAGAACATTCAGTGTATGAAAAGCACCCTCCCTTCCATTCTCACCTCACACCCCTTCCCTAAACCTAAGCTGTGGGACACGTCCATGCACAGGTGTGTGCTCCTTGCAATTTTCCAAACAGCCCTGTGACTGCTACCTCTGCCCCTCTGCTGCTGATATTCCCCATCTCCAGTGCTTCAAGTGAAGGTTGATTCCTCTCCGTCATCCCGGGGAAAAGGGTGGGAACTAGCTCTAGTACTTTGCATGATGCTCTACCTATCAAGCATCCCACAGCGCCCCATTTCCACAGAAAGCAGACATTACATTCCCTCTCTCTCCCCCACACCCTTTCTCCACCCCCGTGAAGGATACTGGTCCTCAGAGAGTTGAATGAATGTATGTATCAGCTGTGCCCCAGGAACACGGAGGGGAAAGCCTGGGATGTGAGCTGAACTGGGTCTATCCCGCGTCCCGCTGAATGAATCTGAAAACCATGAACTTCCACCATCTAGCTCACACCTCAGATGCCAGTTTGGTTCATTCTGTTCCCAGCCCACGAAGAGAGGTGATCGGCCGCTCACTGCTCCCCAGCCGTGCCCCGACAATCCCTTTTAGAACACTTGAAGCCCTTAAAAAATCTTGGGACTTGGAAACTGACTGCATTCTAACTCTGTCTTCGGAACATTGACGCAGGCCCCTCGGCGACTCAGGCGGTAGCTCAGCACGGGGCATAAAGCGCAGGGTGGTTTACAGTCAGCCTTGTTTGGGCCACACATGAGCTGTGCAAACTCGGTTCACCTGTTCAGCGGAGGTATTCATGCCCATATCCCAGGCGTGATGTGATGATGAAATGAGATGACGTCGTGCTGGACATACATCAGTGTTAACCAACAAACTGAATACTGTCTGTATGCTCAGCAGTCCCAGCTATGAAGTTCCCGTGAAATAGTACTATTGTGACCCTCATCTCCAATGAGGACGCTGCCCAGAGAGCCTGTGACACAGGAAAGCATGCAGTATGGAAGCAGCAGAGGTGACATACAAACCAGAGACCCTGCAGAGGGCCCGGACTGTGAGCGCCCTGCTAAGGAAAGGTGAAGACTGCACAGGTGGGACTCCGCCGAGGCCGCCGTGCCATCCCAGCGGCTGCCAGCTCTGCAATTGTCCCCGTCCCGGCCCCAGAAGAGGCAGCTGGGATGTGGGCTCCATGAGGACAGGGACTGAGTCGGACTCGGCCCCAGCAGTTAGAACTCGAAAAAACGTTTTCATTCCCAATGATGGCACAGTAGAAAGAGCACTCAATCTGGAGTCAAAAGAGCTGGGTTCAAATTCCCGCCTGTGCACTTACTAACTGCAAACTTGGGGAAGCCAAGGTCCTGCTTTTAAACTCTATCAGCAACTTAACTGATGAACGCTTCTGAGACTGTTTCCTCGGCTCTAAAGGGGAATTGTAATCATTATCATGTAAATATTTATTGAACACTCCTTAGGTAAATAAAATATTTCAATGAGTTTTACATAATTTGATGATCCCAGTCATCCTTCCAAAAACTGGTGACTATTACGACACCCTTTTCAGAGAAAAAGAAACTGAAATGCGTGGAGTGTCTATCACCTCCCCGAGGCCATACAGTACACGAAGGAGTCTGTGCTGGTTAACAGTCGGACTCCCTTCTTGGAGAACTGTTCTCAGGGCCCGCCTCAGACTTAGTATATGCGGAAGGTTCAAGATGGGAGTTGTGAGATCTCACTGGTACCGCCCCTGTCAACAAGGCTATGTGACTACTGAAGGTCACTTTAAGGTCACCTCTCAGGATGCGCCAAGACCCCTCCTGACCTATAATTAGCTTCCTGCTCCTTTCAGAGGAGGTGACCTGTGTTCATATGAGGAGGGCCTGGCAAAACAATGGTCCAGAACAGAAATAAGAGCTGAACCACCCCATTTAACGACAGTTTTTGCACTGTTTTAGGTATCCAGTTTTGTACATGTGTAAGTCATGTTTCTGGGCACGTGTGGCTTTGGAATCGTTCTCTGTTCCTGCTGGGCTAAAGCAGAGTTCCGTTTCCTTCATGTAGTAGTGGGTATAAAAGAAGGACATAACAGCCCAGCTGGTGTGGCTCAGTGCTTGAGCGTCGACCCATGCACCAAGAGGTCACTGGTTCAATTCCTGGTCAGGGCACATGCCCAGGTTGTGGGCCAAATCCCCAGTGGGGGCATGCAGGAGGCAGCCAATCTATGTTCTCTCTCATCAATGTCTCTATCTCTCTTTCTCTCTCCCTTCCTCTCTCTATAAAATCAATAAAGAAAAAAAAATATTTACATAAATTCTTTTTTAAAAAGAAGAACATAATAAATGTTCTCAGTGGTTCAATGCACCTCTGGGCACACAGCCTCTCTCACTAGAAACCACCATAGAAACTGACCGCATTTGATGGATTTCCTGCTTTTAAACTCTATCAGTAACTTAACTGATTTCCAGTCAGATTCACAACTTGTAGGTTGTTATCTCAGCTTGTTGGAATCTTTCACTTTAAAAAACAAACTAGGAGATCTAGAAATGACTCAGAACTTGCCAATAGGTACAAACAAGCCAGCTGATTGGAAACACTTAACTTCTCTATCTACTGAAATCTGAGGTTAACAACAGCCCGCATCTTCCAGTGTGCCAGCGGTTGCCAGCGAATTAAAAGGACGAGGCTTTGCCAAGGCTCTGTCTCTGCGAACACCCAGGCTCAGCTCCGCAGCTTCCAAGCAGGAGCCTCTGCCTCTCTGCAACATGTTGACAAAAGAACTCGGAAGCAGGTGCCAGGTCAGCGGGGCTGCTGCATTTCCTGGCGGTAAAGAGGCCGGGTCTCCAAGTGAATGAAACCTACCTTGGAAAGTGTATCTGTAATACACGGGAAGTATTACAGATCACTGAAGGTAGCACGATTTGAAAACCCACAAAAGGATGTGGTTTCAGCTTATCAGGGATGGAGAGAAAATACCAGAATATTCTACTATACCAGAGTCACTATAGACATGAATATAAAAAGTCACACACACTGACACACAATTTAGCCTTGAACATTGGACTGTGAATTACTTGCTCTATAATCTACTATTGTTTTGTACATTCACTTAATTACCAAATATACACGCTCATTAATACAGAAGTTACTGAAAAACTAACTTCTGTAAGAGATTTCCTTTATCCCACTAGCATCTGTTTCAAAATGAAAGATATTTTAAAATATTGAAAAGATTCCTTTGGAAAGGTCAGCAGCAGGGTGTGAGTGGGCAAACTAGTTAATGGTGCTTTGCCTCGCACAGCGTCAGCGCTGGTCTGCTGCCTGCAACAGGCAGTGCCTGCCTGCCAGGAGTCTCTCCTCTGGAAAATGTTGATCAACTCCTCAGCTCCTAAGAAACCCCCTTATTTCTGAGACTCATTTTAGTTTAAGCTTCTAGGACCTCAGCAAGCACTTTATTTTCTTTTATTTAAATTGAATTTATTGGGGTGACATTGGTTAATAAAATTATATAGGTTTCAGGTATACAATTCTACCATACATCATCTGTATATTGTGTATTGCATTGTGTGTTCACCACCCCAAGTCAAGTCTCCTTCCATCACCATTTATCCCCCCTTTGCCCTCTTCCACCTCCCTCAACCCTTTCCCTCAGGTAATCACCAGACTGTTGTCTGTGTCTACGAGGTCTTTTTCTTTGCTTAATCCCTTCACCTTTTGCATATTAGCAGCATCTAATTTGAACAAGTGTCATTTTATTCATAGACCTTATGCCAAGTTCTGTTCTGCAGTCTGAAAATGTTTTAAGTTCAAATCTTTAGTTTTCATAAAAGGACATTTTACTGCTTTACTTTTTTTTTTTTTTTTTTTTTTTGGCTATTTAACAAAATTAATGGGGCTAAAGTGCTCAGGGAGTGTTTTGTTATCATCAAGAAGGTGAAGCAAGAAGCATCGGAGCACAGCTTGGGTTCCCTGGAAATATTCTTTCTCTTCTGACAATGGCTGAGAAGGAAGCTGGCAGAGCAAGGGTTAAATGCTTGGACTGTGGAGTCTGATGAATAATCCAGCTCAAATCCTGTGTCTGTATTATTTATCTGTATGAGCTTGGGGATGGCCTTTATCCAATCTTCTCCATTGTTTTGAAATGGAATGATAATACTTCACTTATACGACTGTTTGGGTGTTATATAAGATATGTATATTAATTAGCATAAAACTGGCACATATTAAGCCCATAATAATTGCTAGCTATCATACCAACATGCGTTAAAGATTTTAATAAGGCATCTGAAAATATTCCTTAGATTATTCCTGCAGAAATATGGGACAATTAAATAGATTATCAGGGGTTATAGGAGAAAAGCCAAAAGAAGTTGGTTAAATAGTCAATGTCTGTTCCAACAGAAAACAGGCCTTTCTTCCACAATGTGTGAGAAGCACCTGGTAATTAAATGCGGAGATTGCTGGTGTCTCTAAATTCAAACCACCTTCTACTCAAACAATAAATAGACAAGGGCCCCGCCCCCCTCCACCCCCGTTTTAACAAGTCTGGGATACTTGCACTGAAGAGTCTCCGATAAATAGTAAGTTCCCTTCTCCCTCCCATTCAAACAAGTCTCCCTTTTCTGAATTCTTTGTAACCCCTTCAGAGGAGACTCCCCCTTTTAACACTCTCGGTAACCTCCTTTGCTCCAAAGTATATTGTACAGGCCAGAGAGGACCCAATAAGGCCGCCTCCCTGGCGCCTCTGCAGGACTGTCCCCTGGAAAACAACAAACCGCAGCTCCTCAAGGCAACCCCCAGCATCTGTTCACCGTCAACGGGATCTCCCCCGGCCCAACTGCCTTCACTCCCTAAAGCCCCTAAT
The DNA here is from genome assembly GCA_030848825.1 of Tadarida brasiliensis. Classification (NCBI taxonomy): domain Eukaryota; kingdom Metazoa; phylum Chordata; class Mammalia; order Chiroptera; family Molossidae; genus Tadarida; species Tadarida brasiliensis. The sequence goes on along the minus strand of CM061257.1, from coordinate 224,382,771 downwards.
AAAGGAGCAGCTCTCTCTTCCTTCCCTGCCCTTGTATTGCCTGTCTGCATGGGTCCTTTCCCAACTATGGGGAAAGCAAAATAAACGCCCCCCCTTTTCTCTCTCTTCTCTCTGTTGTGAATTCTTTCACAAGCTCACATCACCCACCAGACCCCAACAATGTCACCCTGGTCAGAATATTACAGTAGGGTTTCTACTCTAACAGCGCCTCCTACGTGAAGCTATGAGCATTAAGCAACACAAAGTTTATAAAACCCTTAGCATAGTCTTTGGTATACAATAAATGCTCGATAAATATAAGCTACTATCAGGTGTATCCAGAAATCAAATAACTCGAAGTTCGAAAACATAGCATAGGTCCTGATGTTCTCCTACCTCTTGGCATGTCTGTAATTCCTCAATTCCCTTCTCTCTTTGGGGGCAGCAGCATTGAGCAAAGAATGCCATCTTTTTTTTTTTTTTTTAATCCTCACTCAAGGACAATTTTTGCATTTATTTTCAGATAGAGCAGGAGGGAGAGTGGGAGGAAGAGAGAGAGAGAAACATCGATGTTAGAGAAACACATCGACTGGTTGCCTCCCGCACGACCCCAACCGGGGCTGGGGACCAACTACAACCGAGGTACGTGCCCTTAGCACAGTGGTTCTCATCCTTCCTAATGCCACGACCCTTTAATACAGTTCCTCATGTTGTGGTGACTCCCAACCATAAAATTATTTTCGTTGCTACTTCATAACTGTAAATTTGCTACTGTTATGAATTGCCATCGGAAATATGTGTTTTCCAATGGTCTTAGGTGACCCCTGTGAAAGGGTCGTTCGACCCCCAAAGGGGTCACAACCCACAGGTTGAGAACTGCTGCACGGGAACCGAACCCAGGTCTCTCTGGTCCGGGGCCGACGCTCCAACCGCTGAGCCAAACCGGCCAGGGCAAGAATGCCATCTTGAAGAAACTTGACTATATACAAAATAGCACATCAAAGCCTTTCTCTCTAGGTGAGATCTCAGCCCCCGAGGCCCGTCACTAAGAGGTAAAAGAACTGAAATCGTTCACAGGCCTTGGAAGAAGACAGCAAGGCACTTGGCCAACACCCCTTTTCATCTCTCTGCTGGTGCCTTCAGTGTACCGAACATGCTCAGACCTTGGAAAGAGCTGTTCAGCACACAGACTGCCACGTTCTACGTCACGAAGAGGACACATAGAAATGCGTCCACCTCGTTCGCTTGTTTCTACAGCTCATCTGGGAGCAGTGAGAGCTGTACAACCCAAACATTCTTAACCAGATTAAGTGTGAGCATTTCTGATACCTGGGAACTGGGCCCACGACCTACCCAGAGCCACAGAGAAACCGCAACACATTAGAGACAGAATCCCCCACAACCAGGGCCTTTCTAGGAGGAGGTGGACCCACCCCACGGCCACACCGGGGACAGGGGGAAAGGAACCGGGTGGTGGTTGCTGTTTTTAATGGGAAAGGAAGAGATTTTCACGGAGATAGTTTTCTTTTTCCCTTCCCCAGGTAACTGCAGCTTTAATACGGAGCGGTGGAAATCTCCACTCTCAATCACTCCTGGAGGGAACATCTTCACCGCGTTCCCTGGCTAAATGCTTGCTAGGCTAATGAACCTGGAGGCCCACCCAGTTCTGTTCCTGGAGCAGCCATGTAAGAGACTTCTCAGAGTCTGGCATGTGTCCCCTGGAATACGCGGGGGTGCGTAGACATCATGAGTGGCGCAGCCACTGGGGGAGGCTTGGCCTGCCAGTACAGCTAGGGGAGGCCATGCCCGAGGACTAAGGAGGAGGCAGCCCCATCCAGCTCCTCAGCAGCTCCTGTCGTTCTACTTCAAGGAGCCTGGGGGTGAGACAAGGAGGAGCATGCCCTTGGCCATTTGGTGTCAAGCAAGCAGGTGCCCAAACACGAGAGGAGGCCGGTGGGCTTGGTGCAGGGCGTAGGATCAAACAGGCTGCTTCCACGAAGGGGGTCCTCGGAGGGAGAGGGGCCAGGACAAATCTGACCCCTGCACCCTGGAGAAAGAGTGAGGTTTCCATCAGCAATATGAAACCCACAGAGACGCTGCCCTTCCCATCCCCACCGAGACCTGTCCCTATTTCCCAGCCCTCCGAACACAGAGGAGCTCGGCCCTGAAGCTCAGAAACCCCCACATCAAAGTCTAATCTGGGGGTGGGGGATGGAGCTTTAAATCAGATAAGAGACGAAGCATTTACACTATGAATAGATGAAATAAGTGAGGAGTTGTGGAACTTGCTGAAGAAGCGGTTATGGTCACAGAAGTGGCCAGCCAGCCCAGGATGGTCGAAAGAAACTGGACAGAAGAGGAAACCACGGCGTGTGTACTCCTCGAAGAACCGAGACGCCTTGATCAACTCCTCGTAAGAGAAAGAATCCCTTACATTTTCCTTCCAGGATTTTCACTGACTTTAACTTTCCACAGAGCGAAATCACGAGATAGAAACCCCTATTCTAATGGAAGTTAAAAGCCTGAATATTCAAGTCTGTGAAATTTCAAAAATTACAGAATCACCCGCACAAAGGACAGCTCGGCCCGTGTTGGGTCAAATTGAGCAAAGTCCACACTATTCTGCAGCCTTGAGCGGCTCAAAGGACGTCTCCCCTTTCCGCTGCCCACGGATAGCAGTGCCATCTAGGGAAAGCCCACAGGGAAAGGGGGCTGCTGTGACAATGTCTTTAACCCCCCCCCCCCTCCGCCGTGGGAGAGACAGTAAAAAGCATGATTGTTAACTGGAGAAAACAGCTGAATAGTAATATCGGACATTCAGAGCCCGTACACCCGCTGCGTCTCAATCGGTGAAGGCCCATAAGCAGCATGAACTTGATCTGACAAACCTGCCTGGAATGCGCAACGTTTTTTTTTCTGTTTTGTGACCTTAGCCTCAAAAATCGAGACCGTGTTTCAAAAGCTACAGTAGTAATTCAAAGAGTTCACAAGGTAAGACTGTGAGATCAGTCATTTCTGCACCTAATTCCATTCTGGGCAGTTCAAAATGTTTGAACCACAGGTCAGAGCATCGTGTTTTAAATCCACGGGTTCGACCCAACTGGACCCAACCTTATTATGCATGTGAACATTTTTATAAGAGGGAAGGGTTCATTCGAAAGGTGTAAAATGACCGTAGAGGGCAATGAATGGAATATTCTAAATGTGCTCTCTGCCTTTTCAGGTGAAAAGAAAACACCTCCAGCCTAGCCGGTGTGGCTCAGTGGTTGAGCATCAACCCATGCACCAAGAGGTCGCCGGTTCGATTCCCGATCAGGGCACATGCCCGGGTTGTGGGCCAGATCCCCAGTGGGGGGCATGCAGGAGGCGGCCAATCGATGTTCTCTCTTATCGATGTTTCTATCTCTCTCCCTCTCGCTTCGTCTCTCTCTCTAAAGAAAAAAAAAAAGTCAATAAAGAAAAAAAAAGCAAACACCTCCATGTTCTTAGCACGTGTGGGCATATGGAAGAATCGCTTGCGTGTGGGTTGATTTCAATAAAACCATCAGGGTCACAACTTCACCAGAAGTAAATCATTTCCTATTCAGAGAGGTGGGGAGGTCAGGCAGGATGACAAGAACCGGAACAGAACAGGAGCTGAGGTGAGCATTTCTGATTAGTATGTCTGTTCAGGGACAATTTTTTTGAGTGGTTCTCAAGGGGAGTTTAAAGATTTCCATAAGATTTTATACTGCAAATCACCTCAATTCAAAATTCAAAGAAAGAAAGGTAAGTAGTATAATAGAGTTCTCTATATAACTAGTTTACACTTCGTAATCCATTAATTCATATATTTGCTTAGGAATTTATCAGTGCAGGTATTCGTTGGTCCATGTGTGAATTTACACACGCAGGTCTTATTCTCTATGAACTGTGCACCTAGATTGTGCCCCAGGATACCATTTAAAAGCTTCTTCTCTACTTGACTAGTCCTCTGGCTCCTCCATCCAGCACTTGTCCTGTGCTTTGATTTAAAAAAAAAAAAAAAAAAAAAATGTGCCCACCTCAGACCACATCAAAAAGATGGGATTAAAAGTGATTCAAGTCACCCAGCCAGTGCGGCTCAGTGGATTGAGCATTGTCCCATGGACTGAGAGGTCCTGGTTCAATTCCTAGTCAGGGCACATGCCTGGGTTGCTGGCTCAATCCCCAGTGGGGCGGCGGTGGGGGGGGGGCGTGAAGGAGGCAGCCAATTGATGTTTCTATCTCTCCCTTCTCTCTCTAAAACAACTCAATAAAAACATATTTTTTTTTTAAAAAAAAAAAGATATTCAGATCATCAGAAATGCAGGGTTAACTTTTCCTATTTCCATCTCCATCCCACACCCAGAGCTTCCTGCCTGTTCCCAGTTTGCTACTTGTTATTCATACATTCATAAACGCTGATGAGAACGGAGGTTTATTTATGTTTCAGCTGTCACTAAGTTCTCTGGGCTGATCTTCAGGAGTGTGAAGTCCCATGAGGACAGGGACTGTGTGTATCCACTGCGTTCATCCCTGCGTCCGCAGTGCCCCCCACCCAGCTTGCATGTGGGTGTCGTGGTACAATACCAACCGGACGGGTTTCCTGCAACCGGCCAGCCTGCCCGCCCTGGGGAGCTTGCTGCTGCCTGTACCTGGAGCTCTCCTGCCACGGATCTGCCATCCTGGCTCCTTGTCCTTCAGGGCTCAGCTCGAAGTCTCCACCACGAAACAGCCTTCCTTGACCTTCCACCTGAAAGTAGCTACCCCTTCTACCAAAACCCTGTATCTACAAACTTGGTTTATTTCCTTCATAATATTTTTTAACCAGGGAACCCAGTTTGCACCATAATAAGTATAATTATGACCATTTTCCGGAGGAAAACATATCATTAGGGTGATATGATGGGTTTGCCATCACAGTCCTAATTTATACTTGTCCCAGTTTAATTATTAACAGCGCTCCTTCTCACTGTCAAAACTGTCCTGGTTTGAACAACAAATGACATACAATACATCCTGAAGGTCAAAGGTTTGAGCCGTGTTCTACACCACATGACATACCTTGGCCCCTGAGATCAGGCACTCTCTGAGTTCCATGCGCCTCTGCTTTCAGACATTGAACAGGCCATGTGAGGTCACCCCTCTGTGCTTGGCACACGAAGTTTCTGCCGCCTTGAATCCTCTCCGTCCCTCCCACTCCCAGCTGTTGACTCTCCAACTCATCCTTCTAGACAGGGTACAGAGGGAAACTCTGATTCGATTAATCCTTCAGTGGGACTTAGGCAATGCCCTTCAGTGTAGTATAGCTTACTTATTTCTCTGTATTTTCCATTTTACTATGGGTTTCTTAAGGACAAGACTTTTGCCTCATTCATATTTGTATCTCCAATATCTAGAATATTTATCATAACATGATGGGCATTCAATGAATGATACTAAATGGAAAAATAAATACCTCTCTAACTCTCTTAAACCCATGCTTGTTTTCTTACATACAGTAAGATTTTGGAAAAGATGAAGGAAAAAGTGACTTACTCATTTGTGTTATTATAAAACATATTAAATAATTATTTTATAAATCATACAAAACTCTATATATCTGAAACGCTCAGACTAAAAACTCTATCCTTGACTTTTCCCTACATTTTTATTCTGACATCTTTAATTTATACTTTCACATCCCTCTGACAATAGAAAAATAATTGTTGTATCTCGGGGTCATCTTTTACACCCTCCTCTTAGACAAGCATCTCTGTCCAGTATCTCCTTTTCCGTCAATTAAATCGGCACCTATTTCTATCTCAGATAATTCTGACTTATTTCTGTGCTTCTCTCTTAGCGCCCTATCAGCTAAGTTCTATCAGTCTCCTATCACATGGGACAGAGGGAGGGAGTTACGTACACAAATAATCCCCCTCATTCTTTTTTTTTTTTTTTTTTATCCTCACCTGAGGACATTTTTTCATTTTTTGTCCAGATAGAGTGGGAGGGAGAGAGAGGAAGAGAGAGAGAGAGAAACATCAACGTGAAAGGGACACATCGAGTGGCTGCCACCCGCACGACCAACCAGGACCAGGGACAAACTGCAACCGAGGTACATGCCCTTAGCAGGAACCGAACCCGGGTCTCTCTGGACCGCAGGCCGACGCTCTAACGGCTGAGCCAAACCGGCCAAGGCTCCCCCTTGTTTATCCACCCCTCCACCCCGTCTTGTGGCAATGAATTCCAAATGATATCCCTGCAGCTGCCCTTACCCCCTTCACTCTATTTTCCACACAGAAGCCAGGATACTCCTTTTAAAGTCAAAGTCAGATCATGTCACTTCTACGCTGTCATCCCTCAGACTAGAAGCCCAAGTCCCAACAATGGCCTAGAGCATCGTTCCCGGTCTGGTTCTCTGCGACCTTTCTGACCTCATCTCATTCACTTTGCTTTCGTTACACAGACCCCTTTGTTGTTTGTCCACATGCCAGGCACTGGCTAAGTGCTGTCATCACGGGCCACTTCCTCTGTTGGGAACGTTCTTGGCCCAGACAGCTGCGTCCCTCCTTCCTTCCTGTCTGCTCCAATGTTCTTCCCAGTGAGAGGCTTTGACCTCCTCCTTCAGTGTAGTAAACCTTCACCCTCCTCACCCTGGCCACACCCTATCCTTTTTCTTTGCTCATTTCTCTCCAAAGAACTTATCACCATCTGTCATACAATCTTCTTGTCCTATGCATTGTTTATTGTGCGTACGCTCCACTAGACGTCACCTCCACGACAGAGGGATTTGGGGTATTTGGGGTATTTGGTGGTTGTTGCTCATGGTTGTATCCCAAGCTCTTTGGACAATCCTTAGCCCATGTTTGGTACTCCGAACATACTGATTGAATTGATGGAAACAGCTGTTGCCCTTTCTCTCTAATGTCCTTCACCAGCCCATGCACAGACAGCGGGCTAGTAACTGGGATGCGGTAAGAAGCCTAAGTGGGAAGTGGTCATTGGTGGGAAACCACAGCAATGGAAAAGGTCCGTTTTGATTGCACAAATCCAAGGAAGATGCCAGAGTCTGTTCCTTGGGTTGCATCAGTATAAGAAGTGTTCAGAGATCTCGTCCAGCACAGAGCTGAGAACAGTGTTGGGACTGAGCAGTGTGGGCACTGTCTGTGGGGCTAGCAAGGAGCCAATAAACAGGGAAATGCTAGATCGTGCTGAGACTTACAGAAGAGTGGTTCTCAAAGTAGTGCCACAGGGGTCCTGAGGAGGTGATCCTGGGATTGCTGAGCATAGGGGAAGCCCAAGCAGCCAGTCTCCCACCTCCCTATAACCCAACCCCAAACAAGAACAGTCCAGATTTTAGGTGTTTTCTATGTATGGACTCCAGATACGTTTCATTTTTTAATCAAAAGATTCACATTGCTAAAAAACAAAAACTTTTAGAACCATCATAGCGCACCATGCTGCTGAACAGGAACGTTTGTAAAGATTAGAACAGGATACTTGTGATTACAAGGCGGTTAATACCTTTGAGGTAAGAGCTACCATAATGTAGAGTTCCTTATTCAAACCAGACGGGTTATACTTACATGCTTACATGCTTACTTTTTACTCTGTATAGGTCCTCAGTTGATCTTATAAAAACTGCAACAAAATAATTAACTAGTATCTTGTTTGCCTTTCCCATTAGATTGTATACTCTACTGGGGGAGGAATCATACCTATCTTATTCACTGCTACAACCCAGGTGTCTCAGGCATACTGGGTACTCAATAAATATGTGTTGAAAGAATGAATGAAGAAAAAAGGGAGACAATGCATAAAGTTTATTTATCTCATATATAGATAGGGAAAAGGCCCTTTAATTTAAAAATAGAATTTGGTTAGGTCCTTCATTTCCAGGAAAGGCCGTCATTTTCCACATCTACTCATCCATTTCCTAAAATACACAGATCCAACAGTAAACCACTCAGCACATTTCAAATACTCTCCAGAGAATCCTACTTGGAGCAGTCCGCTGCCTAAATGTATTCAAAATCTCAGACCAGGTAAATATAAATGGAAGAGTGTTAGAAGAACAGACAGCCTCTAAGTTCTACCTATTCCTTATCCCATGATCTATGTTTCCATCCCTTCCAGATTTGTCTGCCTTGATCACGTTGTGGTACCACAGTCTCAGCTTTTGCTACGGGGCAATACAAGCAGCAGTCACATGACACCAAGCAGTTCCTGGTAGAGGTGCTGTGAAGGATATCCATCCCATCACTGAACACATCTTACAAAAAGGCCATGTAGAAATTATCCAGACATGTAAGAGGAAAATTGTGTTTTCCTTGAATAATTGATACAGATTTTCCTCACTGACGTAAGAACTGATTATGTTTCCATTTTTTTTTTTTTAATTGGCTGTCAGGGAACTTTGAAAAAATACAAATGTAAGATTCAACCAAGGCAACTGAGTGTGGTCACTGAAGGTCTGAATATTTCTCTCTCTCTCAGACCATCCTGCACCCCAGGGTCCTGTGTCTCACGCGTATTTTCTCCACATCTGATTTTTATTCTTACTTGCATCACGCCACTATTTCAGGGTGTGGAGCTGTGGCATGTTGCTGCAGATCCTCTGGGAAATAAGACGAAATGTGAGCATGCAGAAAGGAATATGCTTTTCAAACTACAGCAAAATAGGCTTGGTGAAACTATATTTCTGCCAGGAAATATAGTTAGTATTTCACAGGAATTCCAGAGAGTGCATCTTGCCTCTTACTAAGCATTCACCAGCATCCCCAAGGCAGCTCCCCACGTGTCAGGATACAGAGCTGGCTGGCAGCACGACCACAATGTATGGATCATTAGCTGGTATTAAGCAGAATGAAAGGTACTAGAGTGTCACAAAGGCTTAAGATTGTCTTGGGCACCTTATCATGACTCGAATAGACATGTAGATGAAACACATATCACCTCTGAATAATGATACAAAGCTCAAAAGAAGGTTGTTTGTGATGCCAGTGCGTCTGCAGATGAAGGGAGACTGCGGGGGTTCGGATCCCGTGGGAATAAGATGGCATTTACCACATAGGATTGTTTTAAGGATTAAATGAGACAATATGCCAAGATTTATGAATGCCTCCTATATAATAAGCACTCAACGCATGCATAATGTTATCATTACCATAAAATGATGATGATAACTATAAAGTCTAGCATCAACTCCACGACAATATGGGAATATTGAAACTCTGGATGGAAAGTAAGCAGTCAGTAAGGATCAATCCAGTTAAGGGATTCACGTTTTAAATGTCAATGACATTAATATGGGATGGAGGAGATCTATCTTAGGGGGAAAAAATCATCTGAAAGGTATCTGGAAGTTGTCATGGATCCAAAGTTTTTATGCAACAACGTTTGCTTTGTGGTTACTATGTGCCAGGCACAATTCTAGGTGCTTGAACATCAGTGAAGGAGACGAAAGAGGTCTCTTGCCTCGTGTCTCTTACATTCCAGTGGAGAGAGAGAGAATAATCAAGCAGAAGAAATGAAGATGACAATGGCAGACAGTGATCAGATCAGTGAAGAAATAAAATAGAGCACAGGAATAGAGAATGACCAGGGCAAGAACAGACTATTCGAAACAACAGTGAGAGGAATATAGTCAGCTGCTCAGAGATGAGAAGGAGCCAGCCCTATGACTGTCCTGGGAAGACAGCTCCAGGCTGGGAAAGCAGAAAGCAATAGTCATGATTTGGCTGTTAAAATAGCACCATAAATTATAGATTATCATAGCATAGATTCACAGTAGAGAGCTCACTGTTGGCCAAGGATGTGATCTTCTTCACAACCCACAGGGCAGCTACCTCTGGTACCTGCACTCAACAGGTGAGAAAACGTATATGCAGAGAGTATGCGACCTGTCCGAGGTCCCACTGCCCGCAAGAGGTGAAGCCAGAGTGTGCATCTAAGTGGTCCGGCTCTGATCACTGAGCTCTCTCTGCCATATTCAAAATCTATATAAAAACCCATGTCATGTCAAGGAAAGGCCCAGGGGACTCTCTTCTATGGCAGAAACAGTTTACTTTGGAAGGTGTATTAAAATAGAACTCGAACATACTGAAATGGAATCGGAGGGCCGGCATTAAGATACTGATCTCACCAGGAATAACCCTGAGATCTGAGTGTGGTTAGCCACAGGGAGAGAGAAGGCAAAGGGAAGAAATAACAGTTTTCATCAGGTGTTCGAAGAAAAATGTTATAGATAAATAAGTAATAATTAGGTAGGTGAATAGATAAATATGTGAAAAGATTTTTTCACATAATTCTAAAAGAAAAATTATGATCAATCTAAGATCAGTGAATGACAGTACATTCGGACAAAGACTGGTCGGGGGAAGGAGTCCCGGTACCCAGAGCTAGAGCTACCTAACTATGGAAGAAGCCAACCGGTCAGGCAGTGAGTTCCCCAGAACCTATGCTTGGACACACTCCAACTAAGGAAGCAGGACCGCTGTTATGAGTTTGCAAAAGGAACGTCTGTGAAGTAGAAACATTAGGCCAGATAACTTGAAGGGCCTCTTACAACTCTGCACGCCCTGATTCTACGGTGGAAACTCTGTAAGAGCACTGCATTTAGCCAGAAGTGTTAATATTAATGGGGGTGTGAAGCCACAGAGTGTGTGAACGAAGAAAGGCTCACAGCTCTTTGTATTTCTCACGAAAAAGTGTATTTTCTGTTATGTAGACAGGACTGAAGTTCTGAAGACACACACTATATGCTTTTGCTCTTGACTATACCGATGGAAATGCAATCTGTAAGTCTATAAGGCATGGGAAATGTACACACCAGTCGGAAAGCACGTGAGCAAAATCTACCATGGAAAATACAGCCTGAGAAAGTCTTTGTTTTGATCACATAGTTCAAAGTTCACACTCTATTGACTTAGTTTTCCCTTAAATCTTTATCTGACCAGCTCAAAAATCATGGTGTGATAGAGACAGAAAAGCGGTCCTGTGATCTGAAGTCAGATGTGTGCCTTGGTGACATCCCTGATGTGTTCAGGAAATGCAATCCGCAAGCACCCACTATGTTTAGGAAGAGGTTACCAAAACAGTGTTGACTTTGTCCTGAAAAGTAAGAAAATAAAAGCCCAAATTATATATTCAGTCCAGTTTCAGCAATGGATAGAAAAAAAAAAGACAAAGAAAATGCCAAACTATTATCAATGCCTGCCTTTGAGTATTGAGGCTATGAATGGTTTCTTCTGTCTACTTTTAGGGGATACTGGCTTTGTCTGCCCAGCACTCCTTTTCCTGCTTCAAACAGATATGACGTCTTGACTGTGAGACATGACGTCATGACTGTGAGAAGGGCCTGCGTCCCTGGCCAGGCCAATCATCACACTGAACTGTGGCCACCATTTCTGCTCCAGGGATGAGCTCACGCTCCAAGGCAAGGTCATCAAAGTCCTTCCCTGTTTTTCTAAGTGGAATGGCCTGGAAAACGTTTCTTTCCTCTCTGGCCACATGGCCATATGCACGCCTGTATCTGCCATGGCCCCAGGGAGGACAGTAAGTCTGAAAGAAAGAAACTGACACGCAAAGAGAAGAAGAGGAGTGAGGACAAAGAACATAAATGAACAGGTCCTGAAACTCGGCCGAAGTTTCTGAACCTAGTCATGGAAGCCAATTCAACTCTTGACCTTTCTGCAGTTCACGCAGTGGGTTTGCGTGGAGTCGGGACTACACTGGAGTCAAGTTTCCCTAAAGAAATCCCGTGTGTTAGAAAAGTTGTGTCATGCCCACTCACACTGATGGGACATCATATAAGATACAAAAGAAAAATAATAAATGGGTGAGGAAGTTCAGAGAAGGGTCTGATGATTTCTGGGGATCAAGGAAAGTTAACGGTGTAGGTGATACCTGAGTGGTGTGAGGAAGGGTTTCACCGGGGACACTACTGGGAGGCGCATTCTGAGTGGAAGAAACCATAGAGGCAGTGGAGATGGGAAGACAGGGAGAACGTCCGTGCTGTCCAGGCTGATTGGCATGCGGGACACAGTGTAAAGAGAAATGCTAACTGGAAAAGTAGAGGAACCAGAATGTAAATAGCTTTAGGTGAATTTGAATTTGATTTACTGAAGTTATAATTACACAATGTAACAGAGAAGTCCCTGCTATCTTTCATCATAGATGTTTTATCTTCTAATAGCAAGAAGAATCGTATCATAATCAAGGTTAACAAATTAGTCAACTTAATGACAAATGTACTGATAAAAATCAGTGGCTTAATGTTAAAGTGGCTTAATTCACTATCAATGACATAAGAAATACAATTTTTAATTTTATCTAACCATTCCCTTTATAGAACACGTGTTATCCCATTTTTTCTCATTGCCCTTAAAATTCACAAGTTTCCATCCAACCAAATGTTTGTGTTTGTTTATGTGGCTTACGTAGCAGTTATGGAAATCCCCTTCCATACTGATGTTGCATATAATAATCACATACACTCGATCCACTTTAGTTTCATTATTTTCATATACTTGCTACAAACTTTACTTATAGATTAAGGATTATCTTTCAAAATGGGAGAATATTAATATATTTTTATAGAAGACTCATATATTATGCCATTTTTATCATTTTATAGATGATAAATTCTCAAAATGATTACATGTTACCCAGATCCCACAGTTAGACTTTTATTCCATAAAGTACGATATCAGGCACTGGGAAAGAAAACAAAAAATGTATAGGTTCTCATTTGGGAAAAAAAAAAGTGTCCAGTTGGAGAAATAAAATGCAAACATATGAAATATTTATATAAAAGCACAAAGAGAGAGTATGTGTTTTCAGGCCAACGTAAGAAGTTTTGAAAAGAGGAAGAACAGAAGAGCTTGTGAATGATCATGACTGGGGCTTACGAACATGAAATCTCCATACAGGCGGAGGATCTGGACCATCCACCTGGACACCAAGGACTGGACAAAGGTAAGGAGGCAGGAAGGAGCCTGGGATACTAGAGGAAGTGAGAAGGCATTCAGATGAAGAGGACAGGGCTGCAAAGACAGGTATGGCTCAGAGCCCAAGGGATCGTAAATGCTGGATGCAATCGGACTATTCCAGTGACAGAGAGCATGACCAAAGGACACAGGGTGAGAAAGTTAGTGTAGGGAAATTAACTGGGTGGTTGTGCAAGATAATATTGAAAGAGGAAAATGGAGTCAGAGAGATCAGCTGGAAGGCTAGTACAGTAATGTCATGAGACACGGAGAAGACCTAAGTCAGGGCTGTGGCTGGGGAACAGGAATAAATCGTGAATATCAGGGTAGGGAAAGGTCATCAGTATTCAGGTACTGGCTGGAGAGATGCTCTGATGGGGCAAGTGGAAAGAAAAAAACAAGTGCAAAAGAGAAAATAAAAACAAGTTTCAAGCCTGGCTAAGGAGAAGAAAACAGTACCTGTGATTCAAAGGCCGGAGCCCCAACGGGAATAATAAGGAGTGACAGGGACTTTGGACTTGCAGATTCTAGGTTGGAACTGTGAAAAAGTCACTCAAATAAAAATGGCCTCCTGAGGGGTCAGGGTTCTATGTTCAATGACCCTTATAAAAAGCAACAGAACAAATACAGCCAAGGTCAAGGTTGTTTAGCCTATAAACTCAGTTGCCATGAATTTTTATCCATGTCGTTCCCTTAAGCAGGCTTCCTCAACCTGGGCAGTATTGATACGTGAGGCTGCATAATTCTTGGTTGTGACTACCCTGTGCATTCTGAGATGTTTAGCAACACCCCTGGCCTCTACCACTAGATGCCAGTAAACACCCCTGTCCCCAGCTGTGACAACCAAAACCACTCCAGACACTGCCCAATATCCCCAGGGATGTAAACCTTCCCAGAGGGGGTGACATCTGAGACTTCGAGGATCAGATGAGTTAACAGGAGGGTAAGCAGCCGGACGGAGCACACAGAATACACAGTCACAGCTGCGAGAGGCGTCCTTACATCAGGGACTAGGATCAGGGATTGTTTCTGGGGCATAAAATTTAAGGTAGGCAGTTGCAGGGCTGACTCTGGACTCAGGTAGGCAAGGGATTAAATCACAAAGGGCCTTGCACATCAGGCAAAATATTAAATTTCATCCCATAGTCAACAGAAAACCACTATAGAATTTGAAGGTCATTGTCCATGTAGTTTTATTGAGAAACAATGTTTTAGAATCAGGTGCTAATTTTGATTTGTTTTAGCATTAGAACAAATCCTCCTCCTCCTTCTCCTTCATTCCTACTACTTTAAATGCCACCGAGAAAACATCTAATGGCATTTTTTTCTTGCATATGGTTCTAATAAAATAAAAATATAAACTTTCAGTGTCTATTATCCAAAAGGGTATCAGCCCAAAGAGTCCTAATTTTCAACTCTTTCTTTTGTTAAAAAAAAGTTCACAAAAGGAAAAGTAATTAAGATTATTTTTATAACTCTGAATTAAAATGAAATTAGATACTACTTCTAAACTATTTTAACAACTACTTTAAAATTGTTCGCTGCTCATCATAGAAAATTGGGAAAAAAAATTAGAAAATATCAAGAAGACAATTAAAACAGCCCAAAATCTTATTAACATTTTGTTAAATGTCTATTCAGTCTTTTTTTTTTTTTTAAATTCAAGGATAATATTTAAATATTGTCTTTTTAAATAACTATAAAATACATGTAATAACATCAGTATATCATGGATAATTCTAAATTAAATGAACATAAAAATAAATACATAAGGGGTAACCAAACGTATTCCAGGTTAAAACATAAACTGGAAATAAGGTCTTGATGTCAAATAAGACACTATTCTTATGGAATAACTTGACCACACAGTGAGGCGTGTGTACACGTTGCCACCAGAGGGAGCTCAAGTGCTGGATTCCGCACGGGGCCTCCTAGTTGCTAGCATTCCAGTGATGGGCCAGGAAACAGACCTCTTTTGCAAATCCTTTTGCCTGCATGTCTATTTTGATCAAAATTCTTCAGTCTTGCAGAAATAATTTAGTTGATGCCAGAGTCTATTTAACACACTACAAGGTGGATCATTACTGACACCTGGCCTTCACTCTGGAATCAAATTCTCAATCCCTATTTCTAGCCCCCTTATATACCAGAAAACCTTCAAATAGGCTTCTAGTAAGATGGATTGTTTTACCTCTACCCTTGAACATGTGAGGGGAAATGTGAGGAAAAGAAAAAAAAAGTAACAAACCAGGGAAAGTAAAATTCTTAGCCCAGACTTTTAAGAGTCGATGAGGAACTGGACACTAGACGGAGGTGAGGAGACACCCTGGACAGTCAGGGACGGCTACAAGCAACCAGGGCTTCAGGAGGGGACACAGCAGGTGTTCGCCAGCATTTTGCCTGCCTTGGATCTGGGGCTGAAATAAGGGAGGAAGGGTGACCGGGGGCTCCCCAGGGCCCCACACCCATCTCCAGTTTGGAGGGTGAGGCTGAAGAGGATGGGACCATGGGTTGTTTAGCATTGAGTATAAACATAACAGCAGGATGAACTACAGTTAACAATACCTTTGGTGGAAATCATTTGTTAACTCTCAAAATGACTGTATTTTACCCAGATCCCACAGTTAGATGGTCATAAACTATAACATCAGGCTCTGGGGGGAAAATGAAAAATTCATAGTTTCTCCCTTAAAAACACCAAATTTCAAGTTGAAATGATAAAATACAAACATGTAAAATATTTAAATAGAAACACAAAGGAACAGCACATCAGTTAGGGACAAGATACAAGGCCTAGAGAAGAGGAAGGATAACAAATAATTTAAATGGTCAAGCAATCTCCAGGTGGTCCATAGAGATGCACACCTTAGATAAAGGAAGGTCAGGAAATATGAGGGAAAATCAGATACACAGCCACGCCGGGAAGAGTTACCAGGGCTTCAGGTGGGCCATGAATTGAGGGAGAATTCTTTTAAAACGTATTATTAGCAGCCCTGGCTGGTGTGGCTCAATTGGTTGAGCACTGTCCCATGCACCAAAAGGTCACTGGTTCGATTCCTGGTCAGGGCACATGCCCAGATTGGGGGTTTTGTCCCTAGTTGGGGTGCATGCAGGAGACAACCGATCGATGTTTCTTTCTCACACAGATATTTTTCTCTCTCTCTCCTCCTCTCTCTAAAATCAATAAAAGCATATTTTTGAAGAAGTATTATTAGCAGATGGAAAATAATATTTTTAGTCATTCTTTTTGGGGTAGATCTGGGAGGTGGATGAGAGAAGGGATGGAATATTAATTAATATCAATTAATACTCATTTATAGTCATGAATATTAATTACCTGACTATACATGGGGGAAGGAGCCAGGGCTTTAGACCTGACCTGACTGGAAATCCCACCCAGCCCACAGTGCCTCAGTGACCTCGGGCAAGCCACTTGACCTCCCTGAACTCGTGCCTCTGTAAAGTGGGGCTTATCAAACCTACTGAGCAGAGTTGTTCTGGGGAATAATGACATAATGTATGAAGGGCACCTCGCAAGACCAGGCGCTCAACAGAGTACGTTTAATTGACTGGTCAGAATAATGTCAATAGTAGTCTCATCCTTCCGTTTCTCTGCCTTCCTCCTTTCTCCCTGGAACAATCCAAAGTTGGGGACATGGTATTTTTATTCTTAGGTCCCAGGAAAATTGTTTCAAGTGAAGGGTATCCGTAAAGTATGGAAACACAGGAAGATATTATTTTACCTTTTACATATTAATAAGGTGCTTAACCAGATTATATGTATCCATCTGTGTCCCAGGCTTGACGGACACCCTGCAGAATAAGAAAGAGGAAAGGATTTCCAGACAGAGTAGTAATTTAAGTTTGTTTTTAGAGGTCCCAACTCTGTACCAAACATATGGTAATGGTAGCTTTTAAAAAAGAGGGAAAAAATGAAAGTACATGCTTCCTTCCAAGGAAGGCAAGCTCTTCATAGCTGAGAAAGAGGACGGAAGCCCAGGCAGGAGCTGGAGCTGCAGTCATGAGCCTGCTGGACTCAGAAGCAGGCACAGACCCCAGGCGGCCACATTCCCCGTCATTCAAACCCAGGCATTCAGGCTCCGGAAATCTTACCCACAGGGGAAGTACCCATTTTTTTTCTTTATTGATTTTGGAGAGAGAAGAAGGGAGAGTGAGAGAGAGATAGAAACGTCGATGAGAGAGAACATCGATTGGCCGCCTCCTGCATGCCCCCCACTGGGGATCAGGCCCTCAACCTGGGCATGTGCCCTGACAGGGAATTGAACTGGTGACCTCTTGGTGCATGGGTCGATGCTCAACCACTGAGCCACACCGGCCTGGCAGAAGTACCCATTTTAAGCTTCAGTTTCCTCATCTGCAAAATCAGCATAATAAGAGGACCCACTCCCAGGACTGTTGGGTAGATGACAAGGAAATGTTAGAACACTCGGAGAACTGAGGATAGAAGCCGGCGTAGACTCGGTATTCAGAAATGTTCATATCAGTTCACATCATATCACAACAGCCGCCGCGAAGTTGAAGGAAAGCAAAGTGAACACAGACAGTGACAATCACCGAAGAAACAATAGTTGTAGGTTGGTCTCCCTCAGCTCCTTAAAGACCGAGGAGGGGAAAGACAGGTCTGAACACCAGAAACTTACAGACAAGAGTTCCCCCTTGTCTCGTTCAAAGGACTGATACCACGTCTTGAAAAAGGACATTAAAGATCTACAGTTCCAAATAAAGGCAGAAAAGAACTTGAGCTATTTTCAAAATAAAACTTCAAGCATCCGTCATTTTATAGGAACACTTCGAGTTCTTTACTTTAGCATCACAGAAGTGATTGCACCAAGCAGTATGCATTTCTATGACATGTGAAATGCCACGGCACCAGCTACAACCCCCTCTTTTTTCTCATAAACGTGAACGTGCCGCGTCAATTCGGTAAGATTGTATATTACCTTAAAACGACGGGCATCCATAAAGTATGATAGCCTTCAGTCTCCCAACTCCAGTGCACCCCAAGCTAAATAGCCTGCGCAGTCCAATAGAAGGACAGTCACCTGGGCTGGTGGGGCACCGGTTGCCATGGAGCCCACACACGCCCACCAACACATCCTAGTCAATCCCTACGGCATGCCATGTGGCAGAGGTCCCATCTCCCATCTGGTAAGTGTGACACGGAGATGAGTAACACCGTCCCAGCTAAAACAACCTAAAGCATAAGGAGAAACCAATTCTTATACTTGGGGTTTGGATCTGTTTCTTGGGGAGGGGAGGTCAAACTCTCGTGAAGTTTTCTGTTTTCCCCTCCTGCTACGCTGCCTTTTCTCACAGTCCTCCCTCTTTGCTCGTTTTCTCTCTTCCCTGGTTTCCCAAAGCAAAGGGTAAAAGAAGTTGCTGCAAAGGGGTAACTTTTCTCTACCCCTGCACCATGACACTGGCTTCCTCCTATCTTAACCATTGGACTTGTATTGATAGAGAAAACGGTCTCGTTCTCTCTGATTGCAGCAGAGGGCTGATGCACAACCAGACAGAATGCGCTCCCATACCCAGTCAGGGCTCGGGCTGGCCAGCTTGCTTTTCTCCGTCTCCCACTGGAAGACGAGAGCAGAAGAGTTTTATAAACCTACACTGATTTTTAAAAAATCAAACATTGCTACAAACCCCCACAACTTCTCTCAATGTTATGGTTCGTAACATCTACACTTCAGCAACATGTTCCCTTGAAATTGTACAATAAGGGAACAGGCCAACACACGCGCGCGCACACACACACACACACACACACACACACGAAACCCAGCTGTGCTTTGCACAATACTGCTGGAAGAGGTGCATGCATCTCTGCTTAATGTGAACAAATCCCTGTCCCCTTTCTTTTCTCCTTCTTGCTCCTTGAAGATAAAACGCAATAAAAAGTCCAACACCATTCGTGTCATCACTGCCCCTGGGGAATGCTTCTTACTCTAGCTGCAGGTCCCCTGGGGAAGTTCAACTATGCTTGAATCATTCTTCAAGGACCTTGTTTCAAATAAAGGCTAGATTTTTAACGTACTTATATAGATAACTAAACATCCATTGATTTCCCAAGTTCTGATCAAGGGGTACCAATTAGCTTGGGAGCTCTAAATTTAATTTCTAAGTACTTAATAAATATGTCCTCAATGTTCTACTGTGCTATGCTGTCCCATTAAGAAACCCCATGGTTATTCCAGCTAAAAGTACTACATTTATTAAAAGCAAGGGAGAGAAGGAGGGGGAAGGGGGGAGACAGAAGCTCATTTCCAGTCTTTGCACACATGCAGGTCACACTTCACATAAAAGAAAGGCAGAATATAATCTCTGCACTGACTATCGACAACGCTATATGATGTGAGCTAAATGCCATAAACTCGAAGTGAGTTAAACATGCAGAAATTATTTTTAAAAGATCACTAAGTATATGCCTAGCTGATATGGCTCAGTGGTTGAGCATCGACCCATGCACCAAGAGGTCACCGGTTCGATTCCCAGTCAGGGCACATGCCCAGGTTGTGGGCCAAATCCCCATTCCATTGGGAGGCATGCAGGAGGCAGCCAATCGATGTTCTCTCTCATCGATGTTTCTATCTCTGTCTCCCTCTCCCTTCCTCTCTCTCTAAAAATCAATAAAGGAAATAAAAAAGATCAATCAGTATAAACTAAGAGAGCCAAGAACGTTGTTGATGATGAAACAAACCAAAGGAGAATCTGTATGTGTGAAATAGCCATGGTTTCATTAAGTCCTCCTCCCTCCATCCCCATCTGCAACCTGTACATACTGGACAGGTGCAGGGAAGGAAGCGCTGGGGGCTTACTTGTCAGAAATGTAGGATGTGTGAGAGCTGGGTTCTGGCCAGACAGAGGGGCAGAGGGGAGCTCACGCACACTGGGGTGGGACAGCCTTGCAGGTCTGGGAAGGGTCACGGCCGGAGTCCACCAAGTCTCTCCTTCCCAGGGCCACCCCATTCTGCGTCTTCCTGGGTATCTTATCCAACATTTCTCCCAAGTGGCCTTGCTCATAGATGTAGCTTCATTCTCTGTGAGTTACTTCTGGTGACAAATTTGCCCAGATGTTTTCAGATGCCTCTCCCTAGAAAAACAGAAGGTGGTCCAAAAGGGACACTGTTCTCTGACTACTCTCAGGTTGGCTTTCAGTGGAAGAAGAAGAAAAAAATGAAAGAAAGAGAGAAAGAGAGAAAGAAAGAAAGAAAGAAAGAAAGAAAGAAAGAAAGAAAGAAAGAAAGAAAGAAAGAAAGAAAAAGAGAGAGAGAGGAAGGAAGGAAGGAAGGAAGGAAGGAAGGAAGGAAGGAAGGAAGGAAGGAAGGAAGGAAGGAAGGAAGGAAGGAAGAAGCAATACACCCACTGTTACCATAATATCTTAACAGAAATTTATATTCACTCACTCGCTCATTCGTTCTTCATTCAAATATGTAAGTGCAAAATGCTGCTCCAGAAACATCCCTCTCTTCCAGGGCCCGTCATGATGGTGGATGGCCCACCCCAGTGCACAGGAAGGTTGTACTTTGTGGAAGTGTGTTGGGGTCAGCACGATTTCTACCAAGGGCAGAGGGCAAATATATTCAGCTTTGTGTCCAGACGGTCTCTGTCACAACTATTCAACTCTGCCGCTGTAGCATGAAAGTAGCCATACATGATAAACATGGAAGTGAATGAGTATGGCCATGTTCAAATAAAACTTTATTTACAAGAACAGTGGGCTGGATTTGGTCCGTGGCTCCCACTTTGCCAACCTCTGCTCAAAACCATCCGTGATTCCTCGCAACTCTCTGAATTCAATCCTTTGTCACCTTTCTTCCCCGTCCACATTTCCACACGATACTCTACCACCTCCCACTGTCTCAGGTCCCTCGGAACGATGCAGCGCTCACAAACGGTCCATATGTTCTTCCATTTCATTTTACTCTGCCTAGCTTGTGCTTTTTCCTTTTCTCTACTTAGCACCATCCTCAATTCTTCACATTTCCTCTAGGTGGCTTCCGTAGACTTTACATATACATATATTCTGTCCCTCTCTCTTTCTCACTCAGTTCTCCACCCCTGGAGGCTAGTAATCATATCTCATTCATTTTATTAACTTCATAGAATCCAATACAAAACTTTGGGCAGAGATGTTGAGCTGAATATATAAAAGAGCATGTAACATAACAACTTTGCTGAAATTACGGGATGATAAAATCTCATAATAATTCATCACTATATTTAGCTAATTCCATGATGATGATTATTAATAATAATGAAAGTAGTAGTAGTATTTTACTGGATGGAAGAGAGAAGCATATTGTGCTGAAACAAGATACGTTTGAAATCACTCGTGGACACCAAATATCCTGCTGAGACTTGATACATTTTCATATTAATTAACAATGAGATCACTAGGCAATGCCATGCAAACAGCTGTATTCTAAATGCCTCCTCAAAATATAGAAAAGAAATATAATATCTGGATCACTTAAAGCTAGACTGGATAAATGACTTTTAAAGTCTGGACTAAGCCCAGCTGGTGTGGCTCAGTGGGTCAACCCATGCACCAAGAGGTCGCCGGTTCGATTCCTGGTCAGGGCACATGCCCAGGTTGTGGGTCCGATCCCCAGTGGGGGGCATGCAGGAGGTGGCCAATCGATGCTCTCTCTCATCAATGTTTCTATCTCTCTCTCCCTCTCACTTCCTCTCTCTCTAAAATCAATAAAGAAAAAATATTTTTTAAAAAGTCCTTGATTAAGTAAATTCACACACCCCAAAAAGCCCCAAACTGAGGACAGCAAATGTGTGTAGCAAAGATCCTGGAGTGTGAGCTGAGATGTGTCCAAGAAGACTTAATAATGTTGCCATTAAATCCTATAAGTCAATTAGAAATGTGGGTAGATAGATGGCTTTGTTCCATTGGGATCTAAAGGGCCTTCATCTGATGAAGTAAAAGAGAATCAGTACTTCCGGCCTTCGTGACTCGGTCCTTCCTCCGCTGAACATAATGAATCACAGCGACTTCATCACCCAACAGCAGACCCAGCATGGACTCCCTCGCCACCAGCATGATAAATACACAAAGAGATTCGTCAGTAGAGGGAGAATGAGCTGGCTGAACCAAAACTTGACTCAGGACTCGGTGCAATAGAAGAAAGAGGAAAGTTTTGTTTCAGAGCAATAAAACAATGCACCCACCTGCTGCTGCAAAGCAGAGGATCAGTTACGCCAACAAAAGAAGGCACAACGCGAACTGCAAGGAGAAAGCCAGTGAATGAATGAGCTCATCCAGGGTGTGGATGCCCTGAAATGTACAGGCTGACCCCGGGAAGGAGCAAGATGACGCAAATGGAGAACGAAGAGAAGGAAGGCGGGTGGCCGAGCAGGTGCCCACAATACTGGACAAATAAAGTAATCAGGACTAGGGACAGAATTATCTCCCTTCCAGAGAACTCTCTGATGATGCTGAACTGGTTGAGACGCTGAAATTAGTACTGGAAGAGGCCACCTGCACCACTTCGGAGCACAGCCATCCTTCTGATTGCTAAATAACAGAGAAAGCACAGGCAGGCAGCAACATTTTTCTTTGTTTTTCCGCAGTTTCCTAAAGCCCAGCTGAACTCAAAAGCAGCTGTGTGTCTCCCTGTAACCAAATAGTGCACACGCGGGCGTGCACACACACGTACACACAGAGGGGAGACTCGGGCATTGCGGAGTTACTGAAATTAAGTTGCATGTCTCAGAGTAGTCAAGAAAGAACAGACCTTGTCATGGCTCCAGTCGAGATATATAAATAGTCCTTAATGTTTAAGTGTTCTTAATGGGGGAGAAAAATTGATTTAAGGCCGTGGTGTTCTATTAGCTCAGAACATCTGCTGAATTACAGTCACTGGGTACAAAAAATAAAATAAAATGGAAAGTAGCTTTGATCACACTTCTGCCCAGACTCAGAAACCTTCAATGACTCCCCATTGCCTTCCGAATTATGTCAAAACTCACCGGCATGTCATTCAGGGCCGGCCATTGCTTGACCTCAATCTAGGTTTTCAGCCCTAGGCAGCCTGCACTGTGACCCAGACAAGCTAACTGTGACCCATGCTCTTCTCTTTGATTTTATTCCCCTTTTCACCCCTTTCTATCACCCAAAATCTATTTGTCCTTCAAGACTCTGCTCAAATACTATCTCCTTAGTCAAGTCTTCGCAGTGCCCAGTTGAAAGTAATCTCTAGCTGCCTATAGACTATGAAAGCTTTCCTGCAGCCCAGTGCTTTTGACATTTTCATGTTCATCAGACTCCCCTGGGGGAATTTTAGAAACATCAGTTGCTGGACCTTCATCCACAGAGTTCTGGTTCAGGAGGTCTACGGTGGGTTGAAAAAAAATTGCATCTGTAACAAGACCCCAAGGGTGCCAACGCTGCCACACCAGAGACACACTTTGAGAACCACCACCAGAAAAATGACAACTGTCTCACCCCCCCTTAAATGTCATGCCTGGGGAACAAAAAAGAATTCTGTGTATTCCCATCACTCTTCCGTCCAAGTGTATATTCAGCAAGCGTGCAACAAATATTTGTCAAATTAAATGTACGTGTTCATGGTGCTTCATGTATGTGTGTGTATACACATTCATATTCATCCGACAAATATTTATTGCAGACACACGTTTGAAATATGCATGTATATGGCAAGAATATTTAAAGTACAAGCAGTTTCCTTAATCATCTCACATTTGGCAAGCGAAGGGGAAGTATGAATATGCTATGATCCATTTTGCAAATGTGTTCTGCAGAAGAGCGCCATTAAAATTCAATAGGAATGTCTGTTTGAAGAGTGTCCATCTGTGTTCATCTGGAGTAAGTGCAATGAATCTCATTCTGCCTGGATATTCAGTTAACCCTTGCTATGCAATGCCTCCGCCTCCAGACGAGGAAGCCTGGGATTTCCATTTCTCACTCCATGGATTTACCGCCAGCTTCCTGACGTCCAGGTGGACATTACTCATATTCCAGATACTAAACAATTCCTCAGCAGACCACCCGACCCAATAGTAATGCTTCAGAGTACAGATGCTAAGTCATCCTGCCGGGGTTCAAATCCTGGCTCTTCCCATTTTTAGAGGATGACCTTGAACGACCTGCTTAACCTCTGTAAGCTTCAGTGACCTCATCAGTGAAATAAATATGAACAATCACCACATACCTGCTTCCTGGTTGTTATGAAAACTAAAGTGGTCAATGCACAGAAAACGTTTATCTGGCATAACCTAGAAGCTGCCATCAGTGCTATTGCATTAATATTAACACAGACATGGCCACCTCCCAGGAAGCTCCCCCTGCCCTGAATCTTCTGGGGCTGAAAAAGCTCATCTCACTCAGTTACCGTCTGGAGTCACCGTGAACTAGCCAGACAAAACTAACAAATGAAAACGGAAGCATTGGAAACTATTATTGCACATGAATATTACCTGTACTACTCATGAATGATAGTACTTTGCTTACAGCTGTTTTGAGAACTAAAGGGAATGATGACTTCCTTTTGATTGGGGGTACTGTGTTGCCTCAGTGGCTTCGACTATTGATTAACTGATATCACCACTCAAACCCCATAGCCAGCACCAGCAAATGACATTCATTTTGCTCTGAAACTCCCTAACCTGTGAGACTAAAATTATGGGTGCCCACAGATAATTTTGGCTTTCAGCCTGTGAGATGGGTTACCACTTCATCCAAACTTTCTGACTGACTCTCTCATCACCGGTGGGATCCACAGGGTGACACTATTCAGACACTTCTGTGAGGGTTCAATAGTGTTAGGTCTGTGCCCACGTGAACTAGGTCAAGTTTGCATGCGTGTATTGTCTATTAAACGAAGAGACTATAGAAACCCAGAGCTCACTTCCATTTGCGATTTCAGTTGCGCTGAAGATTGGCGTGGACAGGGAGCTACATTTCTCCTGTTCAAAGAACACTGTTCCATGAAAAATGGGCATCTGTTTCATAAAATGGCAATTTCAAATTAAACCTTAACATAGGCTGTTGGCATAAAACTAAAATTATGGGAAGTAATTTGTGCTTAGCTTGTTACCTGCAATTTTCTTACTGTAAATAAATCTAATCCACTCCAGGTGATAACATTTCTTTACTGCCCAATCAGTAATAATACTGGATGTACAGTAAACACCATGCTTCGAATGAGAAATGAACCTTTATGCTAAACTTCCACAGACTTTTGGTTCTCTTAATGTAATTTTAGGTATTGTGTGGATTATCCTGTTCCTTATTGCATTAGATTCCTAGGGCTACCATTGTAATGTATCACAGATTTGGTGGCTTAAAAAAATAGAAAGTTACAGTTCTCCCTCAGTTCTGGAGGCCAGAGGCCTGAAATCAAGGTGTCAGCAGGACCACACTCCCTCTGAAGGCTCTGGGGACACTCCAGTCCTTGCCTCTTCCAACTTCTGGTGTTTGTCTGCCCTCTTTGTGGCCGCACCATTCAAGCCTTGCTCTGTCTTCACGTGGCCTCCCTGTGTCTGTATTATGTCTCCTCTTTCGTCTCATGTAAGGACACTTTTCATTGGATTAGCGTCCACCTAGATAATTTCCAATGATCTCAACAGAAAATCCTTAACTATACCAGCAAAGATCCTTATTCCAAATAAAGTCACACTCATGGGTTCTAGGAGACATAACTTCTTGAAGGGCACCATTCAACCCCTTACATTGTTGTATAGGTGTGTGTGTGTGTGAGTGTGTGTGTGTGTGTGTGTGTGTGTGTTTGTGTGTGTGTGTGTGTGATCTCCCTACCCTCCCGCAAGCTCCTTGAGGTCAGGGATGCATTCTCTCTATCAGTGATCTCACCAAGTACTCTGTGCTGGGTGCTCAGAGTACCAGCTCATAGCAGGTGCACTTTAAATGTGAATGTGCAGTGAATGAATGATGATATAATTTTAGAACATCCTGGCAACGCCTGCATTTTAACAGCAAAATATTGGGAAAGTATTCAGAAGTGGAGAGACTGCCATTCTACAAACCATCAAGAGGGCCAGCCATCAAGTGTGCTGGGAGCCAGGGTGCGGCTGGTGAAGCAAACCAACAGAGCAGGAAGGAAACAGAGCCTGATCCCTGACTCAAAACGCACACCGAGCACGTGCGTCTCTGAGAGCACGCTGCTCGCGGCAGCCCAGCGGAGGTGTACAGGAGGGAAGATGCTGCCAGACATCTTCCCCAATGAAGACATGGATAATAGAACTTTTAAAGGATTAGCAGAAAGTTAATCTTATTTATCCATCTCCTTTGAATAAGATCTTCTGCTTGTCAGATGAAATACCACAAAGAATGAAATTGGTTATGCAAATATTGGATTCTAAAAATGAAGAAGAAAAAAAAGATTCCTCCCGCATCTCTATCTATGATTTAGATAATGAAAACTACCATTTTCATCAGATTTCATGGGGTTTAAGGTATTTTCATAAGTGTGATTCCTTCTGATATAAACCATAGCCTTATGAAATCAGATATCTTCCTTGTCTTGCATGAGAACATATGTGTTTGGGAAATTAAATGGCTTGTTCAAGGTCAAGGTCACACAAGTGGAAGCAGGCAGACATCCACTCGAATGTTGTTTCTCTGGTTCCAGATCTGGTGTGTACTTGTGTGTGTGTGTGTGTGTGTGTGTGTGTGTGTGTGTGTGTGAATGTCAGATCCCCCTCCCCACTAAATTTCAGGCTCCCAAAGGGATCTGTGTTTGGTATCAGTGATTCTACTAGGTGCTTTCTTATGTGTGGTTATATAGTTTCATTATAAAATATCTGAAAAATCTAATTGATTTGCTAAAGAACATATATGCATAAACCATAGACACAGACAACAGTGCGGTGATGTCCAGGGGGAGGGGCCTGGGTAGAGGTGGGCAAAGGGGGAGAAAATGGCAACATCTGTAATACTGTCAACAATAAAAATAAAGTAAAAAAAAAAAAGATTTAATTTAATTTTCTTCACAAATGTATGCCTGAGAATAACCTTGGGAAAAGTTTGTGGATTCCAATAAAGAACAATGTACAGAAAATTAGGTGTGGGTGGGAGAAGAAGTGAGGAATAGAGAAGAAAAGTAATGCATTTCTTAGAACTTCTCTATGCCTTCAAAGAAGAGGAAAACTCACTTTTCCTGGAAATAGAAAAAATATATATTGTTCTAAAACTGTGTTACTTTGAATTGTACTAAATTAAAATAATTTTTGCATTTGTTAACAAACTGTCTTATATTTTTCCCAGGCTGGTACCAGCTAACTATACTGACCAACTACAAAGTTTCTAAAGGCCAGGAATTACATCTTATATCAGGACAGCGTTCGTGGCTGAGTTTCACCCATCCTACCGTAAAAACCAACACAGGGCACTCAGAATTCTGAAACTACCTCAGCTTAGAAACCAAGCAGGTTCTCTTGGTGGTTAGGGTTCCCAAGAAAATCTCCTTTTGGGGACGGGGCTCCCTGCATCTGCCATTCCGTGGTGAACCATGATCCTCTCGTCCCCTGAACTAATCAAAGCCCGAAGGCCTTCAATAGAAGCTGAATGATGGCTACCGTATAGCTGTTGGAATTTGGGCATAAGCGCTGTCTCTGAAATGTCAGTGCGAAACTGACTTTTAGAAGCATTGTTCTAAATAAAGGTCTATTGGCTACTTGGCCCAGGTCTTTCCACTCTTGAGAGCCAGGATAGGAGAGCCAGGACCATACCCAGCTGACCTCACCAATGAAAAGGGCCCAGAGGCCTTATCTTCCCAGGAAGCCAGAGGCAGCAGGAAGTGTATCCAATCCCAGGTGCTTCTGGTCCACAGCCGGAGAGCCCGGGCAGTGCTCCCAGCCACCCCAGTGAGACTGGTCCCCGGTTCCCTCAGGACATGCAGATATGACACAATCCTGCCACCACCACCCACACAACTTCCTCCTCCATGAGTTTGACTCAGCAAAAGCCATAAACCCTTCTTTCTGTTAGAAGCCAGCCCTTTCTTCTTCCCCGGCTCCATAAAGACCACAGGTCCCTGTAAACCTCACTTCCAGAAAATGTTACTCATATTTTATGAGTCTGTGTCATTTCTGTGAAGTCTCACTCATTTGGGGTGATAACTGTAGCTTTGGAATTTGAAGATTAGTCTTTACTCCAGCAAGCACACCTTTGCATGTCTGGAAAGAGACCGTATATCAGAAAGCAGTGATACTTAACCTTGAGGTCAGAGGCCTCAAAAATCTGATAAAACCTGTGAAGCTAACTTTCATAATAATATACTACTCCAGAATCAACAGGTCCCTGGGATTCCTATAGCACATTCGGAAACACCCTAGGGTTCTTGAACCCTGGGGCGAAAACGCAGGCACCCATATTGTTTTAGTCAAGCCTCATCCTACATTTTCAAAAAGTTACTATAAGGTCTTTGTAAATCTCTCCAGAAAAAGAGGATAAGATAATATTTTACCCTCCACAGTCTAAACAAATGATCGACAGCTGGGCTGCCTGAGTGCGTGGGCTTTGGAGACAGGCCAATCCATATCTGAATTCTGGCTCTGCTCCCTTCTAAGATCTCTGAGTTTAGACAATGTTCCACATCTATCTGAACATAATTTCCCAGATCTCTAAATTCATACAATGACACATTGAGTAGGGCTGATTTGAGGAGTAAAGGAGATAACATCTATACCGTGACAGGTGCAGTGTCAAGCACATAGCTGTTGATGCCGATGAAATGGCCAGAACCATCACAACCCTCCCCATAAGAAGGAACACAGCAGGGATGCAGGTGGGATCAGAGCACATTAAATTCCACAAAGACATCCAGAACCTTGTAGGAAAACTCCTTGAAACTCCATGAGCAACAAAATAAAGCTAGACAATCCCCACCACCCGAGTGCCCGTCCACCATGCCATAGACCTCAGGTTGTAGTACAATTCACAGGAAAGCAGGAGAGAGGGCTTTCACGCCAAGTGGGAGGTCCTCATCTATGCAGGATCCCATGGTCTGGGCCCCGTGGGCAGCATTCTGTGAAGACTGGAGTCTCACTAGCACAGGTTACAGATGGAGCTGAGTCTGAACTCCCTAGAGGGGCATAGGCGTGTTTGACAGGTGAACTCAGGAGATCTTCAGCCCTTCTTAAGGCTGTTAAACATGTTAGTGAAACCAACAATGTTGAAATGTTTACTAATACTTCACAACATTGCCTTTTTCTTTATTCTTGTTTTGATGTGCCTTTCCCCAAGATTAAATTTGTCTTTGACTTCCCACCACTTACCACGATGCCTAGCAGAAAAGAAAGCCTCTGAAAGTGTTTGGGGTCAGAAAGAGAGCTCCAAGGGAAGAACACAAAGGTGAAAGAGAGGAAGGATAAGGAAAGAAGGTAGAGAGTATGTATTCGTTTGATAACTCAAGGAACACTGATTGACTATCTTACGTATGCTAAGTTCCGAGTCAAGCACAACAGATACCATGATAGATGAAATAAGGTTCCTAATTCTAAATAAGCTAACATACAATCCAGTGCTTTCCTTTCTTTTTATTTCTTTTTCAGTGTGAATTAAGGAAGGGGAGAGATAAAAATGGGAATAACTCTATTATTACAACTATTGTAATAAGTGTGGGGGGGGAATCATTCACTGTCCACCAAATGAGTGTCCCCTCCCATAGGGTTGAGGTGGCGTCCAACTAGGGCAATAGGTACCGTGGTCACAGTTATATTAGCCAGAGACTGTTTATCCCAGCTCCCTTTCCAACTAGATGAGAACTTGGGACTAATTTCTGTCCAATGAAAGTGATCAACATGGATGTTTGCCACTTTTAGGTATGTCTGCCAACTGAATTGTGATAGCCAGGGCCACCTTGGAAGCCCTGTGCTGAAGGCGGCCGAACCTGTCAGTCTCTGTGTACAACAGAACCTCACTTCCCTGCCATGGTCCTGGGTGCTTGGACTACATCTGAGTGAGCAACACTAATACTAAAAACTCTACTTTGGGGTTAGTTTGCTGAGATTTGGGGGTGGGGGAGTGTTCATATAGTTAATGCTTACTCTAACTAATGTTAGTTAGAGTCTAAATTCAATTTTCAGATAGCCTGAAATACATCTATGTGCATTAATAAGAAATTCAAACGAACTGACTAAACTGTCAAGATTCTTTGCTTTTGAATGAGAATTATGCCAAGTCAGCCTAGTAATGCTTTTTAGCATATGCTAATCTGATCCTCTATTAAATAGTCAATGACATTATAGAAATCTGGAGACCCAAGTGGTGGACTGTTACTGTAAGCACACACAGAGTGGTCAAAGTAGGTGTCATTAACCTAATAATTATGTTAATGGGAGAATAAAACAATCGTTATGTGTAAATGCAATTTATTTAGTGGTTAAAATGATTTCAAATCACTTTGAATTTTGCCTCATTTGCAGATTTGAATCTAAGACTTTTTAATCAACACTCCTTTAATAAAACATGAAACTCTCCCCCTTACCGTTTTTCGTTGCTTTTGTCTAATTACCGATAACGTTACTGATCATTTCTTCTAAAATTAATAGTCCCATTTAATGAGTCCTTTCTGTGAGTCAGAATCTGGCAATGTACTTTTCAAACATATATTTATATTTATATTTATATTTATATAATTTACATACGCCAACTTCATATTATGTATGCCACATGTCAACTCTCTAAGATAACATCATATATATATAATGCTCTCCAACCAAATCTCTAAGATATGGATATATACATATATATAGCCATCCTATTTATTTTATGAATGTGAAAATTGGTGTTAATTAAAGTCAAATAACCTGACCAAGTTCACATCCCTAGTCAAGGGAGAGGCTGGTACTTGGATTAGATATGCCTGATGTTGAAGTCCAAGGCAGTTCCTCTGTGCTGGGTAGATCTTAACTGAGCACAACATGAAGCTTACATCATCACCTCAGGTCAGGGGTAGTCACAGCACACAACATTCACTGAAGGTCTGCTAAGTGTCAGGCACTCTCCCAAGTACTATTTCTTCATTTAGAACTTCTCACAACAACTCTAAGACATGGGTACTACCACTGTCCCTTGTATACAGGTGAGAACGCTGGGCCCCAAAAGTCTCAGTGACGTGTTCAAGATCACACCGCTAGCTAGCAGTGGAGCCACACTTCAGGGACAGGCTGTCTGGCTTTTACGTCTGTTCCCTTAAGGACACGTCACTAACAGCAATAGGCCATGTCACGTTTTATGATTAAAGAAAATGCATAAACTTATTTTTATTTTAGAATGATACAGGGTGTGAGAGGACTTATTTCTGTGACCATGTAACCAAAATTATTTTTTAATTCCTGAATTTAGAATGAATAGGAAACCCTAGTGCCATAGATTCAAGTTGGAGAGGCAGATAGTCTTAACAAGAAATCTAAACAGAATGGACAGCAATCCCATGAGAATCAAAGAGGGGAGCAGGTGGTCTCTGTTTTGGCCTCAGGCAGGGACTTGGATGGGGCAGGAGTTGAAAAAGGTTCATAGGTCCTATATCCACAAGATACTGTTAGTACTTCCTACATCCCTACGCTGGTGTTTTCTTTCATCTATCTTTCATCTCCCAGAAACAAAACTCAAATGTGATCTATTTTTTAGATATGCAAAACTATCCAATTAATAAGCACTTCCTGATTACGAAAGGCAGTGAATGAGAGAAGGTGGAGGTGGGTC
This sequence comes from Tadarida brasiliensis, assembly GCA_030848825.1. Classification (NCBI taxonomy): domain Eukaryota; kingdom Metazoa; phylum Chordata; class Mammalia; order Chiroptera; family Molossidae; genus Tadarida; species Tadarida brasiliensis. The sequence goes on along the minus strand of CM061257.1, from coordinate 224,351,100 downwards.
ACGGGTGACGTATAGCACAAAGATTGTACTACAATTCAAACAGGGCTTTAAGAAAAATTAGAAATCAGAACAACATTCTTAAAATAACAATGCCATCACTAAGTGGACTGAAGAAAAATAAGTCTAGTTCTTATTTTAAAGACTGCATTGAGCCCGGCTGGTGTGGCTCAGTGGTTGAGCATCGACCCCTGCACTAAGAGGTCACCAGTTCGATTCCCGGTCAGGGCACATGCCCAGGTTGTGGGCCTGATCCCCAGTGGGGGTCATGCAGGAGGGGGCCAATCAATGATCTCTCTCATCACTGTTTTGATCTCTCTCTCCCTCTCCCTTCCTCTCTTTCTAAAATCAATAAAACAAATAAATAAAGACAGCATTGACATTATACAAAAAAATAAATAAGTAAATAAAGTAAGCACCATTTAATCATGCAACTATTCATCCGAATGATCCAATGACACTTGACCATTACTAATCTAGCCTCTTTACGAAGGTAGTAAAAAAGCATTAATCTCTCCAACTATCAAGGGTGTACCATATACTTACCATGCATTAAAAAAAAATCCTTGCCCAAAAACTATATCACTCAACAAATTCACCCAAGGTAAATTCAGCCAACGCTGAATAGAAAATGGATCAGGAATCAGTGACCCTGGGCGGGAGTAACAACTCTGCACTTTCTAAGTGTGTGAGCTCAGGCAGGCCAGTTTACCTCTTTGCTTCTCGGTGCAAATAAATGTGAAGTGACTGTAACCCTAAGAAATGCAGAAACCACGTGGTTTTGTCTCTGAGCTGTGTCTCATTCAAAAGCACAATCCAAGAACCAATAGGAATGTTAAAAGCAACTGCATTCTTTACTCAAGTTTCTTGAAGGGTATTAACAGTAAGCCAAGGCCTGAGGTGGGGTGAGAACCTGGTGGAGGAAGGTGGGGCAATGGGGGCAAAATGGGGACACCTGTAATACTCTCAACAATAAAGATAAATAAATAAATGTATTTTAATTTTTTTTAAAAGGTAACCCAATGCACAGTCTAAGTGACACTATGTCTGCCTCCATTGTCTCACCCTTTCTTACTTCCCTTGTACGCTTCACCTGCTATGGTGCCTTAGCTTTCAAAACTGCTAAGGAACTCCTGGTCCATTTCCAGTCCAGCTCTCGCTCCTTCCCACTCCACTCGTCTGCTCCCTCACTCACTCATTCTGTAGCTGAACTTGGTCTCTTCCACCCAGAAGAATTCCTCCTCTTTAGAAAAGGTGAGAAGAGGGTTTATTGGGCACGTGAGCTGGAACAAGGAAGGTATCTGTGAACACAGCTACATCAATATCTTTTTGTTCTGTCCCATGAGAATATAAATGCTTGTCTCGAAGGGTTTTATGACTATTAAGTAAGTAATATCTGTAAACTTTCTTGAAGGGAGAATTTTCTTCTGTGAGCACATGCACCATATTCATAATACATACATATATGTCCCTTATCACATAAAGGGTATATGTCCCTTATTACACAAAGTGTATACTTGATATTCTGTCTGGCCCTTTGGACTCATTGTCCACCATTCCCTGCTCTCTGGGGAGCTCATGTTTCTGGGTTGAATCAAATAGGAGGCATCTGCAGAAATCCAGGGAGTGGGACAGTGAGATGGAGGCATCAATGCCCCTGGTTTCCTCCCAGCCAGTCCTCAGGTCCGTGGCGCTTGCATTTCTCTACTGAAGTTTGCAGATCTCATTGGGAAGCCCTCTCCTAGTTATGGCCACAGCTCCCTCTTGGTTCCAGTAACTTCTCCACCTCTTCCTCCTCCAGGCCTATCTGTGGTAACAGCGGGGTGCTTTGTCATACCTTATTGGCTTCCCTGACCACGGACTTGTCCTGCCCACTGATTATAAATAGGTCAGCTCTCATCATATTACCTGTTAGAGGGTGTCACCCATTTTCCCACCAGGGCCCTGGCTGATCCAAAAGGGAAATCAGTCCAGGTGTTCTCCACCCATGAATTCCTTGACCTCATTGGGAAAAAGTGGCACCTAGGCAATCCAAGCCCTGTTCACCTTGATCATAAGCCCCCACAGCCACAGGAAAGCAGATCTGGAGGTGGTCTCGGTGAGCGCGGGGCAGGGGCGGGGGCTGAGGGATGGGGAGGCAGCATGGGGAGGTAAGCTACGCTGAGATCCATTTTTCACCTTCAACATACGGCATTCCAGGGGCTTCTGCTGCTCTGGGGGCCACGTGTATAAACTAGTCCTGATGGTACAACTAACGACGTTTTTCTTTCACTCAAATTACCTACCAGACAACACGATAACTGAGAAATTCACTTTGAATCCTATCACATTGGCTGGTTCCAGGCGAACTGCCTATGATTTTCAGTTAAAATGTATGTCCAGGAATTTCATTCAATAATTTTGTCTTGTTGTGTGGAAATATTCTCTGAAGGTTACTTGTCCCCTCTGGACTTTTAAATAAGTGAAGGAAATTAAGCTTAAATAACATAACTATGGTTTTCAAAACTCATTATTAAGGAAAGTAGATCAGTGTGTATTTGTTTTTAACTGAAGAGGGCATGCCCAATTACTCGTGTTTATGAAAAATAATTCAAAGCGAATTTCACCCAGCAGCTATAACGGTTTTTGTTTGTTTCTTTCTTAAAACAGAAAAAAATTATTTCCCTGACCTACTCTCAGTAGTTGAATTTAATCTTGCTAGTGAACAGTGACCAAATTGTCGAAATTAATAATGGACAAAAAGGGCAGTTAAGAATTCTTTACTAACCTGTTTTCAAAAAGAAAGGTCTAAATGTTTAGTCAGCCAAACCAAGTTTTGGTATGATCTCCTTACGATTTCTTATTACTAATAAGCTGCAAGCTCTGTAGGGTGGAACTATTTATTTTGGTTAAATTGAATTCCTAGTGCTCACCACAGTACCTGGCACCTAAAATGTGCTCAGTATATGTTTATTTATTGAAGAACAGGAGGAATAAATTAAGGAAGACTTAATTTCTAATCATTTCTAATCCTAAAGGATTTGATCATCTTATTGAAGAGATAAAATTGTAATTAAGAATTTATTTGCTTTTACTATTTCTACAGAACTTAGTATTGCATGTGGGTTCATGAAAGCTTGTTTATTCATTAATCAAATGTTTGTTGAGCACTTACTATAAGCAAGATACTGTGTTATGCACCAGGGCAACCATGAGGGCAATTAGATAGGGATGCTTTCTTCTGCAGCCGTGGTAACAGGAATAGAATAATGTAAGTCACCGCTCTACAGGTGAATCAGCTGAAGTGGAGTGGGCGTGCAGAGGAAGAAGTGCTGACATCTGTCTGGAGGTCAGGGAGCTCAGGAGAGGCTGGTGGCTTTTACTCTGGGCCATGGTGGAGTAACTGAGTGTGGACCTGCCCTGAATATCAATAACAATATTCATTCAACACCATGGAGTTGCCAATGAGCTCTTTCTTTCACTGTATACCTTCGCCTGATCCTCATGGCATTCCAGAGGAATGGGTGTGATCGCCTCAATTCTAGAGACCATTAAAATGACTCAAGAAAGTTTAAGAAAGATAAGGTTGCTCAGCCAGAAAATGATCAAAGGAAAGAATCTCACCTCCCAGGGAGTTCCAGCACAGACAGCATAAGCTGCACCTGTGAACATTGGATCGGAACCAAATGTTCTGAATTCCAAGAGAACAGAGGTCTTTCAACGACATTGCATTGCCCTCTTGGGGAGGATCCTGAGATGGACACATCCACAAATTGTACAGTAGACCAGCAAGAAACAGTGATTTCTGAGGTTTCAGTGCTGCAGCAAGGGAAGTGTGGTTTCACACAATATAGTGCCATGGAGTGCCTGACAACAATAACAGCTAACATTTACTGAGTGCTTTTTATATGAAATGCACCATGCAAAACTTTAGGTGCATGCTCTCTTTCAATCCTCACAACAACCCCCTGTGGCAGGTGTCCTGATAAACCCATCTGTACAAATGAGAAACACTGGGCTCAGAATTATTAATAACGTAGGCAGAGTCACACATTTGATAAGTGACTGCACTGTTACCATTACCAACAATCCTTTGGTAATTCACCCAAACCTTTCATTAAAAAGATAAAAAATTCACAGCCCCTTCTTAGTAAGTTCTACCAGCGAAGAAATGTAACCTGATATCTGAGCCATTAATGGTATTGCTGGGTCTAAATATTCAACCACGTATTTCCACCTTCATCACATTTGTTCTGCCATATATAACTGCTATGCAATATCTAAGCATGCTGTCAACCCAACTAGGGAGTTTGTTACCAATGCAAGACATACATAAATCAGCAGCTCCATGAACTTCTACTGATGGGCTGGAAAAGAAAATCTGCCTTTTCCTTTTACACTGTCAAGCTCCTCAGGGCTAGCTGACCTCCTTTATGTCGAGTCAGACATTCGCTCTTTCAAATTAAGTCCGTGGCCCAGCGTTTTCCAATGGTCCCCCCTCTGTGCCTTTGAAAACGTCACTCCTTCATAAAACCAAAGGCACCAACTACTTTGGCTTTCTTTTTGTTTTAAGAGGTGCTTTACTTTTCTCATTAGGCATTTGAACCTTTCCCAAAGCCAGGCTTTGCTGATTTAATGTGATCTGGGTCAGAGTCAGCCCTGCAGAAGTACTTCATTCTTCTCTTCAGTTGAATGGAAATTAACTTAGAATGAAATGAGCGCTGGGTTGACTGACTTGAGAAATGGGTTCCAGACAGGTTGCTACCACTAACCAGTACCACTACCTCAGCTTCCTCGTCCGTAAAAGAACGGAAGGGGACTAGCTGCTCTCCGCCGTTCCTTAACATGCGAAATTCTATCATTCTAGTGCACACGATGCTTTATGCATCTGTTCACTTACTCATTTTTTCTTTCTACAAACGCATATTGAATGCCCACAATGCTTCAAAAAATAACAGAGGAAAATTCTCTAAGCACATTCTCTTCTCACAAACATAACTGGGTTGGAAGGAGCATTTTGAGGGGGAAAAAAAAGATCACAGTATTTAGAATAAAGAACATGTTTAAATGATTTATTTAGCTCTTCTATTGGGAAACGTTTTAAAATGGGCTGAGAAATGGTATTCAAATAGAGAACTGGTCTCTTTAAAATAAAACCCTTAGCACAAATTCCCAGCCTAGAGTCAGAGATAGCCTATAATTTCTCATCTTACAGTCTAAGAAAAAAAACAACTGACTTCCCACATGTACCTTTATTAATAGCAGTGTGTGCTTTTAGTTTAAGAACTTTGGGATATTTTTTAAATTGACGTCGCCTATATCCCAGACACTACTTTATACTATATGCAAGAAACTACCATGCTGTTATTTTTGTCTTCAGAGAAAGTTGCTAACTTTTTAGCAATTAGCAGTCCATAAAAATGTGGGCAAGTGGCTTCCTCCAGACTAATTAGCAAGTTTGCTGTGTTCCTGACCCAGCTGGCTACGCTATGTCTTTTAACTTAGCTCAGGCCTCGTTGTTGTGCCAATTCTAGACCCTCTTCAAGTGCGTCAGTAATAACAGAGATCTCAATTGGCCTCTGATGTAAACTCTTCGGCAAAACTGGCTTAGCATTCTCAACATTTATATCCTGTTCTCCATAGGTGCCCAGGAAACTCCCTACCCTCGCCCTCTTCAAAGATCCTCCAACCACATTCACTGGTTATTTCCTCCATGACCAAGTCTCCCTACCCCAATGCTCAAGTCTCTGCTCTTTGAAGCATGTCCCATAGTGTCATTTACGGATTCTCACTCTTGGCATTGGCACTCTGGTAAGACAGACTATCAGACATCTAGTTTCTCCACAAGGTAACTGTTCGTGCATTGCGCCCTTGCATTGGATCACTCAGCAATGCCTCTGGCATTTCTCCTCCATTAAGCCCAGGCTCCTGATTCAGAACCCTGGACTTGACCCAAACCAAAATCAGCGTCCGAACATGCCCCCGACAGCAAATGGATAGCTGGAGGTTTAGGCATGGGCGTGAGCAATGGCATGGAGCAAATGGGAAAAATAGAAATGACAGTGTTGTCCAGGGTCAAGGTAGGCATTCTGCCAACTAAAAGGATCAGGCCCAAAGTGGATATGATTTGGGAGGGAGGTAAAGATGGTAAAATGGGACCGAATATGGAAGATCTGCAGAGCAGGTTGGTGGGCATCGCTGGAGGGGCATGGAGGGAGGGGAGTGGTGGCAGACGGAAGACCTTTGGTCCCTGTGGGACATCATGGTGAGGAAGGATAACAAAAAGTTGAAAGTCAGTTGGCTGCAGAGGAAGAAGCCAACAGTAAACAAGGTTATTTTTGCTGTGGAACCCTAGAAAAATATAGGGATTGGAGGCATCACGTATTTCTGAAGGAGGATTGATTAGAGACCTCAGCAAGGATCAGCCAGACTCCTGGATAATGTCTGCACTGTGGCAAGGAAACACACTCAGAGAATCTGAGCAAGGAGAGCTTTGCATTTGGGGACCTGAGCTCAGGCTGTGCCAGGGACGTGGAATCATAATGAAAATAGGAAAATGACACTTTGACCCCTGAGACCAATCCATCTACAATGAGCCCCCTTTTTGTCTCAGGTCCCCAGACATTGCCCCACACCTACAAACACAAAACACTCACACACAGAGAAACTTAGACCTGAGAAACTGAATTATTGGAGAAACTGAATGACTTGAGAGAAAAACCTACAGATAATGTCATCTTGGGGGGAATTCCCCTGGTAAAGTGGCTAGGTCCCCACCTATTTATGCTCTAGAGAATTTCACCAACTGATTAAAGAAAAAAATTTATGCAACTTCTAAGTGGCCTCTCAGACATCTACTGTTAGCAGTGAAGAAACAGCCACAATTCACCGGACATTGTAAGATAGCCTCTAACAGAAACATGAAATCCAGAAACTAAGACAGAGAAAAGACGAAGAAGAAAGGAATCAAACAGAGACAGTGCAGGGAACAGAAAAATAGTTTTTAAAGCCCCCTTGTTAATAAGTTGACAAATAATTTGCATCTTTTAAAAACCACAAACTGGATGCTATTAAAAATAATGCAACACAAAGCTCTTAGAAAGTAAAGTATACCTGTGTCTGTATATATGCATATTTGTTAGCTGAGATGTATTCAACAGAAGGATTGAAAGATAAAATTGTGGCTATTCAGGAAGTAAATAATAATATCTAAAATTAGCATTATTGCTGTAATACTTTTAACAGTAAAGATAAATTTAAAAAATAATAAAATAAAATAAACAAGGAAAAAATAAATAAAATGTAAATAAACCAAAATGAAGAACGGCTCTATGACCAAGTAATTGATAAATATAAAAATAAAACCAGAAGAAACAACTAAAAGAGTTGAAAGTGTTATTCTCTGGATTGAGGTGGGGAGGGGTTCGACCTTCATTATAAGCTTTGCAGGAACATATTTATAATCTTATGTATACTAATGTGATGAAAAGAAACACAAAATTTTAATTTTAAAAAGACAGAAATGTAGTAGAACCCAGTAATGTGTAGCTTGGGTGAGACAGTGAACAGCTTGTAAGCAAACAGAAGTAGCTTTTGTAGAGGCAGATTTCAGACTAACACGGGGACCAGACTTGTGATATTGTGATATAATAAGAAATATATATTTGATCTTTGTGCCAGGTTCCTGGCACAGAGCTTCTAAGATTCTTATCTTTTGCTGAGTCCAGAGGGAGAGGAGCATCTTTTGTTTTTCAGATCAAACACCTGTCAAACATACCTGACTTTATACTAATGAGGTGACTACTGGAAGACACTAGGCTGGCTGCCGGGGAACCAATCACATGATGAGAGGGTTAGAACTGTTCAGCCCCACCCCCAGACTGCTGGGGAGGGGAGTCGGTTGGGGATTGAACGGATCACCAATAGTCAATGATTTAATCAATCATACCTAGGTAGTAGGACCTCCATAAAAATTCTAAACAATGGGGTTTAGAGAGCTTCTGGGTTGATGAACACACAGAGGTGCTGAGAGGGTAGTACAGCTGGAGAGGGTATGGAATTTCTATACTCCTTCCATACGCCTTGCCCGATGTACGTCTTCACCTGGCTGTTCCTATGTATCTTTTATTATATCTTTTATAATGAATCAGTGAATGTGTTTCACCAAGTTGTGTGAGTCATTGTAACAAATTAGCAAACCTGAGGAGGGGGTTCGAGAACCTGTGACTTACAGCCACTTGGTCACAAGTGCAGATGACAACCTGGGACTTGCCACTAGCATCTCAAGTGGAGGGTGGGGGTGAAGAAGTGGTCTTGTGGGACTGAGCCTGTAGCCTGTGGGGTCTGCACGAAGTCCAGGCAGCTCGTGTCAGAATTGAGTTAAACTGTAGGACAGCCAGTCAAGGTCCACCAAGAACTGGAGAATTGCTTGGTGTGGAAAAACCCACGCACCTGGTGTCAGAAGTATTGTAGAGTAGAGGAAACAGTTTTCCTTTTAGACCTAACTAACAATTAAAGAGGCTGACAAGATAAGTAGGATGCATATCACAGGATGAAATAGAGACTGAATATCCATAAATCCAAGCCATGAAAGAAAGAATTGATTCCAATTTCCAAAATTCCTCAATTCTATGTGGGTGAGTCTCAGGCTGAGATACTTCTCTAGCATTAAGTATCCAAAGGGCATAAATCAATCCACCAAAATGTTACTGAATTACATGATACCACATTTTAAAACCAACAAAGTAGCACCTCAGGCAAAAATTCATTATCTCTAAAGGAAAAGCTTATATTACCCAAAGATTTTCACTGGGCATAAGAAAGACACATATTTTGGAGACAAAACACGTGGATAGGAAGGCTGTGAATTTTACATCATGTAATTATTTAAGAAAAGAAAAAGATGATTGTCTAGTCTGATATGTTAATTTTTTTCCCATCTAAGGGTAAAGACATAAGATAAATGAAATATTTCCAGAAATATTAACAAAGAATGTCCATAATTTACTTAGAGGATGTGAGAAAAAGACAAAACAAAAAATACTTCTGCCTGCCTGTATTCCAACACTGTGTATTCCTATCCGTAGTTAATGTGTTAGACACATAAATGGCCTAGATTGAAAACAGTCTGAGTTCTCAGATAATGGCTCCAAATAAGAATTCAGAACTAAACGTTGGGTCACCGTCCTTTAAAACTGCTGCCAACCTCACGGATTTAGAAAGCACAATTCTGTCTCGTTCACCAGTCATTTTAAAATAAAGCATTTCTCCCTAAAGGCACGCCAAGCCATTGCCCATTGGTCTATAAATAGCAGCATTGTACTGGTAAGCCAGCCTGGGCCTTTTTTGGAACAAGACAAGGTAAGTGAGAGAGAAGTGAGAGGATGAGAACAAAAGCAAGACACTGAGATTCACTGTCTGTGCCCAAAATAGTTACCACCTCAGTGTGTTTCGGGAACGTTCAAGACCAGCTCCAAATCTGCTCACCTAGTGGTACCGGTTAGAAACTTTGATTTTGACTATTCTCTCACCCTCTGCTCAATCAGCAGCGAGTCATGCCAGTTCTTAACCCTTCCCCACTTTCCATCTGCCACCTCAGTACTTCCTACTTCTTTTCCATGTTGACACTTTTTTCCTACTCCTATTTTCCAAGTTTGTTGTGTTTTTTTTAATTCCTCACCTGAGGATATTTTTCTACTTATTATCAGATAGAGTGGAAGGGAGGGAGAGAGAGAGACAGAGAGAAACATCGATGTGATAGAGCCACATCGACTAGTTGCCTCCTGCACGACCCAACCAGGGCCGGGGACCAAGGTACATGCCCTTGACTGGAATAGAACTCTTGACTCACTGGTCTGCAGGTTGACACTCTAACCACTGAGCCAAAACCGGCCAGGGCATCCTAGTCATTCTTATGCAGCATATACAGGTGCCCTAAAGACGGAGAAGTGCACCTGATACAACGCAGATTTGAGAAGGGAGAAAAGACAACTCACACTGGATGAGGGACACTGGATAAGGGACACTGAATGATGCATAGGATTTATCCTATGGGAGAAGGATGTGAAAAGCATTATAAAAAGAGGAAAAGGCATGAAAGCATGAAATGGAGTGTAATGTTCTTGAAATGATAAATAATTCCACAACATAAGCACCATCGTGCGAGGAGACTGCTGAGGTAGGGAGAGGCCAGGTCTCAGAGAATCATCACTCAGACATTATCCTGTGTGCAGCCAGAGGACCTTGAAGGGTTTCAATCAAGGGGAGATGTGCTAAGATTTAAGGTTTTACATAGTCTGGATGATGTTTTTGAGGGTGATATGCATGGAAACGGAGATATCAAATCAGCCAGCCTATTTTAAATAGAGAGAATGAGAACTCCACATAGGTCAGTGATCGGTGAAGCGAAGGACATGGTGCAGAGAAATGATTAGAGGTAAAACTGGCAATCATTTGGTAATTGATTGAATATTTGCAGGATAAAGGAGAGGAAGTGCCAGGGATACTTACAAGGTTTTGGCTTTGTTTAGTGTAGTATTCAAATGTCCCTTTCACAGACAGCTTTCCTCACTCTCACCAACTCCCAGGACAGAGTTTTTCCCTATCCTAAGCACTACCATTGTCCTTATCCACACTCTTTTTACCATGTATTTGACTGTGTGACAATGATTCATTTCTCCATTTATCTTCTTCAAAGAACCTGATCTGTTACATACTAAACAGGACCTATAGGACTCTATAACTTTAAATCTTTGACTCTGATTGCCCTCAATTCAAACTGTTCAACATGATGCTAATATTGTAGAATGAGGATGCCAGTCATTTGCAAAGTAATGTTTCACACAGAATACTGTGGCTTTGATGGAAACAAAATACTACCTCCCTGTAGTCATGTCTCTTAAAACAGGGTTTGGCTGCACTCTCACTGATGTTTGTGCTTTGTTATTGAGTAGTCATCTGTAAGCAGAGTTTTAATAAGATAATGTAGGCCAGCAACATAGTTTTCAGGTCAATTAAGAGTCTGAAAAGTTCCTTCTTTAGATCACAGAGTCACACCATTGAAATGGAAACCAGAAGAAAAGAAACTAAAATTTACCAAGCTACTACTGAGCGTCAGATGCTCTGCTAGGATCAGAACTTGTCCTAAATTGCCTGGGAATTTTTGGAACAGTTTTGCCTCGCAATAAAAATTAAATCAGGACTCTGACCCATTTGATCAGTAACAATCTCTAACATTGTCTATGAATACGGAATACATCTTTAAAAGACAGCACTCGATAATCATAACAAATCATCTGTCTGTAATTATGAAATAAATTAATTTTCTATAGAGGCCAAAAAATATAGTACACTGGAAGCGAAGACACTGGGGTTCCAAGGCTGACTTTTCTGACCCATATGGAACATTAGGCAAATACCTAAATTCTATTGTACTTTAGTTTTCTCACGCATAAAACAAGTGGTAAAAAGTCTAACTCACTATAATGGTTCCAAAACTATAAAACACACGTGCAAGTGTTTGAAAAGAGAAAGGCAATATATCCACGCGAAGTGGTAGTATTTTCTTTTTTGTACTCCTGATCTCAAGAATGTTGCTTAATAATATCTTTGATCATATCAAGATCACCAGCCCTGTGGGTTCTGGAAGCTATGATAGGTTAATCAATCAGCAGGAACACTGTTTCATTATGTAGCATTCCTTATGAGTTTCTCTGTACTACTATGCAGTCTAATCAAGGAAATGAATGCAGGCTTCTTATTTTCCCCACCAAGTGCTAAAAATGCTAAACTGTGTTCATTCATCATAAAATTACAATATGGCCCTGTCATTAGTGGGTTAAAGATAGCTTGTGCCACTGCTTCCAGCTTTAATCAGACTTATTAATAATCATTCCGAAGCTCAAGGGTAATGATACATATTCCACACAAAATAATGCTGCATTTTCATTAATGCCTCGGGGATCAAATGATTATCGCTATCACTATTCTAATTTAGTATAATCAACACAAAATTATTTAGGGTTTGTTGGCACTTTTTCAGTGCGATGATGAAAAATGCTCTTTTTCTTTTCCTTCCCCAGAACACCTTCCCCTTAGAGCTAGGCCACCCTGGACACACAGCAACCTGATCTCCAGTTTAAAGCCAGCACAGACTATAGAATTCTTAGGATTGCCACAACTCAAACATCTGTATAACCAAGGAGGCTCTGAATGTCATTCTTCATTTTGAAAAACAGGCCTGATTAGTTCTAATATTTTTGTAATTTGGCTATAAATCTGGTGATGAATTAGTTGTCAGTTGACTTCCCTCTGATTCTGACATTATATACTCTCATTAAAGAGCAAGGGTCATTATGGAAACAACTGTAGCATATCTGATCATATAACACCAACGTTCTAGCTTACAGGCTCTGGAATTCCCCCACTGCCTAAGTACTGCTGCTCTCCCTGACATCCCTCAAAGACTGGATCAATGTTAGTTCTGGCCATGAAACAAAATCTCTGTATATGGACTGTCCCATCTGTCTTGTTATAAAGTGACACCTATAGCAGCCCCCGGAAAAACATAGTCCCTTTTGTTTAATTCCAAAATAACCTAATTTTAGAAGTCTCCACTTCAGCATATTTTAAACTAGAACCACTTTACTGGAGATGATGCTAGGAAAGACGATGTTATTGAACAAGTCATAAAGTATAAATCTACTTCCCTTCTAACAGGCACTTTGATAAATATTTAAATTTAAAAGGTACTTTTATTAGCCATATTTACATTTCTATTGGCTGGCCTCTTTAAGAATGACTAGTTTAGTGGATTCCTTGGTTCATTTCTATATGCATAGCCAGTGTCAAGCTGTCACCTTCTATTCATCAGTATTCCTTATCTCTTGCACTTTTCAGTTATGTGACTTTCAAACACATTGAACCTTCTTAGTTTTACAACTTCACTATCAATCATTATTTTACTCATTATGTCAATATTACATTATCTGCCTACTGAATTTTAACCACCTTATTAAGAGAAATGGTAACATATATTCCAAATGTCACTATGATAGCATGAGAAACAGATCAATTGTAATCAACTGGTTGACTGTGAGTTAAGAATGGTTGTTCATGAATGGGTAACTACTCTTTCCCTGTCTCTCCTTATAGCTCAGGGCATTTTAAGTTGAGATATTTGTGTCATGTATGGAAGTGGTACCAGTTCACTCCCACCAAATGTCAAATAGTCAAAGGTAACAGAGTACTTTAAGCTTTCTATATACTTTAAGGTCAAATAAAGCACAGAAAGGATAGGTTAGTGATTTATGATGATGGTAATTCACTTTTATAAATGTCTACTAGATGTCAGTTTCTGTACTCATCTTTGGTTATACATTGTCTCACATAATTCTGATAGCAATCTTCAGTGTATGTTTTATGAAAGAAAAAAAATAGATTCATAAGTTGAAGATTTAACCAATTTACATGGCTAGGGATTGTCAGATGTTTGATCCAAAAGCTCATATTTTTAACCAATCTAGCCATGCCATTCTTCTTAGATTGAAATAGAAGAAATTACAGAATTATGTATAGGTAGAACACAGTGTAAAACCCTTGGGCTGATCATTGACTAATAACATCAAAACCAACTCTACAACTAAGTGCATTTTAATCTTTCATTTAACAAGGAAGAGATCCTTCCTAAAAGAAGCTTAGAGGTATCCAGTAAAAACCCTGGTCTCCATTTTATGTATGAGAATATTTAAATTGCCAAGTTCAAAGATAATATATTTATAAGAAACTACTTATGTTTAGACTTTTTCTATTTTCAACTACTAAGCCTGAACTATCATAAAATTGTTTTAAAACCTACATTTTACCAAGATCCTACAATTTATATAACTATTTCACAAGTTAAAACATTATTATTAATTGCATTTATAATAATGATGATGATTATAATGAGAAGAAAAAGGAAAGAAAAAGAAAAAGGAGGCAGAGGAGGAGGAGGAGGAGAAGAGAAGAGAGGGGATGAGAGAAGGATGCAAAGAAAGAAAAAGAAAGAGGAAAGAAGAAAGACAAATAAGAATAGTGATAGTACAATAAGGAGGAAGGGGAGGCAGAGAAAGAGGAGGAGGAGAAAGGTCATTCATATTTTTTCAACTGATTTTTATGGATTATTAAATGAAATGATTATTTAAAGGCTATTTTTACACTTTCTATATTTTTATTGACTCAAATAAAATCATATTAATTACTTTATAATTGAAGGTAAAATCAACAATCACATTGTTTCAGCATATAGATTCGTGATCCAAGGCCCTTGTGCAGGAGGCTGTAGGTGTTAAGCTTGATATCTGGTTAATCGTGAATTAAAGAATATACTAGGTTGTAAGGTAGAACAAGCAGGAATAAGGAAAATAATATGTCACATATGGTTGCTGATATTATAGAAAGAGTAAACAGTGGCTGCTGATATTATGTAAAGAGTAAACAGGGCAGGTATTTGGGCAAGCAAAGGCAGGATACAGTAGGTCAAGCACAGAGACTAAGGGCACTGAGTCACCAGGAGATTTTCAGCACGTTGGACAGCTCTTTTGGAGGGTTTCTTGCTAACATTTTGTTGACTTCCAACCTGGAAATCTCAAACTAATACTGACTATGTCTTCTTTTTGGAACTTCTGTTGTTGTTATTGTTGTTTTTCTATTATGAGTACAACAAATGTAGGTTTTAAACAAAGATGAGTTCATATAAATTCAGGAAATCAGTGAATTTCCCTGTATTCTGGAAGAGGTTGTCTTCTAGCATGACTTGGAGACCTAAGGGGATGCCCATGGTTTAAACAGATCCACAGAGCCAAGTAAAAGGCTTCATCATTTTGCATTGGGCAGGAGCTTATCTTAGGTTTGAGGCTCTATATGCAAATCACAAATGTATCCAGAGAGGTGAATTAACAGTGATGTTCATTCATTTAAATGTATAGACTTCTCCACCATAAGATCATATAGACCTTAATCGCATTTTATAAGTAGATGTCAAAAGGCTTTTTAGACCTGCAAATTTGTATTTTAACTTCCAACACATCAGCTATGGCCACCTATATTAATCAATTCCACTCTTTCTAAAGTTTTTTTTTTTTTTTTTTTTTTTATATTTTAAATTATAAAATGTACTTCTCAGTAAATATACTCAGATACTATGTCACCTCCACTTAGCTATACATGTTCATAACAGCAGGGTCTTTTTCACCTTTGTATACCCAGAACCTCTGACTCTACTTGTCATACTGTAAATATGAACATTGGTAAATGGTTGCTGAATAGATGAATTACTGAACAGGTGACCATTCTGTATAATCAGTAAGTTATAGAGGCACATTATATAAAAACAGATTAGAGATTTAATCAATAAATCACAACAAAAGTTAATGGGCATGGCTGTTGATCCAATATACCATTTATCCAAGTTCTACAATCTTAAAGAATCCCCTAGGGACATACTGCTGATACAGAACATTTTTCTTACCTCAAATTTAATTCACTGTTCCCCAAAAGCTATGTGGACATTTATCATAACTAATACATGTTTGACTGCAAATTCCATTCTCTAAACTTCCCTGGTCAATCTGTTCTTGAAATATGCCAAACTTGTTCATACCTTACTGTGTGTGCTCTTGGTGTATGTGTGCCTTTGTCTTTGAACAATATTTTCATTGATAGTCTCATGCCTGACTATTTATTTTTATTCAGGTCTAAGTTCAATGTCACCAACTGAGAGGACTCCTTAAGTATATCAACCTCAACCTGGCTATAAGGAGCTAAACACCATGGGGCTTATATCATGTAGATGTAAACTGTGGCTCCCTGTGCTTTATCAGAATGGAGAATCTAGAGAGCCACATCACTAATGGGAAAAGGGGAGGTAGTTTGCCATTATTATAACCTTCTTTGTTTTTTTTTTGCTCTTTGTTCCAGACTTACATAAGCCAGATTCGACTCTCTGGATCACTCATGCCTATGAAAAATGTAGGAAAATATATAGACTTCTAAAAGAGCACCAAAGGAATGAAACACTGAATATTTAGATTCTCAAACTCCACAGATCTTACTTAATACAGAGAAGATAAGCTCACATATTTAACTTTAACTTTCTCCTGGGAACAAACACTTCAGATGTGCTGGCTAAGGAGTCGTGTGGAGGAGAATAAAGGCTCAATCAGAAGTTAACCAAAAAAAAAAAAAAAAAAAATCCTTTAGAGACCTGAGTCAATCAAGTACTTAAATGTGTATAAAACCAGAACTAAAGAACAAAGACCAAATGTCAGGGTGAGGTAGAGTAGAATTCCAAAGTAGTTACAGAATTTATAAGCCCCAAATGAAGTTGATTGTGTCCTTTGTTAATTAGCTTTACTTAAGTCCTGTTGGTCTCAAGACTGTAAATGTCCTAATTTAGGAAACATTGAGATCCCTACTCCCTAGGCAACCTTCATCTCTCCTGGTTTAGAAAGGGAGGGACTCAACTGCTATGGTGAAGGTAATGTGTGATTCCAATATCCAGCCCACCAGGCTGAACACACACACACACACACACACACACACACACACACTCACACACACACACATACACACATTCCCTACCACCTACTCCCCCAGTCCCCAAACTCTCCAATTCTACTCCCAACCAAGGGAAATAGCCCAATGTCAGATCCACAGGTTGAAGACTGTCATTAAATTTAAATCCCGTAGAAGGGTGCCAGGGTCACTGTCAGGAGTGGCCCTCATTGACATCTGCTCCTTCATTGCCTTCTCACACTCTGTCAGCACCACTGGCCTGTGGCATTCCTTCTGCAGATGGAATTCCCCAGCTACCTTACGCACAGAGGGAGGTACTCTCTACTGCCAGAGGAAATTCACTAGCGAGCCAGTTTTCTGGTTTATTTTCAGAAATCCTCCTTCACAAGCTTACCTTCTTTTTATAGTGTTCTAACCCCCATCCACAGAAGCCCAAACTATCCCAAAAAAAGGCTGAGTGGGAGAAACTAATTCAGAATCATGAGTATGTGTATTACCTAAGAGTTTGATTCTCTTTGGGTATTCAATAACCTTCACTACAACTTCCCCTTCTACCCTCCATCTACCTTTCCACCCTTTCTGCCTACTATATATTAGTATGCCTCTATTTTCTCCCCACTCCACCCCCCCAGTGCATCTCATGTCACAGTATAAACATACACTGACTTTTCCTCTTTGTGGATCTTATGGTATTATTGCTTTTCCCATTTATGGGTCTTAAGGTATCACCTCTGCTGGGAATAGTGCTTCCTCATTCATAGCCACCTGGCTACTCCCTCCCAATAATCTAAATTATTATTATTCCCTCCCTCCTCACTGGTTGGATTATTTTAGTACATATCCATATCCCCCATTATGTTCTGCACACAGTAGATGCTGATTTGTGGATATGAACTACACACACGAAGACACAGACGCAGTAAGTTTTTAATTATACAATGCTAATTGTACAGAGTTTGGGATTCCTTGAAGTAATTTAAGTACAAACAAGTCAGATCTCTAAAAACTCCACTCTTTATCGAGCCTCATTCAAGACCCTAAATCATCCATGCTTCTAGTGGACTGTGAGTTTTAGCCCTAAAACTGCCAGGATCATTTCATTTGGCACTGTTTCATGCCAGTTTTTAAAACTTTTGGCTCATCCTAAATATATTCATCTCATAATGTAAATGTTAGAAAAGCGGGTGAATATACATAATCAGAAGTCTAAAAAGTGAGAAAAGGCTTGGCAAAGACAGCTCATATTCCTAACCTACTCCTTTGGGGGGAAAAATCAATTCATGTTATCATAATCCCAAGCACTCAAAAATATATGTTATAAATTCACTAGAGATTCAAGAAGGATTTAGATTATTGATGGATAGTTATGTATAGTTACTTCATAAACAGTTATTTATTTTAGGGGAGGTATATTTTGGACAGATCCTCTAAATTCTTAAGGTTGATGCTGTAAAGAACATCCATGTTTTTTCATGCATCAACAGAAGAAAAAACATGCCGAACTAAAATTAAATCCCACTTTCCATAAGGGAAATATTAATTTGCAACTGTGAAAAACGTATATAACCACCTAAGGCATGTGTGTAGGTGCATTGCGCTTGGAAGGTTTTATGCGGCGGTGGTAAGCTGTGGATTAGGGCTGTGCAAAGCAACGTGGGCGGGGCTAAGAAGGGTTCAAATATTCTGACACTCTCACAGTACCACTAAGGAAATAAGACTCAGAGAGATGGTTAAGAGGCTCAACCAAGGTCACATAGCTGCTTAGTGGTTTAATCACGACTAGAAACACAATCTTTGACTCTTCCCTTTTTATAGGACAATCTTTAGACCATATTCCATAGAAAGATTATAGATAAAATACTGTGACAATAAAGTCCATGGCATTTCAATAACACACTCTCCTTGAAAGGGCTATAAGAAAAATCTGCATTCTAGAAAGATCTATAATAGTGAATGAATCTCCAGTGGAGCAATGCCCCAAACTCAAACCTAGGTTGTTGCTTAATTTCAAAAATAGTACCTGATACGCTTTATTCAAATTACTTTTGACGACAACATGCATTACCTCTGGGATCTTAGAATTTGATAGAAAACAGGCTTTATTTTTTCTGTGCTAAAACCGTTCCTTCTCATGATATCAATTTCTAGGAGTAAATGCCAGCTTCTTAGATAAAACCCTCTATGAACAAGTAGTTCACAGATATATCACTCAGGAATGCACAGGATGACATACAACAGACATTGGGATTATAGCTTTTATTTTAACAGTAAAGCTGGAAAATGTTAATGCCTTCCTATAACTCATTGGCCCTTTATTAGAAGAGACTAGAAAACATTTGAAAGATAACTTCCAGCAGGTAGGTTTCTGTCTTGTTTGTTTTACTTATCTCTACCAAAGTAATAATATCAAAAAATATGTCTCTACTGACCTTTGAATTGACTGGTAAGAAAGCATAAAGATCACTCTATCCTGGGAAACTACAAACCATGTGACAACAAAGAACTGTAGTCATGTATTTCTTTTGCATTTTTCATTCTATTTTTCATTTTATCTAACCTAGTGATCAGTAAAAACCTAGTTTGGGGGATGAGAGGGGAGAAGCTGGGACTTTGAAGCCAGAAAACGTTTAGTTTTATTGTTGGCTTACTAGTTATAGACCTTGAACAGAATATCTAACCTCTCTGAGTCTCAACCTCATCTGAAAAGATCAAGAAGGTTGCATATCTCACAGAATTGTTGAGGGGATTAAATGAGCTAATGTATATGATCAAATATGCAAGCACATGGCTATAGGACTATAACACTGTAGGTGCTCAATTGGTGATAAGTTAATGTATTCACTGCTGGTATTCTAAATTATAACTGTTAGGTTAAATTGGACTGAATTTGCCTCTCATCGAAATATGGCCCATTCTGGGGAGGAAGTTAACATACATTTTTTTTGCTGTTTAACTGACATTCTGCATAGAATTCTGTGAAATGAAGAAAAAGGAAAGCTAGGAGAGGGAGCTGAAATCACTTGTAGAGACTACCTATGGTACAGTGGTGACTAGCATACCAAGATGAGGTCTGCAAAATGAGGACTAACTCAGCTGAAGCAAAGCGTGTTTGACAAGGCTGAAGCAGGTGTTACAAAAACTCAGGGCAGCATCAGTGCCACTAAAAATTTGGCTGGTGACAGCTGCCAAAGATATATGTCAACTAGGAAAGAGCAACAGAACATGTAATCAGAGGATGATTGACCTTGGCTAAGAGAATTATTCCAACAGGTATAATTAAAAGCTACCATATGGACTACAGAGTCAATAGTTACAAATATGACTATTCATAGGCAACAAAAGGACTCTATTGCCAAACAAATACCTCTCTGATCTGTGGCCTGGCTACTGAAATTATACTCTCAGACTATACATCTGTGGCAATGCCTTAAGAATAATGCATTCTGTATTATGAAAGAGTTTATTGTTTTCCTAGATTGGAATTTTACATGGGAAAGAATGAGGAATAAATGAGGACCTTGAGGACTAGGAAGGCAAGAAAGGTAGCAACAAAGCAAAGAAAGAAATGTGAACCTGAGAAGTTATGAGTTGGAAAGATAAATTGCTTGCTTCATTAATAGGAGTTTCCCTGGGAAGCACATTATTGCCACAATTCTGGAGAGTCGGTCTTCAAACGTGCACAATGGTAGCAGTGCATTAACCGTGACGCTACACACATTTTACAATATTATGATTTTTAAAAATAATGAATGTTATCATTGTTAATCTATTTTGATCAATTACTGTACACGTGGCCCTGTCCAATATGTGACATACACAATCACATTTAATCTACAGCAGAGCCCTCTGAGGATGTGTTATCATTCTCATTTATACCCGAGAGAGCTCATGGTTCGAATGAATTAGCTAACTTGTCTATTAAATGGCAGAGCCAGCTCTAAGATCACCTGCACCTGACGTCAGAGTCTTGGGTCTTAATCCCCACCCCCGGCCAAACATTCTGACAAAGGGGGGCACCTGCAGACACCTGATGATATCACGAGCAGCAGAATCAGGTGGTGGGTTCTTCCTGAGCTGAAGATTTCCCTTCCAGCCTGATGGTAACAACAAAAATGCTTTCTGACACTTGACTGATAACCAGAATTTTTACATTCAAAAATAAGCTGTCAAAATGACCACTTAGGCCCAAGCTGGTATAATAGCAAGCTAATTTATAATCCCTGTTAATTACAAAACCGTCACATGTTAAATAGCAATACAACAGGGACAAGGATAATAAACTACCCTCCACCAGGCGGAAACTGACTCATGCAGTCCATTCCAGGCTACTTTCCCAGAGTATCGGCATATTAACAATGATGGATGTGTAAGCAAAGAGGTATGAATCTGGGTGCAGAGACTCTTGAACATCAACTAGAAAGAAGAGAGATGATCAAGTACTCTGCTTTTGTCAGATACCATTTCAAACATTCACTAAAATAGTCCATCATCTGCTCTGAGGCAATGAAGTTGTTTAAGGAACGCTCCAATCAGCTGGAAAAATAATTTAACTTCAAGATTCTAAACAAGAATCTATTCTTCTGTATCTTCCAAGAAAATAAAGGCATCATGGTATATTACTGTAACTTTTTTTTTTTTTTTATCCTCACCCGAGGACATTTTTTCATTTTCTGTTCAGATAGAGTGGGAGGGAGGGAGAGAGAGAGAAACATCGACGTGAAAGGGACACATCGAGTGGCTGCCACCCA
Source organism: Tadarida brasiliensis (assembly GCA_030848825.1). Lineage (NCBI taxonomy): Eukaryota > Metazoa > Chordata > Mammalia > Chiroptera > Molossidae > Tadarida > Tadarida brasiliensis. The sequence continues at coordinate 224,329,822 of CM061257.1, read as the reverse complement.
CACGACCAACCAGGGCCGGAGACAAACTGCAACCGAGGTACATGCCCTTAGCGGGAACCGAACCCGGGTCTCTCTGGACCGCAGGCCGACGCTCTAACCGCTGAGCCAAACCGGCCAGGGCTACTGTAACTATTTTTAAATGCCACCCTAAAGCTCCTATTATTTTTTTCTGATAACCAAAATTCTTGCCACTTCCCAGCCTCAAAGACAATTTTGCTATCAATATCTATACACCAAAAAAAGAAAGATTTAAAATAAAGTTCTGCCTCCAACTTTGCTGGCACTAATCCTGAGAAGGTTTTCTGGGACTCATTCTGAATTCTGATTCTGCTAAGGGGTAACATTTGTTCCCCATTTGGAATGTCCCCTTCCATTTGGAGAGACCTTCCCAACAAGTAACACTCCTCGCCTCTCTCCCCAGCGTGGTTCAGACTGTTGGCTTCACCAGGTTGGTAGCGCCTCGAACACCGACTGCTCCTGATGCCAGTGCACCTTCAGTGAGCACACCGCCTGCTTTGCTCCTTCTGGAAAGGTTCCTAAGTGCATTCCAGCAAAGAAGGAACTGCAGCTTACGTTTCTGATGTGTAGTCTTAATCAGACGGCTTAGCTATGAGACCGAAGCCCCATTCTGTAACACAGCCTCTGTGAGTGATGGACTCAAGTACTGGGGGCCAAAGGCTGTTTGTCCTGGCTTGCAAGAACCAAATGTGGGATCATCTCTGTTCAACTCGGAATTCAATGACATCACACGGGTAGCTTGAATTTGACCAAGGTGAGAGTATATACACCACAGGATTTATAAACACTAAAAATGAGGCACCCCCCCACCCCACCCAGTGTTAAATAATTACCAGTATATCTCTGAATGGGAGACATATTTGGACCTATAACCATTTGACTCCTATGTTTATCTCAATTAACAATGCACTCAGAAGGGGGTACCATGTACTGCACTGTACCAATCCCCAATAATTTCCAAAGGATTTCCTACTTCCTATTTCAATCATCAGAGAAACAAAAGGTTTTTTAAAAGGGTATGTGTCTAGTTCTACCTGTCTCAGCTCAAAGAGAGACTAAATACAAAACCTCAGAGGATGGTCAAAATGTAAAGCCAAATAAAATCTACCACCACTACACGCTTCGGGAAATTGTTCATAAAGCTTTTTTCTCTGAAACAAGTAAGACAGGAGAAGAATGTTAGTTTTCTTGACTTCCTCTCATTCTTTCCTGTAATATTTTATGTGATTTCATAACTCTAGCGCATAGCTTCTTTTGTTATAAAAGGTGTGTTCACCCCTGAAAACTTTCAACTTGCAACTTCAGCAGATTCTCCGAAGCGGTGGTGGCATTTCAGACACAAGATCTAAATTGCAGAGCATCTGTTCTGCCTGTGATTCTAACGGCTTTCCTGCTCAGTTTCTTACACGGCTATCACCAGAAATTGTCATCATTTTATTTATTTAAAAATATATAATTTTAATTAAAACAGCTGCATGGAAACAGCCGCTGGTATTGATAATAGTACTCAAAAGCAGCATTAACAGAAAACCTTGATGGAAGTAATTATAGGTAGATACCTTTCCAATTTTTACCTTTTATTTTTTAACCTCTTGGTAAAAAAAGACACCAAATTGTAATCTGTATACAGATGGACTGCGGTTAGTTTGACCCTCTGGGGCTTACCTGTAATCACAATAGACTCCATCACACACACTGTCTTGGAGAGAATACTGAATTGGTAAAGACCCAAGGTGTTATTGGAGCTTTGTCACTGAGAGACCACATAACCTTGGGGGAGTTCTGTAATTGGGCTAGGCTTGTTCTCTCATGTGTAAAATTAGTCTGGGAGGTTCCGAGGCCCTTCCTGCTCTGGCATGCCCGGAGTCCCTTTCTCTCTGAGGTCTCAGCGGTGTCCTACCGCCTCTGTCTCAGCTACAGGCATGTTAACATAACCTGCCATCCACTGTTTGAGTTAATTAAAGGGAAGTGATTGCATTTTGCCTGCTCAGCCTCCCTGAACGCCAGGTCCTACCTCCCTTCTCCACATGAGGTCCATGCAAGAGGGGAGAGCCGTGGAACAGGGACATTGTTGTCTTTCTCCCCTCAACCTCTGCTGCCAACATTTCTTCCCCGCCTGTTATTTCTCAAATAATTAGAATGCGGTTAATTTCACTTAAAGTCCCGTGTTCCCTGAATCCTCCGCCCCCTTTCACACTCAGGATGGGCTCTTTGTTTGGCAACTCCGGAAGAGCTGACATCCTGGCTCCAGGCCCTCTGCCTCTCTCCACCCTCCTTCCCCTCCAGTTCCACTCCTCTCCCTGACGAGGTGCAGAACAGCTTGAGAGTCGTTTCAACTCCAGGGTGCATTACTTAAAGTGATGGGTTGTTTTGTTTTACACAGAACAGAACATTTTGAGCCAAATCTAAACATTCTTTAACATAAAATATAAACTGGTGTCATTACGACCTGCATATCTCAGTTAAGCTTCTATGGGTCATCATGGGCTTTTTTGAATCACCAAATATAGGTTTGGAGGGCCCTAGTGCCACCTGGTCCAGTTCCTCATCTTTTTCATAAATCTCCATGATGTTTCTCCAACATGTCCTTCACCAAGCAGCCAGAAACTCACCACCACAATGGGACGTAGCTTTGGGACAACTCAGACTTCCCCTTGTGTTCAACGTGGACGTCTTGGGTCTAGACAATGTTTGTGTATCTCTGAGTCTAAATATAAATTCTATTCTTATCCCAATTACCACATGAGGTGAAATGGGCGGAGAGGCAGATCTGGGATTTGAACCTAGGCCCAGCCGTTAAGTCCAGGGGCTATACTGTCTCTACTTTCATAATGAATATGGACAATGCCTCCTTGATTCAATGTATATTAGACACTTTAAATGTTTTCATAATTCATTGCTTATTCATTTGCCAGGTTTTCTCTCTATATCATTATTTACCATTAACTCTCCGCTCTTCCTGGATACAAACTTCAAAAACAAACCCATTCCTTCTCCCTTGGCCCCTCTAATGAGGGTGTTCACCTCCATTTCGCTCATTTATTCTGATCTTATGCACTCTTCAAGGCATGGATTAACTCTACCCCCTCCAGGGACTCCACTCAGCTCCTCAATTCAGCAAGGAGGAGGTCTCCCTTCTCTAACTGCCTTTGCCAACAGAAAAGTTTACCCACTCTTTATACATAATTATTCTTAATATCTGTGTTCTCAGTTTTAACATAATCGCACCTACAAAGTAACTGGGAGCTTGAGTTTTCATTAGTGCCCACTAAGCAGGAGTTTAATAAACAGGTTGAACAATTTCAGATGACGCCTAATAACTTACAGACTGTACTTCCCTTTGAAAATGCTTGGGGGTGATCGATCCATCAGTAACCTAATTTATAATCCGGACTCGATAAATTATTCTGAAATTCACTGAACTAATGTTGACATGTCCTTCTGTACTTCACAGCATAGCCTGGAATGCCTCTCAAGCGTGGCTGGTTAGATGCATTTCTGTGTTCCGACCATCAGAGGGCTTGCTTTCCTTTCTTTTCAAGGCTATCCAGCACCAGGCCCAGAGCCTTCAGAAATATGGATACTCTACTTTGCAAAAAAGGTGGTTTTTTTTTGGTGACACTCCTTTATCCATCCATCCATGCCACAACATGGAACACCCAATATGATCCTGTCTCTAGACAGGAGAAGATGCCCTAACACCCTCCCATCTGAAATCTATTCACTAAATCCGGGGTCAAGAAGGAATGGGGGTGTAGAGGGTAATACACGTGTAAGACGCACCAACACCCACATTCCCCCTCTGCCTTCAGGATGACACCTTCATATTTTGGTAGGACTGAGCACTGGGTAACCCTTTAGATGTCCTTCCTCCTTGAATTCTACACAGATCAGTTCTTTAGCCAGAGAGGCTGGGGGTGGAATTCTATTAATATCCCTTATTCACTGCAATACCCCAAATATCTTGCAAACCAGATTTCCTCTCCACTGTGAAATGACAGCCTATCCTAGTTCTTTCCTACAGCCTCTGACAGTAGTACAAGTAGGGTGGTGAATGACCTTTCTTTCTTTGAAACCGTGTATATAAATGTGCCTATTCACAGAAATCTGACAGTACAGGCACCTGGTTCTCCAAAAATGTGGCTTCACTCTCACCGTATTCCACTGGCATTTGCCGAATATGATTCTTTCTCATAGTGGGGAACAAAGTGGGGAACGTAAAGCATTTGCTTTTATCCAAAAGTTCCCCAATGCAAGCGAACTGGGATTTGGGGGATAAAGGTGCAGAGTATCCCTCTTTTCCCTTTTCCTGGGAAGAGAGGGTTTTGCCTTCCCCTAGTGAACCTCAGACCTGCTCCTTCGCGCTCTTTCCTTCACATTCCTCTTCTCCCAGACCTGCTGATGCTGTGTCCAGACAGCCACACAGGCTAATGGCTCTCCGAGAAATGACAAAGTGCGTTTTGATCAGTACACAGGCCTGCTCTCTTAAGTGCTGGGGAAAGGCCATCAAATTCTGGGCAAGATGCAATTCAGGTCAGACTCGACATGGTGAAAGTTAATGGCTTTATTATGCTTCATGGTTTGTAATTCAGTCATAAGCCATGGCAGGTTGGGTACATTTTTTTCAGAGTTGAGAATCAGGAGGACTAAAGGCTGTCAGCTTTACCAGATGGTCATTAACTCAAAATGTGTTGTTTAAGCAAGATATACTCCAGGGGGAGAAAGGCTCTCATACAGAGTCTCATTTTCCATGCACCTCTTTGTACCTACCTTTCAGGCAGAGGCGAGAGCTGCAAAGAAGGAAGATGGGCTGAAAGGAAAAGATCATCTTACCTATTTTTCAGCTGCCCTCCACAACGATGAGGCGGCAACGTGTGCACTGTGTGGGTCCCACTTACAACATCAGAAAGGAAGCAACCGTGTATCAACAACACACAAACTCACGTCCACATGCCGCATCTGCACAGCATATGAACCTGAGGTCAAACAGGGGAGAAGAACTAGGCACCAGGTTTCACTGAGGCCACGTTGAAAAAGTAGGGCTTAAACAAAGACAGAAAGTAGTTGAGAGAAAGTGAAGAAGGGACTGGGAAAGCAGACCACAGACTTTGAGAGACTTTGAAAATCAACTAAATTCATTGTGTCTACCTCCACTGATCATGAGCTGTTTCTTTTTCACCCTGACACGTTCAAGGGCCTCTGGCCAGGACTTCCTCAGAGCTACTGGGGAATCTCAACACTTGTGTTTAATGACACATCAGGGAACCCAGGTAAGGAGATAGGGAAGATAAATGAATTCATGGAAGGAGTGTAACTTATAACCACCTGTTTATGAGCAAAACCGGTTATAAAAGCATCTGTAAGCAGAAAACACAGAGACATTATTTTGTCCTTTTGACACACATTACGGCATTTAAATCCCATAACAGCACCAAAGATTGTAAAGAGCTGATTGTAATTGTCATAATTAACCATATGCACTTCTCCACTACAATGTACAGCTTTGCAACTGGCAGACCTGATCAGGTGTAAAAGAAAACAGAGCTTTTGCAATCCCAGGAGATGGAGGAAACGACCCTCATCCCATTCCTCTCATTCTAAATCACTGTGGGTAGAGGCAAGATAATTCCCCAGCCATTTCAAATATGGAAAACATTCAGAGAGGACACAATTTGGCATCTAAAATCGTATTCGCTTTGGTGGGGTTTTTTTGCCATTTTGGATGTGATTTGGAAGGGAGTTGTACAGGAATAGAAATGATGAGCAGATGAGATGGTTATGAGTACCCAAGCATATGTTCTTGTCATCATTCCTCGGAAGGTGTAAAATGGCTGTATGAAAGAAAGTAGCCAGGTCTTAAAGAAATAAACTTACCTGGAAACTCTGAAGACCTCTAAAGGGTTAGTTGAGTAAAAACAATAATCTCAGCGTACACACAGACACACACACACACACTCACACAACTTGCTCATACTCTCCTGGAAAACCTAGTCTTAATATCTTTATTATTTTTCTTTAACAACCTAATATAATCCAGTAAACAAAGATATGAAATAATTTAAAGAATTATTTTCTTTAAATTGGAGAAGCAGGGATATTGGTTAGTGATAAAATTCAGCTATAGCATGTATGATCTTACACTGAGGAGCTAATATTCAGAAGTGTGTAAGTCCATGGAATGCTAGAGCCGGAAGATGCCTGGACAGCAACATGGCCTATTACTAGGCTTACTGCCTATTCTCATTGTCACATGCACATCAACTTTACTATAGAGTTCACTGGATGGAATATAATGCATAGTCAAGGTCAATGTTCTTTCCATAGCAAGAAGCAGCAGCAGAAGCCAGTGGGGGCAAAAGTATATAAGTAGGGAAAAGAGAGAATGAAACAAGAAGATACAGAACAAGTGTGACTGCTGAAATTAAATTGACTAAAAATAAGAATTTACAGAAGAACACCCTAAAAGGTTAGATTTTGAAGATTTTGACTTTATGTTGTTCTTATCTGTGAATGTGGCAACATTTCTTCAGTTGTCTCCTAATTCAGAGAGAAGAGCTATTCCAGTCACAACTCAATAACATCATCACCTGGTATCACCACAAAACATGGGCATTGCATTTGCAATAATATTTTTTTGATGAGTGTTATTACTTCTGGATGTAGAAATTGCGGTTCAATTAAGAAGGAGCCTGGAATATGAATCTTTAGGTACATAACTCTAACAAGAACCTATAAAATGCAGATGATAAATTCTATACTATCCATTTATTTTCATTCAGCCAAAGAAGATGTGTCAACAGATATTTTTTGCAAGCCTGTGACACCAGGATGATGCTGATCTGTTATTCCAATGATCATTTGTTATTATTTAAAGAATTGACATCACATAGTAATATGTTACAAAAGATGCCAGTGAGTAGAAAGCAGCAGAAAGTAGACAGAAAGAAATTATTATTAAATGAGGCATGGCCAACATATAATGGTTATCTAACTATAAAACCATTTTGTGGCTGCTATATGTATAATAGTGAACTAAATATAAAACCATTTTGTGGTTTCTCCATCATATTTTTTTCAACCAAATCATAAAACTTTAACAAATTCTTGACCAATTATAGAGCAGCCTTACCTTTTTCTTTAAAGTAAGTTAGTTTAAAATCTGTTCCACCCTCTGAATGCCCGGAACAAAGGCAACTAATTATGTTAAGAACTGAGTTAAGCAACTTCATATATATTTTAGCACTTTTATTTCCCATGATAACTCTGTAAATTGGGCATTATTATTCTCATTTTGCAGATGAGAAACCTGAATTTCAGAGAGATGTGATAATTTGCCCAATCATGGATAATCAGTCAAAGAACAAGGACTTCAGGTGTAGTGACCTGAATGGCAACCTTCCTCCCCTCATCCCCCAAAGTAAGTCCACATCCTAATTCCCACAACCTGTAAATAAACGACTTCACTAGGTTAAGCATTTTGAGAGGAGAAACGTATCCTAAATTAGCCAGGAGGGATTGCAATGCAACCACAGGTGTCTTTCTACGTTAGACACAGAAGAGTAAACACACAGAGCAGAAGGCCATGTGAAGATGGCAGCAGAGACAGGAATGATGAAGCCACAAGCCAAGAGATGTTGACAGCCACCAGACGCTGGAAGAGACAAGGAAGGGAATCTCCCCCTAGAGCCTCTGGAGGGAGCCTGACCTTGTCAGCACCTGGACTTCAGACTTCCAGCCCCAAGAACCTTGAAAGAATCAATGTGTGTAAACTACCCAGTTTGTGGCGAGTTGCATGACCGCCCCAGGAAACTGACACCCTAGGTCTTCTGGAATCCTTTCTCAAGACCATTTGGGTTTCCTAACAAGGGATTGCCAGGCTGCAGAACTCAATACGTGGCATGCTGGACTCTCCTTGGGTCAATACACTCTTGAAATCAGCCATAATAGACTACATATGAATTCATGTGCTTCATATTTGATTCAAATGTTTGCATTAGTACCAAAGAAAATCTACGAGAATACTAGCTCCTAATTTCACAGGATTGTGTCCCTTCTGTACTAAGGTGAATGGGATTACCTGAGAAAAAGTAGAAAATACATGAATTTTTTTCACTGAGTCAACTTGAACACCAAGGAGGTCGGTTCCACCACTGATCTTTCACATGCTTAGCTTAAAATCTGTAGAAATGAGGGTAGATTTGGCCTAAAAGATTTTAAGATCATTTCTAGCTCTAAGAGTCTGTATAATTATCTTTCTGTTTCTCAATAAATATTTGTTGAATGAATAAAGGAATAAATCAATGGATGCCCATGTTGCTATGCATAGAGCCAAAATAATCAAGCCGCATTGTATCTCGATAACAAATATTTAAGCCAGAAAGAATGGATGTCTTACCAAAATATCACTCTCCAGGACAATAACCTGAACAGAGTATAAATGATCAAATTAAAGAAAGAAAGAAAGAACTCTATGGTAATAACACAACTACGCTCCCTGGGATGAATCCTTATATAGGAAGCATATAAAATTTTAGGCATAATTCAGCGTAAGAAAGAACCTGAAAAGTGAAATTTGAAGGAAAGTTTTTATTCCCCAGACAAAGGATAAAGAGATAGTAGTTATTTGTGTTAGGCAATACTCTAAGTACTTTGCAGCATGAAATTGTTTATACTCGCTACAAACTTAAGAGGTAGAGTCTGTGATTCTCCCCATTTTACAGGTGAGAAAACAGGGTACAAAACTCAATGAAATCATACAGCAAGTAAGCAATGGAGCAAGTAAGAGGCAGAACAATTGAAGGAGAACCCGGACTCTGAACATGAAACCCAATACTTCATTGATTTTGTCTTTTATTTTAAAGATATATTTGTACATGTAATATGTGCCAGGCATTTTGCTAGACGCTGGAGATATATTGGAACTATATCTAGAACGAATAAAATGTTCTCAAACAAAAGAGAGAGACTTAATTCACAAATGGGAGAAAATAAACATCTAAAAAAATGATTTTAGAAAACATAACTATGAGTGAATTTGAAAAAGGCGTCTAAGTGTTCTTCAAGACTTCTTCAACCAGGAGCCTTCCCTAGTGTTTTACTGGGCGTGATCGCAAGACAGTCTAAGCCCTAAGGGTCTCAGGCAGCGCCACAAAGACGTGAGAGTCTGTGAAGACAATTGTTAAGAGCTCCAGGAATTCACGTGAAAGAAAAAATCACCTTTTCCAACAATGAAAAAAAGGCCAAGCAGAAAACATATGGGGAATAGTTTACATAAAGAAAAATAATCCATTTGGTTCTAAACACCAACAAAGCCAGAGGTGACTCTTAAGCAGAAAGGCTTCTTGGCAATTCCAAGTGACGAGGTCAGAAATCACTCGTCTGTTCTTCCAGCTCTGTGCAAAATAAGTCAGTTACGTGATAGGAACCCCTGGAGAAGTGGTCAGACTCTTAAATTAGAAGGACATGGGTTAGAATCAGAGCTCTGCTGAATACTCGCTGTGCGACCTCAGGCTGGTTACATCAAGACACCCCGTTTTAATTTCGTCATTGGAAAAAAAGAGATCAAGTAGAACTCATAGGTTGGTAAAGAATTAAATGTAATAATGTTTGTGAATTGTTTAACAAAGCTTTTGGCACATAGTAAGTGCTCCATTACTGATAGGTAGTAAGGCTATTATCATTTGATTGGTAGATTGGTCAATTACTGTGGCTAGAATAATTATCATCACGTTTGCTCAGAAGTTGCTCACTGTTCACAAGTCACCTGGTTTTCCTCCTTCGGGGCACATGGTAGGATTGTACTTCCTTGTTCCCTCAGAGTTACGTTTCCCGAAGTGACTAGCCTGGGCTAATGGAATGAAGAGGGAGGTAAAGTGTCCCTTCTGAGCAGACACATTTCAAGGCCAGTCGCGATTCCCCTAATTTCCTTCTAAGGTGACTAGCAACATTCCATATTCAGCCTAGGTCCCTAAATAATGATGGCCCCCTGCCATTCTATGATGGATACAAAGTCTGGAGTGAGAAATAAATTCCACTGCATTAAACTACTAAGTTATGGAGTTTCTTTCCACAGCACAAACCACCCTATCCTGACTAATACCATAGCATCCCAGATTTGTTCTGACCTTTAACGTATTAATAGAAATAAAACCTTAAGTCCTCTTACGTATTGATCCAACCTCTCACAATCTCTTGTTTTGGTTGTTACCTTTATGCCCTTTGCAAATGCATATAAATCAGGGCTTCCTCGCAGATTGAAATTTCCCCAGGACGAAGACTATGACTTTGTAATTCTCGTTACATAACACAACTTACAGCAATACTAAACAGGGCTGGCATTTAATAAATGCCTCTTTGACAACGGCGACGACAGTAATGATCATAAAACCACCTGCATTATAATCCCGTAATGCCCGTTCCCACTCACTTCTCTCTGTTCAGTAGCTCCCTCGGAAAAATGACAGATATTTTGAAAACACCTGCCACCAAAGGAGGCACCTAGGTAGGCATTTTGCTCTCTATTTTAAGCCTATTCTGAGAATAGAAAAACAAATCTGTAAAGCTGATATTCCCGGGCCTTGCATTCATGCTGCAGAATCAGTAACAAAAATCTCAAATGTGTTCATGTTCTATAAAGGAAGCATAAAAATAATCAGTCTTTATACAAGTTTTCCTTATTAGAGCACTGATGTGTAAAAACACTTAGCGACGATTCGCACATCTCAGAACGGCAGGAGCTGGCTGAACGGTGTCTGTGCTTGCAGACGTGGCGGTCGCTCCTCATTCTCGCAGAACCCTCCCACATCCTAAGGCACAGGATCTCACTCGCTTCGGCTAAGCAAATTAGCTGCCAGAGTGACAAGGCTGGTCAGCATGCCTCCAGCAAGGTGCAGAGGGGAAGGCGGGCAGGGAGGTCGTGAGCATGAGCGTGGGTGGGGCAACGCGCCCAGCCTGCGGACAGCACACTTTGCTTACTTAGCGTGCATGGTCTCAGAGCCAGCCCCGAGTGGGTTTGCAGCCCATCTGCACTCACTGCTTGTCAGCACCTCCTTCACTCCAGATGGCGCTACAGACCAGTGAGAAGCTCAGGTGAAGGGCACAGGCAGGTGAGAAGCAGAAAGGGCCAGAAGGCCGGCTGAGGGCTTGGGTTGATCAAAGTGAAAGGACATAAGCTCAGTTACTGTGGTTGACTACAGCCTGCATTCTCTGACCCTCCCCTTCCTCTCCAGCCTCACCTGCTGCCGCTCTACTCATCCCTCTCTCTGCTTCAGCCACGTTCGCTTCAAGTTCTCTAAAATTCTCTCGCACACCCTCCTCTCTTAGCCTAGCTAACTCCCACCCATCATGCCGAGTTCAGCTGCCGTGGCACCGGCTCAGGAGAGCCCTCCTTGACCCTCCACAGCCACCCCGGAGCAGAACAGGTCTTCTGGTCATACACCTTTGCACACTGACATTTCCATTCATGCCACGTACGAAGTTAAGTATTTGACTTTGAGCTAGTATAGCAACTTTTTTAGTGTCTGTCTCCAGCACTAACTAGTAAACTTCATGAAGGAAGAGACCACGTCAACTCACCATCAAACCTCTAGCACTCAGTACTCTCCCTAGCATGTCCACAGTGCTCATCCGAGAGCTGCTACATGAACGAAGCTGCTGGAGGGCACGGAGCACGGGGTGCCTGTGAGCTTCAGATCTTTTCAATAAAGCCACCCCCACCTCCCCAGCAGCTCCTTCGGGGAAGCTTTTCCCAACAAGGACTGGTCACCTGCCCATGGACAACTCCTGGCCAGAATCTCCGTTGAACAGCCCATGAGAGGAAGCACCCACCCAAAAGGAGCCATCCCCAGAACTGAAATGTGGCTAGGGGTCCCCAAAGCAGAGAGGATTTAAACTTGAACCTGCCAGCCGAGAGACAGAAACTTTTCCTTTACTCCCCTCCTGTAAAAACTATTGAAATTTGATCAACACAGGTCGATGGTCAAATCCTCCTGTCCACTTAGGAAAAGGAACACGTCTAAATCCTAAGAATACATTTTTCTCCCTCTAAAATGCTCCAGGTGTTTTTCATGATGAGTCAGTTCTGGGAGCAAATGGGCTGGGCAATGTTTCTAAGAAACACAGCTTCTCTGTTCCAAGTGTCAGGATGAAGGTCTGAGAATGCGATGCCTCTTTTTCAGAAAGGGCAGAGCAATGCGCAGGGCCACTCAGTTTCTAGAGGTGACAGCTCAGGGTTTCCAGGCCCTTAACTGTGAGAAGCACAGCCACAGAGCTGCCCTGGGAAAGTGGGGGTGCACACTTCCTTGTAATCTTGGATACTCCTAAGCCCAGAGAGCTAGGTCTTCCTGAATTAAGTTATGACCCCACAGAAGGGTCTATAGTAGTTCTCAACCTTCCTAATGCCGCGACCCTTTATTACAGTTCCTCATGTTGTGGTGACCCCCAACCATAAAATTATTTTCGTTGCTACTTCATAACTGTGATTTTGCTACGATTATGTCTTAGGCGACCCCTGTGAAAGGGTCGTTCGACCCCCAAAGGGGTCGCGACCCACAGGTTGAGAACCGCTGGTACAGAAATGCACAGAGGAGCAAGAGTGCCCTTCCTGCAGGGACAGGCAAATGCCTTCCGCTGACCAGAGCAACTGTGGCTCTGGAGACCTGAGGGGGTGGCCCTGGTTCCCCCACAATGACTCACCCACCATACTCACTCTGGCAAGTATGGTTCCTCTATCCTTCCTGAATAAAGAATAAAAGACCATAAATCAAGACTGAAATCTTAGAACAGAGCTATTGAATTACAGGGACTTTCTGTTGGTTTTTTGTTTTGTTTTTTCTTTATTGATTTTAGAGAGAGTAACGGAGAAGGAAAGAGAGAGAGAAACATCGATGAGAGAGAACATCGATTGGCCGCCTCCTGCATGCCCCCCAGTGGGGATTTGGCCCTCAACCTGGGCATGCGCCCTGACTGGGAATTGAACTGGTGACCTCTTGGTGCATGGGTCAACGCTAAGTCACTGAGCCACACCAGCCGGGCAACAGGGACGTCTAAGGAAGAAAGAATCAACAGCAACAACACAGCTCTTAAAATGAGCCGAGGCAGACTAAGAATTAGGGAGGGACCTCGCCCTGCATGAATCCGAGCCAGGTGTTAAAGAACAGGAGCTTCGGAAGGGGGCTGACCCTAGGGTCAAGTTCACGTTCTACCATTTACTAAATGTGCGCCTTAAGGTCATGTCAATCTCTTCTGTCTCAGTGACCTCCTGTGCAGAGTAGAAAGAACAGTACCCACCTCTCAGAGTCATTTTGAAAATTAAATGAAATAATGCACGCAACAGTGTTTGCCAAAAGCCAGGCGGAAGCGAGTGCTCAATGAATGGTAGCGATTATTAGCATTATGATTTAACAGGTCAGATTTCAATTCCGTGTTACGAATGTAGTTATCAGGAATATCAATGCATCCGCATTCTCCTACACAATAAAGAAGTTGATAAGAATTCATGTTATAAGAATGAAGTAATATTTTTAAGTGAGGCTGTTAGCCCATAAATTTTTTTTTTTTAATTCGGTTTAAGATAGCCTTTATGAAGAACCACTGAAACAGAGGTACTTGAATAACTTTTTAATTTTTGTAATGGAATAAAATTTGTTAGAAGAACAAAGTTAAGAGAGTTCAAGACTTCATTCTTGGTTATAAAACCTCCATTATGTACCCTAGTAGATAAAAAGGGGGGGGGGGAGAAAATGGATTGTGCCCCAGCTGGTGTGGCTCAGTTGGTTGGGTGTCATCCTGTACACAAAAAGGTGGCGGGTTCCATTCCCAGTCAGGTCACATACCAAGGTTGTGGGTTCGATCCCCTGTTGGGTTGCATATAGGAGGCAACAGATTGATGTTTCTCTTGCACATCCATGTTTCTCTCTCTCTCTCTCTCTCTCTCTCTCTCTCTCTCTCTCTCTCTTCCTTGGTAATTATTCTCCTTGGCGATTAGTCTATATCTAATATCAAGTATCTAATCTGTATCACTCACATCTAACCTATACCTAAAATCATTCTATATCGAATATCGCTCAGTGGAATTCTATTTAGACTTCCCTGGGCTGGAAATATAAGATATTCCATTTTAATTTCCAAGAAGTCAACTTGAAAATAGGCTGCCTAACCTAGGTCTAAAAATTATAAAAGCAAGATTTCACATCTATGCAAATACCTGTTTCCTGGAATATTGTCCTGTGACATAACAACGTGCAGAAGTAGGTCTCCGCTGAAGGTGGAAGCTCAGACAACTGGTGCATTTCAGCACAAGATTAAATAAAGAACAAACACGTGGAAGGAAACCACCAAGAATGAAGCCGGAGAAACTCCTAGGATGACTTCTAACTCCAGGTCCAGAGATGCAGGGACAGGATCAAGGGGCTTATAACCACCAGCAGGCATTTCTCCAAGGACACTTGCTCTTTTTAATGGAATCAGCAAAGGGTGTGATTTGGGAATATTCCCAGTTCAACCTAAGTAGGAAACATCTCCAGGAGGAAAAAGACACCAAAATAAAGAAACAAAGAACTGGGGGCAAAGTGTTTTCAGATTTCCTTCCATAAATTAGTATGACAACTGCCAAGAGCACTCAAAACGCCCAAAGTGGCCATTATTCACAGCTGGAACTAACATTAACTGCCCGAATCGATAAAAATGTGAAAGCCAACAGAGGGGGCCTTGGACATGAGGTGGAGAGAGGTTTGTTTTCACTTTCATCGGAACGTGGCTGCTATGTCTCACCCAACAGTAATTTGCTTCTAGATTGAAATAAAGGGAGATCTTAGAAATAAGGATAAAAATGCTCTAAGTCTGAATACGCCATTGTAAACTGAGCATCCTACATGGGGGTCCGTAGAGATGCATTCACATTTGCTCTTTGCACTCAGGGGTAGCCTCTCAGACCTCATCTCCACCCAACCCCAAGCGAGGTCTTAGTTAGGGATGAGGGTGGACAGTAGGTGGCGATGTAGGTTAAGTGAACTTGAACACTGACTTCACAGAATCCAGACAGACCTGGGGGAGGGCGCAGCTGACTCTACCCCAGGGCACGCTAAGGTTCAATACAGCTCTCTGCTGCATGAAGGAAGGAAATGTGATCTTATCTGGGTTGCCACAAGAAAATGGCTGTCCTTGACACACAGTAGGACCTCAGCCGAACACTCCCCCATCATGGTCTATTGCCTCCCTGCTTTTCTCCAAAGCTAGTGTAAATCATCTACACCTCAGCGTGGAACTCTCATAAGAAGCAGTAACTGTGTAACAGATTAAAACAAAACCACAGTACATGCCATGAGATAAACTAATGCTGGAGCTCTCCAAACTGTCACGGAAGACACAGATGATCTCACCTTGTTTTCCCTAATCCCTTCTCTTCTCAATGGTTCCAAATTATAGCACCAACTTTTGAAAAAAAAAAAAAAATGGACTACAATTTAGACTAGGGTTTCTCGAGTTGTGATCCTCAGACAAGCTACATCAGAATTACCGAGCACGAGCATTTACTGAAATGCAGACTCTGGGTCTCAACCTGACCTGGTGAATCAGATGTTCTGAGCATGGAGGGGAGGAAACAGCATTTCAGCCAGCCCCTCACTTAGGTGATAAAATTGCTCTTCATATCTTATATCTCATTGAGCAGCCTACTGAGAAGAAGGTGAAAGTTTTTGTGAATAACTATATTTATATTCAGGGCAGCAGCAGAAGCTGGAATTCACAAGGAAAAAGTTGTTTTTCTACTCCCTGCTCCCCTGCATCATAACAGATACTAGAATAAACGACATCCTCTCTCTGTTTTTCCTTTTGTATTGTTTCTTGCCCATTTCCTAAGATTCCCTGGTCTGAAAAATTTATTAAACATCTTAACTTTTTTAAATGCCTACCATTTAAACAGTTAGGGATCTTTTAATGAAGTAGACACATTTTGGAAGAGGTCTTTAAAAACGGATTCAGCATAGCTGTGTGTCAGAACAAGACCACACATGAGGCAAATTATAGGGGCTCCCCCACAGTGCTTCAGGGGAGAATCAGGATGCTCTCCCACAGTACTTCAGGGGAGAATCAGGATGAAAAAAAAAAAAAGACCCTGTAAGTACAAGTGCAATGACGGGAGGGGATTTGGTTACAGAATTCTGAGAGCCTGTGCAAAACCATTCCGTTCTGAGAAGGGTCACCACACTAGACAGATCAGGGTAAGAAACTGCATTTTCTATATGACAGGGGCTAAGCATATTGAGGGGCAGAGCCCTGTAAAAAAAAGTTGTGATCCTGTTGTAATAATCCAACAGGAAAGGAGTGAAGGGGAGACTAGGTAACTTAGGCATGCCATTTTTACAGCTTTGCCGGAAAGCTAGTTTAACACCCTCCAGGTCTATTCCCCGCAAATTGATGGAGGAAGGGACTGGACAGAGGCAGTTTAGACGCATGCCCAGTAAGGTCTGAGTGACGTGGGAAGGTACTACCTGTCTGTCACCACTGGGAACAAGTCAGTGGCCAGAATAGGCGTGGCCTCTGCAAGGGCAAGAAACCTGAATACATACTCCTAGACAAAGGAAGTTTCTCTCTCTTGGCCTTAGGCCCTCTGGCCCTCTTGGGGCTCCTGTTGCAGGGAGAGTGTTCCCCTGCATTCGCTCATGTGACCCATGGCCATGTCACTCCACACAATGTATGAATGCCCTGCCGGACCCAACTCCACCACGGAGCTAGAGCTCTGGACTCTGGCCCTGCTTCTAGCTCTGCTGGAGCCCCGGCTGCACGTCCTCCAGGGCTGGGTTAGGGGATCTGGGACTTCATAACCCCAGGAATAGAAAACTCCATGCAAATAAAGTCTTTTACCACATCTCATTCTCCTGTGGGGGCTTCTGAAAATGCTTATTTCAGTGGCGCCCCAAGAACCTCATGCCCACTCATGTCTGAGACATCAGGCCCACTGATTTCTCCTGCAACAGTTGCACTTATTTATACCACAGCATCAGATACAGCACCTTTGCAGAGGTGCCTTGGTAAATGAAGGTCCCAGATAAGACCCAAGTACTTTAAGTTTGAGAACTCTGTGTAGCGGCATCTCCCAACAGAAGGTGCAATAGAGGAAAAAGTCTGTGTATACAATCAACTACAGCAACAACAACAAAGGAACAGACACACATACACTGGGTGGGAAATACAACCATTTCCCATCACTCATCCCTCCACCTTATTAAATTGGTTTGGGGTGGGGAATGAACTGAATGTCAAGTGCCCAGACCCTAGTTTACAAAGAATACAGATGCCCCACACCTGGAGAGTTCTAATAGGCTCTGACGAATCTCATCTCCCTGTGTGGGAGCCTGTCATGCCCCACACCCATTGCTTCCATTCCTTCTCCAAAGGTGCAGCTGGCCCACTCCTGCCACCACCAGCTACCACCAACTGCAGGAGCAGCTGGCGGAATATGTTTCAGCAGAGAATCTTAGCAAAGTGCGTAAAACCCATCCAGGCGGCTGCAAGCAGAACTATCATCAGCCTGGCTGAGCTATTTTTGGAACCCACTTAACTGATGGTCCACAGCTATTCTCTACTCCTGCGTTCCGTTCCTTTCCTAGCCCTCACTCTCCTCCCAACCTGAGACACCCAGGATGGTCTGACCAATAATATGATACCGAGCAGACAGCCAAGGGACCTGGTAAACAACTGACATAAGTAGGTAGGAGCAGCGATACACAATACAGAGAAGGGACTAAGGCGGAGGCATCTGCAGGCAGAGCCTGTGTAAGGATTCAGGCTTCACAGATGGGCTGGGGGCGGGGTGGGAGGAGGGAGGGGAGGGGAGGCTGCATCACACACACAAACCTAAGACGCTTTCTCTCTCTACCCTCCCCCCCACACATGCTGTATCTGGTTGTCGATTTAGCAGAGCAGGGTGATGTATTTAATGTACAACTTGCTCCTCAACCTTCCAAAGCGTGCTCCATTTTGCGCTGAGTTTGTGCTCAGGAGTTCAAGAGTGGCTAGACAAGAGTAGAGAAAAAACTCAGCAACAGTTTCAGCAGACACAGACCAACTAGCCCTCCTGGCACCTGAGGATTCAGAAACGGTTTTGCTCAGTGGAATGGTGGACAGGGGCCTGGTTGCAGGGGTGGACCTGAGCAGCGATGCTGCAAAGGGCACGAATTTGCCCCGGGTTCCAGGAGCTCGCACTAACTGACCTGTTTCATTGTCCTAAAATAATGCATCCTTTGGCTTTAGTTTTTTACAGTCTGGTTTTCCTCTCTTACCATTGCCTACAGTCTTCCATTCCAACCTCTGAATAGCGGTGCTCAAGTACAACAATACACCGTTCAGAGAAAGGGGTTTGAAGGCAGAGGGACCTGGGTTCGAGCCCCAGGTGAGCAATTTAAACCTCCCTTCTCTGTCTCACCTTGAACAAACTACTCAACCTCTTGAGGGCACTTTGCAATACACTGAATCACATCATTCGTCGACTTGAAACATCGGCTTCCTGTGCATAGGAGGCGAACTCCTTGCCTTGACTTGCGAGACCCTGCTTGGCACGCATCTCTTGTCTTACCATACCCCCCTTACACCCATTCATTCTCTGGCCACACATGCTTTATTTCCATCCTGCAAAAACACCTGCCATGTCACACTGGGCAATCCTCTGCCTGAAACTTGTGTTCTGTAAATCCCACAAGACTAGAAATTTGGGAGGTCCCCTGTCATTTACGGGCTAGTAGGACCAGTGCTCCAAGAGTCCTTGAAGGAAGAGGCCACTCAAAAAACAGTAGGCAAAAACAAAAAATAAAATAGCTGGGAGCATTAGACAATTCACGGTGTACTAATTAGAGCATTTGTTAAAGAGCGTGGAAATAAACCCTTGCATTTACCAAGCAATAGAAAGAGGAGAATTGGGAGAAACCGGCAGAGACACAGCCACGTGGAGCTGAGCTGGAGCAGCGCTCTGTCACGGGGGCTGGGAAGTGGGCTCGAGGCAGCGTGTCAGCTTGGCAAAGACCCATTTCCAAGCCCTTGCTTACAAACCAACAAGGGCAGTATTTTCACTTGTTCCCCAGGGAGCTGTTTCACGTGTGAAACGAGACTGTGAGTTCCATGTGGACGAGACCTGGAGACAATTGTACCCGCGCCCGGAACAGCTTGGACAGAATCAGCGCTTTCTCACGGAGACGTGGGCTCCTTTTCGAAGTTCTACATAAGACAAGTAGGCCTCTACAGCACCACAATTACTGAGACTCGGGGATACGGGTAAGAATACCCTGTTTTCTCTGATCCCAGTATTTGATATATAATTTAAACCACAACTGAGATCCATTAGGTTTCAAAAAGATGTCCAAGGAGATAGATGCCTTCTGCTTACAGTAGTGCCCGCCTTTGCTCTGGGTGTTTTCATGTATTCATCTTCCCGTTCTCCGTTTTCTCCCAACTAAAAGCAAGCTGGTGGCCCACTACTGAACATCTGGGCACAGAGAGGACTTGTCCAAAGCAAAGAGCAAGAGGGAACAAAGTCTAAGTGATGGCCTTCCTACTTAGCCTAGTTACAAATTCTCATTCCACATGCCATCTTATAGTCAGCTGGTGGTTTAATTATGGGATACCTGAATGCTGTGTAATTACAGCTGTTTCTCATGTATGGCTGCCTCCTTGCAAAGTAAAACATCCGGCTAAGTAGTTAACACCTGGAATCTGGAAGGATCCTGTATTCATAGTGAGAACAACTAAACAGAGCGGTTGACTGTGCCAAGGCCTTGGGTGGACTCCTTGAAGGAGCCATCGTTAACAACTTGACAAGTAGAATTACATGCAACCAGAAAACTCGGTAACCATTGTTCATCCAGACCACAATGCTAAGTCTCCTTTGAGTTAGAAACAATGTTCTAAAATATATATTTTTTAAAGAGTTTCTCATTTCAAGGTCAAAAGAAGTAGAAATCCATCTTGTAAAAAAAATCTATTTTATATGGGAGCCTGAACAAAGGCAAAGAATGAGACAGAATAATTTTACTACCTAAGTGAGGTTTCCACTATTTATAAAACAGTCAAATGTAGAACGCAATGATAATTGCATTGTTTTCTACACACTATTACTAAAGTATTAGAAAAAGTGAATTGTGATGACAGAGACATTCCTTTTCCTGAGGAAAAAGGAGAAACACTGACATTCACTCCCAAAAACTCTGCTAAAATCGCAAATGAAAGTGTTCTTGTCCACTCTGAGATTTGCAGTGAGGACTGTGGTTGCTTCACTGGCTTTCTGGTACCTGCATACTACAATCTGGAAAGCCAAGCTCTATCACCCACTATGGCCATAAGAGTAAGTCACATGGTCTTGACCTGGCAAACGGTTTAGTGGGAAAATAACATATCTATTACCCTGTTCTATAAAATGTATCAAGCCAGTTAGTCAAGTTATCAGTTTATTCTACGCCCATGTCAGTCCAAGATCTATTTCCCACTTTTTCATTCAAGTTCCCAAACCAGGAAATACTCTCCAGGGTGCGACTCCCAGTTGTAAGAATACGTGGCATGTTTTAAATATTTGCTAAGCATTTGATGATATTCAGCAAGACTTCCCTAGATGTCTGAAGCAGCATTAGGTCACTGTTGGCAGATAAGAAGCTGGATGTACCATATACAATGGAGGCTGGTGGATAGAGCACCAGGTGGGATTAAGATTCGTATTTCAGAAATGTTCCCTTTGCAGCAGTTGCTGCTGCCCACTCCCAGGGAAGAGCTTCGGGATGCTTAAAGGAATACATCCCATCCTCTTAGAAGAAGGGAAAATATAAATGGAGTGAACCAAATATTATTTTATTGTTAAATAATTTCCTTTCATGCTCCCTGGCATGTGGGTTTATGCTAGATACAGAGATGAAACACCAAGAAAAAGTGGATATATTAATCCTGATTTAAATTAATGTTTTTAAAAATCCTTATAATATCTTGTGCTAAGACAAGGTAGAAAAAAAAATAGCCTGGGTTACAAAATATAATCTCTTACCTTCGTTCTCCTGAACAACTAATTTCTGGAAACCCTATGTTATGCTAGCACAGATGCCGCATGCGGACTTCCACCGTCAATAAAATGTATTAATTCAGAATCAAACACAAATTTAGGGTTTGTAACGGAATCTACGCTAATATGTATCTTTATGGTATCCATAAAGAATGGCTATGTGAAGCATATTAGATGTCAAACCAGTTTGTTGAGCCGATCTGCCTTCCTTATAAAAATAAAATTATTTTAAGCATGTGACAAGTAAGTTGGAAGAAATCTTTTATTTTAATCAACTAAATTGGTAGGAGTAAGTCAGGCTTATATATTCTCCAAGATCATTTATTAGGATGGGGATACACACACACACACACACACACACACACACACACACACACCACATCCTGGTTTCATTACTGCATGTATTTGAAAGCGATTTTATATTTTTTAAATCCATGATACGCTCTTTCATTAATTCAGACTGACTTTTCCCTCTGGCTGCCTGGCGTTGTAACAGGTTACTGCTTATAGTGTTTTAGTCTCTTCCAATAACTCTTAACAGGACCAGAACTCTTCGGCATTCATCTGAAGCATTGTTATCAAACACATTGCCTAGAAAACTAACTTGTCCTTCAAGGCAAGACACTCTAATTAACTTCCCTGAGCTGGCCTTAATTCTGTTAGAACAATTTCCTCAAATTCTACTTAATTGAGGCAGAGGACTTCATTTTGAGTCAAATTAACTCAAGGCGTTTTATTTAGATACAAGCAATGCTCCTTGGATAAGTGTTTTTTCAATCCCAAACAACAATGGATTAAAAATAGTTTTTTTTTACCAAAGCTTCATAAAATTATCACTTAATACAGGACCAGATGTAGTATTTTCTGTAAATGAGAGTTGATTCGTTTAGGATAGGGTTAAGTTTTTGTTTTGTTTGTTTTTTCCCAATCTACAGTACCCTATGAACTGGTAAGTTTGGGGCATCTAGGAATGCATATCGAAACAAACACCAGTTGAGCTGTTTTAGCCAATTTAGCAATCTGAGATCATTGACTATTGTGAAATCTTCTTTATTGCTCAGATGATTACACCTATGCATCTGATGCATGGCTTTAGACTCCTGTAAGTCTCACCTCTCATATACTGGTCTCATCATTTCTTTAAATATGGTTCAAAGGGTTGTTTATCCCTCAGCTGAGACACTGGCTTGCTTTCAGTTCAGTAACAGTGGATTCAAATTTGTGAAAATTATATTTTTACATCAAACACGTACTCCAGATACCTGTGAATTTGTCTCCCCAAGAGAATGAGAAAGAATAAAACAAAGGAGGGTTGTGAATTACAAGGCAAGTTCCGTAACTCACACTGAACTGTGAGTGTGGCCAGCCTAATGGAGACAGTTGAAGATAAAGACAAGGAGTCCTTTCCCTCTGCCCCACCTGCCAGGGTTTAACCACACTAGTGTTTCCTGCTCATCAAACACACCAAGTACGCTCCTCACGTAAGTCCCTGACTTTTGTGATTCCTCTGCAGAGAATGTTCTTTCCCTAAACCATCCTAAGACTGGATCCTTCTCATTCAAGTGTCAAGCATCCAAAGTTCACTTTCTCAGAAAGACTTCCAGGCAATCCTATCTAAAGTCGTACTTCCTCCCAACTTCAAGCATTCACTTTACCCTGTTTAATTCTATTTGCAGCATTAGCTGATGCATATATGTATTTATTTGCTCATAAACATCTCAAATGCAATGCACACCTCGTAAGGATGGGGACAGCGTTGATCTTTTCCAGCACCTAGAAAAAAAATTACTTAAGAAAATAGTCTTTCAAGCTTCCATTTGTCTTATAGTTTAGGATCCTAGGTAGTTTAGTCTACTTCCCAAACATAATTTCTACAAATACACCTCTCTTCTGGTCCTAGCCCAGCGATTAGGAAACTGTGGCTCTTTGGGGCCAACCCGGGCCTGCTTCCTGTTTCAGTAAATAAAGTTGTATTGGAACTCAGCCTCGCCCTTTGGCTTACGTATTGACTATGGCACCTTTGTACTAGTACAGTGGCAGAATTGAGTTGTAACAGAGGATCTAGTTGTTGTGACAGAAGCTATATGGCTCACAAGTCTAAAATATTTACTAGCCGGCCCTTTGCAGAAAAAGTCAGCCAGCCTCAGTCCAGACGTTTTAGAGTAGACCGCCAAGTCTCCAGGTCTTGATGGAAACACTCCGAGATGAAGTTTATTCAACGTCAATGACTCTCATTTCTGAGATGAAGAGGTAACTAAGGGCTTCACTGTTTTTAGTCAAAGCAACATTCTCTGCAAAAGAGTTGGTTTAGAGGACAACCCATCTCAAACATCTAACTTGTCATCCATAGAATTACTCACTGATAGTACTTGGATCCAATATAATTAAACTATAAATTAAATGTTGATATAGAAGGGAAAACTAAACCAACATGTAATCACATAAAAAGGTGATAAAGTCCTCGTCAATAAATACTTGCTGCCTGCAGGTAATTGTGACACAAGCCATCCATCTGGATACAGAGGGTGCAAGTAAACTAGTTCTTTGCGCAGAACGAGTTGAATGGAAGGACATTTCTACTCCATGAGAGAAGGAGCCTGTGCCTTCACAGGTGGTGGCAATGCTATCAGACCCCACTAAGTGTGCTGTTACACAGGACAAAGTATACTCACAGAACAAGGCAATGCTCTTCCATGAATACAAATACCACGTGAAATCTAGCTTAGATCCCCGAAGGGGTGCTGTCAATTTCCCCTGACATTATTTTGAGTAAGAGCTAGCCATGAAGCTGAGACAGCCAATGAACTCAGCATGTCAGCTCCCACTGCAGTGCCTCAAATCACAAGGAAGGCAGGGACAAGACAAGCCAGTAATGGCTGCTCAGTGGAAGCCTACATAAATTATTCTCTCCGGCAAGATGCTGAAAAACGGCACAGCCTGGCAGCCCCTAGGAACGGCAGTCATTCCGGCCCAGCGAGGGTTCCACTTTCACTTATTAGCTCGAAACCCTTTTGCTCTTGTTCTGTTCCCAAGATTCTGTGGCATTTGTTGGCAAGGACAGAGCTTTCCCTTTAAAATATTCCAGTGGGACCCAACAGTTTTCCTGCCACCCATTCCCTTTGAAAGGTATTCATTTGATTCGTCTTTAGAGGAGGGTAAAGGTGAATCAAGAATCACACACCAGAAACCAAGATGCTGGACAGCATTGTTCTAAGTGATCTGAGTGGTCAGTCATTCCTGGAATGTTCCTTTTATTTCCCCTCTTAGTGAGTCCGAGGGATTTCCGCAGCAATGGTACCATTCGTGGGATAACATCCAAATTCTGTTTTCTAGCTGCCGATGATCCACGAGAGAAATACAGGGTAATTTAGACCCTTGAAGGCTGGGGCTCAGCGAAAACAGCCAGGGACTGAACCTCCCACTCACAGCGGGCCCCCAGATGAAGAGGACCCCGGGAAGGGAAGATATTCATAACACGGGCACGTTGACTATTGATCACACCCACTCAGGGATAACTGATTCTACGAGCAAAATGATACCAGTCATCGACTTCAGTCCTGTAAATATCGACATTGAAAAATAGGGCACGTTCCCACTGGCCGAGCAAATGTGATGGATGGCGGTAGGCCGTTGTGCAAACCTTTATGGAAAGGATCGTTTGTAGGATTCATCATTTATCTTTGGCACTGAGGAAAGACATCCAGGAGCAATAACACATGTTTAAAATGCAGCATTAAAAATCTGCCGAATTTTAGAACAAGCCAAATGGAATGTAAGAGCCATAGTAGGTTTTGGTAATTACGTGGTAGACAAACATCAGTGAGAGCCTTGGCTCGTGAGCGGCCGTGCCTCCCCAGGACGAGCGCTCGGCCACTCGTTTTCCCTCCTCCAACCCAGCAGGGGCTGCTATGCAGTCATGGGTGCCTGGGAGGGTCTGCACTCACCCCATGAGTGTCTCCATGCTTGAGGGAGCACATTGGATAGCCAAAGGAAAAAATAAAGAACAGCAGGACAGCTCGATGCGAAAGAGAATGATACACAGGAACAAAGCTTTTTTCCTGCTTTCTAACAAAGGGCTTGCATTTTCATTTTGTACTCAGCCCCACAAATTATGTAGATGATCCAACCTATTCCAGAGAATTGTTGTGGGGATTAAAGGATATTATATATATATATATATATATATATATATATATATATATATACACAATATTTCCTAGCACAAAAATAAACGCTCGTGAACTGTGGGTCCATCTGAGTTTTGGGTTTTGTTGTTTCTTCTGCATCCATTTCATCGTGGGTAAACCCATACATGCAGGTCACCTGTACCCCTCAGCTCTACCAGGGACAGTGTAACCCCCCCGGGAGGAGACTGAACCCTTGGTAGATAAAGAGCCTCACTCTTACTTAATAACGTGACCTTCCTTGGAACGAGTCGAACAGCCCTACACTCATGTCACCCCCGCTTCTAAACCAGCTGCCATGAACTCCTCCACCGAAACCCTAGACGTTATTTTGGGTACATTTGGCTTCTTCAAACACTGATTCCTGTCCTGTCTCCTGTGAGAAAACGTACAGCAGAAGAAATCCCTTTGACAAATCGGAAAGGTTAGAGGAGTACCCAGGAGGCCCGGGGAAACTGATGTTTCTACTGTTACAAGTTCAAATGCCCATGAGCAATTCGAGCTGTGAGACATGCGGGCCCCAGGGCGTCTGGGTGCTGGAGCCTGTGCAAAGAGGTGGGGATGGGAGTCACCCAGTCGGGAGTTAGGCTTCTGTCCAGCTACTTTTCTTCTTCATCAGAGGATGCTGCAGCAGTTGCTAACAGAGCTGAGGAGAAGCCGGGCGGGTTTAACGGAACCTGACTTTTCTGTTCCTTCCACAGGGTGGCGCTGCTGCATGGGCTGTGGACTGTCTTTTGCTTTTCTGCTCTAGTCCTCTTCCTCATACTCTTCAGGGCCAGTTTGAAAGTTCAGAGGCCCATAAAAATAACACAGGAATGGGCACAGATGTCTCTCTAGGGGCGGGGGCGAGACCTAAAAGCCACATAAAGCTGACATGTACAGGACATTAGCGCACTAAAGTAACCTATGCCTTACGTGTCACTACCTGTAGGTGGAAGAAGGATCAGGCTGCTTTCTCCTTTTTTTTAAATATGTTTTCATTGATTTTTTTAGATAGAGAGTACAGGAGAGAGAGAGAGAAACTTCGATCGGCTGCCTCCTGCACACCCCCTACTGGGGATCGAGCCCACAACCTGGGCATGTGCCCTGACGGGGAATCAAACCAGGACCTCTCAGTCCATGGGATGATGCTCAGTCCACTGAGCCACACGGGCCGGGCTCAGATTGCTTTCAAATCACATTTCCTCATATTAAATGTTAGCCTTCTAATACAGTAGCATTTAGTAAGGATTTCTAAAAACATATTTCTCTTTAGGAATGAGACAAATGTCCTTATCACGGTGATCTATGGTATTTTCATCTAATCTGCTGACATTTTGCCCTTTGTAAACATGGAATAATTTTCCTCTCACTAATACATTTGTATTCATCCATGCAGATTTCTCCTGTGGCCCAACGTGTCAAGTTATTCCATTTATAATTATTAATTAACTCAGTAAATGTGCGTTAATGTATCCAACCAGGAACAGACGTATAAAGAGTCCGTTCAGAGACTGGTTCGGGTGACACGTATGCCAGCAGCTCAAGCAGTACAAATGGGAGGAGAGTTCTAGAAGGTGTGCATTCAACTACGGGGACTTACAGGTGGCCCAACCGAGATCTGCCTGGGGTCGCAGGGAAGACTTCACCCCAGTGGGGACCCCTGAGCTGTCGTTAAAGGTGAGCAGCTGCTGGCTGGGCAAATACAGGGAGGAAGGGTAGACAGTCTATAACACAAAGCATGGACACAGGAACAGAGGTATGAGAGAGCTTGGGGAGTCGGGGTGACCATTATCTGTTTGCACCAGAGTATAATGGGAAGAGACAAAAGACTGAGAATACCATCACCCAGAGAAGGCCAACAGGCCCTGGGCACGTGAGGGTGACTCAGCAATGATCAGTTATGCGCCCTAACACCACCCTTGCCTTAGCAGTCGCCTCTAGGCTTGTATGATAATTCCTCACTCATCCTCACTCATCCTCTCTCTGTGCACCCCTCAAAGCCAGTACCTTTCAGTCACAGAACTAAACAGGGCCTTAGAGACCAGTTATGAACGAGAACGGGACACTCATATTCCTGTAGAGCTGAGCTGAGGAAGCCTCACTCCGGAAAAGTCAAGGGCACAGAAGACAACCTAAAGAAGCAGGATTAATTAGTGACCAGAGTGGCGCTGTTCCTGGGGACCCTCAGCACTCGTCCTGGAGCGGCGGGCTGTGGTCACCTGAGCGCGGACACCCCAGTGTCCCAGCAGGAGAGGCAATGTGTGCCGTGCTGTGGAGCAGGGCCTTTGGGACAGACAGACTGAACCCGAGGCCGGGCAAAGGATTTCGCGTCACGAAGTCTCATTTCTAAAATGAGGATAGTCACGCCTACCGTGTAAGACTGTGGTGCAGATTAAACAAATCATGCAAACAAACTGCGCACCCCAAAGGTCTGGCATGCAGAAAACAACCAGTCTTTGCTATTACTTTCACTGTCATTCGCAGCCATATGTGAGGTTGATGTACTTTACCGAATAGCAAAGGTTTTCACATTTTTACTGTAAATACCCGGTGTATGGACTTACGAGCAGCATCCACTTTGGCTATGGTGAAGCAGAAAAAGGTCCACAGAAATGTTGGAGAGGGGAAAGCCCAGGGCAGTGTCTTCATCTAGTGGGCAATGTCCATGTCTTTGAAATGTTAAATGATATTCTCACCCTCTGTTTTCCACAGGTATGTAGGGGTGTGGATAAGCTC
Source organism: Tadarida brasiliensis (assembly GCA_030848825.1). Taxonomy (NCBI): domain Eukaryota; kingdom Metazoa; phylum Chordata; class Mammalia; order Chiroptera; family Molossidae; genus Tadarida; species Tadarida brasiliensis. The sequence goes on along the minus strand of CM061257.1, from coordinate 224,301,871 downwards.
AGTCATGGATAGGCACCTGGGCACTGACCTCGTCCTTAGGGTCAGACAATATCTAGCATGTCTATTTCAGACAATCAGCAAGTGTTTTTTTTTCCATCGGTTCCTTTATCAAAAGGGAGTTTGCTTGTAAATAACAATAAGGGAATAAAGAGTTTAATGAACTATTCCAACTCCTGACAGGCATACCGTGTGAGTTGAATTTCAACGATCAGTTTCATCCCCTAGTCCAGTGGCTTCATCATACCGTCTTTTTCTGTCTTCCCTGTGTTTTCTTTTTCTCCGGAAGGTCGGGAAGATACAGAATGTGTCTACAGTAATAAAACACCTGACGCTCAGGCCGCTGCCCACCTGCGCCCTTCCTCTGCTCCCTGCCTGTGTGGCACGGGTGTGTTTTGTCACCGCGTGTGGCTTCTGCTCCTCCCATGCCCTCCCACCGCTGTGGGCACCCTCGTTGGGGTCAGTGGGGCGATTCCTTCCCTGCAGGATCTGGGGAAGGGAGGGAGGAGAGGGCTTCCGGACACACTGTCACGGGCAAACCACTGAGAGGAAGGAGACAGGTCGTCCTCTCTCCAGCTTTAGCGTTTCTGGTTTTCTCACTTTTTACTTCCTCTGGAATAGAGGAGCAGCCTCTGCTTACTGCTTTAGAGTTTATCCTGCCCACACGTGGGGCGGACATCTGTTTGATTCCTCTGTCATCTCTAGGTTTCAGGAACTCGGTTTCTTTCTATTCATATTGCTGTTCACCCCACACCCATGAATGTAGGTCAAAACATCCTGTCTTATTTGGTACCTTTCAAACTACTTCTGAAGGAAAAAAAAAGTCTCGTGTCGTCATTTACAGATGGCTTGATTTACGTGACCGAGGGCTCGTTTGAGAATCAGAAAATGAAATTCATGCAGACTCGTGGCCACCACGCACCGTCCCCGAGACCTCGTGCGATGGCTTGGCTTCCTCCGCCCTGGTGTCCCCTTTAGAGTACACGGATATTTTAAAATGTGCTCCACGAGGCCCAAAGGGGGATCCTGAGCTCATAACCTTTCAAAGACTTCGCTTCAGGGGACGTGATCTCTATCACATTCTGTCTCTTTTGGAACGCACAGGCCGTTTAACATTTTTCTGCTGCAATATAATTTCAGCCTTTCAGAAAGGTGGACACTCAGATTATTATAATTAAATACCATGCCCCTTGCTTCCATCCTGATACCCTCTCCCGCTTCCCATTCCCTAAGAGGAGCCACGGGGACAGTGCTGGCATGAGGCTCTGGGTGTGACAGCGTTATTTTTTTTGTATACGGATTTTATAGAATCAGATTTACTCTGAGACGACTTCATTTTTAGAAGGAAAATGTATACATCCCTTTAAGGTGTATTTCCCTAACTCCTAAGAAACTGATTTAGAAAGCTCTGTGATTTGTCACTTGATAGAACAACCAGAAAATGAGTCCATTTCTTTGAGAAGCAACATCCCCTGGTCTCTACGTTTTCTTCTCGACATCGATTCAAAATGGAGAAAAACTGTATTTTCTGAGGTGCTCTGAATCAGTAGGGAAACTTGCACTTCGTGGGTAATTGTTCCGGAAACTCTAGAATTCAAATTAAAATCTTCCCCTTTATAACAGACGGGTGAGACCTGCTGAGATTTGATGTATAAGTGGCATAATGAAAGGGAGGTACACCCACTGATGCACTTATCTTGTCACCAAACAGAAATGGAGACTCTGGGTTAGTCATGTCCTTGCCGAACCGTCACTGCCCATTCTACACCTCACTCCGAAAGTGGTCCTTCCTCATCCTCAAAATATATACTCCGCCTAACACTAACACGAATTGAACTCTTCGCCTGGCAAATCTTACTGCGGCAATTAGACAAAGAAAATGGATCGGAGTCCGAAAGAAATCTGCATAAAGTAGAAGGAAAAACAGACACACCATTTATACACAAAATTACAGTGCCTAAAATATCAGCCGTTGCAAGGAGAGCGGGAACACAGCCTGTGTGGCTCCGGGCAGGGGTCAGGGAATGAGGGCAAGCCAAAATAAGAAAAAGAGAAGTCAGAAAAGACCTGGGTAAGCAGGTCAGTGTTCAGGGCCTCAATATAAGGAATACACATACATTGTGGGGAAAAAGAAACCATTACATTGAATTGAATATTGAAATGAACCATCCCTAAACAAAATCTGTGAGAGACTCATCTGGATTTTAGGAATGATGCGTGCATGTGCCTGAGATCCAACTTCTATAAGAGAAACAGAAAATGGAAAAAAATGGGGCGGGGGGTGCCTAGTCAATGAGAATCTCTTCTTCATTTTCCTTGGAAATCCACTGTATAAACCCCTAAAACTACCTCAACACCTGGAACCCAGCTGACTCTCAGTAAATGATCTTGGAGTAAGTGACTGAAGAAGGAGGAAGGGTAACAACATGTATTTACTGATAGACATTCATCTTCCTTCATGAAATTCTCCTGACTCCAACCAAACGTGGTCAAATCAAACTTCATGAAAAATCTTTGTCTAAAACTCTGCATTTTACAAAGAAAGTAACATATATTCTTTCAGATTATTCGGGATAAGAGAATAAACCCATTCTTCAGTTAACGTTCTATTTTATTATTTTTTTTAATGACAACAAGACAAAAAAGTTGTAACTTACATTTTGTGGGCTTGTACCTCTTGGGTTGATTACTGAGAGTATTTGCATAAACAATAACTTAAAGTAGAAGAATGGGTACATTTTATTACTGCATTGACTTTATCATTTGTTTACTGAGCATATACTATAACCAAGGGAGTGTCAGGTCATGAAAATCATACATTGGCAGACATCAACATAAAAATATTAGGCTGTGCTGACATAAGACAGTACTATATGTACGTATAAATCTACAAACTACATAACTAATAAGAGAAAGTACAGTGTCTTGACTGTGATGGGTAAACAATTCTAGGAGTCTGCATATTGCCTCTTTACCTGATAGTTCACAACAGATCCTGTCTAAGTTGGCAAGGTGTCCGCCTACTTTTACAACGTTCAGACAGAGAAATGTTACTCCTTTATTTAGGAATCTTTCCTAGAATTCAATAACTCTATTAACTTTGCTTATATCTATATACTTTGTGAGGTCTTGTGTCTTTAAGTTAAGTCTGTTTTTCCCATTCTCTCTGCTATTTCCTCTGCTTCTTCCTTCCACAAGAAGAAACGTACTGTCCTTGGGAAGTCACGTATTTATAATTTAATACATCAATTTCATTTCTCATCTACACTTTAATTGGGTGCTTAATCCCAACTCTTTTATCTTTTCTATAATCCAGATGAATTATAAATGCTGAAGTACCTCCCTGGGTGGAGTTTTCCATGCCAGGAGCTCACAGGACATAAGAGATACAAACTAACAGGTGATATATTTGAATCCTAGAGCCCAGAGAACACTTTGAAACCCACAGAAAGAGTGGTGTTAGTTAAAGCAACTGAAGGAAAAATTTCTTTTGTTAGTGTCTCTTTTAACCTGTTCTCAAAAGACAGTCTCAAAAATTGAAATGGATAGCACTGTAGTTCTAACTGCTCAATGGTCATTAATTTTCTGCTTCTCTGGGCATCACATATGGATCTGGTAAAGACTAAGCCACAAGCCTTTGTATGACATATGTGTGATTTCAATTACCCAAAGGTCCAGGTGTCAATTTCGTATATTGCCTCGTCATGCTACGCTTCAACAACCTCGTTGAACCAAAATACAAGATTTCATAAGGAGAGGATTACTCTGTTCACTTCCTATCTCACCATGGTCTGCATGAATTTGATGATCTTTAAAGCCTTACAGGAATTTGTCAAGGAAGCCGAACAGACAGTAATGTTCTCAGCCCAAAATCTACACCCTTGCCACAAAAAACTCGTATTTCTCTGACTCTATTTTATTTTAGTTCCCATTTGAGTTACACAAATTGATGTCAGAAGATATTAAAGTCACAAATATGATATTATCTAATCAGACCTGTGCATTTTAAAGATAATATTTTCAAGTTAGAACACTAGTAAGCTTTTATTAAAAGGATATCAGGGTTCCAAATGTAACGACAGAAGAACTCATGAAGTCAAAACATTTTTATGAGTTCTGGGTTTTAACATCAGTATATATTTACCATAATGCTCTGAGGGGGGAAAAAATCCCTACAAGACCGAAAGATGGTCTCGTCAACAGTCTTATTAGTCATTGAAGCGGAAGCCAATGCAACTGTGATGACGTTGAAAAGAGTGTATTATTGCCCTGAGTAACTGACCAGAGAAAGTAAGGATGCTCATTTCATAGGCGTCTATTAAACTACCAAGTATGGTTTAGGATTACACAGCCATCCATTCTTGAACAAGAGCAGTTCTCAAAAGATTCTCTTTTTCAGCTGCAATACTACGGTAGCATTCACCATCATCATCACCATCATCATCATCATCATCATCATCATCATCACCACCACCATCACCACCAATTTAGCGCGTGTTGTTCTAGGTTCTGTTCTTACTCAAAGAGGTAAATAAAATAAGCAGGCCCATTTAAAGACGAGACAGCTGAGAGTTGAAGTAAACTGTCCGAAGACACATAGTTCATTAGTGGTGTTAGACGAGGGGGAACCCAGGCGATTTGGCTGGAGCCTCCCCAGTCCTTTGTAACTGCACCAAAATGCCTCTCTGTGCTGGGATTACAACACAGATAAACAGGCATGCAGGAGGAACACCACAGACAGGTACTAAAATATAGTGCCACTTTTCTATTACACCCCTGTTTACTAAAAAAGGATTAACATATAAATTGCTGCTATAGTAGATTTCTGTTAAAAGATTTCTGGTATAAGAGGCCACCGAAGTTTTGAATGACAAAGGTTCCTACGTATATTTGAAATGAAGGGTGGAAGGAAAACATCTCTGGTGACAGTGGGCTCTCCTTTGAATGTGTGGCAGCAATATTTTGAAGATTTTTTTTGAGAAAGTGAAAAAAAAAGTTTGATCATACCATGTGTTTGGCTAGAGTGAGGAGAAGCAAACATCCCTATGTTGCTGGTAGAAACTCAAATCTGCACAGCCTCTTTGGAGTGCAGTTTGGTCGTATTTATCAGTATTTGTGATACACTTATCTGTTGACCTAGCAATTCCACTTTTACAGATTTATCTAATAGATATTACTGTATATGCCTGCAGAGACCAACGAAGAAAAATATACCTTTTCTTATTTTAGCAGTAGTTAAAAGCTGAGAAAAAATCTAATTGTATATTAGTAGTGTGCTGATTTAAACAAATTTGCTATCTCCATAAAATTCAATATTATGTCACCACTAGAAAGAATAAAGTAGACCTTTATATTCTTCCATGGAATAGTCCTTAAGATATTTTAAGTTAAAAAAGTAAGATTCAGAAGACTGTTAACAGTGTGCCAAGAAGGAGAGGGGGAAAAAGGGGGGAGGATATGGTAATGACTATATGCTGTCTACTCATTTATTATCTCTGAAAGAATATTGAAGAAACAATTTCGGTTGCCTCTGAGAAAGAGAGTTTAGGGCCTAGGATTAAGAATAAAAGAGAGAATTTTTATAAGTTTGCCTTTTGTTCCATGTATAATTTTTAAGTATTTAAAAATAAAATAAAGCCCTGGCCAGTTTGGCTCAGCAATTAGAGTGTCGGCCCACAGACCAAGGAGTCGCAGGCTCGATTCTGGTCAAGGGCACATACCTTGGTTGTGGTTCGTCCCCAGCCCTGGTCGGGGTCATGCAGGAGGCAACCAGTCAATGTGTCTCTCTCACATCGATGTTTCTCTCTCTCTCTCCCCTTTCCACTCTTTCTGAAGATAAATAGAAATAAATGCCCTTGGGTGAGGATTAAAGAATAAAATAAAATAAATAAATAAGTAAAATAGTCATTCTGAATTAATATTTATTTGGAAGAAACTAATATAACTAATATAATATTGTATACAAACTATACATACATACATACGAATCTAATAGGAAGCATCTTATTATCATACTCAAATCTAGCTATTATTGATACTATCAATAAACTTACACTTGGGGTGTTTTATATGTTATAAGAAATGTAAAACATTCCAAAGAAAAACAAAATTATGCATTACCTTTCAGAAATCAGGTTCTAAGAGCCGAAGTAGAGCACAATCATTTAGTATGGAAAGAGGAAGTCTCAAGTGTGATATTGGTAGTGTGTAGGTAATATTACAGATAAGTTCCTGCTCAGCCATTGTCCATCTCCACTTAATCTCTATGCAGAGAAGTGGTTCGGTCAGGCAAATGGCTGGCAGTTAGTGGTTATTCAAATCTTGGAATGGATAACAAGGAGGATCCTATAATTTCCTTCCCAGAAGACTTTTAATAGAGAAGATGTCAGCTTTCCTGGTCGACCGGAGGTAAGTGTTTCAGAGCTCAATGAATGGACCAAACCTTCAGCCTGGAATTTCTAGGTAAACTAAAACTAAAGAATAAAGCACATATTCTGGTACTCTAGAGGGAAGATGGACAAGAGGAAAGAGAAGAAAACCAAAATCCTAATGTAGTGAATAAATTCAGCAAGAACCCCCCCCCCCGATGTTGACTTTGCCAGAACACTGGAAATGGAGTATGCTAGGAAGGTAAAGGCAGAGAAGCTAAGACAAAAGGCAAAGCCAGATGCCAGGCAAGCAGGTGCGAGAGAAGGACTATTCAATAAATACTAGAAGTCTTCAGAGGTACGATCTGGAGAAATCATATCCTTTGTCGCTATTTTCATAGAACTCTTATGTTACCACACGTCTCTCTGATGATCTAAACAGAACAGTCTGTGGAAAGTGAGCAGGATTACCAAAGCTGTTCTCTACCACGGATGACTCCGTGATGGCCCTTGAGAATGTTAAGATCGGTATTTTCTTTTTTTTTTTTTGGTATGACACTCTGTTTCTTTTCTTCTTTATGTCTAAGAAGTAAAAAATGAACTTTGCCACAGATAAACTAGGAAGGCTGCAAGTTAAAATTAGGGGGGTGCTCCACATAGCTAATTAATCAGGCATAACACAATCTTCATGAGAGATATACACCCTTTTTTGGAAAGATTGAGGACTGAGCCTTTGAGAGGAGGGAAAGATTGAAAAAAAAAGGGGGGGGACTAATATTCATTAATATGTGTTCACTATATTCATTCATGCCATACAGCACACAGCTCCAATGGGATAGATTAAAGTAGGGGCTAGGAAATCACAGGGAAGAGTCACAATCAGACAAAGGAAGAGACAACACACCATTTTACAGGCTTTCACTTCAGCAGACACCCAGGACAACAAGAAGGTCATACCTGTTTTCAGAACTGCATGCCTCCTAGAGCACTGCCCACCTCATGGAACTGGAACCACAGGAACAGGTGATGTCCTCCAGACGTTCCCCAGAAAGGAGCCCTGCTTTCTTTAGCAGTGTTCCAGGTCACCCTGGAGTTCAATTCACCACGGTGACTGCCAACTCTGATGCTCTTTTGTCATTTAAAAGTCCTAAGCTGGAAATTTCCTTATTGCACATTTCTAAATATTCCTATATTCCTGCAGGAATCATCAATTCCAGCAATGTCCCTCATTCAACCAAAGACCTCAATTTGCACACCTCTAATATGTGTTTGGTGATAGCAGCCAGAGAAGAATGTATGGTGTGGTACTCTTGGAGGATTGGTAAGCAGGGGTATTGAGATTTGGAATGAGTAATGATAAGTATATCATAGATCTTATGGAGAAAGACAAAGTAAGGTATGAAAGGGAGAAAGGCAGAGAAGCTGATTAGAAAAGTGTTTCTGCTTCTGGAAAACCTCAGTGGGCACAGAGTTGGGCTGCAAGTTACAGACAGGGCCAGCCAACAAAGCCCAAGGAAGAGGCTTGTGTCTCAAGATCGATGCGCTCTCTCATGGCCAGTTGCTTTTCCTTCATTTGCAACTTCATCCTTGTTTTCCATTTTCTTCTCTCCGTTAAAAAAGAGGGGCACACAAACCCTTGAAAACAGCCATTTCCCTGAACAGACAACATTTTGTGGCAGATAAACAGGAAACACAAAATAGATGATGTCATTCAGTATTTTACCTAACCGACTTTCCAGAGGACACAGGTATTCAAAAAACAAAAACGTACTGGACAAGTTCATAAACTTATATTCAAACTTGGTTAAAGCTTAATCCAGTTATGTCCCCTCCAGGGAAAAAATGCAGCCCTGTTGTGAAACTTGAGCAATAACACCCTGTGACATCTATTAAAATGACAGCTGGAGACAAAGCTGAGGGTAAGAAGAAAACCCTCTCCCTCTCGAACTCAGGCTGCAAATCGATCTTATTTCTTGAACTCTCACAATGAAAAATGGAACAAGAGGAGGGATCCACACAACTCTTACGGAAACAGCTTGAGACTCTATACCAGGATGAACTATGAATTCTGATGAGTCCATGAGAAGAGGATCAAGAAGTTCTAATCACCTGGACCTGTTTTCTCTCCTACTTTAGTCACACAGTCTTCTCAAATGTTTCTACCTAAGTGCTAATAATGCCAGGGGTAAAACAGAGAAGATACACAATAAGAAGACTATGTCTTTGAATGTTTACGTTTCCTCTTAAAACACAGGAATAAGATTCATAAATAAGATTTGTGCTTATGTGCATTCTTCTGCATAATATATCACTTTGGTATCAGTTCAAGTTTTTACTCCAAATGGACAATGAAAATTGACTTCAAGAACATGTATCATTTACTTTGTGACTCTACATTAATGCTCTGGCTGCACATACATACCTCAACACTAAGGGTCTTAGATTAGCTTAAAGGACTCATGTCTTGTTTTGTTTCATTTCTGTTCAAACAGTGGACACTATGTATTCTTTCTCTGTTGCTCTCCCCAACAGTAACTTCCTTAGGATGTTAAAGGTTTATCATGACAGTTCAAAATTGATTTCCAAAATCCAATCTTGGCTCATTACCTAAATATTGCATTAACACCAGTTAATACTCTTTCTATACTCTGATCAAAGTTTGGAACGCATCTTTGCTGACATATTTCCTCTAAGGGCTGATTTTGGTGGCTCAAAATAGAAAATCCAGGTCCAGAAAACCTGCTGATATCTGTGTCCTGGAGAAGAGTCACTGTTCTCCCAAGAGAAAGAACTCTGAAACTTGTCTAACGAGGACTTTCCATGGCGAATCAGATGGAAATTATGGAATGAACTGAAAGATCAAGTGTGGATAAAGCACAGAATCAAGCCCTGGTATCCTGGTCACATGACTGCCTTCGTTCTCTGTTCTGCACATAAGCCTCTGAAGCCAGATGTCAGATTCAACTCCGGATGAGGTTCTTCACCTTCATGCTCCCCTTCCATCTTATTTCCTTCTGGAAACTAATGCAAAACGAAAAGAACACTTTCCATATGAAAATGTTGTTAAGAAGCCAGACACTAACGACTACATGTTATAACGATTCCATTTGTATGAAGTGTTTAGAAAATGCAAATTTATAGAGACAAAAGAGGATCAGTAGTTGTCCAGGACTGAGGGTAGGAGCAAGAATTAATTGCAGATTGACGTATGGGAAATTTGGGGGGTTATAAAAATGTTCTAAAATGTGATTGTGGTGATGTTGGACAACTTTATAAATGTAAGAAAAGTCACTGAACTGTGGGCTTGTAATGGATGAATTCTGTGGTATGAAAATCATACCTCAATAAAGCTGCTTAAAGAGAAAGAAAACTCTAGTCTTTGGAGAAAAAGAATGTTTCAATTAGGCTTTTAATGATCTAAATACCATGAGAAATGTCTGGCTAATTAAAAATGTTTTAAACACAGCAAAATAGGACATTGTTAATTTAACTGAAAAATGACAGCAACCCAAGCACAAAGAGCACTACTTTAGGAAGTGGTTGTTTTTACATTTCTTCTGTTTTTGTTAATTTATATGGAGCATTTGCAAAAAAAATTTTTTAAAGTGAATATGGGTTTATTACTTTGTCTTCCTGATAATACATCTCCCAAGAAAGGTTAAACTAGCTAGCACTTAACGTAAACGATTTAAGTTGATGTAATAAACAAGTGAAATGTAGAAGTTGAATTATTTCCTTTTCTGAGTTTGTTCCTACAGAGAGACCCTAACAAAGAAAGGAGCAGTGCAGAGATAATATTGAGAGTTGTGTGTGTTCGATGCACAACCAGTCCAATTTTCTCCACAGGAAGACTACATTTCCCATCTTCCTTTGCATTTAGGAGGGAGTCATGTCTGACAAACAACAGGTGCAGAACTGATGTATGTCCCTTCTAGGCAAGGCAATATAACATACTGCATAACCATCCAAGCTGGCTCTATCTTCCCCACTAATGCAGCGGGAAGTAAAGATCTCCAAAGTGGTGGGCCCAGCTCCTAAAAGAACCCTAGCTCCTTGAATTACTTCTTTGAAGAAAGCGGACCAGAAGACCTTCCCAAGTTGCACTGGATTTGGCCTGAACAAGAAATAAACTCTGTTTTGTTGAACCATTGAAAAGTTTGGGATGTTCGTTACAGCTAATCGCCCTAATTACCCTAGTTAGTAAGTTATTTAATTACTTAACTAATATAATATGCTACAGGACTCAAAGCATAGTTTTTGCTTTCTTCCTTCTGTCATCTAGGCCTGTCCTTTCCCTCATACCCATCCTTCCTTCCCCTTTCTCTTCCTGTTCCCCTTCCTCTGGACTCCAGTGGCTGCTCATTTCTGAGGCAGAGGGGGAAATGCATGAGCAGTCTTCAGCCTTCACTTTATTAAGACCCTTCTTCAAGAACTGAACTACTTGAATGGGATAAAGTAAAACTAACAGGCAGCAATTCTTCACTCTGAAGAGACAGAATGCGTCTCAAGCCTTCAGTTAAAATGTTGCCTTATCACCAAGAGCAATGCTTTGCCCATCCTCCTAATAGCAGAAACAAAACCCGAAACTAAGAAAATAAATAAATAAATGAACAGGGAAAAAAATAAAAATAAAACCTACAGTGATAAATGCCGGGAAAGAACTGTCAGAGTAGGCAGCCACCTTCTGGGTCATGAACTCTGCGAACTTCGCTTTTACTTTCTGAAGCTTTCGGTAGTGGAGAAGTGCATTCTGGTTGCTCTAAGTCTCTTTGCATTCCCTCCCCCTAGGGTTATTCCCCCCCCCCCCAAGCAACAAATTACCATTTCAATTTATTTTCAAGTTGTTTCACTATCCAGGGGCCCTTTCCTCCTTTTCTGCATGTAGAGCAAATGCAAAGAAAGAAGACAGGACCTGCCCCATCCAGAAACCACACCCGCCCCTGCCATCACCCAGCCCTTCCTCTTGTCAACCCTGTCCCCCCCAACTCCATACTCAAAACATAAAATAATTCAAATCAAAAACAGCTCATAAAACAGTAAACAAAATAAAGTCAGTTTTTCTTTGCTTTTTTAAAGAACAAAATGAAACTTGAGGAAAAACTTACTGGAGTTACAGTTTATCCTGATACAGTCTAGATGGGGAAAAATAAATGAAAGATGAAATTGCATCCTTCAAGGTAACAGCTGCAGACATCCAAAAACAATCAGTCCACCCTTCCGGGGACAGACACACGCAAGAAATGTGGCCATTTTATATATATATATACAGTATGCACAAGTTTAAGGGTGGGTGTATATGTACAGTATATTATTTAGTAAAGTTGGATACATATATATATACACACACACACATATATATACACATATGTATAGAGATATATACTGGTATACATATATATCCACAGTAGACACCAAGTATGCTTTTTTCCCCCAAAGCCTAGTCATTTAAAGTATTTTAAACCTGGACTTTGAAGTATTAATTTTGTTAGACTTGGAAAATTATTCAAAAATTTCCCCACCAAATGCAGATTCTATTCTATTTCCACCTACAATTGATTTTCTTAAAATTTATCTTTAAAAGTAGCATCAACACAATTTTTGTATTAGTATTCCAAAGATATAGCGCCAATCTAACACTTTGCATCATTTTAAAAAAATCTGCCCGTGAAGTTTCTCAGTGCAGTATTTAACCCTTTCTCTTTTTCTAAAAGCAAACTCCCTCCACCCTCTTCTTAGGTTGGGCCCCAAATGCTACAGAAATTTGCAAAGGCAGACTCGTCATTATCCTTAGAGGTAAGGAAAGGGTTAACACCACCTGGTCATTTGCTGTCATAAAATGGCCACTTGCAAACAGCTAACCGCACAAACACCCATCCCAGATTTTAGAGAGGTGGGGTCAGGTGTAGGGGGAAAGGAATTGAATGTTACCACAATTGGTTGTGTTGTCTGCTCTTGTTTCAAAGGCGCCCAGGCCAACCCACTCATGAAGCCCATCTCCGTCTTCCTGCCCAAATGCTCAGACTGAATCAAGTGCCTAGAGCATTCAAGGAGAAGGCGAGACAGGTACATGGGGAGGAGGCCTTGGACGTCTTTGACATCCTACCTATTTTACTCTGTGAGTCTGCATCGTGAGGAGGGCAAATTCTTTGCTTTCATTTTTTTAATGGGAAATAGAGGGGAAAAGGGGGGCTAACTTTGCACTGCTGGTAACCAGACAAGGTACTCCATGCCAGAATTCAGAGTATCTATCCTTTTATTAATATCTGTTTAGAGTCACGGACACACAGCATCAAAGGTCTTGAGTGGAGTCAACGGATATTAGTAGGGGACTGGGCAGGATGGTTACAGAAATGTCTCAGGTTAATGGTCACCAAGCTGCCAAGCTGAACCTAAGTTTGGCTTACGATGGTGGAATTCCAATAATAATTTTTTTAAAGTCAGATATTAAAAGGCAGAAGTAACACGATAAAGAAAAGGAAGAATGTTACAGGAAAAAATACAGTTAGATGCTGTGCTCTTCTCCTGCCTGAGGCTGACCCAGTAGTTATGGAGGACTTGGTGAGGATAATGCCACCATTTGAATTTCTCAAACCATTGTAAGGGAGCAAGTTAAAAAAGAAACCGGTGGCAAAGGACAGGGAAGAATGACACCATGTGAAATCCAAACAGGAGCAATTTATAACACCCAATCGTTCTGAGGAGGGAGGCGGGATGCTTATTGGTTCCCCAGAAGAACATCTCTTGAGAAAAATCTGGGTTTGGTTTCATGCGGTTAGGTTTGTCATGTGTCGTCAACCGCAACAGAAAAGTGGGAGCAAACAGCCCTGGAGCAACTGGTACGATCACCAGGCAGAGGAGGCCATGCCCCTGCTGAGGATGGGAAGGGGGAGGGCAGGTGGGGAGGAAGAGGTGGGGCTTCAGCTACTGGTTGCACCTACCGACCATCACCCAAAGCCAGAAATGCCCCTGCCTGAGGTATTAAAGGGAAAGGGGAAACAGGTGTATGGGTATGCTAAAGAGCGAGGAGGGGCCTAAAGCAACAAACCCATGAATTGTAAACAAGGAGTAGTTTTCTCCTTTGGTCTCTGTGTGGTTGAGCATTTTATTCTTAGACCACTTGGTCTAGAGAGAGAAGTTGGGTTGGGCTCATCCTTCTGGTTTCACCCAAAAGGTTCCAGGAACTGAATGGTGTCTTTAAACCAATGTGAAGACTTGGACCTTTCAAGATGGCAGAAATTGGTTATTTTAAGTCAAGAAGTAAAGAATTATTTTGTTACTTTACCTAAAGAGTAAGTGGTTTGAGGAGAAAAATCTATCCCAGCCCCTTCTTCACAGACTCTGAGAGGGTGGTCTGAACAGTAAGGATGTATTTTTTAGTGAAAAATGAGTCAGGGAAATTAGCTTGGGAAGGTAATTTCCTTTAGATCATTCTTTGGTAGTGTCTAAAGTTTGATGTGTGTGTGTGTGTGTGTGTGTGTGTGTGTGTTGCTCATTTTGCTTAATTTAGTTTTTCATTTTATTTTAGTAAATGAGGAGAAGTGGTTATTTTCCATATTGAAGAGTTTTGGAACATGGAAGAGATGAACATTTCCAGGAGTTGTGTGTCTTCAATGACGCATGTAGGAAACTGTAGTCAGCAAGTCCAGTTTCCAGAGAGAGAACATCTGGAGAATTTGAGTGCAATTAACCAAACTGCATGACACTCCCTAGGAGCCTCCACCACTGACGAAGGGTTCCGAGAGCTCCGCTGAGGATTCTAAGGGGCCATGGATGAGGCTGCACCAATACTGACTGATTTCTTTTGCAGTGTGGCTCCATTTAAGCCAGGCACTAAGAAATAAGGAGATTCCCTGTGTGCATGTTTAAAGGCGGCCATCATGAAAAGCAGTTAGAAGCCATTAAGACGGTCACATCATTGATCCATAGTATTGATCTGTGGAGGCAACAGATACCCCATGACAATGTAGTAGTTTGGAAACATTGGTTCTAGTCCCCGCTCTGCTACCAACATTTCCTGTGAGCTTTGAAAAGTTGTATCTGTCTTTGTTTCCCAACTGTAAAACTAAGCACAAAAATGCTTACTTGGTTTATCTCCCAAAGCTATTGGGAAATTAAAACAAGACAAGGTTTTTTTTTTAAATCTTGAATATAGTGTCATAATAAAATATTATTATATCTTTTAGTTCTAAGAGATCAAAATATGGTTGATCAATAGCTAACAACTTCAAAACATGTTGTGCCTGTGACAATCACACCTGCCTAGCTTCGGAAAACAAGGCCTTTAGCAAAGCCTGGTCACCTTGACATTTGGAGATACACTACATTAGATAAACTGATACGAGACTTTTTTGTCATGAGCTTAGATGTGTGCCCAGTTTGAAATACATTGGAATCTCATTTGTGCATGTGCTCAGAGACACACTTTAAACAGAGTGAGGGACAGACGCGATCGTTTGCAGTTAGCTCTTGTGGCGGGATTGTGAGTGAGAACTCTGCTTGAAGACGTATTCTTCTCTCTCATGAATTCATGAGAGAGCAAAAACCATCAATGAAGGGGTATATTTTGGGGAACGGGTGGAAGGAGAACCTTCAAACCAAGCGTGACTATGAAGAGTTGTATATACACAAGTTCAATAAATTTAAGGTCAGTTTTCCTTGTTAGGTTTGAAAGAAAGTTAAATAAATTCAAACCAGTAACCGTGGTGAACCACACCCTTCAGAGGAAAGAGCAGGCACTATTGCTTCGAGAGAAGCATGGAACTCCCTAGGGAGGGGCTCACTCTCTTTTGAGTCCTTGGTCTCCACTTAGGAGGAGCTGGACTTTACCTGCGCCCAACGGAGCCAAGAGGAAAAAGCAGAGTTTGTTTGAAAAGCATATCTCCCAGATTTTAGTGCGAGGTAAAAATAGAAAAAAGAATGCTTCTAGGAATACACATGGGGTCTATGACTAACTGTGTGTGTGTGTGTGTGTGTGTGTGTGTGTGTGTGTGTGTAAGAGAGAAAAGGAATCCGTCCAGTCCATCTCCTTCCTCATCCCCTTTTATCTACTCCCACCCCCCATTATTCCCTCTAAGGCGTGGCACCCATCATAGTTGGCTTTCTGATCTTTACAAAACAACCTCTGAAAAGGACAAAGAAAAAATGTCTCTTTGGAGGCCATGTGCATTTCCTCAGAACCCCACGGGGCTGAATCATCCTTGTATCTACGGCTCTCTCTTATTTGAAATGAATGCAGAGTTAAAAATTGTCTTCATCGTCTTTTTCTGTGAGCTATTGGGAGGTTATATTTGGTTTATTTTTTTGGTGTGTGGTGTGTTTTTTTAAATTTTTGTTTTTTATTTCTTCTGCTTTTGAGAGTAGACAATCTGCTACTGGTTGTGGGTTTTAGATGACACCCTCTTTGCTGGTTTGTTGAAGGCGGGGAGGACAGGGAAGGGCAGGGACAGGGACAGGGGTATGCCAGCCCCTGCAGGCTGCTCAGTACACTCTGTTCTCAAGGCTGTTTGCTATGCGGGCCGCAGGCTTTGGGCCTTTGAAGGGTTGAATACCATCTTTTGATTTAAAATGGCTGATGGTGGGGAGGATTGAAAACTCAAGAACACAACAGAGATCCAGCAAAAGAAAGAGAAAGGAAAAAGAAAACAGACTAAAATAACCAAACACACACGTACACAGACAAAAGAAAAACCAAGAGACACGCGCTGAAATCAAATGAGGTTGGACAAGAAAAAGGGCCTCGTGTTGTAAAAGCTGCAAATTGGAGGAAAGTAAAAAGACATAACTAAACAAGCCACTGCTCAAAACAGTCCTCGGTGTCCTAGAGATTTTTCAGATTGTAGCGTAGGAATTTTCCAAGCATGACCAGTGGACCTGACAGCAGATAAGACTGGTATGAATTCAAAACCCCACCTTTCCACCAGTCACCCAAGGTTTTATATAGTCTTGCATCAGCTACATTGGTCTGTCATGTCTTCTCGTGCCTCTGACAAGCCATTCCACTGAAATCTTTTTAAAGGAGGTCTGGATCCAAACATATTCTACATACCCAAACAAATCCAGGCTTAGAAAGTCTGAACTCAGCCCTATCCTGTCAATACCAGGTATTCACTTTCTAATGAGTAGAGTCAGCAGAAATAGAGGGTTGGTTTTTTTTTCCTCCAAAAATCAAGAGGTCCCCATTCTCCATGGAAGATCAATGAGAATTCAGTCAAGAAGGTAGATGCAGGAGAGAATGTGAGGCCACAGCAGGGGAATTTCAAAAGTATCTGTTGTAAGGAACTACAGTGGAAAAACAGATCCTCTCCCAATAAAGCTACAAATTTGACATTATCATCATTTTTCAATACTAAGAAAAATGGACATGTATTATCTGAGGAGATCAGAGTAATTGGTGAGTAGCAGTGTGACGTAACAACCTTTATGAAAGTGCTACTGACCCATGGACTGGAATGTCAGGAAGGAAGACAGGGATACAGATCAGAGGCCACGCTCTCGTTCCACATGTCAGAGACTCCAAACTTATGGAATTATTTCTCCGTGTCACAATACAAAGACTGTGACTTGGGCTCTCCACTAGGAGGAAGCATAAGGAGATTCCGTGTCAAGGCCACCAGAATCCCCATTTGAACAGTCACTGTGGAGCTAGAAATGATACGTTTCTTGTCCTACTCACCCTCCCATTTTCCTTCAGTCCCTGCCCTATCCCTGCCCTCAGCATTGACTGTTTTGAGTGGTGACCAAGGAGTTGGACTTAATGAGAATGTGATTGATCAAAAGATGGACCAAAGTAGCGTGTTTTACACAAAGCTAAACAGTTCCATAAAACCAAGAAAGGAAACTTAGAAAACAAATAATCTAGTAAAAAAAAAAAAAAAAAGAAAGAAAGAAAAAAGAAAACAAAGAACCAACAACAACAATAACAAAACAAAACAACAACAACAACAAAATAAAAAAAAAAAGAAAAGAAAAAACAAAAAGAACCACCGTTGTCGGAAACCAGAAATCGACATCGAAACCTCATGCAGAAACAAGGAGAAGGTGTTTGTGTCTGTTGGATTTTATCCTTGGTCTATGAAACAAGAAGTGAGCAGCTAACTTTCAAGAAACAAACAAAGAATTCAATCAAACCAATGAAAATCAGAAAAGAAAGGGAAGACAAGCCCAAACAGGGTGGCAGAGGGTCCTTCATACGATACCTAAGTTAACCATGAGCTTGACGCGACCCCCGTCCAGCTCCAAACGCAGGGTGTCGGCGGAGTCCCGGGAGGTGGTGGCCACCAGCAGCCCATACGCTCGCTGGGACATGAACCGGAAGGACACGTCCTCTGCCTCGGTGTGCATGATCATGGGCATGACGATCTTCATGTACATGCTGCCGTCGTAGCTCAGGATGGACGCCTCTGCAGAGAAGGAAGGAGAGCGTTAGGACGACAAGGCCAGCTTCCCTTTGCTTCCAGGGAACGCAGAGTACGATGGAGAGGGCACCAAACGTGCAGACGGGAGACTTGAGTCGGCGACACCTCACTGCCACCTTTAAGCTACGTGACCTTCAGTGGACCACTTGCACGCTGAGGTTCTAGTTCCTCATTTGCAAACGGCATAAGAAGGCACGGGTCCCTGCCCTGCTGTGCGCACAGATTTGTCAGAGGTACCCAATGAATTAACGCACAGGAAGGCATTTTTCAAAAGTGAAAGTGCCTCCACAAATAGGCGTAAATGCAATCCTGTAGATAAGATGAAAGTACGTTCAACAAGACTTGGACTCCTCTAAGTGTTTGCTGAGAAACAGGAGGACGGCAGCAGTCTGTGACCACTGCCGCAAACAGATGTTTACCAGAGAACTTCTAGGAGGAGCGAAGGGCAGCAGCACAGCCTGGCCCCCGTAACATCCCGTGGCCAGGAGTTGGAAGAATTTGCTTCCATCCCTAGAATTTCATAAAAAAAATGTTTGCTCGGCCCATTCAAAGAAGATCGGAGCTAATGACACCCTTGAGAACCAGTCATTTCGCTTTTATTCAAATAGCACTTCTAAAGAAGAAACAAGCTCACCTTTATTTGATATCTTCCAAGTCCAAGCACTTTGGTTACAAGCCCCCCTCACCACCCGCAATATGTTATCTCAACTAATGCTACCATGAGGATCTATTACTCCTATGCTCACACAGAACACAGGCTCTTAGAGGGGGATGTCATCACCCCCGAGCACACAGCCCGGATTTTAACCCAGCAGACCCAATACCAAGTCCTGGGCCGGTCCTGCAACAGCATGCCGCTCAAAACGTGGAGGTGTTTAATCACTCATTTAGCGAACATTTTTAGAGAACGCAGGAAGAGAATACCACTTACTCTCCTGTGAAGCCAGTCTGTCCCTGGCTCAGCATCAGGCCCTGAGGAGGTCCTTACTGAACACTTGCAGCTGTCAAGTAGTTGTTACCTGCCTGCACGCACTACGGAGGGTACAATAGTGTAACAGACAGGGCCCCTGTCCCAAAAAGAGACGTGGCACACAGAGATGACCGTACTAGAAAATAAAAATGGTTCAACGGCACAGGAAAGATATATCAATAAAGACAGTGGCTTGCAGGAGAGAGAGGCTGTGGCAGGCAGGTGAGGAGCGCAGATGGAGAGTCTGAGCTGGTCTTGGTAGATGGGCGGAGTTTGTAATGAAAACAGCGATGGCATTAGATTTAATAGGTAGATAAAATAGCACCTCTAGACACATAAAAGAAAGGAGGATGCTCAGATAAAGAATTTTCAATTTAACAGAAGCATCTGGCATATTTTTATAAGTAGTTATAAAGGTAGTTTGAGATTGGGAAAAAATAATCAATGGACTTCGGTAGACACTGGGAATTGAATGGTTTTAGATTATGAGCTACTACGATGTATTCATTTGTGATACTGTGTACCAGGCCCTCTTCTAGGTGTTGAGGACATAACAGTGAACAAAAGAGACCAACATATTCTGCCCTCATGTATAAATGGAGCCAAAACAGGAAGAGAGCAGGCAGGCCACATGGAAGGTTCTCAAAATAGTCTGTGTTATCACCAGACCCCCACCCTATTTGCATAACACACAAAGGTCCATGAAAGGCAAAATAAATGCACCTGCTCATTCCTGGGAAGCAGCCATCACCCGGGTAATACCTATGACGTGCCAATAGCTGTACATTACAATTTGAAAACTCCAAGGGGATCACAGATAAAGGTGTGACAGTTGCAGATACCATCACAATAAAAGACATATGATGAAGCCCCATTCTTAGATGGGAAGCATAATCTAAATTTAGTACATGCTCCAGATGTGGGGGAAAAAAAACACCTGTATTATCTCCTGAAAGAGCAGAATCACAAGATCAATAATGATAGCTGAAATTTATTGAGCACTTACTATTTTCCCTGTGCTGTCTAAGACTTTACATGCATTAAGAAGACATTTAATCTTCACAAGAGCACCGTGAAGAAGACAATATGATTATTATATTTTACAGATGCCAGGTCATACAGCTAACCAATGGAGGAGCTGGGAGTTGAGCACAGGCAGCCTGATTCTCACAGCTGTATACTTAACTCTTCTGCCAAATTGTCCGAAAGCTCTGCTGGAGCACACCCATGTTTCCTGAGGACCCAAAGCCCATCTGTAATGCTTCATGGTAGAGGGTGGTGTTCTTGTGTATATATGTGCGTGTGTGTGCATGCATGTACACATGCATATACATGCATAGATACCATTATTTCAAATTTTACATTATGTATGAACACATAAAATTACATAAACATAGATAATACATACAGTTCTAAATAATATATTATTATATATATTAACATGCACGGTGCTCTGTGTATCTGTATAATTACGAGCACCACTAATCATTAGTAGGTACTGTCTATGGTACACACACACATTTATGGACACTTCTTTTAAAGAGATATTAGGGTACTCATTGAGCCATGAAATGACTATTTTGATGCCTTCGACTTAAATACATTCCAATATTAATACCACTTGTTTCCCTCTGGATATGTGTGGCGCCAGACCAGGTGTGTAAGTGAATGCATCCCGTATCAGTGTTGGTGGTATCAGAGAATAAATAGCAGCTGAGTGTATAG
The DNA here is from genome assembly GCA_030848825.1 of Tadarida brasiliensis. Lineage (NCBI taxonomy): Eukaryota > Metazoa > Chordata > Mammalia > Chiroptera > Molossidae > Tadarida > Tadarida brasiliensis. The sequence goes on along the minus strand of CM061257.1, from coordinate 224,281,397 downwards.
CTAGACAGTTCATGGTACAAAATAAAGTGTGCATCTCAATGTACACTTTTGTGTGTATCTCTGTCAGTACATGTCAGTATGTTCTATTATTAACCTAATATTTTTAAGGGGAGGGTGATGAAGCAGAAAATTTGATATAGAAACCAGCCAAAACAAAGTCTGCTCCAGGATTCATATTAATTTGCTTAAGGGATTTCAAACACAAAGCACCACAAATAGAACACTAATTTGAGGGGGGAAATTAGCCTAAAAAAGGGAAGTTATTCGATTTAAACTCTGCTGGGTTAATGAATATTGAGAGACCACATCACGGAATGCCTACACAATGGTTCTTATACAGTTGTCCTATTCTTTCTTTCCTCTTTTATTACCCCTTTTGTCTCAAGTGACTATTTCCTAGCATGCTTTTTAATTCCTTTAATGACACTTCATTATATTTTTGAGCTACTTTATTCGTGGTCACTCCAGGGCTTACAATATACACCTTAATTTATCAGAATCTACTTTATATTTATACTAACTTAATTCCTGTAAGATACAGAAATTTTACTCTGATATAACTCTTTTCTCTTCCCCCTTTTTGCTATTGTTGTTATTCACATTATATCTATACATGTTACAAATGATATACTGCTGTAATGATTGCTTGATAAAACCTATGTCTTCTTAAGAAGTGAAGGAAGAGCTCAAATATATTTACAGATTTTTAAAATTTTTTTCTTTATTGATTCTAGAAAGAGAGGAAGGGAGAGGGAGAGAGAGATAGAAACATCAATAAGAGAGAACGTCGATTGGCTGCCTCCTGCATGCCCCCCACTGGGGATTTGGCCCATAACCTGGGCATGTGCCCTGACCAGGAATCAAACCAGCAACCTCTTGGTGCATGGGTTGATGCTCAACCACTGAGCCACACCAGCTGGGCTATTTACAGAGTTTTTGATGAAGCTTGTTCTTTAACATCTCTGTTTCTCTTCATTTCTTCTTGCAGATTCAAGTCACCATCTGATGTCATTTCTTTTCTCCAATAGATCTTCATCCCTTTGTATTTTACTGTCAAATATATTACAATTCTGTTCTAGGCCCAACAGTACCATTGTATAGATATCATTTTATGCAATTGCTTTTAAATCAGTTAGGAGAAGAAAGAAAAATAAATGTGTAATTACATTGTCTTTTATCATTACCTACATAATTACCTTTACTGGAGCTCTTTGTGTTTTCATATAGATTCAAATTACTCTCTATTGTCACTTCCTTTCAGCTTGAAGAACTTTGTTTAGTAGTTCTTATAAGGCAGGTGTACCAGCAATAAATTCTCTGTTTTTGCTTACCTGGGAATGTCTTCATTTCACCCTAACTTTCAGAAGATAACTCTGTTGGATACAGGATTCTTGGTTGACAATATTTCTTTCAGCACTTTGAATGGTGTCTCTCTGTCTGTGCCCTCCATTGTTTCTGAAGAGACATCAGCTGTTCATCTTCTTGTGATGCCCTTGGATAGGATGTCATTTTTCTCATGCTGCTTCAAAATTTTCTTGTTGTCTTTGGCTTTCAACATTTTTATTATAATGAGTCTCAATGTGAATCTCTTTGCATTTATCCTGCTTAGAGTTCATTGAGCTTCTCTGATGTGTAGATTAGTGTTGTTCATCAAATTTGGCAAATTTTCAGTCATTAATTTTTAAAAAATTTTTTCTGTCTCCTCCCCTTTTTCCTTCCAGTACTCCTATCATACATATATTGGTACACTTAATGATGCCCCACATTTCTCTGCCACTCTGTTCATTTATATTCATTCATTTTACTTTCTTCTATTCAAATTGTATAATCTCTATTGATCTATCTTCAAGTTTGCAGATTTTTCCTTCTGTCAAATCAAATCTACTGCTGAGCCTCTCTAGTGAATTGTTGGTTTAGGTTATTGCACTTTTCAGCTCCAAAGATTATATATAATCTCCTAATGGAAATTTTGAAGTTGAGAAGTTGAAATATAAATATAAATTTATATATATCTATGTATATATTTTTTATCTCTTTATATTCTCTATTTGATGAGCCATTATTCTTTTATTTTCCTTTAATTCTTTAAATAAAATCTCCTTAATTCTTTTAACATTTTTGTTGTAGTTAATCCTCTCCTGAGAATATTTTTTCCATTGATTTTTGGAGAAAGTTGAAGGGAGGCAGGGAAGGATGGGGGAGTGGTTGGGGGGGGAGACATTGATGTGAGAGAGACACATTGATTGGTTGCTTCTCATATGTGTCCTGACTAGGGCAAGGGATCGAACCTGCAACCCTTGACTGGGAATTGAACCCATGACCCTTCAGTGCATGGACTGACACTCTAACCACTGAGCCACACTGTGTAGTCTTTATCTGCTAAGTCTAACATCTGGGCTCCCTCAAAGGTAGTTTCTATTGCTGTATTTATTCCTGTGAATGGGTCACACTTTCCTGTGTCTTTGCAAGTCTCACAAATTTTTCTTGAAAACTGGGCATTTTAGATAAAAGATTGTAACAAGTCTGAGTACTGCTCCTCCCCCCACCACTACCACCAGTGACTGAAATCAGTCACACAAGTACTGTAGCCTATGTAACTGACTGCCAATAAAATCCCTGGACTCCAGGTACAGGGAGCTTCCCTGGCTGGCAACACTTTTCATGTGCTGTCACACGTGATTGCTGGATAACTTAAGAACATCTCGTTGAACTCAACTGACAGAGGACTCTTGTAATATTGTGCCTAGTTCCCTCTAGACTGCACTCCATGTGCTTTTTTCTTTGCTGATTTTACTCTGTAACGTTTGCTGTAATAAACCATAATGATGAATATAAGAGCTTCTGGATTCTGAGTCCTTCCAGAGAATTATCCAGACGGAGGGTGGTTCTGGAGATCTCTGACAGGTATACATTGTTCTATATTTGTGTACAATCGTCATGTGTTTGCTGTACATTTAAATGTGCTCATTGTTCTCACCCAGCATTTTATCATAGTTTCTCCATTTCTAAGTAATTTTTAAGTGCTTAGAATTTATAATAATACCTTTGTAAAAAAAAAAAAAAAAAAAAAAAAAAAAAGCTTCGCTAGTGTTAAAATACCAAATTCTGTTTGTTTGTCAATGTCTGTGCTCTTTACATTTGGATTATGTCATGGTTCCATATAATTCTTGAGTCACACTTTTTTGTGTGTAGAATTTTATAGATATTGCTTTATTGTACTTGAGATTGTATAGTGCCAGTATTCTCTGATAGGTGATATAGTTTACGCAACACTAAGATATGTATTGATTATGTCATTGAACTTCAAGGAATGAAATAGTATTCTTCAGGCAATAGAGATAGTGAAATATGGGAAGATAATGAAGAGAAAGATGAAAAGCTCAGTCTAGACTATATATGACCCTCCTTTAGCTACCAGAACTGTGTTCTCATTTCTGAAGCTTTGTTAACTGTCCAGTATCAGAAGTCACTCCACCTGGTTAAAGAGTGTGTCCCAAGGCAATAAAGGGGGATACATCAAGATTTCTGACCCATTTTGCCCTGCTAACTTCTTTTTTGATTGTCAGTCCTGCTGTCAGTTTCTGTTACATGAATTTTCCTCCTGTAGCCATTTCCACTACTCTTTATTTAAAGGTGGGACCAATAAGAACACCTACTCAGTCTATTTATTTCCCTCTATAAAAGTATTAGAAATAGCCCTGGCTGGTTTGGCTTAACAGTTAGAGCATTTGCCCATGGAGTAAAGGGCCTTGGGTTCAATTCCCAGTCAAGGGCATGTACCTGGGTTGCAGGTTCAATCCCCTGCCCTGGTCGGGGTTATGCGGGAGGCAACCAATCAATGTGTCTCTCTCACGTTAATGTTTTTTCTCTCTCTCTCCCTCCCTCCCTTTCACTCTCTCTAAAAATCAATAGAAAAATATCCTTGGGTAAGGATTAACAAAACAAAAAAAGTATTTAAAATAATTCTCAGTATTTTTTCCAACTAAACAGTATTATACCTTAAAAGTATAGACAGAGTTGGCAGCCTGACCATGCTTGGCCATTCATGTTGGCTTGGCTTCAAAAACATGTGTCTTGCTGCTATGATTTGAGATTTATGATACTGAGTTGTGCCTTTTTTCCTTCTTATGGCTAATGATTAGTTGGCTGGTATACTCTTTTTCTGTTTAACTTGTAAAAGTAAGTTTCTGGCAGATAACTTTTACCTACATCTTCCTATTGCTTATCATAACAAAGTTATTACATCTAACAACAAAGAAACAGGAAATAGCCCAGCTGGTGTGGCTCAGTGGATTGAGCATCATCCCATGGACTGAGAGGTCCCAGTTCCATTCCCAGTCAGGGCACATGCCTGGGTTGTGGGCTTGATCTCCAGTAGGGGGCGTGAAGGAGGCAGCCAATCAATGTTTCTCTTTCATATCAATGTTTCCATTTCTCTCTCCCTTCCTTTCTCTCTAAAAAAAAAAAAAAAAAATCAATAAAAACAAAAAACTAGAAACAAAATAATCAAAACTTAATAGTTCTTTAATCTTGGGATAAGCATATGTTATATTAGATGTGATGAAGTCCCAATCAAGGAGAAAAGTAAAAACTATAGGGAAAATGGACTGTAGAAAGTGAATGGTACAGAGATTTTTCTTGCCTACACATACTGGGAAGTAACATTATTTAAATCTACTACCGCCTTAAAGGAGAAAGCCAGATTGTAGAGAATAATAGGAAGAGGGTAAAACAGAATACTAGACAACACAATTGATGTGCTTTTGCTCAAACGCAAAGGATCCATTGACATCAATCCAGTACTCTGAGCAATTAGCAATGTGCTTTCACGCAGTGAACTTTGCCCGCTCTCATTTTGCACTGAGTATACCAAGCAGATGTCGTAGCACTGTGATCCCATTAGCCCTTGAGCCATCTCCTAGAGAGAAGATCCTCTTCAGGTCCAACCTTGTAAGCAAAGTATTATTAAATAATCACTTCTCTCACCCTCTTCTCTTTTTGTTCCTTCAAGACATCCTCCTGCTCACTCATGCAGCGATTGGCCTCACCCACTCCGTAAGTGTGTTTTTTTTCTGACAAAGCTTCCAAAATACACAGATTGCTTCCTCTCCCAAACTGGGCAGATCTTAAACAGTGTGCAAATCTATGTAGGAATGCCTGCCAGGTTCTAAATCTGTATTTTGCAGCAGCAGGAGCAACATAAATCTCTAGTTCCAAACAGACCCGACAGTAGCCAACAGTTCCAGAGAATCAACAAAATGGATGTGAGGTAATGTCTTCCCTCCCATGGACAAGGCTGAGAAGAACTATCTCTCCATGTTCTCAGCATAACATTGCCATTACATACAGTCATGCTGTCTTCTCATTCCCCAAGAACTAGACCACTCTGAAGCCATGATGACATTTTTTATTGACATGGCTCACTTTAAGAAAAGCAAGTATGTACTTTCAGATACTTTTTAGTATTAAAAAGAAAGGAAAGAATAAGAGACAAACAAACCAAGGATACAGAAACCCTGGTTTATAAAATGTATAATTTTATGAAATTTTAAAATACAACATTCATAAATAACAGTGGTATGTTCCTGAGAATTTCTCTGACTCTTCAAGTCAATTCAAGAAAGCTATATAGTGCAGAGCTAAAATTACACATATGGGTCAGCCACCCATTCAGAATAACTGCTCAGTGTGCTTGCTGTCACTGTGAGCACATTAGCTTGGCGTTAGACGATTTGATGGAATCTTAGATCTGCAAGTTATTTAACTGTGGAACATTCTTGGACCTCAGTTTTCCCTTCAATAGCATGTGTTGTAATAACCCTGAATCAGTCACGATACCAATCAGAAATACATGGCCCACTCAAATTGTGCCATTGGATGAAGATTTAATAAAGTTAATGTTTACAATGGCATAAGTAAGGGATAGTGAACCCCCGAGGGATAATGCAGTATTCAGAACTATTAAGAGAAGGTCACACTTACTAGCCCTGATGGATCAAGGGAAGGTCAGTTGTAGGAACCATGAGGAAGGGAGAGTGAGAGAGTGAGAATGAGCTATGAGGGCCTCACAAGAGCTGTGACCTCAGGTCAAGGGACACAGACAGTGGCACCCATTTCAGAGGGAGAGAGACAGGAAATTAAATATCCAGACCTCATTCTCATCCTTCCATCTCATTTCCCTTGAGTGCTTTCCATTGGGCAAACTCAATTGAAATACAGAAGGCAAAAGAACCTGGTAATGCAATCCATATAGGATACCCTTCCAGGGTGCAAAGCTGAGTAGAGAAAGGTATAGAAGGGTGGAGAATGGATCCAGAGTTGAAAAATAAAAATAAAAAAGGGTATCCATCATTAAGGAAAACCCTGAAGTATGAATATGAAAATATCCAAATGTCTGATATTACTGCATGCTCCATAAATGTTGTGTGCATGCACTTGGGTTTGTTTGAACTTCCTGATGTCTGAAGATGGTCCATAGCTTCCATGTGAAGATACTTCCATATCAGAGGTAATACTGGTCAACAGAAAGAGTCTGAGTGTCAGGAGGCCCACATTCCACTTCCAGCTCCACCTCTTACAGACATACGACCTTGGGAAAGCCACCTTATTCTCTGGCCTCCCTTTTTCCCTTATGTACTGTTGAGTAATATTAAAAAATCATATAAGAAAATAGGTTTGAAAGAGCTCTGCAAACTGTAAAGTGAAGTGTAACTGTGAAGAGTTAATTACAGTGCTTTGCTAGTCTTCCTCTTCACTATGAAGTCTACTTTGATTAGATGGAGAAATAAGATGGAAATTCTGCTTTCTTCTGTTCTCAAATTCCACACAATGACCACTCTCACAATCATGGTAGAGACTGCAATCAAGAACCCTAGAGTCAGAGCTTTTATGTTTACTTTTGATGGCAAGCAAGGCTCCTAACACTCATGGACAGACTGTACTCAGTAACTGAACCTAATATCCTCGTCTAGCTAGGCTATCCATCCTGAAAGAAAGACAGCCCTATTCTGTAGACTTTCATTTTTGCCCACAGGTTGCTGTCATATTCTTCTTGTGAGTATTCCAGAGAATATATTTGACTTCCCATTATCACTGCTGCTATCTGGACACTAAAATTTGAATAACAGTTTTACATCTAAACCATCAACAGGGATGAGTGACTACAGGTAAAGGTCTATAGTAAATGCATTTGTCTACCTATCACCTTTGTTTGGTTCTAGAATACTGTTACCCAAAAACATTGAACTGATATAGTAAAGTGATTAATGGCCAACTAAATGTCTGTCCTTGTGGTTCCCAGGCTAATTGTTGGTGTGTTGATTCCCAAAAGACTGGGTTGAAGGCTCTGAGAACTGTCCTGCTCACAGCCATGCTCACTGGAATGTGATGGCTGTAGTACCGTCTGAGGCCAGATCAGAGGAATCAGTCTTCCAGGACAGCAAAGGACAGTACACTTCCCACCTGTCAACTGCCCCACAATGGACCAGCTACCAAATCTCAGCTGTGTACATGTTTTTTACAAGGAGAGGCTGGGCCATTATTTGAACATGAACCAAAATCAAATTTTCTAGGAATAAAAAAGAAGACTTTCTAGAAAAGTCAACCAATGAAGAAATTTTCAAAAGTCTGACTTACTGATTAAAGTAGAATCAGTCTCTTGTCATTTTATTAGGAAAAAATATATAGCATAGAAGTTATGAGATTACCATCTCTTAACTCATGAGAGTTAACTTTAGAAATGTTAAATTTACCTGCGTTCAAACCTCTTATTTCATAACTGAGGAAAATGAGTTAATATTTCAAAGCCTTGACTTTTTTCTTATGGAGATATTAAAGACCTTCTTTTTTTCTATTTGGGATCCTGCTTCCAAAACCAAGTTGTACAAAATCAGCAATGTTCTAAAACAGATGACTCAATAAATCTACACACACAAATATACTATATACAATACCTAAAGATCTATTGAGGCACCTGGTTCAAAATATTGGTGATCCATATATATGTTATATACAGGGGTGGGCAAAAGTAGCTTTGTTGTTGTGAGTACACAAAATGGAGTTTATTCTAGTATTATTATTTATTAATTATTGCATTATTCATTTGTATTATTTGTCTTATTATTATTACTGTTATTATTTCCTATCCTTATGATTTATCTTTTAGGTAATGATGGCTGGTAATTTAACCTAATTTTGTCCACTCCTGTATATAAGATATATATGACACATGATACGTGTGTGTACATATGTATATTTTTTCCAACACCACTTCAGCAATGTTAGCTGTAGAATATTATACAAAATAATTGTGACAGTGCCAGATATTGCATCCAATTGGTACAGGACATGAATTAAAAGATATTTCTTCTACTAGATGTAGCTAAGAGCAAAAAGATAATTAATAGAGAGATATCTCACAAGTCTATACTTATGCACAGCAGAATCTAGAGTCACCAGGTTAATAAACTGGCCCTGGAATTGAATTCCATATATGTTTTGGAAAAGATGTGATTAGAATGAATGTTGGATCCTGTGCAATGTCTCAAGCTGACACATTAGTTTCATCGACTCCCTGGCCAAGAATGGATCATACTCTTCTTGGGCGACAACATCATTTGTGGTATCCACTTCCAAATCATTAGGGCAGATTTACTATGTCAATAGTTGGACTTGTTTACGCAACACATGGTGTTTTAGTACCTATTATGTTCCCAGGCACTATTCTAGGGATCTAGAAATGAATAAAGCAAAGTTCCTACCTTGTGGAGCTTTAATTTTAGCTATAGTCACCTAAGGTAGTGGCTGGCTAGAAGTAGCCTTGTTAGTCTAATGATAGAAATGGCAAGTAACTATTATAATACACAGGGAGAAGAAATAGTCAACAGAAAGATGATCATTTAATTGCATATACATGGGTTCCATATCTCAGATGTTCCCCTTCTCAAGCCTTCTATCAGTATAATTTTATTAGAACTCTATCTAGAAGAGTAAGACAGCAGATGATTTCATCAAGGTATAAGCCATAGCTGTAGAGTACCTAACAGTTCTGTCTCAATTCCTTTGTCCCTAAAGATGGACATGCATGCTACAGCTACCACTCCCTAAAGTAATAGGATCCTGGGGTGGATATGAAGCAAAGCCCAATGTTGCGCTTAGCTTGCCAAACACAAAGAAAAAAAGTTGTAACTGTCGGGCAGATGACAAGGATGCATCATATACAAGCTGCTACTGCAGCAGCAATGGAGAACACAGCTAAAATTAAGCTATAAACAGTTCTTGTCAGGGCCCCATTCCCCTGCAAACACAAAGTTGTTTTATAGGGCTGGCAAAGTGTATTGTAAATTATATTAGCAGCCTGCAGCTGATGAGTTTATAAGTCTACAGGGAACAAGCTATCTGGCTCCGGCACCATGCTTAGCTTGCCAAAACTGCATGGGAGGCACACCAGTCTGAGAGCTATTGCTAAAACTTAGAAATAAGTGGGCCAAGAATGGCGCAGGAGCAGAAAAAGGAAGGTATGTGGTACACGACATCAATTGGTCTCTCAAGTTTCCTCTTGGAGTTTCTTCATGACTCAGTGACACTGTTCCGCAGCCCCCGAGTCAACACGTCATTATATGGTGAACCACGAGAAAATCAAGGGTGTGTCTGATGAGTGGGTGGACAGTTTCTTGACAAAATAAAAGTCCCCTCACCTTATTGTACCGCCCTCGAAATGTTTCTTGTTTCTTGTTTATTTCTCTAGCTATCAGAAAGTCTCTCTGTTTGCAGGGTTGTTTTCTTTTCCTTTCAATTTTATCCTTTTTTATTTTACTGTTGTAGTTGGGCTAGAAACAAATCAAATCATGTCATTTTCAAGTCAAGTACTTTCAATGACACTATAGCATTTACTACTTAGCTGTGAATTCCGAATCTTAGATCATCTGGCCCCGGTCCTATCTCCAGCCCAATGGGCTGTCCCCACGGTGCTTCTTCACTTTGGCCATAGATGTGCTATTGGCTCTGAGAATAGGCCCTGCCCCTGTGACTTTGCTGTTGCTGCTCCCTTTGTCTGGAATATTCTACACTACCCAGCTGGCAAAGCCTGGGCTCCCTGCTAAGAGTAAGCTAGACCTGTTGGCTCTGCCTTCAAAACTGAGTGGACCTGGCATTTCTCTCCTTTTCCATGTCTACTCCCATAGTTAAAGCCCATCCTGTCTTCTAGCTATATTTCTGATTATTCCCCCTAATTTCATTCTTTTCGCTCAAGTCTCTTCTCCCCATGGCAGCCAGAGTGATCTCTCCCTTCCCCCGCTACATGCTCCCATGCCTTCCCAGTGAACTTAGGATGCACTTATACTCTTTGCTTGCCTTCTAAAGTCCTACACGATTTGTTTCTTCTCCGTAGGGTATTCATATGTCCCGGTTTGGCCCAGACACTTCCATTTCACTGCTATTGTTTCGGTGGAAGTATGAATAGCACTACCTTTTATTAAAAAGAGTGCATACTAGTTTGGACTTAAAGCCATCTGGTCACCCTACTTCTATAGCTCCTCTCAACTAGTCTCCCCTTGTCCATCACAGCCCAGCATGCTGACCTCCTTTTGTTTGTTTGGACACAAACACACTAATGTGTCCTTGCGTTTGGGCACTCAGCCAACCTGTTTTTCAGCATGGGATTACCTGCTCCCTGAAAGGCTGGCTCCTCTCATTCAGGCCCTGGCCCAAACAGCTTCACCATCATCTTCTCAGAAAGGTATTCCCCAATCACCCTAACTGCCCCTCTCCCCAGACATATTCTATCACATCAGCTCACTTATTTTTCATCACAACACTTAAAATATCTAATTTTTTGTTGTTGTTCAGGTGTTTATCAGACCCTCCTTCTAGAATATAAGCTCCATAAAGGCAAGTACTTTTTCTTTTTTGTTTACTACCATGTAGTTATTTTCTAGTAGAATGCCTGCCTGGCCCATAGCAAGTGCTTAATAGAACAGCTGGCAGATAAACAAAGTACCTCAAGCTTCACCTTCTCTGCAAAGCTTACCCTGGCTACCTGCACCTCCTTTCTAGGTATGACTCACCACTCCTTCCCCGTGACCCCATTCAATCCGGTGCATACATATGTTAGAGGCAATGCCTACAAGACTGTTTGCACGTGCATTTCATTTTGGTTTACACGTTTGCTTCTCTCTCGATGCGGCAAGCAAATCTGAAGGCAAATCTACTTTCTGTTCATTTTTTGTTTCAATTCGTGTTGGTTGTTGTTTTAACGTTTTTATTTCCAACTTGCATACTTACAGAAAATTTGCAAAAATTATACCAAGCATTCTCACACGTCTCATCCTACTTCCTCTAATGCTAACATCTCACATAACCATAGTATGATTACGAATAGTAGGAAATTAACATTGGTACAGCATTTTAAATAAAGTTCAGGTCTTATTCAAATGTTATGACATTTTCCACTAATGTTCTTTTTCTATTCCAGAGTCCCACATTGCATTCGTTGTTATTTCTCCTAGTCTTCTCCAGTCTAACAGGGTCTCAATCTTTCCTTGTCTTTCATGTCCTTTTAAAGAGTACTGGTCAACACTCTGTAAAGTATGTGATCATCTAACCGCTATGTTGTGCACCTGAAACTAATATAAAATAATACTGAATGTAAACTGTCATTGAAAAATAAAATTTTTAAAAAAGAAAGAGTACCAGTGAGAAATTTTATCAAATATCCCCAATTTGGGTTGATGTTTTCTCATGACTGGAGTGAGGTTATGTGTTTTTGGCAAGAATGCCATGAAAATGGCAGTGTATGTTTATTATTACATTATGTCAAGGGGTTCATGATGCTGACATGCCTTGTTACTGGTGACGTTTTCTTGATTACTTAGGTAGGATGGTATCTCCCAGGTCTTTCCATAGTTACATAATGGTATTTTCCTTTGTACTTGATACGGATCTTTGGGAAAATACTTTGAGCCTATGCAAATCCTGTTTCTACCCACACATTTGCCCACAAATGTCAGCATCCATCAGTGGTTTCAGTGGATCTTATCTGCAGTTACTACGGTGGTGTTTGCCTCATGGTGATTCTCTCTGCCTCTCCTTCTATGTTTACCAACTGGAATTCTACGGTGTTCTTCCTCATTTTCTCTCTGCCTGACAAAGGTTACCATCAGGTTTCTGACACACACATGCCTCTAAGTACAGATCATACCCAAACAATTGAGGTCCCAGGCTGTACAGAAGGCCTGACACTTGCTAGCTTTGTAACAGAACAAGGTGCTTAGTCTCTCTGAACCTCAGTTTCCTCCTTCATAAAATAAGGATAACATCAGCATGTGACTCATTAGGGAGAATACACAACTCATCCTCCTCAATCCATTCAGACACTGGAGATACAACACACCAAAGAGTCCACCGTGACTCCTCAGTCTTGACTAAGTCCTGGGCATATACGAAGCATAGCAAGGCTCAAAACTGTTTTCTACCGTTAGGATTAATAACTGTACAATTTTCTGGCCAACTCTGGATTCTTTTTTTTTTTTTAATGGTTTTCCTTTTATTGGTTTTAGAGAGAGAGGAAGGGAGAGGGAGAGAAAGATAGAAACATCAATGAGAGAGAACATCTACTGGCCACCTTCTGTATGCCCCCCACTGGGGACTGGGCCCACAACCTGGGCATGTGCCCTGACCAGGAATCGAACCGGCGACCTCTTGGTGCAGGGGTCGACACTCAACCACTGACCCACACAGGCCGGACCCAACTCTGGATTCTTAAGGATTTCAGTGAACACTCAGATCCCATTCCGTACCAACCCGAGGCATTTTATTCAGTTTCCATTGATATGAGAAGGATCAAAGGTGTGCACTTTTAAAAATTAATTTTTCCTACACATATCAGAATCCTAAGAGGGAAGGCCAATTAAAACACAAGTAAAATCTTTAATGAAACGTAAATGTTAAAAATTCTTCAAGGAGGGCGCTCCTCTCTCTAAATCACCCTCCTGAGGTGCCAATCTGTGGAGGAGCCGGATCGCTGTCACGTGGGCCCGAGGAAATATTTGAAAATGGAGAAAACAGTAGCTGGTAAATGTTATTGCTAGCTCGGGGAGGCGAACAGCGCTGTGCTGGAGGTGGGCAGCCCCCGGGGGAGCCCAGACGAGCAGCCAGCGGATCACGCGAGCCCAGTCCAAATATCACTCTAACATTTGCAAAGCTGCGTGTAGCTGCTTAAGGAGAGGTTTCCAACGAGAAGGTCAAGGATGGAAAAGCTGGTTGGGGAGTTGGAGGATGTATTTGGGAAGGTACAGCCATTTTGTGGCGTATGCTTTTCCCTTCCCAAGAGCGGGTTTTGCTTCATTTCATTTTATATTCCCCTGTGTGAGTTTTGGGGCTGGCGGTTCACTCATATAGACAGATCATCCCTCAGGAAGGCTAAGGCCAATCTCTGGGGTATGATGTTAGAGGGGGAAAGAGATTATATATTCGTCTGAACTCTATGTCAAACAGCTTTTATTTTGTTTTCATTTTCATTCTTTAAGTCCTTCGTTGGTTTTGTATGTCTGTAGTTGACCCTTGATATTTCAGAATTTAACATTCTTGATTTTGATATTTTCCCAGAGAATCTGAATAGTTATTCTATGGGGTCATATATAACGGTAATCAGTCCCACTGAGAGCAGGGCGCACAGGAACCCGGCGAATGCACCTGGCTGACCACTTGGCGCCCACATCTCAGCGAGGCTGCATCGTTCTGTATTTCATTTTGAAATATTCCATTCAAACAGGCAGAAGGAATAATGCGGCTTTTTAAAATTTCGAACATTCTGCTGTATGTGCTTCAGCTTCTTTTCGATGAAGTCAACTATCACAGGCCAAGTAAATCCCCTCTGCAGCAGGCTCGCTGCCCTCTTCCCAGAAGTAACTTGCTTTCGGGGATAGTCGTCATGTCCAGGCATGTGTTTGATACTCTTAATATATATGGATCCACACACACAGTATTTTAGATTATGTCACATGTTTACAAACTTTATATAAACGGTATCATTCTATACATGTTATTCCATAATTCTATTGACTCCTACAGAATTTGCTTTTTTCATTCAAGGTCATGGCATTGGGGCGCACCAATGTGGTTACAGGTGGCTCCAGTGTGTTTCCGCCTCTGCCAGAGGGGTCTCCATTATATAAAGGTGCCACAATGTATGTACGCACTCTCATGCTGATTTAGATTGTTTCTGATTTGTTCTTTTACATTATAAGCAGTGTTCCGACGTATATTCCACTATCTAAATGTGAACCTGTTTGAGAGCTTTGGAAAAATACTGACATAATATGCAGCCACGGGGCTGAATGTCGTGCTCAACTTCGATACTGAATTTCATTACAAAGTGGTCGCCTCCATGTACACGCCCAGGAAGTAGGATACAACGGGTCCCATTTCTCCTCCTCTTTGCCGGGACTCAATATCGCCAGAGTTATTAATGTTTGCTTATCCAGTAATATCTCAATACCATTTGCATTTGCCTTCTCAAGATTGCTAATGTGGCTTGTGCCCTTTTATACATTTACTGTCCATTTTGGTTTTGGTATCTGCGATTTTCTTATTCATATCCCTTGTTCATCTATCTTTCTGTTGGGCTATCTTCCTTTCTTGTGTTGACTTATAGGAGTCCATTATCCAATTTATGGAAACAATCCTTTTCCTATTACATGCATTGCCGATAGTTTCTCCCAATCTGTAGCTTGTTTTTTTATCATGCTTTTCCTGGAACACAGATTTAAATTTAATTGCCATCAAGTTAATCAATATTTTCTTCATGGCCTGTGCTTTCTTTCTGGCCCTTTGTAATTCACCTTTATTTCTTTCTAAATATTTTTAAGTTTTGCATTTTACATTTAAATTTTTATACACCCTTAATTCATTTTCATGTTATGTGTAAGGACAAAGTCTAATTTTATTTTGTCCATATGGATAACCAATTATCCTAGCACCATTTACTGACTATTTTGTTCATTAACCACTGATTGTAGCATCAACGTGGTCATGTATGAATTCTCCATCTTGCATGAGAGAGAGAGAGAGACTGATCTCTGCTGTCCCACAGGTCTGTGTGCCTGTCACACTCTCATAATTATTTTGGGTATAAAATAGGTCTATGTCCAGATGGGCAAGTCTTTTCTCTTGTTCCTTTCCCCCTCCCCCCAGAAATGTCTTGACTATTTTGGCCCCTTGAACATACTGTACCTATGAGTTACAGCATCATCTTCTCAGTTTCCATCAACAATTCTGTTGGGAGTTTTAGGAGATTGTATTGGAGTTATGAAACAATTTATGGAGAATGTGGCACATTTATGTTATTGACTCTAATCATGCATGAACATGCATAAATATACCAGGCACATTGCAAGTGTGAGTAACTATGAATATGGGAAATAATGCATGAAAACTAAAATAAGAGAGGGAAAGAAAGGAAGGAAGGATAGAAGGGACAAAAGGGAACAAATGAGCAAACCAAACACTGGCAGGAGTTGCTCCTGCAAAACTCATCTACTCCAGACTTGCTTGACGGGGAACATGAGATTGCTCCACACTTTTTCTGACCCTTATGAAATACAGAAACCATTCACTCATCTGATCGATGACTGAGTTTGGGCCAAAAAGTAACTTCACTGAGGAAACAGCATTTTCTGATGTGCTTTTGAAACTCCACACTAACAGAGATTCTGTGGTTATCACCCCACGGGCTGCTATTGCCTGTGGAATTCCTTTAATCTTTTTTCTTTTAATTTTTTTCTTTATTGATTTTTAGAGAGAGAGGAAGGGAGAAGTAGAGCGATAGAAACATCAATGAGAGAGAACATCGACTGGCCGTCTCCTGCACGCCCCCCACTGGGGATTGGGCCCACAACCTGGGCATGTGCCCTGACCGGGAATCAAACTGGTGACCTCTTGGTGCGTGGGTCGACGGTCAACCACTGAGCCATACTGGGCGGGAGGAATTCCTTTATTCTCCAAAGCAATCTCCGTGTATTAGACTTCTCTATTATTGAGGATGGAGGAAGGATAAAGCGCCCTCAAACACAGGTGAATGTAGAATGTAAAGGAGACCAAATGCCTTTCTTCTACTGACGCCTACATAAAATGTTCAATTATCAAGCCAAAGGACATACCACCTTGAGATATTAAACTTTGTGTCACTGTGACCATGCCTAGCGCCGATTTAATCTCTTCATGTGTCTTTTAAGGACCCTTTCAAGCTAAATCTCTCTTTTCTCCCTCCAAAGGTACCACCTGATTTTCTGATAAATGCTGAGAAAAACAGCAGCCAGAAAAAGGTTGTCATTATTTGATCAGCTGGGGCTGTTTAGACAAACACAGTAGCTATTTCAGGACATAAGGGTGAGGCAGTATCATTTACTATCTAAGAAGGGGAATTCCAGCCCCTGAAGCTGCAGTTTAAATCTCAATACTGCCTCTTATTAGCTGTGTGACATTCAAAAAGTTGCTTAATCCTCTAAGCCTCAGGTCTGCCGTCGGTAAAAAGATGTGACTAGCACCTACTTTATAACTTTATACAGCTTTTATGAAGATTAAACGTGGCACATTTTGTTAACTGCTTGGCACAGTATCTGGCACACAGCTGATTAATAAATGTTAGCTATTATTATAACGAGGATCGAGTCCGCTTTCGGGTAAAATAGAGAGAGAAATCAAGATGGACCCATCTCATGGAAGTACAGATGATCAATCACTAAGCGTGAGGCTGTTAGCTATACTGGGAGCCCCAAGGAAATGGCAAGCCTTGAAAAACGGAGTTAATGCCACTAGAAGTCAAACCTTCACCCTGGCCTGTGCCATGTCCCCATTAGTTGCTTTTTATGCTGAAATACGAGCTTGGCCCTTGAATGACTGGAATGAAGTCCAGTAAGTCTCCATGGGGCCCACGGTGGGGAGCGATGGGCAGGGACCCGGCACGCAGGATCTTCTGGATAATAAGGATTTGGGATTTTATTCTATATGCCACAGGAAACCACAGGCAGGCTTTCAGCAGGGAAGGGACGGGATCTGGTTTACACATGCACACGGATGACCTCTCTTGTGTCTCCAGTTTTCTCATTTGTAAAAAGAAAGGCTTAAACTAGTGCAGCGGTCCTAAGACCAGTCCCCAAGCAGCAACATCAGCATCGCCTGGAAACATGTTAACACGGATATCCTCAGGCCTCACCCCAGATCTGCTGAATCAGAAACTCCGAGGGTGGGACCCAAGTTGTGTTTCACTGGGCCCTCCAGGCGAACGTGGGTGCACCCTGTAGTGTGAGACCCTGGACTCAACAATCCCAGGTGTTCCTTTCAGCCTCAAAGTTCAATGTTTCTAATCCCGGCACGCCCTACATGACTCAGGCCACGAATCCTAGCAGACGAGATTGACCAGGGAGCATTTTCAGCCCCTCCACTGACCCACATTCTGTTGTCGAGGAATCATTCAAAGAAAAATAACTACCTACGGAATGCACCGATCTCATGTCAGTACACATTTTTTTCCTGGGCCAACTATGTAATGAGATTAAAAAGGAATTACATATAATGCCACACTGACCTATAAATTTCTTCTCATAGTTATCAGAATAAATTTCCCTAAATCGTATATCCCCTATACAATTATCTGCCTGGGTTTATACAAATGTATGAGATCATTAGAAGAATTATATCTGTCTCTATGTGATATAAGGACCTACACAAAGAAGGCATTTAATCCGAGGCAGAATAAAAGGATGAAAGGGTAGGCCCTTTGAAGTGGTACAACGCTCAGACTTCTGGTTTCACCACTGGTCTAAGAATCAGAGTTACAACGTGGCAAGGGTCTGGCAGGTAACTTACATACTCTAAACATGGCTGGCATTATATTTATACACGTTTGAAGAACTATGCATAAAAAATAGCCACATGCATTCCATAAAATAATTTTGAGATAGTATTTTACCAAAGTCTATCATCTTAGGTGTGGCTGTGTGATTGTAATGATCTCTTGGATCATATATATGACTGGTTCTTGGTGAGTCCCCAAGGATTAACACAATCAAATAACTGACCAAATAGAACCATTTTAAAATAAAGTTAAATAAGACCGTGTTTGATGCCAAGTTCAGGGATATCAAAATGAAGGAGCATGTCTTCAAATTAAAAAGAGAATGTTTTACCCTGGTCAGTTTTGCTTAGCAGTTAGAGTGTCAGCCCTTGGACCAATGAGTCACAGGTTCGATTCTGGTCAAGGGCACGATTGCAGCTCATCCCCGGCCCTGGCCTGGGTCCTGTGGGAGGCAACCAGTAGATGTATATCTCTCACGTTGTTTTTCTCTCTCTCCCTCCCTCTCTCTCCCTCCCTCCCACCGTATCTGAAGATAAATAGAAAAATATCCTCGGGTGAGGATTAAAGAGAGAGAGAGAGAATGTTTTATGATAACCAGTAGTTTTCTATTGTCTGCATCAGAGATACTGATGGACCCCGTGTAATATTCCAGTGACTTTATCTCACAGTGACGTTTCATTCCTCTGAACCGTAATACCAATTTGGAAATTCTTTTTGTACTCCTGTGGGATAGTTCTTATCTTATTAACTTGTATAAATGCTTAAGTATATTATTAATCTCAACTTTGTACATATTTGTACAGTGTATCCCTAACGAGAGTGTAGAAGCTCTTGAGCAAGTACCATGGCTTTTGCTTCTGTGTATTTCCCAACAGAATTGAACGTAGTGCATTACACACATTAGGTGTGGAATAAAAATATTGATTATAAATCATGTTATCCAGGAGGCACATAGGCTGAAAATAAACGCATTCAGGAAAGGTACAGATGAATCTATTGATAATATTAAATGGGTAGAGTGTAGTGCTTAAGAGCAAGGATGATGGAATTAGACAGTGGCAGTTTAAGCTTAGCTACTCATTAACCATGAGTTATTTAACCTCTATTTTTGACTCTCAGGTTCCTCAACTATAAAGTGAGGTCAACAGTATCTATCTCAAAGAGCTATAATATTGACTTGATATTGTACATAATGGTTAAAACTTAGAGATCAATATGTGATAGCAATTCATAATTATGTGATAATAATAATAGACATTTATAGCATGGGATCTACTTAAGAGACATTTTGATATTTGAGCTGTACAACATGAAAGGAACTTTGATATCCCTCAAACTAACAAACTGTTCTCTTTGTTCAGACACAGATATGGGCTGAATGAACTCCTGGTTTAATTTAGCTTGAATATTAGATTCTTATTATTTAGCATTAGGTAACACATAATAGAGTATTGTATAGCCATTTAAATATCGTTTCAAAGAACATTTATTAACATAGGGAAAATTCATGCTAAAATTGAAATGGGAACAATAAGATCACAATGCTATAAATGTATTTATGATGAAGTTTTTGTTAGAAATCAAGTTTTATTTAGTTCATTAATAGTTATATCTATATAAGGAAATAAACTAAAGGTAATAGTTGTTAACTTTGAGTGATGGGATTATAGATCATAATCTATAGAAGTGGGATCATAGATTATTTATCGTTTCTTATATTTTTCAGTTTTACCCAAACTTCTATAGCAAACATCTATTACTTTGATGATTAAGAAAAAATAAATACATGTAACTTAAAATTATAATAAGGCCAAAGGCTTTTTAAATAGAGATATATTTGACATATAACATTGTATAAAAAGACCAAAGACTTTTAACAACATAGAGATTTTCTTATATAATAAAATATTAGGTTAAAAATCAGAAATATCAAAAATATTCAGTAGGCTCTCTCCTATGTGTAGAAGAATGATTGCTATG
Organism: Tadarida brasiliensis; assembly: GCA_030848825.1. Lineage (NCBI taxonomy): Eukaryota > Metazoa > Chordata > Mammalia > Chiroptera > Molossidae > Tadarida > Tadarida brasiliensis. Next base: position 224,261,566 of record CM061257.1, on the reverse strand, counting down.
CTAGAATGCAAACTGTAGTTATTTCTGATTAATAAATTTTTAATAATAGTTTGGTTTTACCATCTATATTTCAACATTTCTCATTTTTGCAATAGGGTAATATGCTAATTTTATTATTAATTACATGTACATACATATATACATGTAAAATATGTGTATGCATGCAGGTAGGAAGGTAGGCAGGCAGGTAGATGGATGATAGGTAGATAGATACTTAGAGATATCACCATCTCCCCCAAGGGACCTCCTTATCCTTTGTCACAAACTGTCTCCAAACTACCAGGGCTTAGGTTGCAGTCCTGATACTTCATGCGGTGTTACTGCTGAGTCTTCTGAATACAGTATATGGCATAGCTAATTGCATATTTCTGGGAAACATCACAGAAACTAAGTATTAGCAGACATAAAATATTCAAATAAGAAATTAGAGGAGAAGTAGAAGGATTATTAAAACTGACTGAACGGAACCAACCGAACAGGAACAGTTGCGTTTGGTTTTGCCGGCAGAGTGTCAAGGTCGAGGGAAGCGTCGGGCAGCAATGACAGCCCAGCAGCAGCCCGTGAGCTGAACAAGCCCGCAGTACACCATGTAACTAGGGTTCTGGACTGAAGCTTCTAAACTTAAAATAAACATTTTAAAAATAAAGTTAAGTCACCACGGGGAGGGAGAGAACTGAATTCTGTGCCAGTGCTTTCATCTTCCTGTAAAAAGGGAATTACCAGGTTCTGGCTGGTAGGAACTCTGCCTGGCTGACACTCCAGGCTCTCTTACCAAGCTCCTGGAAGGGAGGACACCGACAGGAAGAGAGGAGGACTCTCAGCCCTGCAGGGCTCAGTAAGGTTGACCCACACAATCTCCATACCAGTCTCAGAGCGAGGGGAATAACTTAGGTTGAGGGTCATGTTCTTTCATTTGGTTTTGTTTTTTTTCTTAGCCAAATATATCTATATTTTTATATTTCTCAACCTGTTTTATTTATTTGTTTGTTTGTTTGTTTGTTTATTTATTTATTTATTTATTATTGTTGAAAGTAATACAGATGTCCCCCTTTTTTCCCCATTTACCCTCCTTCCCGCTCCCACCACTCTCCTGCCTTCCCTGGCCTAGTATCCATGTGGATTGGTTGTACATATATGCATGTAAATTCTTTGGTTTATCTCTTCCCTCCCTGAAAGGTCATGTTACATCACGATGGCAATGAGGACAGAGGGAAAAGGCACCCCCTTAGAGTTAGAGGATCTGCGTCAGTAAAACAGCTTTGGCCTGTACTGTGTGACCTTAGCTTTGGCCTGTACTGTGTGACCTTGGTGTCTTCACTCCTCAAAGGCAAACAAACCCACCTTACTGAGATTGTATAATGTGATTATGTATACACTGAGCTCCTCTGCTCAGTGTCTGTTATGGGCCAGTCAGGCCTCGATATTTATGAGAAACAAGAACAGAACATAAGCAAATTTGAGTTACAGAAATAAAATGAGGCTACAGAACTGAAAGACACTGTTGAACTTGACAGGGAAAAAAACTTCTTTAAATGTTCAGAAGAAAAAAATTTTGTTTTTGTTTTTTTCCAATTTCTTCTTTTCAATAGCATTTTGAACAAAATTTTAAAGTGCTACAGGGCATTAGAGTTCACTTTGATTCTCCCCTGCTCCAGCATTGCCTAAAACTTTTCAACTCAACGTATGTCCGCAGATAGTTGGCATCAGCATCACCTGGGAGCTCATTAGAAATGCAGAGTCTTAGGCCCCATCCCAGACCCACTGAGTCTGAATCTGCTTTTTTAACAAGATCCTGGCATGACTGGTACACAGATTAAGTTTGAGAAGCATTGAACTAAATCTGATGTGTTATGTCTCTCTCTCAAGTGTCACCTGGATTGGTCCTCTTCTGTAGCTTTTGGTTGCCATTCTCCTATTTTATACCCAGTTACAAGATAGAATTCAAAAAAAAAAAGTAACAACTGACTGCCCAACTGGTGTGGCTCAGTGGATTGAACGTCATCCCATGGACTGAGAGGTCCTGGTTCCATTCCTGGTCAGGGCACTTGCCCAGATTGTGGGCTCGATCCCCAGTAGGGGGCATGCAGGAGGCAGCCGATCAATGTTTCTCTCTCACATCGATGTTTCTATCTCTCTCTCTCCCTTCCTCTCTTTCTAAAAAGTCAATAAAAACATTTTAAAAAGTGACAACTGATTTACTTATTGACTCATTCTTTCACTAATTTATTCATCAAACATTATCAGGTCCTGCTAAAGGTAAGGCCAGGTCTGAGTGCTCTGAAGAAAACACTTCCACTCTGAAGAAACACAGCATGAATAAGTAAAGGGAAAGCACGAAGGGCCCATGGAGAACAAGGCAGAAATTCCATTTTGCTGGAATAGCCCTGGTGAGTACCAGAAGGAGGATGAGACACAGTACCAGGATCCACAAGCCACGATGCCTAGCATTTGTCCAAGCAGTTTTCCCAAACTTTGGTCAATAATGTAGCAAGGTCATTACTCGCACTGCCTAAATTTTTTACTTCACCTTTTTCTTTAAATTGCCTGACTTATTTTTACTGACCTATACTTTCATTTTAAAGCCAATGTATTCCAGCACTATAAATGGAAAAAAAAGTGTAATTTGCCAATGGAAGTTTACTATAAAAATAAATAGAATGGAAATAAATAACTTTACTAAAGTCTTAAAAGGTACCATTGCCCTCTGAGCCTGAAGCCTCCTATCCTTTGCAAAAAAAAGGAAATTAGTAAGTGTTAGGGGGTGTTAAAGATAAACACACTTGACTTGCTCCTTAATATAATCAATCAAAACAGAAACATCTTTTCCATTCCACACAAACCGCTCTGTGTATATTCTCATGCCCTGTTCCTAGAGTCCATCCTAATGCCAACTGTCTTTCTCCAGGCCTGCCCAGTTCCTTCAAATTCTGCTCTCACGTCCTCCATGCTGAGTATCTCAGCCTCCTTGGATCTCGTCTCTTCCACACCTTGAATGGGCCATCAGAAGTTTTCAGCTCAGCAGTTCATGTTCATTCATCACTCCGTGTGTGCCTGCCCTACCTCTACAACTAGGCTTTGAGGCTCTCAAAAGACAGGGATGGGTCTCTATTAGGGGATACATAAATCTATGTATTGATTGAAGCCCCTGGGGAACCACGAAGAATCCATCTGAGATGTCAGGAGGTACTAAAGAGCTTAGACATCGATCCCACAAATTGCAGCACTAAATCCTGCTACCAAACTTCCCAAATAGCTGTCTTGCAGCAGCTTTCACGAGGTGGTTTTCACTCCAGAGACCACAATCAAGTCCATTAAAGCTGGGGTTGCCCGGTCTTGCTGCATGGTGCCACCTCAGAAGGTGTTCAGCACAGTGAGCAACCATGGCTTTACTTAAGTGGTGCAGAGTGTTAACAAAGCCCAGGAGACTGGGGTCAGACGAGCATGAATGCAGCACAGAACTACAGAGGGTTCTGTCAAAGGGCCCTTGTGAAACTATACTGTCCCCATCGCTGCTTCCTTTCCATACGCATTACCTCTAATGACCGAAGAGAAAGTTACAAGGCTTTTGAAAGGGGAGGGTCTCTGCCAGGATTTGGACAGCATCCTCCAAAGTGTGCACTTTTCTTAACAGACATCTCTCCCCATCTCTCCCTCTGAAAACGCCATGTCCTTGCCTTACTTTGTCCCTCTGCTCCAAATCTGCTTCGCAATTTCCCTTTTCAAATATATATATATATATATTAGAAAATACACTGAACTTGGAGTAAGAAAGCTTCAATTCTAGTCTTTACCTGGCCACTAATTTTCCACAGACCTGGACATTTATTCAACAATAACTTCAAGTCTTTTCATTTCTTATAGTTCACCTAGAAAATGAATAATCTAAAGTTCTCCAAAATAATTTTTTTTACTTTCAAATGCCCTTATCTATTCAGTCATTTGGCCACTTTCCCCAGTCATCAGATGCAGCAGTTTTAATGAACAGCAATGAAGAAACAGGAGCCATCTTTGCTCCAAGACCGTTTTCATCCCATGAAGCTCATGGATACTGAAGCTGTCAACAGCCCCTGTACACAGGCGTTGGTCCAAAGAGCACATGGAAAATCCACTCTGAAGCGAATCTCAGCTGATTTCCCTGAGGCCAAGCAGAGGCCATGCCCTGGAGGTTAGCGATGTGTGGGCTGGGGTCAGCCAGAGCTGGGCTGGGTTCCTAGACTGTGATGATTAATTTTGTGTCAAGTTGACTGGGCTAAGGGACACCCAGTTAGCTGGGTGTGTCTGTGAGGGGGTTTTGGGATTGGTGAACTGAGTAAAGCAGATGGCCCTCCCCATTGTGTGTGTATGGGGGGGTGGGGCATCACCCAGTCCATTGAGGGCCCAAATATAACAATAACAACAACAAAGAAGAAGAGCCAGTTGGCTCTCTGCTCAGCTGGGTACCCATCTTCTTTGGACATCAGCACTGCCTAGTTCTCAGGCCTTTGGTCCCAGACCGAGAACACCACATCTTTTCCTGGTTCTCCAATTTACAGGCAGTAGGTTGTGGGACTTCCTGGCTTCCCTAACCATGTAAGCCAATTCCTCTAATAAATCTCCATATCTTATAGATTATACCTATATAGATATACATACATGTATATGTGTGTGTATCTCCTACTGGTTCTGTTTCTCTGGAGAACTCTGACTAATACAGAGACCCAACACTTACCAGGCTATGTGAGCATGGGATGAGTTCCTTATTGTTTTAAGCCTCAGTTTACTCGTCTGCATAATGGGGATATTAACACAACCCAAATCACATCTTGACTCAGTAGTGTCAATAAATGCTATTGTAACTAAACCTGTACAGATACAGATCCCTTGGCCCACACACCCACATACACACACACTATGTGTTTTACTAGAGGTGCTCAGGCTGTTTATCACCTGCAGTGAAGACAGGCAAGAAAATCTCCTGCAGTTCCTTTTCCCAGACAATGAAGACCTGGGGGTGGAAGCGGTGAGGGCACACCCCTCCATCCTGTTCCTCTAAATTAACTTACACTCCAGCCAAATTGGACACTAGTCAGCCACTCAAGGTATCCCATGGTTTCTCATCTTTGTGCTTTGCTAACACTCTATCTGTGCACCCCCCGCAAAATACCAGTGTGGCCAAGTGTATCCTGGTCACTGCCTTCTGTACCTCCTTGGGTCTTGCCTTGGGGCAGAATTCATCATGAAAGTGAACTCTACTAAAGTGAGTAGACAGGCCCAGGGTGAGATCTGAAAGCACCTGGGTCATTTTGATTACAGAATCTGCCTTCGAAGTGCTAAGCCCTTAGAGAGAATCACTGAGTTTTGAGAAGAGAAGCCAATTGTGTCCCTCCAAAAGGTTTGTGCAAGCCCTCACCCCCAGGACCCATAAATGTGACCTTACTTGAAATGAGGTCTTTGCAGATGTAATCAATGGGGTCTTTGAGATGAGTTCACACTGGATAGGGTTGGCCCTAATCCAATGACTGCTTTCTTTGTAAGAAGAGAGAAATTTGGCCCAGGCAGTGTGGCTCAGTGGTTGAGCGTCAACCCATGCACCAAGAGGTCACCGGTTCGATTCCCAGTCAGGGCACATGCCCAGGTTGTGGGCCCGATCCCCAGTGGGTGGCATGCAGGAGGCAGCCAATCAATGTTCTCTCTCATCGATGTTTCCATCTCTCTCTCCCTCTCCCTTCCTCTCTTTCTAGAATCAATAAAGAAAAAATATTAAAATAATAATAATAAAATAAAATAATTGAAAAAAAGAGAGAGAGAGAAATGTGGACACAGAGATAGCCACCCAGAGGAAGACCATGCGAAGATGGGGACAGAGATCTGAGTGAAGAGTCTACAAGTAAAGAAATGCCAAGGATTCTTGGCAACCACCAGATCCTACAGAAGGCAAGGAAGGGTTCTCTAGAGTCTACAGAGAAAATATGACCCTGCTGATGCTTTGACTCTTCACTTCCAGCCTCCGGAACTGTGAGATAATGAATGTCTGTTGTCTTAAGCCACCCAGTTTGCGGTACTTCATCACAGAAGCCCTAAGTAACTAATATCAGAACCATTTAACATATTCCCCATGGCTCGAACGATGAAAACCTACTTCAAGAGTGTTTTTCTAAAATGATCTCAGCATTAATTTATATTTTTTATATGGTATATACACAGATCCAATAATTTCCTTTTTCTTTTATTCATGATTAGAATCTAAGAAAGATCTCCAAAGGTCATGGCCTCGGAAGTAAGTAAAATAAGTTTGTAGATATTTATTTTAAAAAACATTCATATATTCTATTCCATAGAAAAGCAAAGGACATCACCAACCACAGTCTCTGGGGTTAAAGTACAGTTATAGATTTAACAAGATTGGTTTGGGGGGTTTCTGGCAATTAATTTCCATTCCCTCAGATTAAGTGACTATGGCCAAATTTTGACATTTTAGTGCCCAAACTCTATCCCTGAAACATGTAAATATTAATTACATGCTTACTGTGTATCTAGCACTGTGCCAGATTTTTAAGGCAGAAAACATATTCAGGCATAGTTTATTTCCATAAGGGCTTATTTCCATACATTCGTATGTACTTATATCTAGTTAAATAAAATAGATGTATGTATCTTTTCTCCATTTCTGCCAGTAAAATATTCTCTTCTTGTTTCTTATTCTGTAGCAAGCCCTCATGCAACTAGAAGAACAAGATCTTGCCAAAATTGCACTTATTAATATAAGGCTTTCCACCGATAATCCATGATAAGATCTCTATTAAAGAAATAAGTCTTGGATCAATGATATGCCTCTGCCATCTTATATCAACTTTTTCTTGTACATGAATTTTGTTTTCCTCTCGCTTAAATTGTGCCCCAGGACAGGCACAAGGTGTTCTTTTACGTCTTGTAAACCTTGGCAAACATAATGAGAATAATAGCATTGCTAGTACTTCACTCATATAGTCATGAAGGCATGTTACGGAAACCCTCAGCAAACGGAGATGCATCCAGAAAAAAGCCAGAGAAGTAAATTTATTTACAGATATATTTCTCCTTCCCAAGGGACTCAAACGCATATATATATATTTTCTTTTCTCTTAGTTGTTAACAGTGCCTCTAGTTACACCACATATACTTCTTTGTCCTTTGTAAACATAGTTGTGTTCTATAACACTGTCATCAGTTGGTTTTAATGTTTTTCTCTGATTTTTCCTGTTAGGGAACAGAGTAAAGGAGTAAAGGACACCTTTAATAAGCGGGGTTCCCATTAGTGCCACATGAATTGTCATTGTCCGTACATGTGCCGGTGTGTTAGGGACCACAGGCAGAGGGCTGAGATCAGTTCCCTTTCTACTTTGCTGGGCAAACCCGCATTCCTAGCCCACCCGGATGTCAGTGTATTTCAAGCCTGGCAAATAGGTTTTAATGACGCCTTCCAACACGGACCAAATGGGAACTCTGTCTTCTGCACTGTCTTTCAAAGAACTCCGAGACGGAGTCTAACCCCATAGGAGACTAAAGCCCTGTATCAGTTATCTTTGTCTAGAACATTTAGGGATAGGAAAACAGCCTACTCTTTCCCAAGTGTTTGCCATCTCTGATGTTCTTAGAAAGATAACATTAATTTCACTGAAACAGTTAGCAACCAGCACAGATAGGAGGGCACACAGTGACTTGTGCCAGGTTTCAGCACTTCGAGGGTGTGATGAAAGCCTCTATGATTACTCCAACGATCCTCCTCACCTCGAGGTATCCACATCTTTGTAATTCTCTCCCCTCGAGCAGGGGTGGGACCTGTGACTTGCTTCTAACCAATAGACTATAGCAAAGGTGATGGGGTAGTAATCCTATGATTACATTAATACATATAAATATAAGTATGTATATTTTTTACTTTCTTTACTGCTGGCTTTGAAGAAGTAAATTGCTGTATTGTTAAGGGCCTACGGAAAGGGCCACATGTCGGGGAACTGCGGGCAGCCTCTACAGGCTAAGGGCCTCAGTCCTACCACCGCAAGGAACCAAATCCTGGCAACAAGCACGTGTTGTTTGGAAGAATGAGATGATCTCAGATGAGAGCATAGCCTTGCGAGGCCTCAAGGCAGAGACCCTAACTGATCCATTGCCTGGAATTACGGCCTACAGAAACTCTGAGGTAATGTTTGTTTCCAGCAGCTAAGTCTGTGGTCATTTGTTATGCAGCAAGAGCAAACGAACACAGGGACTCACTGGAAAACTGTGTGGCAGGACAAGTGCAACCTGAGTGTTGAGGGCCTTCTATCTATTGAGATTGTTCTCAGTTAACCATCAGGGCAGCTCTAGGTGACAAGCTGTGCTTCAGACTCAAGGAGGTCCATCTGACTGCAAAGCCCATGTTCTCACCAAAGCACTGCCTGCGGCCGGCCTGAGCTCACAAACGGGTGTTGGATAACACTCTTTCTTGCTGTGCTGGCTGCTTCCCGTGATTGCTCCCCTGCGTTTCAGGTGCCACGGAAACAAGGTATTGAATCCAAAGAAAAAGGCAATGAGGGGAATGTGGGAGTTCAAGAATTTGGTTCATAACAAGTAATTCAAACTGATTCACATATCAACAATCAACGTTAGATACCCCTACCCTTTAGACACAGGCCTCAAGCTCGAAATTACTGATATGTATGATAGCGGTGGAGAGGGGTAAGATACTTGAAAGTTTTTTTTTTTTTTTTTTTAAGCAATTAATATTTTTGGCCATGGTAATTGGTTAGGTAGCCTACTATAAATGTTTTCCTTCTGCAAATGACCCAGTACACAGAGGTTTATGGTTATAAATAAAACTACATAAGCCAGGGAAATGTCTTGGTACATGCAGCTTTATGCACATTTTCCCTCCCCATTGCTTGTTTTTCCTCTTATTTTGCTTTATAAGAAGCTGCTCAGGGTGAAGAGAACTAGAATTCCTACGGCAATAGGTGTTTGCCAAGGAGCATCTATGATTACTAAACCCTCTATCCTCAGATCATCTGTAGCTGCAGAAGAACATCTCAAAACCTAGGTTGAGTTACCCCTCATTGGAGTTACTTCTGGCACTAACCCAAACCAAGGACTGCTTAATGGGCTAGGTCCTGAATCTTCGCATAACCACTATCTCCTTCAGTCGAAGGCACTGCAGTCTGTCTAATGGCTCCCGGGCATAGTCACGGAATGTTCAAGTTCTTTTTGTCATAACCACGGAGGACACCTCAGCTAGTGGTTAGAGCGGGTATGTGACAGGTCTCTGCAGGCTCTAGACATGCAGACTGAAACAAAGAGAAGTCAGGTGACCTTGCCTAAAGGATCGATGGGTAATGGCTGTGATGCATACAGCTTTCAACATTTACTCATCCAATAAACATTTATTGAAAACACCTTAGTCAATAAATTCACTTACTGGAGAGTAGCAGTATCAAGAAGAGTGGGGCATTGTTCACAATCTCACATTGACTCCGGCAGGGGATATAAACTTGTCAAGGAATCATTGTGACATATGAAGTCCCTTCAAGGACAAATGTGGAAGCTATGAAGTCTGCCCGAGGAAGGTAGTTTCCAAGAAGAGCAGTTATTTGGAGCTTCAAAGATAATTAAAAGTATGCCAGGCAAACAGAAGGGGGAGAGCAACTCTGGGAAAGGTACAATTTGCCACACTCTTGTCCCCATCTGAGGTCACCACAGCATAAACCCAGCTCCCTCTCTCTAATCGCCCAGCTCAAGGGAAAATAATTCTTCTACCCACTCCCTTCAATAGCAAAACAAAATGTGTCTAATCCCCAGTTTGAGTGTCATGAATGGATTACACATGTGCTTCCCAGATACTGAGCCCTTAGCCCATGGGTAGAGCTGGGCAGGCTGGTACAGTTGCCTTAGGCCACGCCCCCCATCAGAACACCTTGGAAGGTGACTGTCTGAGTGTGGTCTAATGGTGTGCTCCTCATGAAAACCCTTGGAAGACTGATCTGATTCACTGCTTCTTTTTTTGCATTATCCCAACTCTGAGTGTTTTCACGTGTAATTTTCTATGTCCAGGAAATGACCACTCACTTCCTCTCTGCTAAAGTGCTTCTCACCACTCATTCCAGACTTTCCCCCAAGCCAGTAGTCACTTTGACAGAGAGAGAGAAACATTCTTCACATCCTTACAGTATTCCTTAGATTTAGCAATTGTTCTCATGGAGCTGGCACAAATCAATCGCACAAGCTAAACCAAAAAAAAAAAAAAAAATGAAAAGTGTTTTTCCACATGTTGCTTTGGAGTGTGAAAGATGGGCACTCAGTGTTGAGAGGAAAGTGAGAGATGGTGGCTGACTTTCAGCTGGGACACAAGGAAGCCTGACGTTCTATCAGGTATATCAGGAGATGCAAGGAGCTCCAGGAAGTTTGCATACCTGAATGTACTTTCTCCTCTGCAGTTGTCCCAGTCTCAGCTCTTGGTCATCTCTCTTCTTTCACTCCTTTGATCCTTACTTCTACAAGCACGATCATGCAATCCATACCTTGCTTATAGAATAGAGCCATACCTCAAAGGTACTGTGGATTCGGTTCCAGACCACCACAATAAAGCGAGTATTGCAATAAAGCAAGTCGTAATCTTTTTGTTGGTGGAGGGTCTTGCCTTAAATTTGTAAAAACTGAGCCCTGGCTGGTTTGGCTCAGTGGTTAGAACATTGGCCCGCAGACCAAAGAGTTGTGGGTTCGATTCCAGCCAAGAGCACGTACCTTGGTTGCAATTCATCACGACCCTGGTCAGAGTCATGCGGAAGGCAACCCGTTGATGTGTCTCTCTCACATCGATGTTTCTCTTTCTCTCTCTCTCTCTTTCTCCCCTCTTTTCCACCCTATCTGTAGATAAATGGAAAAAAATATCCTCGGGTGAGGATTAAAAAAAAATTTGTAAAAACTGCAACATCTAAGGAGCTCAATAACGGGAGGCACAGTAAAACGAGGCATGCCTGTATTTAACTTCTATTGCTTTGGGAGCTGATGCGTTGCTTTCCTCCCTCTACTCTTCACTAATTTGCAAATCATATACACAACCCAAATCTTAACTACATATGGCATGCTCATTAGGAGCACTCAGGAATCACACAGGTCACCTGTGTGTTCTAATGTATCCGTGTCCTGGTTGTGTGATCGTGGCCAAGTTACGGAGGGCTCTGCAGTAGGGAACTTCACACAGACCTACAGCCAATTCCCACGGGAATGCTTCTGAGGAGCTGATACCCAGTATCACAGTCAGCTATCAGAAATGTGCTGGGGTTCTTTTGCACTCATTACTTGCTACTGGTGCACAGACCAGCCAGCAGATGTTCAGAGTTTCCAGAACAGTGAGATGTGGAGGAAGGGGTGCCAGGAGATGTACCCCCTTTGTAAACAGCAAAGGGAGCTCCTTGCACCCAACAGAGTCCTTGCTCAAGGTAGGTGGTGTCATTCACAGCTGTATGCCCCATGGGAGACGCTGGGAGACTTGGGAAGCTGTACCTCTCTCTGGGAACATGCTGCTTTAAGAGCTGTCTACTGTACCATCTCTGAATGCTTCCATATCCTTTGTCATTAAGGAAACTTCTACATCCTCCAACTGCGCCTTCTGGCATCTTTCCATCAATCATGGCGCCATCCCATTGTGACAGCCACATACTTTCTAAGTTTGAATTTCCTTCTCTGTAAAAAGAAGGATAATATTTATATTTACCCATGTATTTATTGAGATTAAGGGAGGTATTTCCCATAGAGCCCTTAGCACAGTGCATGGCACTTAGCTATAATTATCATTATATTTACATTATACATATATGTCTATAACTACATATTTATATGTAAATATAAATTATAATAGTATTTATAATGATAAATTTATAAATAAATAATTTTCTTTTTCTGAGCATCTACCAGACGTCACACACTTGATGTGCAGTATCTCAAATGTTTACAACAGTACTTCAAGGTATGCTGTCATTACTTATTTTGAAGAGCTGGGGAAATGAACGCTCACAAAGGCGACGTAATTACTCTGAGATCACTAAGCTAGTCAGCGGTGAAGCAGGATTCGAATGGAGGTCTGTTTGTTCCGTTATACCTTTTTTTCCTTTTTCTCCCCCATTGCCCCCTCCACCTGGTCCCCACCCCACCCTAGGCCTTCACCACCCTATTGTCTGTGTCCATGGGCAATGCATCCATGCATATCCATTCTTTGGTTAATCTCTTCCCACCACCGCCCCCTTCCCTCTGAGATTGGTCACCCTATTCCATGTTTCCATGCCTCTGGTTCTATTTTATTCATCAGTTTATTTTGCTCATTAGATTCCACATATAAATGAGATCATGTGATGTTTGTCTTTCTCTGACTAGCTCATTTCACTTAGCACAATACTCTCCAGGTCCCTCCATGCATCTCAAAGGGTAAATCCCATAGAATTTTGCTCCAAAACACGTGCTGAGAATCCGAATAAAGGGTGTTACTAATGCAGTGAATCAGCAGCGAAGAGGACAGTGTGGCCTTTAATCTGTACTTTGTTGGGTATTTTTGTTTTCATAAATGTTGAGGTTCGTTGGCCATGACATTGCTTCCCTTCCACCCTTAAGCCAGCACATACCAGCAGTCCTGCCACCACCAGCCTTCACCGCATTGCAGCAAAGTGTATTTATGAGGTCAGCCATCGGGGAGCAGAACTGTGGGCAGCATGGAAGGCTCTTCCACGTGCACTGAGACCCAGCTCAAATGCTACTGTTTTTGCACAGACTTCTCTGACTTAGCCGAGGGACTGACCCTCTTTCTTCTGAGAAACCATAATACCAGTACAATACTATGTTTGAGCACTTAATAATAATTATTATTATAGCTACAACTTAGTGAGCACTTACTATGTGCCCGGCACTATTCTAAGTGCCCTCTGAGCATGATCCCGTCTAACCTCGCAACAATCCTGAGATAAATAGTATTGCCCAGCCGGTGTAGGTCAGTGGTTGAGCGCTGACCCATGCACTAAGAGGTCGCCTGTTCAATTCCAAGTCAGGGCACATGCCCAGGTTGTGGGCCCGATCCCCAGTGGGGGGCATGCAGGAGGCGGCCAATCAATGTTCTCTCTCATCAATGTTTCTATCTCTACCCCTCCCTTCTTCTCTCTCTAAAATCAATAAAGAAAACAAATTTAAATAGTATCATTACCCCAATTTTTCAGCTGCGGAAACTAGATTGACACTGATTACTTGTCTGCTCTCCTACCCCACTATGAGTTTATCGAGACTGTCTTATCCATCTCTTTCCATCCAGCACCCATTTCTTGACACCTCCAATGGGTTGGGTGCTGACAGACATTACTGTCCTTATCCTTACAAAAAGATTTGGTCAGTGCTACTCTAAGTTTCATTTTACAAGTGAGGAAACTGAGCTTGGAAGAGATTAGCCAGCTTTCTCAGAGGCAGAGTCATAGCTGGTAAGAAGAGCCGCTACTCAAATCCACGCTCATCCACGCCGTTACCCAACTCTGTCCCTCGTGTTGGTGTAAACTCCTTTCCAACTTTACAGAATGCACAGGAGAATGAATGAATAGTACATTTTGCATTACATGGCGAGCTCAGGGAGGCGTGACACGTGCAGGAAGAGAGATTATGAGTCATTAACTCATGGAGACTTCCAGAGGAGACAGGCTCAGCCCAGCATGGACAATACTGCATTGATACCAAACCAAACAGACTTCTGGGAATCACTAGCTATCAGTTGTTCGGTGATTAAGAGAATGGTCTTTGTAGTAAGACAGATCTGAGTTTGACCCCTGCTCCGACTTTCTCTCTGCAGGACCTGAGGTTAGGCATCTACTCCGTCAGTGCATCAGTGTGTTTACCTATAAAATGAGGATAACAGCACCCGCCTGGTGCGAACTGTTCGGAGGATTCCAATGAGATAATGTACGCAAAAATAGCTGAATCAACTCTAAACGCCACCCTGTCCTTGTTATTTCATCTCCCTCCCAGGGCTGATTCCAAACACTGTCCAAAAAGTGCCCATCAGCTCTTGAGTCTCACAAGTTTATATATAGATATTCCTGAGAGAGGCCCCCACGAAAAGCGGCTGTTCCTTAATCCTGGTTAATTCTGCAAATGAGGCCCCGATGTGTATTTTACCACCAGCCACAGACTCTTTCATTAACGAAATGATTTTTTTCTTCCAAACTGCTAGGTTTAATTCCCAGTTTTATCCCAGTGATAGAACACAATAGAGTAAAAGTCTAACCTCAGTTTGGTTCAGAACAGATAGTCTCTCCTGTGCCTGAGATGAGAAATACAAGTATTATGAGTGAAAATGTCATTGAGTTAAACGAGCTAAATATCTTGGGAGAGACTGATTTACCGCGTGATCCCCCCTGGAAAGAAGAACCACCCACGCATTCACAAAGCTGCCTTATTTCACAAAGAAGCCCCCTGGTTTTTAATAGGTTTTGCCTTTCACACTCTCAGCCCATTGGTAATCCAGGGATCATCTCTCTTGACTTTATTATCAGCGGGAGTCCAAACACTCCCCAGATTAATTCCATTTTCTGAGACAGGATTTTTCTCAGGATATCCAGGTCTCAAGAAGAAATACACCTTGTGAATGGCCAGGGGAGACCAATGGTGGGGGATTCTGACCCACTTCTGTCCTTCTGTACAGCTGAATTCTCAATAAGGATTGGTTTGGATGATTAATCTCCTTCCCCCAGTTTTAGATCTGACATGCTATGATACTAATACAACAATGCATGAAAGTACCTTCAGTTTACACGAAGCATAAGTTGCTCGGAAAATTCCAAATACATTATTACAATGATCTAAACTGCTTTGTTTGGTCATTAGGACTTTGAAACGAAAAACAAACAGGTGTCAATAACTAAGACCTTGTTAGAACCAGATATTCCACCTGCTCTTTTCCAAGCCTTGATACCCCCCACCTCTTCATGCTGATCTCTGCAGCAAATTCCAACCCTTTCCACTCCCACAAACACGCCATTCGTGGGTTCTTGACCCACTACTCAAACGGCTAACGAGAAAAACGTAGGGACATGTTATTTGTTAGACTGCAACCCACCATTAAGTAATTACACATAATCTTCACTACTCAGGACCTTAAAATATAGCAGAGATGGTCTGTGCAATGAGCAATGACTGTGCAATGAGCAATGACAGAGCAATGACCTTGACACAAGAGCAAACCAAACAAGCTCAAACTCCTCAGGCTGGCCCAAATGTATGTTCAATTTCTATCCTATGAAAAATCCACTTACCACTCACATATCATCGCTGTTTCTCCTCTGTGTCATTGCTTCTCTCTCTATCCCTTGTCTGGAACTCCGTTCCTCTTTTATTTGGCCCAAGGAAGAAGGTACTCATTCATTCGCTATATATGAAGCACCTACCGCGTGCCCGACACTTAGGCTACACCAGTGAATAGGCATCTCTGCCCTATTAAAACAGAATGGTGTACTGATTAAGAGTACGGGCTCTCGATCCACACTGCCTGGGTCGGAATCCTGGCTTTGTTCTGAGTGGACTGTGTGATCCCACACACGCTGCTTAGCACTTCCGTGCTCAGTTTCCCCCTGTAAAACCAGGATGCTGATGGCATGTGCCTCCTAGAAATGCCGTGGCTTTCAATGAACTCACAGCAGCCGTGGCAAGGGCAGGCCGACTATCACAATGAAGCGACTATCGTAATGAACTCGGCTTCTCCAGGCCCTCCGTCTTTCTCCCAAAGCCAAGTTTAATTCTACTCGTCTGTAAAGCTGTCCCCTGGCTGCTCCAGCCCAGGGATTTTTATCCTCCTTTCTTTCCACAAACATTCCTTCTCGGGATGGAAAGTAGGATTTCTGTTCCACGCCATCCCTGATCAATAAATGATGACTTCCTAGAGTCAGGGTTAAGAAGCAATATGAGGCCAGTTCCAGAATCTCCAGGGGAAAAGAATTGTATGTAAAGATTGATGAGTGATGGGTGACATGAATTAGGAAAGTAGTGTGTTAGGCAGTACCAAGTTACATATTTGCATAACCGAAATTATTCTCTCCATGCTTCCCATAACCTTACGGTTGTATTTGGGTAAGTTATTTAACTTCTCTGATGCCCAGTTTTCTCATTTGTAAAAATATTTTTAAGAGTATTATATTCCTGCCCTGGCCGGGTGGCTCTGTTGCCTGGAGTATTGTCCTGTACACCAAAAGGTTGCAGGTTCAATGCCCAGTTGGGGCACATACCTAGATTTCGGGTTTGATCCCCAGTTGGGGTGTGTATGGGAGGCAACTGATAGATGTTTCTCTCCCTCTCTCTCTCTCCCTTCCTCTCTCTCTGAAATCAATGAAAACATATCCTTGGGTGAGTATTTAAAAAAAAAAAAAAGAGTACTATTTTTTAGTATTGTTTGGAAATGCCAAATGAAATAACTGCACATAAAGCTCCTAGTAAGAACTAATTTAATGTTTAGTATTATTATTGTTATTTTTATTATGCACTATTATCACCAAACAGTAATACCACCAGCTGGGCACTGATTACATGCATAATGCTTTACAGTGTGAGGATTTAAATAAAAAAATTTTTTATTGATTTTAGAGAGAGAGAAAGGGAGAAGGAGAGAGAGATAGAAACATCGATGAGAGAGAACATTGACTGGCCACCTCCTGCATGCCCCCCACTGGGGATCAGGCCCACAACCTGGGCATGTGCCCTGACTGGGAATCGAACCGGTGACCTCTTGGTGCATGGGTCGACACTCAACCACTGAGCCACACCAGCCGGGCTACAGTGTGAGGATTTTTAATGCATTGCCCCTGACTCCCCAGGCAGTAACTCCTTTGTGGGCAGCAACACCCCTACCCTCAAGTGCGTGCCTGACACCCGGTCTGGAGGCCTGGCTCCTCCATATGCAAGTGGGGTGCAGGTGAAGCTGGAGTGAAAACATCTTTTCTACATCCAGCTGAGGCAAGTCAAAGCTGGGGTGGGGGGCGGTGTATGAATGAATTGCTGAGAGGTCCTTCTTTCCCGAGCCTTGCTGCTTTGCTGGTACACAGAGTCAAATTAAAGAAGACAAACCAAATACTAGATGGGTTTTTCCTTAAGGGAAAATCCATGCATATCCCTCTTTGCTAGGAACTGCCGCTCAGGCCACGATTCAGTTGAACTAAGGTTTTGCATCCCAGTGCTATAGGCTTTATGCTAAGTGTGCTGAAATACACCAAAAAGGGACAGGGGGACAAAGTAAACCCTGGAGGTGTCAGGGGAAGCGCTAGAGCATTCTCAGAAGATGACACATTTAACAGCACAGTGCTGTTGTGAGACCGTTTGAGGTGCAGCAACAGAGAGAAACCCGGAGGAACGTGGGGAGCAGAGCTACAGAAGGCACCAGGGCTGCCTGGAGCTGCCCTCCGCAGGCACCCTGAAGGCCAAGCACTGCTGCCCTGCGCGGACCACCCACCCGCAGAGGAGGAGGCACGCACGGGCCGTGTTTCCCAGGATGGCCTTGTTTCTCTGTCTTGGATAAAGAATCAGCTTTCGGGTGGCGGAAGGCTCAAGTCTGGGAAGTACCACCCTCAGCGGTGGCTGGAGATTCGAGTACCTTCCCCACGTTTCCAGAGCGCAATGATGTCATCACTTCTACAGCATGACTTCATTTTACATGTGCTGCTCAGTCGTCCCATTACCTGCACAAGCCAGACAATGGGTGCATTACACAGAGGAAACGTCTAAGGCTCAGGTGGGTCGACTGACTCAAGATCACACAGCTGTAAAGGGCCAACCAGGTGCCAAATCCAAGCCTAGCAGGGTTCACAAGGCCATGACCCACAAAGGTAAGTTCATTCCCCGAGGGTCAGTCAACTCCTCACACGCCTTCTAAGACTTCAGGGAGGGAGGACAAGAACGGGGTACTTTCCTGAAAACAGTCATTTCCTGCAAAGAGCTTAGGAGTTTTCGATTAAGTTTTTACTAAAACCCTAGTCCTTTTATTTTAAAAATCAACATTTTATTTTGGAATAATTTTAGATTTACAGAAAATTTGCAAATCTCCTACAGACAGTTCCCTTTATGTCCTGCACCCAGTTTCACCAGCGTTAACATCTTACATAACCACGGTGCACTTGTCAAAACTGAGAAATTAACATCGGCTTATTACCTTTAACGAAGCTCCAGGCTTTATTTAGATTTCACCAGTTTTCCACTAATGTCCTCTTTCTGTTCCAAGATCCAACCCAGGACACCACCTTGCATTTTGAATCCCCGTACACATACCACCTTATTTGGCCATCACCCTTGGTGCCTCCTTTGTGAAACGTGGAGTTTCAGTGTTTGCAGACAGACAGCGTGCCTTTCCTGGTGCCCACCTTTGCCCAGCTCATGGGAGGTACGTGATATTTGTTGATATATTTAGCCACACAAAACCCCATTTTAATCATCAGTATGAAAATCTGGACCGTCAGTCTTAAAACACAGGTGTACATATATTTTAAAAGGTGAAGGGAGAACGTGTTCAAAGAGGGAATGGCAACTTCTGCCACCATGGCAAGGCTAGTTTTCAAAATCAGGGTAAACACAAAATATAATCGACATCAGCAGGGAAAACAGCCGGTTAAACAAACAGCATCAGTGTCCACGTCCACCAACTGCGACAACACACCAAATGAAAAATCAAAGAAGAAAAATGGGAGTTGGGAGAACTTGGAAGAAATGTAAATAAGATTTTAATCAGCCTATCGCATGGACCGGAGTTGGTAGCACACCGTTAAACATTCTCATCCTGGAGCTGGTGTCTATATTTAGCTGTTAATTGTGCCAATTCCCCAGTTCCTGTACACCACGACTCCAAACCAGCTGGCAAGTACAGCTGGGTTTTTTATTATTTATTTATTTATTTGTTTTAACAAAGGCGATTTTTAAAAGTGGGAGTGAGGGAGAAATAGAATAAAGGATTTAAACAAGCAGAAACAACCAAACTTTCATTCTATAATGAACTACCTTGAAGTGTTAAAAAAAAACAGCGTCAAATAGTTTCCCTTGGCTCTTATACTTCCTGCACAAAATGCATACACGTTATCCAGGGTAGCCCTAAATGGCTTTGGGTAAATAATTCAATGGCAAATAGAATGCCCCTCATACTATTTTACTTGCAACAAGAAGCTTTGTATGAAATAGTTCTCATAATTTTCATGTCCAAAAATATCATGCCAATGCATAAGCAATCTATGTTTTTTAACTGGAAGTATTTTTCCTCTTCTGATTATCATTCTCTTGAGCACATCATTGCATGCCTAGCATTTTGTTATAACAAGTGCATGTGTACAGAATGCACACACACACAGTAAGTAGGTGCCCTGACACATAAGCTCTTCGAGGAGCACAGTCACTTTGGTAACCCCGGGAGCATTCACTATGTTATCCTCGATAAATACCTGAGCAAGGGAGGAAGAAAAGTCGACTTATTTCGGGTTGGTAAGGCACCGTCACCTTCTCCCAACTCTATCCCTTAAATATCAACAGAATCAACTCAACAAAGAAGTTTTGCACATAAATTGTCACATCATTAATATTTCCACCAGAGGGAAAAATGACAAGTTCACTGGACGGGTCTAGCGGTCACTGGAAACCCCGAAGAAGCCCCAGTTTTTTATCTGCAGAGTTGGGATAACACCTCTTTGAAAAGTTGGTACAAAAATCAAATGAGCTCAGTCGTTCATCCACTCAACCTCTATTCACTGAATACCTACTACGTGCCAGATAGGATGTAAAGCCATGAAGTGAGGAAAACCGTAACAACTCAGCGCCTGCCCTGAGGAATCAACAGCCTAGGCGGGAAGAAAGGCATCAATTAAAGGCACTGAAACAGAGGTGCTAGAACTCACACGCACCGGAATCACCGAACACTCAGTAAAACACGGGTGGCTAAGCCCCACACCAGAGTTTCCGGTTCTGTAGGTCTGCAGTTGGGTGAAGAATATGCACTTTTAACAAGTTCCTGCTGGTGTGAAGATCATATTTTTGAGAACCACTGCGCTAATAAGCATGAAGTTATGATTTTTCTCAAGTGTTGCGGTGGAAAGGTATGTGGAATTAACAGACCCTATAACAGGGGATTTGATCTAGTTGGAGAAGTTAGGGACTACTTCCCAAAGCAAATGAGCTTTGAACTGAGATCTGAGTTTGTACTGGAGAAAATGAGTAAAAAGAGTGAAGAAGAAAATTCTAGGCATTGGAAACAGCCCGTGCAAAGACCCTGCAGGGAGAGGGAACGGGGCAAGGACAAGGGACTGAAGGGGGCCTGTGTGGCCCGGAGTGGAGAGAGGGGGGCATACCCAGGACTGGGGCTGAAGGAGAGGTGGGGGCCCACCTGTGCAGGGCCTGGGAAGCCTGCCACGGTTACCTCCTATTCTCTCAGCCTGGGGCAGCCAATGGTTGATAAGCAATGGACGACCTAACTAGATCGCTCATTCTCTGAAGTTTCTACTGACTTCCTCTACGGAACGGGTCAAGGTATAAAGCACTCTGGGTCTGTCACACCGTCAGCACTGAATTTTTGGAATCTCAGCCCCACCAATTACAGCCTGAGTAAGTTACACACCCTACTAAGCTTCAGTTTCCTCATCTGCAAAGTGCTGATGATAACTCCTTTCTAATAAACTTCGCGGGTGGACTGAGTCAATCACGGGCGTTACTTAGAACTGTGTCTAGCACAGCGTAAACACTCCAATGGTAGCTGCCATTATCCTTCTTATTCACTGAAAGCACCCAAGAAATGCTATGTCCACAGATTTAACTTTCTTAAAAACGCTTTCAGGTAACATATCTTACTGGAAAGGTGACAACAGCTTAAACCACAAAGGAAGAGACCAGAATCTCGAAATAACCAAAAACCCAAGCAGTTTCAGTGTCTAGACCTTAATGGAGGAAATCTATGTAAGCTTCCCTCCCCCAACCCTGTATGTAAGCTCCAGAGATTTTTGTTTGTTTGTTTTGCTCACTGTGTGCCCCAGTTCCTAGGAGAGCGTCCAGGACCCGTGACTGACCTGGTGAGTGGGCGTGAGCACCCTTCAGTGTTGCCATGGTCACCTGGATGCAGTTTGCTTCACCACCACCACCAAAACTCAAGGCTCCAGATTCTCCTGTTCCCAGTCTTTTAGGAAGAGAGGGCTGTGTGAGCACGTTGTTTCGGAATGCCTGTGTGGGGTCACTGTGTCTAACAGCACAGTCATCAGAACAGGGTCTCCCAGCCAGCAGCACAGAGGCACCCCTGTTCCTGGGTGGGCTTGGCCAGTGCAGCCAGCCTACGATGACAGTGAGGTCCCTCTCTCACTGCCCATCTCCTGCTCAAAATTCTCTATTCAAAACCACTCGACCATGTCCCAACTTTGTTGAAATAAAGCTCTCAATGGACCAGACTTACAATCAATCTCCTACATGAGCTGACCTGGCCCCACTGCTCCAGACTCATCTCACACCCCCTCTGCTGTGCCCCACATCCTGGCCAACCTGAATCAGCCCTGAGGGCAGGGCTCTTCCTGTCTCTGGGCTTTTGTTCACACTGTTTCCTGGGCCTGGTATACCCTCCCCCCCCCCATGCTTGTGCATGCCTCCTCTCAGTTTAACATCTCTCCTTCCAACAGGTGACCCAATATTTAAGAATGCTGACAGAGCCCTGCATGGGGAAATGTATTCAATGTTACCTTCCCTGTAAACCTTTAAGGGGGGTACCGGGTGTGCGCTGCACTCTGTCTCCAATGCCTGGCATAGAGGGGTTCTAAATAAATCTGTCTCATGATTATCGTTATTCTCCTTTCACTCCCCACAATGCTCTTTTAGGAGGCTAAAACGTGCGTGTACACACACACACACACACACACACACACACACACAATTCCTCAGGACTGTCACAAATATCCCCTTATCATTTGCCGTTGTTGACCAGTTCCTTCAGAGGTGAATTCTTCCTCTAGAGTAGCTCATGCTTTTCCTAATATCTGGGGTCCTCCCCGTTTGAGTCCTGGAATTCACCCATTATTTCAGTCCATTTAGGCTGCTCTGACAGAAATACAATACACTGTGTGGCTCACACACAACCATTTATTCCTCACAGTTCTGGAGGCTGGGAAATACAAGATCAAGGTGCCCCAGTAGTCAGTGTCTGGGGAGGGGGTCTGCTTCCCGCTTCACAGAGAGCTGTCTTTCTGCTTGTCCTCGCAGGGTGGAAGGGACAAGGGACTCTCTAGGGTCTCTTAGTGTTACATTAAGGATTTTTTTTCTATTTCTTTTTTTTTTTCTATCACCATTTATCCCCTCTAAGCCCTCTTCCACCTCCACCCCTGCCCCCCACCACCCCACAACCCCGTCACTGTGGGGTCTATTTTATAAGGCCATTAATCCCATTCATCAGGACTCCACCCTCATGACCTAATTGTTTCCCAAGGGCCCTGCTTCCTAATACCAAATCCTTGGGGGTTAGGATTCCAACATGAGTTTGGGGGAGACACGGACACTCAGTCCTTAAACCCACCTACCTATCCCCTGGCCCAGTGCTTCTCATACGAATCACCTGGCAGTCCTGTTCAACCACAAGGTGAAACTGGCTAGGTCTTGGGTGGGGCTCAGAGTCTGCATTTCTAGCAAGTTCCCAGGTGCCGCTGTGGCCCCAGAGGGTCACGGTGTTGGGCAAGGTCGTCATCCAAGGAGAAGCCCCCACAGCGCTGGCCCCCCTCACCTGGACGCCTCCAGGGCAGGTGCACACGCCCAGGAAGCAGCCAGCAGTGGAGAAACTAGCAGGGGCTGGCGGCACCAATGTGTCCAGGACTTGAGACACTCATGCTTCTTCACCCACTTTCGGGAGCTTAATGTGGTCTAATAACTGTGATTGTAGATTAGCAGTGGTTGTGAAAACAGAGTCACAGGGGACACAGCCACCAGGAAATAAGGGGGTGAGGAGGAAGGAGGCACCAGGGGAGACACAGAGGGAGAAGAGGACAGACGCAGCAGCTAGACTGCTCCCCTGAGCCGGTCTATCCCCAAATGCACATCACTGCACTGGGGGCAACTTTACAGCCTAATCAGCGATAAAGGGAATCCATCCCCATGTGAGAAATACGCTCTGCTTCCTTTCACCAGAACACCAGGGAGGCGCGGAGGGCAGCTGCCTTCACTTTACCACCTCGAACTTCAGATTAACTGAAGCATCTTCGGAAGCCCTGTTTGCAGTTTCTTTGGGGTCACAGAGACCATCAAGCAGACATTAACTGTGAAACAGTAAAGAATGTATTTAATAAAAAATTTTAAAAAAAGGGTTTGAGCCTAACCGGGATGATAGCCAAAGCAGAGGATTTGTATTTTTTAAGAGGCTTCAGAGAGACTAACAGATGAAGTGCATGGCAGAACACCCTCCCCCTTCTGGGAAGGAAATGCCTGTCACTCTTAATGGCAGTGTAACGCATTTTCAATATCACCACACTGTCACGGTAGGATTCCGGAAACCTGGAGTCATGAGCCATCGAAGAGGAACTGGGAAGGGTCAGCGCTGGTGACGTGACCTCTGAGAAGGGGAAGCAACCCGCACTTCTGTGGTCCCCGGCTTTCACCCACACCAGGAGACATGAAGACACGAGGAGGTAACTGAAGTGCTTTGGATTTTACCTACACAAGTGCCCTCATGCGCCCTCGTGAGTAAGATTAGCCTGGCCAGGTTCCAACAGCAGAAATGGCGAGTTCAGAGATGAGGCCATGCTCTTTCTTGGAAGGGGATGGAAAGGGGGCATTGAGCAAGTGGAATTTTGTTCCCCTTTGTCTAACTTCTCTGGATATCTCAAGGCCTTGTTTTTTGTTTTTGTTTTAATTTTTTTTTTTATCCTCACCCGAGGACCTTTATTTTGCATTTATCTTCAGATAGAGTGGGAGGGAGAGAGGGAGAGAAACACTGATGTGAGAGAGACACATCAACTGGTTGCCACCCACATGACCCCAACCAGGCGTGAACGAACCGCAACCGAGGTACGTGCCCTTAGCGGGAACCGAACCTGGGCCTCTCTGGTCCGCAGACCAATGCTCTAACCGCTGAGCCAAACTGGCCAGGGCTCAAGGCCTTGTTTTAACAGAGCTTCCTCAACTGCCTTATCGTTGTAGCTTTACTAACATCAGGTCAGACTATTACTCTTTAAAAATATAGAAAAGATACACCCACCTCACCCCTATCTCCCAGTTTAGCTGCCTTTCTTCCAGCATCAGACCAGATATTAAACATAGTGAGGTCACCTATGTCTTTATCTCTGAGACCTCCACGAAGCGTGAGCTCCTGCAATGGGTCCTTCTTGGCGTGAGCGAAAGCTCGCTCATTTATGGACCACATGCATCAGCTGTCTCTGCTCTGCACATGTTCGGGGCTAAAGGTATTATTCTGCAGGAAAGAAACTCTTGGGCCAGTTAGCTGGCAGAAAATAATCAATGCATCCAAGCTCCTGGGCATAATTCTTGAGACTACACAGAGGGTAAAACAGAGAGAACCGCTTAGAACCAAAAGGAGGTGAAACCCACCTTCACCAAAGAGTGATCCAACCTGAAACACTGATCTGTAAAGGTTCTTCAGACCAGCTGATGGGCGATGGCCAGGTACACAGCGTAGTAGTAACAAGAACTGGATTCATGAAGCCTCCCGTGACATTCCAGACAGGGAAGACCTCTGACCCACTTACAAAGGCGCCTCTCTCAAACAAAAACCAAAGCCAGGGCTTTTGGAGGCTGAAGGAGCTGGAGATCAGTAATTCAGCCTCATCTTAGGCCAGAGAAGGTTACGTGAGGGGCTCATGCCAACAGAGGACCTTCTTGATGGGCTAAGATAAGAAAATCATAGAAATAGCTCCTTCACAACCCCTATTGGAAAATGAATATGAAAGACAAGGTGCCATTCAAGTGTGCTGTTGGTTGTCCCTGCACCAGCTCCCGGGCCCGAAGGAGTAAAAGTTGGGGGACACGCCCGGCTGGTGTGGCTTAGTGGTTGAGCAGCAACCCATGCAACAGGAGGACACATGCCCGGTCAGGGCACATGCCCAGGTTGTGGGCCCAATCCCCAGTGGGGGGCATGCAGGAGGCGGCCAATCGATGTTCTCTCTCATTGATGTTTCTATCTCTCTCTCCCTCTCCCTTCCTCTCTCTCTAGGAGCAATAAAGAATAGGAAAAACAAGTTGGGGGAGAAAAGAAAGAAAACCCAGAAAGCTAGAACCCCAGAGGGATGGAGTTTGGATGCTTCTATCTCCTTCCTACTCAGGCATCCTCTCCTGAGCCATCTGCATGCCCACTAGGATGAAGAGACAGGCACACCTGGGATTATAAATAATAAATGAAGTAAACTCATGGCTCTGACTTTCCCAGACCATCAGCTTCAGACTTGAAATTCATTGTTAGAAGAATAGCCCTTCTTCTGTTTCTTGAACTACAATGGACTACACCCCACATACGCTAGTGAAAGCAACAAGGTGTCCAAACAACCAGCCAGAAGGATTGATTTGTTTCAATAAATAAAAATTTCACTGAAAAAGAAAAAAATTAGGAGAAATCTGAGGCCTTGGATGAAGGGCACTGAAGGTAAAGGAAGCACAAAAGTTCTTAATAATACTGCTGGGCACTATATGGGCACCGTGTGGGGCAAAGTGATGAGTTCTGATTGGCCGATTAGATTGGATTGGTTTCTCATTTGTCAACTTGAAATCAATAGTTGCTGCTCATTTCCAGAGCCATCTTGACCACAAGGCCCACGACCATCCATCAGGGGGCCCACGGTAGAGCCAGGAAGACAATGTAATTGGTTGGCTTCCTCAGGAAATTATTTTCCTCCCTGTCACTAAGGTTCTAAGAGAAATCTACAGAATGTGGCCTGACTCTCTCATTTGGTGTTTTGTGAGAAAAGAACATCCAACGCTACCAGAGGGCCGCTGGGTGGCTGCACCTCACAGGCCACCTTTTATGGGAGCAGAGTTAGAAGCTGTCACTGGAGAGGTGCTGCCCACCCGCCCACCGCTTCTGGGGTCCGGTTCTCCTGTGGTGTCTGATCTTCCCGCACAGTCACTGCTTTGGAGGGGGGTGCCGAGGGCTACTGTTACCTACTACTTACAGTTGCCCCGGCCACACCAATGTATTTCCACATTGTAGCGTAGTTCAGGTGGTTCTGTGACTCTCAGAGAGCAGGGCCTCACTTCTCCTCTCCCTTGTCTCCTCTTGCTGAGTCGTCCGCATGTTCTAAGTCCAGTCTTTCTCACCTGTCCACTTCTTTCCTATCTCTGCTGCCATTCTTTCGGGCTGTTAGCCTCTTAACTGTGTCTCTTCTGTTCCTCTGCTTGCTGTCCCTCTGGTATCCTATCTGGACACTGCAGTCAGGATGGCCGTTTAAAAAGAAACCTCATGTCACATCAACGCCTCGCTGAAACCTTTCGATGGTTTCTCGTTGTCTTTAGGATGAAACCCCTAAGGTGCTCATCAGACCCTCGCCCACCTTGCCTACCGTATCCCGTGTCTGCCCCCTCCTTCAAGGTCTACCCTCAGGCCACACTTCTTCTGTTTTCCAAGTGCACTATGAGATCTACCCTCAGGCCACACTTCTTCTGTTTTCCAAGTGCACTATGAGATCTACCCTCAGGCCACACTTCTTCTGTTTTCCAAGTGCACTATGAGATCTACCCTCAGGCCACACTTCTTCTGTTTTCCAAGTGCACTAAGATCTACCCTCAGGCCACACTTCTTCTGTTTTCCAGGTGCAGTATGAGATCTACCCTCAGGCCACACTTCTTCTGTTTTCCAGGTGCACTATGAGATCTACCCTCAGGCCACACTTCTTCTGTTTTCCAGGTGCACTATGAGATCTACCCTCAGGCCACACTTCTGCTGTTTTCCAGGTGCACTATGAGATCTACCCTCAGGCCACACTTCTTCTGTTTTCCAGGTGCACTATGAGATCTACCCTCAGGCCACACTTCTTCTGTTTTCCAGGTGCACTATGAGATCTACCCTCAGGCCACACTTCTTCTGTTTTCCAGGTGCAGTATGAGATCTACCCTCAGGCCATACTTCTTCTGTTTTCCAAGTGCAGTATGAGATCTACCCTCAGGCCATACTTCTTCTGTTTTCCAAGTGCACTATGAGATCTACCCTCAGGCCACACTTCTTCTGTTTTCCAGGTGCACTATGAGATCTACCCTCAGGCCACACTTCTTCTGTTTTCCAGGTGCACTATGAGATCTACCCTCAGGCCATACTTCTTCTGTTTTCCAAGTGCACTATGAGATCTACCCTCAGGCCACACTTCTTCTGTTTTCCAGGTGCACTATGAGATCTACCCTCAGGCCATACTTCTTCTGTTTTCCAAGTGCACTATGAGATCTACCCTCAGGCCATACTTCTTCTGTTTTCCAGGTGCACTATGAGATCTACCCTCAGGCCATACTTCTTCTGTTTTCCAGGTGCACTATGAGATCTACCCTCAGGCCACACTTCTTCTGTTTTCCAGGTGCACTATGAGATCTACCCTCAGGCCATACTTCTTCTGTTTTCCAGGTGCACTATGCCCTGACTTGGCTTTGGGTCTTTGACCATATTGTCCTCTTTGCCCCGAGTGCTGCCCTCTGATGCTAGCCCTTCCTATGGCTACCTCCTTCCCAGCCTTCCTGCCTCACTTCATACCCAGGCAGACCTGCCCTGACCCTGGCATTCCCCTTGTGGTCACGTCTTCACACTTTTAAGCTCTGTAAGGAAGAGGACTCTGCCTTACTCGGTTACCTATCACTTTGAACCTGGCACAGCATCCAGCACAGAGTGGGTACTCAATAAATACCTGTTCTTTGGAATTAAATTGAAAAAAGGGAGAGGAAAAGACCAGACGCATTATACCCCTCACCCACATCTCCCCCAGAGAATATGCTCTATCTCATCGTTTCGCCAGTTTCTAGGGGCTCTCTTATCAGAAAGGAAAATCAGAGTGCTTAAATAAGGATATTCACAGTGGAAGGTGACTGACCCCAGAACAGACTAGGAGAACGCCCCACAATGTACAAACACTTCAGATCAAGGCACAGGGAGACGCAACAGGAGTGGGCGAGGGGCGAACCCGACGGGGCAGGAAAGGTCTTCGAGCGGAAGGGGAAACAGTCTGGAAGTGAGAGGCTGAGAGTGTGAGAACGGTAAGCTCCAGGAGCTTTCTGAAAAGTTGCCGCTAAGATGATGGTTATCACACAGAAAGTAAAGTAGCTTCCAGAAATATGACTAAGCCGTGTTCTACAGAACTCATCAGAAAAGTTCAGAGGCTGGGAGGAGAGAAGCTGAGAACTCTGACTTTGGAAAATGAGAAATTAGGAAAAGAAAACCAACTTTTCCAAGAACAAAGTAAGAGGACACTCTTGTACTGGGCTCTGCAAATACCACTAAAGTGCATGAAATTGGGGGCAAAAACATCTGGTTGAATCCTGCTCTTCTCCCTTAATGTCCACCGGTCACACAGTGTCATCAGATCACTACAGCTCACCAGACCTTGATTTCCTTGTGAGAAAATGGAAAGGGCAAAGGAACTAGCAATTATTGAGTACCTCACTTGCATGTGTTATTTAATTTCATCTATGTATGAAGTAGATTTATGATACCCATATCACAAATGACAAAAATGAGGCTTAGGAAAGTTGAGAAACTGATTGACCTTCGCATAAGGATTTGAACCCAAGTCTGTCAGTCTCCGAAACGCACACACAACACTGGCCGAGAGGCAATGGGCTGGACAGTGGAGCACTGGACTCTCAACCCTCAGTCCTGGCTCTGCCATTTATGAGTTCTGTGGTCTTGGAAGCTCATTTCATATCTCCAGCACGTGGCTTTAATCTTCTTTAACATGGGGCTGCCCACACCTGCCCTGGCTGGCTACCTCCCTATTCCTTACAAGCAGAGGCATATCCAGATTCTAACATCTGGAAATCATGACACGAGCCAGGGTCGGGATCTGCCTACCTTGAAGTGCATGCCAAGCTCTGGCTTCTTCAATGATCTTTTCCAAATAGTCCTAACAGGGACTGTGTCAACACGTTACTTGAAAAATGAGTTATAAAGGTGCTACTCTTGGAAAATGCACTACGCCATTCCCCTTCCCAGCTAAGCTGCAGAATATTGAAAAGGTATGAGAAGGAAATGTGACAGGGCTGTGCAAACACCCAGCACAAGTGAAAGCGGGCGCACCCAAGGCTAATCAGGCATGTCCACTGTACAGTCATATTTAGTTCGCATTTCCCACTCTCGTTACGTGGAAAGGACTCCCTCAGTTCTCTTTTAGATGAGGTCATCAGGTACAGTCGGTGGGAGTGTTATGAATTTCCTCTGTGTTCAAGGACTCCCATTTTGACAATTCAAGACACCCAGAGTGGGACTGTGAAGTCAACCGTGTTATCTGCCTAAGGTCCCCAGTGTAGCTCCATTGTAAGAACGTGTCCTGCTAAAGGTCAGCACACAGAGTTCCATGCTCCAGGCAGAGCATGCCTTTGTGAAACGTATAAAGGTCTCTGTGTGTTCTTCCTTCGAGCAACCCAACATGATACGACCGCGTCCCCCGAGAATCCTGTGCCACAGAGGTGGAACGGCACAACATATGTCACTTCTGACCTGATTAAAAGCCAACCCTCAAAAATGTGGGCAAAATCTGCCTACAGCTTAGGGGACATTATCACCTTTGCACTGAATGAGCCTTGAGCCTCTCATTTTCTCCAACATGCCATGGCTACGGTTTCAGCTGTCACAATCAGAGCCTATAGATAGCATTGCCTTTCCAGAATGCATTTAATCCCCTTTTCATAAATGAGAATAAACTAATATGGATTGAGTTTTTACTATGGACATTAAATAAATTAGTGCCTTTAATCTTGCCTAAGCGTTATAATACCCAAGAGGCAGTTATCGTAATCCTTACTTTATAGGGAAGAAACAGAGGTTCAGAGAGGTTAAGGAAGTCTTGGAATATTATCTGAGCCCAGTTCTGACTGACTCAGTAACTCCTGCTATTTTCACTCTAACATACACATTCTTCGAAAATAAATTAGGTTTTAATCTAAACAAAAGAGAATCCATTGTTGAGATGCAGAGAGGGCTACCAAGCACCCTGTTGCTCTGGATGAGATTGAACATCTAGAATAAAGATGGAAAAAGCAATCCTTTCAGCATATAGGAGAAGAGAAAGCACTGAGCCTTGCACCATGCCCTGCACAGTCTTCAAAAGCAGAGGGCTCCCAATAAACATAAACAAAGTGGAAATAAGACCATCTTGTGAGAAAGTAACTATAAATTAACACGCAAAGGCTCAGTACAGAGGCAAAGTAGATCTGAGAAACAGCAGGGTTCACCATCTAATAAGCTCTATGATAATATTATGGAGACTACTGATGTAGCTAAAGAAATGATGTGTCACTCAGAAAGGAAGTTGGTCAGCAATGGAAGATGGAGAGAGTGAAAGAAGAGTCGGCAAAGCAGGCTTTGACAGGCCTTCTCTCTCCACAGGAGATGCTTCTTGACCAGCAAACTTAGTATTCTGATGCTATTAGCAAGATGTAGAAAGAGTGGACAGCAGCAACAATCTCTCTCAGCTGATGAAAACTGCTCAAGATGACCTAAATTCCTTTTTTTCTTTTCTCACCAAGCAACTTTCTGATTATAATTTAGCTTCTCTGCAGAAAGAGAAAGTACAAATAAAGTGCAAGTCATGCTGACAGCAGAGCTCAGTTCTACCTGAGATTTTAGTTTTTATTGTACTTTAGTAAACTGACATATTGGTTGTATACATCAGTCTCCTGGAGTTTGACTAATGTGGGTCCATGCCTGGGAGGTGAAGCCACTCTTGATGTGCTGCTGGCCAAGACTGCCAATCAGAATCAGAGTTCTGGCTGCAAGGCTGCTGGCTGGGCCAATGCCATGAAA
The DNA here is from genome assembly GCA_030848825.1 of Tadarida brasiliensis. Classification (NCBI taxonomy): domain Eukaryota; kingdom Metazoa; phylum Chordata; class Mammalia; order Chiroptera; family Molossidae; genus Tadarida; species Tadarida brasiliensis. The sequence continues at coordinate 224,230,632 of CM061257.1, read as the reverse complement.
AAGTCATCATGATAAGGCTTCTTGTGGACATCCTGCATCCCCTAGTCGGCCTTTCCTACTTGATGCCCCAATACCTCTGTGTGCACCTTCCATTCAAACTACAAACCCCTGCACAATCATAGCAGTGTATAAGAACAGAGCTGTCCTAGAGAAGGGACTAACCTCAATGTGGCATCATGAAAAATGTATGGGAGCTGCTATTAAGAGATTTGACTTCATTAAATAACAGCTTTGCCACTAACTGCATGACATTAGAAAAGTCACAGCATGCCCGGCTGCTGTGGCTCAGTGGTTGAGCATCGACCCATGCACCAAGAGGTCGATGGTTCAATTCCCAGTCAGGGCACATGCCCAGGTTGTGCGCCAAATCCCCAGTGGGGGGCATGCAGGAGGTGGCCAATTGATGTTCTCTCTCATTAATGTTTCCATCTCTCTCTACCTCTCCCTTCCTCTCTCTCTAAAATCAATAAGGAAAAGAAAGGTTACATCCTCCTCAAACCTAAAAATCCACACCTGTAAAATGGAGAAAATCATGTCGCCAAAATAAAGCCCTTCGAGTTTTGTTCCCTTTCAAAGAAGCTGCCACATAAAAGTGAGTGAAGCATAGACAAACGTGATTCTTTTCTCTCCAAGGCAAACCCACAAAACTGTATTTCAGGACCGTGGGATGTCAGCCTGGAGTTTGCCATGTGCTGGCTGAGTGACCTCGGGGAAGCTGAGACACTTCTGGGGTATCTGTTACTTTGTCTGTAAAGAACTGTACTGGCTTCTGTAGAGACCCTCCCAGCTCTCAGGTCCGGGCTCTAAGCAACCAGGATTTCATTGTCCGGAATGGAGTGTTCACTTCTATTGCTCAGATGACTGCAATAGCTTTCCCGCTTTGCCGAATGCAGTAAAGCTCACTTCAAACCATCCTCATACGGCTCTCAGAGCAATCATAACAAGACTTAAATCTGATCATGTTAGGCACTTGCTCAGAAACCTGCCTTTGAAAGACCCCTCCATTGCCTTCAAAATAAAGATGAACATTTTCCACTTGGCATACAAGGTACTTCACAGTCTGGCTCTTCCCTTCTTTCTCTCTTATCTGTCCTCCATGCACTTACTCCGTGCTTTAGTCTTACTAAAGCATATTCGGCTAAGGATGGTTCCCAGATATCTGGTGTTGACGCCTTGACATGCGACGAGAATTCTCTTCTGCGCTGACTATGAAACAGCTAGTTAGAAATGTCAGGTAAACAGACATCTGTGTCTGAGGCTCACAGGAAATCCTGGCTAGTGGGATCAAACGTGGATTCCACCAGAGAGACAAAAGTTGATCCCATGCAAGTGAAGGAGACCACCTAGGAAGACGTGTGATAGCACAGCGGAACAGACTGAGGATGGGATGCTGAGAAAACGCCAGCATGTAAGAACTTCGCACTGCTTAGCCCAACTCATGAGAAATTCTACAGTCTGAACAACAAGGCAGAAGGCTGTGGGATCATCTTCCCCCATGTTAGTGACACCTTCTGTGGACAGAATGAATAACCTAATTATCAGAAAAGGAAACTGAGGCTATAATCATTTGAGAAACGTGCCCAGGCTGGTTAATAAGGAAGCTGGGATTTATATCCAAACCTTTTGACTTTGAAGCCCATGATCGTACAATTATCCTCTCCTGCTAAGTCTGATGACATAACATTTCTCCTCCTCTCAGGCAATAATAGAGGCAATAAACTAAATAAAACCCCCTTTAAATACAGAAGTGATTATAATTTATAATAAAAGGGCTATTAGACTTTCATTAATTAATTGGTTAATGGTGGTTCTTTAAGTTGATTTAACTAAGCTGTTTATTTGCAAGAAGTAAAAAAGTAAGGAGTGATAGCTAAAAGAAGAGTTTTATTATCCTCAGAGCCTATATGCAAGCAATTCCTGTGATAAATTATTATCAAGCTAAATTTTTAATGTGCCTGTAAACTTTCATTACCTTTAAAATGAAATAAAATAGTATTACATAGTTAAAGACAGGCTGGCATTATAAAGTCATAATTTCACTTTGGATGGACGTTAGGGATTTGTGAGCAAGCTGTCAGACGTGCCCTGGCCAGATTGTCTCTTACTCCAGACAGAAAAGCTGGTCAAATTTGCAATAATCGCTCTATATCACACACGACATACCTTTGACTAACGGAAGCACCCTTTAAATTTAATGTTGCTTAACTAATGTTTAAGCCAAACAAGCTATTTATGCAATGTACATGCGGCAGGTGATAGGGCTTATTCCCTTTCTTATTTATAGTCATTACTTTCTCTAGCTCTGAAGTAGTTTTTAATTGAATTTCCTCATTATTATTATTATTTAGTGCCTCAAGCAAGCTCTTAGGGGCAAAGAGTGATACCGCGAAAACCTAAGGGGCAATGATCCCTTGGACCAAAGCATGTCCCTCCCAGCTGTGCTCGGGGCCAAGTCCTGGAGAGATCCGTGGGCTCGGGACGGGTGCCTACTGACGTGTGTGTGTGTTTTCTCCCGTGGCATCTCGGTCTGTCCAAAAATGTGCTCGTAGACACTCTTGTGTCCGCCACTACACGAAGTCTTAGAAGTAAACAATCACCAGATGCCATCAGTTCCTGCGGGAAGCTGGCTAAAAAGGATAATTCTCGCAGGGAGTCAGCAAGAGGGAACAATTAGCCCCCTTGACAAATTGATTTGCTGAAATGAGTCTGCACCACATCCAGGGCACCCCGTGCTTCTGTAGAGACCAAAGCACGGGCTGCAGGACACTGACAGTATCCCCTCCCAATGCTGCTCAGCTTCCCACCCAAGTAAAACTGAGCGGAAGGGTTCATTCCCTTTTTGCCTCCCGTGTATCTTCTCACTTACCGTTGGAGAGGGACGGAGAGGGGTGAGAGGAATTCTGCACTACAGCTCTTCAGTGTGGATGGGAAAGGAGGATTTCTGGATTTCTTGGTGGAGAACACTGCTTGCCCCTCCTCCCGCCAAGAAACCCACCGTGGTCATGGCCAGTCTGCAGTGGCAGACTCTGTCCTCGTGAGGGACACGGATGCACAGTGCTTCCGCTCCCAGCACTCCAGGCTGACGGCTGCCAACCCACCAGAGTGGGTACCTAGCAGCATCTTCCTATGTAAAATAGGGACCACCCTGCCCACTGCACAGGGTTATTTCCTTTTAAATATGTGGGCTTGTTCCATCTCTTACATTAACATCTAGAGCTAACCCAAAGAAGAAAGTGCAATATCCAGGCAAAATATAAATTAAAATGCAAGGTAGAGTCCCAAGGGAGAAAACTATCAAAGATATGCAGAACATAAAAGCTTATGAGATTGAGGTGTATGTCTGGCTCTGGGTTTCCTGGAAGCCGGGTTACCTTTGGTCCTCATTATCCACAAAGAGAACACTATAAGCTCACAGAAATTTCTCACCAGGTCTTCAGGTGGAGGGCGCAGAGATGTGGAGGGCAGCAGGTAGGATTAGTGATTAATATATGCAAAACTCCCTTGCCAATGTAAGAGCTCCACTGTATGTGAGGACATTCGCCTTGGTGGTGAACTTGGGTATCTTTTAGAGCAATTTCACTGCTAGTTGAGAAAGGATGAAAAGATCGTGGGCTAAAGAGTGCAGTAGTGGACAACAAAGAGAAACCAGAAAGCAAATGCTTGATCACTACTGTTGGAAGAAAAGAACGATTAACTGTTTAGGTTCTTAAGCCTTGGGACATCGAGTGACAGTCAATCAGGCAAACGGAGTCAGTTTTACTGGGGAGCGGTGGCCCACTTGGACACAGCCACAAAACAAAGTGGTTGCTTTTGGAAACAGCAGCCTGAAAAACCTTCCCAAACTAGAATTCTACTCCAGAGACGAGGCAGGGTCCTGAGAATTTGGAAGTGCAATGGAATGTCAGAAATGGCACATGGGCTTCCTTTGGACATCAGAAATATTTGCATGAACAGACACTCCTCCCCACATTCATCCCCAAATTAAGAGTCTCCAGGGCACCAAAGCTAGGCAAAAGGAAGACCTCAAATCAGAAGGTGGCAGACATTGTCCGTTACTTACCCTGCAGCTGTTGCCTCCCTGCTTCCCTGACGAGAGAACCCCGGTTTGTTAAGGTAGAGATGGAGAGCCCCTATTCTCAGGGAAAGTAGGCCCCTACCTCACTCACAGAAGATGAAGCAGATTGGTTCAAACCAGGCATAGAAATTGCATCCCCTCCTCCAATGATTGCTCTTAGGGTGAGCAGGTGGGCCCATAAAATACAAGTTTGCTGTGAAGGACTATTAAAGCCTCATTTAGAGAAATCCTTTGTCCTCCCTTCTTCCTACAGCCTGGAGTGAGGGTGTGATGCCTGGATGTGCAGGAGCCATAGTATAACCATGAGGCAATAAACTTGAGGACGGAAGCCAACATGTTATAGATGAGGGAGTGGGGAAAACAATGTATTCCCTAATGGCATCATTATGCTTTGGTAGCAACAATGAACTGCCTAGCTGGAGATTTATTGACATGTAAATAAAAAAGAAAATCTCTATTTGTCTAAACTGTTCTTGGATTTTTCTACCACTTTTAGCTGGAGTCATTCCTAATTGCTACAGGAGGAAAGCAGAGAAAGAACAGGTCATGGCAGAAGGAAAATGATAAAAAGAGCAACACCTACTGTGTTTATCCAGACCTAATGAACAGGCGAGAATCAATGAGGGAGAATTTCAGAGAGAGAACGGGGTCTGGCGAGGAGAGTGGAGGCTGGGTTTGCGCACGAGGGTCTAGGAAAGGGACGAGGGACGGGAAAGCACATCGTGGGGCTGAGGTCACTGCCCGGCTTCTCATTCTAATCTGTCCCTTTATGGCTGCAGTGTCCTCGTGTCCTCTGTGGGCCCACTGGCCCCGGGAGCACTGCACAGTCAATGCTGGTTCCACCAGCACTCTGCTCGACTCTCCCTCCTCCCTCCGTCTGCCTTCTCCTTCTTCTTCTCATGTGATGCCTGTGCGCTCCTGGCTCTGGTTTAAAAGCCCACCCATAGTGTCAACATGAAAAATAAAATCCTAAAATACATCAAACAAAATGCAAAGAAGGAGAAAACCACAAGAGAGGAGGAAGAACAAGGCAAGGCCTATGTCTTTCCAGCCTCCTCTCCACACTTAGGGCTTTTCCCTAAAATTGGTCAGGGCCACCGATAGAACAGGGGAAGGTCACACGTCTGATGACCTTCTATGCAGGTGCTCCTGGTCCCTATGATGTGATGGGCAGCAACACCCAGGTGAGAGCCAAAGAGAGATGTCACTTCCCTGAGGTGGGGTCTGAGAGGTAGCCAGGAGAAGGGGTGACGCTCTCCCGTCAGCTGACCTCTGCCATCCAGGCTGGGACCACCAAGGAGACTGACTCCTCCAACAGGTGAGCTGGCATCTTTGGGAACCAAGTTTGGGTTCATCAGCTGCCCCATCTCATCTTTTCCTCCAGACTGCAAGCTCCACAAGGGGACCGACTATGGCTGCCTTAGCTCCTGTGCTCAGCACAATGACTGGCACATAGTAAATGTTCAATAAATAGTGAATGAATAAGGTGTGACCATTTGGGGAGTTAGAAAGTGCTCCAAGAGCATTAGCTAGAGAAGTTGCTGGGGGCTGTCCTGGTGTCCTGGTTCTAGTTGCTCTTACTCATGTAATTGCTGGTGGTGACAGGTGGAAAAAGACAATTCCCTCCTGCAACCCCAAACTTTAAAAATCAAGAAGTCCATTCATTTTATCCAGCCAATACTGAGGCATGACTTTTCTTGGTCCAATTTGCTTCCCCTGTGAGGGATGTTACTTCCTACCCCTGCAGTGACAGGCATACCAGAGCGATCCTCAATCCTGGGACTGGGGGACTTAGGGGGTCCTGTCAGGTAGGGGGTGCTGCCACAGATGGATCCACCCTCCCTTTCCCTGCAGACCACCGGCCAGCCCCTCAGCATCCTCTAATGACTTAACTGCTGAATAATGTCCCCCTCCTCCGGGGACACACGCTCTTAAAGGAAAGAGTTTCCGTGATTAAAGCCACAGCTGTTGTTTATAGCCCAGACTGGATTTCTGAAATTAATTTGAAAATGTTCCCATCCCTATGCCCTTGTTGTGCTGCTTCCTGGTAAATGTTTTCCCTCCCTCGCCTGGGGGTCGGGGTCGGTGGGTATTGGGAGCCAAGCTCTCAGGGGTGCAGCTTAGCTCCACGCTCCAGTGGCTTACCTAAGGTTCGCTCACTGCCTGCACAGGGCACAGGCGGGGCAGCCCTGATGGGAAGCCTCAAGATGGGCTGAGTGGAATTTTAAGGCTCACCTACAGTGCACTTGGGAACTGTGCTGGACCCCGGGGTACCAGTGGGACAATTCAGCTTCCAGATCCCAAGCCACTCCAGCAGACCCACATGGCCTCTGCAGAGTAATTAATAGATAGATCACTTCCAGTTTGCTTTGATTCATCTTAATCCTTTGTGGAACAAATTGGGGATTACGTGGGTAGAAGGCAGGTAGATAAATGGATAAAAGAAACATTCATGTTTACATCTCCAGTGACTAACACAGTCAATATCGCAGATGCTCAATGCATTAAGGGATGAAGGGAAGAAAGGCGGGGCCACGAAGGAAGGGAAATCTACCAACTGCTAAATTTTACCAAAAAGCAAATTAGCTTAACTGTGCCTCTAGTCTCAACAGGCATACCCACCAACTTCCTGCTACACCACACACAGCAGCACCCTGGCACTTCACCACTCCTTCTCTGTTTCCCTTCTCTCCAAAGCACTTACCTGACAAGATATAGATAGATATAGATATAGATATAGATATAGATATAGATATAGATATAGATATAGATATAGATATAGATATAGATATAGATATATATCCTGCTTCTTTTTTTTTCTTTATTTTAGAGAGAGGGAGAGAGAGATAGAAACATTGATAAGAGAGTACATCGATTGGTCACCTCCTGCGTGCCCCCCACTGGGGATCAGGCCCACAACCTGGGCATGTGCCCTGACCGGGAATCGAACCAGCGATCTCTTAGTGCATGGATTGACGCTCAAGCACTGAGCCACACTGGCCGGGCTATCCTGCTTATTTTCTATTTCTCTCCACTAGATTGTAAGTTCCATGGGGGAAAAGGGCTTTGTCAAATGTTTCTCTGTGTTGCCAGAGAATAGAACTCTCCTAGCAAACCAGAAGAATGCCTGGAATATAGGAGGTGCTTAATAATAATAAGTAAATTAAAAATATGTGAATAAATGAATGTATGAACGGTGATCATTATTATTACTAGATTGGGAACTCCTAACCTTTCTAAAGTGGGGTTAATGTTACCATCTCCCTCACTGGGTTACTACAGAAGGATTAAATGAGGTAATGTCAATGAAGCCCTTTGCACCATGCTTGGCATATAGTACATGCCCAATAAAATGGTGGCTACTGTTATTACACTCCCATCTAATACTTGTCACAATCAAATAAGGCAATAATTATCTGACTTGACAAGTGAGGAAAATAAGGCTCAGAGAACACACAGAACTTGACCTTGGTGGCAGAGCTAGGGAATGACAAGTGGAGCTTCCCAGTCACATTCTGCCTGCCCCCACAGCCTACGTCTGCCCCCATACCCTACTGTCTTTCAGCTGCACCTGCACCCCAGAGAGTCAAGCTAAGCTTAAGGTGGAGCAGGACGATGGGAACTGAAACCTCAAGAAAGCGATTGGATCATTTCAAATTGATGTCTGGCAGCCTTCAGAATAAAGTGCATGTGATGTGTGCGTAGAGTAAATGTCTGAATACGCAAATGAATAGGGGATGGAGAGGGGTGGGTAGAAAGCACTTCAATGTGCCCCCCAGGAGGAATCTGCAGTGCTACACGGAAGGGTCCTGAGAACTCCCAGATGCGATGCAGCCATGTGAGTGGATGTTGGATGTCCTGGGTTGAGGTCCACCTGCTTGTGATGTGGTGGATACGTCACTTCCCCTCTCTAGACTATGGCTTCCTCTTCTGTAAAAGAGGGGACAGGAAAACTGATAGCCCATGCAGGCCCTTCCAACTCTAGGAGACCTCTATGGGTGTTGTGGGGTACTTGAACTCAAGGATGGAAGAAAACATTGCCAACCCCTGCTATGAATCCCTAATGTGAAACGAAGATATCGACTGTCCCCTGGAGAGAGGAGAGCAAGGATTCGCTGACCCACTGAGGGGCTGCTGCCTCTCCTGTCTGCCCTGTGAGGTCACCTTTTACATCATCACAGCCTGTGCTCGCTACCCAAGGGTTCACACGCCCTTGCTCATCCTCTGCCTTGTCTTGACCAAACTTCCGTCACGCCTATGGGCCCCTGAACCTGACTTCTGTTTGCCCCAAGCCTGAGCATGCACACAGAATTAAATAAATAAACACAACAGGATGTGAACCCCCTCAGTTCCTCCTGCGAATCAGCCGACTGCAGTGGGACCCTTCTCCTGTCAGACCCCAGTGGTGATGTCCCACTGCTTAATCAGCAGCCCCTCCAAAGAGTCTGCCTGTCTGTGCCTGTGTCTTCCTGTAGCCTAGAAAGGTAAAGCTATGCCTCTGTGTTTTGTTTGATTTTGTGGTGCTTTCAGATCTTATTGTCATAGCCTTCTCCCTACTGCAATAGTCCCTCTCCCTCCCTTGCAATAATCCTTTGGAATAACAGTCTCTCCTCACTAAGCCCTGATTTGTTTTTCTTTGACATTTTAAATGTGGTGAATATAGGGCCTTCTAAATATATCTCAAATTTACATACTTTGCTTCACATCCATAGCTCACATTTAGTACACCATTGACTCTTTCCAGGAGAACTAGTATTTTCACATCAAATCTTATCCCCTTCCAATCCACTCCCCATCCCATAGCCAAAGTGAGCTTTAACAAATAGATCATTGTCATATAACTTCTCTGCTTATAGCTGTTCAACAATCTGCTACTGCCTTTAGGATGAATTCTAAATCACTCTGCAAGCAATGGCTGTGTGACCAAGTGCCTGCCTCCCCCTCCACCCTCTCTCTGTGCTCCAACCCCACCAACCCATCTTCTGTTCCTTGGCTTCTAACCGGCCACACTCCTTTTCATTCCTTGGGCTTTGCAACAACCTTCTGCCGGGGAGACTACATCCATTCTTTCTTGGTTACCTCTAGCTTATCCTTCAAATATCAGCTCAAGCATCGTTCCTTCAGTAAAACTTTCCCCGATTCCCCAATTAGGCCTGGCTCTCCATACTTCTCGAGTTTGACACCGGTTGAAATTGCATATTTAGTTGGTGATTCTTTCATGCCTTTCTCCTCTTATTAGACTGTAAGCTCTGTGATGCCAAGAATGGGACAAATTTTGTCTACCACTATACCCCTCAAATACTAGCATAGTGTCTGGCATATTATGGGCACTAACTAATATGTGAATGAATATCATTTTGAATGACAGTGTGAAGGATATTATAATATGCAAGAGCTTTCTTCTACATAGTATTATATGTCTTTGAAATGTTGAGTCTTTGGATAAAATGACACCCCCAGTTTCATTAAAATATAATTGACATACAACACTGTATAAGTTTAAGGTATACAGCATAATGACTTGACTTACATGTATTGTGAAATGATTATCACAAAATGTTCAGTTAACATCTATCATCTCATATAGACACAAAAAAAGTTTTTTCCTTGTGATGAAAACTCTGGAGACTTATTCTCTTAACAACTTTCAAACACACCATATTGCAGTATTAACTATAGTCATCATGTTAAAATAACTTTATTTTAATCTTGCATCTGAAACTGTGATTATTTAATCAGTCAAGGAATAGCTGATAAAGTGATCAGCAAGTTAGAAAGGTTGTGTGTGTGTGTGTGTGTGTGTGTACATGTGAGTGTGTGTGTGTGTTCACTGATCTTTGCAGATTTGCAGATGCAGATATGTGTTCTTTGTCTCTCTTTTAAGCCTGGATTTTTATACTGATACCCTCATCCAATCCTGGAAGAAGTTTCTCTAACTCCTTAGAGAAAAGTCTTACATGCCCATTGTTTCTGGGAGTAGAGAAACTGGAGTTCTATTCTAACTGAGGTCTAAGCTCATTCTCTTCCCACCTCTTCAACCTCTAATCAATCTTGCATCTTAAACAAGGTCATTCATACAGTACTAAGAATGGGATCTTGGTTGAATGGGCTTCATGTTCAATCCATCTTCCTGGAAGCAGCCACCTGCTATCCCTAGGTGACCTTGAGCTCCCTGAAGACTGGAGATATCTTTTACCCTTTGTTTCCTTTGATCTTATCATAATGGCTATTGCATGATAATGTCTCAATCAATATGTGTTGAATGGTAGTAAACCATAGCAGTAACAGATAGTTTTCTGCTAACATTCTATAACATTAGACTTACTCTCACACACCATCCCTCCCACCCTTCCCTAAATCAACTTTGCCTTTCCTTCATACCCATCTAAGGCAATATAAGTGCCTTCTTACAAAATTCTGGGCAGGAAAAATTTCTCTTTGGAGAAAGGCAAGTTATTAAACCTCATTAATTTAATTAGTAGTCTCTGTTGCTTCTGACTATTCTAAGTTGGCTCTTGTAGCACTGACTGATGCCTTGACATTGGCAAACTCTGCTTGGATAATCATGCTCCTTCCTTAGAAAATCTATTTGAAATAAATACATAAACTAGGTTTTCCTGCAGGAAATTTATGTCTGTGAACATGAAATATGAGCCTTGAGCAAGGCAATCTGCATGGGAGTGAGAATATACGGGTGATAAAAAGATTTGTCCAGTCCTTAGATGAAAAGATTGAGGGTACCTGTGCCCTGAACCTATCACCATCAACAAATATGAGTTGAGCACATTTTATATGCCAGGCACTGGGCAGTAGAGAAGGCGTGGTCCTGGACTTCCTAGAGCATGATATCTAATGTGTGAAGTATGTAATTAAAAAAATAAATACCAACTAAAAGCAGAGAAATAGAAGCAAAAGAAACAAAATTAAGAGGTCCATTAGTAGAGAACCAGGACCCCAGTACCAAAAAATAATAGCCTGAATACCAAAGCCCTAAACCACACAGAAGCCTCAGAGCTCTGATACAACCTCAAGCAGGAAAAGAATTCCAGACTTAAAGAGTAATTCAGTACAGATTACAAGAGTGGAGTTCAGCCCTGGCCGGTTTGGCTCAGCGGTTAGAGCGTCGGCCTGCGGTTCAGAGAGACCCGGGTTCGGTTCCCGCTAAGGGCATGTACCTCGGTTGCAGTTTGTCCCCGGCCCTGGTTGGTCGTGCGGGTGGCAGCCACTCTATGTGTCCCTTTCATGTCGATGTTTCTCTCTCTCTCTCTCTCCCTCCCACTCTATCTGAACAAAAAAAATGAAAAAATGTCCTCGGGTGAGGATAAAAAAAAAAAAAAAGAGTGGAGTTCAGTGATTCTGATTTAAAAAAAAAAAAATAGATCCAATTGCCCTGGTAGGTGTTTCTCAGTGGTTAGAGCATAGGCCTGCACACTGAAGCGTTGGGGGTTCAATTCCCCATCAAGGGCACATGGCTGGGTTGCAGGTTTGATCCCAGCCTCGGTCGGGACGCATGTAGGAGACAACCAATAGATGTGTCTCTCTCACATCAATGTGTTTCTCTCTCTCTCTTTCCCTCTTTCCCCACCCCCCTCTTTCCCTCCCTCCCACTCTCTCTAAAATATCAATGGAAATAAATATCATCCAGTGAGGATTAAGAACAACAACAAAAAGATTCAATCATTTGTTACTACTCTTAGAGAGCCCAAGTGCCCAAACACCTTATCCCACTGGTCTTTCCTGGCCTCCTTCCATTGCTTTGCAGAACAAACCTCAAAGCAGGTATCAAATCCTTCTGCCTCACCTCTGGGTTCTAAAGCTGATGATCTGGAATTGACCCTTCGAGGCCTTAGGCTTCATCTTGTTAAGCCCTTCTGCAACAATGGTCATAAGCATCTCTATTAAAATCAGAGCTAGCTTCTTATCTGGTCTAGGAGACAATCTGTGAAACAAGATATAAATTCCTAGAAATGTGATGAGTTGAAGTATCAGTAGAAAGATATTTTAGAACCAAAAGGCTGAGATAGGAAGGAGAGGAAACTGGACTAGTGAAACAGGCTCTGATGTCTTCTGAAGCCTCTTTGGTTGGAAAAGTGTCTTATGATATCTTCTCACAACAAAATGGGAGCACAATAGAACCTAGTAGAAAGGATGAGTAAGTTGTCTTCTTTGATCAACTGCTGATTACTAGTGATAATAAAACATCAGATGCTTGCCCTGGCCGGTTTGGCTCAGCAGTTAGAGCATTGACCTGCGGACCAATGAGTCACAGGTTCGATTCCAGTCAAGGGAACGTACCTCCCGGTCAGGGTCATGCAGGAGGCAACCAGTCGATGTGTCCCTCTCACATCGATGTTTCTCTCTCTCTCCCTCCCTTCCACTCTATCTGAAGATAAATAGAAAAATATCTTCGGGTAAGGATTAAAAAAAATAAAAATAAAACATCAGATGGTCTTCTATGGTAGACTGAAACCTTGTTCACAATTCTTCACACTTCCTCTATTTTTAAACTCTGTACCCACACCCTTTGCCTGACACTTTGTAACCCTTCCAGTACAACAGGTGTAGTGCAGTAACCCACCTCATGATGGGCTGGGCACCATGACTTGCTTTGGCCCAGGTAGTGTGGACATAAGGGACAGTATGCCAGACACAGAGTAAGGTCTCAGGAGGCACTAGATGCTTCCAAGTTCCCTCCTCCCTCCTGCCAGTTTCCAAGAGAAGAACATTCCCTGGGAAGTTCCCGGCCCAAGGAGAAAGTGGAGATCATGGAGCAGACCCTAATATAATTTTCAAACCTGAAGCTGCGTCTGGCCACTTCACAGCTAGGAGGATAGCCACCCCCAAACTATCCACAGAGATATAACAACATGTAAAGTCTGCTGTTGTGAGCCACTGCATTTTGGAGTGGCCTGTTAACATTATGGGGGCATAACTGGCAAATACAGCTACTGTGAAGTCATTAAAATCATATTTTTGAAGATTTTATGATTTGAGATAAAGATTATAACATATTTCTAAACCGAACTTTTGGTGTAATTATAAAATTATCACATAATTAGATTTATGAGATCATTCTACCTGAAAATCTCAGGACAGAAAAATTATTTTAAAATGACATAAAAAATACTTATATATATACATTGCCCAAAGGAATAGAATAAAGCATGACAATATGTTAATAATAGCTGTTTCTAGTTGGTACAATTATGAGCGGTTTTAGCTTTTTTTATTGTTTGCCATAAAATAGGTGCTCAATTAATATCGGCTAAATAAGAAGTTGAATTAATAAATTTCCATATATTCCAAATTTTCTATAGTGAACATATGTTGCTTTAGTAATCATAAAAAAAAAAAAATCAATGTTTATTTTTAAAAATGGAGATCCATGACCTAGAATGTTGACAATAATCCAATGATGACAATTCTTTATGAGGTTTCTTCCCAACAGTGGTAAATGCTCCTGACAGAGCTGTAATCTAAAGATTGGTTTATTGAGTAGCATTTTATGAAGAAAGAATAACAGTCCTATCAAAGTCAAGATTCATTATATCAGTTGCTCCATCAAAGCCCCGAGGAACACCGCTCTGTAGTGAAAAGAAATGGGATGGATAAGACACGTTCTACACATAGGAAAGAAATGAAAAGTGTTTTGAAGGGATTGAGGGTGGGAAAGGAAGGAGGTGAAAGGTGAGGAAGAAGTGAGAGAATTAAAGAAAGGGAGAAAGAAAGAGAAAAAGAAAATGTACAGAGAAAACAATCTGTTTAGCTTCATCCTGAGGACAGAGGCGTTCTCCATCACACCAGGGCCATCGATCTCCATTTATGGAAAGCCCCGGGGGACCCAACGTTGGGCAGAGAAGGGCTCTTTCTCAGCAGCCAAAGCATTTCGTCAAGTAGGAACGATACCCCAGTGCACTGCTCTGCATTCCCCACTTATATTTTAGCCACCTGGTTTCACAGTCATTGTTCCCTCTTGCCAAGTCCCCTTCTCATTTATCATAGTTCAAAAGGAGATGGCATCCAGGCTCAACAATGTGCCTGCAGAGGCCCTGGGGGCCTGTCCTTCCCTTCTACCAGCTGCCACTAATCTAGAGAGCCCTAAGCACCAGCTCACATTTCATAGCTGCCCTCAGGCCAATCATTTGGAAAAATAAGGGTCAATTTCATCCCTCTGGGAGGAAATTGTCCATTAAAAGGTAGACAGTATTGCTATATCAAGCCTAAAAGATAGATAGAGAAAGGAAGAAAGGGCTGTGTGAGGTTGACCAGAAAGAAATAATAACAAACAGAGAGGATAAAGAAGAGAAAAGAGGGGAAAGGTTAAGGGGGATAATGAAGGGGCAAAGGAAAAGAGAGTAAGAGGCACCCAGTGGGCGCTCTTCTCCCCATGGAGAGCAGCAAGGTCAGCCTCATTGTTTCAAATGGTGGGGAAGGGCCTGCCCCAGTGCATACACCTCTTCTTCTGTCCAAGCTCCATTCTTTCCATGCCTGCCCATCTGCTCACTTTAAGCAACACGGAGGCTAGGCCCAGCCTAAGGGAGTTTCTGGATGGTATTTGTAGGCCCACCCCACCTCTACCCACCAGAAAATCCTCACCAGTGTGTGTGTGTGTGGTGGTAGAGAAGAGGGATGTTCAAGTACCAAATGTCTCCAAATTAGTCAGATAATAAACCAACATTCTAACTTCAGTATAGTAAATCTTAGGGTTAGTCCCATCCATTCAGGCTTTCATTCATACTTTCATTGCTTTCCTCCATAGACACAGATTGAGCTCCAGTTCTGTCCTTGGGACTGGGATGCCTAATACAGGCTTGATGGCTCACACTGTCTAGTGCAGGAGACAGACAAGCAAAACAAAATTTAGAGAGGCCCAGTTTTATGGTTTCAGAATGTGTGTGTGTGGATGTAGGTGTGACTTAGGTCATGTCTGGGCCTAGATAAATTGTAACAAAGTTTGTCTTCCTAGTCCTGAGTTACACATATTTCATGCTTTTCTGGACTGGTCCTGATACTGTTGTAATTAACCTAGTTATTAATAACTGGAAAGGAGCAAAGGGAAGGCCAAATATTATAATCATTTGTGCAGCTTTGCCCAGAAAGCTTGAATTTAACACTCCCCAGGGAACCACTGGTCCATTCCCACTGATCGCTGGGGGAAGGGACTAGACAGGGGGAGAACAGATGCATGCCCAGTTAGTCTAGGTGACATCAGGAAGATACTTTCCTGTCCAGTCACAGATTTGGCCAGAGTAGGCATGGCCACTGCAAGTGCAGGAAGATTTGAGATACTTAAGTCTCTAAACAAAGGAGTTTGCTCTTTTGGTGCGTGCTCTTTTGGTTTGCTCTTGGTTCTCTTGGGACTCTACTGCAGAGGGTGCACTCTCTAGGCTCCCCTGCATTCACCCACATGGCCCATAGCCATGTGGACCCCACACACAATGGATTAATAGATTGCAAGTAGCCGAATGCTGTACCAGACCCGATTCCAACACGGAACAGAAACTCTAGACTGGCTCTGCTTTGGGCTCTACCAAATCCCCAGCTGCACTTCTTCTAGGACTGGATTAAGGCAAATGGGACTTTGGAAACCCAGGGTTGTAATTCCATGCAAATAAAAATCACTCATCCTCCTATGGGAGTCTCAGAAAATTCTTCTTCTTGAGATATCATAATGACGCCACCCCCAGCACCCAGTGTGGAAGGGGGTACCCCACTTCAACGGATAACAGTCTCATGGAACCTTAGAGTTCCTTTCCTTTGCTTAGGAATCAAGAATGTGGGCAAGAAGATGTGGAAGATCCTGACTGCTTTTCTAAATCCTGAATTTACTCCAAAACGCTCCCATGTCTGCTTATTCCTGAGGTCCACCCCCTGAAAGTTCTGAAGCAGAGAATAATCAGAGTTAGAAGATAAACAAAAAAGGCCTCTCCGTTTCCCATAGCTCTTTCTCCCTCCCAAAATACCTAGTCCCACCTCTAGGACCCACTCATTTTAAGGAATGGCAAAGTATAATGAAAAATCTGGTAGACTGGGTTTTAAAAATTCTACCTCTAGTATTGTGACTAGGGGAAGTTTTTTAATCATTCTAAGCCTTGGTTTAATTATCTTAAAAATATGAATGATACTTCACACTTTATAAGCTTATTCTAAAATTTAAATTAGAATAATAATAATAATAATAATAATAATACTTCTCCACATATTCAATACTTAAAAGTTTCTGGTGTTGTGCTGAAAATTTTACATAATTACCTTATTTAAGCCTCACAACAACCCCCAGAGGCTTGTCTTATAGATCAGAAAGCTGAAGTTCACAGACATTGAAAACATACCCAAGATCACACAATGATCAGTGATGGAATTAGGATTGAATCCAGCTCTGTCTGACTCTAGCATCTTAGGTTAAGCACCAAATTGAACCTAGCACATAGCATGTACTCAATAACTATGAATTACACTCCCTTTTTATACCTCCTTATCTTTGAATTTCAGTGGCTTTGATAACCTTGGTGTAACCCCATACTCCCTCCAAGGTTGCCTTCCAGTGGTTCTCCCCTTCTTGGTGATGATCAGAAATCTGGATATTCAAACCACTTCTTTTAAGCATCTCTTTTTTTGTTGTTGTTAGTGCTCACCAGAGGATATTTTCCCATTGATTTTTAGAGAGAGTGGAAGGGAAGGAGGAAAAGAGGGAGGGGAAGGGTGGGGGATGGAGAGAGGGGGAGAGAGAGAGAGAAACATTGATGTGAGAGAGGCACATCGATCAGTTGCCTCCCGCATGACCCTGACCGGAGCCAGGAATTGAACCTGCAACCTAGGTACATGCCCTTGACCAGGAATCAAACCCGCGGATTGAAGAGAATCTGACGCTCTAACCGTTGAGCCGAACAGGCCAGGCTTAAGCATCTCTTTTTAAACAGATGAGTTGATAATGTAAGGTTTGGGTAATGAGATTTTCCAGGCCATAAGTTGCTAACTGTGAATTAATTGCCTTATCTATTTGCAATAAATAAAGGCACTATTACATATAAAGAGAATCACAAGGACCCACTGAGCTTGTACAGAAAGGTTCTGAGTTGCACTTCACAAGCATCCCAAGTCAGCCAGGTAGGAAGACAGCTCCAAAGGCACAAAGCTAGAGGACCTCCTGACAGTGCTTTAGAACACAGAGCTCTGGTCCAGGATTCAAAATACGAATTTAGTACAGCATATGGAAAGAGAGCCAATGTTCCCATAGCATCCACACAGCATTTTAGAGATTTTGTCAGGGGTGTTTATGCATCAACTGTTTGGTTAGACTCAAAACCTCAGAGGTCCTTTCCAACTATAAATATGAATCTGTAAATTTTGATAAAAGATTCACCCCTCCAATCCCCAATAAATGTTTTTATCACCTGTACAGCTAACAGGACTCTTACTCATCGATCTCTTCTCCTTCCACTTCTGCTCTCAACATGGGCTTGACCATGTGAATTTGCACAGCACAAGGCTCCATCTTACCATGGCTGGAGAAGCTGGATTGCTGGTAAAAGAAGCTTCATCATTACAGACTGAGAAATGCAGGGAGGGGGCAGAGACAGCCACCTGGAGACAGGTCCCTGTGAGCAACAGCCTATGCCCCATGTGATATTAAGAACCAGCTACTATCTTCAGACCCAGAAAGGAAGACTTCAGGAGTGTAGAGAGTTCAAGTAAGCAAACATCACAGCCTTTATTTTTCCTTTATCCTGTTGCTGATAAAGAAAAATACTGTGCTGGCCTTCACTGGTGTCCATATGTGGCCCTGGGAGACCCTATGAAAACAATAGTCAAACACCAGTGGGCCACAGCACGAAGCTCCAGAGGAAGGGCCTGCAGAGAAGACTGAAATCTGAAAGGCACAGGGCTTTCTTTCCCTGGGGAATCAAAGAGAAGTGTGCTTATCCCACAGATTTCATAAGATTTCTGATTTACCGGTCTCTCAGAAGGCTCTGTTGGGGTTTGTCATTTTGGTGAGAATGCCTTGCTGTAAAGGTTAAACATGCTAAGAAGCATGAAATGATCTTCTCCGAGAAAGATTGCATCTCCTCGTCAGGGAAGAGCTGGCCAACAGCCCACAGAAGGGGGCCTTTCAAGAGCCATTTATACCCAGAGTTTCCAGCCCTAAGACTCAGATGCACTTGTCACCCCAAAATCCTCTCTGTGGGGCTGGATTCTTTGTTGTTCCTGGGGTAAGATGAGATGGGCAATGAAAGAGAAATGTATGTCTTTTCCTTTCACGTCTTTTTTTAAGAGTTTAAAGAATATATTTGAACCACACAAACAAACAAAAAGGGATTACATAAGAAAAAATACTGTAACAATTTATGTAAGTACCTAACTTATGATGACTATGCTCTTACCTCTAAAACAACAGAAAGTCACATTGGTACTATATATATATATAACTGACAAGTGTGCATTAAAGAATTAATTCTGCACATTTTAAATGTCTTATATTAGAGAATTCTTTAATGCACAATTTTCCGTTCATATTTCTTCTCCCTAAATCAATCAACAACATTTCAAATAAAATTTACCAAGATGAAAGAAGGTGAAGAGATTAGCCAAAGAACATGTGTGCATAGCCCATGGCCACAGACAACAGTGTGGTGATGGCCAGAGGGAGGGGGCGACGGCTGGGTGGAGGGGGGAAAGGGGGGAAAGGGGAGGAAATGGAGGACACCTGTAATAGTGTCAACAATAAAAATAAGTAAAAAATAAACAAGTTGATTGACCAGAGATGGACCAAATGCCTTTGCTATAATGTCACTACTCTACTGCTTAGTAGGTGATGGGTACATAAACAAATATTTTTACAAAATATACACAGATACTGCTTGTGTATATTTCTTTGAAAAATCTAACCACAGGGGAATCAAAATGAGGGACTAAGAACACTATCGTCTTTGGGTAACTCATTCCCTACATTATGAAATGGGAGGCCTCAGATTCCTCACCTAAAATTGGGGGTGGGGTGATTGTACTAGATAATATCTAAATCTCTGACAATATAATTTTACAACCCTTTATTCTCTGTTTTCTTTGGGTTAATCCAGTTCTAGGTTTTGAGTTTGGGCCTTGTATTCATGTCAGTTACATGTCTGCTGTTTCTTCCCCTTAACAAGCCCCGATTGAATTAAAACAGAACCTATGATAAAATAAAGTAGAAAAACATCTCAGAGACTAGAGGAAAACTAGACGCCTGCACTCTATGCATACATAGGTACCGAATCCTCAATACTGGTGTCATTGCTATCAAGTCCTAATGAGAGACCAGAATATGGAGAAATTAAAATATGACTTTCCGCCCAGCTGGTGTGGCTCAGTGGATTGAGTGTCATACCATGGACTGAGAGGTTCCTGTAGATTCTCAGTCAGGGCACATGCCCGGGTTGCGGGCTCGATCCCCAGTAGGGGACGTGCAGGAGGCAGCTGATCAATGTTTCTCTCTCACATTGATATTTCTATCTCTCTCTCTCCCTTCCTTTATCTCTAAAAAAGTCAATGAAAACATATTTTAAAAAATATATGACTTTCCTATCTCTAAAAAAAAAGAATATTTTAATTTAATCTCAAATATGGTCACTTTTACAAGAGAAAGAGAAATTATAATTTTTTTCAACCAAATACAGGGCAGGGCAAAAGTAAGTTTACAGTTGTGAGTACATGCAAACACAGAGTTTATTCTCATATTATTATGTATTAATTATTGTGTTATTCATACGAACAAGTATAAACCTACTTTTGCCCAACTCTGCATACACAAATCTTGGTTCAGATCATTACAGACCATTTTAACATAATTCTTCAAAATCTGGGATTACGTCACCATTGTCTTGATTCCAAATACAAACCATCTGAAGTGTGGACAACAGCATGCTTTGGTATGTGCCCTTCTGCCACAACCTCCCTTCCTATAGCATCCATTTAAACAGAGAAATCCTATCTAGGTCACTTCTACAACATAAGAAAAGTAAGAAAAAAAAGAAGAATGAAAACACTAGCCAAAGAACTTTTTCATTCTTGAATTGTTGGATTCTAGATTCAGAAAGGGGCACGTCATCTATGTGAGCACATTATACACTTTGACTCTATGGCAGAGGGACCCAGCAAGCCAATTCAGCAGCCACTGTTGACATTCTCCATGGTAAATATGGAAACTGGGGCAGAGAGGGTAAGTCACCTATGTTCAGAGTAGGACCAGCATGTGTAGGTGACTCCTAGTTATACCTCCTTGATACCCCACTCCTCCCAAGAATTCCCCACTGATTCCAGATGGCTGAGTAGTAGAGGAAAGAAACAATAGGATTCCATGGCCAAACCCCTATTTTAACCCAGTCTTGGCCATTCTTTAGCTGCGCACAATTGGCTAGTAATCCCATCCACCTTGACCTTTAAATCTATTAGATACATCCTCAAAACATGACTGCCATTCTCTCTATGTCAGTTAGGGCTCTTATTTCTCATTCCTGAAATAATACAAATGCAAATGGAACTAATACACACTGGTCTGTTGGCCTACTGCCTCCCACATCCTATCCACCCTCTGTCAGAGTAATCTGACCTTGTTGTCCCATTGATAAAAATGGCCTGCCTCCTACAAGATAAGATCTAAACTTGTTGGGAGATCAAGCAAGGTGCTTCACAGCTGGTCCTTCCACTCCTCCAGCACGCCTTCTAAAACATCCCCTCAAGCCCTGGCCAGTTTGGCTCAGCAGTTAGAGCATTGGCCCGCAGACCAGAAAGTCCTGGGTTTGGTTCCCATTAAGGGCACGTACCTCGGTTGCAGTTTGTCCCCGGCCCTGGTTGGGGTCGTGTGGGTGGCAACCACTCGATGTGTCTCTCTCACATCGATGTTTCTCTCTCTCTCTCTCTCTCTCTCTCTCTCTCTCTCTCTCTCTCTCTCTCTTCCTCCCTCTCTCCCTCCCACTCTTTCTCAAGATGAATGCAAAAATGTCCTCAGGTAATGATAAAATAAATAAATAAATAAATAATAAAACATCCCCTCAAATTCCTTCTCTTCAATCCCGAAGCCTTAGATTCCATCCATGAAGAAAACTTCCCATTTACATAAGTCACCTCTGCATCTCTGTTCCTTCTACCCAGAATACTTTTACCTACCTGGTCTACCTGGGAGATTCCTGCAACTCCCCCAAGCCTCAGCTCTAGGGTCACCCAATCTGTGACGCTGTCCATGGTACTTCTCCCTGCATTTGTGCCCCATCTTTCTCAGATATCAGAAGTTCTTGACATTTATGAGGAGTGTCACAATCAACACTTTGGCATCCCGAGGGCTCATTATGGCCCCTGGCACACAGTACTCAATAAGTACTTTGGAATGAATGAATCGGGCCCTTAATTTCTTCACCTAGAAAAGGAGGATAATAATATGCAGGCTGCAGAGTGGATGTGAGAGTTGAATGGCCCAGTGTCTATACAGAGCAGGCACATAATTTCTCTCAATAAATAGATCTGTTAACTTCCTTTCCTCTTAATCCATACTGGAGCAAGGAAGAATTGATCTATCTGTGAAAAGACACACGGTGCCAGAGATGCTAGAAAAGGCTACGACAATCCCCTTGTGCTGTGTTCTGAAGCACTTGTTTCTCATAATTTAGCAGCATCTCGATTTATTGCACCCATAACGGGCAGATGTCTGCTGGCAGTTAAACGGCTTTTAGCAAAGGCAGTAATAAAGGTGCAGAGTGGCAATGTAAACGACTGCCGGGTCCCTGCATTCGACAGAACCACAGCCAACAGAAGGGGTGACGCAGTTCCGAGCAGTTGTCACACACTGCCCCAAAGTGCTGACCCTCCTTTTCTCAGCTGAACACAGGCCAAGCTGGAGATTTTTTAAAGATCACCAAATCCCCCAGCCTGTCCTTCTGTGACTCCTGAGCTTTACGACTCCAGAATAATAGAATCTCCTCCACTGACTCTATTCTTTGGAGGGGCAGGAGGAGCTGTGATCAGGGGTAGCTCAGACTCTGACCTAGTGAAACAACACTTAGGAAGGGTCCATGGACTATGTGACAATTTCCCTAGGATCATATAATCTTGGGCCTGCGAAAAGAAAATCTTGGAAAATAGGAAGAGAAAAAATAAGAGTCTGAATCTGAGCACTGCTATGGTCCTCACCAGAGATACATCTGTATGACTTATGCATCAACTGATTAGAAAAAAATAAAGATACATAGGTTGATGTTGATGAACTGTGTATTTCTTGAAAAGCCCCTTTTTCTGGCACATGTCATTTCCCATCTAAAAGGGGTAAACAATGGACAGAAAAGGAGACAGCCTTTTAATACTCTTAAGAAATTCAATGTTATATTCATCAGTCCATCAATTAAAATGTATATAGCATGGGCCTGAAGCATTCCCAGTACATCGAGGTGTTCATTTTCTTAGATGAATCAATCAGAGAGGTGACACGTCAATGCAGTGCTGATAGAACTACACCCAGCCTCCTAACCCAGACAGTTCTGCAGACTGCAAGGAACAAGGACTCGCATCCCTGTCCTGCCCTTCACTCACCTTTACCCCTCGTCTCAGGATAAGGGAAGACATTGCCAAGCTGATGACATTTGAGGAGGATCACAGAGTTTAGAACTGGAAGGCCCTGAGAGAGCATAAAACCCAATTGCTTCATCATCTTTTTGCATAATGGAGATGCCAGAGGATCCAAGTAAGAATCTCAAGGTCACATATCTAAATAAAGGGCCTGGACATCCCTGGAGAATGGGGCAGATTCTCAATGGCACTGGAACCAGTGAAAGCAACCAGAATTACAATATTTGACCTTGAAGGCCATGGTTTCTTGAGTTCCCACACCAGTGAGTCAGTCTGACAGACCCCAGTGGATCTAGAACCAGTTATAAAGTGGGATATCATGTTGGAAATATTTTGCTTTCTAATTGTTATCTTTTTCTTTCCTATAATTATTTCTTGAATCACTGCCCTTGGTAGGTTGCATTGAAATTTGCAGGCTACTTCTCCATCTGCTCCTCTAGACTGTGAGTCCATCAAGGAACTGAAACCATGTACTCTACATGTTTGTATCCTCACAACATAGCTCACCAAGCCTGGTACAGAGAAGAGCTAGATACCTACTTATGGAATTGCTTTGTGAATGTTGAAATTAAATCCAAAGAAGCATCAGAGCTTCATTCCCCATCATTTTCATTTCCTATAATTTAGGGGACCAAAGGTCACTGAAACTAAGCTACTTAAGGTAGAAATGTATTGAGTATGTAGTCATTTTAATAATCGAAATTTGGTACTCTAAGGAAGGCACAAAATAAACTTGACCTTTTCATAACATATGACATGCTATTCAGTGGTCCGAAGAAGAGATCAACATAGGCTGAAGTAGGGTGATGGTGGTGGAAAGGGAGAGAAGGAGACAGATGCAGGGTGGGTTCATAGGAAGCGTCGACAGGAACTTGCTGAGGCAGATGGAATGAGATGAAAGGAAAATCCCAAGGACAATGGTGGTGTCATTTACTGAGATGGGGAAAACTAAAAGTGAAAAATGTCTAAGGCAGGGAGGAGGAACTCAAGTTTCTTTTTCCCAATGTTGTGATTAAGATACCTAACAGATATCCAAATGCAGATGTCAAATAAACAACTGAATATAGATATCTGGGATTCCAGAGAGAGTTTCAGGGTAGAGATCTTGACTTGGGAGTCACTGACATACAGATGACCTTTGACATCATGGCAGTGGATGAGGGGCATGTACAGACCAAGAAGAGACCCAGGACAGAGGATTGGTGCTATCAACATTTAATAACCATACAGTATGCACACAGCACAGTGCTAGAGACTGTGGGGAAATGAAGATATTTAATGTACTGTTTTTCCCTCAATGACCTTGCAATATAACCTCTTCCACATATACAAGAACAAAAGACTGTTCAATGTAATGGAAAGTGCAATGGATTAGGATTCATAGGTCATGATTTTTAACCATTCTACACTACTCCAAATTAGTTATGTTAACTTCTTAGGGCTTCCAATTCCTTACCTACTAATACAAGGATTAGATACAGATAACATGAATGGTATTTTCTGATGTCATGACTTCCGTGTGGTACCCAAATGATACATTACAGCCTCACCACAAAGGCGGTGTCTCGCCCTTCCTTTCAGGCAGAGCATGCTGCTGCTGCTCCAGGGCACACAGCAGCCATCAGAGGGATTGGCTGAAAGGGAAGTCCCTGAGCTGGAAGGGGAGCTGCTGCTGCCCACACTCCTGTTCTGTTGGAACAAGTCATTGGAGTGAACTCAAAATATCTTTCATTCTTGGTTTTCAGCTGGTGTTTATGTCAGATGAATGGAATCCTGGGGACCAGTGAGGAGAGCAGATTTACCCTCTCCATCACACTTCCTTGGTTCTACAAATTAATATTCTCAAAGACATCGAATTTCCATGATCCAGGAAATATTTTCTTTTATCAGACAGAAGTAGTTCCACATGGCTGGAAATCTGTAATAGGACCTGGCCATATGGGTCAGGGTACCCAGAGCTTACCCATGAAAGGATGAAAGAGCACGTATACATATACACACACACACGTGGGTGATCTTTCATATCTATTCTAGGTGACTGCCCACCCGGACAGAGCTGACTGGTGAACCAAATTAGGCCAATCGAGTTCTCTTTCGGGAAAATGTAAACTCTGAATTGAAAAATCCAGAACCTGGAGGTCAGGAGAGATGAATCACTTCAATCACAGTGCCTTAGGGTCCCCAGAGTTGCTCTGCTTCCCTTTGTAAGATGTACTTAGTGAGATCTTCATTTGATTGATACCTCTAGGTAATCATGCAACAAATTCTCTTCCTTGACTTGTTAGCCATCGTTGATTCTGTAACTTGCAACCAAGAAAACCTTACCTAGTAAGTATTAGTGTCCCCATTTTACAGACTTAAAAGAATTAAGAGAGGATGTTGTTGTAAATTATCTAGCTTGGAAGTGACAGAACCAACACAGGCATCAAGCTCTATCTGACTCTAAAATCCATGCTACTACTAGGTGATCTTGACTCCCAGTGCTGCACTGTAGGTTATTTTCCTTAGCATAGAGATGGGCTTGTGCTGGGTCCTGTTTTCTTTCTTGCTAAATAACTAATGGCATACATTCAGAAAAAGCCATCCAGGGGAAAGGATAGAATCTGCAGCTCAAATTGAAGCTCAATGGTCCACAAATAAATCAAATCCATAGTCTTATCTATTAACACTTGGTTCCCACCAAGGGAACTAAACTGTTTGGCTACACTGGCAAGGAGAAGATGCCTATGTTGTCTCAGGTCAATTGATGTTCTTAAGATAGACAAGCTAGGATGCTTCCTCTGTCCAACAGGGCTTCACAGGATGGCAGGTGGTCTTCCAGCAGATGAAAGCATTTCAACCAAACTGGTATTCAGTAGCTAAAACAGGCCTTTGCTTTTTAGGTCATGGAGACATCTCCCACTTCACTATAAATAACAAACCAAAATAGCTACAGCTGAACAACTGGGATGGGTAGATGTATCTACATCTTCTTAGAATAGTATCAGAGCATGCTGAAAAATCTAAATATGACATCAAGTCAATTGTCATATGTCAAGATTTAGAGTTGCTCATTTTCACAGTCAGTAGAAGCACTCTTGTGAGGATACAAGCAAGAGTCATCCACTTTTACTCTAAGAGAAAAATACCCATACAACTTAACCTTAGTCTAACATACTCATATATTTCCTAGTTCCCTTGCTTTATTCCCTTGTGTTGGGCTGACAAATGTGATCTTGGAGTCATTTCTTATACTGAACTTTTTGCTCACTTTGTTTGAATTCTTGGGCTATTTTGATTTAGTATCTGACTAGGGCCATCCCCAACTCTGATTTTTCTCTAAATACCAGTGTTCAGCATCCCACTTATGCTTTCTCCACTTTATATAAACAATTTTCTAACACTACTGTTCCCATTGTGGGGCCAGCAATACCAAGGGATTGACCCCACTATGAAGCCCAAGTATGGGGCATAGTTTGGGCTACATGGAACACACTGCCTTAGGAACTATCCAAGACTTATCACATTTATCATAAATGATAAATTCTAGGTTTAGACTTAATGCTTCTAGAAGAAGATTAAAAGAGAACGGTAAACTGAGTGACCAGTTTGATGGTGTTACGGTGGATGGAGCAGCATTCCTTGATCCAAAGGGGATCATGCTCCTATATAAATTACCTTAACAAACACTTTTCCTTCACCACCCTTCAGAAGTGCCTGTAGTGAATACTAGGGGTGACAAGAAGAAAGAGACCATAATTTTGTTAGAAATGGGAGACAAGAAAATCCAAAAAAAACTTTGACCATTTTTCTGACCATCACTCCCCCATATAGACATGGCCTCTCCCATCAGTGTGCCCTACTGTTCCCCTACAGGCATCTAGCATATCACCCATCCCATGTTAGCATATTTCCCACACCTCCCTTTGTTTCCCTGGAAGAATTATATGCCCCTTGATCAAAATCAGGGCTGTCAGTTTATTTGTACACTCCTGCCTCTAATACAAGGCCTGGAACATACTAGGGTTTAATATCTGCTGTATGTATGAAAAATGAATAAAAGATACTCAAAAACATCTCCCGTGAGGAGTCGTTTTCAATAAAGAAAAACAATGTCATTGGGAAGCTCCATTTTCTTTGCTAGCAGAGTGAAGTCCTATCATTTTTACACTCCACTGATTCATTCTGAACATGGTGTCAGGAACAATACAGGACCAAAAAACAATTAGTGGGGGAACAAAACAATCAGATGAACCGTCTGGAATTTGAGCGACGTATAGATCAAACGTCTTAAATTTGCTAGGCTCCTTCTTATTTGGCCAGAATGGATGACTCTTGGCTGCACTGTACCAGAAATAATTGTCCCTCACATATCCCCAATCAGCTGCCTTTTAATGACTAGTCAAAAGTGGCAATATAAAAGGTGCAGTGACTTTCACTGTCCTTGGCAAATCTTGGACCAAGACCCATTGATCTGCCCTTAGAATAGGTGAACTCAGAGACACATGCACAGATGCCTATAGTCACTGCTGCCTATCTTCAGCAATCACAAGGCCCCTGAGTTGGGAAGAGACCCAAGAGGAGGAAGCGAGGTGTCTAAAATGACCTTCGGTCCTTCCACTACCTTCATAGACTGTGGAAGATCTGCAATACCCTGGCTTACATCAAAATTGTCTCATGCATCTCAGAGGTCAAATGACCTTTCTATCTCCACAAACTAGCACCAGGGTAGTCTACCCTACAGAAAGATTTAGAAAGAGTCAAGGAGCTTGACAGACTGACCAGCTCCATGTAACCCACTTCTGTTCCAAATGGCTGCCTCCTCTTCTTAGCTCATGTTTTGGTTGTTGCTGCTTTGAAAATTCAGTGAATTTGAATTTAAATTCCATAACTCCAAGAAGGCTCTATGTTCTTCACACCAGTGTCCTGCATCCTGTTTTTGGTCCAACTGTAAGGAAGATTTGCAGTCCTCTTGAAGCACACCTTAACTAGTAATATAGTTGACCTCACAAAAACCACTTCTTGAAAACACCTATGACTGGTCATCCAGTTTCTGTTCCAGGTTGTCCCTTCATCACCAGACTTATGATACTGGACAATTCTGACCACTGGTGGTAGTCTTTAAGGATAGGACCCTGCAGATTCCTCCTCAAGACTGTCATTTCTTTTGTGAATCTCCATGTCCTCCTAGTCTGGTCCACCAATAGAACCCAGCCCACTGCCTTGTATCATTTTATTACTTCTTTTTGTATTGAGGTTTCAACTCCTCAGCTAAATAGATGATAAGGGTCCTGAGGGCAGGAACTACCTATAACAGATGCAGTGTCCTCAAAGCCCTAGAGCTACGTACGCCCTCAGCAAACACTTCACAACTGTGTAGATGTTCCTTTCATATAGAATAGAAGCTGACAACCCATGGACAGCCAGCTTGATTCTGTGTGCTTGGCATATAAAACAATAAACCAAGCTGCACTCTGAATATGGCTTATAGACTGGAATCTTCTTGTTTGATGTTGTCTCTTTGCTTGCCTTTATCTCTGTCCTTTACCCAAACTGTAAATTCAGTGCAAACATAAGATGCTAAAGCAGTGGATGCAAAGGTGCCTCCCAGCATCTGGCCTGTTCTGATCTGTCAGCCCCCACTGTTTGCTTCCCACCCCTTCAGCCAACTCTCCTAACCTTCCCCCACATCACTCCACACTCCAGTCCATTCTGGACTTTGTTCAGTTCCTCAACTGTGCCATAGTCTCTCATCTCTTTCCCTTGGCATGTCCTTCCTCCCACCTCTTTGCCAAGCTTACTCCTATTCACATTTCAAGTCTCAACTTGCATAGTTCTTCCTTACAGAAGCTTTCTACGAACCCCTACAGTATGTCAGGTCCCCTTGTAAAGGCTTCCCAAACTTCTCTCTACTTTGCCTTTAATGGTGCTGAATGACAATAATTATGACCGCAACAATCACTAACATTTATTAATTGCTTATCATAGCCCAGGACCTATTGACTCACTTCATTATTACCAATATCTTGTGAAGGAGGTATATGATTATCCCCATTTGACAGATGAGGAAATCAAGTCTCAAAGATATTGATTATCTTGATAAGGTTCACATCACTCCCCGAAGGCCAGACTTCTCACCCAGTCTGGATTCAGGGCTCATGTTCTCAACGAATACATCAGAATGTCTCCTTTAAAACTCACATGTTTAAAATTATTTAATGGCTAAATATTCAACTAGGACTCAGGCTCCTTAAGAACAGCGCTGGGCCTGTCTTGTTCACTAGTGTATTTCTAAAGCCTAACCCAAGAGCTAGCAGGCAGAGAGCACCAAAAAGCATAAGTTCAAAGAATAAATAAAACAGCCATTTGGTGAGCTCATCCAGAATCCCCAAATACAAGGATTCGCCCTCTCTAAATAAAAGATGTCTGATTCTTAATCAAAAAAAGTATCATGATCACGGTAATGCTTATTCTAAACATTCCCTTTCTGCGACCCAACCCTAGTCAAACAAATGCAAGCCTCCAGAACTAGGAAGGGTGTCATCCGGAAAGCAGTGAACCCAAGAAAACCCCTCTAGAAGAGAGGAAGCACGGGTCGCTCCACGGGACACAGCTGCAGTAGTCACACCCACTGAGACCCGGCAAGCCGCTCACGCGGGCCGACTCACCCCTCTCGCAGGTTCTGCCCCAGTAGCCGGTGCCTGTGCAGTCGCAGATGAAGCGGTTCCAGCCGTCCTTGCACACCGCGTTGTTCTTGCAGGGGTAGCTGTCACACTGCTTAGCGCTCATCCGTGAACAGGAGGACTTGACGCCCGCGGCGTTCTGCATCTCCGCCAGCTGCCGGATGTTCTTGCTGCGCCCGTCGATGAACAGGTCGCGGATGCAGCCCACGTAGCCGTAGTTGAGCATGGCGGTCCAGAGCTCAGTGGGGAGGATGAGGCCAGCACGGTTCTCCGGCAGCCCACCCAGGTACATGTCCCCCTCCAGGTCCAGGATCTCGCTCTCCCCACTGGCGGTGAAAGGCGTGCGCCTGCTGTTCACTGATATGGTACCTGGGAGAGGAGGACAGAAAGACAGTGAGCTAACAGCTCCGTGGCATCATAGGAGAGGCTGCCAGTGGATGAACCCAACGAAAGGAGCGCAGCAGGTGAGTTCTGAGACTAGTGGTGAGCAGGAGAGAACAACGCAAGCGAGGGAACCAAATGCTACAAGGTGATAGAATGGACAGTGTAGGTAATGGGGTTTCCATCTCTGCCAGGTAGGACAGCCTGGCCCATAGGAGGCGCCAGGGCAGTCCCCATGGCCTTGTACCTACGATGATGTGATTTCCCTACCTGAAAGTCCTGGCTGAGAGGTCGCGTACCATACAATTGAGAGCAGCACAGTTCCTGCCTGTGCTTAAATCCCAGCTCCACCAAGTACTAGCTGTAACCCTAAAGAAATGTCTTCCCCTTCCCGGGCCTTAATTCCTCAAGTGCAAAATGTGGAAATACTGGCCCCCACCTCACAGGTGGGTGCAATGATTAAATAAGCTTGTATATATTAAGTGCTTCTTACTCGGTGCCCAGGACAGAGCGAGGGCTCTGCCAGTGCTTGCCTGAGTCTTCCTCACTGGCTCGTCCCCAGAAGCATGAAATCCTCCATGCACGGATACCCGCCACAATGGCGTTAGCGAGCAGGCCTGCTGTGAATATGTTGGGCACTGTCATTCATAAACTTTAATGAGAACATGTTTATTTCTCCATTTAATATGTATTCAATACCTCTTCTGTCTCTGGTCTAGTTCTACGCACAGAGATGAACTTGACAGGTATGGCCTTGCTCTCATGGAGCTTATGTTCCAGAGCAAAGGGACAGAAAACGAACAAATCACCCAATAAACAAGAGAAATTAGTTAATGGCAGGTGCCAGGAAGAGAGTAAAATGGGTGCTATGGCAGCAGCCCCAGGGTTCTTCTTTAAAGTGAAGAAGTCTCTCTAAGCACTTGCCAGGTGAGCTGAAAACAGAATGTTGAGAAGGATCCCCCTAGTCCAGGGGTAAGAACATGCCTGGCAGAAGGACTGGCACCTACAAAGGCCCTGGGGTAGGCAGGGGTGTGGCTACAGTGGAGAAGGCAAGAGGGAGTGAGCAGGAGATGAGGACAGGGAGAGAGACTGGACACATGAGATTACAGAAGATGTAACCCCAGAGCCTGATGTGGGGACTTGGGAACAGGGGTTCTAGTCCTCAGCAGTGAAAATGACCCTAGGCCAGTCCCTGGGCCACCACAGCTCAATTTCCTGAAGTGTAAAATCAAGGAAACTGTAAAAGCAAGATGATATCTAAACATCATATCTAAGCCATACATTTAAAAAAGTATCTAGTATTCTTAAAGTGCTTCACTGGCACCAAGTTAACTGAGTCATGCCAGCCTTCAGTTCTGTCTGAACCTCAGTTCCCTCCACTGGGAAGAGGAGAGCCTGAGGGCTGAGAAGATCAGATGAGATCGAGAAAGTGACAGGCACTCTAAGTTCAAAGTCAACACAGGGGTGGAGGAGTAGAAAGAGCATAGGGTGCCTCTGGGAGGCCTAAGCCAACACTTCCCCCTACTGTCCCCTAGCAGTTTCCTCCTGGAGAAATCTGCTTTGCCTTTTTGGTTTTTAATCTTTTAAAAAACCTACGTAACAATAATAATATCCTGGTCACCGTTTTAAGTACTTTATGGGCTATTCTTGGACTTGATCCTTTAAACAACTTTGTGAGATCGGAGTTGCTATTTCACAAATGAGGAAGTAAGTGGAGGTTCGTGTCTCCCTCTTCTCCATCGCACAGGTGGCCTTCTGTGCCCTCCACAAATCTGCAGAGCTGCTCTGACCACCAGCGAGCAGGGAGAAACATCTATTGCCAAATAAGACAAGCACAAGAACAAACTGAAATGCGGGAGCCTTAAATACACCCTGAGGAAAACCTACCCTCTGAGTGTGACCACAGCTGTTCTAAATGCACTTATTAAGTTTCAAGAATCTGTCGTCCAACTGGGGAGTGATCATAAAAGTTTTTCTTTTTCTTTCTATTTTATTTATTTATTTTTCTATTACAGTTGACATTCAGTATCATTTTATATTGGTTTCAGGTGTACAGCATAGTGGTTAGATATATATCATTTACGAAGTGATTTCCCACCCCCCAGAAGCCTCGTACCCAGCTGGCACCGTATGTAGCTATTACGATATCATTGACTATATTCCCTATGCTATACTTTACACCCCCATGACTATTTTGTGACTGACAACTTCTTAATTCCTTCGTTACTTATAATAGCCAAGATATGGAAGCAACCTAAGTGCCCATTAACGGACACTTGGATAAAGAAGGTGTGATAAATACATACAATGGAATATTACTCGGCCAAAAAAAGAATGAAATCTTACCATTTGTGGCATCATGGATGGACCTAGAGGATATTACACTAAGTGAAATAAAAGCTTTTCTAGCTCACCCCTCAGTCATGTTATTCTTCAGGATGAGCGGGGAAGGAGTTACCACACTTAGATACACTAATGTTTTTGCAACTGTTCATTTTAGCAGCGGTTTATAACTAAAAACAACATAGAAAACGAACAGAAATGAAGTCGAATAGGTCATGTTAAAATTTTATGCCACGTTGTTTTCACAGGGCAATTATTTGTCTACTCAGTAAATTTTTATAGGTTTTGATCAGCTTTATAGGTATTTCAAGTACTGGCCAATGCTATAGCTCCTAGCTATGAAATCCAAGGCTTCTGAAATTCAAACCTATCTGATGAAGATGGGTCCACTGGTGGTTCTAACAAAACAAAACACTGTAGTTTAAAAAGCAGTTAGTGCCCTTGCCAGTTTGGCTCAGCGGTTAGAGCGTCGGCCTGCGGTCCAGAGAGACCCGGGTTTGGTTCCCGCTAAGGGCACGTACCTCGGTTGCAGTTTGTCCCTGGCCCCTGGTTGGGTCGTGCGGGAGGCAGCCACTTGATGTGTCCCTTTCATGTCGATGTTTCTCTCTCTCTCTCTTCCTCTCTCTCCCTCCCACTCTATCTGAACAAAAAATGGGAAAAAAAAAATGTCCTCGGGTGAGGATAAGAAAATAAAAAAAAAAAAGCAGTTAGTGCTGGGAATAAACAGAAGTAGACACACAGCAATTTTACGTGTGCTAGCCTGCCGGTGACACAGATAGGTAACCTGTAAGCTGTGTCAGAGTCTAGGTTAGTCAGTCATGAAACCCATCAGCCATGACCCAACTCCAGGGACCCAAAACGCATGGTCTTAAAAACCAACAAGAATATTTCCTTTATAATTCTGGGATGGCTTTCTCGCTATGTTCCTGATGAAATTTTAAGGATAAACTTAGAGACAGAGAAAATCAGCCTGCAGAGAAATTAACTTTTGCGTATATTTCTGTTAAAGAAGCACAAACTGTTCATCCCTGCTCAGAAAACACATTGAATTGGATGCCTCCTGGTTGTGATCAGATTTCAGACAATCAATAAAGCATCTTACTGGGTAATAAAGCATCTAGGGCTGCAATCTGCCACCCGTCTGCCTTCTGCACAGAACCCATCCAGTTCCTCCTAAGGGCAGCTCTGCTCATCACCCCTCTAGCTCTGAAATGATGCAGAAAAGCCGTTTCCCCAAGCTCAGCCATGCCTGGCTGTAGCCTTTTAGGGGAAACCTATTACTTTCTATTGTTAGCCAAATGCACCTAGAAAAAAAATGTCCCAATGACACGTCAGCGTGAATCCTATGGCAAATATAGCTAAGACCCTTCTTGAGTATAATACCACCTAAATAGAGAATTAGGAAATAGTGTGAACTTCCAATGCTCTAATTAGCACTCCAGGTAAAATGCCTTTTCTGATGACACAGAACCTGACCTTCATTGCCACATGGTCCATAGAAAGCTGGGCAGACAGTTCGGCCATTCAAAAGCTCCAGACTCTCTGTGTTCCTTTTTTTCTCTTCCCTCTCTCTGTTACTATTCCAGAGTGGCTATGTACTGCCTGGGGCTAGCTTGTTTGATCTGAGGCTGCAGAAACAAACAAAGCCATTTAAACCAAATGTAAAAGGTTATGAAGAGGAAGGGAGAGTTGGTGAGGTCTGAGCAAAGTGAAATATAGGCTTTCACACCAAAGGGAGGTTTTAGATTGAACACGACTTCAGGAAAAATCGATTCGCCTGTTCCTTTCTTGTCATAATTTTTCCCTGAAACATGACTCTTGCCAATTATTGAAGGGGATATTGTTGCATAAACCCTTACACGGTGAAGCGTATCCTACAGTTATCACATAATGCAGCATCTGTGATGTCACAATTGGTTTCCAAGGTGATGGAAGAAAGGAGAAAAAGAAATGGAGGGAGGGTGGTGTGGCTCAGTGGCTGAGGGTTGACCCATCCACCAAGAGGTCACCAGTTCGATTCCTGGTCAGGGCACATGCCCATGTTGTGGGCCAGATCCCCAGTGGGGGGCATGCAGGAGGCGGCCAATCGATGTTCTCTCTCATCGATGTTTCTATCTCTCTCCCTCTTCCTTCCTTTCTCTCTGAAATCAATAAAGAAAATGTATTGGGGGAAAAAAAAGACTTTAAAAAAAAAGAAAAGGGGGCCTGGGGGGAAGACCATCACACCAGTAACATAACAGTTGCTTTGGTAGCTGTGGGAATGCTACTTGAAAAACCGTCCTTAGCTCCAGGGTCTTGGAGCTATCACTGAGATGATGGTGCAATGAGTGACAGGGGAAATGAGAGGAGAATGTGAGCCGTCCAGGAGGCAGGTGTCTTGTCCAAAACACAGTCATACAACAACCATTAAAGAGAACAGCAAAAGAATCAAAAGCATGCAAGTGCAAAAATTACAATGAAAAACACAAAGCCAGGAAACAAACTGAGAAGCTGGAGTGTTCCTGCGGTCTCACTGACATTCCCGGCCTCTTCCTACCTGATCTGCCATCTCGCTGAATGTCCACGTGGTACCATTCCCCATCGTTGGCTTTCTTCTGAGTGGCTTTCACTTTGATGGTGCCGGAGCCCATGTCAAGCAGCAGGTACAGGTTGCCATCAAGAAGCTCCACGGCAAAGAAGTCCACCTTGGTGTTCTTCTGGCTCCGAGCATCCTTCCTCTCTTGGGGCTTGCCGTGAGTGAAGAGGATCAGGCCATTGGGCTCGGTGGTGCGGAAGTCAAAGGAGATGGAACCCATGCGTTTGGTGTTCCATTTGGGCAAGCTTATATAAGCCTCTGGGGTCTCAAAGTTGATGGGGTCCAGCGTGGCCACATTCTCACACTTGAACACAACTTCGCCATAGATTTTCATCTTGGTATCCCCAATCCGGGCCAGGCGAGACAGCTCCAGACGGATGTCATTATTCTTATAAACAACCTGTCAAAAGCCAAATGAGTGCCATATGAATCAATCTCGCAAACAGTAACCATCCATCACTCACTGGGCACCCAGGAAAAAGACCCAAGAAGAGGCTTCAGGACAGAATAGTCTGAAACGTGAGACACAGCATTTGAAAAAGCATCTGAAGAGACCTCTAGGGTGTACACAAGTCTGAATAAGCTCCTATATTTCCATTCTAGTCCTATTGTCTGTCTACTTCCGGTCAATTTTTGTGTTGTCAGAAAGTTCTACAATATAAGCTTACAAGTAGAAATCAAGACATAGTGAGTTGCACAGTTACAAATACATGCATACAAAGGTATTTACTGAAGCGTCCTTAGTAAAAGGCCAAAAACAACCTAAATGAGTATCAGTAATAGACTGGCACATCCTGATGGAATGCTATGCAGTCCTTAGAAAGCAGGTAGTGCTGGCCCTGGCCGGTTTGGCTCAGCGGTTAGAGCATTCGCCCGTGGACCAGAGAGACCCGGGTTCGGTTCCCGCTAAGGGCACGTACCTCGGTTGCGGTTTGTCCCCCGCCTCAGTTGCGGTTGTGCAAGTGGCAACCAGTCGATGTGTCTCTCTCACATCTCTCACATCGATGTTTCTCTCTCTTTCTTTTCCTCCCTTTCTCCCTCCCACTCTATCTGAGGATAAATGCAAAAATGTCCTTGAGTGAGGATAAAAAAAAAAAAGAAACCAAGTAGTGCTCCCAATTTGATGTGGATACTCTCCAAGTAGCATTGTTTAGTGAAATTAGCAGGAACATATCAGAGCATGCATTATGCTATCACAGTGAAAAGTGTGCATGTTAGGAAGTGTTATAGGTATATATGCTCATAATGCATAAAACATCTTTGGAAGAAAACACAAGAAACTATAAAATTGTCACTGGGAAGCGAATTTGTCAGATTAATATTCAGGCGTGGGAAGGAGACTTACTGTTCAGAGTACCCTATTGTATTTGATTTTTTTTTAAACCATGTGGATGTATTGCTTAAAGAAAATGATTATTAAGAGTTGGTGGGGAAGGAGATTTCTTTGCACATTTTGTGTGCCCTCTATATACAAATAGTGAGGGACTGAAACACCTTAAAACATAAACAAATATATTAAGACTTTCTAAAGCTGGCATAATCTATATAAAAGCAGGGATTAATTTTATTCCCCCAAATTAGAATTTCAAAAAGGTTTGCTGTTATTATAACTGAATTTTGATACAGTGCCCTGGGATGGGTCCTGGACTTCTGATACCTAAGCAATGTCACATGCATACAATAAATAGGAAAAAAATTGGAAGGGAATGGGGCCAACATCAGAGCATGCCAACCCCTGTGTTATGTCCTGTACATTATCTTATTCAAATTCTAAGTCAGCATCCAGATTTAAGTTCAAATCCCACATCCACTGCTTACAAGCTGTGTGACCTTGGCAAAGTTATTGAACTTATCTGAGTCTGTTTTCTCCTTTGAAAATGGGAACATGGGAGTAAATGATTTTATAAGGATGGAACAAGTTAATACATGTAAAGCATTAGAAATGGCATATAGTAAAGGCATAAAAATCTCAGCTATTTTGTAGGTGGTTGTTGTATTTGTTGTTAATCCGATTTCATCCTTTCCAAAACTCAGAGAAAATTGTACTATCATCTCCATTTTCAGTGAAACAACAAGACTTAGGTGTTGACATTAGTCTTACGATCCATCTCAGTAATACAAAGTTAACTGGTTGAGTCACTCCAGTACTTACCATTTAATCCCTAACATCCAGCTATAGAACTGCTTCCCTTCCCTCCCCTGTCACCAGGAGAGGGTCCAACGCAGCCGTTAGCCTTTTAATATATAACTAATGACAAAGAATCAAAAATTCCTTGCCTACTCTATGACCTTGACCATGGACCTAACCATAGTCAGTAACACTGGAAATAATAGTGATTATTATATTTACTGAGCACCTACTGCCAGGCACCATGCTAAGGATCTGAAGCCTACCATCCCATTAGATCCTGACAACACCTGTTTGAGAGATCCTCATCGTCCCCCCATTTCACTAATGCAGAGGCAGACATGGAGAACAGTGAGGCAGTCAGTGAATAGTCACACAGCTGGTCAGTGGCAGAGCAGGATTTGAACTCAGGGAGTTGGGCTCCAGAGTCCATGGGCTTTACCACTGTTAACACTCAAAACGAGGTTCCACTAGCAACTCCCATGAAGCTCATCTTTAACCTTACGTGGAAAGTCACGCATGTTCAACTCCCCAGTTCAAAAGCCGAATGTCCCATGTTCCTTCTACTGGACTGACCGTGTACGAAGGGAAACTGCAAGGTCCTTAGCAACCTCTCCAGTGAGTGAACCAGAAAAGACAAGTTTAATGACAGGCAGCTTCTCCTTTCTAACCACTGCTGTTATGCCCCAGCAGGTGAGGTCT
Organism: Tadarida brasiliensis; assembly: GCA_030848825.1. Taxonomy (NCBI): domain Eukaryota; kingdom Metazoa; phylum Chordata; class Mammalia; order Chiroptera; family Molossidae; genus Tadarida; species Tadarida brasiliensis. Next base: position 224,193,175 of record CM061257.1, on the reverse strand, counting down.
CTCTGTCATAACCAAACGGTGACTTTCTCTGCATTGGGTTAGGTGCCTATGACTGAGGGAGCTCCTAGTACAGGTTAATTATTAATGCGTGACAATAGCTCATCCCAATGGGACACGCTGAGGCTTGGCTCCATTGAATGATCAATGGCAAGAGAGCTCAGGTATCCCTACGGGAGGCAGGACTAAAAAAAGAAAAAGGCCTTTTAAGGGAAAGGAATGCAGAGGCCTACGAAGAGGAACTCTTTCATACGAAGGATACACAGCGGAGACAGGAACAGGAGGTACGTAACTAGAATGCAGATTTCTGGAGACACAGACAGGAGAATCAGGGCCAGAAACTGGCCAAAGATAACCAGACTTCTCTCAAAAGCTCTTTTAAGGTGTGAGCTCTTTATCTGCTCCCTGGACCTGACATTACATATATATAGTATTATATATATATATATATATATATATATATATATATATATATATATATATATATTTATACACACACACACACACACACACACACACGCACATATCAGTGTTCATATCTTTCTTACTGCAGCTGGGTAACCTGAGTCCTACTGTAGTCACCTGCTCGTTTTCATGACCCACCCAGGGCAGGACTTTGCCACGGCCATGCACAGATGGACCAGCACCTTGGGTAGGTCATGAAGGCCAGAAACCCTGCTGGACCCTCTTACAAGGCAAATTAGCCTCTGGTACAGTGTTCCCTGTACAACCAGACTTTCAACTAAATGAAAGTCCCCAACGGAGGGCTGAACTAGAAAGAGATGTGGCATCGAGTGACGGGAAGCAGTGCTGGCTGACAAGTTACCCCAACGAGGAGCAATTAAAGACAAAGTGGGAATGGCTCCCCACGGGGAAGATGTCACACAGCAGGGAGGCAGAGCCACAGAGAGTGACTAGCTGGCCTCACTACTCCACCACGGGCTTGTAAAGGCTGCTGTTTGGACCCACGCTGCATGCTTAGGAGGCCAGACAGTACGACAGCTGAGGACAGAATCTCTGCATTAAGACAGACCCTCCCAGAACAACTGCACTTGTGCCCCCAGAGTCTGAGACATGCAGGCACACAGAACAATACCAGGGACAGGGCAAGCTACGGTAGCAGCAACGATATGATAAAAATGGCTGCCATCTATTGCACGCCTACTTTGTGCTCACACTTTATTTTTTTATTTTTTATTTTTTTTATCCTCACCCGAGGACACTTTTTCATTCTTTGTTCAGATAGAGTGGGAGGGAGAGAGAGGAAGAGAGAGAGAGAGAAACATCGATGCGAAGGTGACACATCGAGTGGCTGCCACCCGCACGACCAACCAGGGCCGGGGACAAACTGCAACCGAGGTACATGTCCTTAGCGGGAACCAAACCCGGGTCTCTCTGGACCGCAGGCCGATGCTCTAACCGCTGAGCCAAATGGGCCAGGGCAGTGTGCTCACACTTTAAAAACACTATTGTAGCCTTGGTCAGCGTGGCTCAGTTGGTTGAGTGTCATTCCGTGCACCAAAAGGTCAGATTCCCGGTCAGGGCACATACCCGGGGTTGCGGATTAGATCCCTTGTCTGGGCTCGTGCACGAGGCAACGGATAAATGTTTCTCTCTCACATTGACGTTTTTCTCTCTCTCTCCCTCTCCCTTCCTGTCTCTCTAAAATCAATAAAAACATATTTATAAAAACCACTATTGTCTATCATCCACATTAAGCAAGTGAAGCCGATGGCATTAGCCCCATTTTACAGAAACGAGGCTCAGAGGGGATCAGTATGTCCAGGATATAGCCCATTAAGGGCACAGCCAGGACTTGAACCCAGATCTGTCTGACTGCACTGGAGTAAGGCCGTGCTCCAGGGGCGGCAGCTTCTAGACTCTGCTGTAGCCCTTACCTACCCACAAAACAGAAATCCCTTTGTCAAACACAAAAACCACAGGCATCTCCATCCTGACGGGTGAAGCCCATCACACCTGCTATGTCCCTCTCTGATGGATTCCTATTGCTCCCCACTCCCAGTCACCTCGGGGCCCCCTATGAACTCGGGTGTCAGGGCTTCTGCCTCTTTGCTCCCCAGGTGTCCCAGGCGTCGGTGCCTCCCTCTCCTCTCAGCCTCTTTAAACAGTGCCCCTGCACCAGGATATACATCCGAACCATTCCAGGCCCTCTCTGGCTACTCTGCTACTCCTGATCCCTGCCACGTGATAAACTCAGCATCCTGATATTGTCTGCCCATGACGAAACTGTCTGCCCTGTTGCCGAAACCATTTGCCTTGACTGGAAAAGAAGACTATTCTAATTTACAGAATGTGCTTTTCACACTGAACTCTTCCATGAGGCCTGAGGTGTGTGGCAGGTTCACGAGAATGAATCTAATGGATAGAGACAGTCCCAGCTCACAGAAGTCTTTCTTTCCTCCCTCTCCTGTCTGATCCCAGACCACTCTGTTCTCAGCTTCCTGGGAACATGTTTCCATGTATTCGCTTGTAAATCCCACATCCCTATGCACTCCGGTAAGGGAACTAGAAGAAAGGGGGGAGTGTGGGCATGTGCCCCGCAGTGCCCAGATGGCTTCTCAGTACCATTTCTCCTGTCAAGGAATAGAAGGTTTACCAGCTGGCCTTTCTTTTGTCTTGTTTTTAAAGCATATTTAATTCTCTGTGGTTCTACATATAGGACAATTTCAATTAAAAAAAAAAAAACAGCTCAGCTGATGAGACCAATACTTCATGCCTGGGCACCATTAAACTGATCCAGGTCAGGGGAGGGTGTTTGAAGGTCGGACGCTGGGGACGTTCTCTCGAGTGTCTAGGCTCCACACAACAGGACGGTGTGAAGCCGGTGGCAGGTGCCGTGATGTGGAACAGTGTTGACTGTCCCAATAAAGCCTTTCAAACGTACACCTATGTGTGGAGCAGTTTACGTGCAACAAGCAAAAGACAAAGATGTATTTGTCTCTCACCCGAATTTAATCCTTTGACAATAGATAATAATGAAATGAGCTTTTGCTCTTCAGCTTTCCGGATGGTGCAGCTTCTAGATACACTTTTATGGGAATCTTTGTACCCTGTAATATTCCTACTCAGGGTAAATAAGTACAAAGCACTGTGAAAGAACCTGGCTTCTGGGGTAGCCACAGAATCACACATCCTACTCGACCGACCCCACTCCGCTTTCTGTCCCTCTGGCAGCTGTCATTTCCCCTTCTGTGAACTGTCTGCTCTGCTCAGGTGTCACTCAACACACTGTACTTTGTTATCTTTGAATATGCACAGGTCTTGTCTTTTCAAAATACCTTAAACACCTTGTCACCAAAAACCATGCATTACACCATTGAAAATCTGAAATAGCACCTAGCTGCACCAGTGCTTCATAAACACGTACATCTTCACTGAATTAGATGTTGGACTCAAGTGGCAGCAACAGGGTAGTGGTGAAGATCATGGACTGTGTAGTCTCACCAGCCAGGGTTTGAGTCCTGCTTTGCCCTTGCCACCAATGTGACCTTGGACAAAGTATTTAACTGGTCTCAGGTTCTTCAGCTGCAGAATGCAGATAAGAAGCCTCACTTCACAGGGTTGTAAGGGATAAATGACATAATATTATCACACACAGAAGTACTTTACACAGTTTCAGACCCTTCATAAGCACTCAGTAAATGCTAGTTATCACTATTAATTTTGTTATTTTCTGTGAAAAGCCGGAACTGAATCAATAGACAGGTTAGCGTGGCAGGGAGTCATTAGGAAGAAAAGATTCTCAGGATAAGTTCTAACCCAACTGTCAGCTCAAGAGACAGTGGCATTTGTAATATATGTAAATGCCTAATAATGGCCATTCCTTGTCCCTTGTTCCTCTCCCCCTCCCCCGCCCCATACATCTGCACAGATTTAGGATTCATTATCATTAACATCATTTTCTGTCACAGTGTACCACTGACCAAACTCCAGCAGTGAAGTCAAAGCACAAATGTGGCAGCAGATGGTCCTCTTAGCTTCCAAAGTCAGAAGAACTCATATTTGGCATGGCCGGGGCCACATCTGCATCTGTGGTCTTGCTAACAGGGGTCAGTGAACGTACAGTCTGCTGAGCTGCAGCTGACATTCAACCTGGGCCCAAGTCCCCACCGCCGCACACGTGGACACCACCACTGCCATGATTTAATCCTGTCCACAGTGTTCAGGACTTGCCCAAGATACAGACCAAGCACCAGAAACAGAAGATGGGAACTGAGTTTCAGACTTGAGAGGCAGAAGCCCCCCAAAATGTCTACATTCTAGGACTTCAAATAAAGGTGAAAAAGACTCTAGATCAGCGTTTCTCAACCTGTGGGTCGCGACCCCTTTGGGAGTCGAATGACCCTTTCACAGGGGTCGCCTAAGACATAACAGTAGCAAAATTACAGTTATGAAGCAGCAACGAAAATAATTTTATGGTTGGGGGTCACCACAACATGAGGAACTGTATTAAAGGGTCGCGGCATTAGGAAGGCTGAGAACCACTGCTCTAGATAAAGTTGAAACAAGCAGTAGAGTGTTAGTTAAATTTTCTAAATGTTGTGTGATCAACACTCTGTGAGTCAAACATAATATATCTGCTGGCTGGGTATCGCCAGGGACCACCAGTTCATAATCTCTGATCTACGGTCTCACGTCTAAAAGAGTGACCAGGAAAAGATACAAGGGACATAAGGCAAACTGGAGTAAGGAAAAATCTGGGCAAACTGATGTTGAACTGTTAACAGACAGGAGAGTGCCTCATCTCCCTCCGTTGCTAGTGGGAGTGGGGTTCTTGGAGTAACACTGGAATAAGCATTTCCGGAGGCCCCCACAGGAAGATGAGATATGGTAGAAAGCTTTATTTCCATGGAATTACCCCTGGGTTTCCAAAGTCCCATTTCCCTTGGTCCAGTCATAGAAGAAGTGTAGCAGGGTGTTTCCCTCTGCAGTCCATTAGCCCACTGGTGTGGGGTCCGCATGGCCATGGGCCATAGGGGCAAATGCAAGAGAACCAAGAGAGCACAGCCCAAGCATCAAGAATCCCAAGAACACAAGAGTTGAGCACAATGAGAGAGTGAATTCCTTTGTTAAGGGGCACAGTGGGCATGGCCACTGCAAGGGCATTAAAAGGTGAAATACATAACCCCCTAAACAAAGGAATCTGCTCTCTTATTGTGCTTAACTCTTGTGTTCTTGTTGCTCAGGGTGTGTGTATTCCAAATCTTAGTGCCCTTGCAGTGGCCACGCCAGTTCTGGCCAATCATTTCCATTCCCAGATGTGACAGACAGGCTAGTACCTTCCCTATGTCACCCCAACTTTACTGGGCAGGCATCTATTTTCCTTATGTGGCTCCCTCCCCCAGTGTTTCACAGGGAACATGCCTATAATGTCTGGCCTTCCCCTTGCTCCTCTCCTGTATTCATAACTAGTTAATTGCAATGGTACCAGAACCAGGAAAGTCCTCAGTCCCTTCCTCACTTTGAAGAAAGTGCCCAGTCATCTGGGCATGCTGGTATTCCAGCCAGAGAAAGAGAGAGAGAGCTGTGCACCATTCAGTTACTCACGCCCATGAGTCAAAGGGCCACTCTGGCCAGCCCAAGAGCCTTCTAATAATGCAGGTCATTACCACTTGTGCTCAAGACTTAGACAAACATTTGTTTGCCTGGTGGATTCTTTGTGAAAGGAAAATGATCAGATAGGTTTATGCTCAGGTACAGATGGTAAGAAGCTGAGAAAGAATCCCAACCCTTGGCACATTCACAGCGAAAGTTTCATTTTTATTCTCAAGATGAACTTTCTTAGGACATTTATTGGGTTAAAAAGGCTGAACAGGAACAGGTCGCTCTATGTTCATGTATCCTATAGAAAAAAATGCCAGCCAACCAAGTTTGTGGGGTAGTTAGGATACTCTCAAGGCTCAGTCTATCACAAGAGATAAGATTTGCTAATGCAAGCTTGATTATCCTCACAGAGTCTACTAGGCTTCTACCAAATTCATGAAACAAGAACTTGGCACAGACAGACCACAGACTTGGCATAGACAGAACCAGGCAAATAAATAAGACATGAACTGGCATGTTTGGGCCATAGTTCTCCAAGATAGGCCTTGTCAATCTTTCTAGATAATCTAAAAAAGTTTGCCCAATGGTCCTCCAGCCATACCTGGATAGAAAACTCTACCATGCCTTACAGCCACATTGGCAAGTGTGTGTCTCTATTCTTTCCCCCTGGCAGATGGCATTTATTGTGAAATGATGCCGTTCTATTCTAATCCCTTTCCCATTAAACCCAGATGGAGCCTCAGAATTCTTCTCAAGGCAATGCTCATGGAAGTTGCCACCAGTCCCTGAAAGCTGGCACTGGGGGTGAACCTACTCTTTGCCCTTGTTATCCTCTAACACAAAAGCCAATTTAATGTAAATTGACTAGCTGTACTAGAATATTGAAAACAAAAATCCATATAAATGTGTTAAATACCCAGTTAATGAACATGCAAGGTCCTGTGATCAGAAACTTGACTCGGATTGTAATTCTCTCCCCTCTGCTTGCCAGGAATGGCACTACTATGGTCCTCTAGACGGTAAGCTTCATAAACACAGAGCCTGTGTATGTCTGATGTGGAAACCAATGCATTCCCAGTGTGTAGCAAAGTGCCAGCCACATAGTAGAGGCTCAAAAAATACACACCCTTCTAACATTTGCTTATGTACAAAACAGACCCACCCAGTGCACACCTGTATTTCCTGCTGTCTTAGAGTGTTTGATGAGAGCACCAACCTGACTAGTGTGAGAGTTACCTGTCACAAAGCAGAGGAAGTAAGATCAGACGAATAGGTGGTACCTGATTATGGAAAGCTCTAAAAATATAGCCATTATACAATCAGGGGGAAAAGGAACCATTAGAATAGAAAGAAAACCTTTAGTAGTTTAATTAGAAAGGTGACAGAATTTAAAAGGTACCTTCCTAAATCACTAAGACTCTACTGTTATTTTTATTTCAAGGACTAGAAATGACTCTAATAGTCTCACTGTTCTCCCTAAGGATATCATGTCATTCCTTGCTTAAAACCCTTCAGTGATTCTCTATCAACTTCAGAAGCAAATGCAAACCTTTAAGCATTACATAAAAGACTTTTTCTGATCTAGTCTCCACCGCATCATTGCCAGTCTTGGCAAAGTTCTGCATTGTCCCAATAAACAATAAGCCTGACCTGAGTTACCTATCTGAATGACTACTGCTCTCCATTTGAGGAATAATTCAGGCATCACCTCCTTTGGGAAGTCTTCATCACATTCTTCATCATCATTCCACTCCCTCCCACTGTTGATTTCCTCCTTTCTGCTCCCATGGCTCCATGTTCTAACTACTGTCCCAGAAATTATCATGTTGTGCTGTGATAATCTGTCTCCCCTGGTAGACTGTGAGCCTCTCAAGTGAAGGAAATTGCGTCTTTTTTCTCTGTGTCTCTAAGTGCCCATCCCAGTGCATGCCACAAAGCCAGTACATATTTGTAAGAGGGTGTGGAAGAATGGGAAGAAACAGGGCAAGGAAGTTCACAAAGGCTATTTTCTGAGCCTCTAAGTTAATGAGGACTATAATGCAGAAAGAAGCCTCTATATTCATTCTGCTTGACAATAAGTGACAAGATGAGAAGGGAGAAAGCTAAAGTATCACAGACAGCTAAAAAGAATTTGATGGAATCATTGAATATTGAGTTTTCCCTAGCATGCGTGCTTAGGAAGTGTGTTTGTATTTTAAGGCTATCAATAAAGAAAGTTCTGCACACCAGAGTGGCAGCTGTCATTAGTTTATGTGTCTTGGCAGAGCACTAACAGGAGAAGAAGCAAAAAACCAGCACAAATTCCAGCAAGATTCTCTAAGAGATTGGCTGATAAAGCTCAAGACCAGCACCACCTCCCACTCTGGCATATTCTAAGGGTCTACTGTCCACCTATTTATGACAATGTAGCTTGGACTGCCATAGAAAACACAAGGAGATTTCGAAACAGTACCTCAGAGCTGTCATCATCTGTACTCAGAATCAAAAAACAAGAATGAATCGCCAACAGTGAAGCTTTGGCCACAGCTAGCACTTCTGGTTGCTACCAACTACCCTGAAAGAAGATAGATTGCAATAGGAATGCCAAATAGCTTTTGGAGAAAGCGATTGTATGAAAGTCCCAAAGGCAGTAGAACCAGGGAAAGTACTATAAAAAGATTCAATGGAACAGAACCTTCAAGAAGTCTAAAATACTTGGTTGGAAACAACAGTAGCCTATGAGGAAAGCAAGTTAGTGTATTATGCAGCCCAGAAGACAGAAGTAGTGAGTTCAGAACCACGGACAGTGACAGATTACACCAAGAGGTGCTGACCAATGGGCAAGTTCCTGAAGGACTCTCTGGGGCTAAGAAGGCAAGTTCACAAAGGGGCTTTGCAGTCCATCCTCTTATAATGTGAAGCCCATTTGTTCACACAAAGCACACACGGAGCGGAGCTGTATGGCTTCCTGATGGCTGAGCAACTTCCAAAGAAGGAGCTCTGCCTGTCAGAAGCAATTATAAACTATTTCTTGCCTGGCCTGCTAAGCAGCTCTGTTTCTTAGCCTAATAAAAGCTCTAATCAGATGGATGGCTTTTGAAAGTGGTCCAAAGAGTCCCTTTGCAAACAGCAGAAGAGGTGGGGAAACTGATAAGAAAAATATGCCAAGCTGGCAGGTACCTGATAACAGAATCATTTCCAACCTGGTGCAAATAAGAGTTGTTTCAAACTGACAATATTATAATGGAAATGCTAGGCCTCAAATTGATTTTTTTTATAAACCAGTTTCTTTACCCTTTGTTACCTTCAGAATAAAGGGGCATGCAACAAATGAGGCCACCTCCTTTTGGGGGCCTCTCTTGCAAGGTGCTAGTACTAAACCCCCAATACATACACCTATGACTTTAGTAAATCTGCAGAGACCTTGATAACCACTAGATGTCCCTTATGCCATGCAAAATCCAACCTGAAATGAATTTCACTACCAGTTACACAAATCACATTTAAAGATGGCTTTTCTAAGTCATGGATCTTAAGTGTCAACTATAATCCCTATTATGACTCACTCCTTCTCCTTATTTATATCATGTCCATTTCTATAGTATTTCCATGGCCTTTTATGAAATTATAGGCAGGGAATAGAAAATTCTTATGAATTAAAATTCTTTTAGAGGTACAAATGACAGAAAAATAGACAGAGAAGAATATTGTAGAAAAGGGATATAGTGTGCCTAAGAGGTCCAAAATTCATTATCATCTTTAGAAATGAAATAAGTTTCAATAAAATAAAAAAAAATGGAGAAACCCACAAGCTCAGCTTAAATTCAGATTCTCCATACCCTGGGATCTTGGATTCTTCCATTTTATAAAACTAGGTATGGCAAATTATTTTAATTTCACATGTCAAGTTTGATCAATTAAGAGTGGCTGCCTAGGACACAAAGCAGGAAAGATTGTTGTGCTGTGACCAGTGGAAAGTGTGCAGTGGGTGTGATAATGGGGAATGGTGGCCCCCATGATATGTGTTTTCAGGACCTGAGTTAATCCTCAGCTCTAAGCTTCCCAGACTTGGGACGATCGTGGGTGGTGGTGGTGGTGACGGCAGTAGCAGGAGCAGCTAGCTAACCTTAGTGGAGGGTTTTCTTGGGCCAGGCATTGTCTTTAGTATTTAAGATATAATTATTTAATCCTCATGTGAGAAATATCCAAACCGAGACATGATACTATGATACCGTTGAGAGTAAAAGAGGGCACTGTTGATTCACCTGGACAACAGATTTAGCCCAGGACTTTCCAAGGCCACCTGGGGTGGATGCCCACCTATTTTATACTCACAGAAGCCTGAGGCACAAGAAGCAGCATAAAGTCGGGTTGAGACATTTGCTGAAGCCAAACTATCTGGGTTCAAATCCTCGCTTTGCTACTTGTTACTTAACCTCTCTGTCCCTCAGTTTCCTCATCTTTGAAGTGAGATAATAACAGTACTTAACTCACAAGGCTGTTGTGGGGAATTAGAAGATGAAGTATATGCAAAGTGCTTAGAATAGCCCCTGCCACATGGTCAGTGTTGGTTACTGTTATCCTCATTTTAAAGAAGAGGAATCTGGAGACTGGGGATTTTAATATCTGCATGAAGTCACACAGCTATTATGTAATGGAGCCAGAACGAAATGCAGGTAAGTCTGGCTTGAGGACCTGTGTGCTCACTAATTATTATTATCCTGCCTATCTATGACAGAAAACAGAAACAAAAACAAACAAACTGATGTTTCCCTAAGACCCAGCCTGAAACCCAGCTTCTTCAGCGAGCTGTATCATAAAGGAATCACTATGTTCAGGAGGACCTGTGAGAGCCTTGCAGCGGACCTCATGTGGGGCCCTTGCCGCCGCATTGACAACATGTGAGAGATGTACCACAGGTGTGGAAGAGCCAGGAAGTGTCTGCATCCCAAGCTCAAATACTGAAGTTCTTCCCTAATTCAAAAATTGGTGAATCCCCTGCTCTGACTTTGCACCCCAGAGCTCCTCCTCTCTCTTGATCCCACCTCTATTCCCCTCCCAGTGACCACCTAGATCCTCTGTGACCCTCCTGGTGAAACAGATGGCAAAAGCTACTGCTGGACAAAGAAGAGTGAGTGGCAGGCCAGCTGAGCACACTTGTTCCCCCAGAACTGGGATAAGCTCCACACAAAACAGGGCCACGTACGAGGAATGGCTGCCACTGCTGGCTTGCTGAGAATTCCAACCAGCTCTTCTAGCTCCTAAATCAGCTTCTCAATAAGGATTAATTGTTTACTTTAATACTGGGAACTGGGAGTGTGACCACACCTGTCTGTCCAGAGGCATGAGACTGACCTAAATTAGCCCCTTCTTGACAGTAGCTCTTGCTTTCTTTTAAATGGGCCACCAGTTTGGAAGCTGTTTACTCGTGAGGTGTGTCTGTACGTAAACCAAGTTCCTAGACTAAACACTGAGTCTGAAATGGGGGAAAGACACCGGTCTCTACAGCAAGCTGAATAATGTTCCCCAAAGATATCGGGAACTGTAAATGTTACCTTATTGGAAAAGGGTCTTTGCAAATGTGATTAAGTTAAGGCTCTTGCGGTGAGTAGCCTGCGTTATCCAGGTGGGCCCTAAATGCAATCACCTGCTTCCCTGTAAGGAGGAGGCAGAGGAAGATCAGACGCACACAGACTAGGCAGCGAGGTGAAGGTGGAGGCAAGAGATTGGAGGCATGAAACCACAAGTCAGGGAGTGCTGGCCGCTACCAGAAACTGGAAGAGGCGCGTCTGAGTCAGTAGTCACTCCGTTTTCCAACTTTCCTTGGGAGCCAGGTCAGCAGGTGGAAAGCGTGGTACCATTTAATCAGGCCAAACTAGAGTGATCACGGAGACAAGAAAGTACATAAGAAGCCTAGGGAATATACAGGGTTTGGGGGACCTTCCTATCATCAAAGGGTTACCAAGTGTCCTGAGAAGAAGCTAAGACTTGGGGAAAAAAACACTCTTGCCCTGGCTGGTTTGGCTCAGCGTTAGAGCGTCAGTCCACAGACCAAAGAGTCGCGGGTTCAATTCCGGTCAAGGGCGTGTACCTCGGTTGCGGTTCGTCCCCAGCCCTGGTCAGGGTTGTGCAGGAGGCAACAAGTCAATGTGTCTCTCTCACATCGATGTTTCCCTCTCTCTCTCTCTGTCCCTCCCACTCTATCTGAAGATAAATAGAAAAATATCCTCAGTTGAGGATTAAAACAGACAAACAAACAAAAACACTCTTACCTCTGGCTCCTTAATCTATAGTCTATTTTTGGACTTACGTGAAGTAACCACTATCCAATGTTTCATTAAATGCCTCCTAAGAAGGTACTGACACTTAAAAAAAATTGAAAGTATAGTAAAGTATTTCTACCAATAAGCAAACAGTACATCGCTAAATGTATGGCCCCAGAGTTTTGCAAGGACCTTTCCTGGAACTTTCAAAGCACTGACCGCACATGGTCACTATTTCGTCCATTTCCATTGGGCCATTTACTGGCCATGCCCTTGTCTAAGTTTTCTTTCATCACAGAGGTAGAAAAATCGTTATTTCCCTGCCTGACATAATTTTGACCACCAAGTGTCTTCTATATTTAACAACGTCCAAGGATTGAGGAGAAACATGGACAGTGGCATCCTCCTGTCTGGCCCTCGCATGGGCTACCCCAGAGAAAATACCAACACCAAGGCCTACAGCACCTAAAGGATTATCAGGATCTATCTAGGCTCTTTTACCAAAAGGGGGAAAATCAAGAGAGAATAGAGTGTCCTTAGATCCAGGGCAAAGAAAAGGCAAGGAATCAACTTGAATCTATCAGTAACCTTAAGTCTATTGCTGAACACCTAATGATAGGCAGAGGATATCAAAAGTAGTAATAGGATAAATCCAGACACTTAGCTTTTTATCTCTTTGGCTTCTATCACTGGATCCCACTTGGCTGTGTGGCTAGAGGATACAGCTCCAAGAAAAACCAATAAAAGGAATTTTATGTAACCACAGACAAAAGAGAAGAGAATTTTTATCAACCTGTCCAGCAGCATTAAAAATACTGTATATTAACTTAGTTGCCTCCCAAGATAAAACATATTTAACTCATGAGTAAATAATTCTGAAGTAAGATTACTAAGAGCCTATTAATTAAACTTAAATAGGTCTCAATCCCCAGAACACTCAATATCGGTACAATAGCTGACATTTGTGTCTATCACTCCCTTCTCAAAATTTTCTTTTCTGGGATTTCCTGACTGTACACTTTCCGAGTAACTCTTTGATGACTCATTTTCAGCCTCTGTTATCAGCATCTTTTCCAAATTCTAAAAAGAGGTTTTCCCTAAGCATCTGATGAAGGCTCTCTTTCCCCTTTTCTCCATTCTAGCTCATTTACTGACACGTCTTTATCTCTATCCTAAACAGTCTCCAAAGCCCTGGGCTCCAAATCTGGATTGTTTCCTGGAACAAGTCATCTACATAAAATTAAAAATTTCTGCAGACCCTTAAAATCAACCTGTATAAAAGCAAACCCACCAATTCCTCCTCTTGACTTCCTTATTTCTGTTAGTGGTCACTCAATTTAAAATTTCTATAGAGCCCAGCCAGTGTGGCTCAGTGGATTGAGCATTGTCCCATAGATGGAGAAGTCCCAGTTCGATTCCCGGTCAGGGCACATGCCTGGGTTTCAGGCTTGATCCCCAGTAGGGGGCGTGCAGGAGGCAGCCAATTGATATTTCTCTCTCACATTGATGTTTCTATCTCTCTCTCTAAAAAAAAAAAAAAAAAAAAAAAATCAATAAAAACATATTTAAATAAATAAAATTTTATAGATGTATCTGATCCTTCCCTCCTCATTGTCCATAGTATCCATTTCTTACCAAGTATATTTGATTCCATATCCAATAAGTCTTTTATAATCATTTTCTCTGCTGCATTCCTGCTATCGTTGTTCTTATTTGGGCCTCCATATTATTTAATCATCCAGTAAACAACCATAGAGAGTGTACTAAGCATTAGGCCATATGATGAATGAGATGGTCCCTACCTTAAGGAGCTTAACCTTCAGTAGAGGTGTTACACGTGTAAGCATATATATATGGACAGTGAAGTTAGAAGAGGGATATGTAGTGGATTCTCAATGCAGAACGGCCAATTCTGCTCTGGAGAGATGGAGTCTGGATTAAGCTCACACGGCACACGGACTAGTAAAATACAGCTTTCTAATTAGTGCTGATTCCAAATCCAACATCTCCCTCCTTCAATCTCTTCTTCACACTACTGTCCTATACCTGGTCTGTGGTCCACAACATAATAATAATTCAGAAAAGGATGAATAATTCAGACTGTGACAATGGGGAAGATAGAGATAAATTAAGTCAACATACCTTAGGGACAAACGGGTCTTAGAGGAATATTTAAGAAAAAAGGGGGAAACAATAATGACTTCCACCAGGTCTCTGGCTTGGGCAACTAGTAGATGTCAAGTCAGTGATAAAAGGAATTCAGAAGGAGAAGTGAGAAATGCTAGAGAGTAAGGAAGGAGAGAGGGAGGGACAGATCAGGAGAAAGAAAGGTGGGAGGGAGGGGGAGAGAGGGGTGTGAACCAAGAAATCCAACAGACCACCAGAACTGAAAATGAGCCAAATTATAGTCCAGAGAAGTGTCACAAGACCACATTCTTCCTGGTTTTCAGGAAGAGACAGTCCCCTTTTATTCCATTTGGTATTAAGATACATATAGTCACCCCTTCACCCTGCACCTGCATTCCACGGCTATTCATCTACATATGCCTTTTACAGCTAACTAACCTGAATGGAGGAGAGGCGCCTGCCAAATTATTCTAGTGACACCATATACTTGTAGTCTTAAAATCTTGTATCCCCTCTGAGCATTTCTTCCCCCTCCAGATTCTCTGTTTATCTTCCCTAGGAAATTGAACAGAAGGAACTTAGGACAGGAATCATGTTTATCTTCGAAGTAAGCACCCAATAAGTATTCAACATATAACCGAAACTGCTGTCAATATGCCCTTCTGTACTAACACAAATGCCCCTCAGGAATTCTAACCAAATCATTAAAATACTAAAATAGCTAATCTAATGAGTTGTAGCGGTGATGATTATTTTGATGATGATGATGATCATCATCATCATCATCATGATGAAAGAGAAGAAGGAAAAGACAGTGATGAGTATGGCACTCACAGTATCTTCATTTTAAATCCTCTTTAGAGAATTTTCGAATTAAGGAGAGAAAACAATAGCAAAAAGAAGAGTATCAATCCCATTTATTAGAGATTAAAAAAAGTATCCTAAGTGTTCCACCATTTGTGTCTATATATTTAATCAACTATAGTAAGAGTCTATTTCATATTGGCCTGAAAGTATGAAATGTGGACTATATATTTATGAGAACACAGAAAAACCTCTTTAAAAAGTATTGAAACTCTCTTTCTTTGATGTCTATGACTTATAATCTACTCAACCCATTTTCTCCCATTTCTTAACTAGGTACTCTTCCTTCTCCTGATTTTATGAATGTGTGTGCTCCCTAGGTTCAGCCTCGATCTCTCCACTCTTTCTGCTCTGCACTTTTTCCATCAGAGCTCATCACATTCCCAGTTCCAACTCTTTTCTCTGTGCAGAGGGCTCCTAAGTATTTAAGCCAGCTGTGATTCTTTTCTGTGTTCAGACTCATATCTCCAACCAGTAGCTTCAGAGTATTTTTCTTTGACGGACTTTTGAGTCAAAATATTGCAAAAGACAAAGTCATCATCTTGTCCACAAACTTGCACCTCCCATCTTTTTGATGCCATATCTCTCCTTACTACCAACCCCACTTGACTGATCTGACTACAGAGAAACTCTTTCAAAAGTTGTCTTTCATCAGTTCCACACTTACCACTCTTTCCTCAATCCACTTCAAATTAGTCTCTTGCCTATACCACACCAGAGGAGCGGTCAATAGGTTGCCAGAACCAATGATTAATTCTCATTTCCCTTGACCTCCCAATACAATCTTCTTCTTCTTGCACGATTTACTTCTCAAGGTCTTTTTTAAAAATTTATTTATTTATTTATTTATTTATTTATTTATTTATTTATTTATTTTTGTTACAGATGTTTCTCCTTTTTCCCCCCAGACACCCTCCTCCCTATCCACCCCCCACCCACCCCAGCCCCAAGCATTGTTGTCTATGTTCATTGGTTACACATACACGCATATAAGTTCTTTGGTTTATCTCATCCCTCCCCCACCCCCACCCTGCCTCCCTCCTCTGAGGTCTGTCAGTCTGAACCGTACTCCTTTCTATGTCTCTGGGTCTCTTTCATTCATCAGCTTTTTTTGTTCGTTATATTCCACAAATAAGTGAGATCATGTGGTATTTGTCTTTCTCTGATTGGCTTATTTCACTTAGCATCCAGGTCCCTCCATGTCATCTCAAAGGATAAAAGATCTTTCTTTCTGACAGCTGCATAGTGTTCCATTGTGTATACGTACCACAGCTTTTTTATCTACTCTTCTATTAAGATCCCATGCTCTCTTGTGTCTCCACCATTATAATTTCCCAGTTTCTTTTGTTGGTTTCTGCTCTACAAGACCTCTACTGTGGAGAGCCCCAGAATTCTGTCTTTGGCCCTCTTCTTTATTTCAACTACATTCTGTGAGTTCCATTACTGTAAATATCATATATATTTTGTTGATGCTCTAATTTATATCTCTAGCCTACAGATTCCCTCTGATCATCGGGCATTTCCAACTGTCTTCTTGACATCTCTGCATAAAAGTCTTTTAAACTAAACATGGCTAAAACAGGAATATTGATTTCACCCTCCCCAAGCCCATTCCTCTCAACCATCTCCACTTGGATAATATTATTACCAGTTATCTAAACCTGGAAGATATCATGGAGTCACTAGCGCTGCTGTCTGAGTAGTTCTGACCCTTTGCCTCCCTGGCACAGATAGGATTGTATTTTTTTGGCCACTCTGTAGTAGGTGGAGCTGTGTGATTACTTTTGGCCAATTAGAAATTATATGTGTCACTTCCAGGCCAAACATTTAATTGTTTCCAATATAAAACCTCTACATTTCTTTTTTCCTTTTTCAATGCCAGCCACTAATGTTCCAGTTAGTAAGCTACCCTTCATCCCATGTCGCAGAGGGAGGACAATGATAAAAATATCAAACCACTAGCCAACACACAAAGGATATGACAGGTTAGTGAGAAACAAACCTCTTTTGTTTTAAGCCTCTGATATTTTGGAGTAGTTTGTTGTCACAACACAACCTAGCATAACTTGACTAATATCTTCAGTTGCTTACCTCTCACACAAAACATGCAAATCATCAATAAGTCCTGTAGACTCTACCTCCAAAATAGATCCACACCCATCCACTTCTTAGCATCTCCCTTGTTACTACTCTAATCCACATTGCTATAGCTTCTTGTCTGAATGGCAGCAATGGTCACCTACCTATCTCTGTCTCTGCTGGTGCACACCATGGTTCATCCCCTACAGACCAGTCAGAGGGATTTTTCTAAGTTGAGATCAGTCCCTCCCCTGCTAAAAGGTGACCTATGGCTTTTCTTTGTAATCGGAATAAAACTTCAACTCCTTACCATGGCTTAAAAGCTCCACATAACTTTGGCCTCACTTAATGCATTCTTTTATATATCCCTTGAATTCAACAACCACCTACTCCTCCGGTCTTTGCATCTGCTGATCCCTTAACTTCTTGTCAAGCAAGCCTCAGCTCCCTACCAACTCAACTTTCTACAAAGGGTCTCCATTATCTTCTGCTCCTTCACCATGCTTTACTTCATTTCCTCTTCTCGCCGCATTTATACCACCACCTATAGTTTAGATTTCTTTACTCGCTCTTTGTTTCCACCTACCAGGTGGTAAGCTATAGGGAAGCTGACACACTGTTGTTGTTTGGTGATCTATGTCTAGCCTCAGCATAAAGTAACGTCCAGGGAGCTAGAAGTGAACTAGGGGAACTCTGCAAGCCTTCCCCACATTTCCATTTGTGAGTGAGGTGCTATCTTGGCAGAACCCAAGAGTTCCTGACAAGTTCTGATTAAGTCTTTTGTCCCAGTGAAGAACTATAAAGTCATTGGGAAGAATAAGCCATTGGGAAATAACGGCTTCTGCTGGTGCCAAACACTATAATCATCATTCATTTATCCATCCTATTAGGCCAATACGTGTGAAAGCCATGCAAGAGAAGAAAAATAAATTATTCATTCAACAAACATTTATTGAGTAAGACTAATGCCAGGAACCTACCCCAAGCTAGCTAAAGGGAGCAGCAATGCTAGCATGGAGTGGAAGCTTGTTATTATTTATGCAGGAGAGCCAGGGAAGCCTACGGAATATAGTGAAAGTTCAGCAAGGACTTGAAAACATTGCAGAACAAGCCATGTAGACATCTGGGGAAAGAGAATTACAGGCAGACAGACAGCAATTACCTAACCCCTGAGCAGTCAAGTGAATGACATATTCGAAGAACATGAAGGAGGCTGACGTACCTGGGTCAGGGGGAATGCACAGGAGCACACTGGAGGTGAGGGCAGAGAGGTGGCAGGGGCCAAATCCTACACGGTCTCATAGGCCTCCTAAGAACTTAAGCTCCGTTTCTGAGCAAGATCACTGGAAGGTTTTTAGCAGAGAACTTTGTATATTCCTCTTATGTTTTAAGAAGAATATTCTGGGGCAAACCCAGGTGCCAACCAGCTGCAGGTCGGAACTAGGACAGAACTCTGGGCATCCTCACATCAAACCCATGTCACTGCCCCGGGCTGTCACCTCCCAAGAAAAGTTGTGAGACCATGTCAAATAGGGAGAAATGGCTATTTAACTTGAAGTTTGCTGCAAAAGAGCTTAATAGGAATGCCAAGAAATGGGATCAAGAAGAAAAGGCTGAAAAGGCCAAGATTAAAAAGGCCATTCAGAAAGGCAATACAGAAGTTGCAAGAGTACATGCTGAAAATGCACTCTGCCAGAAGAACCAAGCAATTAATTCTGGAGGACGAATGCTAGGGTTGGTGCTATGGCCGCCAGAAGTTAAACAGCAGTAACAATGGGCATCGTAACTAAGTCCGTGACAGGTGCAGTTAACTCTATGGATGCTACATTGAGGAGTAGGAACCTTGAAAAGATTTCTGCCTTGATGGGCAAATTTGAACACTAATTTGAAACAACCACAACAAAGGGAAGATACAATGAGTAGCACCACAACCCTAACAACGCCACAAAACCAAGTGCATATGCCACCTCAAGAAATGGCAGATGGCCCTGGCCGGGTGGCTCAGTTTGTTGGAGCATTGTCCTGTACACCAAAAGGTTGCGGGTCTGATTCCTAGTCGGGGCACATGCCTAGGATGCGGGTTCCATCCCCGGCCAGAGGGCATGTACAGGAGGCAATAGATCAATGTTTCTCTTTCACAATGATGTTTCTTTCTCTCTCTCTCTCTCCTCCTCCCTCCCTCTCTCCCTTCTTTTCTCTCCAAAAAATCAATACAAACATATCCTTGGGTGAGGATTAAATTTTTTTTTTTTGAATTAACAAAGAAAGAAATGGCAGATGAAGCTGGCCTTGATCTCAGTATGGAACTACCACAGGGTCGGACAGAACCTGTTGCCTCCAGCGCTGCTTCCACAGAACAGGATGGGGTATCAGAGAGCTGCTCGTCCACATGATCACGTGACGTGTAAAGAACTGGTGCTTCTGTTTACTGCACCTGCTCCTGAAACAGGGCGTGTGTATCTACAGATAAGCTGCACTGCAATTACACTAAGAACACCATGTACTGCAGAATGCTTATGCACTATTTATATATAACGCTTTCTTTTGCTATGCTGTACTTTGCAATACTTGAAGAAATTCCAGATAATTTCCACCTTGACAGATCTTACAGTTTTGTGTATTATGTTGAAAAGTGTTAGGGACAGGTTTTTTTGTTGTTGTTTTTTGTAGATAACTTTAACCAAGCTACCATTAATTAGCTTGTTGTATGTGAAGTATCTTCCTCAAAAATTGCATCAAAAATCTAGCAACAAAGTACTACAGAAGACCTTACAGAATAAAGGTGTTTGTTTCTTTTCAATTTGAAGTTGTTTTAAATTCCTGCATTCACATGTGATACATACAAATAAAAGCAGGGAAAACATGTTTACTTGACATGCTTACATAGCCAAAAACACCTCATTTAGTGTCATATGATGCTAGTTTTTGTGTTTTGTGTGTTTTTGCTGTTTAAGCACAAATGCAGTTGACTTTTATTCTCTGTTCATCAGCTTTTACATTTAGATTATTATTGGAATTTTTACCACTAATTTAATGACTATTATTTGAATTCCTGAAATTTAAAAAAAAATTCTTCATAGATAATTTTCCAAGAAAAACCTACAACATTAAATTAAAGAAATTAAGGTTTGCTCAGTATTTAAATTTTTTCTTTGCTAAATATCACTGCTGTTAAGACTCAAAGAAATGTAATCTTTCATACTTTCAAATGAAATTGAAACACATTTTAAATGATTCTCCTATTTCTACTCTACCCTTGGTACGCTGTATTGTAAAAGATTCACTTACATGGCCTTAGCATCATTTATATTTTCATAGAATTGTTGATTGCTTTTTTAGCATCTTGGCCTACATTTTTGAACCAACCAACAAAAAGATAACAAAATTGAGTCAACTCAAGTTGTAACTACCATAGCCCTAGTTGAATGTGCCTGTCCTTTTATCTCAAGCAAGAACTCTTTAATAGCTGGAAGAAATGAAGGAGAAAAAGTGTTAGAATGAAACGTTTTGCCTAGCCATGTAAATAACTTCTAGACCAACGGCAGGTGGGTGTAAACATAGGGATGGGGACACGGAAACATTCTAAGGTCAGAAGAATAGAAGGCCAAAAGCCTTGGAGAAAAGCATTTGATGGCCAACTACACTACTTTCCATCTCTCCAGAAATAGCTCTGTGTTACCCATCTAAAATGAACACAATGCCTGCAATTTTGTCTTAAATGTGGAGAAGTGACTAAGTTATATTTTAGCTAGTATTCTACTAATCTAGGTTAAGTAGATAAGGTGTTTTTCATTACTTACTGCGTGATTGATCTATGAAAGAATTTTAATATTTCATTAAGTTCTACTGAAGATCATATCTGTTTAGAAAATCTTTCCATTGTTAAGTCATGAAGGCATTCACAGAGCAATCATGGAGACTTTTTTGCTGAGTAGTCACCATTCACATACGTTTCCTACTGTAACTGAGAGTGTGTATACATGAAGATTATTTTCACTGGTTAATGAAATAAGAAATTACTCTTTTGCTAAGTTTCCATTAAACCTATTTCACTTTCTTGGGACTTGACTATACGGCACGACCTCAATGTGGCAATCTCCCATTACGTTTATAATTGATGCGCTGACCTTTCTACTGAAAGGGTAAGTTTGTTTATATTGGAACATCCGGGGGAGGCATAGAAGAGATTATTCCTGGCTAAAATATCTATGAAATAGAGTTATCGTATTTTTAATTGGTGGGAACTGTAGCTTTTGTTCTTTTGAATTCAATAAAAATTGTTAAACTGTGGGGGGAAAATGAAGAAGAATATTCTGGCTGCTAGGGAGCTATATAGCCTTAAAGAGGAACGAGAACCAGGGTTCAAAAACAGAAGCAGGAGAGCCTTTAAAAGATCGTTACAGTGACTAGTGAGAAAAGACGGTGGCCTGGACCAGAGTGTCGCTCTTTAGAGCCTTTGCTGACCCCAGATTGCCCTACTGGCCCCTCCTCTGTGATCCTGAAGCTTGGTGACAATGCCTCATTACAGCACTTCTCAAATTGCATTATAACCATTTGTTTCCTTGCGTTTCCCTGACCAGAGTTAGAGCTCTTCGGCAAAAAGGATACAGATTAACTGTCTTTTCACCTTTGCCTCCATACATTAGGTGCAAAAAAATGAATGAATGAACCTGAAATATGTGAAGCATAATACAAGTCAATTTGCTCAAAGCAAAATAAACAGCACAGTGGAGCTGCACCATGTTTGTGCATCAGTTACACAAATGCAGCTGTCCAAACTCAAGGGAAAATCAGAGGGAATGAGAACTTTTTACTTACCACCTAACCCTTTGCTTTATCCCAAGTAAACCTAGCCTTGAAATCTCCTGAAAAGAGATGCCTCCTCGGCAGAAATGCAACGAGAAAGCAACGATATTAACCCTTGGTTTTCATGCTTTCAAGGGACCTGGACTTTTAGGAGTAGTTTAAAAGCCTTGTCAAGGGTAAAGTTGACTGGAAGCATTTTTTTCACCTCATATGCCAATGTTAGAATGTAATCTCCGCCCTGGCCGGTTTGGCTCAGTGGTTAGAGCATCGGCCTGCGGACCAGAGAGTCCCGGGTTCAGTTCCCGTTATGGGCATGTACCTCGGTTGCAGTTTGTCCCTGGCCCCGGTTGGGGTCATGTGGGTGGCAACCACTCGATGTGTCTCTCTCACGTCGATGTTTCTCTCTCTCTTCTCCCCCTCTCCCTTCCACTCTATCTAAAGATAAATGCAAAAATGTCCTTGGGTGAGGATAAAAAATAGAATGTAATCTCCACATAGACTGTGGGTCCTCTGTGCCAACCTCTAAGGCCTCCGTACTCCTCACATCTGGAGCCTGATGGCAACACTTGCCCGAGATCCATGGACCCTGGCTGTTCAATCCTGGCTCCCCTCTAAGATCTTCCAACTCCAGGATCAGTATGTTAATGCAGTCAGGGAAAAGAGGCCCCCAAACTGTCCATCATCAACCCCAAAGTACAAAGGTTTAAAAAGAGGACAAGACCCCCTCCTCCCAAGAAGAAAAATGAGAATCATTATTCAATAGATGCCATTATCCATCTTTGGGTGTTCTCCAAGTAAACCACCCACAGAAAGTATTTATAGAAATCGTGCTAGTGTGATTAAGGTATCTGTCTAATTTTCACTAGGGAATCGTTCATCTAAGCTCACCAATATAAAATAAATGGCAAATTTGGGAATTTTAGTATGTTGTAAATTATGAAGCCAATCATGACAAAATATTCTGCTGATCAGTAAAGAATTCTGAAGGGACACTTGGAAAGTAAGCTTTTGTCTAAAAGTATTCCCTTCCCTAAAGTCCAACATTCTCTACAACGTGGCCCCCAGCTACCTTAAGCACAAATAAGTGCCCCTACTGTCTTAGAATACACTCACTGTCACTAATATAATGCATTCTGCACAGATTGCTCCATCTGTCTGAGTTGCAACCACCTGTCAATGCCTATCTATCTGTATTTACTTAATTTTGTTTAGTCCGCCCTTCTATATTCCACTGGGCACTCTATTGCAATAAGAATAGTGCACCATGTTCTTCTAAAAGAAACATCCCTTAAATGGACTGGCACCTCGCGCTCTGATTTCATAACTCAAATGGTGGACAAGCTGCCTCAAGGTGAATGACTGAGTTTCACAGTACAAGGAAAGGGGTGCTCTAGATGATTCATATGTTTTTCAGTCCGTAGAGCAGTGGTGTCCAATGGAAATATAATTTAAGTCACATATGTAATTTAAAATTTTCTAGGAGCCACATTTTTTAAAAAGTAAAAAGCAACAGGTATCATTAATTTTAATAATACAATCTAATCTAACATATGCAAATATTTTATCATCGCAACATGGAATCAACATAAATTCTTTATCAGATATCTTACTATGTTATTTTTTTTTTTTACTAAATGTTCAGAATGCAGTGTGTGTTTTACACTTCCAGCACACCTCAGCTCTGACCAGGCCCACTTCAAGAGCTCAGTAACCAGATGTGCTTGGGTCTACTGTATTGGACAACAGAGCTCAGAATGATTTTCCTCCATGGTAATTTACTATGTTGGTATCCTGATATATTTACTCCTTTACTAGTGAGACTTTGTTAGTCTGCAAAACAGTTTCTCATTTTCTGATCATTCTTGATAAACAGCTAGTGAGGTAGTAGAGCATAACGGTTACCAACACAGGCTCTGGAACCAGGCGTGTGAATCTAAATCCCATTTCCAACCCTTAACTCGCTGAATGGCCTTGAGCAAACCATCTTTGTGCTTTGATTTCCTTTATTTCCTCCCCAATGGCAATGTAGTACTTCTCTCTTAGAGTTAGCATCTGTTCCAGATGAGTTCCTAATATCATCACTTAGAAACCTGCTTAGTATATCAGAAGTGATCAATTAATTGTTGACTGCTACTTCTAATTCTTATTCTTCATTGTTATTATTAGCTAAAATTGAAATTATTATTAGCTAAAATTAGTATTATTATTATTACTAGATAAAATTAAAATCTGAAGCTGCTGGACTGAGGATCAGGCTGTGGCTGAGACAATGTCACAGGAGCAAAGGCAGCTGCCTCACTGAGGCCCCCCTCCAACAACTTGGTGACTGCGGAGCTGCCACACGCTTTGGGGTCCTTGCTTGTGTTTCCCTCAGTGTGAGCACCTGCCATGCCCTCTGCCCCTGCACCAGCCATGCCTCCTGCTGATGCTCTGGACGCAGGCAGGCCCACACTCCTCCAAGGCTCCAGAGAAACTGGACAGGACAATCAATGAGCGGACGATTGAAGCAAATTCAGAGCACGGACCACCAGGTCCAGATTGGTTTTAGCACATCCCTCCCAGGTCCATGCTGGAATGAACCAGCAAAGGGGTATAATCATGAGTGGAGGGAAGGAGTATGTCCTCCAGAGCAGCTTCTTATCCCCATCACTGACAACAGGACACATGTGGGATGGGAATGAGAAAGCAGGAAACCCGCTTTCCCAAAAACAATCCTCGTGAATTGGTCAGCTGCTTTGGGAGGTCTAGTCACTTTTCTTTAGGCTCAAATCTCGAATGAAATAAGCCAAGTCCATTCCCCTATGAATGTCACAACCTGGAAATGATTTAGGACCAAAGTGGGGGTGGGGCACAGTTTCCTCCTCTGTCTTCATCAAGGGACCTGAGGTCTTCACAAATAATTTACAAACCACTTACCTAAAGTATCGCACTGATTTTGAAAACATGGGCAGGGTCTTGCTATAAAGATTCAGAAAAACCCCGGTTCCAAGTCCTTCTTATTTCTATTTTTTTCTCTTATGGAATTTGTGTTCATATGGCAAATAGTTTTCTGAAGCACAGCAAAGCTAGAAGCAAAGCTACTTCTCCAGGACATCTACACATGGATGCTGATATCCCCTCCAGATGAGGACATGGCCTTGATATGCCACCTTTGGGTCAAGAGCCAGGAAATCCCAGCATTTGAAAATATGTATTTAAATGGACATGCAGCAATTATCAATGTCAGTTCTTTCAGACTGGGACGTCCCGATCACATAAGGCAGGATCAAGAGAAGTGAGCTCCCCAGAATGATTCGGAGGGACTCAACCCCAAATGAAGGGAGCCTCTCACAGCTGCTTGCTGCTATGAAGAACCCTGGGTGCCAAGTGAAGCTGTATTAGGAAACATTGTATCTGTTCCTTCCCTATGTATTAATAGTCACCATGTTTCCAGTAATACTTTTATCCCTGGGTAATTAACTCAGAAATTAAACAAAGTGTGTTTATGGTCCCTTCCTGCCAATGCATAGCCAACTCGAAATACTAGGGTATCAGGTTAGGGTGCATTTTCTCCAATTATGGACAAGCTGATTCAGGAGGTGGACCACCACCTCAGACACTGAGGTCCTCTTTGTGGACAAAAGGGGGCCACCTGCTAACCTGACAAGCTCAGGGAAGGCCTGGGTGGGGGCCTTGCAAACTAATTCAGAGACCCAAAGTTACCACAAAGGATGGTATGAAATTAAAACTCTTTCACTAAAAGCAGTTTATGACAGGTAGTCATGTCCTAGGCTAG
Organism: Tadarida brasiliensis; assembly: GCA_030848825.1. Taxonomy (NCBI): domain Eukaryota; kingdom Metazoa; phylum Chordata; class Mammalia; order Chiroptera; family Molossidae; genus Tadarida; species Tadarida brasiliensis. The sequence goes on along the minus strand of CM061257.1, from coordinate 224,167,720 downwards.
AATCTTCCCTGGCAAAAGTCAATCTTTACCTTAACTGTTGTTTCTAGTCTTTTTGCAGCTATGATAACATACCTTTGGAATGTCAAAGTAATTTTCCTTTTTCCCAGACTCAAAGCACAGGCACTGCTCTGCGGAGACCACAAATCCCTCATTGTTATTGAGTTAACTGTTGACTGTTAACTATCCTGTACCCACCTATGTACAAGATGTATGTGTCTATCATTTTACTTTTCATCCAGTCCCAGAGGTTCCCCTGCTTTGCTTTCTCCCACCTCCCTAGTCTATCACCAAAGGGTTTCATGTAACCCACTTGCATCTTCTCTTTTGATTGTAATGTACAAATAAGGTGCAAAACTGCCATTCTCTGGAACATTACCTCAATCTGTTGGGATTTTGCTTCCCGATAATTGTCGACATTTTGGCCCAAAGAAACTCACAAAATTTTCCATTGGTTTGAATGTTTCTTATGTTGTCGTCTTAAACCTGAGAAGGCCACTTACTGACATCAGCAAAGGACAACAAAGGAGCCGTTGGTGCAAGTTGATAAAACCAAACCACTCCGCTGGGGGTTGCTGTAAATCAAGGAACTGATTAAAATGAGGCTGTGCTCTGCATTCATGCACGAACGGGGAGGGAGGGTGGGTCACAGGAACAGAGGGACCCAGTTTCAGGTTCAGAATTCATGGGGAAAACCAGTCTTTATCTGCTGGTGTATCAAATGCAGCCCAATCCAAAATTCAGTGTTGTAAGTTCTGATCAAGAACCTGTCATCTCTTTTTGAGAAATGATTCCTGCTTTCAGAAGGACAGGGACTCAAAGACTTCAAAAGTCCCCTTCCTCTGCTAAGATTTCATGGTTCACTGAATGACTTCAGTGTCTATATGTGTTCATGTCATTTTTCCTGAAAACTATTTCCAAAAGTTTGAAAATAAATAACAGTCTTTTCTTTGTATGAGAAAAATTGAATTTTGAATAGGTTCCTTAAAGATAGAAATTTTCTAAAATTTTTGACAACTTGGCAAACGAGCAAAGTAAGCATAACTAGCCAAAATGGATACAGTATTTAAGGAAAATTATTTTAATATGCTAAACAGTGCATAAAATTTTCCCAATCGTCTCAGGGCCTATGAACATGATCTTTAAAAGTGGCTTCTTTCTAGAGGGACAAAGGTGATCGCTAAAAGCAGTAAAGCAATGCTGAGAAAAGGAAGTTCTCATGTGAGTGATGGCCTGGCCTGCTGGGCCCCTTTCTCCTCTGTGATACACATTTACCTTGTCATAGGGCTGCCTCCATAAACATTACATTTGCCATTCTCAGTGTGGCTACAAGTGATCTGGTTACGTGAGAAAAAATTTAAAAAAGAATTTGTTATTCTCTTTATGTTGTGCTGTTTATGACACTCTACAAAGAAGATCCAACCTAATCTTTAGCCTAATCTGATACTCTTCTCCCCATGCATGCCCCATGTTCTAAGCACACTCAAATACTTGTCTGTGGAAAATGACACTTCTGTATATTTGATTTAGACCGTTGCTTTAATGAATAGTATTTCCCTATCTCTTCTGACTGGCAAAACCATAGCCCATTTCTCCAAGTAAAATACATGGTTCCTTCCTCTTGGCTAATATAATAGTTCCAAAAACTTTTTATTTAATTAAAACATAAATCCACAAAAGTGCACCAAAGATCAACAGCTCAAGTAATTTTCAGAGTGATCATCCTTATACACTCACCAGATCAGGAAATAAAACAATACCAGCACTCAAGCAGCCTCCCTCTAGCTCCTCTCAACCCATTCTTCTTCAAAGATAACTGACTTAGAACACCATAGGTTAGTTTACCCTGCTTTAAACTCTATATAAAAGGAAAAATATAACATAATTCCTCTGTGTCTGGCTTGCTTTACTCAGTCTCACGTTTGTGAGATGTATCTGTGTTGTTCATCATTCACTCATTTTTATTGTTACGTAACATTGCATTTGGCGACTATAACACAGTATTTACTCTATGTTCATGGCCATTCGGGTTGCTTCCAGCCTGGGGCTATTTCACTGTGCTGAGCAACATGTCTGCATGCCTATTTTGATGTGCATATGTGTGTGATTCTGTTGGCCGATGCCTAGGCCTGGATTTGCTGGATCCACAGGGGATGCATAATCAGCTTTAGTAGATGATGTCAAAATATTCTCCAAAATACTTGGACAATTTTCACAAAATTCTTATACCAATCCCAATGTATGGGCGTTTCAGTGGTCTCCTCCACTCCAACACTTGCTTTTCTCAAGTCTTTTATTTATTTATTTTTTTTAATTCTCACTCGAGGATATTTCTTTGCATTTACCTTCAGATAGAGCGGCGGGTGGGGGGTGCGGGGGCGGGGAGAGAGAGAGAGAAACATCGATGTGAGAGAGACACATCGACTGGCTGCCAACCACACTACCCCAACCAGAGCTGGGGACAAACTGCAACCGAGGTACGTGCCCTTAGCAGAAACCGAACCCAGGACTCTCTGGCCCGCAGGCCGATGCTCTAACCATTGAGCAAAACTGGCCAGGGCAACTTTTCTCAAGTCTTTTAGATGCTTAGTGATTATGTAGCGGTATTATAGTGTTTTATTTTATTTTTAACTTTTTTTTCCCTTTATTGATTTTAGAGAGAGAAGAAGGGAGAGGGAGAGAGAGATAGAAACATGGATGAGAAAGAGCATCAACTGACCACCTCCTGCATGCCCCCCACTGGGGATTTGGCCCACAACCTGGGCATGTGCCCTGACCTGGAATCGAACTGGCAACCTCTTGGTGCATGGGTCGATGCTCAACCAGTGAGCCACACCGGCCGGACTATAGTGTTTTAATTTAGACTTAACTATTGACTAATGTAGTTGAGCACCTTTTATATGTTCATTGAGGGTCTGGGTATACCATACTCCTTTGCAAAGTATGTGTTTAAGTCTCTTGTCCAATTTTAAAAGCAACTGATTTTTTTTTCTAATGTATTATAAGAGTTCTTAATATATTCTGGATCAGAGGTGGTTATGGCTTACATGTATTACAAAGAGCTTGTCCACTCTGGAACTTCTTCCTTTGTTGATGGGGTCCTTTCACATTCTTAATTATAATATACTTTTAGTTTCTCAGTCTTCTCTCTTATGGTTAGTACATTTTGTACCCTGGTTGAAAATTTTGCCCGTGAAGACATTCATTTACATTTGCTTTTAGATGCTTTATGAGTTTGCCTTCTTACATTTAGATCAATAATTCACTTGGAGTTGGTTTATGTGTATGGCATAGGCAGAAGTCAGGATTCTTTCCAAAAAGCTATCCAATTGATCAAGAAGCACATATTGAAAAGATTATACTTTCCTCTCTGTTATGCAGAATTGCCTTTAATAGAAATCAAGTGTCTGTATATGGGTGGGTCGGTTTCTGGACTCTCTATTCCATTGGTCTAACATCTAAGATGTTCAATGTTTTCTTTAAATGTTTGGAAGAGTTCACCGCTGAATCCATACGGTTGGTCAGTTCTCTTCGGAAGGACATTTTATTTACAAATTCTACTTCTTTGCTAGATTTTTATTTTATTTTCTGACAAATTTCCTTATTAAAGCCTGCTTCTACCACTTCCCTGGCAAGTCACGGTCCTTAGGACCCTTGAACTCTATTTACTCTCTTCCTGACTTTTCTGTTATTTTTGTCATGTTTGTAAAAATTTTACATATATTCAAAATTTTTTTATTTTATTTTTTTCAAGTCTATTAATTTATTTTTTGTTACAGATGTTTCTGCTTTTTTCCCCCATTGACACCCTCCTCCCCCATTCCCCAACCCCGTCCCCAGCTTTGTTGTCCATGTCCATCACTTATGCATACATGCGCATAAGTTCTGTGGTTTATCTCTTCCCTCCCCCCACCTCCTCTTCTGAGGGGTGTCAGTCTGTACCCTACCTCCACATCCCTGGGTCTACCCTGTTCCTCAGACTGTTATGTTCATTATATTCCACAAATAAGTGAGATTGTGTGATATTTGTCTTTCTCTGCTTGGCTTGTTTCGCTTAGGATAATACTCTCCGGGTCCCTCCATGTCGTCTCAGAGGATAAGAGATTTTTCTTTCTTAGAGCTGTATTGTATTCCATTGTGTATATGTACCACAGCTTTTATATCCATTCATCTACTGATGGACACTTGGGCTGCTTCCAGATCTTAGCTATTGTAAATAGTGCTGCTATGAATATAGGGGTGCATATATTCTTTCTGATTGGTGTTTCAGGCTTCTTAGGGTATATTCCTAGAAGTGGGATCACTGGGTCAAATTTTATCATATATTATCTTTGGCAAGACAACACAAATTTATTATCTGACAGTTCTGGAGGCCAGAAGTGGGCTGCTCTGGGCTCAAAGTAACAGTTTTGGCGGGGCGGGTACCTTCTGGAGGCTCTAGGGGAGAATCCATTGTTTTCTTGCCTTTTCCAGCTTCTAGAGATGCCCACATTCTTTGGCTCCTGGCCCCTTCCTCCATCATCAAAGCTAGCACCATAGCATCTACCTACCTCTCTTTCTGTTACCACTCTGATAGAATTGTATAATCAGTAGAAGTATTATTTTACAAATGGAAAATATGTGCAGACAAAAAAAAAATGAGAAAATGTATTCCTGACTTATTTGCTCTAAAAGAAATACGAAAGGAAGTTCTGTAGGCAAAAGGAAGATGGTCTCGGATGGGAGCATGGAAGTATAAGAAGGAATGAATAGCAATAGAAAGTGTAGATCTAAATAATTATTGATAGTATAGAAGTGATAACTTTATGACTTTCTGTGAAAGTAATTATTGGAAGCCATAGATCCGAGAGACTCAAATTCTAACCACACATTTTGAATTCTAAAAAGAACACAACAATTTCCTGTCTACCCATCCACACTCCAGAGGAGAAAGCCTAAACTGGGTAGACAATACATTTGGGGAAGAGTTCTTCCATGCAAACATCCTTTTATGATAGTTTTTTGGTGCCTTCATTTCTGGCGTTCAGTAATCGTATCTGCTTTGGGGCTTTGGTTGCATTTTCCTTTTTGTTCTGCATGTGGTTATTCAGACTGTGATCGTCTCATGTATCCTGACACTTTTGAAAGACAGTACCCGTGAGATGTTGGGATATGGGAAATAAAATTCTGTAAGGACTGGAAGAACTTTTAAGTGGAAAGACAGCACATTTCTGCTGATAAACAAGAGACCAGCTCCATACCGACACCTGAATGGAAGGCCCTTCACTGGGGCTTAGCAGAATAAGGAGGAAATGAGGTAGAAACATGCCATTTATGCACCCTGACGTCTCTCAGTGCTCAGTAGGAACGGGGAACTTGAAATGTGGAAGAGCACAGGTATATATTGTACAGTGTTGAGTTGGTTTTACCATATTATCTGAATTACTGGCAATGCCAAATACTGCCGAGGATACGAGGCAACGGGAACATTTGCATACTACTCGCAGGAGTGCAGATCTGTGCACTGCTCCGCAGAGCGATTTGGCAGTATCTGGTCAAGTTAGACGCACCCAGCCTACGTCCTGTGGGCATTTGCACTTCTAGGTGTATGTCCTGGGTAAACTCTGACACAGGTGTGGGTAAAAAACATACAGAGCTGTCTACTACAGCCCTAACTATAATACTGAAACTGGGAACACCATAAAAATCTAGCCATACTAGAAGGGGTCAAATAAGTGAAACAAAGCATATTCCTATAACAGGACACTCAATAGCAGTTACCATGAATAAATGAAATCTGCATGAATCACTGTAGTTAAATCTTTAAAATGTTATGTAAGTCCTACAAAATATAGATAGTAAGATGCCATTTAGACACATTTTAAACACTCAAAGTGCAGTACCCATTGCTTAAGGACACACACACATATAGGAAAATCTTAAAATGTAAACTAGAAAGCAACATAGAAACTCAAGGATCGTTATTTCCTCTGACATCAGAATCCTTCCGAACTCTACCACTACCAATCAATGTGAGCTGGCAAAGAAATAAAACTTTTGTTCCTACAGTTTCCCTAGGGGTAGCTCAAAGCTTCTCTTCTCACCCAATCCTCAAGCTTTGAAATTGGTCTAGGGCAAAATGAAGTCATCAGTGATACAGCGAAACTACTCTAGAAGGGCAGAAATCTTTTAAGGCGATAACAATCTAATACATACAAATAAAAAGTAACTCTCCTGGATCTCTGCATGTGACCTTCTCGGGTCTCTCTTCCTTTGACTGTTTTCTATATAATCGTCTCTCAGGAGAACCATCTCTCAGTTCCTTTTGTATATGAGACTTTTAGATTCCTCTTGTCCCTTTATTTCTTCCCTCCCTTGCTTTGGTTGATACAAGCTGATCCTGGGTTGAGTCCCATTTCAGAGATCTCTGTTGTCTCCTATGCTTAGAAAGCCAAGTGGTCAAGAGGGTGAGGTTCAAGGAAAGGAATGCTTTTCAATTCTGCCTCTCTTCTGGTCCGTAAGTCAGTTCACAGGACCAGGAGACCAGCTAGAGCATCCAAGCTGCATGTGATCTGACACTTTCCACGCAACGAATAAGTGCTGCTTCCGCCCCTGGCGTGGCTGCTTGGCTGCCACTCTGGTGGTTCATTATCCTACACCGAGTACTTGCTGCGTGGAGAACACACTGCTGCCTTCGTGTTCCCTCTTTGCCTAAGTAATTCTTGGACCACATCTTGCGTCTGAAACAGTTTGTACCGTCCTCACACAGAGAAAGCTCTGCTCCTCTTGCAATGGGAAATTCTGAAGATTGAGGGATGCCTCCTATGGATGCTTCCCACCCAGACACTGAATTTAGGATGACACAGAAAGGACTCCTTTTTTTCCTGCTTCTAGCAAAACATCTGAATGTGACCTGGAAGACATAAAAGTCACTGGTATAAAGCTGACAAGTGACCTGCCTTCCCAACCCCCTTTCCTCTCATAGTCTATAAATACCAGGCTCTGTTAATCCTGGGACCAATTACAGAACTTTCACCCACCACACTCACTACTAATGGATCAGCACTGAAACCACAACGTATTTGGTCCCAGCCACATAAACACTCACAGTGTGGTAAGAAATGTTACTCCCCTGCCACAATTACCTGGACATATGCCCTAGGCATGACAGACTCTACTTTCCTTTATGAGCACTAATGGTTCATTTGCAGAGACAACTGAAGTAATGATTTTCCTATCCTTGAGATGCTGAGAGTCTCTCGCTGTCAATTATGAATTTCACTGTGCGGGACGAAGGGTAGATTAGCCAGGACTCCAGAAAGTTCCTCCATTGTTTGTAGAAAAATCAATCAGTGCCTACAAAAGTATTTGAAATCCCTAGACGCCAAACACCAATCTCCTTCTGCAAGCAAACAGATTTGAATGGGGCTTTCGACTATATCAGACCAGCTCCTGCCTTGTTTTAACCTCAAGACAACAGAGTGTAATTTGAGAGACCCACGGGGCCCTGAGCTCCCTTCTTTCCTGAATCAGTCCTGGCAGGGATGGGAAGCCCAGGAGCCACCTCTGCCCCAGTTTCTGGCTAAGAGTATGAGATTAGGTCTCATACACCCAGGGCGCACTTATGACCAGGGGACAGCCATGTGGCCACTGTGTGACACGCATCTCTGCCCTTCTACAATGACCAACTACAGCCCTGGTTTCTCCTGTACATTCTGCCTTGTGTTCTGTTCCCCTTGAAAGACCCAAGACAACAGTGAACCTAAATCTGCCTAGACAGGGCCTTTCCTACTTTGAGTCCCAAGCCTTCCCTGGAGCTATGATTAAATTTGTGTCCCCACCAAAATGCATATGTTGAAGCCCTAACCCCAGTGTGATGGTACTCGGTGGTGCAGCCTTTGGAACATAATTGATTCATGAGGATGGAGCCCTCATGAAGATATTAGTGCCCTTAGAAGGAGAGACACCAGAGAGGTAATCTCTCTTTCCACCATGTGAGGACACAATAAGAAGGTGGCTGTCTGAAAACCATCAAGAATCTCCTGACCAGGCATCAAATACGCAGGCACCTTGATCTTGGATTTCCCAGCCTCCAGAATGGTGAGAAATACATGTCTATTGTTTATGCCGTCTGGACTACGGTAATTGTGATAGCAGCCTGGGCTGACCAAAGTGCCTGGAAAACCTTAGGATCTGCACCTCTCATTGAACAGGCTTCTTGGAACCATAACACAGCTCTGTCTGAATCCTACAACCTCCAAACGGCCCATGCTTTCTGGTGGATGACGCCCGCTGGTAATCAACAGCAACTTGAACCATTGCTTGGACTGCGTGGCTACCCTGTACAATGAAACAACATCAAAACAAAACAAACACACCCAACAGCCTCTGCAGCACAATTAGCTCCACCAGCCTTTGTGAGACATTCCAAGGAGTGAGTCCCACCCACCCAGGCTTGATTCATTCACCCCACTCCCGGGGTCCTTTGTTACGGCCAATCCCAGCAGGGCTAGTACATAGGTCTGTTGATTTTTGACAGGAGACTTGGATTTCAGGCCACGAGATTTAACCTGCAGTAAATCCAAATTTGCATAAGGATAATGGACATTCTACTACACTTTCTTCCAATAAGCCCTAATGTGGTAATTAACCACTGAGCACATTCACTGATAAGCTGTTCATTAGAGAAAAACCTGACAACCAGCAGTGTTATCAGAGTCCACAATTTTCAAAAATCTCTTTCAGAAATGCTGTTTGGCCTACAGGGACTAAAAGCCAGCAAAAGCACGGAGCAGTCATTTCAACACTATTTTCACGAAACCGCCAGTGTGATACACCCTGAGAGGTGAGAACCGGTTTTGTGGATTTGATTTTATTTTTTTCATATAAGCTTTCTCTCAATCTTACACTTCTTCTGGGAAGAAACTGCTAAGCAGGAAGCAATGGCTGGTTCTTTTTTGTTTGTCCACCGTAAGCCAGAAGGGGCTCATTCATTCACACAGAAAATGTGTTTTTATGATTCAGTGTTATTTTAAGGGAGGGAGGAGCCCAGTGAGAGGGGCCAATTCCCATTGACAGTATATCCAACAGTCTGGCCTCTTACAATAGAGGTCTCACAGTTCACTTTCGCTTGGACCTTGATGCTTTCCATCATCAGCACCATTATTTGGAGAGCATCCACAAAGCACATGGTCTAACCTGCCTCAGTTGCACTAATCCAATGGCCAGATGTAATCATTTCAGCATTGACTGCGCACTTAATAAATGGCAGCCATGGTGCCTTGGCCCAGGAGGAATACAGAGATAAATAAGATGGGGTCCGTCCTCAAGGAGCAAACAGTATGTTGATACCTTGAATCACCCATTGATTCGTCATCATTTGCATTTGTTCTTCTGTTAAGAGTAATTTAGTGGAACCCTGTCTAGAGAAGAACACCTTATAGACTGAGCTGGTAGATGGATCTAATCCAGTGTTCAAATACATGGTAGACTCTCCCTTCCTGAAAATCTTTAGTAAACATTGCTTATACCACTGACTTTGACATGTGACAATAGAATTTTGCTACATTTCTTTATGATTAGATTCTTCAAGTGCTCTGTGGTACATAAATCTTTTCTCGTCAACAATATTCTTAGTTGCTCTAAATCCTTTGTGCAATAAACATACGAAACAGATAAGATAGAGAGCTATTTGAGAGCCAAAACTCCTGTCAGATCACTGTTAATAAAAATGCATAGCATTCAATGAATGACTGATATTGAATTGAACTTGTCTTTTAGATATTCTTGGTTAACTGATAGTTTCAGATCTATAAAGTTTGCATTCTATTTGCTAATCACATAAAATATTCCCTAAGTTTCACTGTGCTATAACTGTGGCTTTTAAATTTTATTGTAACAAAATGATGTTGAGTCCCTCAAGCCCACAACTTCAGTAAAATTTAACGATCGAGTTAATCAATTAGGGGGAAAAAGAGTAGAACAGCAAAACATGAATTATTGAAAGATTACATAAAAATACATTTTAAAAAATTTACAGCAACTCAAAATAAGCCTACAAAATATGTCTTAGTAAGATGTCTTATAGATACTCTATTTAATGAATATGTTTCAAAAAGTTTGGAATTCCCCCAAGGATGTAGTTTCAACATTTATGTTTCTTGTATCTTCAGCTTCCTCACTTCTACTGGCTTTTTCCCTGTGAATTTCAACGTGTCTCTGACTCAGAAGTAAAACAAAATTACCTCTGAATTGTCAGCCACAGTGACACTTTCTCAACTTACTGGATCTCCCTTTGGCACTGAGCCCTGCTGACTACGACACCCACCTGGAAACGTTCTTTCTTGGCTTCCGCAATACCACTTTCCTAATCTCCTACCTCTCCAAATTTCCCTTTTAAATCTACTCTTTTCTTAAACATTACTGATTCTCAGAATTCAGAATTCCTTTATTTTTAATCCATTCTCTTATTTGTTTCGCTTTCTTTCTCACCCGATTTCATCAATTCTAATTAATTTCACTATATTCCTTATATTCTGGTTACAGCTACAGACACCTCTGTGAACTTGACCCTGAGCTCCAGATAACATCAGTACCTCCAACACAATACACTCAAAACTAAATTTAGCATTTTCTCCAGTAAGCCTGCCTCTCCTCTAGTATCTCTCCATTGTATTAGTGTTGTCCAAGACAGAAACTTGTGACTTCTCTCTGTCCTTACCCCAATGTCCAATCAAGTTGATAAATCGTATTAATTGCACCCTCCCTACTCTTCCCATTTCTAGTTTTACCCCCCTGTAGAACAAAGTCCTAGCTCTGGTGCATACACACATTTCCAAGCTTACCTCGCATCAATCAGCCACAATGAACTCCGTTCCTATGAAATGAGTTAGAATATGTAAAATACTTAGAAGAGTTCCTGGCGTATAGTAACCACCATCACTATAACCACCCTGCTTCCTTTGTTACTATTCGTTCCCCACACTCACCATGCTATTTCACATGTTTATGTCTTTGCTGATGCTATTTCATTCCCCTGGAATTGCTGTTTTTGCCTAATTTTTCACTCTTAAAATTTTTTTCAAAAGTTCTGCTAAGTTCTTTCTCCTTCCGGAAACCATCTCTAATATCTTAAGTCAAACTCGGTGCCCAAATCTGAGCTTCATTGTAAACCTGCAAAAACTTTGATCATATAGCTTAATGTATTATAATATATTATAATCAATTATCTGATTTTTATCTGCCATTCCAAACTACAGCCTCTGGGCCAAATCCAATGTACTTCCTGCTTATGTCAACACAATTTTATTGGAACACAGACACAACCATTTGTTGACATATTAACTATGGCTGCACTAATGCTAAAAAGGCAGAGTTTGGTAATTATACTACAGATTCTATGGACCACAAAACCATATGTTCACTGTCTACTAACTATTTACTATCTGGTCCAGAGTTTCTCAAACGTGGCGCTATTGGGATTTGGGGCTAGAGGGACTGTCCCAAGCACGGTAGAGTGTATAGCGATAGCCTTGACCTCTACCCACTAAATGCCAGCAGCACTCATATGCCACCACTTCACTACCCCTTACTCCACTCATCCACCCCCTCACTCCAGTTTTAATAACCAAAACATGTCTCCAGACATTGCTGAATTCTATTCTGGGGTCAAAATTGTCTCCAGTTAAGAACCACTAAGCTGGCATTTTACAGAAAACGTTGCCAACCCCTGAAGCATAAGGTCTTCCAAGGAAGGAATCATGCCCAGTTCACTTTGTATTCCAAATACCATGTCTGGAACATAACGGGAGCTCATTAAACCAATCATTTAAAGGTGAGTGGAGGATTTTAAGATGTTCCAAAGCATTTTAAATTTTATGAGAATTTTAGAGTTGAAAGGGACATTGAAGAACATCAAGCCAATCCCCTAATGTTACAACTAAGTTTTGTTTCATTTAGCATTTTCAACATCATCTGTCAGAACTGTTGCATTAAAAATATCTATGAAGTCCTGGCCAGTACGGTTCAGCGGTAAGGGGGTCGCCCACAGACCAAAGAGTCCTGGGTTTGATTCCGGCCAAGGGCATGTACCTTGGTTGCGGTTTACCCCCGACCCAGGTTGGGGTTGTGTGGGTGGCAACCAATGGATCTGTCTCTCTCACATCAATGTTTCTCTCTCTCTCTCCCTCCAGCTCTATCTGAAAATTAATATAAAAAATAGCCTTGGGTGAGGATCATATATATATATAAAACTTATGCTGAGAAAGATAAATATCCCAAGCCCATTTGATTACCATAAATTTTAAAAATAGGAAATCATTGCGTTCAGATTTCACATGTACACACACTTCTCATTTATCGCTGAATGAGACTTTTTTTACTGTCTATAAAGAAGAGATTATTTTCATTTTGCAGATGAGATCATTTCAGTTGGGGTCAAACTACAGTATGAAGAAACAGCAACGTCTTTAAAGTCCATCAGGAAATTCATTCAAGGGATATAAATTACTTTCCACTCTCTTTAATAAACCTATAGTATACCTAGCATTGCTGAAAGTCAGAAACCTCTCTGCCACAAAGGGATTATATGCTTACCAGAAAAGCTAACGACTGAATGTAGGGCATTTTAATAACAAATAAATGACAATAATAGCCTACATTTATGGAGCACTGACCACGTACCAGTATTACAGCATCTCACTTAATCCTCATAAAAGCTCTATGACATAGGTACTATTAAAGGTAAAGAAACTGAGTTGCCAAGAGGCTAACTTGTCCACGGGCACATACATAGGCAGTGGAGAACTGAAACTTGAACGTGGAAATCCGCCTCCAAAGTCTGAGTTCACACACAGAATACCATGTAATCCTGCTTGGAATTTAGATGTGAGAAAGACCACTGGTAACTGGGGTGATCAGTCAAGTGGGTAACCATGAGACAAGGCCTGAAAGAATGGGTCAGTGTCAGACAGCAGAGGGAAGGGAGAAATACCTGGCTGGTAGAACCAAATAAAGAAGTTTTAGAATAATTCGAAATGTATATTTAGAATAACTGGAAATAGCCACTGGGGTTATATATAGGGAGGAAGTATGAGGATATGAGGGAGTGAGACAATGTTGAAGCCAAACTACAGAAGGCCATGAGGGGAGGCTGAAGAAGGCATGTTCTCGTGGGCATGGGACGTTTCTGAAGAATTGCACCAGGAGCAGGTGGAGCAGAACGCAGAACACAGAGAAGGGCAGAGAGAGCGGAGGTGGGAAGACTCATTATGCTACCACAACAACAGGTGAGGTGCGGGAGAGGGAGAGGTGGCGGTGGAGGGACCAAAAAGGAAAGAAATGAGTGAGAAATACAACAAGGAAATCGACACTGGAACTCGTGACTGACTGAGAGCAACGAAGAAGGGGAGTGAGTGAGAAGGGAAGGGGGAAGCTCACTCTGAGGTTTCCCACTAAGTGAATGAGTGAAGTCAGCGGTTGTAACACACTGGACTACATGTAACCACGCCCCTTTCTTCTCCCACTGGGCACGGCCCCCCACCCCTCTTCCACAGAAGATACGGGCCACCCTATGGGGTTTTCTCATCATTCTTTTCTCAACCCTCACTCCTTTCCTACCATCGGTGAGAAAGAAGCGTTCCTCTTCTTCCTGAGTTTAAGGACAGGTCAAGGGAAAGGTTTTATGAAGGACAGAGTAGACTAGCATGTGTCTGTAGCCTGCAAAGAAGAAACAAATAGATCAGCACAGATCAAAGGTGCAAGAGAGACTAGGGATGATTGAGGAGTAGCCTCCAGGAGGCAGCAGGAGATGCTCAGCACAAGTGAACAGGTGAGCTTGTAAACATGGAGGGACACCTTGTCCTGTGGGACAAAGGGAGAGAGAAAATCAGCCTAAATAGGAGAGAAACAGGCAAATGAAGACCTGAGGTTGAGATTGGCTTGATACACTGATATTGCCTAGCTTTTAGGAAAAACAGTATGTCTAACAACAGGCAACTTGTTCCTCTTACCACCCCTCTTGCTAAGCCACAGTCACAATTGTCTCCTTGCCATTTCTTAAACATGTCAAACTTTCTTTTGTCTGGGGTCATTTTCATTCTTGCAGCTTCCTCTGATTGAAATGGTCTCTCCAAGACCTTGTGTGGCTGACTCTTTCTTTTGTCCTAGGTCCCAGCTTAATTATCACCTCCTCAGAGAGTCCTTCTCTGACCACTCAGTCTGATAACTGAGACCCAACCTCTTTGCCACTTCCTGTCCCATTATTCTCTTATTTCCTTCATTCCCCTTGCCATTATTTTAATGTGTTTTAATTAGTAGCTTTAGTAGCTTGTGCATTTACTAGTAGTGTCCTTCAACAACAATGAACTCTTTGGCTCAGGGATCGAATACATGCTCTCATTTACCGCATACTCCAACACTTAAACTAGATCTCAGAGTAGGCACTCCATGAAGACGTACTGCACGCCTGAGTTAGCGAATGAGAGCTGTGCAGTGGAGATGTTGAGAGCAATAATTCTATTATTGATGTTCACAAATATTTATAGAAGACTATTTCCATGTATTCATGTGCCAGGACCTATGTTTAATTCTAAAGGGAATATTCGATCTATAGAAATCCCAATTCCCTGCCTTTCAGAAGCTCAGTCTATAGGGGAAACATATGAACACAAATCATTAAGATACAATGTAGTAAGGATTATACTAGAAAGAATGCAAAATAAGCCAGACAGAGAAAGACAAGTATCACATGATCTCATATGTGGAATCTCATGAACAAAATAAACTGACGAACAAAATAGATCCAGAGACATGGAAGCAGGAACAGACTGAGGAACCTCAGGCAGGGGGGAGGAGGGATAAACCAAAGAACTTACATGCATATATGCATAACCAATGGACACAGATAACTGTACAGTGAAGGCAGGTGGGGAATTGGGCAGGAGAGGGTCAATGGGGGGGGGCATCTGTAATACTTTCAACAATAAAGATAAAATTTTTTTTAATTAAAAAAAATCAACAACAACAACAAAAAGAATGCAATGGAGTTAAGAACTGAGGGCTGTGAGGGCCTCTATTGAGTGCTCCTAACTTCAACAGGTAAAACAGGAGAGCAGCTCCCCCGAAGTGCTGAGGACAGGCAAGCTCCTGCAGAGTCTGGCAGTCACTGCAGAGGGTGAGGAGTCCAGGAAGTGGAGAAGATGGAAGGAATATACGCCTCCCTCAAGTAGTTTTCTATTGAAAGTAAGAAATGAGCTAAGGTGTAAATCCAGTAGGAAACAGGATCGAGGAAAGGATTCAGAACATGCCTCTGGTTTAGGGAATAGAAAAGGGATGAAGAGAAGATCTGAAAAGAAAAAGACTCCTGAAAGGGACTGAATCTCAAAGGAGTCCAAAGAGAAGAGCAGGTGGAGTTGGAGGCGGAGGAGAGTTTGCCCCATAAGACAGGGGGAAGGAAGGTAACAGTATCTTTGAAGGTAAATCTAAAAGTGGAGGGAGAGAAATTTAACAAGCATAAGCTAAATCATTTCTATTTTCTCCATGAAGCATGGACGGACCATCTGCCCACACTGGCTGGTGAGGGAGAGGCTAAGGGGTAGGGAAGGAGGAGAATTTTCTTGGGTTGATCATTGGTGTGCAATGTTGCTGCCCTGTGCTACATCTTCACTGATTTGTGAAGTGATGAATGTGTCCTTGTATCTCTCTTGGCATCGATGCAGAAAGTCGCTGTGCCACGCTGTCCACATGGGGGACAGAGCACCAGGTTACAATAGCATCAGGACAATGAGGGAATAGTCATCTCTGCATTCGCAAAGCAATTTTTAAAAACATTAGCTAATTAATTAGCTCAATGATTACTTTCTCCCTGTAGGTATATGTGTACAAGGACTCCTTTTTCTGTCTCCTTGGAGGCATTTGAAGACACAAGAGATTTTGTCTCAGTGGGAATGTTGTGGTAGATTAGATTTGCTGTAAATAAGTGACATTTTTAGAAAGCAATGTGTTCCACTGAATTTATCCTGAAGAGAAAAAAATATTGCAACGCTAAATAAGAGATCCAAGAATCAGACTGAAAATTCATAGTAAGTCTAGAAAGTAGCTGCTCCTCTTTCTGGTTCTCTGGGGGTATTGGAGGCAAATAGCTCAACTTCACAGAAAATATTGGGCTGGACCAAAAGTTCAGGTGTGCTGCACCCCTCAAGACAAAGGTATTCCACTGCTTGGCATTGATACCAAGAGGAGCTACTTCCCATTCAGGTTCTGTAATGAAAATCTTTCCTCCATTAACAGGTTGAGCAATATCAATTTGCCCAAAGTAGGAAATGAAGCAAAAACGGCCTCCCTCTCAGAACAATCAATGGCAAGGTAAAAGCAATAAGCAATTGGATCTAGTCTCCCAGCAGGGTATTGTTGCCTGAATAAACAACCTGTCCTGTGACATGGAGCCTCCGATGACAGTGAGAGACCATTTCCTAGAGTGGGTTAATCCACGGGCTTGCCAACCTTCCCCTGGGGTGCTTACTTCCCTTTCTTCTTCGCCAAGTCTTTGGGTTGGGCTGGTGGAGATGGCAGCAGTGTTTACCTCTCAACTCCAACACTGGCTAACTGGGTGACCTTGGGCACGATGCTCGCTCCCTTTAAACTCATAAGTTTGCCGTGAGCATTAAATTAGGGGATACACAGGAAGCACTCAACACCATGTAGATAGACACTTCGCATGCACTCACACTGTTAAGTGCTCAGTAATTGTTAGTCTTTATTGTTGCTATTAGGTTTATAATTGCTGTGGTTAGAATGGTTTTGGAGATGATGCCAGTGAAGGTCTGAGGAAAGAGAAATAACTGTAAGTGACTAATAGGTGATGGCAGTGGCTAGGAACCTCAAATCCTCCCACAAGGGCAACCCTAGGAGTCTCAAGGGGACTTGCATAGTTAACTGGTTTGGAGATTAATCAGGGAAGTTTTCAACACAATGAATTTGGCCTAAGCAATCAGCCTCATTCTTTCCTTTCAGAAGGCTAATTCACCGTAGAACTAGAGGATCTTGTGTTTGAATGGAAACTGGAACATCAAAACCATCTACTCATCTGATGGTATAATCCTTCATAACCTCAGCAAGGTGGTTGCCCAGAGTCTGCTTAGGTGCTTGAGTGATAGAGGATGCACTACTTTGAAGGCAGCTTTGGACAACTCTCATTGAAAAGTCTTCTGGTATTAGTATTCAGTTTCCACTCATCTGCTTTGTTCTTCTTCTTAAAGATAGATGAACCACATGTAATCCCATTTCCAAGGGACAGTCATCAACGTATGAACACAAGTTTCAACCCCTGGGCTCAGGGATCTTTTCTTCCTCGGGTTAAACATCCCTGGAGCCATCAGTCAACAATTTTTATGTCAGATTCTTGAGCCTCTTTATCTTTTTCATAGCTAAGCTCTAAACATGTTGTAATCTATCAACTAGTCAGCTAACCTGTTAAAAGCTTATCATACACAACTGAATAGAAACACTTCCAGTAATCACATTAGCACATAGTGATGATGATGATGATAATAATAATGATGATAAATACAATTTACCAAGTATTTTCTATATACTAAGCTACATTCTAAGGGTCTTACACTTATTATCTCAGTTAATACTCATAATAACCCATGAAGTAGGTATAATTATTCTTCTCATTGAATAAATAAGCAAAATGAAGCACAGAGAGGATTAAGCAACTTGTTCAGCCTTCCACAGCAAGTGGAAGTAGAGCTAGGCTTTGCAGCCAAAAACTCTAGCTTCAGAGCCTGCCCTCTTAGTCAATAAATTATATAATAAAACTGTCACCTCCTTTGTTTTATAGATCATACCTCTATTAATTCAGCCTCAGATCATATAGGCACATATCTTCTACCATTTCTAACTCCCTGTCATTCACAGAGTTGAAGACCATGCTCTCTTACCTTCCATCAAGTCCCTGATATAAATGTTGAATAAGATGAAGCATTGTGACATCCACCTGACCATATAGGTCAATATAGATCCATTCAGCAGGACTCACTGGTATGTTTAAATAGTTACTCCTTTACTGAATAACTCTTATGCCTAATCCCCTTTTCCCCATCTTGTTGATTAGGATGTCACAAAATGATTACCAAACACCTTGCTGATACTTAGCTATGCTAGATCCATAGTGCTTTGTTGAATTATTAGTAATAATATTGAAGGGATATGTGAATTTAGTTGATGTGATAGGGCTTATTTTTAATGTTTTAGTGAATGATTGTTGTTCTGTTGATCACTCTTTTGTATGGGCTCATACTTCTGTTAACAACATACCTCAACATCTTTCCCAGATTCCAATGAAGCTCATGAGTCCATAGTTGCATTATCTACACTTTTTCCATCTTTAGTATTTAGGAACCTCCTTCACTCTCTATCATTTGTTAAAAAAACACCAACTTGATTTTTAAAATATTATTTGCAAATCATCTCTGTATCCTGGGATGTCATTCATTCAAGTCAAGAAATTTGAATTAATACAGAGAAATGAGAAGCCTTCTGGTACTAAACGTCCTTTGTTTACCTATGCAAAGACCTCTTTCCTTGACAGAGAAGACAGGTAAAATAGGAGCATGAGGAATTCTTTTCCATCACTTAGGGTTCTATGTTGCAGATAATAGAAAATCCAGCTCATGCTGATTTGGACAAAAGAAATAATTTACTCAACCCCATGGCTGGAAAACCAGGGGTAGTTTAATTTGAAGAATGCTTCATCCAGGGACTGAAAAATGTCACCAAGACCTAGTTTCTCCCCATCTCTTAGCTCAGTTCTTCATTCTGGCTTCATTTTTGGTCTCTATGTGGAGGCAAGATGGCAGCCAAAAGCTTAGTTCCCTACCACCTCAAGTTCTAGCCCAAAGGAAGGGAAACCGCCTCTCTACAACATACAAACAAAAGTCCTGAGCTTGTATGACCCAAATTGGGTGAGGTTCCCAACTATGAGCAAAATAACCAGGGCCAGGGAAATGGAGGTCCCTAATGCACTTCACGTGCTCACCATGGAAGCCTGGAGCCGGTCAGAGCCACTGCATCATTGTTTTGAGGACGAGAGGAAACAAAAACTAAGAAACATTGAAAAATGGATACCTTTCTCTAAAAAAATACATTCACCATATCTACTTCTCTATCAACAGCACATCAACTATACTAAACAGCAGCCATTCTTTGATATTTGCATTCTGGCCTTAACTGAAGAACCTCTTTCTATTTGTCACTATACTAAATATCCTTGAGGCTTTAGCCCTCCTGATAGTATCCCTTAGGGACATACCTCTTTCTATAGCGCCCCTGGGCTAACACAGCAGGCCTGTCTGTGAAACAGGCTTGTATCCATCACACAACCTCTGTAGCTCAGGGTTTAGTTTCTTCTTCCTCTGTGACAGAACGCCATTCTCACTCCTGTCCATTTCAGTTCCTTAGAACCCAGAAGGTAATGTCTTTTCCAGAAGATCCCATTTATCTTCTGTATAAAAATTTCACTCTAAACCGAATCACATGATATTGCCAATAGTGGACTTTTTTTTTTTTTTTTTATCCTCACCCGAGGACATTTTTCCATTTTTTGTTCAGATAGAGTGGGAGGGAGGGAGAGAGAGAGAGAGAGGGAGAGTGGGAGAGAGAGAGAGAGACATCGACGTGAAAGGGACACATCGAGTGGCTGCCTCCCGCACGACCCAACCAGGGGCCGGGGACAAACTGCAACCGAGGTACGTGCCCGAACCCGGGTCTCTCTGGACCGCAGGTCGATGCTCTAACCGCTGAGCCAAACCGGCCAGGGCGGACTTTTTTTTTTTTAACCAACAAAAATAGCAGTTTCTATGGTCAACCCAGTAGGCAGCTCCTGAGACACAGGTTCTCTTTTTTCTTTCTTCCTCTGCCACATCCTGCCACTTCCCAGCCTCTGATCCACGTTTCCACTTCTTCCTACTTTGTTGGAATTTTGTCCCTCTTGGTTTTCATTTTGTATCGATTCTTCCATTCTGTCTAGGCATTTCCACCCCCCAGGCTCACACAATGCTTTTCTGCCTATCTTCCTACTAGCAGGGGAAAAACAAACAAACAAACAAAAAACTCTACCTTGCTATGCAAAACCTAATAAGAGCAACTTCTTTTTCTACACTAGAAGTTCCCCACAGCAGTGTGCATTTATTTTGTCAGGGATCACTATCCTCATTTTTCAGGTCAGGACACAGATGCCCCAGAGAGATTGGATGTTTTTCCAATTAGCATCAGAACTGGATGCAGCAGCCAGGTTCGAGTCAATCGCTCTTTGGTTAAACTCCAGTGGACTCTCCTAACTTCTGTGGTTTTTCAATTGCAGAAACTACAAAGAGCTACAAGTGGATCCCTGGCCAGACCTGACCAGTAACATAAAAACATAAATGATATCAATAGCACGTGTACAGTGCTTTACAGTGTATAAAGCACTTCTTCTTTTTTTCACCCCATTTGCTCCTGACATAGAAATGCCTCAAGAAGGTATTATCGTCTGATGAAAAACCGAGGTGAAGAGCAGTCGCGTGACTTTCTGTACGTCTTGCAGATGGTAACCACTGAGTCCAGGCAAGAGCCAAACCCTGGCCGTGTTCTTCTAAAGCCAAGCGTCTTTTATCTTCCACGCTGACTCTGAAACGCTCACTTGGATTTTGTTCACCCTGGGGCCCCACAGTATTCTCGATGGAAAGAAAAAGGAAACGGATAGACCCAATGCCATACCTAAATGTACCTGATTATACACGGAGATATTTTCACCACCTGAGAAATCAGGAAGGATACCAAAACAAAAGTTTGGAAAACCAAGAGGTTGGGAAAGTAAGAGTGTGTGTGTGTGGGGGGGAGTATAGTGAATGAAGAAGCAAGTGGAGAATGCAGAAGAAAAACTATAAAGGAAATTCAGGGATAGCATAAGAGAGAGCAGAAAAAGACAGTGAGATGGGGTAAAATAAAATAAAATAAAAAAATAAAAAAAGCAACAACGAACACATTATCCCAAAGCCCGCAGGTGCCAGCAATTCAAACAAACGTATAGCAATGAACAGAATTAACACAGCCTTAAATAGCTTGGCTCGCCAGATGTGGACTCCTAACAGGGTTCTATAAAATGTAAAGTTATTACAGATTAAACCATTAATCATCTGTTCAGAGACTATCTCTGGCTGTAAAATTCCATTTGGTTTTAAATGGCTAATAATCACAAAGGGATGTGGAATGTAATAGGCACAGTGATGTTCTACCTAATCCTTTTTGCTTTAAATACGTGTTCCACTCTCCCCATTCTTGGGCCTTTCCTTCCTCTACATTAGAGATGCCATGACAAAAGAGAGGTGAGATGGACCCGTCTGTCCCAGAGATCTCAGCAGCACTCGAGCTTTTCAATAGGAAAATGAAGAGCCAGTGGAGAACCAACATATCAGGGGAGAAGTAACACACTGAGAAGAAAGGAGGACCATGTAGAAAGACCCAAATCACGCAACACAGAAAATCCCAACATAGGAGGATTCTGTGATGGGCCTGACTCAGCTCCCTGGTGCCGGTGAGTCTGGTGGAGACCCAGTCTGTGCAGCTCAGTCTTCACGTGGCTTTCCCCTACTGCGCTGCACTGTCCCCAACAATCCTAGCTTGGTAACGCCAAGGGCAGAGGAAAGAAGAACTAGATGTCCTGACAGGCAGGATCATTGGACACTGAATGGGAGTCAGAAGGAAGCATTTTTCTATAGAAAATGTAAGATTCAGAGAGGCACCTTCCCTGGTCAATGCTAAAGCCAATGGCCTGCCCTTCCCAAGCCTGCGCTTCAGCCTCTTAGGACAAAAACATTCATCAGGGAAAAGGAGTAAATGGACTAGTGTCAGTCTTCATGGAATTAAAGCCTGATGGACAAGATGCCCACCTGAACATGTCATTCTGCTACGTAAGCTCCCCCAAGGGCTCCCCATTGCCTAGAAAATAAAGTTCAAGGGTATCGTGTAAAAAAAAAAGCTCTCTGTGACCTGGCCCCTCCTTACTTTATAGCTACATTTTTAGAACTCCTAATTTTGTGTTTTGTGCCCTGAAATTAGCAAACTGTATGTTTCTCACAGAGACACCATGATGTATCCTGTCTCGAGGCCTTTGCTCATGCTGCCCACTCATCCCGAGGCCCACTCCCTCCGTTCTTCCCTGTTCACTGCTCTATCTTTCAGCCTCACCGTCAGCATTGTCTCCTCCACAGTTTTCCTGAACCCCAGGGTATTTTAAGTCCTTCTCCTCAGCAGCCCCATTGCACCCAAAAATGTCCCTTTTCATACATTAACCGCCTTGTATTGAATCATATTTGTGTGTCTGTCTTCCGCTGACTGGGAGGTCCTCTAAGGCGAGAACCATCCTGATTCATCTTTGTATCCTAGCACAACCCTTGGCCTCCTGCAGGCTTTCAGAATGTATCTGTTCGTCTGAATTCCACCAGATTTTAGAGCTCCATCGTGTTAGCTCTTTCGTTTCTTTATTCCAGACATAATTACTGAGTGCATTGGTTTTTGCCAGGGACTCCTTTAGGTGCTGAGGAAACATCTGTGAACAGACGAGGCCTCGGTCCTCATGGAGCTCACATTTTAACAGTCAGGAGATTGACAGTTGTCAAATAAACACATGTCCTAAGGCAACAGAGTAGGTGATGACCAAGGGTGGCTGGGATGGCATATCCTACTTCAGCAAAGATGAGAGAACTTTAGTAAGGCAAACCTTACAATCAAGTTTTATTTTTCCCATAGCAGTGATTCGCGAACACGGAAAATACGGAGTTGTACACACGTGAATACATATTCTCGTATGCTTCTATTATATTCATAGGCTGTTTTTGCAAGATGCATTATAGAATCCCTAATAATAACCACAGAAGATCAAGAAGATCGCCACTGCACGGTTTCCCTTTTGTGTACTTATTTCATGTGATCTGGAGAATGTAACATAGGTCTTATTATCTCCACGCTGTGAGTTAGGAAACTGAGACTCTAATAAGATCAATGGCTTCATCTAGACTACAACCAGTGTGGGAGCTGGCATTTCCAACCAGGTTTTCTCTTCTTAAACCCAGTCTTCTTTTCCTCAAACTATCATGCTTCCCTCAAAGCCTTTTCAATCCCGTTCCTCCTAGAAGTTCTAAGCCTTTTCTGTAATAATTCTCTCACATCAGACAGCGGGGCAGGGAGGGGGTCCTGAAAGATTCAACAATTGCCATGTCAAGATGTTCTTTAGTGATCCAATGAAAGTCACATGTTAATAGTACCGAAGAGCATTTATCAGAAAGCTTTTTCTTAATTTACAAACATGGGATTTCATTCAGCAAACACAGAGAGTCTCATACAGAGTTTGTTTTTTTCATTCCTCTTGCTGTCTACCCCCTTCCCACCCCAAGAATTTTCTTTACAAGGAACGAATCATCATTTGCTCATTACCTTGGGGTATGAGAGAAAGAGTCAGTCTCCATGTGGGGTTTATTTGTATGTGTAGGGGACGAAGGGAAGAAGTCCTTTACCCAAATCCAATGACATGGCTGGTGTGGCCACGAAAAGCAGTGTTGAGGACCTGTCTAAATTTTAACTGCACTACAGTCAGGAAAAATACTTACAGTTGTGAGTATGTGCAATGCAGAGTTTATTCTTGTATTATTTATTATTATTATTAACCTCCTTTTGCCCACCCCTATATTTATAGAGAGCCCACTCGGCCAAGAACCATTCTAGGAGCTGGGAACACAACAAGAACAGAAGACAGACCTGGGAAAACATGAAGAGGGACACGATCCTGACTTAGTGATGTTTAACCGGACACAGATCTTACGTTGATAACCAGGGTGTGTGGAGAACCCGCAGTCTGATGGCGACGTGGAAACTCTTTGTTGTGGCTTCTACAACAAGCGGTATCAAGTGAGGCGGTGTGCACTCTGGTGAAATCGCCGTGGAGCCAGAACTGAACTTGCAGATGTGAAGAAACTATAGTTCCAGAGATGAAACCTATGCTGTGCCCCACGCCAAGTATCAGTCATCTGGAACAGAAACCCTGAAGTCCCTTCTACAAGGTCCCCATTTTGAAGAAAACGACACATAAAAGCACCTAGCTCAGCTTAAGGCAACTGAGAGCCCCAAAGGGCAAGAGAAGACAGAAAAGGGAAGGCAGGCATAGGGAAGGGAAGGAGAAACTGCAAAGTAACTGGAGACCGTTCTAAAGGCAAATGGTTAACGTGGGTAAGTGGGATTTATCAAGGAGCAAAGTCCCAGCACAGCTGGAAGCTTTGGCTGTTTAAACTGTCAAAGAGAAATACCAAGAACAAGAGAAGAATTTCCCAGACCTGCCCACAGAAGAGTGAATTGTAATGACTAAATGGAAAGGAAAATGTGCCAGGGCTACATTACACTCAAAGGTATCTGTTTAAAACACTGAGACAAATTAGAAAGCCTCCCAAGTCCCTTAGAAAGACAATAATACTCAACGTGTGAAGGAGGGAGGGAACGAAAGTCAACCAAGTTCTCGTTGTGCCGACCATTTCCCCCAATGTTTTGGATTTTCTTTCTCCTAACTTGATCTGGATTTAAATGCAGATCTATGTCACTAGCTAAGGCATGCGTATATTTTATTACTAATTACTGTTAATGACGTTTTTTCAGAACTGCCTTTTAATTTTGAAGCTATTAAGTGACTTTTGAAACTGTCTTCTCTCTGCCTAGGAAGTGAGAGAAAGAGGAGATTTTATGTATTTTAGGTTCTGCATGCATAAAGACATTAGAGATACCTTCATATTTCTATGAGTCTTGTTTCAAAATATTCAAGATCCTCCTTCCTGACTGACAGATTTGGGAAACTGCTCCTTTGTCTCAAAATATGTCATTGACAAACGGTTCAATCCAATCAGAAAAAAGCTGGTTCTAGGGACCACCCCTAGATCCTGTCCAGGAGAAACTCCTGCTCAGGGCTGTTTCCCTGCAAAAATGGCCGAGTTCTCCACCACAGTCAATACCTCATTCATTCCTGAGCCACATGTGGTAACAGAATGTTCCTACCCATTTCTGATGAAAGTGCAGTTCCAATAGAGTGTGATTTAACTGTGTTTAAGAGCCTTTCAGGGTTCATTAGACAATGAGTAGTTTATACCTTTATTCTCTCCAAATGGGAGTAAATCCCATGGAAGGAGTATTCTGTCTACTGCAATTCCATCAGGAATGAGCAGTAGAGTCCCTGTGGTCAACAGAAGCCTAGGGAGCATCCAGCAGAGGAAAACACTCTTTGGGTTCTCTTCAGGTATTTGTCCTTCAGACCAAGAACAACAGAAAGCCATAATTGGATTTTCCCTCCTTTGTCCTGTCTCTCCTTCCTACCTCTTCCTCTCATGCCACACACCATTTATTGCAGCAATGCACGGCTCAAACATCAGTTTTTCTCCAGAACTGATTCCCACCTAAAACTTTTCTGTTTCCTCTACTCAATTAGAACATTTAGTCTGTGGCCATGAACACATGGTGTTTTGAACTGTAACTGTTCACTTACCGATCTCATCCCCCTTCCTGGATGATAAGGTCTTCCAGTACAGAGACCATGGCTTGTAAAGAGACACTAAGTTCAGTTACAGTGCAGGAAAGGTACCCAATGATTATCTGATACATTTATTCATTCAATAAATACGTATTCTGTACCTATGATAAACCAGGCATGAGAGGCACAACCCCTGTGTGAACATGGCTCACAGTCAAGTGGTGTGAATGAACACAGGTCAACACCACCTCGTGGGCGACTGATCTCCAACAAATTCAAATAGCCATGCTACCAATAAAACGTGTGTCCTGAGAGGAGGCTCATAACATGTCCTAGGGATCTTTATCTACAAGAAAGAACACTGTTGGTGTCTCAAAAAATTTCCCCTGGGAAATGATATAGATATCTTAGGCAACAAAGCTTAGCGTAGATTAAAAAAAAAAAAAAATGTACAGACTACTGCTCTGATGACACAGTGTTCTGAAAGAATTCTACCAAATCAAGTCTGATTCTTTTTTGCCTCAACAATTGACCTTAGTGATTGAACTTATACTTGACTGAAGCTCCTCTGCTCTCAGACAGAGGTCTCAACACATCAGCTACAATAGTATAAATGAGTAATGGCGAAGTCCACTGCTTACTCACAGCTGCTTTCAGGGAAAAAAAAGAAAGGAAAAGCCAATCTTCTGGGCCTTAATGTTACATTCTGAGAATTTTCCTTCATCTCAAATAATGAGACTCTTGGGAACATTAAGCTTGGACAAGGTAAAATAATACAAATGTTTTAGACAAGACACACAACCACATATTGAGCCACTTTTAGCTGGAGCTTTCCCTGTGTGCCAAGTCCAAAGTACAAAATCAAACCTCACACGTGTCTAGTTCCTTACAATTTCAGTCCTTTCATCTGTGGTGTTTTATTGAATTTGTAAGCACAGATGCCTGACAAATAAGGTCCCCCATTAGTCAGATGACAAAACAGAATGGAGCACTTCCATGGTGAGCTAAAGATCATGCAACCAGCTTAAGCCTTGACCAAAACCTAGGACTCTACTTCAAGTCCAAAATCTTTTCTGCTGCCCCCTATGGTCTCATAGACTAGATTAGATGACAAAGCCAGTCACTGAACAGGAAAATTCATTTGTTCTTAGATAGTCAGTGCATTAAATGGAGCGTATGAACTCTACCTCTTTAAGGCAGCCCATGAAGTTGTTGCTGACGGGTGAGCCTGGCAAGTCAGCAGTACTTGGGCTTCCTCCCACGTAGAAGAAGTCATCCGAGCCCAGCATGGTGTAGTCCTCTTGAGTGTAGCCCGTCGTGGTAAGGATGCCATCCACAGAGATTGTCACCTGGTGGAGGGATATGGGGGAAAAACAAATCCCAACAATGACCTGATAGTCCTATCAAAATCCGGTGGCTTCCCCCACCTGTGGCTTCACTTTCATTAAGATTTTGGTGAGGAATTCTTTCTAATTTGGTTTGGTTTTGGCATGTGCAGCCGAGTTCCATTTTCTGGTCTGCCTTCCCTGTGGCCCAAGTCTGCAGATTCCCCTGCAGGCTCCTAGGAGAGCTCGTCGGGACGGCCAAGCTGGGCGACTTGCTCTACACCCACTGCACTCTACTCAGTCAGGCTAGAAAATGGAACTGTCCTCAGACGACATCACTTGTCTCAGTTCATTGGTAAAATGATTGTTTATTTTTTAAATGATTGTTAATTATGGTGGTAGCGAAAAACAGCAAGGGAGACATTTGACGATGGGTTGGTTAGGGGGTTGGTCTTTGGTGGTTGATGGTTTTTTTCCTTTTTTCTTTTCTTTTTCTTTTCTCTTTTATTTGTTTCTTTTTGGACTCACACCACGCTGACAAACATGCATCCAGGGAGGGAAGAAGGGTCTTGATTTTGATGTGTCATGGATGATACATGCCATGGACTTCCCTCGGACACCAACCCCTGCCCTCCCTTTGCTGCCATCACCACCACCAAGAGAAGAAATGACCCAAACCAAAGAGGCAACTCTAACAAAAAGACATGAATGATGACGCATAATAACCAAAACAATAATAATGATGCCCACAGGGAAGAAAGAGCGCCCATACACCCAACATCCATGAAAGGAGCAGAGGGCAGAGAGAAGAGATGGGACCTCAGAGCGTGCACACACCATACGCTGACACACCCATGCAAAAAGTATCTGGAGCCAAGAGAAAAGGCAGAAGAAGAAAGGGAGAGGGGAGGGAGAGGGTGCGGAGAACTAAAGGAAAGAATCAGAATCCACTTCACCCTTACATGCACTGCATCAACTGAAAAACAAGATGGACGGACGTGGAAAATAAAAAAATAAAAAACACTCAAAATTAAAGGGTCATCTTTCCCCTGTCTGCCACCTCCCTCACTAAAAAAAAGAAAAGAAAAAGTCCAAACCCAACCCCCAAATATATGAAGGATGAAAGGAGAATAAAATAAAGTGGAGATTAAAAAAAAGAGAGAGAGAGAAGAAAGTGGACTTGGGTTGATCAGGTGGTAGGTTGTTAGTAATGAGGAGGAACATGAGGGAACAGAGTCTGATGCCAATGGGGACGTCCACGAGACAGGAACATGCCATGCAGAGTTTGGGCGGAGAACACAGTGGCGGAGCTCCCTCTGGCCACGGCAGGGAGGAAAGTGAAAGAAGGGGAAAGAAAGAAGGGAGCAGAGTATTTTCCTCCCCAGATCACCTGTGGCAGCCGTGGGCACACAAAAGGGAAAGACAACGGGATTAAAGGGAGGGGATGGTAAAGAAAGGAGGAAGAGTGAGGGATAGAAAGACACGGAGATTAGGAAAATCCTCAACATAACTCTTGTCGTCCCAAGTCTGTGACTTCAAAGTTGCATAGTAAGAAAACAAAACAAAAGAAGTTTAGCTAAATGGAGAAACTTTTCTCAAAAAAATATTTTTTTGGGGGAAAAAATTACTAACTGGAGAAACGGAAACCGTTCCAACCAAACTTGTCCAAATATCATTTGCAGGACAGGTGCACAGGTGCATCCCTTTCCTTTCTTTTTAAGAAAAAGAAAAAACTTGCATTTAACTCAACAAAAATTGTAAAAGGAGAAGAAACAAGTCTAAAGAGGATAAAAGAGGGGTTGGGGGAGGAAAAGGGGGGCAACACACGGCAAACCCAAAAAAAGAGACAATAAGAATGATATCTACCAGACAATGTAGTTTGTTTACCATAGCGTGTCCGATGCCTGAGTGCTTTGCGGAAAAGGGGGAAGAAAGGAAATTAAAAATTGTGAACAGAACGATTGTTAATTAAAAAAACTAAAAAACAAAGATGAGTCGTTAGGGTGTTAGTACATTAGTCGGTTAGTAAAATGACACATTGCATGAATGATCTTGTGTTAGTTTTTCAAAAAAAAGGCACCCAACACAGAAAAAGAGAGTGGGGGAGACAATGAGACCAGGACTCTATGGAAAACCTTGGCACCCCGGAAACAGCCAGGAAAGGAGGAGCAGTCCCCCTTGTCATTTTTAACTCCCCGATTCTTCCAAATGGCCCTCAGATCAGACCTCACCCCAGTTAGAATTAGCATCATACTTACTTTCCAAGGGTTCTTCTGAAAGAACATCACCCCCTTTTCCTTCCCACCCTCTAGCAATACACATTCCACCTGTCCCAAAAGAAAAGGCCCCCAAAGTGTATCGTTCCACAGGTAGATAGATAGAGCAAAAGTACCAGTGAGTTGGGGATCTTTTTTCTTTTCACATCTGACTCTGACTATATGCATAGACAATCATGACTTTCTCCTAGAATGAAAAGAACTTAAAATATTTACCGGTCACATCTAGCATAGGAAGGCTACATTCTGTACCTCACTCTGGGATTCCGTAGGTAATGTCAAGATCCAAACCCCACTGATTTTGTATGGATTGGTGCGGCAGGAGGGGAACATTCTTCTCTTTCTTTTCCTCTCAGTTTAGAATAACTGTGTGGTTAGAATGCATCAAAATAGTTGGAGTCTTCTCCATTACCCAATAAAGTTCTTTTTTTTCCTTTTTTTTTTTTCCTTTGCCTGTTGGAATCACTCTCCCCCTCCCCCATTCCTCTTGAAACATGCTTTTCAAGCTCTTAAGCATTTTAAGCAATTTCTTGTATGGATAGCAGACAGGACTGCAGGTAAACATGAGAACAGAGGTCCTGCGATCAGCCTCCTCCTTGCTGTTTTTGACGCTAAATTGCCAACACACCCTGAGCTGAAGGCTGGAAGCTGGAAACCCCAGCTTTGTGTTTATGCTTTGACAAAAGTGGCATAAAAAAGGTAAGGCAATTCATGCGATGACCATGACCTTGGACTCCGGCAAGGTTGTGGACCAAATAAAACAAAGTAAACCAATGTATATATCCCCCAGAAATACCTGACTACCTTGGTCCCTAATCCCACTTATGGTTTGGAACAGGTAGTCCCCACGCCTTCTTTTAATCAGAACCCTCAACTAAGTACCTGGCCAGGACCATGACTTGACTTAAAGGCAGAGCCATGAGGATATGACCATGAAGGAAGAAATGGGGGAAGTTCTGCTCCATTTGGTACTGAGCTCCAACTCAGCTGTCCTCAAATGAATTTTGGCCACAGAAGCCATTCAACCTTACCAAAAAAGTAGATGAGACTGCCATAAGCTTGGTATCAAATATTTAAGAAGCGATTTATAGTTTAATTGAAATAAACAGGGGTTTCCCACCCCTACAAATGTATCCTAGGGAACTCAAAAGTATATTATAAATGTATTTTTAATGGGAAAAGTAATATAAGATGATCCAGTGTTGAAAGGATTGTGTTTACAAAATCAACTCTGCTCCTCTGAGATGTCCCTCTTTCAATAAATTGCATTTAGATGCAAAATTCAGCGAGTTCCAAGCTTGGGTGCACTTTCTCCGAGAGACTCATACTCCCTCTGCCAAGAAATGCCCCAGTGCCCTCGGGCCTCGGCAGCCTCCTCTAGACCTGAGAGCTCTGCTTAGCTGCATCCTTGGTGACAGACACAGTCACCTTCATGACAAAACACTCGGCCTGTAAATCGTGTGCATGTCACAGCGAGTCTAGCACCCAGACCATGGATGAGCTCATAATCCTTCTGGAACATAAGGTGCTTTGCATATTTAGCCACCGCACACGGCTGGGGAGGATTGTCATCACCATTTCACAAATGGAAACAGCAGTGTGGAAAGGTTAAATGGCCTGTCCAAGGGCACAGAGAGGACTTGGGTCATAGAACTTGGAAAAGAAACCTTCTGGGGTTGCTTTCCTCTGCTTGCTGACTAAACAGCGCAACCAATATCTGAATTACAGTTTGGTTTATCTCCCTCTCAATGTAGAGGACTGAACAGGGGCTCAGTTCTACTCTGGAAAAGTGCTTTTAGTAGAAATAAAAGTGAACCTCTCTCCAGCTAACTGGGATCATTTCTAGAATGGCAAGGAAGTGTGGGGGGTAGGAGAGAGAGAAATAGGTTGGTTGGTGAGAAGCACGACTCAATTCTGTTCCCTAGTACATGAAAGTTCTCCCCTCCACTGATGAATGTCTAAAGGGGGTTACTTGTACCTGCCAGTCAAAACTGGCAAAAGGTCATATTTTACTTGGTCTAGACTCTGCAACTCAAACATATCAAGCCCTTACATGTTAGCAAATGGAAATGTGACTGGGCTCTCCTGACAGTTGAGAAGGTCTCTTTTGAGTAAGTAGAGATGGGAAACGATGAAGAAAAACATCAGCAATGGAGAAAAACACAGAACAGTGATTCAAAAATGTTCAATTTGGCCCTGGCCGAAGGGCTCAGCTGGTTGGAGTGTCTTCCCGCACACCAAAAGGTTGCAGGTTCGATCCTCAGCCTGGGCACATACATATGGGAGGCAACCAATCAATGTCACATTAACGTCTCTCTCTCTCTCTACACACCCTCCCCCTTTTCCTCTCTCTCTAAAAAACAATCCTTGGGTGAGGATTTTTAAAAATGTTCAAATCGTGTATTAAGATGACTGGGACTCTAGTCTTGTGTTATGTGGTGACTTCACCACAGACAGAGTAGAATCTCCCAACCAGGTGGCTTTCTTGACATGGGTGTTTCCAATATTGTACGTTTCCCATGTGTGTGAGCCGGGCTCCCTTTGTTGAGCATTATTAAGGAGTCACCCTTTCATCAAACAGAAAACATGTGCAGACACCTGTCCGTTCCTATCTTCTCATAGTCACATTAGAAGGCATTCACTCAATCATATCGCAGAAGCAAATCTGATAAGTGCTTTCTAGAAATTGGCATAATGTTTTCTGATTAATAAAGGATGAATGCTGTCCAGCTGGGTTTAATGACACATTCACCCAAAGAAAAACCAAGTGAAAATAGCAACCTGGAAAAGGCAGTCTCAGCACAGATCTTGACTTTTATAGGAAAAGCTTTCTTGAACTGAAGTGGGCTGGTTGGGTATGATTATTGTTGTTATTAGTTACGGGACTGAAACAGCCTCACGGGGCTGGGGCTTCCTGAGAGCGTGGTCACCTGGCGGAGTTGCCTGCTTAGAATCCTCAAGTGATGGGAGTTCTCAAGCACGGACAGAACCAGGAAAGGCCGCTCCAAAGTTGACTTTTTTATTTGGGTCCTTCCACTTTCCAGGCCTCCCAATCAACTGAAGAGTCTTGGAGGTCGAGATATGGGCAATAAATAGGACCCACCGCACCAAGGAACAGAGAAACAGAGGAATTCAGAGAGACTCCAGCTAATTCATTTCAAGGCTAGAGGTTAACATCACGACTGAAAAAATAAAATTGGGTGAGGGGTGGTCAATGAAAAGAAAGACTTTTTCAAGAGGGAATTAAAATGAGGGTGTCATGGCAATGGCTAACTTAATTACAAAGAAAACCACAGATTCAAAGAATGAGGAAAACTACCAAGCTGCAGAAACAAAACGCTGTCTCTAACTGAATTTAACAGCAATACAAAAAGATTCAAATGTGTAATTAAGAAGATGATTAAAAGGAATGCAGAAAAAAAGGAATGAAAGTACTTATAACTTGTATTACCTATACAACCAAATTTTTTCTGAAATAACAAACACAAATGGAGAATGGAAGTACAGGAAGAAGCACAGTTTCATAATCATCCTGGTGACACTGCAAAGACCGGGAGAGAGTTAGACTTCGCCAGATCCAAACCCATGTCTATACCCCTCTCCACCTCATCCGTCACCTGCTTCACAAACTTCCTCCCTGACTACTGAAGATGAGCCTCCAGGCACTCTCTCCCCTCAGCATTACCTGCCGGAGGTTGCGTGTCACTTTGACATCATGCCAGGCGTTGTCATTGAATTTTCCATTCACTGGCTCCACAATGGCCTCAAAGGCCCCAGACCCCAGGTTAATGACCAAGGAGACCGCGCCATCCTTCAGAGCCAGGTTGACATAGTCGGCTGACTTGCCCGTGTGCAGGATGAGCCCGTTCCGCTGCCAGGTCTTAAAGGAGAGGGTGATCTCATCACTGCTGCTCTGGATGGGGTTCTGAGACAGGTCGTAGCACAGGTACTCGGAGCCTCGGAAAGTGGCCACATTCTCCTCTCGAGCTGCAGGAGAAAAAGGAGGAAAGCAGTCAATCAACAGTTGACTGTCATGAGTCAGATAGAGCTCTATACATACCCAAAAGAACATGCCCCCAGGGCACCGCCCCTGTCAGTGGGCTGACCCCAACACTACCCTCCCTCCTACTCCTCCACAAAACTAATATCTAAGTACCAGGGAAACCCGGAGAGGAGGACACAGCTCTATGTCCACACAAGAGTAGAAACCAACACAACGGCACAGGAGAGCTGGCTACCTTTCCTTCAAATTTTCTCAGAAAAAACCTAGAGGGAAATTTCATGCAAAATGGTTCAAGTAAGGTTTACATCACTTTTGCTTCAGTGATGGCTTTTAAATGCTTGTAGAAGAGATGGTTTAGAATGTGGATGGATACTTAACTGGTCTGAGAAAGGGTTTTTTGGTAGTTGTTTTTTGTTGTTGTTGTTATTGTTGTTGTTTTTTAGCTCTAGGAAACTTTTATTGACCAAAAACTAAAAATCAATTAGCCTGAAAAATTTGGCTCTGATTCATATCCATCCATAAACCAGTTAACTTTGGTTGCCATGGTAGAGTCCTAAGCCCAATGGAACATGACTGAGTTATTAAATAGGAGGTTGTATCTAAGGAGGTGATTAAGCAGACGAGGAAAAGGGAACAGAATAAAATTTGGTAGTATGCTTTGACAAGACAGCCATACCTCCCCTAGACTCAATGGGACCTCTGTTCTGGGGGACTCCTGTTTAGATGGCCTGAGTCAGACCCTCTCTCCCCACAGGACTAGGAGTCCACAAGGCCACGATGGCATTCCACTGAAGCCATACTCTCTTTCAAGACCATATTCCAGACACCAGGGTCCCGTAATTCCCTACCCAAAGAGCCCAAGTCTGTCTCCAGGGCTTGTGCAGGTCTCTCCCCTGAATCTATTTTCTGAAGGAAAATCATGCTTTCAATGTAGATACCTCAAGGTCTGAGGAATAGCCTTGGGGGACTATTTTCAAGGCTTTGGACAGAGCTTGGCCACAGGGGCTGGGGCATCCACATGCATTTACACCAGACCCCTTGTGATACAGGATGGAGCCAAAGGTGGGAAGAGAAGGAGGACAGGACACAGGCTGAGGACCAGAGGGGCTGGTTCCCCCTGTGTGAGCATTTCCCAGTGAAGAACTCTGAGGAATCCAAAAATTCTAAATGCAAATCTGGCTTACTAGGTAGTTTCAAAGTTATATTTTTAAAGATAAGAAGATGGAATATATTTTATTTAACTATTTGTTGCTTTAACGTGTAATTTTGACACACTGTTTGTAGATTTCCATTTGTCCTGCTGCCCGCAGCCTCACTTAGAGTGGCTGACTTCCTATCCGGGTTGGTCAAAAGCTTACCTAAAGGTCACAAGCACCTCACTGATGAAAAGAAATGAGCAACAGTACAAGGTTAGATATTCAGTTTCCCTCTAAGGAGTGGGGGCTACAAAATAAGGTTGAGAGAATTCTACTTTTCCTTCCAGAATTACATGTCATCCTTATCAACCAAAGCCAATTCCACCTCCACTCAGATCCTTATCAACCATCACAGCCCTTGGTCAGTCACTTAAATAAAATGAAATAAGTATTTTCTCATCATGAGGTAAGAGCTGTAAAGGAGTCACTCTTATAATGTGAAGAGATGACCACCCACTACATATATTGAATTAATCATAGCATCATGACATTAAAACATGAACCTCAACTTCCTACTCCAGAGTTAAAGAAGAGATGAAATGTGTCCTGTATGGTCTGGATGGCCTCAACGACAGATGTCTACCTGCCGATTTCTGTTTGTACACACACACTGGTATAGGCAAAAGGGGTCTGTCCACTTATAAATGACCACTGCGTCTCTTACACATATGCTATAAGAAGCAAGTACTACTCAGCACATAACCTATGCCTGATGTATTTTACTAAAATAGCCCCCAAAATTTGTAGAGTAGAAATTCAACACTATCAGTATGTTTGAAATAGATCTAACCAACCCTCTATGTGCCCTGCCTATTGTCATGATCTCTCCTGTCATGTCTGAAGAAATGGCTTTGTTAAAATGCAACTGGACAAGCCCTTGTTCCAGTAGCCCTGGAGGTGACTGATAAGTAGAAGATGGCAAATCAAATGAAGTCATCACCACTAAGCTCTCTTCCTACAGACACAAATGTGCACAGAGCCAACTACTGTGCCTGTCCTTGGCACCATACATGGTATATTAATGGGGGATTTCCAAAAACATTTAAGATACTAAACAGATAAATGAGCAAGGAAAGGAGGTCTTTAAAGAGACGCTTAAATGAATCATGTACCCTTTAACAAGAGAAGGCTTGACACGGAACAGCAAGGCACCAGGATATTATTTAATGTGCTGTATGGTACTTAATATGTTTCATATAATTAGACCAAGGAGTCTGTAAAAGTGATCAATTTTAGAGCTAGAAGGGATGTTAGAGATTGCCCAATTTAATGCCCTTGCTTGATTAAGAAAGAAACGGATGACTAGGAATAAGTGAGTTGCCTAAGACGGTGTCATTCTGGACCTCTGGTACCTCTGGACTCTTCTTTAAGTATGGGTTACCTCTCCTTTTGCCCATCACTCCCATCACATGTGGATACACCACATGTTCCGACTCTACTTCTCAATGAATGTGAATAATTTCAGGGAACTGTGCACTGATTGACAAACCATCCCAAAGCTTGCTTAAATGGAGCCAAAAGCCCATCTCCCTCCGCAACCCCGTGTAAATCCCACTCTTTCAACAAAAGACATGTTTCCCTTCCTCCCTGGAACCTGGATGTGTTTAAAACAAAAGAACTTGTTTTATGTGGAAGGCCACTGAGGGAAAATGACATTGTAGAGAAAAGAATATCACAATTAATAAAAAGAAATAGCCCTCGCCGGTTTGGCTCAGCGGTTAGAGCATCAGCCCGCGGACTGGAGAGTCCCAGGTTCGGTTCCTGCTAGGGGCACGTGCCTCAGCTGCAGTTTGTCCCCAGCCCCGGTTAGGGTCGTGGGGTGGGGACCAGTCGATGTGTCTCTCTCACGTCGATGTTTCTCTCTCTCTCTTCCTCCCTCTCTGCCTCCCATTCTATCTCAAGCAAAAATGTCCTCAGATGAGGATTAAAAAAAAGAAAACCAATGTGAGAAAAAGGGTCTATGTAAATCACCTGCATATTTATGCTAATCCCCATGCAAATTAACCAAAGGTAGCAGAGTGCATTCTCCTGCAAGGATCTAATGCAAACTGCTGCGACAGTTTACAGCCTTCCCGATCTCTCCATTCAATGACGAACTTCCCAGTTTACCTTTTCCCCGGGCTGGAGGAGGCCAGCAAGGCACCCCAGACCTTGGGCACCTCCCTCCACTTGTCGACAAACAACAGACAACTGAAAGCTACTCTCTGAATCATATATTAGATAAGCAAAACGATATCATTTCGAATTCATGGCACACGGTCCTCCTGATGGTTACGAGGAAGAGAGGCATTGGTAGTGCATGGCCATAAAAGAGCAAGTGAGGGGCTTGGTGGGGGAAAGAGTGAGGGCCTGATAGAACTGTTCCTTTGAACACTCTCACAGCTGACCTTTTTCTCCTAAGATCCCAATCTGTCTTAATTTCCTTTCAGTAGCCAGGGCTCGAGCACTTCCTTACCACCTTGAAAACCATACTAAGCTGACAGTGAACATAACTAAAAGGTGTAAAACCGAATAGTGACAAACCTATATTTCTAAGCCCATTCCATTCTCCAAACTCTCCATTAGAAAAATGTAATACTGCCCAAAGCCTGTGTTTCTATACTTAGTGTTTACACGGGGAAGGAGGGTAAAGAGACAATGCAGTCACCTTGTACGCGCGGAAGCTAAATAGGTAGAGAAAATGAATGCAGGGGATTATGTAACACAGCACACAACAGCTTAGCATAAAGCTACAGCTTGGCAAGAGGGTAGGCACTGATGCGGCTAATGGACTGTTTAGATCCATTTAAATTATATCACTCCAAAATTTGCAATCAATTGCATAAGTGTTCAAATAAAAATATTATTCTCGGTGCATGAAAAGCAGAGCTCAACTCTGTATGCCAACAAATCGTTTACCCATTATTTGTAAGTGTCCAATTGATTAAACATTAGATGCAATCTAGAGATGTAGCTCCAAGTTTTAAAGCAGATGTGTAAGATAAGATATGTAAAGTACTGAACTTTCAAATGGCTTGTCAATCCCAGTACTGTTATGTGTCCATAGCAGTAACAAGCATTTACCCAACTCTATTTTCCATTTTCTTCCCCCACGAAACACTGCACTAGTGATTTATATAATGACTCAAATTCTCTGAGAAATTCCAAAGCAGATTAAGATACTCATTATAATAGTTTTCCACTATGCAAGCTAAGAAGTGCGGAGCAATGCCTATCCCTGTTTCATTGGACCTGTGGTTCCTGACAGCTTGCTGTCATAGCCTTTGAGAATAAAAAAAATCTGGACTTTATTGTGAAGGTTATGAGGAATCACTGCATACACTTACTGAGAAAATGGAGCATCCGATTTGTATTTTTAAAAGATCGCACTGATAGTAAAGTGGAAGAAAGAGAAAACAGAAGGCAGAGAGCCCAGTTACAAGACAACAACACAATAGAACTACTTTTGCAGGGGGTGTCTGGAGCTGGTTCGACCTGGGTGGTGATGCAGTTCCTGAGTGAGGTCTGCCTTTCACTGGGCAAGAACACAGGCAAAAGATGCCTAGAAAAGACACCGAAAGGAACCGGGAGGCAGAGATGCGCGCAAACCAGAGACCATGGGAGGAAATCTAAGTTTCGATACTAAGATCCCAGGGCAACCTTGGAAAACCGAGGGCCAGAGGTCAAAGCTGAGGGACAAGAACACAGCATTAGACGTCAGAGAGCTCAAACGAGAACACGTTAGAACAGGTGAAGATGCATCCCAGGTCTATTTGCAAACAGATGTCCACCTTTGAAAATATACACCTCCAAATGCTTTCTTAATCGTTATTTGTATTCTCTCGACACTCTGTGAGGTCACTCTGCTGTGTGACTGACGCCGGTGTAAGGAAGACGAGGCAGACGGAGTTCAGAGAGGTTATCCAAGGCGATAGGAAGCACTTCGGCCAGTTCCAAACCTCAGCCCCCAGATTCTCCTTCCCTGAACTTAGTCCTACCACCACCATGCCAGGAACTCAAATTCTCAGGAGTAGGTTCCTAGGACCCTATATCTGGTGTCCTGCAACTGTCCGAAGTTCAATGTGTCAAGAGGAGAAACTACCAACAGCAATAGGTCGGAGCCCACTGGGTCAGCAGGAGCCCAAGCAGGGGATCAGGCAATGGGGCTGAGTCATACTGAGAAGATCACCGCCTTCACCTCCATCAGAGAGCCTTACGAATGGAATGTTTAGGTACCACTTGGTGGAGCCTATTGAAATGCTAAGCCTCTGGAGTGGCTGTCACCACTGGCCCTGAGCAGAACACCTGCTGTGCTCCAGAAAGGGAGTGGGAGCCAGCTTCCTGAGGATGTCCCTCAAAGACCCTGGCAACAACTGCCCTCATCTTTGAGTCATTTGTCCTTTAATTGGTCTCCATGCAGCAGGTGGGTACTTTAGTCTGCACTGATGCATAGATAACCCTGGCTGGCCATCCTGGCCTGGCCCACCTTGGAGCTAATGAGGCACAGAATCATATGGGCTGCTGCTGCCTTTCCTGCCAGAGAAAGAGATGGCCAAAGGTCCCGGGGCTGGCTTGCTGACTCCTCTCCTCTGGTCCACAGAACTCAGCAGGAACAGCAGGGTCCCTCCTCCAGCTGTAAGGAGAGCTTTCAGGTTCTCAAGTTGTGAACTGATGACATATCACCTGATCCCTCTGGCCACTGCTTCCCAGGTAAAGAAGCCCTGATGATGACGAAGAACGCACGGAGCCCAAGGCAGGGGGTACACAAAGCGGAAATAAACTTTCAGAGAAGTCCACACTTGTTCTGCCCGTTCCTGGGGTGGGGGGGAGGGGGCTGCATATCCACCTAATTCTGAAAAGTGCCTTGAGTGAAACCAGCGACGTGGGTAGTCTGCTGGCAAAGGAACACATTAAGGCAAATGTGAGTTTGCTCGTGCACTATTGTGTTTTCTTTCCATGCTAAGAACCTGCTAAAAATCCAACATCTGGAACAAGCACTCCCTCCTCTAAGGGCCTCTTACAAGCTGTGGGCAGACACCTAAGTGAGCTGTTGAGCTGTGAGACGATCATATTTGGAGAAATGAGGGGAAAGCAAAAATCCTTTTACTAGAATGAATTCTACTGTACATCACCTAATGACATTTCCTGCCAGAATTAGAGGAGGAACACACTGATTGGACAAGAAAGGTAAAAGATGCACAAGTGACTGTACTCTTGGTTCTTCCTGCCCCCACCTCCCGACGATAGATTTGAGGGCCAAACAAAGCACTGGGATAGACCAAACTGCATCCCCCGAGGACAGACGATCACTCCTTCACCTGCCACGTCCCATCCTACCGGTATTTTTAAAGCAGAGCGCAATAGCAGACAGCAAACTGTGTCCCTGTGAGCGATCCTGGCTACAAAAGCAAACACACAGGAAATCTGACCTCCTGAGGCCATCTCCAGCCCTCAGCCTCAGAGCCTCTCTGTAGGAAAGAGGCAGCAGAGAATAAATGGACTTTTCCACGCTGCCTGGGTCACTCACTAGCCTGCAGATGCTTCTTGAAAGTGATGAGAAGGAAAACAGTAAATCAAGTTGTCACTTGGAAAATAAACAGCCAGGATGCTGGCGAGAGAAGCTGCCTCGGTCCACAAAAGAATGGCCTGGAAAATCACGCTTCACTGAAGTCACTAGAAAGCTAATGGCATCCTGAAGGCTGCATTGCTTTCAATTGCACGACAATAAAAGTTAAATTTTCTGGCCCTGTAGTGAAGGAATGCGCATGTGTAGGTGCCTACTATGTGCCAGGCGATGTGCCCTGTGCTGGATGCATTTAAGCTGCACAGCAACCCTGTAAATAGGAATAACTGGCCTACTCTTGACTGAAGAAGAGAAACTGTAAAGCTAAACAAAACAAAACAGGAAGGCCTACTGAATGGCAGACTCTGACAGGGACTCACGTGCAACAGGGCACCCACCTGTAGCGGGACTGCGGACTGGATGACGCCAAATGCAACGATAACGCCTGCGCATTGAACAGACCTGAGTTTGAAGCCAGCTCTGGGACTTCCCCAACTCTCTGGAACTTGAGCTTATAACTTAACTTCTCCAACCCTCAGCTTCCTCATCTCCAAAATGGGAATAACCATAGTATGTATTTCATACAGTCGCTGTGAGCCATGAGTCAGATCAAGTTCATGGCCCCGTCCCCAGCTGTAGACGTGTTAGCGGCTGTTACTGTTGCTGAGAACGCACACAGAAACCAGTCGTTACAATTCAGTGTAGAACCTGTCTAATGGGTGATATAGGCACACAGAAGAAGAAAAAATAACTGACCCTCGGTGTTAAGAGAAGGCTCCACATAGGAGGTCACACTTAAATTGGGTCTGGAAGTATCAGTTCACCACACAAAAGAAGGAGTAGAGTTTTAGTTAGAAGAAACAGCATCTTTGTTGGGATGGTCATTAGAAAAGCGCGAGGTGTTCAGGGACGGTGAGAAGTTCGAGGCCGCTACAGCACCGGCATGAGTGCAGGCTGGGGCCTCGTCTGCCACGTTCTTGAAGCACTGGGGCTGCAGAGCCAGCAGAGGAGAACTTCAGCTCGTGAGTGGCACAATTAGATTCGTGCTGTATCTGGGGTTCGGTAGATAGACCAATGCCTAGAGATGTGAAGAGGGAGCCAGGAGACATGTCCAAGGCAGAACAGACACCCTAAGAAACCAGGGCCTGAGGCAATTGCCTGCCCACTTATAATGATTTATGTCATATGTTGTCCGTTGTATTTTCCCTCAACCACCAGATCCATATGACACTGTAATTATGCTTCTTTCACTGCCAGCTTCTCATTTGAATTGTGGATCAGTCGATCAATCAAGCATTGAACACAAACAGCGCACTCTCTCATAAAGGGAACCCCCTTTCCCTGTCCCCATGACTCCATGGGAAAATTTCCTCCCCACTCTCCAGTAGTTGGGGAATAACATTTCCACCTCTCCCCTTTTCTCATTCACTTCCTCCAGTGAGAAGAGAAAGGATTCATCTGCTTGGTGATACAGTAAGGATCTTACACCCATTGGTCCACTTTTCTTAATTAGGCGTTGACTATTCCCATGTATCCTGCCTTTCTCTCTCCTTCGGATCTGCCCTTGCTCCGGGGATAGTGACTTCTCCTCTAGGTTTGCCCATGTAGTAAGACCTACCAGAGTAGACCCTGCCTTGCAGAAGAAGGCCTGGCGTTCTCCAGCTCTGTCTACGGCTGAATGGCTGAGTTTACTTCAGGAGCAACATATACTGACCCTAACGCAGACCCTCACTGCACCCACACATACTGTTCAAAAAGGAATATCAAAGTTACGAAAGGGTCTCAGAATTCGGGAAAACTCATACAGCTATTTAGATATTTAGAAGCAATAAATATGGATCTTCAAACCTATATGGACTGTTAAAATATTTAGTTCTGACAAATCACTCTTTTATCTGAGACAAAAAGAAGTCACAAATCCTCCAAAAACAAATCATCACCGTAACATAAAAAGAAAAAACAAAAAACAAAAAAACCTTGGAGGATAATCTAATCTACCTCCTGCCTCAGTGAGTCTTTATCTAAATTATCTTATTGTGAAACTACCCACCTCTAAGTATCCAGAGAGAACAAGACAATGTGATGGTATCTGAAACTTCCTACAGATATGTCAGGAGCTCACATGATTCCTGATCCTAAAAGAGGGGGTCTGGAGGCTGTCATGTTTCATTTGGGGGACAAACAGGGAAGCTCAGGTCTTAAAGATTTTTACTGAATCAATACGTCCTTGATTCAGTCCAAAATATATAGAGAAGGGTGAGTCTAAACTGTACCCACTAAACTTTGCCCCCACTAATTCATACACACACAGTGATCATGAATCATCATATATTACAGCTCTAGTCATGTGTCACAAGAAGAGAAAAACCTATGAGGAAATCTACCCCATAATTTCAGGTAGCACTTACTTCTGGGAAGGGAGAGAATAAATGGAACCAGGGAGGCATTCATAAGACTAAGTCTTTACACAAGGGTATAAAGCAAAAATGGCAAAACACGAAGATTTGTTCGGTCTGGGTGACAGCTAAACCATTGTTTATAATATCCTCTATTATCGGGTCTAGACTTGTTTATATTGAATAGAGTTCATACTTTTTTTAAGAGAGAAGTTATCTCCGTAGATCTTTCTGATAAAGGCCTAATCCTCTTGAATGACTCAGGTTATTTTACATGTAGCTGTCACCTCCTCAACCATATGCTTTGAGCAGCAATGTTTCACACCTTTGTAAAATCCCCCAGGTGTCCCCGCAGACTGTGTTAAATAAAAACTTGTGGGGTTGAACTGAAATGCAGTTGAACTGACCACATGACTCTAAAGTCCCAGTTCTTCCTCCTGCTCACTGCTGCCTTCCCTGCTCCTGGAGACCCACGGCTCGGGGCCTGGGCATCACGGAGTTGTCCTGGCTTCCCGAGGGCAAAGGGAAGAGTTGCTGATGGAAGCTGAGGGACAGAGGAGACCCCCCTTTGTTAGCTTATAGGTGATAGCTCCACAGAAACACTGAGAATCAAACAAGGCTGGAGCCTGAGGTGTGTCACAGGACAGGTGCCCCAGCCTCCCAACCCTTTCCGTCCACAGCAGAAGAAAACCAACCTAGGCCTTTAAGAAGATGCCCACTGAGAACCCTGAATCGGTGCCCCTCCCCTTGGCCTCCCGCTGCAGGAGGCAGCCCAGCTCCTCCTTTGTTAGCCGGGGCTCTAGCCTGCATGTCTAGACAGAATGGCTTGTTAAAAGGCCTCCGAGTCAATGCCTGGACAGGATCAATAAGGCTTTTTCTGACACAATGAAAACTTTCTATTTTGTTAAATGCGGCTAATCTTCCATTTCTGCAGTACTCCTAAAGCTTTCAGGGCCGAGAACTAGAGCCTAGGTGATTAAAACCCTGCTCAGAGACACAAACCGGGGAAAGCTGCCAATGCAGAGGCACAGACTCTGGAAACACGGGCTGTGGCTTCTTTGGCAGCTCGGTGCGCATTTCCTCTTCCCCCAAGGAAATAAATGTGGCAGCGAGGAGAGGGGGGCTGGCAGTGATAAAAACTAAAACTATCCCGTCCCAGAGCTCTCAAGGAGGGACAGATAATGCCCAGGGTCTA
This sequence comes from Tadarida brasiliensis, assembly GCA_030848825.1. Classification (NCBI taxonomy): domain Eukaryota; kingdom Metazoa; phylum Chordata; class Mammalia; order Chiroptera; family Molossidae; genus Tadarida; species Tadarida brasiliensis. The sequence continues at coordinate 224,124,268 of CM061257.1, read as the reverse complement.
AAGCAATCCAATGAAAGACCCTGAATGTAGGGGTGGGTGAGGATGGGGTACGTTGAAAGCAGGTGGGGAGGGAGAGTTCTCTAAAATTGAGACAGACTTAAAAATCAGTGACCTGATTTAAGAAGCCTAAATAAAGGAGAAAACTGTTAGTGACTGCAAATTCAATCATAGCACTAATGGTGCACATAAAACTAGAATAAAGTGTTTACTTCATTTTCATCATTTCTTCATCACAGACTATTAGAGTTTTTTCCAGAGGTAAATTTTGTTGTTGCCATAGTGTAACAGGAAGTTAACACTTACTGAACCTGTATTATGCTCCAGGCTTTTCCAGACAGAGGGGCTGCATATAACACGCACGACCTACACAGGGTTGGACAAGAGTTAACCAAGACTTGTGTAGGTGATTTAAGTTATAAGAAATCAAAACACTTACCACGAGAACCAATGTACTATTAACAGAGATAACACATCTGTGTGTTCTTATGTCATCTGAAAGGAGAGCTTTTTTATTCAAATACTTGATATGTTTCTTATTTAACTCTCAAAGCCCTGTGAGCCCGGCCGGTGTGGCTCAGTGGTTGAGCATCGACCCATGAACCAAGAGGTTGCCGGTTCAATTCCAGGTCAGGGCACATGCCCAAGTTGTGGGCCAAATCCCCAGTAGGGGGCATGCAGGAGGTAGCTAGTGGATGTTCTTTCTCATCGATGTTTCTGTCTCTCTCTCCCTTCTTCTCTCTCCAAAATCAATAAAGAAAAAATAAATAAAAAAAAAGAATGGTAGAGAAAATTGTAGAAATTCTGTACATTTGCAACACTGGAAATATACAAATGCTTTTTAAAATACTTAATTTTGAGAGCATAAATAAGGACACCCACTTTTGACGCCTTGACTCTAAGTCAGAATGATTCACGAGCCACTGGCAGGTGTTGCTCACCCAGCGAGCTCAGGGAAGCTCCAGGGCCAAACAGCTGGACTCTGGGTTATGACACCAGCAGCCACAGTAAGAAATGTGCTCAGATCTTGCAGAGGGGGGAGAAAAGTTATTGATTTCTTATTAAAAAGAGCACACAAAACTGAGATTTTAAGACTCTCTGAAATACAGACTCAAATTGGTTTAGTTTTCTTGCTTGTGTAGCCATTTATGATGGATATTTACAGTTCCTATGATGTCAATAAAACAAATACTAAGTAAGATTTATCAGTGACACTGTTTATTAATGGGTTGTGATAACATAATAAGTGATTTGGATATCCCAACTATGGTATGAAGATGTTGCAAAGGAAATCCTAGACTTGGAGAAGTTGTGATATTTGTACTTATCACCAACTGGTCAAGGTTTCTGACCACACTTTATAGGTGAATGAATCAGAGCAAAGGAAAGTAAGGAGGCTTAGGGTACACGGAAACACTGTCCAAAACTTAAGAAAACAAGGACGATTGGTTACTTCCTGCCAAACGTGGTGAAATCCATGCATGTAGATATCAGCAAAGACGCATCTATATGTATGGTGGCATTGCAGCCGACAAGGAAGGGGACTGAATCTCATTCTCTGATTTAAAGGCCCAGAAACTCAGTCTTATCTCTCTCCAGGAGTGATCACATCATGGAAGACTGACTGTACCAACTAAAATGAACCTCTTACTGAGGTAGACGTCAGAATGCCATTACCATAATTTACAATGAAAATTTCCCACCAAAACATTCTGTAGCCCACAGACTTGGATTCAACCATTGGTTCCCAAACAATGGTCTCAATAGTTTTTGTCACTCTGTGGTTCAATTAGGAAAATAAGGACACTATAATATGTCTTTTAATAAAAGCAATGTATGTAATATTGATTCACGTAACAAATATATATGTAGGACCTTCTCTATGCCAGACACTGTGCGAGACCCTGGGAACACGGAACTTTCATTCCACTTCTTTCTACATTTTTGGTTTTGGAATTTCCAATCTTATGCAAAATGACAATGAGATCGATGAAATCTGATGTTATGAGTTGGCAAAATAAAATGTAGTCAACCCTATTTCGCTCCTTCCCTTCTCTGTAAAAATTTTACTTGTCAACAAAAGCCAAGTTTGAAGACCCACTGAATCAGAAAATCCTTGTATGTTGTTAGGTGTTGGACAGAAAAGGGGTGCTCTCCTGAAAAGGGGTTTACCAGGTGCTCCAAGTAGGGTAACCAACTATTCCAAAGTCCTGGGGACTGAGGCGTTTCCCAGGACATGGGATTTTCTGTGCTAAAACAGGAATATTCCCTGAAAAATTGGGATGGTGGATCTCTCTACCTGGGTCACAAGTCAGAAGGTTTTTAAAAAAATCAAGCAAATCAAATAAAAGCTCTCAGCTGAAGTCACTGGCAAAGAACGGGCTTGAATTAATTGGCTACTTTTGTTAGCTGTGAATCTCTAGCCATTTCAAACTTGACATTCCAGTTTTTGAAGAACAAATAATCACATTAAAAATATAAGTAATGTATTCATGGCTACGGTGTGTTACATTTTATGAACTTTAAAGTCATCCTAAGAATAACCTGACTTCCTTTGAGGATTCAGAAAGCTCTTTGAGATTTCATGGTACCTCAGAGCCATCTAGCTCATCACCAATTATCACTGTACATCACCATGAATAAACAGCTTTTGCTTTCCAATTGTTTGAATTTGAGATCATACGTGTCTTCTGTATTATAAAGAGCTAATGAGGTTGAATGGAATGATTCATGCAAGCAGCAGTGTCCCCCCAGGACTTACTAGGGTAACTTCAGGAATAGGCGGAAACTCGACAAAAGCTTCAGAATGGGAGCCTCTGGTGCACTCGGGTTTGACAGGGAAAAGTCTGTCTTTTGTCCCGGAGTGCTGCTCAGTCTTCCTTCTCTTCCCTGCTACCCACTACCCATCCTCCCAGCGAAGACACCCGCCTGCTGGGGCCTTTGAGCACTCCTCAAAGACACTGGGCCACTCTGCAAAAGAGCAACAGTGCCCCACTGCCCTCAACTGAAGCAGAGAAGTAAGAAGACATCATAAAAGAGAGGAGAAGAAAAGAAGCTAGTCCTTACTGTTCTTCTACAGGTGTGGCCAGCACAGTGAGAGGCCCTTTTCAAAGGCTGTATTTGGAAACCTACAATGACCTTAGGGAATAGGCATTACTACCACTGTTTTACATAACGGGAAACGCCCCCAGTCCCTGAGATAGGGGTGATGGTGATGATGATGGTGATGATACCAGATAGCATTTCTGAAGCTTACTGTGTGGCAGGGTCCTTAGCTCTGGTTCAGTATTATGCAGATAATATTTAATATCGTCTTCACAACAACCTATTTAGGTATTATTACCTGTAGTTTTCAAAGGGGAAAGCTGAGATTCAAGGGTTCAAGGCTATCCAACTAGAATAACAATAATTGATAATGAGGGGATTTAGAATGTGACTAGACATGGGTCTAACGTCAATCTCATTGTTCATCCTACTGCAGTAAGAGTGAGGTTTTGAATAAAAGGCACTACCCTGAGATCAGGAGCTAAGCGACCCGCCCTGTGATCTCCTAGGGGCTTTGCGCTTGCTAGTCTGGACAGCAACCCTCCTAGGCGACTCTCTTAAACTAGCCATTAACCTTTCAGTTCCCTTTTCTATGGCAAAACCCTTCGTGGCCAACATTATCTACCAAAACGTGTCTCCTGTGAGAGGCAAACAAGCACAGTCAACGATGTGGCATTCGAAGTGTTCAAGTTACTCAGTCACTCACTCGATCATCTATTCGTCCATTCAGCAAACATACATTGAGCATGCTCCCCGTGGAGCAGGTTGCTAGGGATGACAGAGAGTTCCATCAGCGTTCAGCACGTCACCTTTCCAAGGTATGCTAAGAGAGAGCAGCCTTAAACTAGAACGTTAGTGTGAACAGGTTTTGAAAACAGATAAAAATTATGCAAGTTGATGGTGTTATTATCTCTATAATTTTTTTTTCTCTTTTATCCCCATTTCAGAAGATGTCCACCATTTCTTTAAAAGCTCTGTAGTTTTCCATCACGAATTTTCATGAAGGACAGTCTATATGGATGAGTCCCAAGGACTATGATTTGACCTCAAGGCACTTAGAGAAAAAACAATTAACTGGTTTCCACATCTTTTTCCAAGGACAGAGATGCTCCTCACTTCTATTTTGCAGGTAGAGTTGATAAGGTGAACTCGTTATTAGCAAGGAGAATACTTTTAAAATCACATTCTCTACTTCTTTTTACAAGCCTTGCATAGTTCAGTGTTTGTCCAAAGGAATTAGCAATCGAGCCAAGACCAGAACCTGGGCTTTCTGATTTTTATATAAATGAGTTAGTTTCAAAGTAACTATAGGGTAGAAACATGAAACAATAACTGAAGGGACTTCAGAAATTTGATCTCCAGGATGCTGGATGCCTACCACCCAGTCGAGTCTTTGGACTGAGGCCCCCCGCAGGTGTGTCTGACCCAGATGCACATGTACATCCGTGTCCCAGAGTCGCCTGAGCTGGCCTTGGGTAGCATCTGCCCCTGGAAAAGGGCTCCGGTGAGCAGTGGACTGCTCAGTGCTCACCTAGCTAAGCCACTCACTTGAGGCGGTTGCCTTTCCTACTCTCCGAGATTCTTTTCCCCACCCTGCAGCACTGGCCACTCTGTGACTTCAGGGAGGGAAGGTTGCTTGATGACACCAGTACAGTCTCCCGAGGCCTTATCAGCGGTGTACAGCCCTCTCTGACAGCTGACCTTTCCCACTGCGCTCAAGTCCAGGGGAAAACAAAAGCACCAAAACAATTAAACGCAATAAAAGAGGAGGGAGGAGGGGAAAAAGAAACTCTAACCTAATGCAGAGCAGCAACACAGACATGTTTAAAAGAAATCAAAAGGAGGGGTAACGAAGACAAACCAGCCCACGGGGACTGGATTCTCCCATCCTCTCCATGTCCCTTCGTGATGGCTGCAGAAGGCTGATCGTAAACCTGAGAGCCATGCCGGTGAGAGAAAATAAAAAGGGTAAGAAAAGGAGACGCTGTGGCCCGCAATAGCTCTGATATATAAAATGCCTCTCCACTCTCCGTGACCCTGACAGGCATCACAAGTGGGCAGGACGCTCTGGACCTCAGGCGCTCTCTGGAACAGAAGCTCCTTGTCTCAATAACACAGGTGAGCCAAGCACTTGGCAATGGCCTCAGACCCACTCTTCAAGGCCCCCAGTAGGCGGGGACAGACCTCTGAAGACCCAATAAACACATTCCTTTTGTCATCCCTGCTTGGCAAACTGCATCCCTTTCCCAGCTCGTCTGAAATTGGTGGACAACTTTCATCTGACAGCGGCATGGACCATATTTGGGGAGCTCCAGAAACATCTATCCACAGAGAGGTCAGAGCACGCTCAACATTGTGCAGTCAGATTGTAAATAAACAGCCATGTCGAAAGGCAAAAAGGAATTCTTTCTGAAGGAGAAAGTAATGATTCATCTCAACACTCTAGAAAGTGAACCCGTGATGACTGTTTCTGCAGATCCGTGAAAGATGCGTTTCATTTCCCTGTCCATGTTGAGTATGACCCCCACCATGCAGAGAAGGGAGCTCTTCCAGACACACTTGGGGCTCGGTCCCCCCACAGAAGGAGAGCTACACAGCAGTGTTAGAACCCAACGTCTATCAATGTATAGAAAGGGAGGTGAATCTGCAAAGGGTTGAGTTTTGCTGGGGGCCAGGTTCCACCTCCCAGGCTCCTCAGTGGCTCCCTAGATTCCGCCGCTCCAAGTGGTTTGCTCCCTTATGAGATGCTTTGCACTGGCCACAGGCCTGTTTAACAGAATGGTAGCAGCCCATTCCCAGCCTCACGCTGAGCACCACACTCACCTCCCTGCCTGGACTATCCTCATGGAACTCTCAGAACGCTGACAGGCGAGCGCTGTGACAGTCTCTGCCCTGTAGACATGAGGGCCGAGGTTCTGTGACCTGTCCGCCGTGGCTCAGCTGATCAGAGGCAGCAGAAGGGCTCACGGCCAGGTGTGGTTGACCCAAAGCCTTCCCTCTTTATCCCTGCCCTGCACAGCCCCGCTGGGCAACCTCGAACCGCGAGCGCAGGTGGAGTGGCATGGCTCACTCGACGCCTTCTCTGGAGCCTCCAAGCCCACCTCCACCTCCCAGGGATTCAGGCCTGCATCATTTCTCCTTTCCTTCCTGTGGAGGAATTAACCTGCATCCTGCCAGTCCAGGTGTGAGAAAAGCTCCCTTCAGAGAGCCGTCTTTGTCCGCATCCTTCCCAGAAGCAGACAATCCAGGCTAATCCCAAAAAGGAGCCTGCTTCCCTGGAAAGTTCAAGGAGGTTGGCTGTGACCTTCCTTTAGCATGGGGTATGGGCATCTCTGGACATCTATCAATCACAAGCTAAGTTAACACACACACGCAACCCTAACCTCCCTTGACAAAACATAGTGCTGTTCAGCATCTTACTTAGATTAATGCCCTTTGTGGGCATCAAAGGTCATATTACTATGTTAGGAACATAATAGTTACCTCCTCATGTGATAAAAATGTTAAGGAGGGGACACTGTTCAATCCAGTGGAACCAAACCATACTTGTGAAATTTCAGGCATCAGAAGGACAATTTGGGGGTTTGGGGGAACTTCATGAAGTTCCCCAAATCACATCTCCTAGCAACTGCCAATTCTGATCCTGCATAATGCTTGCCCTGCCTCCACTGGAGGTGGAGAAACTACTTTGATTATTCAGCTGCATACCTAAAACAAGGTGTCCAAGGAACTCAATGCAAAAGCACAGCAATTTCCAAGACAAAGCGCCTGCCTTACAAAGTTTATAAAATGCAGACATGGAAAGGTTGAGAAATACAAGGTCCAGAATGCTTCTCCCACAAATCCTGCTACCCCAAGGCCTTGCTGGAGGAGGGGAAGTCGGTGCTCACCTCAGCTCTGTGCCCAAGTCACCCACACTCACAGGACGCCCTGCTGGTGCCATGATAAGATGCCACTGTAAGAACCCGTGTTGGTTGCACGCTGTCAGAGAGTGTAGAAGTCAGTGCAAGACAGTCCGTTTTCCTGGGATACTTTCTCAAAGTTCGAGATGGCTTTGCGGGACCATAAGGAAGAGAGAAAAATCTTGAGGGATTCCCAGGCCCCAGAGGCACATCCTCAGGCCACAGAGATCTGCAGGCTCACAAGACAAATTGATTGAACTTGACATAAAACAGTGCTCCAGCACCAGAAACCATCACAGAACAGAAGGTCTGCAGAACATGATATGGATAGACCAAGTAATCCTTTCAGTAGTTCTGCCATTGCCGTTTGGAAACGTTTGTTTATCGTCCTAAGTCATGCACGGGTTTTGCTTGGGGTGAGGAAGGAAGGCAGTGGATGCCCCCTGAAGGACTGTCCAACCTGGGATCTATAGGGTGGCCAAAATTTCCAAACAATCACTCGTTCAGCAGGACCACAGGGCACTGATCCAGCTCCATCACCTTCCACCCCTTAACTTTAAATTACGGCAATAACTCCCTTTATTGCCAACCAGAAAAGTCTCATCTCAGAGAACCAATGTTTTAGAACTAATGGGTTGTAAGTCTACAGCCTCCACTGAAATCTGCAAGAGTCCACCACCTTCGTAAGCGCCAACCCCCCTGTCACAAGCGTCCAGATGCCCAAATTCATTTCACAGACATCAGTCCTTCTTGTTTGAAAGTGGTAACCTTTAAAAGCTCTACCAAATAATAGCTGCAAATGAGGAAATGCATCAACGCAAACAGAGGGCACCGCAGTGAACGCTGAATTATTCAAGCAAGGACAACAGTGCTTACACACAATGTAACAGAATAAAGTCTCGCTAATTCTTCCTAATTGGGAGAAAGATCAGTATGATTTAATTAAAAAATTAACAAATGCTTTTCAAAAGAAATGCTGATTTAGTCTCTCCAAGGATATAAGGGAGTCTTGCAAGCAATTAAAAAAATGGATATTCTTTTGTAATCAGTGCATTTGTTATTTGAACACAAATAATTGTCCTGAGGGAGTGGGGATTGCTATTAATTTCCCGACTTGACCTCGTAGAACAGAGTAACCATATTCTCTTTTTGTTTTATAATCCTTCCCCCAACTCACACTATGTAAAGGTACATTTTAGCTTAAAGTGACTAAACTTGGAAATGTATTATTAGTGAAGTCAACACCAAAATCTTAATGAGGAGAGGAAGATGCTGTGTTTCATTCCTTCGTACTTCTCATCTGAAAAACAGAGAAATTTCTCTAGGCGCTTCGTATAACAGGAAGACCACGTAAAAGCAAACTGTGCTCCAAAATTCATCCCCTCACGCTCCGAATGCTGCTAGTCCTCTGCCTTTCCAGTTCTGGGCCTAGACCAAACTTGACTCAGATTCAGTCTGCGCTGGAACCCACGATCTTCCTTCCCCAGACAGCTTACAATTCAAAGGAGTTAAACACCCCTTAATAATACTGGCAGGTCCTTCTGAAATGGAGAGAAAGACTGGAAGCTCCAGAATCACCATGCCTCCCAAACGGTTGGAGATTCTTGTTCGGCATCTCCTGGGAGTGGAGCAGGGGCAATTTAGAAGAGCTCTTAACGGTCAATCTCTGTGAGCTTGGGAAGTTATATGAACTCTCTAAGCCTCACCTAAAAATTGGGTGTAATCACATAATAAACAGTAGGTCTCACCTGGGACTGCAGTGAGGTTTATGAAATAAGACATGTAAAGAAAGCATTCAGAGCAGAGCCTGGCCTACAGTAAGTACTTGACGCCATCATCAACATCACTGACGCCGTCCTCATCATCATCGCGGTCGTCGTGATCATCGTCGTCGTCATCCTTTTACTTGGCTTTCAATGTCATTTCCATCACCATAAACTAAGACAGTCCTTTCATCTTCCTCCATATTCTGATTCCCAAACACCAGCACGCGCTATCTGCTCCTCGCAGAGGGGGTGCCTGCTTTATCCGTGATTTCCCCTTCTGCCTTATCTGCTGTTCTGAGACGTGTTGGCGTCCGCCAGAACCCACATGTACCTCTGATAAGGAAGTGTTCGTTTGCTAGCTGCTCTATATTAATGTGTTTACTGTGAACAAAGACACAAGAGGGAGGGGGAATCTATCAGAAGCAGTTCAAGCAGGTTATTTTTCTAGCTGCCGAACACACTATCAGCATGCAGCTCAGGGCTGCGCTAGCCAAACATGACGTCAAGGGCCAGGGCAATGCCTCCGTGAACATTCTGTCTGCATGCGTCTGAAACGATAAAACATGGCTCAGACTTGGAACTGTTTCTAATGCGCTTGGTGCTCTTCCCCGTCTTCAGGCCCCACCGTCAGCGTACCAACTTGGAGCTTAGTCCCAAGGCAACAAAAGACGGAACCCACGCCTTTAGGAGAGCACCTGGCCCTTCCGGGCAAGCGTCTTAGCTTGGACTGCTATACTCACATCCCCGAGACTCAGGGCTTAAATGACAGACATTTGTTTCTCAACGTGCTGGAGGCCAGGAAGTCCAAGATCAAGGTGCCGACAGATTATGTGATGTCCAGGAAGGGCCCTCCTCCTGGTGTGTCAATGGCAGCCTTCTTGTGTCATCACATGATGGAGAGAGAGCGTGCTCCGGTCTCTCTGCCTCTTTTTATAAAGGTACGGATCCTCCACGGGGGCTCCATCCTCGTGACTCACCCTAACCCTAGTCCCTCCCAAAGGCCCCACCTCCAAATATGATCACATCCGGGATTAGGGCTTCATCGGGGAAAGGACACAAGCAGCCAGCCCACAGCAGCGAGAATACGTGGAACATTCAAAATGCAATTTTAGAAGCAGGGCCCGCGTGGAAAGGTGACAGTGACAAGATGGCAGGGATGCTCAACCTTTCCCCGATGCTCAATGGCTTCGATCTCTCCAGCATCTTGTGCCTCTCGAGCGAAGTAGAGGAGGACATGCAGAAATGCCAGTGGCAAGGCAAGGCTCTGGCTTCTGAACGTGGAACTGAATTCCTCCAGGACATGCTCTTAGTTGCAACAGTAACGGGTTTGAAGGTCAAGCGTGTAAGGTCCCAAAACTGACTGGTAGAACACAGCCACTGCACCAGGGAGTCTTATATAAAGTCACAGGAATAATCAGAGGGCAGCGAGGGGAGCAAAATTCCTGAAGTTCTAACGTTATTTCCTTGTTAAATCCCTACAGAAGGCCCCTTCTATTTGGACAAAGTAATTGCTTTTTCTTCTTTGGCAACAAAGCATTTTAAAATGTTACTGCTGATACCTGCAACTAACAGGGTAACCTTGAACAAAACAGTTATTTTATGTATGTGTGTGTATATATATATATATACACACACACACATATATATAATTAATCTAATAATAAAATTATACAATTTAATTATATAAAAGATCTCCCTGATCCTCCATTTTCTTATTCATAAAGAGAAGAGAGCATTACTTCTTGCATTGTTCGAGAGTAAAATGAGATGAAGAAACGGTGCAGAGCGCGTGCAGGAAGCTCACTGAGGTGAGTTCCTCTGGGAGCGCATTCTCTCCCAACTGTTTTCTAGGCCCTGATGTTCAGATTGCACACTTCCAGAGTCAGCATTCACAGCGCAGTTTTCCAGAGGGACCGTGACTGCGGTGCATTTAATTCCAAAGCTGGTGAGCTGACATTGTCCTTCAGCTGACTCCCAGCACCTCCAGGCCTGAGTTCTGAGCTCACGGTCTTATTGATGCTGATGTAAGTGTGCTGGGTAAATACGTGTCACGTGGCAAAAATTCTCCCCACTGAAGACCCAGAAGAAAGAGCTTCATCAAACACCACAGCACACCTTAGCCCTAGGCTTTGCCTTCCACTTGTCTGGTTTCTGAGATGTTTGGTTTCTGCCAAACAAGGTCAAAGCAAAAATAGATGGACAGCCCTGGCGTGGTGGCCTAGGATGCTCACGTGGACCGAGAGCCCTGAGCGTCAGGTTCCCTGCCTTCTGATGTATGTATGAATAATCCTGCCAGAACTGGGTACTGTTACCACTAACACAATGGCCAAATAACTTGTTGGGTACTAACTGTAAAGCAGTAAAATGAGAAAAAGGGCAGTAGGAGAGAGAGAGATAGATGATAGATAGATAGATAGATAGATAGATAGATAGATAGATAGATAGATAGAATATTATATATATTTAAAATTCATACATATACTTTTTAAAATATTTTTTCTTTATTGATTTTAAAGAGAGAGGAAGGGAGAGGGAGAGAGAGAGAGAGAAACATAGATGAGAGAGAACATCGACTGGCCGCCTCCTGCATGCCCCCCACAGGGGATCAGGCCCACAACCTGGGCATGCGCCCTGACCGGCAATCACACTGGCGACCTCTTGGTACATGGGTCAATGCTCAATCACTGAGCCACACCAGTCGGGCCCTACATATACTTTATATCTATTTATTCAACACAGACTCTTAGAGCTGAGCAGACAGCAATCTTCTGGTCTAATCTCTCCTGTTACAGACGGAACAGAGTGAGGCCCAGGAAGGATCACAAAGCAGACTTAGAGTAAGAACCCAGATCTGCTTCCTCCCCACCACGCTCCCCAAACCCACTGGCATAGGATGCATGAACAAGGAAAGAATAAAAGAAGAAGTCTGAAACAGATCAAGAAGCACCTTTTCTCCTCACAAGGAGATTCAGACTGTCGTCTGCTGCGATGCTGTCTGGGACACACGGATTCTGAAAGCCCGTGTGTAGGACAGAGCCTCCGCCCAGCCAGCCCCAGACACAGGCAGCCCAGCTCCACGCCCCAGCCCCCCAACTGATGGCACTACAGTTTCATGGCGAAGCTCACACCGGAGACAGCCCTGGGGCCCAGCACCGCCCTGGAGGGCAGCCGGCGGCTGGCGAGTGGATCCCCTCCTGCCCCGACCACCTCCTCTCTGTCGGTAGCCACTCAATGGGGACCGGCTGTCAGCAATTTCCTTCCTCCAACAGCTGGGAGATGGTTTTCTGCAGTTAGCTGCCATTTGTTTCAATTATGTGTATTAATCACAGCCTTCGTCCTGATGGTATTCTTCAGGAAAAAAAAAAAATATATCAGGGCTTTTGTTTTTTTTAACCAAGATGCTTCCTCACTCAGAACCGACTTCGGCAATGGAAAGAGAAAGGGGAAATGACAGGTCAGAGGCAGTCTGGGTCCCCATGCAGCAGTGGGTAGGGGTGGGGAGGACCCCTGGCCCATGAAAACAGGGAGATGGCAGCGCAGCTTGGGGACAGGGACAGCACCACACGGTCTCACACCACACACAGAGCCCCGCAGTGGGATGTGTCGTCGTGTTAAAACGCCATCCATTCTCTCAGCATACCTGAGTTCATTATTCAGACACGTACTAAGCTCCTACTACGTGCCAGGCTGCCCGCTGTTCCAGGAACCCGCAGCTGTGCTACAAGTGCGAACAAAGGGAATCGGGAGTTTTTCCAGAAGCACAGTGTCACTGTCTCACACCACCCTTGCCCATCTGTGTCTTCTCGAGCCTATTATGCCCTCATTTTTAATGTAACAAGCGTTTACAGCAAGCCAGCTCCGAGGCAGGCAAGGAGCTTGTGCTGAATATTTGCCGGTCAACAATGTCACCGTGACATTTGTCCTCACCAAGCTTGCAGTCTAGTGGGGGGGACGGCCCTCAGACAAAGGGGCCCGCAGGTGGACGTAAGTGTGAATTGTGGTGAGCTCTGTGACGACAAGATCAGGGTGGTATATACTTGAAACTAATGACAAGTAACATTGAATGTAAACTATAATTTAGAAATAAAATCTAAATTGAAAATGAAACGATCAGGGTGGTATGAGAGAAGAGAGCACATGGGAAGGGTTAGAGAAGTCCTCTTAAGGAAGCAGAATTAAAACTGAAACTTACCCATGAGCACAGGTCAGCCATCGGGAGGGTGGGGAGAGAGACTGGCAGGGGCAGACAAGAGACGACGAGCCTGAAGACGGACGGGCCAGTGGATCAGGAGTAAGGGGAGGGCCACGTAAGACGAGGCTGCACAGGGGGTCAAGGGCTAGGCCATACTGGGCTTTGCAAACCCTGTCACAGAGTGAGGACTTTATTCTACAAAATGCGGGAACCACGAGAGGGTTTTCAACATATCATGGCATGGTAGCATTTACGCTTTAGCTAGAGCACGCTGGCTGTCACGTCAATAACCAATGGGAGGCGCCAAGAGTGAAGCTGGGAGACTGTTGCTAGGCTTCGAAATCGACCAGGATGACACTGGTATAGAACTGGACAGTGACCATGGAGATGGACACATGTGAGTAGATCTGAGGTTTCATTTGGAGACAAAATCAACACCTGCGTGCTCTTTGAGCCCTTCATTCTCCTGACTTACACCAAAGGATCTACTAGTAATCACCTTGCCAGCTCTATAGGGTTATGGTGAGAACCCAGCTAAGTGATCTGAGCAGCCGGATTTCCTTAGCTCCCTTGACCACCAGGACAGCATTCTGCCACAGCTAACAGCGGGCATGCCTGCAGAGAACAGAACCCACGGGAATGCAGGAATTCAAGAAGAAATAAAACATCTCAAACAGGAGAGAAACAATACAGAACAGCAATTCTTGTTTTAGTCACAGACGCATTCAAAAACCCCAAACCTAAGAGGGTCACTTTTCCAAAGCCACAGGCCTGGCGATGGCAGAGTAAAAACCCTGGTCAGTATGGCCAAAGCCTGCGGCTTGAACCACTGTACTGTCCTGCCTTGTCCACACCAAATTTGGCACCTGTTTTCAAGGAGTCAGTGATCCTGGGTGAAAAACCCCTACTGTGAAATACAAGCACTGTTTGGTTGTGGTTTGATTCCTGATCAAAAGCATGTACCTGGGTTGCAGGTTCAATCCCCAGCCCGGGTCGGGGTTGTGCAGGAGGCAACCAATCAATGTATCTCTCTCACATCGATGTTTCTCTCTTTCTCTCTCTCCCTCCCTCCCTTCCACTCTGTCTGAAAACTAAATGGAAAAATATCCTGAGGTGAGGATTAACAAAGTAAAAGCCACTGTATTCGTTACTCAGACTGTCCTCTAGATGCGCACACACAGTCTAGGTCATTCAAGTCTTTCCTCATCAGTCACCACCAGAAATGCAAACAACTCGCATGTCCATTCTTACTCCATCTGTAAACCTCCCAAGACCAAAACAACCCAGGAACTTTATTCCAGATCTGTCCAGGTTTCAGAGCGTCCACTAAGTAACATTTCAAAAGAAGATGAAAGCTATATGGAGATCCAACCAAAGAGCTCTAAGAAAGGAATCTTTAAAAATGCCAGCAGCTTGGAGGAGGGCACCGGGTCCAACAACGATGGCCCTTGGTTCTCAATGTACCCTGTGGTCTGCTGGCAGAAGGGAACGCTGGCCTCCACCCAGAGGCCCCCACTTGCAAGTCAAAGAGTACACCGTGTCCCTTCTGTGTGCCAAGACGGCATGATTACACAATGACACAATGGAAGGTAATGAGCAAATAGAGATGTATTAGGTTTAAAAACAAAAGCAATCCCATCTTATCAACAACCAAGGCCAGCTGGCAGGCAGGATCTTCAAGAAGCTATTAATGTAAGTTAAGATCTAAAGAGCTTCCTTTGGACGTCCCAAAGCCCGGGGCACTTGTTCTGGGGCTGATAACGTGAGCAGGGGTTGGTCCCTGCAGTGTCCAGGTAGTGGAGAGGAAGAATTCAGTTCAGGGGCCAGTTCGGGGAAATCTGGGTTGGAATGAAGGGTCTGAGCTTGCTTACCCAACCTCGGGCAAATTGTTCAACTTCTCTGAGTCCTTTTTAAAATCTGTAAAATAAATATCAGCACCCAAGCGCTATGCAGCTCACACGGTTGCCTCATCCTCCAAATGCAAAAAGAAAGCGTATTTGGAAATGCTTTGTAACTTGTAAGTCATTATGCAAATAATCGCTAGTATTATACGTGTTCGCTTTTCTATATTCCCATGAGTGATTCAGAGATAGAGGAAAAGAGGGAAGGAAAATGAAAGAAGTGAAAATTAAAAGAGAAGCTGTAAGAGGGAGGAATAGGAAAGAAATGAGGAAGAGAGAGAGAAAGAACTCTGCGGCGGAAAAGAAGGAAGAAAAAGAAACAGAGGAAATAAAGAGAAATCAGTGCTGATACAGTAACAAATAAATCCCCCCAGCGTGACAGCCTTCTACTGAAGCATTTCATTTTCCCACAACATAATGGTGTGTTATTGCCCATTATCTGTTCTGTCAGTGCCAGCGCGGAGTCGATATTAAATGAGGGGCAGCTGCATTTAGCTGCTGTTTTTTTTTTGTGTGTGTGTTTTTTTTTTCAGCTGTCTTCACGTTACCATGGAGACCTGGTTGTTTCCTGGTGAACCTGCCAGGAAAGCAAGAGTGAGTCAGGTGGGGGGTAGCCAAGGCTGCAAGGGTTGGGGGTCAGGGTGGGAGTGAGAGGCGGCCAGGGTTGGGGGTCAGGGTGGGAGTGAGAGGCAGCCAGGCCAGGGCAGGAGGGTGACAGAGGAAGAAGAGCATGGAGCAGTGTTGTCACGCTCCGCTCACACCTGATAAACCAGCCGTTTGGAGAGCTCCGTCTCCATTCCAGCGGCCCTGCGGAGGGTTCACCTTCACCTGCCTGTCCACTCCAGGCTGAGCTGCTCTGGGGCTCTGAGACACTCACAGAGCCCTTTCCGCTCCATGCCCTTCTCACCCCGACCCCACCCTTCACCTCTGGCTGGAGCCAACCTGAGGGAATGGTTTCGGATCTCTGCATGTTCAGCATTCAGAACAGAAATGCCAGTTTCACAAAGGACATCCACACCTGGCCTCTGCCCAATCCACAGATTTGTTTTCTAGAACACATTTATTTTTTTCACAGAATTCGAGATTTGTTTTTTAATCCTCACCCAAGGGTATTTTTCCATTCATTTTCAGACAGAGTGGGAGAGTCGGGGTGGGGGGAGAGAGAGAGAGAGAAACATCGACGTGAGAGAGACACAACAACTGGCTGCCTCCCACAGGACCCCAGCCAGGACCGGGGACCGAACCACAACTGGGTACGTGTCCTGGACCGGAATCAAACCCACGACTCTTTGGCCCACGGGCCGACGCTCTAACCACTGAGCCAAACCTGCCAGGGCAGAATTAGAGATTTTTTAATTTACATAGGACTTTAGAAATCACGGAGCCGGTCAGGCTACATATACGAGGAGTAGGCTTGGCGGACCGACCCGCACAGACCCCAGCCGGCTGGGCCTTGAGAGAACTGGAAAACCAGGTTCTTCGGCCACAGGGGCATAGAGGCAGAGGAGCCTGGATGATCAGATCTGATGTTTCAGCAGATTCAGCAGATTCTGTTTTTGAGTAAAATCTCCAATTTTTAAATGTTGGCTCAACTTTTCCTTTTTTAAATGCCTGCATGTTAGTTACAGGGGCTGCCAGTTTGCAACTGAACGTACTCTAACTGCAGTTTTAAACGAGACCTGGCAAGGCTAAGAAACCTGACCACTCTCTTCCCCTCCCCAAATATAACTCCCCTGCCATAAGCTGAGCTCAGCCTCAGCCTCCCCCTCTCTCCTGAGACACCGTGAGAAGGGAAGAGGGCTGGGAGTCGCCTTCCCTAGAACCCTCGGCTTCTCTGGTGTCAGGCATGCATTTGCCTGTGAGATCGGTGTTCTCCGAGAGCCTTGCAGACTTTGCAACAGCTCTCAGGAGGAGACGGAGGTTAGTTCTCTGTGAGCTGAATCTCCACGAACACCTGCACCATGCCTTTCCCGTACAACCTCCCTTTTCTGGCTTTTCATTAAAATTCAAAAATGAGAAACGCGATCATTTACCGAGCTCACCTACTAGGTGCTCAAATGTGCTTAACATGTACTTTCTTATTGAATTCTCACAAGAACCTTTGAGTCATATATTACTATTACCCCATTCAACAGATGAGAAAACTGAGGGTCACTCACATGCCCAAGGTCACACACTAGCGGGAGGTCAGGCCAATAATCAAATCCAAGTCTGTCAGACTCCGAAGCTCAAGTGCTTAACCATTAAGTTGTACGGTCTCCTACACGTTATAGGAACAATATTCATTTCTGCCCTGGCTGGCAAGGCTCAGTTGATAGGAGTGACACGGAAAAGTCGCTGGTTTGATCCTTGGGTGGGGCACATATGTGGATTTTGGGTTCTATCCACTCATGGGAAACAGCTGATCAATGTCTCTCTCTCTCTCTCTCTCTCTCTCTCTCTCTCTCTCTCCCCCCCCTTCCCCTCTTTCTAAAAAGAAGTGAAAAATGAATGTCTTCAGGTGAGAATTAAAAAAAAAAAATGATACTCATTTCCTTATTCACCCCAAACTTAAAGTACTTTGTCTGCTTTTCCCAGGGCCAGGCTTACTGCACTATCCTCATAAACAGTAAATCAGTTAATAACCTCTTCCACTGGAATCCATGTGCCATGTCACCCCTTTTCCTGAGATCACCTCCGACCTCCCCCAACCCGTCCTTAACCACTCCCTCCAAATCACCACCAGAGCAATTTTTCCACCTGTAGATATGATCATGTCATTCTCTTCCCTGAAGTCGATTAGCGTCTCCAGTCGTTAGTTTCAGGATGAGTCTCTGCTCCTACGGGAGCCCTTCGAAGCCTCCAGGAGCTGACTTCCTCTGCGATCTGGCCCCCGCTGCTCCCTGCAGCCTCATCCCCGTTATCCCCACTCACCTCCCAGCCTCGGTGCCCACCGTTCTCACCACCACAGCCTCCCCGACGCTGCAGGGGCTACATGCTTCCGTGTGCCGAGCCCTGTTCCCGAATGCCTCTCCCTCTCCCCCCGTCCACCTGTGCCCTGCTCACCCTGCACCACACAGTTCCAGCCTCGTCGCCCCCAGGCAGCCCTTGAGATCCCCGTGTCTACGTCAGACGCCCCTTCTACCAGTGTCCTCTGCTGCTGGGGTACCCCTGTGGTAGCAATTATCATACCACACTGTCACCTTCCTTGAGGGCAGGGATCCTTCCTGGGTCACTCCATCCTGGCACACGGTGGGTTGTCATTAAATAATTATTGAATGAACTGCCCATCTTCGTTGACACAGAAATAAGGTTATTTCTCAATCTGTACAGACATCCCTCCCTGACAATAAATACAACTGATCAAGTGAGAAGGAGATCAATAAGAAGAGGTTCCTTGTTCACACTACACCATGCACCTGACTTCCTAAAACAGTGCTCTCCTGTCAATCAGCAAGCCCCCACTAGGGAGGCGTTAGTGTAGAACATACATACCTCAATCAGTGGATCAGACACTGACCTCTGGGGCCCATTGGCTCTACAGAGTGGCTCTGGATGACAATGACAGCAAGTCTCTCTTGGGTGAAGGAGTATTCTAGCTCAGGTGTCCTGAACACACCTGGGAAGCTGTGACAGTCCAGACCCACAGCAAGATGGGCACTGTGCCGGCTGAGGTCCATGCACAGCAGGTGACTCCACACACACTGCTGCCAGCTCCACCAGCGTCCTCGGGGCCCAACATCAGTTTCAAGTCCCTGGCTCTCGTTATGCCTCAACACTTTTCTCTTAGCCAAGGGACATGTTTTTTCCCCAGTCTCCGCTTTCCGTTCCAAAGGCTTAAATAACAGATTTCCCCACATCATTTACACACTAACCAACTTCTCAAGCTTCCCCGAGGAGCTACGCCCGCACCTCCGGCTCCGTGGTGCCCAGAAGAGCCCCTGGGACTGTCCACAAGCCAGCTCCTTTGCTTGAGCATCTTAACAATCCCAGGCCCAAATGTCTCCTAGTGGCAGAGAGGCTCTATGACTATTTGAGGACGTAAGAAGGACAGACTGCCATTTCCTTAAATAAGCACACACGGTCACAGAAACCTCAACCCAAACCATGGCCTTAATGGAAGATCGGCCACACGACATGCCTGGTTCTACCGTGACTTCTCAGAATGGTACTATCCAGTCTCACTGAAATGGTACATCTGATAGGAATAAATCTGATTGGCAAGTTCTCCACGATAAGGTCACTAAGTAAGTACTCCGCCCTCTGCACACTGTATCCTCAGCCCCTAGCACATGCCAGGCACACAGCAGGTACACAGTAATAGAACTGACCCGAAGAGGGGATGCGGGGGACTTCCAGACTTCCATGGCTGGGCCAAAGGAAGCAAGGACACTCTCAGGACAGTGAGCCGGAGCCCAGAGACAGCTGTACTGTCTGAGTTCTTAGACCTTGGTCCCTTGGGATGAATAAAGGAGCCAGCCCAAAAGAGACAGGCAAAAACAATGGGTGCTTCCCATGGAAGCTTAGCAGGAATGGAATCCACATTTCAGGATTCATCTCTGAATCCTCAAACGACTGATCTTGTTGTCATAAAATCGCTGCACTAGAGTGAATGCTTCACATTAACTGAGATATCCCTGGGTACCTGAGGGGTAGGGAAAGCAGCCTCCTCCCAGGGTCGAGATGGAGTTCTCCCTCCACGCCTCTCACACCTGTCACAGGCTCCTCACAAAAGCTGTGAGAGCCTGAGATCCCACAGACAATGCCGCTGTGATCATAAAAAGTCTAGGCCTGCCTACCAGAATCTCGAGGATTCACCCACGAAGGATGGGGGGGAAGGATAAATGATGGAGATGACCTAAAACCAGGGAAGGTTAAGGAAAATGCTTCTCTCTCAAGACCTCAGGAACCACAATTTCTGTGTAGACACTTAGGTGTATACATATTACTTGAAAATAATCATTGTGGTTTTTTTTATTCCCCAATAAGAGCTGATTGGGTTTGTGAAGAGCTTAGTTTGGCTTTGCTACAGTGTATGCTATTTGTCAACACACTGTCAGATGCTAAACAGAAAATGCCCCTGAGCCCTGGCTGGGTGGCTCAGTTGGTTGGAGCATTGTGACATACACCAAAAGGTTGTGGGTTTGATTCCTGGTCAGGGCACATACCTAGGTTCGATCCCCAGTTGGGGCGCGTATGGGAGTTTTTCTCCCCCACCCTCCCCTGGAATAAAAATACATCCTTGGGTGAGGGAAAAAAGGAAGGAAGGAAGGGAGGAAGGAAGGAAGGGAGGGAGGAAGGAAGGAAGGAAGGAAGGAAGGAAGGAAGGAAGGAAGGAAGGAAGGAAGGAAGGAAGGAAGGAAGGAAGGAAGGGGGAAAGGAAGGAAGGAAGGAGGGAAAGGAAGAAGGGAGGGAGGGAAGGAAGGTAGGAAGGAAGGAGGGAAAAGAAGGAGGAAGGGAGGGAAGGAAGGAGGGAAGGAAGGAAGGAAGGAAGGAAGGAAGGAAGGAAGGAAGGAAGGAAGGAAGGAAGGGGGAAAGGAAGGAAGGAAGGAGGGAAAGGAAGAAGGGAGGGAGGGAAGGAAGGTAGGAAGGAAGGAGGGAAAAGAAGGAGGAAGGGAGGGAAGGAAGGAGGGAAGGAAGGAAGGAAGGAAGGAAGGAAGGAAGGAAGGAAGGAAGGAAGGAAGGAAGGAAGGAAGGAAATATGGACGGAAAGGAAGAAAGAAATGCGCCGAGTTGACTGTCTCCTCTGAAAGAGTCTTGGCTTGATCAAGGACTGCAACATGAAAACAGTAGTACATTTGATTCAAAGAATATTCAGCACCTAAGACGCCACACTAGGCTCCGGGAATACAGATTGGAATAAGACGTGGCCCTATCCTTAAGAAGTTCACAGCCTCGTGTTCGTTGAGATATAAGGTGCTGTCAGAACACAGACCAGACAAACTCAGTGAGTCCAAGAAAAGGGACAAAGACAGGCAGGGACGGTGAAACAGCTGAGCTGGTCTAGAAGAATGAGTAAGAAGTTGGTGGAGGGGAAATGGAAAGAGTTTCCAGGGGAAGGAAACAGCGTGATCAAAGAAAACTTAGATTGGTATTTCCTAACTAAAAGTGTCCGACGAGGGCAGGGTCTTGCGATAAGAACACAGAGAAATCACAGGGGAAATAATTCCAGAGATGTGCATTGAAGACAGCTTGTATTTATAGCACAGATCTATTCCCTTTTAGGTGTTAATGTGTAAAGCTCTAGAAAAAAAAAAAAAATGGTTACTGCCGTAAGGAGAAAACACATTGCTTTGATTTTTCTAGTTTAAAGAAATTCATCTTTTCTTCCAGAATTAAACCCATGCCCTCTTCCTGCTTGACCTTTTTTCTCTCTCTCCTTTCCATTTTCCTCCTCTTCACATTTTTGTGCTGCTTAATATAGCCATCATCCAACTTCCTTCATACATTTTATCTTTCCGCTAATCCTAAAATATTAAATCCCAGACACACACACATACACACACACCTACACACTCACACCCACTGTCACGGGAAGGCTCCACATGCTGACCTGCGTGATTATTATTTTTAAAAATATTTTTATTGATCTTTAGAGAGAGAGAGAGAAACATCAATCAGCTGCCTCCCACATTCCCCCCACTGGGGATTGAACCCGCAACCCAAGCATGTGCCCTGACAGGGAATCAAACCAGCAACCTTTCAGTGCATATGGGACGATGCCCAGCCAACTGAGCCATGCAGGCCAGGGCTATTTCATTATTTTTAAAAAGTGGATTGCAGCACCATTCCTTGGAAAAGTGGTTCCAATATTTACATGTAGACATTTTGTACACCAATGAAAACGGAAGCCTTTCCCAACTTGTTAAATATGGTTTACTATTACACCACCTAACACATGTGACACGTAATTCTTCTGTTTTGTGTGTGTGTGTGTGTGTGTGTGTGTGTGTGTGTGTTAATAAATCCCAACCAATGCAGATGTTTAAATATAGCACTTTTGGCTTGTGTCTGTAAAGGGTGTAAAATGAGTAAAGATTTGATAGAAAAATACCCAGAGATGGCACCTCCCATATTTTTTCATCACTGGGTATAATAAAGCTCCTTGCCCGGGAGCATTTTTATGTGACATTAAATTCCAAGATCTCACAGGGTTCGTTTTGATCTGACTGGCATGTCAAATGAGGGGCGAGACCCCATATATATTATTCACTTGGATTTTCCCCTCCGGATTTCTGTTCACATTCCAGCGGCATCACTGAAATAGAATTTCTCTCTCCTTGCTTCACGGGGCAGTCATTTACTTCCAGCAGAATCTGTGTGTGAGCGTTCAGCTTTTCCCTCCGAGCTCCAAGGAAGTGCTTTATACAATTAGATGTCAAGATACTAATGACTCCTTGTTCTTGAAGAGTGAGGACTGTGACGTCAAAGGTGATTCATCTCATCAAAATACAGCCGGGTGCTCTTGAGCCGGAGGGAAATGATACCTTAAAACTCCAAAGAAGCAAAGACAGCTTCAAGTCAACGGGTCGGGCGGAAGGTGAGGAGCAGGTGCAAAGAAAATCAAAAGCCTTTGCCTCCCGCTAGGTCTCTTTGGAACCATGCCCCTGGGAAAGGCTCTGAGATACATCTTTGACTGAATCCCTTAAGCTCACGACCACGTATTCTCCGAACCTGCTTCAGAATGTTTCTTTAGAGATGAACATTGTGGAGATCCAGTCAGAGGGCAAATAAAGCCGGTGAAACCCTGAACTAGGGCAGAATGGTAGACACAGAGAGGAAGAGTCAGCCTGGATGGGTATTTGAGAAGTAGAAGTACAAGACCTGGTGACAAATTAGAGGTAAAAGGTAGAGGGGCAGATGGGATGAGCAAGAGGAAGAACTATAGGTAATCACCAAGTGATTAATGGCGTAAATCAAGTCTCCCGTTCCCTCCATTCATTTCTGTTCTTCTAATGAGTGTTAGAGAAGAACCTTTTGGGGAGCAGAGAATAACTCAGACTTGGATGTATGATTTGAGGTACCTGGGGGACAAACAGGTGGCGGTGTCTAGTAGGAAGCTGGAAAGAAGTCTGGAGCCCAGCAGAGTGACCCAGGCTGGCCACTGGATTTGAGGCTCCTTAGCAGTAGATGACTGAGATGGTCCAGAAAGAGGACGTGAGAAGACGGAGGGGAGACCAGGACCTTCAGGGGCATGTGCACTGCATGAGCAACCAGAGGACAAGCTCTGGAGGTGAACGGAGGAAGAGGACAACCAGAGGCCACGGACGCCAAAGGAGAAGGAAGTCGGTCCACCTGTACAAGGGTGAGGCTCTCAGGCTGCTCAGCTCTGTGTCAGGATGGACATGGAGACCAGCAGTAAATGGAGGAAAGAAAGAAAGCCCCCCAAGGACAAATGGCACACATTTCTGACCCTACTCCAGCACGTGTGATGGGGAAGTGTGTCTTTAAGTTGGGGCATTTTTAGCCCCAGCTCCACCATGAGACCCAGCACGTCCCCATTTGTGCTGATATGTACCAACCAGATGGGGAGTGAGACAGCTGGACAAGACAATTGGGTCACATGCCACTGACTGCACTGCCGGGCACCTGAGACCAGCGCCAACGGAGGACAACGGGGCAATGAGCGGTGTCGCTCTTCATGCTCCCTGTACACGCCTCCCCCGTGTGGCACTCTCTCTTATCCCTAAAGTACACACGACTGAGTCTAGTTCAAAGTGGTACTTAGCCATCTATGAGCTGCGAAAGAATGACGTGGCTTGGAGTACAGGGAGGTGCTTCCAGAAATTCCTAAAGTCGCCTCATCCACTGCCTGACCCAGCCTGCAGCATTAGCTGACCTGCCCACCACCACCCAACACTCCTCTGCCCATGGACACCCATCCCCTCCTGCTTCTTCTCCCTCTCTTTCCTGTCCATTTAACACCGTAGAATCACCATAGGTACCCTGGAGCGTTAGCTCATGAGGGCTTCCCAGGGCTGAGGAGACTTTTACATAGAGTGATCGGGTTAAAAACTAACATTACACCCTGGCTGGTTTGGCTCAGTGGTTAGAGCGTCGGGCCTCGGACCAAAGAGCTGTGGGTTCGATTCCGGTCAAGGGCACGTACTTCGGTTGTGGTTCGTCCCCGGCCCTGATTGGGGTCATGTGAGAGTCAACCAGTCGATGTGTCTCTCTCACACCGATATTTCTCTCTCTCTCCCTCCCTATCACTCCACCTGAAGATAAATAGAAAAATATCCTCAGGTGACGATGAAAACATTAGGCTACTGGAACAAAAAATGGGGGTGGGGGGATTTTCAAAGTATATGACTGTCTAACGGTGTGCTGTACACCTGAAACTAATACAAAGTAACGTTGACCGTAAACTGTAATTGAAAACAAAATTTAAGTCAGCAGGATGGGGTACATGACGGAAATGGGTGTTGTCAGGGTTGGGCGTGGGGATGGGGGTTGGAGAGGCACAGAGCAAAGGGGATGTAATCAAGGATGATTCTGAAGCTCGATGGGCAAGAAGCATGCAGGCCCGGGACCTGGGCGTCGGTGTTGTGGAACCACCTGTCAAATGCTTCCTGGTAGGTGAGCGGTGGCTGGAAGGCCCCCGATTGTTATATGTGAACTATATGCTAGGGAGAGTAGGGGTGAGAAGTAAGATTACATTTCTATTACGAAATTTTAAAAGGTAATTCAGGATCCCCATTTTCAAAGGAAGAAACGCGATATGCTATAAAAGATCATTTAAACCCTCAATCCCTGTACCAGCATAAGGTATGTTCCAAACGTCCCTGGATGAAACACCTGGTTTTTTCAAAGAGCCCCTCTTCAACTGTATGAAATGTCGAATTTCCCCCCATTCCATGACTCAAACAGTCGGAAAGACAGCACGGGGGGAAACTGGGCATCCCTGCCCGAAGTGTCAGGGAAGCTACCAAATTTAGCTCCGTCCCTGCCTTGAAGTCATTTTTGGACTCTTTCCTGGCAGTAGAGGTCATGCTGCTATGTCTCATCCTACTGCAATCTGCAGCCTCTCTGCAAATTAATCCTCCCGTTTAACTGTCTGTTACAAAGGCCAAAGGGCAGAGTAGGGGCACCCTACTGAGAACTCCTTGCCTGAGCCCAAGATCCACAGCGCACAGGTGACCTTCAGCAACCCAGCTCTTTGGCTGAGTCAAGGGTACTAGCCTTCTTGGAATAATCTCCACCTAAACCCACTTTTGACTTTACCTGAAAAGTCATTTAAAGTCTGAACCACGATAATATATTCTGAGGAGACCATGAGTCCCAGCGACGGCACGTGCCCCCAGACTGCCTGGCTCCTCTGCGAACCTGAGCCAGTTACTAAGGTGTTAGTTCCTTCTGCTACAACTGCATATAACCCTCTCTTCAAAGCCAAATGTTAAAGAGCCTCATCCATATTAACCAGCTCCCCTCGGGGGTGTTAATTGGAAAACCACATAACGATATCTGTTTGCTAGAGACAACATCTAACCAAGGCGGAAGTGACACAGCAAATGTGTGTTGGTGACAGCCGACTCCAGGGTTCATAGCTACCCCAAAACACAGACGCCTGATCTCAAAAGAGGCAGGCATATCACAGGGTATTATATGACTCTGGCCAAAACAAGACCTGCCTGTGCTGAAGATCTGACCCCCAGAAATAGGAGGAATGATGCACCCTCCGCATCATCTCAGGTCAGAGTTGTGCTGAAAGGCACCCCTGAACCCCCCCTGATGCTTGTGTGCCATGGGGAGTCTGAACCCTGGCTCATGTCCCAGCAGCACCTCCAAGCCAATAACGGGGTTGGGGGGGAGTTGCTACACATGCTGCTCCATTCTGGCCACTAGAGGGCAACAGAGTCACACGCACGCACGGGATCTGGTTCCATCACCTGAAAGAGGAGTCCGTTGTACAGATACACCGCCATGTTCCTGAAATTGAAGGCTATGGTAATTATCCATGAAAATGAGGACGTCAGGGTCTGCTACATTATAAGGTTGTCTAAGCTCTGCTTTATCTTGTCAACTTGTCTATTCAAGTTGGCCCATAGCTGTGAGCCAGTGACCTTTTGAGTTCTACATCTTCAAGGCTGTTTTAAAGTCCTTCTGCTCCTAATTTCACTGAAGCCACCATCAGTAACTCACTGCCCATGTCCTCTTGAGATGGCAACAGCCTGCCAAGAGTGATCAGCCATGGCCATCGCTTACATCCTCTTGACTCGTGGACATTGAACCACGGCCATTCCTCTCAACCCTTTGAACCATGGCCATGGACACCCTTGAGTCATGGCCACGCTCCCTGTCCTCTTGACCATGGCCACCCCTTGCATCTCCCTTGACCATGGTTATCCCTTGCATCACCCTGAAACATGACCACTCCCTTATATCTCCTGAAAGAACTCAGAGACTCGGAGATAAATAAAAATATAGAGTTGGGTTGGGGGGAGGTGATAAAGGAGAGGCTTCCCTGAACAAAATGGAATGAAAAAGAGCTATCCCCAGTCCACAATCTCACAGTTAGAAAGGCCCTTGGAGATCGCTAGTTCAATCCTCCTACTTCACAGGCAGAAGAACTAAGGCCCAGAGAGTGCTGATGGTTTGTCCAAGGTCAAACTATTCAACGCAGAGCCGGCTCTAGTCCTGAGGTCTCCTGGGCCCCTGGGGTACTCGTTCCTGTGTCCCACTGAGCCTTCATGAGCTCTTTGGGAGACACTAGATGGGGATATAGGTAGAAAGTAGAAAAACAGGAAAAAACAGGGGTTTCACCATATCCTAAGCAACCAAATTCAGATGCCAGGAAAGGAATAGCAGAGGGCTCTGAGGTGATGGGAAAGGTGTTAACCTGACATCCCAGGGAAGGTTTGTAGTTTTAGCCATTAGATCTAGATACTCAGGCAAAGCCCACACTCTAACCATGGGGTTAGGAAGAGGATTTCTTCAGCTTTTGTAATCACATGATAGTAACTCAGGATAAATTTAAGACAACGTAACTTCTCATTCCCTGGAAGAAATTTAATCTTATCTCTAGTTATAGAAAGGAGAGATTTACTTTCTCACAGTGAACAGCTAGAAGGAACATTTTATATAGGGGGCTCATCTGCATACTTCTGAAGCGATCTCACTAAGCGATCCTTTTTTCTCAGCCCTTCCTGTAAGACGGATCCTCCATATATTACAGCACCCAGCCCTGCCTCATTCCCCACAAAATCTTCTCGTTTGTATCAGACAGTGGTCAAGATGTTGCCCTCAGTATCTTCTGTAGCTTTCAAGGTGAAAAAGAAAGTAAGATGCTCTCTCCCCGCCCCCAACCCCCCCAAAGATACTCTGTCTGCTGATGTGGAGTTCCAGGACTTTCCCAGCATCCTTTGCATTGCCCAATGTCCCACAACAGTGGACACTTTTGAAACTCCCACCTTGCTATTTGATCTTCTGTTGCCACGACTCGAGCTATTTTCTTCATTTCCATTAATTAATTATTCTGTTTAGACTGCATTCCTGAAGCTGTGACAGGGGTGGGAGGAGGGGAGCACGTTTATTAATGAAGTTATTATATGACTTCTAAAGGGAGTGATGATGCGGGGATGTGAACGAAGGACAGGTGAGTCACTGAAGGAGGAGCCACGTGTCTCCCCCTCCCTGTAATAACTCTTGGGGCATCACCGCCTGTTTTCTTAGGCACAACCTCTCTATGGCTCTTGAAGACGATAATGTACAGAACGCTAATGGTTCTGCAAATTGGTGTTACAGGGGCAGAATAATGGTTTCGTTTTATTAGTGGTGCAAGGATCAGTAATGACACATTTATATAGTACTTTTATGAAAGCGTTTTCACATCTATTATCACACGGAATTCGCACAACAGACCTGAAAGGCTGGAGGGGTGCTATCACCTCAGTTTCACAGAACCAGAACAGAGAGAGTTATCTAAGTCTCCCGAAGTCTCCCGCAGACCGCAAGCCTCTGCAGTCCCACCCCTGAGATCGGGCCCTTCATCTCCGTCACCAACAACAGCTTACCTGGCAAGGAGAGCTGGGGAAAAGCACCACACCGATGGAATCTCAACTTTCCCCTTTGATTTGCATTCTGTATCTGCAAGTGCAGTGTGGCAATAACCCCAGGGCAGAGACGTAAGGCAGGGGAAGGAAGCAGAGAGCTGGTCACATTGTAAGACTCTAACCCTGGGGGAGTGGGGTCTCTCAACCTCAGCACCACTCACTGGCATTTGGGACCAGATAGTTCTTTGCTGGGGGCTGTCCTGTTCATCTGGCCTCCACCCACTAGGTGTCAGTAGCACTTCCTACTCACCTCCCAGTGTGACAAACACAAATGTTCCGAGTGAATGCCAATTGTCCCCTTGGGGTGCAAAATTGCTCTTGGATTAACCCATATGATATGCAGACTATGTCTCAATATCTCTCTCTCCTTCTCTTCCCACACCTACCCTTGCCCTGCTCCAGAAGGGGTTTCCGGAGCTATTCATCTCCAACCAAGATTGCCAAAAGTATCTCCCTCTGGAGTTTGAAGCTTGTTTCTATCTCCTCCTAGATGAGCCACCTTGACAGGGTTATCCTGTCTCTTGGAGCCTCAGTTGACTCATCTGTCAAATGTGAATTAAACTACTACCTTCCATGATCGTACGAGGATTAAATGAGATCATACAGAGAGGGGCTGAGCACGGGGCCTAGGGCAAAGTAAGCATCCAAAAATATATAGCCAGAATTATTTTGGAGGCAAAAAAAAAAAAAAAGGCTTTGGGCTAATAGTAGAAAACTGAGAATGATCCCTCTTCAGGGAGAGTGTGCTCCAGCTGCCCTCAGTCTAGCTGCCTACAAGGCGCTGCCACTCAGCATCCCAGCAGAACGGTGTGCCCTAAGGAGGGAAGACCTCACCATGCAGACACGGCCTGTAGCAGCCCACAGACAAGCTCGGCTTCTCCTTGGGTTGCCATCAACTGCTAGAAGTTGCCATCAACTGCTGGAACGTTTATTCTTGGATAGTCAACTCTCTGACCTGCCCTCAAACGTAACATTCTGACTCCCTGTGGCCGCCCAGGCCCAGAAGACCTGGTCACTGCCCTTTTACTATCCTTATCACCTACCACTTCCCACTCGTTTGCTCTTCTCCGTCCTGTTCCTGGAACCGCCAAGCTGGCCCTGACTCAGGGCCATGCCGCTCCAGGCCCCTCTGCTTGGAACAATGTCCCCCCAGAATTCCCCACGGCTGTCTCCTTTGCTTCCCTGAGCTATTGGCGTCAATGTTACCTCTGAACGGAGGTCAGCCCTGACCATCAAATCAAAGGAGCCTCAACCTCTAGTCACCAGTCGCATTATCTTCTCTCATTTGGTCATTAGCTCTCATGTTTATCAGTATCTCCCTTTAAAATGTTAGCTTTAGGAAAGCAAGGACTTCATTTTGTGTACTGTTGTATCCTAAACACTAGAAGTGTATCAGGTCTGTAGGAAATAGTCTGGAATAATTGTTAAACAGAAGATTAAATGATCTCCCCAAGGGCGAGTCCCAGAGCCCCATGTTCAACTCCCATGATCCCTGACACTGGTAAACAGTAGACATTCAACTACCATTTATTTAATTCACCCAAAGCGTTTCTTGAGCACCACCTATGATCTCTGGAAACTGCTAAGCCTCAGAAGACTTTTCCTGAGAGGCCAGCTCTGTCCTTGAAGAGGTGTCTTATTAAAGAGAAGAAAGCCTGCAGGGTCCTCTCGAATGCCTCCATGCTTCACGGCTAAAACGACCACTGACACTAAGTAGCAGGAAGTGGGCTGGATGGAGAGATTGGGTGTGGACTCCTGACCCACTTATGAACCTGGAACTGCACTTGGGAAGTACCCGGGGCGGTGCACATCATTAGAGGAGCTAAACCATTGGTTACCCTGGAAACCATCCCAGGCCTCAAAAGCAGTATTGAGCGCCCCTCATCATTTCCTGGCCAGGTAGCTCTGAGGTCCAGACCCTCAAGGCAAGCTCATTTACCCTTCCTCTAAGAGATCCCCATTTAAGAGTGGAGGTCAGAAACGCAGTGGGTTCAGGGGCAGGGAGCAGTAATGACAAGGCAGATCCTACCATCTGGTCTCCACCACACAGAACCTCCTGTCCCGTGAGCCAGCCAGCCATGCAAGGTCTGCAGAACCCCTCGGGGACCTTGTCCTTCAGATGGCTGGCAGGCGACTCAGCCTGCGAGGAGGCACGCCCCGATGCTGGCACTGCAGCTTCCACATTTAGACGGCACTGCATTACCTCACCGCCAGCCAATCGGCACCTCCCCAGGCTCAGCAGTCTCCCCTCTGCCACAGACATTGCCTCATGTCACTCTCTGCTCCTGGAGCATGCTGCACAGTGCGTGCCCAGGGCCTGCTCGGGGTGGGCAGCGTGGGGAGGTGGTGGAAGGAGAGGGCTGGCCATCAGAGCCCCATACGGCAGCCTCTTCCCTCCAGGCCCCCTGTGTCCTACGCATGATGTTGGCATCACAGGGATGCAATACTCTGCCTGCCCGGGCCCCTCTGGCTGGGGCGAGGGTGGGGCAGGAGGGTTGAGCCGGGGTGGTGAGAGCGTCCAGCAAGCTTAGAGGAAGCTAAGCTGAAGCAGCCTCTCAGAACACTGGTGAGATCAGTGGTGTGTGAGCGCCTTCAAACAGGCCCTGCCAGCTCTGCTGTTTCCCCTCCCCCTGCCTCAAGCCCCGGCTCAGTCTGCCCAGGGCCACATCACAGCCACTGGCATCTCTACTGACAAAACAGAAGAGCAGGGACTAATCATTTAGAAAATCAGAGGGTCTCTTTCAACCAAGACATACCCAAGCGGTTAAAGTAAGAGACAAGCCCCCCACATGGGTCCTGGGACAGGCATTAGCAAGGCATCGTAGGAACTGGGTAACTGTGTGGCCCTACCTCTACTCGGCCCACGCTTGGGAGAGCTGACTCACAATGGGGACAGAAACCAAAGACAGGCTGGGCCTGCAGCCTCCTGGCAAAGCTGTCCCACCCCGTGCCTTGGGCAGCCCTCCGGGTCTCAGTCTCCACGCTCATGCCAGTGTGAGACTTTCAGAGAAGGGCATTTGATCTTCACGAGGTCTCACTTCAAACGTTTTTTCTTCCAGCTAGAACCAGCGATGTCCGTATGTCTTCAAACAGAGACAAAGGGGTGGGGGTGTAGGGGACGGGACAGGAAACGATTGTACCTCTTCCCTGGGCATTGAAATTTCACACAAATTCTGCAGCAGAATGGCTCCGCAGACGCGCCCCGTGCGTGCATTGTTAACAGCTCTCTATGCGCGGGGAGAAAAGCGTGGTCTGGGGACATGGAGGAGAAATACTAATGAGAAGTGAAATCAGACGATTCAGGACAACCTCCACTCAGCGTCTACGTGCACAGATGAGGGGCGGGGGCCGCTTCCTGCTGCCATGAGCCCCCCACCTCCCACGGGCTGGTTTTCCTTTGCACTGTGCAAGCCAAGGGAGCGTCTCCGGCAGCGGTTCACACGGGCGCCCACAGATTAACTGTTGTGGCCCCATCAGCCCCTCCCCACGTTCAGACATCATCTGGTCCTGCTCTGTGGTCCCCAGTTGTCACACACGATGCCCAGAGGCAGGTATCCGAAACACACCCATCTGAAAAGCAGTGAGAGCACGGTGGAACAACGGGCCTGCCGCACACCAGGCAGGCTGGCTAACCCTAAGCCAGCCGGCTGTGTTTAAAGCACTAATCACATTTTATGGAGGCAGGGAGGTAGTGGCCTAACAGGGACAAACGGAAACTGAGCCTGGTGTCACACTTAGACACTGGAGGTGGCATCCCACCT
The DNA here is from genome assembly GCA_030848825.1 of Tadarida brasiliensis. Classification (NCBI taxonomy): domain Eukaryota; kingdom Metazoa; phylum Chordata; class Mammalia; order Chiroptera; family Molossidae; genus Tadarida; species Tadarida brasiliensis. The sequence continues at coordinate 224,092,673 of CM061257.1, read as the reverse complement.
GTCAGCCCTCAGAGCATGCATCTGGGTAGGAAGACATGTTTTTCCTTAGTTTAATCACGACAGTTGGAAAGGGATTCTTTGAAGAGGGGACAGGTCAGGGAGTGAGCCTTGGGAGCAAAAGCCACCCCACGTCAGGGGATATATGACAATGTTTTCTTGAATCACCCCCAACTCACAGAGTCACTGTCTGGGGGCCTCCTCTACACCAGGCCAATGTCTCAATAACCAATAGTAAAAGATAAGCTGGGCCCCTTAAAAGGGTCAAAAGAAATCACTTACCATCAGCTCCTTAAAAGCAACAAGAACCAAAACAAACAAACAAATAGATGGTGCAATTAGTAGAGAAAGCTTCAGCCTCACTTTGCAAAGCCGATGTATTTCCAGCCTCCCTTTTTTATTTCATCTATTACCTAAAGGATAATGCACACATTTTCAAGAGCTGGTTAACAAAAGAAACCTATCAGATGACTGCAGCAGGCCTGGCAGCTATTGTTGTAGTGAACGAGCTGGACATCTCCTCTCAGAGGCAGGGATGCAGAGGGTTGAGGCCTAGGCATTCTCTCAGGGTGGTCCAGTGAGCCACCTTCCTGGACACAAGGACAGGAGAATTCTAGAGGTCACAGTATGAATCTGAACGTGTGGAAAAGGGAGAGGGGAAAGGCACATGTGAACCATTGGAGGATGGAGGTGGGACAGGGGGTCACTGAGTTGTCCTTCCTCTCGTTGCCTTCAAATAACACAATGATAAAACCCAGCCTTTACTCCTAAAGGGGCTGGGAAGAGGCTGGTCAACAGCCCATGCCTAGTGCGTGAACCAAGCAAATCCCCATGTTACAAGAGCACAGGCCCCAACCTCCAGGGCCAACAGATGCTCTAAGGAAGAACAGGGATTAGCCTAAATTCTCTCTGCAACTGCAATGGAAACACTGCACTGTAGAACTGGAGAGGGTCCAGTCCATTTCCCTCTTTCACTGCTTTTGAGGAAACGGTGGGTCTCAGACCGTCAGTGACTGAGCAGGGCCACACAGAGCTGCAATCAGGTCTCCTGCTTCTTCCCCCAGTGCCCACTCTACCCTTGTTATTCAATCATGGTCCACAGACAGCAGCATCAGTGGCACCTGGAAGCGGGTTAGAAACACGGTCTTGGGCCCACCCAGAATGTATAGTTCCCTAAGATCCCCAGGCGACTGGCAGGCACACCAGGGTTTGAGACGCATCGCCCTGCCTGGCACTGGCACTGTGCACAGACCGGAGCAACTTCTCTACAGGGAATCTCTGTTCCCCATGGCAACTGACCACTCCACTCCCACTGGCCCTCCTACTTTGAAGTGGTCTTTGGAATGCTTATATAGAAGCACTGTTCTCTAGCTCTGAAAATCAGCAGATCTCCTGAGTACCCCTATTGCTGAGGCATCAGCCAGTTAAAGCCACGCACCTGTACACACCACTCTCCTCTTACGTCTTTTTCTTGTATAAGTAGTATTTACTTCTCTGATGACAGTTACCATCTACCACTGTGTTCCATCTCCTATTCTTATTTATTTTTTAAATTGATTTCAGAGAGAGAGAGGAAGGGAGAGGTAGAGAGAGATAGAAACATCCATGAGAGAGAACATTGATTGGCTGCCTTCTGTGTGCCCCCCACTGGGGATTGGGCCCATAAGCTGGGCATGTGCCCTGAGCGGGAATCGAACCAGTGACCTCCTGGTACATGGGTCAATGCTCAATGACTGAGCCACAGCGGCCGGGCAACCATCTCCTGTTTTTAATCCACTAATTCACTATCCTTAGGAGAAACAGGCCCACCCCATCCCAAGCCCATGCAAGCTGTCCTATCTGGTCTTAAATGTGTAGGAGCTTCACTCCCAGTGAAGAAACACTAACAGCCCTTCAGGGAGGGCCTAGCTTTTGGTCCCAAGCCTCCAGCACTTGAGAAAGGAAATGTTTCTCCTCCCAAAATTCTTTAAATAGGTACTCCTTGAAATACGCAGTCACTGCATAAAAGATTGGTCGACTCTCAGTTCCCTCAAGTCATTTGCTAAGACCATGGAGCAAGAAAGGGTTCAGTCCAACGCCTGCATTCCACAGGTACGGAGAGTGGAACACCGTGGTCCCTTTGTGGACGGGGACCAGCTGTGAGATCTTCACACCTGGGAGTACACTGTGATGTAAATAACCAACCTGCGTGAATCCTTTAAAAGAAACGGCCTGTTTTCACAGGACAAAAACACCATCCAACAGCAAGGCCCCCTAACCCTGGCAGGGGAACCTTCCCAGCCTCAGGCCTACGTCACCACCTAACTCCTCATCCTTGGGCCTCTAACCCTGACTGTGTCTCTGGCTTTGACCTCCCTCCCTTTCTCCCGTGGATGAGAAGTTCAACAGCAATTGTCAGGCTTTAAGCCACTCAGTTCCTCCCTCCGGCTCTGCCACCTCTGGCTGCCCTGCAGCGCCCTCCTGCGGAGTCCAGACCAGCCCGAGACACAGCTCCTGGGCCCGGTGGGGAGGACGTGCTGCCGCCCAGGTGCACCCGGCCCTGCAGCGCCCTCCTGCCGAGTCCAGACCAGCCCGAGACACAGCTCCTGGGCCCGGTGGGGAGGACGTGCTGCCGCCCAGGTGCACCCGGCCCTGCAGCGCCCTCCTGCCGAGTCCAGACCAGCCTGAGACACAGCTCCTGGGCCCGGTGGGGAGGACGTGCTGCCGCCCAGGTGCACCCGGCCCTGGAGCGGAACCTGTATTGATAAAACCGTACACTTCTCTAGGATGCTGCCAGTGGGTGGAGGAAACAAGACACATCCCTAATAAATGTACCTAACAAGGCAACAGAGGAAAGAGGCAAAGAGAATGTCAGGCCAGCAAGGCTAGCAGAGGCCAGAGGGGAGAGGGGTCATGAAGACTGGAGTCTTTGCTGATTCCACAGGGAAGGTCAGACTTAAACTGGGTTTTGAAGAGAGGGTAGGGTTGGGACTGGCAGAGAGGTCGTGAAATAAACTGGGTTAGCCCTTCCAGAAGCTTCCTGCAGGAGGGCAGAAGTGCATGGGAGTCTTCGCGCATGTCCTTCCGGAGCTGTCCTGTGTGCAGCAAATGCAAATAGACTTAACCTAAGGGAGACGCCTGCTTAGGAGAACGGATGTCTCTTTCTTAGGGTCAGTGGTGATGTGCTTCTCGGGGCTTCTTTGGGCCTCCTTGCTCTGCCCACCACCAAGGTCCAGGATGGCCTTAACCGGTGGAATGCACGCCCCTGCCTAACCCAGAATCCGGGCTCAGAGACCCGGTCCCTCCAGGGACCTGCAAGCACCAAGCAGGCATGTTGTCTAAATACCTCCCACACCCCACGTCTCAGAAAGCACCGGATTCCCAGCAGTGAGGACGGCCAAAGAATCGCATTGATCACTCTCCTGGGGCTCCCACAGCCACAGTGAGGGTTGCTCGTGGAGCTGTCGCTAAGTTCTTCTGTCTTTCCCTCCAACATTTTCTGGGGTGAATATCTGCTTTCTCTCTGTGGCTTTATTGCATGTCTGCGTTGACTGGGCACGCGCTGAAGCATGACACAAAGTACAGCACGGTCCCCACGCCTCCGAGCCAGGGCCGCCGGGAACGGAGGCAGAGGCTGCGGAAGAAGCGAGCTGTAGGCCTACATGAAGCCAGGAAGGCTTGGACGCGCCTCGACAGTGACGCCTCCCAGGTGTGCAGGTGTCTGCTGCACTGTGCGCTCAGGTTCTCGTTACTCAGCTTCCAGGAAGGAGGAGCGGGCACTGCCATCTGCATTTGTAATGTTGCAGCTTAGGGCTCAGCGAAGCCAAGTGATTTGCCTACTTCCACACAGCCCCTTTGTGGCAGCACCAAGCCGAGAATCCAGTGTTTCACATCTGGGCCTGTGCACCCAACCCCCGGCTGCATCAGGAACCTGGTGGGGAAGGGGGGCGGGGTGAGAACAACAGGAAAAAGGGGTGGGGAGGGAAACAGGGGGGCTTCCCATTTAGTAATTACCTTTTATTCCAAAGAGCAGTCATTTACATGTGAATGGGTGATGTGATGAACTGTATCTTTTAGGAAAATATATACTATGTCAATAACAAAGAAAGACAGGCAAAGGTTGGAAAAGTGTACCATGACGGGGAACGTGCAGGAGAACTACTGAGTGCTTATGGCCCAACAACCTGTCAGTTACTGAAAACATCCACTGTTGAGAACACGATCAGAAGTAAGCAGCGAGGCACGCAAGAATCCACATTTATGCTGCAAAATTCAGGTACAGACTATACTTTACAAAATGCCCTCAGCTCCTCATTGGGTTGTTTACTCTTGCTTTTCACCTACTCTCTCTGGCTTTGTAAACTTGGTTAAGTAGATTAGTTATTTCAGTCCCTATACAAAATCCATTTTAAATTTAAAAAAAATTAGAAAGTGATGGGACTCGTGCCAGATACAGTGGTAATTAATAGCTGACATCCAGACAACGAAGAAAAAAGCAACCAACAAGTGAAAAAAAGTAAAAGCTGGCGAAGAATACAAACACAGAAGCGTGGTGCCGAAAGCCCCGCGCCCGACGTGGCATTCATTATATCCCCGGTTATACCCTGAGCCTTTAAGAAAGGCTAAGTTATGATTGATACCCCATAAGATTTTGGAAAATGGGAAAGCATTCCTTCTGGAAAGATGACTGGCAGATCAGCTCAGATTAAAAATAGTTAGAGATGTGTAAAGGGATAAACTCTGAAAACTTCTCTCAGCAGGAACTTCTCCTTGTCCAAAAATGGGGATTTGTTAGAGGAAAGCTTCAGGGGGTGGTTCTCAAATCTTAGCATGATCAGAATCACCTGGAGGGCTTATTAGGCTCAGAGGACCGCTCCTCTCATCTTTTTTTCTCATTTTATTTTTTAATTACAGTTTGCATTCCACCTTACTTTGTGTTAGTTTCAGGTGCGCAGCAGAGAGGTTAGACAGTCATATACTTTACAAAGTGTTCCCCCCGATATTTCAGCCACCCCCCCCGGCACCACACAGAGTTATTACATTATTGTTGACTGTATTTCATTTCTTTCAGAGAGTTTAACTTGCCCAAGGCCACACATCCACAGTGGCTGACTCCATGGGCACTGAGATTTGCATCTCTGATGGGCTTCCAGGGGATGCTGAGGCCCCTGGCCCACAGATGGCACTTTGAGAACCACTGCGTTAGGGGCTGACCAGGGGAACAACAAGTGCAAGAACAACTGAGTCGAATAGGCCAACTTCTGCCCGGCCGGTGTGGCTCCGTGGATTGAGCGTTGTCCCATGGACTGAGAGGTCCTGGTTTGATTCCAGGTCAGGGCACATGCCTGGGTTGCGGGCTCGATCCCCAGTAGGGGGCGTGCAGGAGGCAGCCGATCAATGTGTCTCTCTCACATCGATGTTTCTTTCTCTCTCTCTCCAAAAACAAAGAAAAGGCCAACTTCTCTTTCATGGCCTTCCCCAAAGGACAAACACATGGGCTCCTATGACTTTTCACCCATCAAAGGCCAGGGGTGAAGCTGATGTGCTGATTGCCAAACCAGGAGGGGAATACAAGGTACTTCTTTCCCTATCCAAGCCTTGGAGCCAGGACCTTTCGAGGAGCCCCACGGGCCTCACACCCTCTGCAAGCTTGGAGGAAACATCCCAGGCCACGATGGGATATCAGGAGCCTTCTCCACACTAGGGAATGCAGTACAATTCCCCAGGCAAGCACTGCTATCCAAGGCTGTCCAGGTGCAGCCCTGCAGGAGCCGAGCAAATCCTGATACATGAAACGTGTTGACACTGGTAATCTCATAAAGATGGATTTGCCATTTGCTCAAAAGCTTTCAGTAAAGCCTGTTTGTCAAAGGTAAAAGCAGATGCTGGAGCATCCGCGCACGCCTTCAAGGTCCTCTTGGGGACAGGGTGTGCAGGGTCGAAGCAGGATTCCCCGGCTCACTTGCTTCCTGCTTCCTCGGGCCCTGAGCACGGGTCACAGGGCTTACTCACAAGGGGTGGGGGCAGTTCTCAAACAGCCTGAATCTTGCCCCAGTACAGAGCCTAGGCCAGGGACCGAGGGTAAGCACAGAGGAGTGGAAGCCGTAAGAACCTGTACTAAGAGCATGTGCGTGCGTACACAGGTGTGCTTTACTTGCGTCTCCTCATTTACAACAATCCTGCGCTGTCCGCACAGGTAAAAGGCTTGCCCAGTGTCGCACACCCTCATGCTGTGGACTGAAACTCTTACACCATTTGGCCAACAGTGCGCATCTCACAGGGTCCCACCCTCCTCTGTGTCTCCCTCGCTGGACCCTCCTCTGCCCTCCAGGCTCTCATACAGGACGACAAACCTTGTCTGGAAAAAGCCAGATGGTACATTTTGTTGGTTTGGCAGCTGTAAGTCTTTGTCACGACCACGCAACTCTGCGGTTGTAGCTCGAAAGCAGCACAGACACTAACTAGATGAAGGGATGCAAATGGCTCTATTCCAATAAAACTTTATTTATGAAAAGAGAAAAGCATTCAGCTGCTGTCTGCCAACTCCTGCTCCAGACCATAGGTCTAGATCAGCCCTGCCTTCCCCTGGTTCAGCCCTTCGACCTACTCTCTCTACCCTCAAATCTCTCTGCTCCCATCCAGCCTAAGGCCTCTTGTTAACAGGTGTATGTAAAGACTCTCAAATTCTAAACTCCAACCCGGACTTACCCCTAAGCTCGTATCTTACACACACACCACCCATTTCAGGTGTCCACTGGGTTCCTCACAGACACAGACACTCTACAAGTTCAAAGCTGAAGCCCTTATTTCAACCAACCCTCCCCCAAATCTGCTTCTCTCTCAGCTTTCCCCGCCTCAGTAAATGACAACTCAGCATCCCAGCATTCCAGTGCTCAGGCCGAAAACCTTGGTGCCAACCTTGCCCCTTCTCTCAACAAATCCTTTCAGTCTTACCTTCAAAATAAACCTGAAGTCAGACCTCTTCTCCCATCTCTTCCACTGCTAACACCATGGTCCAAGCCACTATGATCACTCACCTGGATAAAGACAGTAATTTCCTAACAAGTCTCCCTCCTCCTTCCCTTGTGCCCTGTCTATTCTTCATGCCCAGTGAGAGTGATTACCCTTTTATAGTATAAAGCATGCAACCCTCTGCTCAAATCCTTCTGTGACTTCATCTCACTCCCAGACCCTCTGTTACCTGGCCCAGTTAGAGCTCTAACCTCATCTCCATCCTCAGCCTTCCTCCCTCTGTCCAAGCAAAAGAAACCACTAACAAAACAAACAAACAACAACAACAACAAAAAAAAACAACCAACTGAATGGGAAAAGATATTTAAAACAACGGGTCCAACAAGGAGTTAATATCCAAATATAAGAAGAACTCATACAATTCAACACCAAACAAACAAACAATCCAATTTTAAAAAGGACAAAAGACCTGAACAGAGACTTCTTCCAAGAAGACACACAAATGGTCCACAGATATATAAAAAGATGCTCAACTCCTCTAGTTATTAGGGAAACGCAATCCAAAACTGCAATGAGATACCACCTCACACCTGTTAGAATGGCTGTTCTCAACAAGACAATAACAAGTGCTGGAGAAGTTATGGAGAAAAAGGAACCCTCAGTCACTGCTGGTACGTAAACTGATAGAGCCACTATGGAATCCAGTATGGAAGGTCCTCAAAAAATTAAGAATAGAGTTACCATATGACCCAACAACTCTTCTGGGTATCTATCTCAAAATTTTGAAAACATTTTATTTGCAAAGATATGTGCACCCCTGTGTTTGCTGCAGCACTATTCACAGTGGCCAAGACACAGAAACAACCAAACTGTCCTTCAATAGATGATTGGATAAACAAAATACGGCACGTATATACGATGGAATACTACACAGCCATAAGAAAAGATGAAGTATTGCCGTTTGTGAAAACATGGGTGGACCTTGAGAAAAGCATGCTAAGCAAAGTTGAGTCAGACAGAAAAAGTTAAGAACCGTGTGATTTCACTCGTATGTGGGATATAAAACTGAAAGCAACAAATGAACAAACAAAAACTCATAGTCACAGACAACAGTATGGTGATGAGCAGAGGGAAGGGTTTGGGGGAACACTAAAGAGTAAAGGGGGTCAAATATATGGTGGCAGAAGATGATCTGACTTCAGGTGGTGGGCACACAATGTAATATACAGACGACGTATCATAGAATTGTACACTGAAACTGATATAATCTTATTAACCAATGTCACCCCAATAAATTTAGTAAAAATAATTAGAACATAAGAAAAGCCCCCTGGGAGATCCTGTTACTCAACACTGAGCATCATAGTCCAGGAGCGTTTTCCAGTCACTGTGTTCACTGCAGAGACACCCAGAACCAACTCTATTCCATTTCTGGTGTCTGCAGACTGATTCGTACCACTGTACTCATTAGGACCCAGTTCCAGCAACATAGTCCCCTGGCATTTCTTATAAAGGGATTTTGCATCTGTCTGTAACCAATAAAAAACTTCATTAGTAGATTTAATACGTTGAGAGCTTAAGGCTCCACTTCAGTGGGAAGTGGTAATACTTCTTAAGTGCATTGGGATTTATTCATTACAAATGAATTTGTCATTATAAATATGTGGTCATTTTTAAAAGATGAGGAGGTATAGAAAGAAGACAACAATCATCCATAGCCTTCCCTTCCCCTATCCCCCAACTCTTAAAAATTTGGTGAACTTCAGAAGAGTAAGTCTTAACTCCATATTCTGGTTTGTCACCTTCCCGAGAACACTGTGGCTCTGGCCCTCTGTGGGAACTCGTCTCCCAAGCTTTGATGAGTCTGTTTGACGACCCTGGGTGGGCCCCAGAGGTGGCAAGAAAGGAAAGTGCTTTCCCTGTATAGATGCTTATATCCCAGAGGCATTGATCAGAAGCCCCGGGAACTGTGTAGGAAGGTCAGCACTGGAATTTCAGCAACATTTCCAGTTGATTCTACACATGAAGGAAAAGTAGGGTGGTATGCACACATGCACACATGTCTCTGTATACCTAGAAACTTTCTAGAAGGAACTACATGAAATCAATGATGGTTGTGACCTCTACAGAACAGAACTGAGTGTCTGGGGTGAACGAGACCTTCTTTGCATTGCATTTATTTATTTAACAAATAATTATAGAGAGATTCCTATATCATGTATTATATCAAACGTATGCATTATTCTCCTGATAACAAGAATTTTAAAAGAGATGCTGCCTGACGATAAGACAAAGAATCAGCCTGGCTGCTTCTCTCTCGGGGTGGTGACCTAAGCAATGGTGGGGAGGAGGCTGTGACGGGGAGGAGAACCTATATACAATTGCAGGTGTGCTTTGAAAATTGCAGTGCAAGCTGACTGGCAGCTGCTCGAGACCTCACGAGCTCCCTCAACTCCAGATCTCTAAATCTTGGAGTGCCTCTCTCAAGCCCTGTAGATGTGAGCAGCCAAGGGCTCAACTACAAATGCCCTGACTGTCTCACTGCCGGGGGGCTCTTGCTTTCTATACTCCAGCCTTACAGACAATGGACATAATATCAAGCAGGATGCAGTGGAAATTAATATGCACCTTCTATAGGACAGATATTGGATCAAAGAAAGGTACAAACAAACCTTAAAGAAGACATGCTAATACCAAGAACTCTAAAGCCCTAACAGGGTTGGCCAAGGAGGGCCAGAGTTTGGGTGTGAGCACTGCATGGACCCTTTGCACCACTGAAGTTGACTCCTGCTCTTTCTCTTCAGTTCCTCCTACCCTAGAGTAACCAGATTCCAGCAAGCTAGCACGTGGCTGCAGGATCTAGCCAAGTGTACATTCTCACAGAGTATCCATGTGCACAATGAAATCATTGCAGTTCAGAGAACAAAGGAAGAAAGTCAACAAAAGTGCCCCTGTCTCCAGAGAAGGAAATACGTGCTCAAGCAGGGGGGAAAAAATGAACAGATATCTGAGAGTAGATAAAAAAGTATTTTTTATAAACTGGAGAGAGGAAATTAAGGACAAGACCAGACAGACCAAGTTAGTATTAGATCAATAGTTTATGCCACATAGTAAGTTTGTAAACTTGGTTGAATAGTTCTCTAAGCCTCAGTTTCTTAACAGTGTCATCAATAAAAAATAAAATTAAAAAAAAAAGGTGAAATACCTAATCCATGGGATCAAATGAAAAACTTATACACAACACCTACTTTAATAGAGCCCCTGACTTAAAGATATTTTATAAATGTCGGCTGATATTGTTGTGTTGGTAGAGGAGTATGGAATATGTGGTGTCATGATGACAGGTTGAAGATAAGCAGAATTTTCTCCCCTTTCAAGGACTAAAGAGTAAGCACTCCAAAATACAGATCAGGTAACTCCAACCCAAGATGAATGAGACAGCACTTTGAGACCCTCAGCCGTGGCCAGACCCCAAGGCAGGGCGTCTGTGTTCTTCTGTACAGTGATCAAACCCACCAGTATGAGTCATGTATACAGTGGGTGGGATTCAGGGAAGGACTGGGGCAGGAGGGCAGTATTTGAGAATCATTTCCACAACTATTTCCCACAGTCACATCTCCAATGGGTCTGGGCTGGGTGCAAAGGACAGCCCAAGGGCAAATGCATCCTGATCTGCTCCAAAGTGAGACAGGTGCCCATGTGAGCAGAATACTGAACTGGATGCCAATGGTGAGGGAGAGAGGGAGGGAAGGACACCTGAGGTCATTCTTCCGCTGAAAGCAGCTCCCAGCCGAGTTGGTGACAGAGAAGCCACCTGAAGGACGTTTCAGAGAGCAGCAGTGAGGCCACAAACACCAGTGAGCATGGTGTCAACTGAGCACGAGTGCTGAGCAGCAGTGGGGGAGGGCTAAGTTGAGGCTAGTCATGAAAACCGGTGCTTGAAGAGAGTGGCGGCCCCTGAATTCAGGCTGCTAATAGCAGTTGGGATGGGCAGGCTGGGGTGGGTGCATTTCAGCAGTTGCTAAGGTGTCTCCACCTCCCAACACTCATCATGGGCTCCAGTGGTACCATCGGCTGCCTTGCCCCTTCTATGGGTCAGAACCAACTCAGAACCTAGAGGGAAATACTCAAGACTCTCATAGGAGACTCAGCTTCCAGTCCAACATGGGTATGGCAACAAGTAAATTTAACAGCAACAACAATTAGCATTCCAAGACCACGTACCATACACCAGGCATATTTTTCAATGTCTTCTTAGTATTAACTCGTAATCCTCCCAACAAACCTATGAGATAGATAGATTATTCTATCATTACCGCAATTTTTCAGAAGAGGAAACAGGCACAGAGAGTTGAAGTTAGAAGCTGGGATGACTTCAAAGAACATGTTAACTAATGTGCACTGATATCCATCACAGTTCCCTCCCAAGCCCATGCTAGTTATTGTCCAGCCAGAGCTGCAGGTTAAGGTGCAAACTGTTGCTATGAGATTTAATAAAACTAAACAGTTTAGTTGAGCTTTCATGCTCCTACCTGTGTCTCAGGAGCAGAGAGTGGACCACAAACCCTGTCCTTGACAATGTGGGGCCACTACGCTGACCTTGAGGAGGGTGAGGAGGTACCTCTCGGCTGGTTTTCTCCTCATAATGCCATGTGCTTCCAGCTCACCCCCTGCCCTTTGGCTCTATCACCTTCTGTTTTACTCAACCTCCCACCACCAGCAGCTCTCCAAGTGTACTGGTCCCACAACGACGCAGCCGTGGGGATCTCACTGGTCTTCAGCCATCACTGGCAGTTGTCTGAGTTTGGACACAGATTGGAAATGGGACTAATGAGCTAGTGATTCTCTTAGGTAGAGAAGTGGAATGGGCGGACTTCACCCTCCAAAAGATAGACATTAACTGAACCAATGTTATCAAAATCTCATTCTGTTCTAGTGACATGCTTGTTTAAACTGGCTCTAACTGAGCCCTTTGCTACCAAGAAGCAGCCCACAACCGTCTTAGCTGCAGCACCTCCCAGGTTCTCTGAAGCAAGTCACGCTAGTAGATGGAGCCCAGGTGCACACAGGCATGCCAAGAGAGCATGTGTCTGGGTACATGTGGGATTATGGGCTAATAGTGACAATTGCATTATGCTTGAATACTGGGATAAACAAGCATCCGTTGCTGGAGTCCACCCAGGCACAGAATACCTAGACCCTCACTGAAGTCTGTCTGAATTCTACAACAGACTGGCAATTCCCCCTGCACGTGCAAAAATTCAGCTTCCAGGGCTGTGTTTCTCTGCAAGCCAACGGGCACAACGGGAATCAAGCGCCATGGAAGCACTGGGAAAGAGAACCTATAGATGCTTATTTTTAGGGGCTTGGATTCCTCCTCCTATTGCTTGGGAAGCAGGTCCCTGTCTCTCTGTCTTCATTCACTGGTGTCCATTTCTGAGTCCCTGTATCCTCTGTGATTGAAAAAGCTTACAGAAAGCTCTAAGCAGGCAAAAGGTACTAATTTAGCAACAGCAACATGTGTCCAAGCTTCCAAATGCCTCAACTTAACATCTCACTTTGATTGAGGACAAGACACCAATGTTACTTTGGTCTCCAAGTCAAGGGCTCTTCAAAGAATGTTTCTTCCTCGTCACCCCAGGAATATTTAAGCCAATCCCTAGTCTCTACAGGAATATGGTTTTCTTTTTTCTTTTTGGATAGGCTAGAATCTGAGCCTGGATGAAAGGGAAATAAGACAAAGGGCAAACAGGAAATAAATCAAAGACTCATTTCCAAGCAGACCACCCCATGACTTCCATAGACAGAGGCCCATGCTCTTGTCTCCTAATCAATTCCCACTTTTTCAGAATCAGTGCAGTACAGGTGAGCTCCAGGGAAGACTACTCCATCATAGTGACCCACCCTCAACTGTCTCACAGCAAAAAATTTAATCAATCTAACCAATTTAGATGTTCCTATAAAGCTTATCTGATGCTATTCTAAATCTGCAGAGCTTACCTTTGTATATTCTAAATAATTAATGTAATTACACAGAATCCATGTGATACCGATGATAAATTACGTGCCCAGAGCTCAGGCTGAACCCGCTTGGGAGCCTTAATTTGATTTAACAGATAAAATCCACTATTTACCTGAATCGTTTGTCAGATTTTAAAGCCATGATAATTTATGCCCCCAGATTTTTTATGTATATTCACACTCCATTCACATAGCTGGCTGAGGGGACGCAATCATTTTTTAAAAGATGCTTAATTTCCCTGTGAACCTACAAAAAGCAAAGCACTCTTGCAAAACCAAACCAAACTTCCAATGCTGCTTGGAAACGATCAAATGCAAGGCCACGGGCCCGAGGTCGTGTGTGCTGCTGTCTCAGGAGCATTCCACCAGCATCAGCAGACAGGCTGCAGTGGCAGTTTTGCTATTATGTATCTGGAGGACAGGAGGCAAGTCATTGGACTCCTCTGACTCTTCGTTTCCGTATACAATGCTCAGGTTCTTTCTTAATCCACCCCTAATTCCTCTACACAGAGATATAGTGAAGTATAAACAGAGGCTAATTCCTTTCCGCCTTTTCTCCAGGCACATGTGTATTTACATCCATGTCTTCATCCACACACACACCCAAAGGAAGAGCTATATCCTTGGAACAACGTTGTATGAAAAGCCAGACTGACGTCTTGGCTCTTTTCTGGCTGTGAGAACTTCTGAGATTCTGGGAATAATGAGGACGAACAATCGCCCTACTGTTGGTGGAGGCGGTGGAGTCAAAAGACAGGTAGTAAACACCTGCCGACCTAGAAGCGTTGGGGAAAGGGCTTTTATGGATCACTGAATAAGCCAGGTCCACACAGGGGCGAGGGGAAGAGGGCAGAAGGAACCAGGTGAAGAGGATAAGTAGGCCAGAGGTGAGGGCAGCGTTGGGGGCACTCTGCAAGGAAAGAATCACCACAAGGAAAAAACATGCAGCCGGGGGGATAGGCAGAGACACCAATCAACATAGCCAAGACGGAACGTATAAGTCACCCCAAGAATCAACCAGAGCAAAGCGAACTGGAAAACTGGAAAGTCCCTTACACTTTATGGGGTTGATTCTTGCTTTCTGCAGAGCAAGGTGGAAACCGCTATCACAGGTCTCAGAAATAAGGATGGAGGCCTTTTGACCCAATAGGGGAGACTGCAAACTGGGTCCTAATGCCCTGCCGGTGTGGCTCAGTGGTTGAGCATCGACCCATGCACCAAGAGGTCGCCGGTTCGATTCCCGGTCAGGGCACATGCCCAGGTTGTGGGCCTGATCCCCAGTGAGGGGCATACAGGAGGCGGCCAATCGATGTTCTCTCTCATCAATGTTTCTATCTCTCTCCCCCTCTCCCTTCCTCTCTCTATAAAATCAGTAAAGAAAAAAAAATTTATTAAACAAAAAAATTGGGTCCTAATTTTTTTAACCCTTCCTAAATTCATGCCTTTGCCATGTACCCTCCAACTGTGAGTAGGGCAGAATGCCCTGAACCTTGACACTGGGCTCAGTCATATGACTTGCTTTAGGGTTAGTTAATGTGACATAAGCAGGGACTTGAACAGCATGAGTAAGAATGAGCGTGCCATGTCTCTGCCAATGACATGAGAACATGCTTGAGCCAGCCTACTGGAGAACAAAAAACAGTGACGTTCCCCCAGACACTCCAGCCCCAGCAAACCTAGATCAGCCAACAGCCAGCCAATCAGTGCCCAGGCATGACAGCAGGTCCATCCGATAGCTGAGCCAGTAGGGGATCCCCAGCTGACCCCAGTCATATGAGCAATAATGCTTATTGTTTATGCCACAGAGGTTTTATTAGTTGTGCAGTATTATGGGGGCAATAGATCGCTCATACTCTCATCAGCTCCACATCTAAAAATCTGTCCAAAATGAATCATCATAGATATGTACAAAGATTTGACTACATGTATGCTTATCACAACATTGCTTATGATTTCGAACAAGCCAGTAAGGGGATTAGTTAATTATATCACTCTCCCTCTATATAATGAAGTACCACCCAGCCATTGTCTGCTGCAGAAAAGCATGCGCAAAGATTAAAAAATTAATATGTATTAAATTGCTCATCAAATGATATATAAAATCATCTCACATTTGTAAATACATATAATTAGAATGAAAAAAGACAAAAGCACAAACACTAAAATGTTAGTGGTGGTTTTCTCTGGGCGGTGTGCTCATTGGAGATGTTTTATCTTCTTGACTTTGTGGGTGTGCTGTATCTACAGAAAACATGTGTATCTTCAGAAAGATTTTTTTTACAGCACTGTTGAAAATGACGAAGAAAGCCCTCCGGAGACAAGGCCCCAGTGTTGTTGGTGGAAACACGAGGGGAGAATTGGGATGGATGGATCCGGACTGAGACCAGTCAGGAGCCCAGGCCGCAGCGACAGCGGAGCAAAGGAGACAGACGCGCTCAGAAAAGGTCTGATCAGGGCGAGAGCTGCTCTTTCACCTGACTCTCTCCATTTCCTCCTTTTTAATTTGGGAACGGGGAGAAAAAGGACAGCTGCATTATTAATGCATTAATTATGATAATATTCTGTGCGCGACTAATACATGTCAAACCATCCTTATGCCAAATTGAAAACTGACATTTTTACTTCATGAATATTGCTCTGTCGGTGACATTTATTGTACGTTCCCAATCTTGCAACAGTGAATGTCAGGTCAACTATCAAGCGCTTGCTTTGCTTCCACTTTACTTCCTATTTTAAAGCAGTGGGCTGTCACTGCTAATTGGGATGCAAAGTCAGACTGCACTCAGAGAATCTGAGGCCTTGTGCTTCCTGTAAGTCTTGCTTTGGTCTCTGGAAAACTATTCTGCATCGGTGCTGCGGTCTGTCTACCCTTGTCTTCTTCACCCTACCTAACCTGAATTCACCACCCCTGCCTGTCTGTCTTGTTTCTTTCTTTTTTTTCTTTATTGATTTTAGAGAGAGAGGAAGTGAGAAGGAGAGAGAGATAGAAACATCGATGAGAGAGGACATCGATTGGCCGCCTCCTGCATGCCCCCCACTGGGGATCAGCCCACAACCTGGGCCTGTGCCCTGACCGGGAATCGAACCGGTGACCTCCTGGTGCATGGGTCGATACTCAACCACTAAGCCACACCGGCCAGACTGCCCTGTTTCTATTTTTTCGTTTCCTTTTCCTTCAGAGCATTCATCATCCTCCAGAATATGGTATATTTATTATATTTTGTTGCTTGTCTATCACCCTCCATTAGAATATCGGCTCTCTGAAGGCAGGGATTTTTGTTTTATCCACTGCTATATTCCCAGAGCCTAGGATAATCCTAGCACATACTAGGTGTTCAATAAATATTTGTTGAGTGAATGAATAAGTGAGCCACTTTGTATAAATAGACTTCTTGGAATCCCCAGAGGTGGCATGCTCTAGCCAACATGTTTATCCTGTTTAAACCACACAATGATTTTCTGAATCCCCAGTGATCAGTGACCTACCAAATGGACTTTTTTAAAAAGCTGCATCATTCTGGTACTCATTTTTAATTTCCCATTTCACCTTCACTAGTGAAAACCCTCCATGGCCGCCCCCACCCCTGCTCTGTGTCCATCACTGTCCCATAAGCACTCATTGATCACCAGTCCTCGACTGTCCAACTCCATGTACACAGTTCCTGAAGCAACCAATAAGCATTTACTCATAATCTACTATGTTCATTGCTGGACCAGGGAGGAACAGACAAGAAAAAGCACAGCCTCGGATGGCAAAATGTAAGACAGAGTTGGGAGAAAAGAAACTCTGGCTGTGAGGTTGTCTAGAAGTCCTGCTGTAATTTCAAACCCGTTATGCCCCAAACTGAACTAATTATATATCTGTCAAGCCTTCTTCTCTTCTCCTGTGAAAACGGCATGTGGTCGATAACATTAATTATATTAATAAAAGCATGAGTCACTGATTGAGTAAGTAACATTTATCAATGATCACATTGATTATAATCATAGCAATCGTCAAAAAGACAAATCATGACTTTTTACCAATAAGAACATCAAAAAAGAAAATGAAGGGTTCTGCATGTTTAAGAAACAATGTGTGTGCATGTGTGTGCCAAGGTTCAAATCAATACATTTATGTTCAATAAATAAACAAAATAATGGCAAACTGCACAAGGCAGTCATGGCAAACAGTTACTAAGGGCTTTGGCGGAGGGACGCCTAGCACTGTGCCAGACGTCACAGGACACACACAAAGGCATCCCCTTTCCAGCCCCGCCCCCAACAGAGACGGGAAGCCACCTGGCACCATTTCTACTATGTCAAGAAATAGCATTCTTCTTCTCAAAAAGACATAGTATTTTTAAAATAGATCTATATTTAATGTACAGACATGTCATTTATACTGAAAGGATGCCTTGCCTACATTTTGCAGTTAAAATGTTCCTTTCTATGATAATAAAGTGGCAAGAGTAGTGGATGACCGTATTTTTAAAAAGGAGCTGATCCTTAGTTGACAATGGCAGGCTGGTCACCATGATTAATTCTAAAAACCTATTTTGAAACTCAGAAGTTAGACAGTCACTGCTCCGGACTGCCCCCACCATTGGCGGTGGAGTTGCAGCAGAGGAAAAGGTCTCTACAAACCATCTCGGGATATGGGTGTGAATGCGCCTGGAACCAAGTCCTGATATATCATATTATTAAATGGAGAGAGAGAAATCAGGATAGCACCCGGACAGCAAGCATGCCCGGTAGGGAGATCAGACGTCTCCACAGTCTAAAACAACAGGTAAATCGCCTTGCTTTCTGAGAGATTCCGAGGGCGGCCGGCGTGGCCTCTGGAGCCCGAGCGCACCCGAGATTTCCCTGCGCCGCCAGCCAGGGCCCTGGCATCCAGACACACTAGAGACAAACAGGCCCTCTAGACTCAGCTACTAGTGGCCACGGGACCCCGCGACCTTTCATGTGTGTGGCTCTCTGACACCCAGAAGCGCAAGTGATCGAGAGGGGGAGAGGGAGAGTCCGCCTGGAACTGCAGGATGAGAGGAGCGACAGGACGAAGGGCAGTCGGGCGGCTCGGCAGCATGTCGCAGAAACACCAGATGTGAACTGTAATTACTTCTCTCCCCGTCTCTGTTCGTGTTTTACAAACCAGAGCTGACACTTGAACAAAGAGCCTTGGAAAAGCAGGCAGGAGCTAGGTATGCAAATAGCCTGCGCTTTGGACCTACCCAGGGCCCTTTGCAAAGAGCGGAGGAGGCAGGGGTAGCAGCTTCCCACTGAACACGTGGCAAGGAGCAAGTGCGCAGGTCTGGCCGCATATATACTCATTGAGCCTAGGGAAGATTTTATTGTGGACCATTCAACCCACAGCATTTGGGAGGTGGTAACTCGGGGGGTTATTTGTAAGTGAGAGGCAGGAAGAGAGAAGTTTTCTAAAAGCAGCCAAGAACCTAGACAGCACGTAGCCTGTTCTAGTCCAGACTGCACATGGGCTCCTTTGGGGCCTCAAGGAAATCTCAAGACCAACATGGGTAAGCACCTGGTGTTTTGTGATTGCATGTGTTTGTGGGAGATCCTGTGGGATTTTCCCCTCTATACTTCCACCCCTTTTCAACACCAAAATCAAAAGAAATATAATCAGCCCTGGCTACTTTGCTCAGTGGTTAGAGCATCAGCCCATGGACTGAAGGGCCACGGGCTCGATTCCCGGCCAAGAGCATGTGCCTGGGTTGCAGGTTCGATCCCTGGCCCTGGTCTCTCTCACTAATTGATGTGTCTCTCTCACATCGGTATTTCTCTTTCTCTCTCTCCCTCCCTCCCTTCCACTCTGTCTGAAAATCAATAGAAAAATATACTCAGGTGAGGATTAACAAAACAACAACAAAAAGGAATATGATCAGTAGTGTTGTAATGACTATGTGTGGTGCCAAGTGGGTGCAGGAACTGTTGGGGGGGACACTTGGTAAAGTATGTGACTGTCTGGCCACTATGCTGTACATTGTATGCAAACTGTAACTGAAATAATTTTTAAAAATTTTAAAAACAGCATTACAGTCTCCAAAGCAATGGTATGCTTAAACAACCATCCATGTCTAACATCTAGTAAATGCTCAGTGTATTGTGTTGAAAAGACTTGAATGGGGAAGACATCGCCAGGCTGTGCTCCAGTCACGGTCCTCTTCCGCAGCCTTCTCTCTTGCCTGCCCACCCACATGGGCGTAAATGCCATGTCAACAAAATGGAAATGTATCCCCAAAAGGCAGCTAACACCGCACACAAAACCTAACATTTATTTTTGTCTCCTAAGTTCAAAGATAAAACCTGGCCTCCAATCATCCACATTGGGTCCATTTTACCTCCTAGATATTTCTTCTCTCCTTTCATCTGCAAGCTCACTTCCTAGGATAACTGCCTCCTCATTCATCTCCCTGCCTGGAGTCACTCATCCTCCAATCCATGCTCCGGACAGTGGTCAGTTATCATTAAAATATGAGGTTTTTCATTGATTTTTTTAGAAAGAGAGGAAGGGGGAAAAAGAGATAGAAACATTGATGTGAGAGAGAAACATGGATCAGCTACATCCTGCATGGCCC
This sequence comes from Tadarida brasiliensis, assembly GCA_030848825.1. Classification (NCBI taxonomy): domain Eukaryota; kingdom Metazoa; phylum Chordata; class Mammalia; order Chiroptera; family Molossidae; genus Tadarida; species Tadarida brasiliensis. The sequence continues at coordinate 224,073,126 of CM061257.1, read as the reverse complement.
CTATTGGGGATCGAGCCCGCAACCCAGGCATGTGCCCTGACCAGGAATCGAAACAGGACCTCTCAGTCCATGGGACGACGCTCAATCCCCTGAGCCACAGCAGCTGGGCCATTATCTTTAAAACAGTCTGTGATGTGTCACTTCCCTGTTCTAAAGTCATCATTGACTCGGCCTCATTTACTGGGTGAAGTGAAAAAGGATTTGATGGCAGAGCTCGAGGACCCTGAGTGGGAAATGAGTGAAAGTGCCAGGAGACCACCACAACAGCAAGGATGGCGTCCCAGGAATAGCCTGATGGGGTCCCCTGCTGCTGGCACGGCCCCCCTGGGGCCCCAGATGGGCTGCTGGACCGCCCTGCCATCACCACAGTCCCTGTCCCCTGAGCCTTGCTCCCAAGGTTCTCCGAGGCTGGGGAAAGTGAAACCCAGCTCTGGGCTTCAGTAATAGAATGAGGGTCCTGTCTCCCTTTCAGACTCAGCCCAGTGAACTCCTCAAATGCAGAAAAGAAGCTCAAGTACTGGTCAGCTTCAGAACAATCATCAATACAATCCCCTCCTCAAACTGTAAGTTACATTTTGTCTGCCTGTCTCTCTCTCAGCTGGTAAGCACAGCAAGGGTTCACTCCCACTCAGCCCTGTTCCTTCGTCCTTAACCTAGAACTTGACCAGACACGGAAGAATGAAGACCCCACTGCTTCTTCATGCCAGGGTTTTAGAACATAGAGTACTGGAGAAATGTCTGACCACCCAGAGTTGGGCTTAAACTTAGGACTAGAAATTAGAACCTGAAAGAATTCCCTGCATTTCCTATATGAGCTTCAGCTGAACCCTAAGAAGCCCTACAGCTCAAAGATAAATAAATAAATAGTCCTCCAAATGGAAAGGATGGCCCCAAGAAAAATCATTCCACCATATACATATATAGCATCCACAATGTGCCAGGTAGTGTACCTATGACAGGTAACCCACTGAAGTTCATAAACACTGTTATGGACCAAATATTTGTATCCCCCCCCCCCCACAAAAATTCATTTGTTGAGAACTCAACTCCAGTTTTGATGATGGTAGTAGGAGGTGGGACCTCTGGGAGGTAATTAGGTCATCAGAATATGCCCTCCTGAATGAGACTAGTGCCCTTATAAGAAGAAATACAAAAGAAATTATTTTTTTTCTCAGTCATGTGAGGACACTTGATCTGCCAGCGCCTTGATCTTGGACTTCAAAACCCTGAGAAATAAACATTTGTTATTTAACCGGCCGAGTCTACAGTATTCTCTTATACAACCTGAATGAACTAAGACCAACCCTTTGAAATAGGGTTTCATGATTCCCATTTTCAGATGCGGAAACCTACACAATGTGGAAATGGAGAATGGGATCCTGTCCTCTAGGCCAATGGTAGTGAACGTGTGGTCCCTGGATATCAGCATCTCCGGAGAGACTGTTAGAACTACATGGTCATAGGTCCCACCACAGACCTGCTGGGTCAGAACCTCTGACGGAGGGGGCCCAGCCAGCTGAAGCTTGCCAAGCTCTGCCAGAGTTTCTCATGCCAGCTAGAGTCTGAGCACCACTTCTCCTTGGCCGGGTTTCCAGAGCGTGGTGCATTTCCCCTCAGGGGTATGACACATTTGCCACGTGGATGAACTTTTAAAAAAATTTAGCTGTGAGGTATTCATTTCAATACACAGAGTCAAAACCCCAGCACAACACCGAACCCATGATCTCACAGACATACTGCTTAAGATGGAAAGTCTACTTAAGTCAAACAAGAGAATCAATGCAAAGAAAACCAACACAGTTACAGAAAGTTACAATAAAAATAAGGAACCTGCCATATAAATGACCAACTTCTGGGATGCGCGTCATCCCAGTCCCAGCTGTAAACTAGAGAGGAGAACATGAGCCCCACTTCTGACTGAGCTTCTTCCAGGATCCTCTGCCCTTTCTAAAGTCTCCTCTACCTGATACCTCCATTTAACCTTAGAACTTCTGTCCATGGCTCTCAACCCTTACTAAAATTGAGAGAGAGAGAAGTTGTGGTTCTCTCTTCTCTAACGGACAGGAACTTGAAAAGCCTGAATGACAGGGACGAGGGAGGAGGAAAGACTAAGAAAGTGGAAAAGGGCTCAGGTGACAGAGACACAGTCTGTCATCTTCCTCCATTACTGGTCCCCATGTCACTCACCACCCACCCCCAGGCACTGTTGGCAAAAGCAGCTCCAAGCTGGTGATAATGGGAAGCGGTGGTCAGAGCTGACATAATTTTTCTACTATTACTAACAATGCTTGCTTACTATTACTGTTATTCATAATAAAGCCATTTAAACCCCACTCACTTAGAGGTTTGTCAAGCCCATTAAGAACAGGAAACCTATTTCCTGCCTCCCACTGTTTACGCACATCACTAGGAGACACGCGCTGGCTGGGGGAGCCCCCTTAGCTCTAACCAAGAGTCTTGGCAGGAGCTCATGGAAGGGAAGTAAATCCCTCCAGTATCGTGCCCTAGTTATGCTGGAGACAGGGGTCCTCTCGTTACTCTACCTTCTGAAGCCACCTGGGCACAGCCTAGCAGCTCTGGGGAAAGCTGAGAATAATAAAGGCCAGTTTATCACCTACTTTTTAATGAACTCTGAACCCCCACTCTATGAGAGCTCCTTCTGAGCCAAGAGACACTTCCAGACCCATCCTTCTGCAGTGCCCTGAAGACTTCCCTCTGTCTCCTTCCCTCAAGAAAGGGCTGCGTCTAGCTAATCCACTTTGCAAAGTCACCCACGGTGTTTCAGGGTCACCCGCGGTGGAAAACCTCAATATCACAACATCTGCCCCAGGTAAGGAGGAGCCGGAGTCACCTCCCACAGGAACGTTCCTCTTGATCAGGGAACTCGAGTTTCCAAATCAGTGCATCCCCAAGGGCTGGATTCCAAAGACCTGTGCCCAGCCGAGACCACTAAGGAAAGGTACAAGGGGCTTTCTGAATCTTTCTGTCCCCCTGCCCTGCTTTCCCCAGAAAAATCCCACACTAGCCACAGACTGGACTTGATCTGCTTTAAGGCTGGTTTCCTGGTAGAACACAGCACCTCCCTCTCCAAGTGACGCTCTGCCCCCAGCAGGGGGCAGCAGCTGTCAGAGGCTGGAGCCCCTGGTGTGCGGCCATCTCTGTGTCCAAAGCCCATGGTAAAATGAAAGGAAAGAGAAGCAGGGGAAGGAAGGGAAGGAGAAAGGAAGGAAGGAAGGAAGGAAGGAAGGAAGGAAGGAAGGAAGGGAGGGAGGGAGGGAGGGAGGGAGGGAGGGAGGGAGGGAGGGAGGGAGGGAGGGAGGGAGGGAGGGAGGGGCAGGGAGGAAGCATGGAGAGCTTGTCCCTTCATCGCTTTGCTCGCACTTGGGCAGAGTCTGGTTTTCCAGCTAGTCCTCCCCAGAACCGCGCTTTCTGGCTAGTCTGTCTCACCCTGAACCACCAGTGTGGAAGGCTCTGGTTATTCCTCTGGCCCAGCGAGCAAGCACCAGCACACTCAAACCTCTGGGCTTTCCCTTCTGCGGCTGCTGATGCCACAGGCAAACCTGGAAGAAAAAGGAAAGGAGTGCCCAACAACATTTCAATCAGAGGTGGTTCTGCTTCCCCAGCAGGTATTTTCTGCATCTGCTTCATTTACCTGAAAACAGGGCTGAGGGTGGTAGACTCCCTGGCCCTAAGGTCACCGTTTGTCCTTGCTGGGCTGCCACCAAAGCCAACAGCCATGTGAGATCAGTTGGTGGCACCTGGCTTTTAGAGTGTACTTTTCAAGGAAACTGGCTTAGCCCAGGCGCTCGGGATAACTTTGGAGGGATGAGTGGGATCGGTAAGTGGGATACAACTGATCAACCAAGAAACAGGAGAGTCTTCCTACCTGCAGAACTTTCCAGTCACTGGGGCGAGCAAAATCAGAGCGCTCTGAAATGCTTAAGGGGCAGAATCTGCTGAAATTCCAAGTGTTCGAGGCATGCCCAGGGGCAAATGTTGCCACACACTTAGCCTCCAATCTTACCTGACCTCATTGTCACTGCTCAACGTTCAGATGTGATTGCTGGGCTATAATCCTTTTTCCAGCCTCCATCTGCCTGTGGATGAGCGTTCAGGCCATACCGAACCAATGCCCAAATTCCTCCGCTGATCTACGGGAGTGCAGGGAGCTCCCTGTCTATGCCTGGTATCGCGCCGTGAACAGAGTAGAAGCCCCCAGTAAATAGTAGCTGATGGCTACACAGTGCTGCCTGATTCCTGACGTTCACAGCATTTTACAAAACCTAAAATAACTTTCACATTTCTTGTCACATTGGCATCTCATAGCCGCCCTGTATGGTAGGCAGCCCTTATTACATCCATTTTCTAGCTGGGGAAATTGAGGTATAGAAAGATTGACTAACTAGTAAATGGCAGAGATAAAACAAACTTTTACAAGCGTCTACTCTAGCCCGCCACGGACTTAAACCTGCGATCACGGCCTCACAGTCTAATCCCCTTCATTCTAATGATCAAGACACCGCGACTGTCAAAGCACTGCAGGTGCAAAGCCCAGACGCTTGGCAATTTTTCTCACACTAGGAGAGCTCTTGACCTGAACCATCAGTTACAGGAATCAGGCTGGGGCAACGTTTATAGGGAGAAACAGTAACATGAAAGGCCTTGTTTCAGGCAAATGTAAGATTTCCAAACTAAGTACAGCAGCCCCCAAGTCAGGCTTCTTGGGATCTGGCTTTTATTTACTCCTTGATCTGTCCAATCAATCAGTGAATATTAACTGAGCATCTTCTATGTTCAAGGGACTATCCTGGACTCAGAAGGGATAAGAAGTAAGCACAGGGTAAAACTATCCCTGCCTGTAAAGCCCTTAGGGAGACAACATATGGACATTCAAAATAACGTAAGACAGTGCATTCCAAGTGCGAAATGAGCAGGCATGATAATGAGCACTTTAAAACTCAGAAAGAGGCCCTGGCCGGTTTGGCTTAGAGGTTAGAGCATCGGCCCAAAGACCAATGAGTCGCGGGTTCGATCCCGGTCAAGGGCATGCACCTCGGTTTCAGTTCGTCCCCGACCCTGGTTGGAGTCATGCGGGAGGCAGCTACTCTATGTGTCTCTTTCACATCGATGTTTCTCTCTCTCTCTCTCTCTCTCTCTTCCTCTCTCTCCCTCCCACTCTATCTGAACAAAAATAGAAAAATGTCCTCGGGTGAGGATTAAAAAAAAACTCAGAAAGAGGGCAGCACGGAGTGCTAAGGAGGTCAGAGAGCCTTAAAGGAGGAAGTGGGACCTAATCTCATCTTGAGTATGGGCAGAAATCAGATACACGGAGAAGAGATCCAGTGGAAGGGTTTTAAACACGGGGGAGAATACTGACGGTGACCCCACCACCACCACACAGCAAGCACTGTGCTAGACCTATATGAGGTCTGGATGGAGAAATGTGCAAAATCGACAATGGAAGTAATGAAGGCATCAGCCCAGGGAGCAAGTAGATACAAGGACCCGTAACAGGTGAGCTGAGAAACACAAACCAGACTGAAGGACCTTCGATACCAGGCTGAAGAACTGAGATTTCACTCTAAGGAGGAAACATGTATACGTAAGTGTCTCAACCAGATGCCTCCTGGAGGGGGGGTTGGTGGCATTCTCCTGCGAGCTGAAAATGCCTCAGAGGTGCAGAGTAAACAACGGAGCCTGGTAAAATAGTAGAGAAACCGTGATTCTGATTTCGTGCAAACATTCTTCAAAACAAAAGGAGGAACAGGTAGTGGGTGGAATAGGAGCCCAGGTGTCTCTAGATAGAAACCATTCTAGGAGGCACTCATGAACCTTCACTGAAGATGTGGAAGGTTGTTCTTGATAGAGTCAAGCTTTGTAACCTTCACACTGAGGCAGGAATGAGAGGAAGGGGAGAAAAGAGGGCAGAGACAAAAGATGTTCACTTAAATCAGACAGTTATTGGCATCAAACCCAGAATTCACCTCTTTTCTCCATTATCATGGTGTTTTCTTATTATTATTAGGGAGAAACTGCTATCCACTAGGCCTTTTCCCCCCTAAGTATTTAAAATGCTTCTGTAACAGTAAATATCACCTCTGGCATATTTGTCCTGGAAGGAAAAAGTGTGATTTGGAATACCTAATTGAAATGTGCTACAGGAGATAAGGCGGCTGCAGAGACTGACATTTGAAGGTAGGAGACACCACGGAGCACATGAAATATTACTGTTGCTGCCTCAAAGGCGACAGCCACTTTCACGGAATGGGAACGGCCTCCAGCTCTGCCTCCCCCTGCGAGCCCCCCATGCCTCGCTCCCCAGGCCCTCTGCCATAGGGTTCTAAGCCATCCCAGCTCGGCCTTTAATTTTCCTTTTACTTATTGATTTCAGAGAGAAGAAAGGAGAAGAGAGAGAGAGAGAGAGAGAGAGAGAGAGAGAGAGAGAGAGAGAGAGAGAGATTTGTTATTCCACTTATCGATGTATTCATTGGTTGATTCTTGCATGTGCCCTGACTGGGGGTTGAACCCAAAGCCTTGGAGTATCGGGACAATGCTCTAACCAACTGAGCTATCCAGCCAGGGCTCCTGCTCTGCTTTTAAAACCCACCCTGCTGGCATTGAGAACACTGAGGGGCAGGTAAAAAAGAATATCATCCTACTTCCTTTATGCTCTTACATACCCATCTCAAAATCCTAGGTCTTGTTTCCTGAGAAGGCAATTACAAGGAGGTGGACAGGCCAGACATGAAAGGGAAGGAAAAGATCTGTCAGGATATCTCAGCTGTTCTCATTTAAAAGTTATGCTGCTGTGGAAGAAACAGGTAAGAGACAAAAGTTTATCTGTGCTTAATGGCCAGCAAGACCTGTCCATTGCTAATTGGATACCATTACTTCTCAGAGAATGGATCTAGACAAGAGCTAATTCACCACTCATTCTCTTCACCTGAGCTCCAGAATAAGGACAACCTGCCAACCAACCATCAGCCCTCGTGCAATTCACAGGTACCACATTTTTATCAAAGCGATTTCCATCATGTCTCTATCCACCTAAGTAGTTGGTCTCCAAAGATGGGCCCCAGTGAAGCATGCCTTTGAGCCATCTCCTCACCTGGAAAATGGGCTGGCCCCGTGACTTGGTTTTGATCAACAGAATATGGTGGAAGTGACTTCTGAAGCTAGGTCATACGAAGTCTTGGCGTTTCCATCTGGCTTTCTGAGAATGTTTGTTCTTATACCTCTTCTTGGAAACTAGCCACCATGCTGTGAGAAGCCTCACCTGGAGAGGTCACATGTAGGTTCTCTCCAGCTGAGTTCTCTCATCAGCTGCTGCCCACGTATATGAATAAGATACCATTGATGTCCCAGCTGATCAGGACACCAGGAAACCCTCAAGTGATCACAGTCAACCCACAGAATTGTGATACATAATAAAAAGTCTGTTGTTTTAATCCACTTCATTTTGGAGCCGTTTGTTTTTCCACAACAGATAATCAGAATGATAAATTGACTTAAGAAGTGGGATGCTGCCAAAACAAATACCTAACACATACAGCACTGGCCTTGGGACCAGGCATGGAGCAGAGATTGAAGGGCCTGGAGAAGTCTGTCAGTAGAGGCTGGAAGAACAGTGAAAAAGTTGTTTCTGGAGCCTGGAGAAAAGATGGCAAGTGTTATGAAGTGGCAGGAAGTTTAGCAAAACTGTCACCTGCAGGAACATTAAAATTGAAAATATATACAAAAAACTGATGGAACTGGCTGTAGAAATTTCCAGGCAGATTATCAGAAGTGCTAACTAGTTTCTCTAATCTCCTATGACAAGGTACGAACAGAGATGAGCTAAAGGAGGATTTTCAAATAGAATTCAGAGGAAATATAGAGGAGTCAGGATTTAAAGTCTTTGAAAATAGAAGTATTTTTCATTCCTAGTCTTTCCTACAAGCAAATGTTTTTCAAAATAAGAAATAAGCTCATGTCATAGATCACATGCAGGATCCTCTCCTATAAAATGTAGCCTTAGGATTACATTTAGAGCAAAAGCACAACCTAAGACATTTTGTTAACTTAACATTTTGTTAAGTAAGGTGATGCCTTACAGAATCTCTCAACTAGAAAAATGGCTTCTTCGGATCATAAGGTTATATCTTCTAACAGTCTTCAGACAAAATGACTTTTAAGAATCTTAAGAGTTTGCCTCTGGTACCAAATTCTATTCTGGTTATGAATTGCTTCATAAAATACCAGCCCAAAATGTAATGGCTTAAACAATGCATTATTTCTCATGGTCCTGTGAGTCAGCCAGGATCAATCTTGGGGTCTCTCGTGCGGCTGCGGTCGACTGCAGCTGAAGCTGGTGTTAGGTGAAGCCTCAGCCGGGCAGCACATCCAAGATGGCTCTCCACCCACATACCTGGTGTCTCCTTGGCCTCTCCCTTTCTCCATGTTCCATCTCATTCACCCTGGCCTCTTTGCCATACTTGGGCTTCTCACAGCATGGTGATCTCCTGGCAGTCACATCTCTTGGCTTCCAAGTCAGAAAGTAGAAGCTGCCAGGCCCATTAACAGCTACTCCCAGAAGTGCCTCAGTATTAAAGCAGCATATGCTATTGGTCAAAGCCATCATATTACCTGTCCACATTCAAAGGGTGGAAAGAGACATTCTACCTCCTGATCTAAATGAGAGTATCAAAGACACGTCACAGAAGAGTGCATGAAACAGGAAATACTATTGTGAACATCTTTGAAAACTATAATCTACCATAACCTACTACTCCTGTTTCTGTTTTGTTGTTGTTGTTGTTTTAATTCATATGCCTTCTTCAGTTAGAGAAACCCATATAAGGCTTATAATGAGCCAAAAGGATGATATGATTCTCAGAAAGACTGACGAAATATTAATTGTCAAAATGAGAATCCAAAGCAATGAAAACCAGGTCTTCTAGCTTCTACACTGATTAAACTACATATGGAGGAGTATGTTCATGGCTAAACACTGAATTTAAGAAGCACCAATGACACATTGGAGCATGTTCTGGGGAAAGTAATCAGGGTAGTGTAGGATTGGAAACTGTATCACTTTAGAAGTATATGCTGCAAAAGCAAAGCTGTTCTCCCTGTGGAGATGTGTGGACAGGATCCCATCTTAGCTCCTCACTTCTTTCCCTCCATGAGCCCTATAGTATGAACCTCTAGACTTCCAAGATGTATGGTTTGAATCCACTGGTCTAGATCCCTTCTAGGATACTACTTACATTTTAAGGATCTATGGTTCTCTTCTCTGCAGGAGAATGTATATGATGCTCACTGTGTGTAATTTTCTGGCATCTGTCCAAACTGTCACCATTTTCCCATGTCCAAGATCACTGTGGTAAACATTAACAACATTCCATATTATTTCCCGTCCTCCTTTTTCTCTAGGAAGACAGGAGAATTACACTCCTCCAGCACCTTGTAATTAAGCATGGTCATGTGACTTGCTTTGGCGAACAAAAGTGATGAAAGCATTAAGAGCCGGTGCACATATTCCTTACACTCTTCCATTGCTAAAGATCCGTGCGGAGGTGGCCGTATCATAAAATGGTAAATTGCTCTCAGTCTAAGGGCCTGAGTATCTATGACAAGCAGAGCCCCACTGTGAGCAGTGTTCAACGTGCAATGCGAGTAAGAAATAAACCTATGCTGGTTAAAGACACCACGATTTGGGGGTTCATGTGTTACTGCAGCATAACCAAGTGTATGCTGACTACTATAAATCACCATCACGAGAAAATGCTTCCTGAGAAAGCATAACTCTGAAATGTGTTTCATCTTTTAAGGACTCTGCTTTATTAAATAAAGTCCTAAAACCTAAATATGAGTATATTTCAGAGGAGTTTAGGCAGCGATGAGATGAGATCTGCAAGGATCACTAGATTTGGAAAAATAATTCACTTCTTAAAGCCAGACGTTGCAGGGAGCGTCCTCCAGTTTACCTGGAGCTCCCCTTTGCCCCACATTGCAGCATAAGGCCTGCCTGCGTTCCAAGAGCTTTGTATAAAGAGAAATTCTGTGTGGGGAAGCCAAACTCTACAGCAGAGCCTGGGCTTCAGATGCTGAATGATTCAACAGAGGGGGCCCCGCACAACCCAGCCCACCCTTAATAACTCCCACCGTGTATACTACCCTCGAGGCCTGCGGGCTGGTGAGGGGTCAGCGTCTCAGAAAAGCCAGTGAGTACCCAGTTCTGAGAGACAGGCTACACTGCCTGTATCTTCAACAACAGTTTAATTAGAGAGTGCTGCTGTCTGTTAAATAAACACTCGTGCATCATGAAACACAGCATCCACTCTGCCCAGCAAGGTTGGGACCCAAGTCCCTGGCTGAGAGAAGTGTTCGCTGTCTCCGGGAACTTTCCTTCCCAAGCCCTGCCAGGAGGTGACCAGAGAGGACAATGAGTCAACAATAGTCTGGCATAATTTTCAGTTGTCAATTTAGGGGGGGAAACCTTGTATTTTCAAAAATCTAGTTTTATCAGAACAGTTTCATATAGTTCAACTATCCTAATGTAAGTAGGTACCTCTGGTTAAATGGAGTGTGTGTGTGTGTGTGTGTGTTGGGGGGGGGGTGCGTATTCTAGTCCAGAAAAGAAAAGACAGAATAAAATCACCCCATTAGAATAGAAGAATAGAAAAGGATCACTGTGTCTTTCTACTCCTAGCTCCTACCCACCCTTTCCCAGCCAATGGCCTCTTACTGGCAGGCAGTACCTTCCAGAAATTAAGACAGTTTGTATTAGAAAACATTTCTTGAGGGTCTTGCTACAAACAAAGCATTGCAAGACATGCAAAAGGTGAAAAAGAAAGACATTATGTAGACATAAGGTGCTCACTAGCGAAAAGTACACGAATAACTCTTACACATCGCAAAGCAATGTTAGAGGATACAAGAAACACTGACCAGTTGCGAGGGAGGGCTCAGAGGAAAGGCTGTGAGCCAACCTGCTCCCTACCTAGGCTAGCCCCAGCTGCCTCTAGGGCATGCGCACGTCTTCCAAACTTGTAGGAGACTTTACCTATGCGATACCATTTTCTCTAAGTCAAATGGCAATGATGAGAAAAGTGGTACTGTTCTACCTGACAAGCAGGAAGGTCTGCAACCCCGAGAAGGACCTGCAGCCCTGGGATGGGCAGAAGGCTAACCTGCAGATCCGCTTCAAGCTCTTCCAGCACGTGGGCACCCCTCGCTGGCTGGGGGCGACCTCTTGATACCGACGGACAAAGACCTGGGGAAGCAGGCGCTGCGGAAGGAGCACGTGAACTCATGGGCGGAGGTGAGCGTGAGCCTCCAGACATCCCCGCAGCCCCTCCCCAGAGCAGGTGTCTCCGCGTGGGAATTTCCTGCGGGCGAGCACGCACGCCGTGTACAGCCACCCTCTGCCGCCTCCTGCGGCCGCTGCGTCCCACGCGGTCCTTCCTCCGCAGTGGGAACAATGAGCACCCGGAGGGCGAGCCCCTCAACACAGCCGTGGTGGGTGTTCACCTTCAGTAACCCCCAGTCGGACAACACCGGGCAGGACAGCCATTCAGCCCCCTCTGGGACCTAGATGGCCACCTCCAGAATGGCTCCTTCTACAGAGCGTGTCACGGGGCAGGTGGGCGCTGCCTTTGACCCCCTGGAAGCGCTGCGCTTCTCCATCCAGACAGACCTTGTGGTGTCGGTCATTTCCTGAGAGCTTCCTGAAAAAGGCCAACGAAGCCGAGGGCTTCTGAAGGTGCCCTTCGGCTGGCCTTGAAGCCCAGGAGAGCTGGGATATTGTGGCCACTGCCCCCAGAGGCCACCCTAGCCTGAAGGGTTCTTCATGGCGCCGCACTTGGTGGCCTGGGGTCACGCGGGCACTGAGGTCCCTGTAGGTGGTGCTGCGCCCCGGGGCAGCGGGAGGAGACAGGTAGCCCCCACGCTGTGCCTGAGGCCAGCCAGTGCTGCAGGGATGGTCACACCTTGGCCACCAGCAGCCAGGCAGGTTTAGAAGAGTTTGTTTTTGTTTTTGTTTTTCCCCCCGGGTCCCCGCTGTCTTCTGGACAAACACTGGAATGAATGCATATACTACCTTATGTGTTGTGGTTTTTATTCTTGGATACATTTGATTTTTTTCACGTAAGTCCACATACAGTTCTATAAGAGCGTGACTTGTAATAAAGGCTTAATGCGGTGGGGGGGGGGGAGTGGATAATGTCAAGTATTATCAAGGACGGGACATTTTGGAACATTTTTTGTACATGGTTGGTGGGAGTTTAAAGCGGTACAGCCCTTCTGGAGAGCAATCTGGACGTCTTCGGTGTAATGAAGCACGCATACTCCCTGCAACTCAGAAACACCGCTCCTGGGAACACATCCCCACGAAGCTCTCGCTCTCGGTCAGCACCACATACCACCGCGCTGGTAAGAGCGCAGCTGGCGCAGAATTCCAGCACCCGCGTTAGTAGAGAGGGAAGACATGAGGAATGCATATAGAAGAAGGCTGTGCAGCAGGGACCACGGAGAAACTCAATGCAAACATTAAAACAGTATTGAATGGGGAGAAAAACAGCAAAAGAGAAACACATCAAGAGATATTACACATGCCATTAACATATGTTTAACATGCATAACAAAATAATATTACATATCTTACAAGGGTGTATGTGTATATTGTGAACTATTGTAATGGGTGTCCCTGGGGAAGGAGAATAGGAAGTATGATTAAGGATGAAGGAAACAAAAAACAAAATCAGAAAGGCCTCGCACTACTGGTATTCGTGTGTTACAAACTGAAAGGCTTACATTCACCTCCGTTTACTGGAGGTCAAAATGAGAAATAACATTTTGCTTGATTTGAGCAAAATATGTTATCTGTGCCTGAACTGAATTCATCATACAGTGTGACACGGTTGTTTAAGAGGACGGGCATTGCTGTCAGAGAGGCTTGGTTTTGAGGTAAAGCCCTATGGCTTATTAACCACATCTGCAATGAAGACGGAGAGATAATGTATGTGAAGCACTTAGCACACCACCTGCTGCAAAGCAAGCAATGGGTACGTGGTAGCTATCCATAACAGACACTATAACGTATCATTATTTTTTCATCTTCCCTCTACTTTAATCCACACACCTTAAAACATTTCACATGGGCCCTGACTGGTTTGGCTCAGTGGTTAGAGCATCAGCCCTCGGACCAAAGAGCCATGGGTTCGATTCCCAGTCAAGGGCACGTACCTCGGTTGCGGGTTCGATCCCCAGCCTTGGTCAGGGTTGTGCATGAGGCAACCAACTGATGTATCTCTCTCACATAGATGTTTCTCTCTCTCCCTCCCTCCCTACCACTCTATCTAAAAAAAAAAAAAAAACAATGGAAAAATATCCTCCAGTGAGGATTTTAAAAAAATCATTTTACATGGTAAGACAACCATCATAAGCTTCTTATTGGCTTATGGTTTATACCCTCCCTACATCCAAGAGATTCAGAGGAATTATATATGATTAATTAATAAGAAAAACAGAACAATCAGGGATAAAAACAGAGCACATGTCCTCTAAAGGAATCAGGAAAAGTAAATATCAGCATGAACCTGAACATAGCTGGGGACTGCATCTGGGCACAGAGTTGGCCCAAGCGCCAAAGAAACGGAAGTAGAAAGGGAACTGCGTGGGCCTTATAGTTTTCAATCACAGCAAGTAAAGCTGACAAATCCTTTGCAGAAACACATTCTGCTTCTGTGGAACATGGAACACAATACCTGCGACAAGTTTGGCAAAGTCTCAGAAGATCCATCTAAACAGGTGGCTCGGGCAGAGGGCTGGACATTAACTTGTTAGGAAGGAGGAAGGGGATGCTGAAGTCATAGGCTGGGGTCTCTCGCTTTCCGGTAATCTCACTAATCCCAGGGAAAGGACTTGACTCTGGAACAATAGCTGGAGAACATGACTTTCAGACAGTCTTTCTCACGAAGCAAGTAGTCACATTCCCGAGCTCTGGAGCCCAAACACCTAGGTACAATTCTGCTCTTCCTCTTACTAGCTCTGTGATCTTAGAGAACTTACTCAACCTCTTTGTGCCTCAGTTTTCTCCTCTGTAAAATGGGGGTCACAGCACCTACATCAGAGAGTTGTTTTAAGAATTAAGTGAGTATTCTTAAGGCACTTAGAACACTGCCAGGCACATGGTAAGCACTACACGAGTTATATGAACGTGTGCTATATAAATGAAACTCAATATCAAATGCCACAGGCAAGCCTCTGGCAGGTGCTGGATTGCAGTAGATTCTGACTGAATTATCTGAAAAGTACCTTGAGTGCAGATACTCTTTGATGCTTTAAGTACCAGCTGTGAGGGAGGCAAAGTTGTCTCCTGTGAACAGTTAGTTTCTGAGCCTGTATTTTCACACAGACAAAATATACTCTTTTTACCAGGCCCTGCGAGGGTGATGTACAATCACAGCAACAACAGTAATCCTATGCGAGGGTGATGTACAATCACAGCAACAACAGTAATCCTATGCGAGGGTGATGTACAATCACAGCAACAACAGTAATCCTATAACTGTCACAGTAATGGAAGGCCCCTTGGTGCCTGGCTTTGTGCCAGGACCTTCATGCATCTTAGTTCTCATCCTGAAAACAAAGTAGGCATTGTCATTAGCACCATGGTACCAACAAGAAAACTAAAGTTCAGAGAGGTCAAGTGACTTATTCAAGGCCACACACCTTGTTCAATGTCAGAGTCGCTTCGGCTCAAACCCTATGCTCTTTCCACTAAATTATACTGCTCATTTCTTATTCAATTAAATGGAAAGAGGTTGAGGGAAGAGAAGTATTAAAGTAGGAGGTCTCCTAGATGTCTTTTCTGCCATCATCTGCCAGGGAGAAACCCAATGACAACAATTCTATGCCTTGAGTGTCTTTGAAAATGAAGATCAGGCATTTGTTAACACAGAGGAGCTCAAAAGTTGATACATTCCTTTCTTCTAGTACAACCAACATCGTGAATGATATTCATACACAAGGCACACTCCCATGGCAAAGAATCTCCAGAGAGCATGTCAGAAAGCAGAGAGTGGAAGTGATCTTTTAGCAGTAACCTGAACCTCGTCTGATTTAATTTTCTAATAAATCTTTGGCAACATTTCAGTATATGAATCATTATGTAGTAACATATTACATATGATATATCTTACAACCATGATACATGATACATCATGTCTCAGTAACAATGCTGATATCAGCTAGTTTAAGAATCACCAGAAAAATTCACCCTGCCCAGCCAGTGTGGCTCAGTGGTTGAGCATCGACCCATGCACCAAGAGGTCACCGGTTCGATTCCCAGTCAGAGCACATGCCCAGGTCGTGGGCCAAATCCCCAGTGGGAGGCATGCAGGAGGCAGCCAATCGATGTTCTCCCTCATCGATGTTTCTATCTCTCTCTCCCTCTCCCTTCCTCTCTCTCTAAAATCAATAAAGAAAAAAAAAGTTTTAATAAAAAAAGAAAAATTTACCCTCACATACACATTTCCTTATGAGTCAGTAAAATGCAGTGCCTAATATTACACCTTTTAAGATTTCATTGAGTTCTGAAGAATTTTGAAGGGCTCTGGATTAAAATGAAAATGCCATTGATGCTATTATTATTTAACAAATTGAAGAGCAATTTCCAAATTAACCAGCCTCTTGGCATGAATCACAGAATAGATGGCTCAGTGGTGCCAGGAAGCCTGGGCAAGCTGAAGGATAAGGAGAACCAATGGGAACCATCACTTCCTTTGCATTCTCCTTGGAACATGGCTCAAACCCACCGGATCGGCAGCAGTCTTGGCTAGAGGAGCATTCCATTCAGCGGGGACAGGACTTGTCCAGGGCTGTACACACATAAGAACCTTCCCTTTGGAAAGAGAAATTCGAGCTCCTCACATACAGGATCCCAATCTCTCATTTCAACATCATCAAAATTTAACATCTTTCCATTACAGCCAATTGCATTATTCATTTTGCTAAAAAGATAACCTCCAAATCTGAAACAACAAAAGAATAATTAAAGACATAACTGAACCTCTTCAGTTTTCTCCTTAGAAGACACAAGTTTATTTGTTTTCCTCACACAGTGTTGGAAAGAATATTCTTCTCTTTCTCCGAGATCAACAACAGCTCAGTGGTCCTTAGTGATATTTCAATTTCAGGGGTATCTCATTCTGAGTCTATTTCAGCTACATAATACATACCTAAGACGCACAATTAAAGGGAATTAATCATCACGTTCCATTTGAAGGCAGGAGATTTGAAGTTCAGCCAGATAAAGTGATTTGTCCAAGATCACAAGGCATGGTGACTATCCATGTCAAGGGTCCTGTCTGCTGAGCCACACGTCTCTGGAGTAGGGCAGCTGTGTGACATGTCCCACTCTCCTCTGTGCACTGTCTCACTAGTGGAGACAGGATGAAGGATGCTAAGGAATTGTATGAGTATGTTTGCATAGTAAAATAAATAAATAAACAAACAAACAAACAAACCAGAACCCAAAGACCTGGGCCCTAGAACCCATTCTGTCTCTTCTTACTTGTAAATCTTGGGAAAGTCACCAATGCATACATGACTCAATTTTCCCATTTACTAAAGGATGATCCTAAAAACTCTGCCCTGTACAATGTACAAGGACATTGCCACAAAATGATAAAGCTTTTTGAGACTTGATCCTTATTTTGCTATTTATCTTGTGCTTAGTATGTACCAGGCACCATCATAACCACTTCATATTTATTATCTCATCAACCCTCACGACTGTCCTTTTGACAAAGCATGTAGATGTCATAAGGATTTTACTTGTTTCTTTTCCTTTGAAGGCCAGATTCTGGGGCCTCTGTCCTGCGCGCAGGTCTCTCTAGCCTGCTTCGGGCCACCTCTGTGCTGTAGGCCAGGGAGGGCAGCAGCACCTCAGGGACCGGAGAAACAGAGCCCAGCAGAAGGCCCTGCTCCAGCTCGCCCACAAGGAACCACACACAGGGGCGCCTTGCTCAGTCGTGACTGCCAAGCTGAGTTCAACGGATTCTCCCTTCTTACTTTGTCTGTGAGCAGCTTGGTTGTCCTGCTAATAAGCCCTTCATTAATTAGGAGGAGGTGTCAACATGCCAGCAAAATTAGCAGTTTCAATATCTTCCTAAACTGCTTGAGCATTTGAGAGAAAATGAAGGCTTGGTCACTTCCCAGTTATTTTTACTCTCTGCCACCCACATGCCTTTTGGCCAATCTGTTCCATCCAAGTGCACCCCTCATCTCCCTGCACACTCTCTTCTCTCCCTGCCGCTCTGGTTCTTTTTAAAAAATGTTATGCGTGTCTTTTCCCTTCTCTTTCCAGCCCTGATAAAGCCCCAGTAGGCTGCGTCTATTCCACACCGGATTGCCTGGTAGAAAGAGTTAATAAGCCAGTTGCTATGGGCACAGCTAACTGGGAGGGTTATTTGGACCATGAGTTTAAAGATAAAATTAAATGGGCCACGAGGAAAGAGAGAGATCAAGATTTAGACAAATGGGCTGGGCGGGTGGAGGGTCACAGTACAGAACGTGTGACAAACTAGCTCACTCCCAGGACTTACCAAAATTGGAACTTTGTTACCATGAAATCACAAATGTTCTTCCTCCTCAAAGAATAAACACCATTGTCGAGCCTCCCCTGGATGAATACCCTCCTGGGATTCTTGTTGACAGAGAGAGACCTTTTCTGTAACTCTGAAAGGGGAGGCGTGGATGAGGCTAGGGCCCTCCAAGAGGGGAGCAACCCAAATTCTGGAGGTAAGGCTTGGAGGTAAACACAATCTGAAAAGAGGGGGCCTCAAAATCAGCGGGGACTACAGCAGGGATCAGCAGCCAGTGCTCAGGTGTTTGAAAGAGCAGGTGGAAATGAACCCCCGACAGTCACAAGTTCACATTCCAGGGCTCCTCACGCTGGCTGCCAGCGCTCCTCAATTAGACGCTCAGTACACTGTGGTCAAAGAGAATCCAAGACCCCTCCGTACTTACCTGGGATCTAAAAACTAGACAAGGGATGGGGTAAAACAACAACAACAACAAAAATTAAAAAGAAAGAAAAAAGAAAAGACAAAAAAGCTCTGCCTACATTTTACCAGTCTATGTGGTTAAAAATAGTAAGAGTCTTTACTTCATAGGGTTGTTGCAGAGAGTGATTGAAATAGTCCCAAGGAAGTGAATGTACAGTGAGTGGTGTTTATTTTTATTTCCTGACTTGAGGCCAGTGTCCAGGACTTCTGACCAAGAGTGGGGACCATGATGCCGACTCGCTCTTCTCCCTTTAAACATCATCCGGTGTGTTTAAAGAGGTAATCAGGTCATCTGCTCACCAGAGGACGGAAGAAAGGAAACGATTGTTAACGCCCAGTAGAGCTGACCGATCTGCCGACTGTTGCCTGTTATCTGAGGAAGGTGCTGTTTCCCACGTCCGACAGATACCACCGAGCCTCTGGAAGTTCAAGTAGCTCAGCCGGGACGATTCCGTTAGTAAGGGGTGGACATTGGACAGCAATCCAAGTCTTCCTGAATGAAAATGAATGTATTCTGGGACACCCCACGCAAATATCACTCCACGTCCCAATGCAGACCTACTGATACAGTATCACTGGGGCAGGGCCTGGCCTTTTAACTGCCGCCCAGGGTATCACAACCAACTAGCCATGTCCAGAACCTCTGAGCTACTTCATCTCTAGGGGCACTTCCAGCCCTAATATTCTACAATGAGGACAAAATGTTACACTCTTAGCTGCTGGCATGATTTTCTTTTTTCTTAGGGATACTTGCCTTTGTTAAAACAAAAAGATGCTTTGATGAGTCCACTTACAGGAAGGGGATAAGTGGGAGCTCCAGGGAAGAAAAAGGGAGAGCTCTGTGGGGTCCAGGGGGACAGTGAAGGGGCCAGGAAAGATTGGAGGAGAAAAGAGAGGAAAGAGGGACAGGGAGAGGAAGAGGGAGAGAAGGCTAGACAAAGGGAAAATAAAAGGAGAGCGAGTGTGGAATTTCTTGTGGAAATCAGTAAAACCAAGTTCTGCATTTGGACCAGAAAGGGGGCAAAAGAGAGGAAGCACATGTAGACATAAGGAAGAGAGGATAAACTGGAACTGGGTTTTAAATCCATAGGTCCACTCATTTATAGGAGCAGCCCAAGTATTGATCCTTCAGCTGAAGCCAAACGAGGCTTAGACTGGCCCTTCTCTGGGGGCGTGGGGCCCTACATTTGCATCAGTTGCTCTGTGACGTTGATGATGGCAGCCTCGTAACTGAGGCCGTGTGCCATGCAGGTATGTGCTCTCGTATAAACGATCTCATCTTTAACCACCCTGTGATACGGCGCTGTATGACCCTCATTACGTAGATACAGAAGTGCAGGCACACAGAGGTTAAAACTTACACAAGGTCATTGACTCTTCATTACTGCCGGGCCCAGAGTTTGTGCCCAACCCTTCAGACCCTGCAACCCCGATGCACCACCATTGCACTGTACTGACACCTAGAGACTTTACATCTTTATCTCATGTGTTTCTTGTAACAGAATGACAATATAGGTAAGATACGTATTGCTGTCCTCATTTTACAGTTGACACTGAGGCTCAGAGAGGTCACATGAACTACGTAAGGTCACAGAGTTGGTGTATGAGTGGAGCTTAGATTTGCCCCTAAATCCCCTAATCTAGACGTCCTGTGCTACCTCCAGTCTAATCCCAAACCATAAAGGCTGTCCTCGGGCGTCCCAAGCAGAGCTCCCAGTCCCTTCTATAGCGCAAGCTGGACCTTACAAACAATGGCCTGCTCACCCAGAAACATCCCCTCAACCGATGTATACCTGAAACTCTGGCATGAGATGTTTTTTCTTTTTTTTTTACTATCCCTCTGGTTTTCTTTTAAAACACAATTATTGCCCTGGCCGGTTTGGCTCAGTGGTTAGAGCATCGGCCAGCAGACCAGAGAGTCCCGGGTTCGGTTCCCACTAAGGGCATGTACCTCCGTTGCAGTTTGTCCCTGGCCCTGGTTGGGGTCATGTGGATGGCAACCATTTGATATGTCTCTCTCACGTCAATGTTTCTCTCTCTCTTCCTCCCTCCCTCCCTCCCTCCCGCTCTATCTGAAGATAAATGCAAAAATGTCCTTGGGTGAGGATAAAAAAAAATTAATTAACTAATTAATTTAAAAAACACAATTATCACCAAAAGAGTAGTCATTTGAACTTCCCTAATAACTGAGTGTGAGCGACTTCAGAAGGTAGTCTTCTCGGCACCAACACCTACGTGGTGCCCCGGTGCCCAGAGGGGACCTGTGAGGGGGAACCGAGAGAGAGAAGGTCCTGGAGCAGCTGGCAGGGCCACTCCATCCTGCGCTTCAGGTGTCCTCTTCAGCAGGATGGAGGACTCCTAGAGCTTCTTATTTTACTAACAAGGACAGTGGGGCGGTAAGTTAGAGACAGGGGGAGCAGCTTGACATTCAAGCAAGATCAGAATGAACGTATGAAAGAGAAGGAGAAGGCCCAGGAGGCAAGGGAGAAATGGATTACGGTCCAACAGTTCACCTCATTCAGAGACAAGAGCTGAGAGGTTAATGGAATTAGAGGAGAAAAGGTAAAATTAGATCGCAAATTATAAAAAGATATGACCGACATCACTGCTAACAAAATATTGCTTAGATCATTCATCCATTTATTCACTGATTCAGAAAATACTGGGGTCACCTGTGTACCATCCAGTGTTCTAGAAGCAGAGTACACTGATGAGGCGCTGACAGCCTAATGGAGGCCACAGACACCCGAGCAGATAATTATCTGGATCAATGTGGTGAGCTTGACGCACACAGGGTGTTATGCAGTTCTGCGGGAAGCATCGAGCACAGACTGGGAGTGTGGGCTCAGGCAAGGCTTCCCAGGGGAGGCAATACCTTAGCTGAAGCCTCAAAGGTAAGAGTCAGCCGGTGAACGGAGAGAGGAGGAGGAAGGGCATTCTGGAGAAAGGGACTAGCAACAGCAAAGGCCGAAAGCTGAGAATTCAAAATAGTTTTGTTTGGATGAACAAAGACCCATCTACTGGGTGTGAGACATGGTCCTGGGTACTGTGTAGAGTTGAAACAGTGAAGAAGGCCAAAGCATCCTCTTGGTAAGAGGATAGAACTGGTGAGGTTGGACCTGGCTTCTCTGAATGAAAAACTAAAATCTATTACAGCTTATTTAAAAAATAAAATCAGCTCTGGCCGGTGTAGCTCAGTGGTTAGAGCATCAGTCCATTCACCAAAGGGTGGCAGGTTTGATTCCTGGTCGAGGGCACATACCTGGGTTGCAAGTTCGATCCCTGGCCCCTGTCAGGGCACATGCAGTGGATAGCCAATCAATGTGTCTCTCTCACATCGATGTTTCTCTCTCTCTCCCTCCCTTTCTCTCTCTCTCCTTCCCTTCCTCCCTCCCTTCCACTCATGCTGTCTAAAATGTCCTCAGGTGACTGTTAACAAAACAAACAAAAATCTGACTCTCAAATCTTTCCCCTTGAGGAACCAGAGTAGAATCTAATGGGAGTCCTAAGGAGCTTTTACCTTCCCAGCCAAGACTGGGAAATGATCCAAGCTCGGGCAATCAGGTGCTCTCTGGAATTTAAATCTAGAAAACTAAAAATGGTTCATTTTTGAAAGAATAGAGAAAACTATTGATATTACATACTTAGCTTATAGCCATCCAACTTATCAAATTATCTTATTTGGTCAGCAAGTTTTTAACTAGAGTCGCTTAAATGTCTTGGTATGAGATGACGGCACCAGTAAAAATACATTTTTAACTTCTTTTCTGATGTTTTCACACGTTATTTTATTTTCTTGTTTTATTACCTTGGAGGTTCTAGAAAATACAATGTTTATTATTGGTAACACAGGGATCCCTGAATACTTTCTAATTTTATTTTTTTATATGTTTTTATTGATTTTTATTTTTTTTAGAGAGAGAGGAAAGGAGAGGGAGAGAAAGAGAGGAATATGGGTGACAGAGAGAAACATTGATCAGCCGCCTCCTACACGCCCCCTACTGGGGATCAAGCCTGCAACCCAGGCCTGTGCCCTGACCAGGAATCCACAGTGACCTCTCTGGGCATGGACCATGCCCCACCAGCTGAGCCACACTGGCCAGGGCTACTTTCGGATTTAATTGAAATAATTTCCATGTTTGTCAGATTTGCTATTGCTTTCAGTAAATAATCTTTATGTATCTAAGCAATCATCTTTTATTTCCATTTTACCTAGATTTTATTACGAATGGACGCTGAAATTTATCATATGCTATTTCGGCCTTTATTGATCTGATCATTTTTCTCTTTTAATTAGTTCATTAAAAAGATTATATTATAGTTTTCTTCATACTGATTGTATATAAAATATACAAAATCAGTACTTTTTCTCTACCACAGTAATAAGAAAAAAAATAGAAATGAGAAAAATATCTTATTTACAATATCAATAAACACTTTAAAATATTAATGAATAAATTTTACTTTAAAATGCAGAGGGCAACACAAAGAAACGTATAAAATCTTACTGGAAAATATAAAATAATATCTGAAGAGAAAAGCATGCTATATTTTAAATGGTAATACTTAACATGAACATGTCAATTGTCCCCAAATTACTATATTAACTTAATACAATTTCAATCAGAATCCATCAGATATTTTAATTGAATAAAATGAACATAAATTCTATATGGAAGAATGAATGCCTAAAAATAGTCAATAAATGAATGGGGAAAAAAAAAAAGATCAAGGAAGGAGGATTCGACTATATAGATGTCAGACATTACAAAGCTACTATAATCAAATCAATACGGAATTATTCTAAGAAAGACAAATAGACCAGGGAACAGAATAGGGAATGTAGAAATAGACTTTGGTATAGATGAGAACTTAATAAATGACAAAAGAAGTAATGCAGTTCAGTGGGAGAGGATGGATTATTTAATAAACAGTCCTGACTCACTAGTTAGCCAAGGAAGAAGCCCGGCAATGAGAATGTGGACTTCAGAGCCAGATTCCCTGGGTTTAATTCCCAGTTTTACCACTTTACCTGCTGTGACCTTTGGACTAGTTACTCAGCTTCTCTGGGCCTCATTTTCCTCATCTGGAAAATGGGTGTAGGTAAGAAAATGTATGTCTTAAGAGTTGTGAAGAACAGGGGTTAAATTAGTTAATATATGTTAAGTGCCATGTAACAGTGCAGCACATGGTACACCCTCAATAAGCATTAGCTATTATTATTATGATAATCATTAAGAAGAAAATTAATGGAGATCCCAAGCTTACACTAAATACAAATATAAATTTCCAGGTGGATTAAGATTTAAATGTAAAAAGTAAAGCCAAATTTTTAAAAAATATTTTGACCATCTTTAAAGCTAATTACATTCCTTGGAGATGGAGATGGGGAAAACATTCTCTACCCAGACCAGAGACCCAGAAGCTATAACAATTTTAAAAAAACAGACATTTAACTACATAAAAATATAACACACTTGCCCTGGCTGGGTAGCTCAGTTGGTTAGAGCATCATCCCAATACACCAAGGTTGTGGGTTCAATCCCCGATCTGGGCACATACAAGAATCAACTAATGAATGCATAAACAAGTGGAACAAGAAATCGATATTTCATGTTTCTCTCTCTCTCTCTTTCTCACACACACACACACATTTAAAAATCAACAACAAAAATTTTTTAAGTAACACACTTGATAGCAAAATATATCCTAAACGAAAAAAATAAGTAATAGACTTTGGAAAGACAAAAAAAAGACAAACATCTCTATTGAAGAAATGAGCAAAAGCTATGACTAGTCTCTTCACAGAATTGCTTAGCTAAATGGCCTACAAACAAATGCAAACACGCTTAGATTTATTGATAGTCTGAGAAATGCAATTAAAATAACAATGAGATATCACTTGACACTCCTCAGACTAGCACAATTTTTAAAAAGCAACAGTTTCTATTACTGTCAGGGGTGTGTGTAAATGTGCTCTCATATATTGCTTAAGGTAACACTTGTGATGTGTCCATGTTTCGGAAAGCAATATGATGTCATCTACTCATATTGAAAATACACATCCTCTTCTATTTACTGATCCCCCTCCTGGTCTACACCATAGAGATCAAAGCACCAGTGTGAATGCACAAGGATGGTTATTGCAACATTGTACACAGTAGAATAAAAAGCTGGAAATAAAATTATAATCACTAGGGGAATGTCACATATGTAATACATTCTCACAATAGAATATTATGCAGCCCTTTAAAAGAGTCAATTAGAGCCCGGCCGATGTCGCTCAGTGGTTAGCGTCGACCCATGCACCAAGAGGTTGCCGGTTCGATTCCTGGTCAGGGCACATGCCTGGGTTGGGGCCCAATCCCCAGTGGGGGCATGCAAGAGGTAGCCAACTGATGTGTCTATCTCTCTCCCTCTCCCTTTCTCTTTCTCTAAAATCAATTTAAAAAAAAATTTTGTAATACAAATAAATAAAAGAGTCAATTAGAGCTCCACCTTTTGACATGGAGAGATTTATGCAAGAAAAAGAAAATAGATAAGGAGAAGCAGAGGACTGATTCCTCTGAGAATCATGTTCTCCAGGGGAAGAGCAAGAAGAGATTTCAGAGCAGCACACAGGCACACTCTGAGGCCCTGGTAATTTCCTGCTTCTTAATCTAGGGATGGGTATGCCACCAATGCTTGCTTTACTATTCTTTGAACCATATAGATACATTTTTAAAACTCTTCTGTATTTATTCTATATTTCACAATAAAATTTTCTCTAGAAAGGAAATCAAGATGCTAAATAAGCACATAATATCCTATTTTATAAAACACTGACCTGAAAAACATGTGCATATGTATATATGTATAAATTCTATGAGTAGAGAGAAAAATATGGCAGGATATATAATAAGCTATTAATATGAACTCTCTTGGCATAAAGTTAGGGAACCAATATAGTCAAAAAGAGTCGAGGAGGAAATCACGTAAAAGTTAAAGAGTACACTTAGAAGAATTAATGAAATCATCACATTTATACATCTATGTAAAGTTGTGTCTTTATGCATCAGATAAATTAAGAAATAAGATCTGGAAGAAGAAGAGAGGAGCAGAGGGACAGGTGAAAGGAAGGAAGAAAATAGTTGAAGTTCATATCCGTCTCGTCTCTAGCATCCCCAAATATTCCCTGTTGAATTGAATCCTGTTATTTGCAAGCAAAGGGTTTTAACTGGTGCAAGTAGGAATATCTCATAGGCTTCATTTTAGAGAACTTTCCTCCCAGCATGTGCTTTCTTTGATCCCCATTAGTGCAGCCTGTTGCTCCTTCCCTCCCTGGTTCTCCCAGACTCTCCACCTTCCCTCTAAATTTTACAAGACAGAAGCCAGTTCGCTGGTATCCGCAGGGTTAGATGACATCTATAGCAATACCAATAAATCAACATCTAAAAGTGTCATTTAGGGAGAAAACAATGGAAATTCGTTTTTTAAGTCAGCAGGGCTCCACTGCAGTCTGTGAAATGCAAGAGCAAAAGCATGCTTAGCTGCCAAGTTGGGAGCCCAACACCCACCCCCAGAATCCCCCTGTAGTTTCTTGAGTCACCTCTCCCCAGTCATCTCTCTGCTGTCACCTCCACTGACGGTGTAGATCAAGCCAATTGTAAGCAAAAGATCCTTATGGTTAAGATTTGGCAGGCCATACGAGAAATGTAAATTAAAACCACAATGATCTACCACCTCACACTTTTCAGAATGGCTAAAGTCAATTAATCAACAAACGACAAGTGTTGGCCAGGATGTGGAAAAAAGGGAGAACCCTCGTGTTCTATCGGTTGGAATGCAGATTGGTGCAGCCACTATGGAAAACAGTATGGAGGGTCCTCAAAAAATTTAAAATGGAATTGCCTTATAGACCAGCAATTCTACCGGTTATATATCCGAAGAAACCCAAAACACTAATTAGAAAGAATAGGTGCACCCCAATTGCAGTGTTATTTGCAATAACCAAGATCTGGAAGCAACCCAAGTGCCCATCAGTAGATGAGTGGATAAAGAAGATGTGGTTCATATATAAAATGGAACATTACTCGGCCATAACAAAGAATAAAATCTTAGCATTTGTGACAGCACGGATGGACATAGAGGGTATACTGCTAAGTGAAATAAGTCAGTCAGAGAAAGACAAATAACATGGTTTCACTTATATGGGGAATATAAAGAATAAAACAAACAAACAATATTGAAATAGACTCATAGATACAGAAAACAGACTGATGGTTGCCAGGGAGTTGGGTGACTGGGTGAAAAAGGCTCAGAGATTAAGAAGTACAAATTGGTAGTTACAAAATAGCCACAGGGACTTAAAGTATAACATAGGGAATATAGTCAATAATATTTTGATGACTATATGTATGATGCTTGGTGGCTGCTGGAAATATCCTGGGAACACTTTATAAATTATATGATTATCTAACCACTATGCTGTACATCTGAAACTAATACAAAATAATATTGAATGTAAGCTGTAATTGAAAAGTAAAATAAAAATAAACAGATCTGGCAGGTCATACATGTGTATCCTCCCAGTGAGATTGTGAAACTATGGAGCCCCCATCCCCATATCCTTCTCTGAATATTTGTCTTTTCTGATGATGTGTTGCTGGAGAGCAGAATGGTGTCACGGGAAGCTTTGATGAAAGAAGAAATGGGTTCCACAAAGTACTAATTATGGGACCCTAGTCAATTTTCACAGTTAGCCTCCATGAGCCCTAACTTACTTGTTTGTAAAAACAGGAATTCCACTATACACCCTACATTACCCAGAGGACTATTTGAGACTCACATAAAGTAGCCCAGGGGAATGTACGTTTCCTGACTATAAAGATCAGCACTCCACACATTTCCTCATCCTTATGATTGGTGTGTGCCAACAATGTTAACATGAACACGGTTTCCACGAGGGGAGAAGCTAGCACAGAGAAGGTCGATCAGACACCCCTGGTGCCCTGCCCCACACCCTCTCTGCTCACCTTCACACCCCAGTGACTGCTGCTGCAAACAGCTGGGCTGAGGCACCATGCTACAGCGCTTTGCCCCAGCTGCATCACACAGCTCTCAGGGTGTGCCCTCGGGCTTCTCTGCCACCTGCATGCAGGGAGCCCGCAGCAACCTGCAGGGCACAGGAGCGGACCTGGCTTTGTGAGAGAGCTAATGCCCATGAGGCAACTCTTAAGTTCTGGGTCCCAAAGATCCAGGTCTGAGCCCACCTGGGTCCCCAAGGAGCATATTGTTACAGTCGATACGATCAGTGCTCAAAAACGTTCCTTCAGATAATCCTTAGCACTAAAAGTAGACACCGTGCTTGAGTGGTTTTTAATAGGTCGAGGACCCCTGTTAAAATCCAAAAGCTCACGACGTCTTCCTCAGAAAAAAAAATGCACATAAACACAAAGTTGTACAGAAAATATCAGGAGATTCATGGGCCCTGGGAGTCCATTCACGACTTCAGGTCATGTCTATATGATCCCCACTGACCAAATTTAGAGAGGTTCTAGTAAACTAACATTTGGCCAGATTGTCCCCACCCTTCCCAGGGTGAACCAGGTCCTCAGCTAATCATAGAAACACAGATCATCTTAAATCAGGGCAGCCAGTTTTAGACCACCCTACTTGGAAGGACACTATAACATCTAGGTGCCTTCAGGGCTAGGATGGCCCTCAGAAACTCGTATGAAGCCAGACCTCCCCAGAACAATCTCAAGCCCCAAGCTTTGCCCTGGAATCAATGTGCTGATTCTCTTTCACCCACTCCTATTTTACCCACAATGTCCTTCTGATATAGAAGGTCAAATAATATTCTCATGGCCCCTACCAACACAAGCACACTGACAGGTATTCAGACAGGTATTATTTTAGAAAAGATTCAATTAGCCTCCACTCATTTTTATTCCAACCTACACATTAATCCTCAGACCAGCTGGAACTGGCTCAGTTATAACCAGCTCAATGCAGTCATAACCCTGGAATAGAGATGTCTATATAATAGTTCTCCATAAGCATCACAGGGCTGGCTTATTAGGGGTAGCTCTGGGTCTTAGTTTGGGTTTCTTCAGAAGCAAACTTTGAGACCAGGATTGAAGTGCAGGTAATTTATCTGTAAGATGATGTGAGGGTGTGATGTAAGGATAAGACAGCAGCCCACACAAGGTGCATTCCTAAGCCAGCTATCACTGAGGCAAATGTAACTTGAATTCACTACGGAAAGTCTAGGACCCAGTAGAAAACACCACCAGTCATTGGTTGAGGGATGCTGGGAACCAACAATTCCTCTGCACTTCTGGCCTACAGCACAGGACACAAAGTGGGTCCAATGGCAAGAAGAAGCTCCCAGGCAGAGAAATGCATGGGCTGACAGAAGTTGGGCCGGTTGCACTTATGTGCTAAGGATGATGGAGGGGTTACGGCAACTGCTATCCCATGAATTACTCTCAGGCATCAAACGTTGCTCTCAGAATTACGAATCATGATTCTGATGCACACTTGGAGCAGAAGAGGACACATGGATTCATACCATAAAAACAGTCATTTGGGAATAGCATAAAGCACAGTGGAGCTCAGTCCATCAGTAGCATGCCACCATAATCAACATTTAGCTAGCCCCCAGCTACAGCAAGATGGAGCACTTGGCAACTAGGCACTTCCACATACATTTTCTTTCTTTTGCTTTTTGTTTATTTGTTTGTTTGTTAATCCTCACCTGAGGATATATTTTCCACTGAGAGAGAGAGGAGGGAGGGAGGGAGGAAAAGAGAGAGAGAGAAGCATCTATGTGAGAGAGACATATTGATTGGTTGCCTCCCGCATGTGCCCCAACTGGGGAACAACTGCAACCCAGGTACGTGCCCTTGACTGGGAATAGAACCGGCAACCCTTCAGTGTGCAGACCAACACTCTAACCACTGAGCCACAAGGCCAGGGCTACACATACACAGTACTGTCCTATAAATAAGCATTACTATCCATCCCCCTTTTTCATAGATTTGGAAAATGATGGTCCTCAAAGTACAAGTTGCCTTCCCCAACAGGATACAATTAGTAAGAAATGGATACAGTATTCGAATATCTAAACCCACCCTGTTTCTACTACATCACATTACCCTTTGGACTTCGCAGTGGCTTCTTCCCCTCCTTTTTCTCAGAGAGAATATGTACTGCCCCTGCCTATGCCAGCCACTGAAGTAAGCACTGGCATAGTAAGCTTCACAAAAACCACGTGATGTGGGTGTTATCGTGAACCCCCTTGTACACTGGGAATAAGTAAATCTTGGACAACTTTAGTAACTTCCTAAAACCACAAACTAGCAAAATGACAAAGCTGGGACCAGAAATCGGGTTTTCTAACAACGAAGCTCCAGCTTTTGATCACTGAACTACTTTGCTGCGTGATCCTAAGAATAAGACAAGTATGAATGGATGGATGCCTGCTATGGGCTCTGCCAGAATCGACCTGCCAGAGGAAAACCGAGCCTCCAACTCAACAGACCGCCTCCCTTCCCCCTCCCCCCCTCCCTCCAGGGTTTCGCCCCGTGAACATTAGGGCAGCAGAACATCAGACACATTCATATTTGGTGGCAGCAGGGCAGCTCAACACTGAGTCTCACTCTACTTCAGGGCAAAAGGAGAATAACTTCTTTTTCAATTAAAAGATAAGACAAGTTCAAGGAATTGGCGGTCATTTCCTTGTATTACCGCTCTAATTTGCTCATTATACTCAATTATTAAATGTGCTTTGTTATGATTAGATGTTCTTTACTTTCAGCAAATGAACAATCAGGTCTGCCCTTGTTGCATTCATGTGTGTACATACACACATGGGGAAGGGGAAGAAAAACTAATTTTTAAAGGTAAACCATTGTTAATGTATAAAGAACCATTATCACTAAAAGTACATGTAATTGACTACTGCAAAAAACAGTGCATGCATACAGGTTGGGGAGCACCTGTTTCTGGTGACGATCAAAGAAAAGAAAAGAGGAGAATCTCGAGGTCCCAGTGGAACACAGAAATGCTACCCTTTATAAAGGAACAGGTAATCCCAGAAATGTCAAATAGGAATGTGGCATAGGGATCATCTCAGAATTCTCCACCAGAATCTGCTTTGGAACTTTGGGTTTTAAAGAGAAAGAGAAAACATAAAAGGTCTCTGAAGGCCCTGGCCGGTTTGGCTCAGCGGTTAGAGCGTCGGCCTGCGGACCAGAGAGCCCCGGGTTTGGTTCCCACTAAGGGCATGTACCTCGGTTGTGGTTCGTCCCCGGCCCTGGTTGGGGTCGTGTAGGTGGCAACCAGTCGACATGTCTCTCTCACATCAATGTTTCTCTCTCTCTCTCTCTCTCTCTCTCTTCCTCCCTCTCTCCCTCCCGCTCTATCTGAAAATAAATGCAAAAATGTCCTCGGGTGAGGATAAAGAATAAAAATAAAAGGTCTCTGAAGGATGCCTTGACAATGACTCGAACACAGCAGGACGCAGAAATTCAGATTGAAGGAATGACGGCTGCAGGTGGCCAGCTGCCCGGCCTCACCTTTGCCCCTCACTGCCTTCTAGAGGGTGTTTACGGCTCGGGCAGCCACTCAAATGCACATTCACTCTCATTTCACTTTCTGAATATGATGATGACATTCTCTAGAATCTTATCTTATGAAGTTTACATTTGCGTAAAATTCAGTGTGGCCTTCACAGACCCCTGACACCTGTGACTGACTTTTTTTTTCCAGCTGTCAGCATTTTTCTCTAGTCATTATTGTAGGTGAACATTTCTCTTCATTTATCTCAGTTTTGATAGAAAATAGCATCGTAAGTTTAAAAGCCTCCACAACAGATTCCATGTTATTCGAAAAAGAGGAGGTCCGCCCCGGGTTGCCTCATTATCTCCCAGTGGAGAAAATAACTAAAGACCATCCAGAAGTCATTTGCTTTACATCAGAATTTCCACCATTGGAGAAAATAGGCTACAAAAATTCTTCAAAACTTTTTAAACCCATTGCACCCCAAATCCCCCCTCACATGGAAAAAAGGCTGTATTTTTTTTCAAACCTGCTCTACATTTGGCAGAAATGTATTCAACTTGCATCTATTTAGCATCTCCTGTGTGTCAAGAACTCTGCTCAGTGCAATAGATGGAAATGATGTGCTGAGAAAATATGGAGCCACATCAAAGAGAGCAAGTACAGGAACCAGAAATCGTAATTCAACATGAGGAGTGCAACAGGGGCTATATGCCCAGCACCTTACACCAGAGAAAGGAGAGAAACTAACCTGGCGTGATGAGGGGTGGGAAGGGTGACAGACGCATTGGGGAGGGCTTTCTCCAGGGAGAGAGGGCGCTGGCGCTGATTCTTCAGGGATGAGCAAATAGGGAAAGGCCAATACTGGCAGAGGGAAAAACTCAAGCAATCCATAGATTTGAGAGACAATGTATTAAATACCAACAGCTGGTTGTTGCTCAAGGGTAAAAAAAAAAAATAAGGTAAGGATCGGTGGGGACAAAAGGCTGGAAGATCGGTAGTCCTGTTGTGGAGGGCCTTGCTAAGAAAACCGGACATTGTCCTACAGGCAATGGGGAGGTATCAGGAGTGCCTGCTTCGCATTTAACATAATGAGTGTGGGAGGGTGTGCTCCAGTGATGTGGGAGGATGGACTTGAATAGAAGAGATATCAGTTAGGGGGCTGATATCAGCCACGGGAGAGCAAACTGCATGGATCTGAACATAGGTGGGGGGAGTGGGAATAGAGAGGAAAGGATAGAACGGAGAGCTCTTGAGGAAGAAATAATAAGCAGAGCTTGGTTGGTTGTAGGAGCTGTGAAAAGGGGCAGGGTGGAGTCTCTGGATTAACTGGCTAGATGACAGTGGTGTCGCATTCAGAAAGGGCGAATATTGGAGGAATAGCAAGTTTGGTAGGAATATAAATCATTGGCCTCATGAAGATTCACTGGATCTTGGGATAATAAAAAAAGAGAATTCAGATTATAGTGAGTTGGGTAATGAATGGTGGTTTGAATAAACACAAAAAGAAACAAGAAGAAAGCAAAAAGAAGCAAGATGGGAGCTAAAGGGACATGTGGTCAAAGGAGGGATATTTGGTAGGTTGGGGCAAGGGAATGGCTACTCTATGATGATAGGATGAAGCCAAGTAGAGAGGAAGAGATGGAAGATAAATTGTGTGTGGGGGGGGGGGGTAGGTGGGTGGGAGTGAAGTGGGGAGGATAGAAGAAAAGGACAAAACTTGAACCAGAGGAGGAACCTCTAAACCTGAAGACAAGGACATGGAATGAATCAGAAAGTTTGCAAGTAAAAGAGGGCTGGAGATAGCACAAAGTAGCATCAGTTTTCTCCAGAATTTAGAAGTCAGCTTTTCCAATGATATTGAGGGTTGAATAAGGAAAATAGGAGAGTGGTGACATTCTTGGAACCACCATTGCAGGATAGGGGATGGAGAGATCACCACAAAGTAGTAAAGTTGGATGAAAATGCTGAGAGTCCTGCTGAGGTTGAAGATAACCCTTACCACCTCACAGAGTTATAATGAAGATCTAAAGTGACTGGATGCTTGTAAAAGTTTTAGGATGATTATTAATACAAAATGCAAAAGCAGTCCTGGCCAGTTTGGCTCAGAGGTTAGAGTGTTGGCCTGCTGACCAGAGAGTCTCGGGTTTATTCTGGTCAAAGGCACGTACCTTGGTTGCAGTTCAGTCTCCAGCCCTGGTCGGGGTCCTGCAGGAGGCAACCGACTGATTTGTCTCTCTCACATCGATGTATCTGTCTCTGTCCTCTCTCTTTCTTTCTCTCCCCCCCCACCTCCCTCCCACTCTCTCTGAAGTTAAATGGACAAATATCCTCAGGTGAGGATTTTAAAAAAAATTTTTTTAATGCAAAAGCATTTCTATGATCATGAGCTCTTCCTATTCTCATGGTGTCTCCATGCCTTTGGCTATAGCTACTCTGGCCACGTTCTGAGCCTCAGCATGACAAATATTTGCTTATCACGATTAACTAGAAGCAGGGGAAACAGAGAGTATCCTAGGATGAGCTGAGGTTGATAATTCCGAATAGGATGTATTTAGGCCAACCCCAAAGAATAAAAGGAGAGCCCTTCATTTTAGCCTCCTCAGCTAGTATAAGAGAGGCCATTTCCACATATATAAAACCTTCCCTCAAAAGATTCACCTTCTTGAAAAGAAGTGTAAAATAGAGTCCCCAAATGTCCATCGTTTTCCTAAGGATAGAAAGACAGTAAGCATTTCAGTGATGTCTGTGTGCCTCTGGTCTTATCTACCACCTAATGGAACTTTTCCCAATCTCATGGAAGGATCCAAATACCATGTCAGACTCTGAAAGGCCAACAGGAGGCGCCAACACAAGCATAAGAGAAATGGCGCCCGGATCAGTATGCACCTGTGCAGAGGGCAGCAGAAAGCATCTGAGCTCCATGATGAGCTCCTTTGTAAAAACAAACAAAACATATCTGCCCCTGGGTAAACCCTGAACCCCTTCTCGAGCCAACGTTATGAGCAAATGTGTCATTCAGGCAAATTTTCTGCTTCTACCCTTCCATCAGGCAGTCTTAGTTTTAGTGATTCTCATTGTGGTGTACAAATACCCTGCCTGGGATACCGCTGACTTTATGATTCTAGCATTTGAAAACTGAGAAGAAAATTGACATGAAATAAGTGTAGAAAATAAATCTCACTCTTGAGAAGGCAAGCCAGGTTCGGCCCCTTAGGTAGTGCAGAGACCCCACCCTTGGCTTTTGTAATTCCTGTACATCCCCCAACTGTCTAAACTACAGTGGAACTAGAAGGCCCCAAATGCCCAGAGGCTTATCATGTATAAAAGGTGGCTGGAACCCGGGCTCGGGACTCAACCTTTGGAGGTGACTCCACTGGGACAGCACCGGTGCACATTCAACAGTCCTTTTGTAATCCTCTGAGTGCATGTAGTCTGTCTCTTCCTGCTGGCCGAATTCCTGCCACAACACTCGGATGTTTTTAATCCGGGACACGTGCAAAAATAACCACCTGGATCTGCTCCTGGGCACAGGCCAAAGGGCAGGCCAGCTCTGACACCGGCTAATCTCCATCAGCTCCTGTCCTGAGCTTCCTCTCCAAAGGGGCTCAGGACATCTATTACCATGAGAAGGGGCCAGCTCAGATTTGTGTGTGATGGTTAGAAATGGGGCAAAAATAAAGAGACAGATTGCAAAAAGTAAAGGCATTTCATGACACTGGGGAAAAGGCATTAAGTTCAGAGAGACCCACCCCCTGCCAAACAAGGACCATTTGATGTGCCTTAGTAAAACTCTGCATGTGAATATAGCTAGTGAGAAGACAGAAGGAGTCATGAGGAAAGGAAGGGGTGGGTGGGCATATCACCTTGTCCTGCAAAAGGATTTTAACAGGGACTGAGAGTTACTCAGTGTGGCTTTTGGGTTTTACAACCAAATACAGTAAAACCTGAAAATTTGGGAAGACTTTATGATCATGAGCATGTATATTAGATTCCACCAGTTAAATCTTGGCAGAATTTACTAATTTTTCTAATGTTTGCTCTGGCACTGGTGATACTGTTGTAAATAAACCCAGTTGATAATTAACAGGAAAGGAGCACAGAGAAGGCCAAACAGACACACATGCCCAGTAAAGTCTGGGTGACATAGGGAAGGTATTGCCTGTCAGTCACACCTGGGAACAGGTCATTGGCCAGAATAGGCATGGCCACTGCAAGTGCAGGAAGATTTGATATTTAAGCTCCTGAACAAGAGTTTCCTCTCTTGCTCTTGCTGTTAGCATCTGACTCCTGGCTTGAGGGGCTCTTGTGCTCTGCACTCACCCACATGGCCCACAGCCATGTGGACCCCCCCACACACACACACACAATGGACTGATGGACTGGAACTTGTATGATGCTGTGCTGGACCCAGCTCCACCATGGGATGGAATCTCTGGACACTGGCTCTGCTTCTAGCTCTGCTGAATACCCAGCTGCACCTCTTCCAGGACTGGCTTAAGGGAAATGGGACTTTGCAAACCCATGGATGTAATTCCACACAAATAAAGCTTTCTACCACATCCCATCCTCTCGTGCGGGCCCCCCAGAAATGCTTATTCCAGCATCATGACACGAACCCCACTCCAACTAGCAACAGAGAAAGGCAATTCTCCAATAACACTAGGATGACCTCAGGTTAGATCCCCAAACTGGTGCTCCATGAACAATGGGGCCTACTTCCTGCCTACACTTGGTTACTTGGATAGGGGCCTTGCCTAGCATAAGAGACACCTCAGCCCCCAGCAGGGTCTCACCCACCACTGGTGGTTCCCCTAGAATGTCAAACTCAGAAGATACCAATTTCCATGGCAACCCCTCCCCATTCTCCATCTCCTGAAAACCAACCTGTAGAAGCCTAAGTGCGCTGACAGCTAAAAATGCAATTCTTCCAAGGGAAATGGAAATAAAAAGGCTCTAGGTGAATTTTCTTCTGCTAAAGGGGGCTAATCCCACCACAGTGGCTGAGAGCCCTGTCCCAAACCTGATTATGTCTTCACCCTGCTATGCAGTGAGTTATGGATAAAAGGAAACTCTGTGCTTCTGTCCATGGTGCTGAAAACTCCCACGAGCGCATAGGACACACCAGCAAACTGGGCCTGTAAAAAAGATGGGATCCACAGCCCCGGAGGCTGGAATATGTGGTTGTTTATCGGGGCACATACAACAAATCACAGCTTTTTTATTTCCTTCATCTTCCTGATTACCAAGCCGTGGCTTTGCTATGAGTGTTCTGCATGTTGGTTATGCTATGAATTCCTATGTGAGTTTCAGGAGATACCAGATTGGAATGAAGTACACTGCACTTGTATAATTATTTACTCACTCAATAAGCACTATTGACCTACTTGTTCAGCAGAGAACTACACTAGATGCTGAGTATTCAGTGCAGAGCAAAGCAAAGCCCCTGTCTGTGTGATTCTCTCACCCAGTCGAGATGTGTACTGTTCCATATAAAAGTCATCCAAGAAAATGCAGTGTGGTTGCAAGGTGATATGTTGATAGGGGATGGGATGGCCCAGCATGGGAGGCTGGCAATGCCACCACAGAGACACTACACAGTGGTTGTGAAAGAGTCAATGTTTTTAGAGCAGAAGAAAGTGAACTCCAAGGGTTAGAAAATGTAACCCAGGACCCAGAGCTATAGGCGCACAAAACTGAGGGAAGGAGAGAGAACTGGGGAAGCAGTGTCTGCTGATTAGAGCTGCAAAATAAACCAAAGAAGAAGCAGGATCAAGGGATTTCCATGGGGAGGCAGAAGAGAATGCTCGAAGCTAGGGTTCAAGTTGCTTCAAGAGAATTGTTTTGACCTGAAGTTGAAGGGGCATCTGAGAACCAGAAAGGAAAAAAGAAAATAGACCTGGCTCTCTAATGAGCAGTAAAATTTTAAAAACCTGGTTTCTACTTGTGTTTTCTCTCCCTAGTTTGCCACAGTCATCACTACTTCCTTGTACCCAGCCCAGGACATTTGAACTTTCAACTCTTATTTTATGACATTTTCTAGAAACCAACGCAATGCCTCACTTCCCACACTGTCAAGCAGTTCTTCTTTCAACCTAATGTAAATTCTACCTGCTGCAGCATGCAGCGATTCCTCCTTGCTGGGTGAGAGGAAGATCTGGTGCTAAACAGATATATACAGCTCAAGGACTCTACACTTTTTGCCCTGGTACATTTCGTCTGGCTTTATTATGAGGTCACAGCCTCCTGACGCTCACCTGTCACATTACTTTAGCTCTGCTGGCAGTAACAGGAAGAGCACTGGATTGTGAGTCAGGACCGGGGGTTATTTGTACCAGTTTTGTGATTTTAGGCCTCATCCTGTGTAAAATGAAGGGATGTGATGGCAGACTGCTTAGCATTGTTCCTGCTCTACAGGGTGAGGAAGTGCCTCAAGCGTGTCAGGCATAAAATTTAAAGGGGGCACCTAAAACCTCAGTAGTCAAGAAAAATGATATTTTAATGCAATATTTTTTTAAATAAAAATGAATGCAAGCCCTGGCTGGTGTGGGCCAGTGGTTAGAGCATTGGCTCAGGAACCGAAGGGTCACAGGTTCAATTCCCAGTAAAGGGCATGTACCTCGGTTGCAGGTTTGATCCCTGGGGCACATGCAGGAGGCAATCAATTAATGTGTCTCTCTCACATCAATGTTTCTCTCTCTCTCTCTCTCTCTCTCTCTCTCTCTCTCTCTCTCACTCTCTCTCTCTCTCTCTCTCTCTTTCTCTCTCTCTCTCCCCACAATCCTCCTTACCTGCCACTCTCTCTAAAAATCAATGGAAAAAATATCCTTGGGTGAGGATTAACAACAATTTTTTTTAAATGCAAAAATCCCATGAAGAACATATTAAAATTTTAAGTAAAGACAGGATCCAACACTATAATTGCAGGGCCCTCCCTTTCTCACCTCACCCTAAAATATAGGTCCTATGAGATGTCTCTTCTGCCTATGGGATTCCATGATCCTCATGAATTCAGTTTAAACTAATTCCATGGCCAATTGTTTCTCTACCTTTAACCTGAATCTAACAAGAGTTTAATCTAGGAACTAAGTGCATTTCTAACACTAGAAATTATACTTGGGGTCAAACGTGCCTGGCTCTCTGACTCTGTCCTTCACTGTAAATGTGGAGAATGCTCTCCTATCCCCACGGAGCTGTGGGGAGGATTAAATGAAACAACAACCCAGACGACATCGCACATCCTGGCTAGTGACCTGGAAAAGATGTGTGATTGTGCACAGACAAAGCAATTTCCTAGAAAAACACAGAATGCGTTATTTCACTAAAGGAAGGTTGCTGCACAGCCCCCATCTAGGAAGGCAAGAAAACCAAGCTCCCCTTTTGGCTGCTAGGAGAGCAAAATAACAGACGGAGACAAAGGGCACGCCAACGGAGAGCTCTGTTTGTTTAAATGTGGGTTGTCTTTCTGCCACTAACTCCTTCAAACTCACGGAAGAATTTTTAAAAGATATTCTATAACTGGGAATATTTTGAAAAGCAAAGGCTATAAAAGAAAGCAAATAGAGTTTAATATTTATACAGGGCAGTTCTAATTCAATTAACACACTCCCGAATATGCTAAGCCAGAGATAGTTGTCTGCTTTTCTTCTCATTATCCTTCCCCTACCAATTACTGCACAGTGGTGTGTTTTTTTAATCTTCAATTCTCCTTGATATCTTTTTATTTCACAGAGAAGGGAGAAAAATCAGCAAATGACAATCTTTTTAAAGAAGAAAATGAGTATCGGAAGCCATTTCTTCCTAATAAGAGAGATGTAGCCCTGTAGTCAGTGACAAATAAAGCAGTAATCAACATGGTCGCTATGAAGCTGAACATCTATATTTGTTTATCATTGACAAAATACTTCAATGCCTGCTATTTTATTTAATTCAATTTACCCCCCATTAGCCAATAAAGGTATTAATACTATTTTTCAGATCATAAAAATTTGAATTTAGAAAGCTTAGTAAGGCAGGACTCTAGAAAACAATGCAGAAAAGCAGGTGTAGGGAGAAGTAAAGAACGGATTTCAGCCCGGCTAGTGTGGCTCAGTGGTGAACATCGACCCATGCACCAATAGGTCACCGGTTCAATTCCTGGTCAGGGCATATGCCCAGGTTACGGACCTGATCCCCAGTGGGGGGCATGTAGAAGGCAGCCCATCGATGTTCTCTCTCATCGAAGTTTCTATCTCCCTCTCTCTCTCTCTAATATCAATAAAGAAAAAAAAATTTTTTTAAAGAATCGATTTCGTTTTTTGAAATTATTCTTGGTTACATTAAGAAGTTAGTCACTAGCACTTTCTTATCCGTGAACTTGGGATTCATGCCCTTAAACAAGCCGTTTCTGTCCAGCCCTAGAAGGCCCCTTGGATTCTGCTTCTCATTACCACACAGTACTGTGCAAACACTCTTCTGTCTGGTCCTCACTGAGACAAATGGCTTCATAACGCCAGGACTAAAAGCAGAGAGCTCCTTTAGTGTATTTCTCGGTTATATCAGCAAAAGCCGCCACCTGACTTAGATGTTCAGAGAAAACAGGAAACATGAATCCCCTTCCTTCTACGACCTCTATTGCTGCTTTATCCCACGTCTATAAAACACAAGTAATCATAATTCCTACCTATTTCTTAGGATGATTGTAAGTATTACAGAAGATACGAAGGCACGAAAAGGGCTCACCCCAGTGCCTGGCATACAATGAGCATTCAGTGAAAGTTAGTTACTAATATCAGAGAAGGCAGAAATGTTTCATTTTTATTGCTAAGGAAATGATGATCCACAGAAGTTAAGAACCCAAGGTCACAACCTGAATGAGAAAAGGTATAGGAACGCTTAGCCCAGGGCTTATGATACAGGAAAGTTCCAAGCGAACAATAACATTATTCCTTTTTTGTTGTTGTTCAGACATCACACTGGAATTCGGCTTTCGTGACTCCAAACCCTGTATCTGCAGAAACATTTGCATCATGTTGACATGAGAAAGCCAGGCCTGCTGGCTATAGCGCTCTCTGTGAAGATTTGAAGTTTGAGACCCAGGGGTCTCTTCAAAGTCAAGAGAGGGATTGCGGACCACGTTCAGACAGCCACTTGATGTCATTCTGCACGGCAGATGTCCACAGTGGCCTGGCACGCTTTCTGATCGGATCAGCCTGTTTTGCTGCCGTTGAGCTGTGACATCCCACACGACACTTCTCTGCAAACTCACCTCTGAAATGCAACTGCTCAGGGTTTGCGACTAAGCAATTCTGTGACAATCCAGGCTGCCCGTGGCTTCCTGGCCATACTCCCCTTGGGTTTCACTAGACCCACAATTATGTGCTGAGTTCCAGGAACATGATGAAGAAAGCCTTGAAGGCAGAAGGTCTCTTACCAATTTTCTTTCAGTCAGCAAATTCAGGGACACACTTGGAATCTGTCTCTAAACCAGAACTGCAAGGGAAGACTGAGATCCTATTACCCAGCCCTTTTACTTAAAAAATGAAGAAGCCAGGACCTAAAGAAATTAAAAAATAAAGGTCACTCTGCTAATGAGTGAAACCAGGAGAACGCTATGTCAGCACTATCTTGATTTCCACTGGTTGCCAGCTAATCTCTCCTCAAGTATTAATTGATAATTACAGAGTAAGCTGATAAAGGGATTAAGGTTAGACCCCTCTCCGGAGTACTTTAATTTAGAGGGATTTGAATTCCCAACCAGAGGAAGTAATTATGGTGGAATGTCAGGCAGAGGGACAAGGACTGGTTCATGTGGCATGTGTTTTTAGCCTTCAGATCATTCGCCACAGAAGGCAGAACACAGGTAGGGCTGGATATATAGTAGGAAAGTCCCTGCATTTATCTAAGGTAAGTGAAGGGTATCTTTCATCATACTCTGATTTCCTTGATGACAAACACCAGAAACAGTCAAGCTTATTGAGTAACTTGAACACCTAACTGACTGACCAATGTTCTCAGCACCTAGGCACATGGGCCAATGCGAATTTTCATGGTTCCCTTTATCCTGCATCCCCTGATTCAGCCCGGCC
This sequence comes from Tadarida brasiliensis, assembly GCA_030848825.1. NCBI lineage: Eukaryota > Metazoa > Chordata > Mammalia > Chiroptera > Molossidae > Tadarida > Tadarida brasiliensis. Next base: position 224,032,460 of record CM061257.1, on the reverse strand, counting down.
AATATACAAATTAGGATCCAGCTTGGAGACTAGGGAGGCAACCTATTGAGGTGTCTCACCACCAGATTTTGAAAGCTGGAAACATTGCCCCCAAACTTTTCACATAACTCCAACCTGTGCAACGAGCCCTCCTCATTTTCTAAGCACCCCAAGAACTCAAATTTGTGTGAAAAGAGAGAAATAGGGTTGATTTTTCCCATGTAATATCCAGAGGTTCTCAAAAACAGGAAGAAGCTAGCAAACCCCAGAAAGGATTGTCAGAGGAGGAGATCAGATAAAATTCAGCTAGAATACATGCAGCTAAGAGGATTATGCCAAATGGATTAGCTACCAGGAGAATGCAAAAGGGGGGACACTTACTGGAAACATTACTCCCCCTTTTTTATTGGATGTATTGGGGTGACACTGGTTCACAAAACTATACAGGTTTCAAGTGTCCCTCTTCAGACAAATTCTGACACTCACTCTGTCCCTTTTCATGATTCTCTTTTCCCCCTACCCCTGCAAATTAATATGATCTCATTCAATTTCACGCCATTTTCAACCAATTTACCTAGGTCCAGATGAGGTTCAAGTAATGGATCTTACTGAGAAAAATGGAATCAGTAAAATGTCCCAAGCACAGATTCCTTGGAGTTAGGAGTCAGATGAAACACAGGACAAGGAACCAAGAAGCAGCTAAGGAAGCATATCTGTGACCAAATAGCAACAACAATAAGCAGGGGACTGGAAGCAGACTCATTCGGCGATGCCAAGGATTTGTGTGAGATACAAGATAGAGTATTTGGAAAATAAAGTTTATTGGACAAAAGAATTTGTTGCTGAGAGAGGTTGCAGATATATCTTTCTAAACATCTTTGAATATAGATCGGATTCTTATCTGGCTCATGAGATTTCAGAGTGGTGTTTTTTAATGTGAAGGTAAAAGACAGAGGGATCCTCAAGGGCTCGTCTGTGGACTGGCATTAAGAGTCACCTGGGAAGGTTGTTGTGAATAAATATTCCTAAGAGTCTGATTCAGCAGGTCTTGGGTGGAGCCCTGGAAGCAGTTTTTTAATAAGCTCTCCAGGCACTCTGTCATACAGCTAGGCTTGAGAATTACTGGCTTAGAAAGATGATCCCAAGTAGTCCCCCTGGGAGCTTGGCCCTGGTTCAGTGATTCCGTTAATAGACATACACACCCCATAACGTGACTTCTTGCAAACACGTACACACAGTGCTTTTCGTAAGATCACTGTAACACAACGTAGAGATTTTTCCCCCACTCTGGTACATCCTACAAGAGCACAGCCCACATATAGTAGAAACATATACATATTCAGTCCAGACAAAGAAGTAACATACACGAAGATTTCTGAGAAGAGTGCGATGACTCCATAATGCTGACCGCTTCTCACTTCAGGAAGTATATTGCGAGCATATGTTATAATCATCATCATCATCATCACAATTATTTTCTAGAAGTACCAAAGCCTGTGAATTATTTACTTCTTTTTCCCCAATCTGATGTTTTCTAGTGGAAAGAAGCACTGAGATTGAAAGGCCATTCACTTGGTTGTGGCTTTTTCTACTGTTTCCTGGCCAACCCACATTTAGACTCTTGATTAAAGTCTGCTCCACTGACCATCCTCTCTTATTTTCTTACTAACCATTACTGGGCACTGTGGTCTTTCCATGGCAAGAGTTCAGATTTCAATTTGAGGGTAGACAGAGTTTGCTTAGATTTGGGCTTAAGCCCTATGCTCCAACCAAATGTACTAGAAAACTGTTGGGAGTTATGAGCAGTACAACTGATAACAAAGCAGTATATCATTTCTCATTTGGCCTTATTCCCCGAGTTTACAACTACCTTCAGGAACTCCAGGGAGGAGACAGAGCTCAATCAAGGCAAATTCGGGCATTTCCCCAGGCACTGCACAGCCTGAGGCACTGAATGTGTTTATTGGCCAACCCACTGATCCCTGAGAGCAGTCCAGAAATAATCTGGGAACCAAGGGCCGGTGACAAGTCTTCAAAGAGTCTGGATCAGACTTGTGTCTGCTGTTATGGGATGGGATTAGTGCTGTCTCGTTGACTGCAGACATGATTTATCAGCCACTCACACACAATAAAATGACATCGTCAGCTTTCTATGTATTTAAAAATTAGTCTGGTTGCAAATAACATAAGTCAAGATAAAAGAAAAACTATAGATTCACATTCCTTTAAAGAATTAGAAGTTGGGGAGTTCAGATGTGGCTGGATCCAGGACCTTAAGGACTATGATTAGAGCCTGACTCTCTTTTCCTTCCTCGGTTTCTCAGACAAGTGCTTTTTCCCTCCAGTTAATGTGAATGATTCCATCTAGTGATGTCAGCCTTGCATCCTACTTGCTTAAGAACCGCAGGGGACAGAGAGCACCTTCCCTGATGACTCTAGCTTGGAAAACATAAAAAATCAATAGCTGAAGACAGAAGAATAGGCTATTCTGATTGATCAGGCCTAGATTATGAGCCCAACCTTATAATTTGAGGTGAGTTGGAGTGGAGAGAGTTCCCATCTCCATTTTAAAAAAATGTGGTTTTGCCCTGGCCAATTTGGTTCAATCAGTTAGAGTGTCAGCCTGCGGACCGAAGGGTCACAGGTTCAATTCCCAGTCAAGGGCAGATACCTGGGTTGCAGGCTAGATCCCAGCCCTGGTCCGGGTTTTGTGGGAGGCAACCAATCGATGTGTCTCTCTCACATCAATGTCTCTCTCTCTCTCTCCCTCCCTCCCTTCCACTTTCTCTAAAAAAATCAATGGAAAAATATCCTTGGGTGTGGATTAACAGCAACAACAACAAAAAAAGTGCTTTTATTTTTTTTTAATTAATTACTTTTTTTATTGCAAATGTCCCTCCTTTTTCCCCCACTGACACCCTCCTCCCCACCCCCTGCCTCCCTGCCATCTTCACCACACTGCTGTCTGTGTACATTAGTTATGCATGTATGCATATAAGTTCTTTGGTTAATCTCAGAGAGAAGGGGGGTGGGGGGGTGGGAAGAGAAAAATGTTGTTTTCAATTACTTACAGAGAACAAATTCTATTGCCCAAATAAAGGGAAAAGATGCTAGTCAGGCAACACAAAGATGTCTACTACTCTGATAATTCCAGGAAGTATTCTCATCAGAGCCAAGTATTTCTGACAATAGTTTCATGGAAAAGGCTAAGAGAAACCAATGCGTTCACCCTCCTACCCTGAATAAAGATGAGTTATGTCAACAATTATTTCTCTGGCATCAGAGTAAAAGATGAAGAACAGACACACCTGGATTTAAATCCTGACTCTGACATAACATGGCTATGTAACATTGATCAGGTTACTTTACCTCTTTTATTTTCCATTTTCTCATTTGTAAAATACATTTAGAAATAATCTAACTTATAGGATAGTCGATTAAAATGATAGTGTACGCTTAAAAAGTACAGTACCTTGCTCATAGTAGGTGCTCGATAAATATTAATCTTCTGCCTTGAACATACCCTCCCTCTACCATTACAGCCTTTCCTTGTGATCAGATGACACTTAAATCAAACCAGTCAGATAAGAAATATCTTACTTTGAAAAGCCTATGATACAAAACAAATAAACAATATGGATATTTTATTGAAGTTCAACATAAATCATTTCTCTTCATCTCCTATCTATTCCTTCCTGCTCATTTATCAGTGAGATTAAAAAGCAGTGGGTCAGCTCAGCTGGTGTGACTAAGTGGATTGAGCCTCATCCCAGGGACGGAGAGGTCCTGGTTCAATTCCTGGTCAAGGCACATGCCTGGGTTCTGGGCTCGATCCCCAGTAAGGGGCATGCAGGAGGCAACTGATCGACATTTCTATCTCTCTCTCTAAAAAAATAAATAAAAACATATATATTTTTTAAAGGCAGTGGGTCACTATCTTTTATAAGAATTCTTCAAATAGTAAGAGACAACAATTAAGCAATGTTTACTCTTTCTCTCATGTTGATCCCCAAGTTTCTTTTTGTATATCCTCCAAAAATACATAGCCTTTCCTTTACTTCATCAAGATAAACAGATAAGCTCTACTGAGAGAGCCCCTCACCCAGTTACATCAATGCAAACCACACACTGTAATTAAAGTTTTTACAGAATATATGATCCTCTCCTCCAAAATAATCTGGGAGTGCATTATTCCACCCCAGAATTTACATCCATCATCCCAAAATAATTGATACAAGAGTCTATAAAATGTTGCTCATTTGCCACCCCAGGGTTTCAGGTAGAGAATTTCTTCTGTATAGCATTGGTTTAATTAGCTCTCTGTTTATATGACTTTCAAGAAAGAAAATCTTCTTACATTACTTTCTTCTGATGATTAATATCTAAATGGCCCCCATTAAATGTGATAGATGTCTTTTTTTGGAAAAATGTGTCCTTCGTAGAGGATCAGATGCCAAACCAACCTAAACAGCAAGAGAGATGGGCTGAAGAGAGTGAGAGCGATCATTTTCTAATTGGCCTATGCCTTCCATGTGGGAGGGACTAAGTACTAGAAGGGGTAGAAAGACCCGATGGTGGAAAGAATAGGGAGGGGGAGTGGAGAGGGGAAAACACAAAGGGTACAAGGGAGCATACAGGGGGTCTCCCATAAATTATTCCATTTGGACTTTAATTATATTGATTGATTTGCATTCGCCACTGATAGGAACATGAGACTCTTGTTCCCTCCAGCCTTATTTAGCCTCCAAATGGCAAAGTAAAACAATGTCATTCACAAGCTATAAATCTGGCTGGGGAGAGAGCCCCACTGACAGCTTCCATGCAGAGCTATTAAAAAAGGGAAACAGATTAACTTTTCAGCACCATTATTTTAATGTGTGTGTCTCCTCTGCCCACTGTGGTCCTTACAGCCCCTAATCTTCACGTGGTGATGGGCAGTTTACTGGCTCCTCCCCTCATGAAGGGTGCCAGTTGGACAACCAGTCACATCCAGTTTTCACTCCCAACTGTATCATTTTCAAGCTAATTTCAAAAGCTTGAGGATAATTAAGTCTTAACATAATTTTGTGAGTAGACAGGAAACAAGTTATCTGTAGTTTATAAATAAGGATATTGAGGCTTCAAAGTAAGCTAAATGACTTTGCCCAGTTTGTAAGTGGTGAGATCTAGATTTGAACTTCTGCCATGTCTTCTGTCTTCATGCGTGCAGTTCCTTTGACATATGGCCCCCTTCTTCCCCTGATTCACCTAGGAAACTCCCATTCATTCTTTGAGGCCCCAAACAAACGTCACCTTCTCTGTGAATCTGCTAGCCAACCTAGGCAATTAGTTGCTATCTCTTCTGGCAATTTTCCTGTGACCTGATGATACATCTCACTCTGTGTTACAATTGTTTTTTTACCTCTACAAATACAATGAGATGAGTTCAAGGACAAGAACAGAGGCTTATTATTTTGTTTTCCCAGTGCCAGACACATTGTATTTGCTCAATTAATGTGTACTGAGTAAACTGATCAACAAATAAATGGTCTTAATTTATACATGGTGGGGAACCACTTCAGCAAAATGCTTCCTAAGTAAACACAGAGAATGGAAGTAGCCATGAGATAGAAAAAAAAAAAAAAAATGAACTACTTTCTTCTGAAGACACCATGAGGACTGGAGTGAGCTCGTAGATGTGGGAAATTCAGTCATTACCTTCATGGTGATCAGAGCCCAAGTTTGCCTGAATCTGGTTGGTGGGTAGAAGAGACCCCTTGGTTTGCCCAAATGGTCCTCAGCACAGGCATGTATTTCATAAATGGCTCCAAAATACCCAATCTTCCGAAGTTTCAACTTCTTTGTAAGATTTTTACATCCTAAAGATCTGACTCTTCATCTACTCTGATTTAGAGACGAGTTTTATGGTAAATTATTGAGCCACTCGTTACATGTGGCAGTGTGATACATTACAGAACCAGTCTCTGTAGGCTTCGTGGGAAGCTGACGGTCTAACTCCTCAGAGAAGACTGACAGTTAATAGTTACGGTTCTTTTCCCCATGACGGGGCTCCTGGTGGAGACATCACAGAGAGAAAATTCACGGCGATCAAGTGGGACAACCCATCACAGGCCTGTCTGATCTCCTATAATCCTCCGAAATGGATTGTTTTTCTCTCTGTGGTGTGCATTAGTATAAGAAAGCTCAAGAAGTACCCCTACCCACCTCAGAATGTATCCCCCTGTGAACCACTCAGGGCAAGGACTGTGACCTCACCCCTTTCTAGCAGAGGAAGAGGAAAAGACCTAACTGCAAAAAGTGTGGGTTTTGGTTGAAATTTTGCTTCTGGTAGAGCTTGCTCCCATATGCATCAAGGATAAATACCAAATAAGAGCTATCATGCCGATCTCCACTGAGAGCCGGAATCCAACCTACTTCTCCTATTTCTGCGGGACTTCCTTAGGTTTTGGCAGTTCCCGGAGACTTTCTCATTGGTTCTCCAGCCACCTTTGCTTTGGGACCCTCCCTTTTTTCTCTTTTATGTCACACATGAAGCAAAGTCAAACTAAGCACACTCGCTAACCATCTCTTGGTCCTGAAGATCCAGACTGGGTTAGATCACCACCTGGAGAGGAATTCAAGTAACCAAGAGTGTCACTGCAATTATTCCGGGGAGGGGGTGGTGAACCTCCATGCAAACCATCATTTCCTCAGAAACTCAGTCTCTTTCCTGACCTCCCATGTCCTTCATTGTGGGCATCACATTTTGGGTACTTGGTGTCCTATAGGAACTTTAAAACTGCCAAGAACCACCAGCCATATGGTTCTGGATAGGTAAGGCTTAACTCCCCAAATAGGCTGTACAGTCCTCACGAGCAGGTACCACGTTTGAGATCTTTTTCCACACTCTCTAGATTAACCTTCTATACTATCTTGGCTCTAATAACTTAATAAACACAGGTTACTCTATGTGCAACTCCAACTTAGATGCTCATCTAAGACATACATGTCACCCCCAAAGATCCCTTTGTCTAGTCATAAAGTTTAAGTACAGGAAGTTGGATCTCTGTTTTTCTTAGTGAGAATACATGAGGAGTGACAGACAACTTCACGGGTTTGGGACAAGTTTTTTTTTGTTTTGTTTTGTGGTCTGAACCATTCAAGTCTTGTGTTTCTCTCTGATGGCTTCAGAACAGAATATGAACCTGATTTGCTGAGGTGAAAGTTTGGTCTTTTGACAACTGGAAAGCCCATGTAATTGTCCCAGGTATTTTCTATTGCTCATTGATGGTCTTTGGGGGTTGGGGGGGGGGGTCGATACTTTAATTGAAGTCCAAAACAGCTTCTGGGGCTGTAAGCTTTGATTACTCATGGTTTTCACCTATCTCTAAAGAGAAAGAGCAGCCTGTCCCGCAGCTGAGAGTCTAGCTTCTGAACTTGACTAATGCAATGAAGAGAAAGCGGTGAACACAATTCTCAATTGGAGATAGCACATGGGTTTTTTTGATAATGAGCATAGGGAGTCTGTCTGTGTGACAAGTATGATTACAGGGAAACAGGCTCAAAACCCCATCTCTGTGTGTGTACTCTGACAGCAGGGGGGTAGCTCAGCAGGCAGAGCTCACGGATTCCAGTTATCCAGCTGTACCAGGAAAAGGCAGAGTTAGGACAGAACTGATTCATGTGATGTCCTAGCAGGAGCCTGATCACTACCACTCATAGCCCAGCATTACTTCAATCAGCATTCCGAGCAGTCTAATGGCACTTCTACTTCTATTCATGAAGACATTGGCTCCCCCCCCGCCCCAGCAAACACACACTGACTTACACATTTCTACAATGTCCATTTTCATTCACCCCATGAGAAAGAAACTTAAATTATATTCAAGCAAAACAAAGCTGGACATGGCCTGAAAACCAGAGAAGGTAAAATAGTTTATCAGTACTGCCTTAAGCTTCTCTGTACTCCACAGAATAATAGACAGTATTTTAAACAAGAAACTGAGGCCCAGACGATTCCCATTATTTGCATGTAACACAGGTCTTTTAATCCCTAGTTCAGTATTATTATATATCACGGTAACAAGATTTTTAGGTTCTCCTTTGCTAACTCTTCTCTTAATGAATCGCTGGGTATAGTTATTTCTTAAATTTCAACCCAGTTCTCTTCAATATTCTACTTTACCCACCCAGAGAACTCAACTGGTTATTTGGTTTTCATCGTTACTTTTTACACAAGTTCACCCCAAATCTTCCACACTAGGTCAGATCAGCGTTCTCTCCTGGGACACAGATCCAGAAATCTACACTGTAACTGTAGCTGTGGACCTTGCTGCTTCCCATCAACACGCAAGCAAAGGGTTGAAAGACCCCTGCCAGCCATCAGTATTTATTAATACCAGCATTATATTTAAAACTAACTCAGATTCCTAGGCTCCAAGATTGGCAGTGCAAGCATTACATCTACCCCCAGATTAACGATCTAAGCCACGGATGATTTAGAAGCTTTCTGAGAGATCACCTTGCCCAACATTTGCCATCTATCAGCCAATCTCTCCCCTGAAGCTCTGCTCAGCTCCATTCCTTCTCTGTTCCACAGAATTCAAAGGGATAAAGTGTATTCGAGGGAAGTAACACATGGTAGACACCGGATAAATGTTACTCGACTCTGAATTTAACCAAATCCTGCTTTTCTTTGAACACCTGAGCACTGTTGCTTTGACTTCTTGACACTTTTAACTTAGTTCCATATTGACCATCTCAGTTTTATCTTGAACCCGTTGGCTGTTGGTGAACATGACACAGGTTCTGTGATTGAGGCACTATTTATCATAATGGCAATTTTGACGACGGCAATGAACACTGTGAGGAGAGCTACCATATAGTAGACCCTTACTAAGTGCCAGGCCGTGTGCCAAGCTTTCTACATGCATTTTCTCATTAATCCTGACCACTGATGGCTTAGGTACTATTATTCCTATTTTACAAAAGAGGAAACAGAGGCTTAAAGAATTTAAGGGATTCATCCAATTTGGAGTCTAGAGTCCTAGTTCTTGGACTATGCTGCTTCACGCGATATTCTTATTCAGGACTTTAAAGAGATGAGGTCTCCATCTGCATCATGTATCGTGTACTATTCTACTCCTTCTCATCCCATACCATCTTTTTCTTTTCCCTTCAAACTGTCCCTAATTTCAAGAGCCTCCACTTTTGAACTGTATCTTGTATGAATCATAACCTCGCTCAGCCTTGGTGGCAGCTCTGCATCCATCTCACCCTCACCTGTGCCCAGAGCCAGTGTGTTTCCTCTATAGGACCTGTATCCAACTCCTGCTCTCACCTTTTACACAGACCATTTAAGGCAACAGCTGGCTCTTCAAGGAAAAATTATTGCATGTAGAACTATGATATAGCCAACATTATATCAACTGCTCTTCCCAGGCCCTTCCTCAAGTAAAAGAGGGTATCTGGGGAAGTTTTTCCAGCTCAGGATCAGCTGCCTTATGCCCTAGCTCTGAGGGTTGGGTCTCAGGGATCTGCAGAAAATAAATAAGCCAAGCCTTAGCTCTGACTCCTGTTATAGTTGACATAAGCAATGTCAACAAACTGGTAAAGGAGACTAACAAAAACATAGGGACCTCACTGTTGGAAAACGCCACTCTGGACTCCATTGACCACCAGGTCACCCCTCCCTCCCCCAGTGTATTACTGCAGAATTACACTCTTCACATCACTCTTTCTCCATTCTGCAGCATCCTCTGCCTGCTCAAAAACAGCCCTTCTTCTGTCTCATCTCTCTAACGCAGTGCTTCTCAACCTTGGCTACTCATTAGAATCACCTGAAAAAGTGTCAATATGTACTAGGGCCTGGACCTCACCTCAGCGATTCTGATTCAATTGGTCCGTAGTAAGACTGGAATATTTTCCAGTTTTGGAATATTTTCCAAGTAGCCTAACAGAGTAATTTGATCTCCATCCCATTTCCTTTGTGCACAACCTCACTGGCTCATGTGCTTTTCCTTGACCGTGCCAAGCTCATTCCCACCTTAGAGCCTTCACACCAGCCGTGCCCTCTGCCTGCAATACACATCTCCCAGATCTTTCACATGAGTGGCTCCTGCTCCTCATTCAAATCTCAGTTTGCCACCTAATCACTATAGTGTACACCTGAAACTAATATGGTATTGGATATCAACTAGAATTTTAAAAATCAAATGGTTTTAATCATGCTCTCTCACATTCTCTTGCTTTATTTTCCACAGCACTACAACTGCCTGGCATGTTGTCGTCATACTTAGGATATAATCAGCATGAAGAAAAGAAGCTTTTCTGTCCGGTTCACTGCTGAATCCTTGGGACCTAGAACAGTGTCTAGAATATAGTAGGTACTCAATAAATATCTGTTGGATGAGTGAATTAAGTAGCATTCAGAAAACATTCCAGGCAAAATTGTTTCCGACTTCCTCTAAAATTATTTCCTAGACCAAGGTGTCTGCATTCCTGTACTAACTACTAAACTTGGTTATCCTTTGAGCATCTGCACCTCTACTCTTGATTATGGCATCTCCCACCTGTATGTTATCAACTTAACCCAGCTCAAATCTCCCATCTCCACAAAGTCTCCCCTGATACCCCAACCCAAAGTGCTTTTCATTTGTTGGCTTCCTATAGCAATAATAATTCAACTGTTAGTTAATGATATGTTACTCTGTGACATCTCTTCCAGTGATGCCTTGGAACTCTTTGCTCAAGAGACCTTGAACTCCTAGAGACCTTGAAACTTGGTTATTAGAACCACCCTTTGGTTCCCCCTAGGCTTGCAAATCTTAAAAGAAAATCAAAGACAGCAGCAGAAACTCAGGTATAATGCTGAAAAATAATGCTCCGTCCACAGCAGAGATGCACATTCCTAGATCTCAGCAAGAACTTGGCCACAGGTGGAAGGAATACCGACCCACAACAGAACATGCCTGAAGGGGGATCAGGAAGGAACTTGTAGAAGCCAGGTTTATGGAAATAGATTAGCTATGGAGAGACTGGGGAAAGGTTGACCAACAGTCAACTCAGTGGCAGTAGGACTGGGGACACTAACGTATGTCAAGGAGCAGGAGCACATGGATACCAGGATCTTCACCAAGGTTGATAGCAATAATCCTGAACGCAGGACAGGTGGAAGGGGGTTGAGTCCGTTGGCTCATTAGCTGACGGTGGAGACCACCATAGAAGACTTGACTCTGACACATTTCATTCCAAAATACTTGGAAAAAATTGTTTTCACATTGGAGAGTGAGTTTAAAAAGTTAATTCAGTCTCTGTAACTCAGACCCTGGAGGGCAAAAAGCAAAAATGTATCTAACACTCTCAAAGAGGGATGCCCTGACTCCCTTGTCAGTAGGAAGAAATAAAAGTCTCTTATTCTCAGCAATCACAACTTAAACCCTTCTTACCTTGCGGTTTTGCCTGCAGGTCCCTTTTCTCTCTCTCGGGGCTGCAGGGGAACCTTGGCAGGAATTGACTGAGCAGAGGCAGCACCTCTGTCCCATTTCCTTCCTCACATCTCCCTCAACTCCCCATGTGTTTACTTTTTATCTGTTGGAGTAGACTGCACGCCCCTTGAACCTCATAGAACGGTCATCTCAAATGAGACTGTCAAGATCAGCGGTTCTCAACCTGTGGGTCGCGACCCCTTTGGGGGTCGAACGATCCTTTCACAGGGGTCACCTAAGACCATCAGAAAACACTTATTTCCGATGGTCTTAGGAACCGAGACACCGCTCCTCCATCCGTCTCCAGGCGGGTCCGCCCACATGCAGATACGCCCACATACAACATGAGGAACCGTATGAAAGGGTCGCGGCATTAGGAAGGTTGAGAACCACTGGTCTAGATTAAGCCCTTCGAAACCATAACTCACTATGCAAATATGGGATCAGATTTAAATTGTGAAAGAAGTGTGATTTTTCACTACCTCCTGCTCCCTTGTCCACCCTTTCTTTTCTAGGCCTTGTTTCCTAATTTGTGATTTTTTTTTTTCTGTTAGATAGTGGGCAAGATCAAAAGGAAGAAAAGGAAAATCAAATAATAATAATAATAATAATAGTAACGTTTAATAAGTAACTGCTGTGTGCCACACTCCTTATAAAGATCATCCTGATTCTCCCAATCAAGGCTTAGAGAACTGGTACAAGATCACACGGAGATAATTCATGCGGCAGAGGCAGCACCGGCGCCTGGACAGTCTCATTCCTTAGCAGGATGCCTTCTGCACTGCCAGGCTGCCTTCCTCCCAGACCCAGAGCTCCAAATATGGGAAGGAGATGAAAAGGAAGAGGATTTTACTGACCTGGGATGAAAAATACTAGAACAACTAGAACTGGAGAGCCTGCCCTCCCTTCTCTGAGCAGGGGGCAGGACTGCTTCAGACCCAGGGGGGCAAGAAGCAAAAATGTATCTAACACTCTCAAAGAGGGATGCCCTGACTCCCTTGTCAGTAGGAAGAAATAAAAGTCTCTTATTCTCAGCAATCACAACTTAAACACTTCTTACCTTGCGGTTTTGCCTGCAGGTCCCTTTTCTCTCTCTCGGGGCTGCAGGGGAACCTTGGCAGGAATTGACTGAGCAGAGGCAGCACCTCTGTCCCATTTCCTTCCTCACATCTCCACATGCCAAGCAAAGTAAAAGTAACCGTCTAGTGACCTGGCCCAAGGAACTTGCCTGGGATGTTATTACACTCTGATTACCACCTAAGGGTTCTTTTTACAAAGTAAAGGTAAATCAGTGTGGCAGATATTGGCCCTGTTCTTCGAGCTTCGCTCCTTTTCTTCCTGGCTTCCTTCCATTTTATAGTCTCCCTGCCAGTCAGATGCACCCGTGTGACCATCTCAGTGAAATGATGGGTACCAGTTCCAGATCTGGCCCATGTACGCCTCTCGCCTGCGATCCCTTTGTGGCAGTTAGTTTTGCTGGATAATGAACCACTCACTTAAAATAACAAACATTCATTGTTTTTATAATTCCTTGGTTTGCCTGGGTGATTCTTCTGATCTGGGCTGGCTTGCCTGGGGCCAATGGTCCAGCGTGGCCTCACTGACATGTCTAGGCATTGACTCAGTGTCATCTGAGGTGATGGGGATGACGGGACCGTGTATTCCTCATCGTCCATCAGGCTATCCTGGGCTCATTCACGTGGTGGGAGTTGCAGGGATCCCCAAGAGAAGCAAGAGGCGGAAAGCCTCCAGGCATTGCTCAGGTCTCTCCTTGCATCACATTTGCTATTGTTCCATTGGCCAAAGCAAGTCACGTGGCCAAGCCCAGAATCAAAGTGGGAGGGGATAACCCTAGGACCTGGATTCAGGGAGGGGGATTACTGTGACCATTTAAACATTTTTAGAGTATGAATAATGATAGATACTATTTATTTCATATGCTCTATGACTCAGATGTTGTACATTTCCTACAACCTCCCGATGAAGAGGTTGTTAAAATTCCCCTTTTGCAGATAACATGCGCAACTCCTAACTGGAAGAACTAGGATTTACACCCAGCAGAGTGACTAAGGCCAGGCTGCTCTCAGGGAAGTGGTCCCCTGTGGAAGAAGTGTGTCAGTACACCTGGGAGCTGGAAGTCCTGGGTTCTGGAACTAGACCTCCTGGGAGTAGGAAAATAAGCATGTTGATTTATAGACCCTTTCCAAGTCTAATACTCCACGATTCTAAGTAATGAAGGACAAATGGGTAAAAGGAGAGCTATCAATTTCCCCCTGGTAGCTCCTTTCCCACCATGGTTAACCACAATTCCGTCTGAAGCTCCATCTTACCTGCTTATGGTAACGCTTTTGAAGAAAACAGAACTATCACAATCTGTGCTTCTTTCTCCATCTGTGGATAGGTGTCTACACAGAGGGCTTCCTCGGAAGTCACTTGCTGAAGACGCCAGAGCCTCTGTCAGCCTGGTTCCCTGGATGACTCTGTGCAGCAGAATCCCACTCCCCACCTACAGCTGGGTTTCATGGTGGAAAATTAACATCTATTTTTTAAGCCACTGAGATTTTAAGGTTCATCTGCTAACCGGCCAGCATTAATCTAGCTAATACAAGTAGATACCTGTGATTACTCTTTTTAAATTTTTATTTTAGAGAGAGCGAGAGAAAACATCAACATGAGAGAGAAATATCAATCAGTTGCTTCCCGCATGCATCCTGACCGGGGATCAAACTCGCAACCTGGGTATGTGCCCTGACCGGGAATCACACCCACCACCTTTTGGTGCACAGGACGACGCTCCAACCAACTGGGCCACACTGGCCAGGGCACCTGTGATTACTTTTTGACATGCTTTCTAAGAGATGGCATATTAGGAAACTGGTTAAGACATGTCACTGAATCATGCCACAATGGTCATGAGCTTGTGGCTTAAAACTTGCCCAAATACTCTGAATCCTGGGAATGCATGAGTAAGCATTGGCCCTGTAGTTAGATGTTTGTCTTAGCTCTCCGGTGAACCAAGCAATAAACATCTCAGTAACAGTCAAGGAGGAGACATTGGGGCTGAGAAGACACTGAGGTATGAAGGGAGTGACAAGTCAGGGACATGCTTTACTGCTCTATTCAAGCCAGAAAGAAAGCATTTCTGTAATTGATGAAACCCCAAGCCACGCAAGAAATAAAATTTTCTCTGAGCCACCCACCACACCGAGCCACAGGGAGAGGCAAAGACGTGTTGCTGATCAGCTGTCAAGTCAGGCTGGAAGTCACTGTCAAGGTGAAAATAAACAATGCTAACACTGGTACTCACGGCGCTCGGCCTGTGGCAGCCTTTCCTTGCTAATAATCTCAAGGAATTTTGCCTGAAATCTAGTCAGCAAGGCTTACAGCAGCCCTGGAAAGAAGTGAGATCAACACTCACTCAAAGGCCAGGGATCAAACCCAAAAAAAAAGCAAATTACCCCGAGTTAATAAGGAACAGGGCTTGACTCCTCCATCAAAAGTCATGTTTGAGTTTCAAAATGGCTTGATTAATTTATACACTTGAGTAATTTTCTGAGATCCAGCTAGAATTCTGAAAGCAAAAGAATCAGAATTTCATAAAATGATAAATGTACAGCATGCCTCTCAGATGTGCGGATATGCTGAGTTTCCCAAAAGGGACTCCTTATAAAAGATTCTTTAGAAGCAACTCAGACCTAATACCAAATTTAGTAGAGAGGGTTTGTCTTCTTCCTGGAACTCCTTGAAAGTAGAGCTAAACAAGAAATCCAGAGGATTAAAACTCTGAATGGCCAGTCTTGGTGAAGCTAAGTAATAATAATACTTATTATTACAGCTTCCTCATATTGAGCACTTTTTTAAAAATTTTTATTTTCTTTATTGATTTTAGAGAGAGAGGAAAGGAGAGGAAGAGAGAGATAGACACATCGATGAGAGAGGAAATCAGTTGGCCGCCTCTTGCATGCCCCCCACTGGGGATGGGGCCCACAACCTGGGCATGTGCCCTGACCGGGAATAGAACCAGCAACCTCTTGGTGCATGGGTCGACGCTCAACCACTGAGCCACACTGGCCTGGCATATATTGAGCACTTTCTATACACCAGGTCCACTTTATGTACTTCATACATATGTACATATTTGTTTCTCACAGTAATAATGATAGCATACTATTGTTACTTCCAAGATGGGGACATTGGCCCTGGCCAGTTTGGCTCGGTGGTTAGAGCGTCAGTCTACGGTCCAGAGAGACCCGGGTTCGGTTCCCACTAAGGGCACATACCTCGGTTGCAGTTTGTCACCGGCCCTGGTTGGGGTCGTGTGGGTGGCAGCCACTCTATGTGTCCCTTTCACGTCGATGTTTCTCTCTCTCTCTCTCTCTCTCTTCCTCTCTCTCCCTCCCACTCTATCTGAACAAAAAAATGGAAAAATGTCCTCAGGTGAGGATAAAAAAAAAAAAAAGATGGAGACATTGAGATGTGAGGAACGTAGGTGACGAGCCCAAGGTCATACAGCTCCAAGTGGCAGAGCCGAGACGCAAACCCAAGCTCTCTGTCCCTAAAGCCACATATGCAACTATTATGTTACTAATACTAATGCTTGAACAGCCGAAAAACAAATATACAAACAAAAACTACTGGAATAATTATGTCTTGTTCTAGCTGCCTTGGACATACAGAAGACGGAAAAGCATTGTTATCTCCCCTTGATATCAAAAAGATCCCAGACTGGGGTGGGGTGGGGCCTGGGGGCTAGGTGGATGGGAAAAAAGGGGAGGGGAGAAATGGGGGACATCCGTAATACTGTCAACAATCAATTTTATAAAATTGATTGGCGACATGTTCTGAGTCTCAGATCCTTTACTTTTAAAATCACTAACAACTTCTGTGTCTTAACAGCAGTAAAGCCCAAGTTATCGGCTACCCAGGATTCCACTTCCCTCGTGGCAAAGCGTGTCTGGGAGCCTGGGCTGATAGAGCGCTGGGGCTCAGGGAAGCGGAGAGCCCAGCCGGAGAGGGTGAGCTCTGCGGAAATCAGAAAAGGGAGAAGAAATTGGCAAGTCTCTGTAAATAATAGAGACCCACGTCCCCTTTGAAGTGATACCCAAGATGGAAGGGATCCCTGCAGGTTCCCATGGAGCCCACCCTGCGACCCGAAGAAAAGGCCCAGCCGATGTGGCTCAGTGGTTGGGCGTCGACCCATGCACCAGGAGGTCGCCGGTTCGATTCCCAGCCAGGGCACATGCCCAGGTTGTGGGCCCAATCTTCAGTGGGGGTATGCAGGAGGCAGCCAGTCGATGTTCTCTCTCATCGATGTTTCTATCTCTCTCTTCCTCTCCCTTCCTCTCTCTCTAAAATCAAAGAAAATAATAATAAAAAAAAACTTACCAAAAAAAAAAAAAAAAAGAAGAAGAAAAGGTGTCTCTCTGGCCAAGTCTGTGGTTGGTAGAGAAGGCCATTATGAGGAGCTTCTTGTGACCAGCAAGACTCTGAGCCTGACAGGAAAGGACCGAGCTGAGAGTTGCGCCATGTGGCAAAGAGAGAAATAATCACAAAGGGGCCCCGTGGGAAGGATACAACCTTCCACCCGTTTTCCTGATCTCATGAAAGTCTACCCACATGTTTTAAGACCCCTAGGAAATGTGTTCCCTCAAACATAATGCGATTGATTTTCTTACACACCCTTCCAATAGATGAGAGCTCGGAGCCAAATTTAATTTGCCTTAGGGGAAATAAAATGATACGGTATTTCCTCCACTTGAGTGTTATAGAGTAATACTCTCTCCTCATACATTTCTAGAACGGCATGCAAATACGGCCTGTGCACTATGGATCAGTCTGACAAACTCGATGGTTGATTAGAGGCTTGAAATATTTTTGATTGTGGTGAAATATACAAAACGTAAAATTGTATGTGCATAACTTCGGTGTCATTAAGTATATCCCCACTGCAGTGCAAGTTCAACATCAATCCGCTCCAAGAATTCACCTTGGTGGTGGAGAAGAAACTTCTAGGGGCCTTTGGCACACTTCGGGCATCCAGCTACCCCTGGCCACACTTCTAACATTTCTGATAAAAAGGGAATACCATTTGGCCTTTAGAAAGCTCAACGAAAGACTTAATATTTACTACAGTGTTCATGGCGGTAACAGTAGTTTATATCTTGGATTCTCTTTATTTTCTAGCATACAAAACAGATATAAGAAAAAGCAACTGTAAAACAGCCTGAGAATAAACAACCTGAAAACACTTCAGAAAGCCAGATTGGCCCTGGCCGGGGAGCTCAGTTGGTTAGAGCATCGCCCCGATATGCCAAGGTTACCGGTTCGATCCCCGGTCAGGGAACATACAAGAATCAACCAATGAATACATCAATAGTGAATAAGTGGAATGACAATTTGATGTTTCTCTCTCCCTCTCTCTAAAATCAATAAAAATAAATAAAAATAAAAAGCTGGATGGGAAGAGCTTATAAAAACCCATCTGACCACAAAAGCCAGAGATCAAGTAATGAGGCAAATATAAAGAAAACTATTAACCTTTGCCTTCACCCTCTGCGGGCACCGGTGTGCCTACCGTTACACCCCATAATGGCAGTGACTCTGACTAAACCTTGGTGTGATTTGTCCAGCAATCTGAGGCCTCTGAGATGCATAACTGGATTACAAATTGGTAAACACTGGTCTCAGTGTCAGTCGACAGAATGTCTGCCTTCGTCACACCCCTGACGTTCTCCCCGCCCAGAATCGTGCCAGGAGCGTGTGGTTTCCTGAATGAGATCTGCGTTCATACTGACCCACGCGTTCACATTCGCCTCTCCTTCCTTCCTAATGAGGCAGGAAATCCAGGCAGGCTCTGGATCGCAGGAGTTGTATTTCCACACCATTATCCTCATCAAGAAGCACTTATTAAACACCCAATTATAGGTAATGCTGTGAGAGCCTCCGTCTCTGTATACAGAGAACTATATAGACACAAGCCTGATCCTCTAAGAGTTCATAATCTATTCAAAAACGAGCCAGGGGCACTGATTACAACGTTGCCACCCTGGTTGGGTCACAAAACTCCAGTATAAAACAAGGGACGGTGTACCTCCACTGGTGACAGACTTCCCCACCACCCCAGGCACACCTCCAATTAGAGGCTAACAGTCACATTCTGATTACAATTCGGGAAGCTTAATTTCACACATGAAATATCTAGATAATGTAGACTATACATATGGACTTCAAGGACACGGAAAGGTGATTTCACAAAATGGAATAAATCTAAGCTTGACAACCCCAGAAAGGTTGGTCATCAATTACCAACTTGTAGTTTATGCTAATCAAAGGACAGCCAGCCTAGCATCTGCATCAAATTCCAGTGGGGCCAAGCTTTGGAGATTAGTGGCATGGCCCGAGACACCACCAAGGGTGATGTAACAACCCTGAGAAGGGCTCTTCCCTCCCAAAGAAGAGGAGGCGTGGCATCACCAAATCGGCAGCTCTTTCCAGTCACACCAACCCAAATTCGGACGTGCATTAGCCTCTTGTAGGCTGTGTGAACTTGGCGAAGTCATTTTACTTCTCTGAGACTCCCTTTCACCTGTAAGATGGGCATGATGATTTGTAAACACAGGGTTGTTTGGAGAGCTTTATGAGGTGGCTTACACAATGCCTACAACACGGCATACACGTAATAAATCAGGTTCCCTTATTCGAGTGACCTAAAACAGAGGTCACGGACAGGAAGTCTATATATATTTAGTTGGCCAATAGAACGCTTTAAACATTTACATTAAATGCAATATTCAGCCCTGGCCAGTTTGGCTCGGCGGTTAGCGCGTCGGCCCACAGACCAGAGGGTCCCGGGTTCGGTTCCCGCTGAGGGCTCGTACCTTGGTTGCAGTTTGTCCCCCGCGGCCCCGGTTGGGGTCGTGTGGGTGGCGACCAGTCGATGTGTCTCTCTCACATCGATGTTTCTCTCTCTCTCTGCCCCCCTCTCTCACTCCTGTTCTATCTGAAGATAAATGCAAAAATATGTCCTCAGGTGAGGATAAAAAAAATGCAATATTCAAACATCAGAAAAACAAATAAGATAGGGGTTTTCAACTTTTCTTTAAAAATGAAATTTTCTGGCAAAACGATGGCCATATCCCCCCTAGGCAGTGTATTCACTGATTCTTAAAAGGGCAGTCCCATTTAGAAGGGGCGTGTTCTGTCCAGGTCACCACAGACCCCACCCAGCAGGCAGTCCGCATTCTCCACAGGCTTCAAGCTTGCATAGGCATTTGAGTTTGAAATCTTCCCTGTAATCACAGGGAACCTGGGTCTTTCAATAACATGAAAAGGAAAGAGCATTCTTTGGCCCTGCTGAGAACAAGACACTACTTACACCACTTGTCTGAGTCTGTAACTCCATGACAAAAGCAAAGCAAACCTTTCTCTCCTTTTCTTGCTCTATTCCCTCCTCCACCTCATTTTAAGAAAACTTTTCTGTGTGGGTTGACTTCAGTCTGCACACTTGATAAAGCCTAGATCTGAGTGATCAATGTTTCATCATTCTCCCTGGATTAGCTGGTTGGATATTGACCCATTCTTCCAGGCAGACAGATACAATGTGTCAGCATGTGATCCTGTTTGTAATGGAATAATCTTACGCTTGTTAAGGCTGTTTTGTGGAACAACCCCTGAGCAAAGACTTGGAATGGAGTCCTGGCTCATGTGTCCCTGTCCCAGGGAGTGGTTGAGGGGGATGTAAGAGCCAAGACCTTTCCTTGGGGCCTGAAGGGGACAGCCTAATGTGACTAGATCAGGCCCACAGAAAGGCTTATCTTTAAGCATCTCCTTTAGCCCCATCTTTGTGGGGAGAAGCACGCTCACCCCAGGGTTATTGGGAAGGCTTATTTAGCACAGTGAAGGGTAAGCACTTGCGTGTAGACAGCAGGAAGCACAGGGAGGCACTCAGGGGGAGCTCCGCACATCAGAGGCCCATGTAATGAAAGAAAGGGTCATTACGGTGTTTTACAGCCAAGAGTCCCTCTGCAGACCCCCCAGGACATGTTTCTCAGGCCCACTCTCAGCAGAACTACCTGGAATGCTATTTCCTGCCCAGCCAGTGTGGCTCAGTGGATTGAACATCATCCCATGGACTGAGAGGTCCCAGTTCAATTCCCAGTCAGGGCACATGCCCGGGGTGCTGGCATGATCCCCAGTAGGGGGGTGTGCAGGAGGCAACCGATTGATATTCCTCTCTCACATCGATGTTTCTGTTTCTTTCTCTCCCTTCCTCTCTCTCTAAAAAATCAATAAAAACATATTTTAAAAAATACCTATCTCCTCAGCCCCCACCCCCTACACAGACTCCTACACACACCTACTGACCCATAATCTCCTCATTAACCGCTCCTTCAAGGACTCCATGCAACGAAAGAGTAAACAAAGAAAATTCTCTTCCTCTCCATGTCCAGAACTAGTCATTCTTCAGCTGTTACTCCAGCAAGTCACACAGAACACACAGAACGCTGCTAATGCCAGTCAATAATCAGCCCATTAGAAGGCTCCGGGGAGACCGCACTTGCTCTCTCAAGTAATGGTTCACTTAACCAACGGCTGCTGACTTCACTGAGCACCCAGCATATTATGAGGGATGATCCAGGTCCTTCTATGATCCCATATTCAATTTACTAGAGTTCCCCAAAGTGTAGCCCACTCAGAGTGCACAAGTATACCAGTAGATCAATTTAGGATGGGAAACTAAGAACCCTATCCCCGTCTTGGGGATTCGTACTACACATTGGCACATTAAAGGCAGTGACAAGTCCTGCAGGCAAGAATCCTATTGAACTCCAGTTAATTCTGGGTATCCATGCTTCCGGGACCAGAGCACTCCTGCTTTGTAGCTGCTGGGTAGCATTCTCAAGACAGATTTTTCCATGCAACACCTTTTTAGAAGTTATTAGGTTAACTATGTAATTCATCATTCAAACCAGTCACTTGTGAGTGGTAGGGGAGCACTGCCAACTATTATGCTGGAACAATAGGTATGAAGTGGCCTGTCCTAGAGAAGTCAGGACAGGTGGTGACTCCAGAACGATGCTCCTCACTGTGTTTGGTGTCACATAAAACCCACCTTGGAGCTAGGCCCTGTTCCAGGCCCTGGGACCAGGCTTGCCTCTGGTGAGGGGGAATGAAAGAAGTTCAAGACCCATGAGCCTTGATCTTGATGCAGCTCTGATTGTGGTCCTGACCTGACCAAGCCCCTGCACCTCGGATCTTACCATTCTTCCCTGCCTTGCCCTGACCCCCACGCTGTCGCTACAGGCCTGCTCTGTATTGATCCTCTCCAAAGACTAAAATCCCAGCCCACACCCTAGATCCCTGCCAGACACCCAGGGGTCAATCATGTTTTCTCCCGGGCCTCTGCCTATTGCCTGTGAGGATTTGCTGGCTTCTGGGATACTCAGAACTGCTGGTTGTCCACTGCTTTCCTGACCTTTTCTTCCTAGACTCTTTGACTTGCCTCTGGCCACACATCCCCCCATCCTATTACCAACCAAGCTTTGTTTTAGTTTCTCATTTCTAAGAATGGTTTTAAAAAATAACCTACGGGTAACAAACACTTTAATATTTTGCCTACAGGTACTATTTTAATAGGTTAAGAGTTGCCATTAACTAAAACAGACTGCAAAAAAAAAAAAAAAATGTCATTAAGACAGGTAAGAGCTCATAAGTTACCAGCAGACACTTACCCACCCTCACACTTCTGCCAGTGACAAAATATAAAAGGACATGGCACTGTTCCCTTCCCAAGTAACTACAGCTCCTTCAGTACATTGATCCTTAGACATCTTCTGAAGGAAAAACAGCTCCCTCACAAATACATCAAGACTTTATAAATTACCCAAATTCACACTGAACAGGGACTCGTGGCATCAGGCCACGGAAGAGACTTCTCGGGAGCAGCCACTACGGCTGCTCCCCTCCCCACCCAGCCCGCAGCCCTTTACCCTCTGCCTCCTCTCCGCTGTTATAGTCCAAGATTTCCCAGAGCATCGTAAAGCAAATGGGAAGGCATGGGAGTTTAACTCTTGGTACCGTTTCTTGCAGTGGCCCTAAGTGGTTAATATCATTGCAGAGTAGCTGAGGTACCGTCAGATCCATTTGGATCACAATAGAGAGTAAAAGTTGATATTTTTGACAGCAGGCTGCTGCTCATAAAAAAAAAAAAAGTGAAAATAACAAACAGAAAATTCTTTGATCAAGCCCTTTCGCATTTTTCAGCTATTGCTATTCAAATACAGGAAAGAATATTCATAGACTAGTGGACTGTGCTCAGGAGGCAGACTGCAGACCTATTACCCAGCATGCTCAGCCTGCCGCCCCAGATCCAGGACTCCCAGAAGGCAGTGGGCCCTGTAGATAAGGGACGAAATGTATTGGCCCAAGTGTGGCAGATATGTTAATTGCAGAAACTAATATGTATCCTAAATGTGCTTTCTTTCCTGGGCATAAAGCAGAATCAACCTATGTGCAAAGGTTTGCTAGACAGGCAGCAGGCAGATGGCAAGGCTCCTGGGTGTCGCTCAAGGTGTTTCTGTGCTGGGGGAAGCGGGAAATGCTGGTCACATGATCTCCCACGAGGCACTGGAAGGGACTAGAAAAAGGAGGCCAACTTTGGAAAAACATCTCTGGACCTTTGTGGATCTCCTAGACGGTCCAGTGTTCAGTCTTGGATCAGCGGGTGTGATGGATCCCAGGGGCCACACAAAAGATCTCTAGGCCACAGTTTCTTAATTTGCATAAGGCCCTCCAGTGCCCTGTCCAGATTTTTTTTTTTAATCCTCACCCAAGGATATTTTTTCCATTTATCTTTAGATAGAGTAGGAGGGAGGGAGGGAGAGAGAGACATCAATGTGAGAGAGACACATCGACTGGTTGCCTCCCACACAACCCTGACCAGGGCCAGGGATGAAGCGCAACCGAGGTATGTGCCCTTGGCTGGAATCGAACCTGGGTCTCATTGGTCCACAGGCTGACACGCTAACCGCTGAGCCAAATCAGCCAGGGCCCTGTCCACATTTAATATTTGATCATTCTTTGTAAAAAATTATATTCTTACTTTTGGCATCTCACCCCCAACCCTCTCTCTCTCTCTCTCTCTCTCTCTCTCTCTCTCTCTCTGCTGGGACCACAGAAAATAAGAAGACAGCTCATAGCTATGAATAGGTAAGGGGTAGCTCATGGGTAATTCATTATGTCTTGAGCTTTTTCATATTAACTACAGTCTAGAATTAAAATGTTACCCTGCCCATAGTAGACAAGTTCTAAAGCTGCTCCCAATGATCCTTTCCTCCTAGTATGCATGCCCATCTTTTGAGATCTAGTGAATTGCTTCTAAGGCGTAGAATACAAGAAAAGTCACGGGATATGTCTTCCAAGTTTAGGTTACCAAAGACTATAGTTTTGGTCTTGTTCAACTCTTTGGCTCTTCTCACGTGCTTTCAGATAAAGCAAGCCACCACGTCACCAGCTGCCCGATAGAGAGGACCGTGTGGCTAGCCAATGAGGGAAGCCTCTGGCCAACAGCCAGTGAGGAACTGAGGCCCTCAGTCCAACAACCTGCAAGGAACTGAATCCTGCCCACAGCCGCATGAGTGAGTTTTTGCAGCAGATCCTTGCCCAGCCAACCCTTGAAATGACAGCAGCCCGGTCAATCCCTTGATTACAGTCGTGGGAGACCCTGAGCCAGAGGACCCAGGTAAGGCATACCTGGGTCTCTAAGCCACAGAAACTGTGGAGTAATAAATGTTGTTTCTAGCTGCTAAGTTCATAGATAACTAATATATACTGCCTCTGAAATAGCGTGGTAAGCGAGAGAATCAAGCAGGAGTGGGGCAATAAAAAAGGCTTGATCATCTGTATTTACCTGCATTCCCTAGTCTCCAGGAAGTAGAAAAAATAAGCTACCTACCCTCATAAACGGTAGACAGGAAACAGAATAAAGATTTGGAGGATAATGCCTGAGTAAAAAATAAGTCTTTGAGGGCTGGGGATGCATCTAATGTTAACCCCATCACCTAGCACAGTACCCGGGTCACAGAAAATGCTAAAAAATATTTGCATAATAAATACAAGAACTAGATGGCTCCCTGTTTCCATCTCAGCAGCACTGACTAGAAGCATGTGAATGGAAATAATTACAAAGGAGCTCTTCCTGGCACCTCTACCCACTTGTAACCATGTTTCTATATTGCTTGTCTCCCCTTTGAGTCCTAAGGGGAGATAGAGACAGGCGTTCCTATACTTTCCTATCAGCTCACAGAGTTCTGGCCTCTACTGTATCCTCCTGGCTCCTCCGTCTGTGGGACAAACAAACTAGAGGTACAAATATCTAAATTTACCAAACAGATAAATTAGGGGCTAACCATCCTCACTTTATCTCCATAGAAGGCAGCTTCTCTCTACAAAGTGTGCCTTTAAATAGGAGTTCCCATAGCACCTCCAAGTATTTGCTTCCAGATCATTAACCACTTAATGGAGAGGCTGAGGAGGAAAAGAACCTTAAAACTGTTCTCTTTGTTAGGAGCTACTGCCCACTGACAATCAATCAGAAGGAAGACAAAGCATCCATGAAATTGAAATGTTCATTAATGGAAGGATAGGTTTCTATTTACAGGAGAATAAAAAAAGTAAAACAAAACGAGAAGTTTCTGCACAGCTCACTTTCCAGAATTCTGCTGGAAAATTGACAGGTAGAAGGGACTAAAATGGCCCCCAATCGTCCCCACCTCCTCATATTTACAGTCTTGTATAATCCCGTCCTTTTGTGTGTGGGTGGGACTGGTGGCTTCTAACTAATGGAATATGGCAGAGGTGATGGGATGTCGTTTCTGAGCTTACATTATGTAACATTCCAACTGCCATCTTATTACAAAGTGAGTCAGGCTGGCGCCCTCCCTGCCCCTCCCCTCCCCCTTCCCCTCCCTCCCCCTCCCCCCCTCTGGATTTTATGTAGCAAGCTGCCATGGCAGGGAAACCCAGGTAGCAAGGAGCTGAGGACAACCTCCACCGAACAGTCAGCCGGGAACAAACACCTTCGACCCAACGACACTCCAGAAATAGAACAACCCTGTGAGCTTGGAAGTAGGTTCTTCTCCAGTCGAGACCTAGCTGAAACCTTGGTTGCAGCCTATGAGAGACCCTAAGCCAATGACCCCATCAAGCTGTTCCCAGATTCCCAACTCTCAAAAACTGTGAGATAATGTGTGGTATCTTAAGCTGCAAGTCTGTGGAACAGCAAAAGATAACAAATACACACAGTCACAATTCTCATTCAACACAAAGTCATACAGACTTATACACAAGCACCTGTCCAGGGTCTATCACAGGGAGCAGTGGGAAGACCAGAGAGGCCTAGACTGTCAATAGAACTGAGAATCTTCTCTTCACCAGAAATGTGAATATATTGCATTAGGTTTGGGAAAAATGATAAGAAAGTCCCCGAGACATTAGGGATGGACTTTAAAGGTTGATATGAAAGAAAAGTAACATTTGTTGAGAGGTTATCTGTGACAGGCACTGTGCTTGGCAATTACCTACCTTCATAAATATTATCATATTGAATCTTCATAACATTATTCTAAATAGTAATAGTGGTAGTACTAAAAAGAAAAAAAAAGAGGAGAAGGAGGAGGTGGAGGAAGAGAAATAATAGCTAACATTTATTGAATATTTATGAGCCTCGAACTTAAGTACTTTAGAATGTTATCTCAGCCCTGGCCAGTATTGCTCAGTTGGTTGAGCATTGTCCCATGACCAAAAGGTCACCGGTTTGATTCCCAGTTTGGGTACATCCCAGGTTGCAGGAGGCAGCCGGTCGATATTTCTCTCTCTTTCCCTTCCTCTCTCTCTCTTTAAATAAATCAATAAAAACATATTTAAAAATATATTATCTCACTTAATCCTCTCAACTATCCAATGAGGTAGGTTTAATTATTATAACCATTTTACAACAATAAAACTAAGGCACACACAAGATCAGGCATGTTTAGGGTAGTGTGGCCATAGACAAAAAAAATAATAATAAGGCACAGAAATGTTAATAACATTGCCTAAGATGATATGACCAATGAAAGATAGAGCCATTGTTTGAACCCAGGCAGTCTGACTCCAGAGCCCCCCATATTTAATCCCATTGGAATTAGTGTATTTAATTCCAAAATACACTAAGTCACCACTGTGATTATCCCCTTAAATGTGACATTTTTCTAGAGGCTTCCCCATCCCTTTGCACTAAGATGGTCACAGCAAGTTTAAGTGTAAACACCACCACTGTATCTTGCAAAGCCACAGTCCTGTAAGCCAAGCTTAATACCCTTACCTCAACCAGGTGAGAGGAAGCATGACACAGAGATAATGTCAAACATACCTTAAAGTCAAAATACTGGCCTATTTGTCCAAGGTTAAACGCTTTCTGGAATATACACAGAGACATACATAGTTCCCTACTGGGATCCCACCTGCCTGGACTGTGTATCAGGACAGAGTCCCAGAAACGTCAGACCAGTCATTGACACAAAGACAGAAATCAAAGCACAGAACAAAAGAGCCAGTCCCGGGAAGAAATTGCATTGCATTTTCAGGCCACAGAAGCAGCTGGAGGATCATCTCCCTCTGCCCGTGCTCAATTGTCCCTGCTCTGCTCTCTGTCCTTGGCTGGCTGCCCGGGTGACACTCCCATCTGGCACTGGCCTTCTGCAGATACTCCGAACACTGCTCAAGAACAGGGACTTGCATTCATTTCATGAAATGCTTCCCGGCTACTGCGCCTGTGCCAAGCACTGTGCTAGGTGCTAGGGTTACATCCATAGCTCCCCTTCCTCACAGACACCCTAACTCTCTCCTCCACCCATGCTGGGTCCTTCACAGACTTCTGGATAAACAGGGAAAGAGTGAGCTGATGAGGAAAGAAAAGGAGAGATGATTGAATGCAAACTCAGACTACTAAAACTATGCCTCCAGGACCAAAGGAAAGGGCCTGGGATTTATTAACCTTGTGATCGTCACAACAACTCTCTCATATATGATTGATTACTGTTCTCATCCCACAGATGAGGAAACTGAGGCTCAAATAATATAACACCCAAGGTCCTACAGCTACAGTAATGGACAGGATTCAATTCCAGGCAGTTTGATGGTCTAGTCTATGAATCTAAGCATGAAATATATTTCCTCCCAGTATGGTACCCAGCACAAAATAGTCACTCAATAAATAAATTTGGACAGATGGGTAGATGGACAGATATCCAGATGGACAGATTGGATGGGTAGATGGGCAGGCAGATAGATGAATGGGCAGATGGGTGGATGCATGAATGGATGAACGAACAGTCAGACTAATGGATTTATTATGTAGATCTACAACAGGAAATAGAGTGGCAGATAAAATGTTTTGTCTATTTCCAGGTTAATGAGAACAGCATGAGATAGCTTCTCTCTTCTTACAAATCAATTCAATCCCTCTAAGGCCGGGCTTGTGGCTTCTTTCATTACGTAGGTGGTGGGTCGGTGTGTTCTTTAAGAGGGTCATGGAAAGATAGCGAGGGAGGTTTACGAGTTAAGGGGTAATGAGGCCTCAGACCATGTGACTGCATAACTGTATAACCACTGATTACGTTTGTGGCTGTGCTGGCTGGAAATAATGACAAAGGTAAACAAACCTCGTGCTCAGGGGGACTGTATCACCTCGTTTACTGTCCTTTTCCTGGGCACCATACACTTTTGCATTAATCTGTTAAAACTCGGCATAAAAAGCTTCAGCGTGAACTGTAGGTAAACCCAGAGGGATGCTACCACACCTCATCACCCACTGAGCGCCACGGTGAGTGAGACCTGTTCTTCAGTAAATAATGACGACAGCACATAGAACACAGGAATCATGGGGCAAGAAAATTGTTTTTGAAACATTAAGAATACAGGAGCCAGCCCTGGCCGCTTTGGCTCAGCGGTTAGAGTGTCAGCCCGCGGACCAGAGAGGCCTGGGTTTGGTTCCCACTGAGGGCACGGACCTCGGTTGCGGTTCGTCCCCGGCCCCGGTTGGGATGGTGTGGGTGGCAACCACTCGATGTGTCTCTCTCACATCGATGTTTCTCTCTCTCTTCCCTCCCCTCTCCCTCCTGCTCTATCTGAAGATAAATGCAAAAAAGTCCTCGGGTGAGGATTAAAAAAAAAGAATACAGCAGCCAAAGCAAGCATCTTAAAACCCAAAGTTAGTCATCCGCTCGAGACCCGAAAGGCTCCGCATATCAACTCAAACTGGAGTCCCTTCAGTGGCCGAAGAGGCCCCATACACTGGCTCCAGTCGTAAATCCCACCTCACTGCAGACACGCTGGCCTTCCATGCCCAGCTCCCCACCCGGCTAACTCCCTCTCTCCTCTCACCCAGCACTCCTGTCCACTTACCCTGCTTTGTCTTTTTCGATCATTCTCATAATCATATTACACAGTATAAAAGTAAATGACTTGTAATAGTTACTTATTTTTTTATTGCCTCTCTCTCCTCCTACCAGAATGTAAGCTCTACAAAAGGAAGAATAGTTTTTCTCTTTTTGTTCTCTGATGTATTCTAGGCCCTTAAAACAGTGTCTGGCACATAGCAGACACTCAATAAATAGTTGTTGAATACATGAATGCAGTTATATTTTCACTGGAAAAAGAAAAGGGAAACACTTACTTCTCCATTCTTAGAGAAGTGGTCCCCCAGATTCAAAAGAAAAATATTTCACATAAAAACTCCAAAACATGAAGGAAAACGCCCCAACTGAAACAAATATATTAAAAATCTAAAATTGGATTCATCAAAACCCAGGGAAATTTTGGAGGTTGACTTCCCCCCCTAATTTCAACTGTCAGCGAAGGAAGTAGACTTCCCTCTGGCTAACAGTGTGTGATGAAGAAAACACCACAGTAGTTGGGTGTCTTGGGCGTTCTGCCCCACGACATTAAGAAAAAAAATCGGAATTAAATTAAATATTTCAGCAATGCCTGGAGACCCAATCTAGGTCGCTGATGGGAATTGTATTAGTTTCTTGTCCTTCCATTTGCTTTGATGAGGGCTCAGGCCCTTGTAACTACTGTAATCGATATGCTACTTTGTTGAGACTGTAGTATCAGTAAACAAGAGTGAAACAGGCTGAGGCAGGAGTGAGGAAGGTATAAGATGGAAAGTATTAAGATGGGTAGAAGCAGTGGATGATCTAATTACCAGTGATGGCTTAGTTCTAACCATCTAGGGCTCTTTGGGAGAAGAGTCTTCCCAGGCTGAAGGAGTGGGCAATAAGGAGCCAACAGCAATAGCACCGATCAGGGATCCAGATTACTATCACCCTCGAGAAGGTGAGTTGTGGGAACCTCTGAGATGCCCGCCTTTTCCTCCAGAGCTTCAAAATGAGCCCCAAACAGCAGATTCCCCAGGGAGGAGTTATTCCTGGTCCCCGATGTCATAAATCAAGAGCTCTTCCACTGATTCTCTGAGAAGACTCACCAGCATCACTAATGAAACTCTAATAAGATTTGTAGCTTTTGTTGCAGTTTGGTGGAAACACTGTTTTCTCGGTCACTGAAATTAACCAAGGTAACAGGTCAAGACACATAGCAGGTGTTCAGCCAGTGCTACCTCTCTTCCCCTTTTCCTGCGGGGACACACCTGGCAGAAACCACCCGTGGCTGCTGTTGGGATCTGTGTGTCTCGCTTTGGAGAGGAAGAGGTCATCTTCAATTTCGGCGTTTAAGAAATCTCTTCGCTATCATTTTCGTAAGTAAAATTAGCCCCCCTTATGTACTCCACTCTCTGGAACCTAAAGGCTCCTTCTGGGTGTCGAGAAGTTGTCAGATTTGCTCCTTCCGGTTGAGTTGGAATGAAAATTGACAGGATAAACTATAGTGACATCTCAAGTGTGTACTGGCATGCAACTTCCCCACAACACACGCACGGACGTGTACACACGCACGCACGCAATGCTTGAC
Organism: Tadarida brasiliensis; assembly: GCA_030848825.1. Lineage (NCBI taxonomy): Eukaryota > Metazoa > Chordata > Mammalia > Chiroptera > Molossidae > Tadarida > Tadarida brasiliensis. Next base: position 224,002,011 of record CM061257.1, on the reverse strand, counting down.
AAAATAATGAAGAGGAAGCTACAGGGGAACAGAAGCAATTATTTTTATTTTATTTTTTACAGAAAATGCCAGGCTCCTCAGAACAGGTGCCCGAGATTCTGAAAAGAAGCCTGCTAGGCAAATGCTTCCCTGTTCCAGGGACCAATCCGTCCTGCATTTACTTCAGAGTGACTTACTTGGGAGAGTGAGGCCTAAAAATAGGCCGGCGTGATTAAGTTAAAGCCTTGGTAAACTACACCTCCCTGTCTCAGGTTTTTAGGGGGTATCCCGACCGTTATTTCATTAAAGGGAAAACAATGGGGACAACAAACAGCAGAGAGTTTATGTTAATCTTTAATAGCAATACATTTGCACTATTTGAGTGGTGATTTATTCATGTACTTCATAATAAATACATATGGTAGCCCGGAGATGTCTCTATCTGCATCTGAGAGCAGGAACCATATATTTTATTGGGTTGGCTCTAGACAGAGACGAGAAACATACCTAAAGAGTCAAGGAGTTAATTTGTGATGATCTTTTTTTCTTTCTTCTTTTTAATCCTCACCTGAGGATATGTTGTTATTGATTTTAGAGAGAGAGAAACATCGATCAATTGCCTCCTGCATACATCCAACACACCTGGGGATCAAATCCACAACCTAGGTATGTGCCCTGATGGGGAATCGAACCTGTAACCTTTTGGTACACAGGATGATGCTCCAACCAACTGGGCCACCTGGCCGGGCTTGAAATTAATCTTTCAGTGGCTACAGCTACATAATCTGTTATCTTGTTCCCCTTCTCCAACCTTTACCTAAGGTTTTAGCTAAATCATCCATCTGAAACCCCAGTTCTAATAACCTGGATGTTTATGTACCATCACGTTTAAAGAGGGAGATTAAAACATAAAGAAAAGCTCTGGAAGGCTTCTTCTAACTCCCTGCGGTCTCACGCCCTTCACCCAAGCAGCCAAACGGGTTGGATACAGGCTCTAAGTGATTAGGAGTTAAGCATTTCTTCTGAACCTGCTTCCAGGAGAATGAGAACGGTTGAAAAGCGCCTCCCCAAACCCACGTTGGACTGCTGCTTGGCAACCTGAGCACAGTCTCCTCCGGGCAGCAGCAGCATGAGGCTTGCCTTTAGCCACGGATGCCAACGACATCTCAGCAAGTATGGTATCTCTGCTGTGGAGGAAAACTAGGGGCCACCTTGGTGCTAAGGGACTCTCCCGGCAGCCGTCTCCAGAAAATAGCCAGGGCTGAGGGACAGAAACGCTGAGACCCATCTCCTAGGAGAAAGAGCAAGAGGAAGAAAAGCGTTCTCTTTCCACTTCCTTTGCAGGCATCTTACATGTAAAAAAGGACAGTTCCACCGAATCCTTAAACGCTGGGATCACAAATCTGGGTTTTAAGTAGGTTTTGTCTTTATATACACCTGGTTTGATTTTGGTTTTTATTTTTTGTGTGTATTTATTTTGTCCCAATTTGGAATGTACTGGGGGTGAGGGTGGGTTGAGACTATTTTTAAATCCATCTTACTGCAACACAAAGTCCTTTCACCTCTAAGTGTCAAATGTCCCTCCTTCCAAGATGCTGTCCCTACATAAGGCTCACTCCCTTAGATCAGCAGGAGGAAGAGCTTTCCTCCAAAGAAAGTAATCCATAGGTGAGATTCACTTGGAATTTCTCCTGAATGATTAATAATCGGGTTGATCAGAAGATTCACACTGGAGTGGCTGGGAGGTGGGACTGAGACATGAAAAGCACAGCATCCCCAGAAGAACATTGGCAGATGTCTGAAGGTGAACCATTTGGAGCGTTTCCCCATCACTTTCCAAGCCTCATCTGAGAGCAAACGTTCTGGAGGCCTCATCTGAGAGCAAATGTCCCTCTCAAGACCCTGTGCAGAACCAGAAGCAGCCGTGGATATGCATAAAGCTAGGACCAGAGGCTGAAATGTAATAAATAAAATGGGGGCGTCCATGCAGGTTTTCCAAACAGACTTTCATGCTTGGCAAAGTTATGCCTACACACAAACATATTCTTGGATATATAACAAGATGCTATTTTTAATCATTATAAAGTTGGCTCTTATTACTACAGAGACCTTGAATCCACGTCTAAATCAGCAATGGAGGACAAAAGACAGACTGACACCATGCCAGGGTTTCCTTACCCACCATCAATGCTACTCGGGGACATTACCCACCGGTCCCTGTGGGCATTTATGTCTGGGATCCCCTGGCTGGAATTGGGGTGCATCTGTATGTAGCTGAATATTGGGGGTGGTGGTAGAAAGGATATATCTGTATAAAACCATGTATGTCATGTTAGGGAATTTGGGCTTGATTTTCAATATTTATATTAATACTATACCAATACTAAAACTAATAACCCAAACAGAACACCTAGCACTTTTTAAGTGCTTATCAAATGCTAAGAACTAGTTTATATGCATAACCTTATTTAATTTCCACACATCCCTTTGAGGTAAGCAGGGTTCTTTACTCTAAGGATGTTACTGTGTTTTTTAAGTGACAGTTATTTTTTTAATTGTTTAACAAAAATGGTAGCAGTCCTAAATTTGTTCCCAGTATTAAAAATTCAAAAGTCAGGGATCACTGCACTAAGAGATCTTACAACTGCACAGGTAAGATCATACCCATTCCATACCCTTCACCTGGATTAATGGAAGGTGAGGGGAGTTCATTTCTTGAGCTTTTCTTGTATGATAGACCTTCTGTAATGTATGTCATATATACTATTTCATGACATCCTCATTTTAAAACAACCTTGCAGGGTTATTATTATTTATTCCCAATCTTGACTGATGAGGAAACAGTCTTGGTGAAATAAGTCACTTGCTCAAGTCAACACTTCCCAAACAGTAGGTGGCAGAGGCAGGATTTGAATCCAGCACCTGTGTGGTCCCAAATGCCATATTCTTTCTGGAACAGCCTACTAGTGCTAGGGCTCCCATGGCAGGCTTTGAGAGAGAGATTAGTCTTTTTTTTTTTTTTTTTTACGTGAGGAAGGGGGAAGGAAGCTTTTTCAGACTTTTCCAACTGAGAATTCCATGGATTTCACTTAATGAGTAATGGATGTTATCTTTCGACGGCAGACATTTTGAATAGCACAAGTCTATATAATATAGAGATGATGTGTTTGATTTGGGGTAAGGACTTGGGACTCTCTGGCAGTAAAAAAAAAAAAAAAAACACCTGAATTCTGAGCAGGCGGGCAGTGGCCACCGGTGGAGGGCAGCCCAGGGCAGCGCCACGGGGCCAGCTAGAGTGGGGCTCCCAGCTGTGTCCGCGCTCTGCAGCTGGTCCTGTGTTGTGTGGGTGGCCAGGTGCAGGCCTTGCCCCCCAGGCCCCTCTTCTGGGCTAGCCCGGCAGTGCAGAGCCCCGAGGGGGCCAAAAAAAACCCTGAATTAAATTCTTAGTACAATTTCAACTCAGTTACTGTTCCAAAGAATCATCAAATACATGATATATACTAGATAGTCATAGTTTCATGCATGTATATTCACATATATGTAGTTGTATGAACATGGGCAGCCTTATTAATTTGCTATCTTGACAATCACAGAAGGCCAAATCAGGAATTCCTAGCTACAACGGACATGAGAAGACATTCCAATCAAGGAGCTTTTGTGAGGCTTGAATGTCTGCTAATCTACCTTTTCTTCTGCCTCATTCCCCGCCAGCTTCATTCAGAGAGCCCACCCCCTTAACTCCCTCTGGACGTCATTGACCTGTGACCTTGGCCACATGGTAGTATCAGGAAGGACTAGACCAGAATCTCATCCATTTTCCCTCCCTCTCTGGGTGGTCAATGAGCTAGAAAATGAAGGACACAATGCAGGTTTATGAGACTCATAATTAGGTCACAGCTGATCCCAATCCCCATCATCGGGCAGCTGGGGCCAGTGGACCAGCACATGCCATTCAATCACTTTCCAGTGGCGCCCAGCTTGAAAACATCCTTTCTTCCTTATCACATCCCCTCCCCGAAGCTCCTAGCAGACCAGCAGAAGGCACGCAAGAAGAACCAACAATGCAACTCTCCTCTGTATCGGTCAAAACACCCCTGGAGAATGGGGCCCTCTTTGGAACAACACTTGAAAGGGGAAGCACAAGTAGAATCGAACAAGGAAGAATGGAGGGGAGTCTGGCAAAAGGAGCACTCGGAGAGGTCAAAGAGTGGTCTTCCAATACTATGAGTTGGCTGTGGACAGAAAAGCAAGGACTGGTGGGTAAAAATTACAGTCATGTGACCTAGGAAAAGTCACCTCACTTCTCTGTGCCTCAGTTTTCCTAGGTGTAAAACTGGAAATAATAACCCTTACAGGGTTGCTAAGAGGAATGGTGTAGAGTAAGCGCCCCGTGAGTGTTAGCTCATTGTTACTGTTAGCCTGATTTGGCTCAACACAAATATTGTTTTCTAAAAATTATAAATAAATGTAAAAAAAGACCTGCCTTAAAGGCAGTGGTTAGCTGGTAAGCTCCCCACCACTGGACACACTCAACTGGGCAGGACATGGGGTACAGAAACAAGTACACAGCAGAGATGCTGTAGGAAAGACTCACACATCCGAAGAGCAACATAAACAAGAGTACTTATGTTTCATGGCTCTTTCGTGCTTTCAGAATACTTTTCCCACACGACTTTGTTTTCAAAGCCAACCTGTGAAGTCAGCAGGTTAGTTGTATGCCCACTGCGCAGACGGTGAAATCGAGACTCCGTTAAGCCAGATATCTGTCTAAAGCCAGACAGCCTCATCTGAAAGTTTAGAAACCCCCAGCAGATCCTAACCCAGAGCTCTTGTGAGGCATCTGAGAGGCTGCTTCTTCCTCCCTCTCGCCTCCCTGCTTCATCTCAGACATGGCCTCCTTCCTGCTGTGGGTTTACCCCTGTAGCCTCCCACCCCACCTGAATCCTTCCCTCTCTGTCTAATCCTGACGTCTGCTTGCTTGAGCTTCCAAAATCCAGTCATCTCACAAATCTCCTCACCTAATCCTGCATTTGTCTGTCAACACAGTTTGTTTACCGCGGGAAGGGGAGGACATTTCTTTCCAAGAAGAGATGAAGCCTCCACTACACTTAGCTTGAGGCCTGACTCCAAGGTTCCAGGAAGAGGCTTGGACATCATAAAACCAGAAGGGCAAAGATCTTTAAGAAAACGGCTATGCCCACAGGGGAAGGTGAGTGAAAATATTCCCTTGTGTGTGTGTCTCCAGGTGTGCACAACACACCTTTCCATCGTTCTTCCTGAATTGTGCATCCACAGGGAACACTCCCACTGACCACCGATCGCCATCTCAGAATTCAAGGAAAGGTAAAGGCCAATGCCAAGCTCTGGCAAGGAGGACAGCTCTGGGTTCCATTTCAAGAATATCTCACAGGAGCACAGACAGGGGAGATGGATGGCCTGGCAGCAGCTAAGAGCTTCAGGTCCATACACCAAATTGCCTGAGAGAGCAAGTCGGTTATTTTCTCATTCATGGTTTCCAATGACACCAACAAAGCTTGAGTCATCAGGGTCCCCGGAGAGACATTTCCGTCCCATGCACATATTTATGCTCATTAATGTTGGGTGGTCCTCAGCCATCCACACCAAACCTCGCCACCTAAGCCCTCTCTCTCCAGGGCCACCATTTACTTCCTGCTCTTGTTGGCATATATCTGATCTACTCTCTTCACCCCCTTGAAAGGAGCTGGGTCTCCTAACACAAGGAAACACATGAACCCTATTTCAATCCACGGAAAAATGCTGGTTATCCTAATCTCTCTCTGTACTCTCTCTCTCCCTGGATCACTCTTTCTCCCCTCTCCTCCTTCCTCTGCTCATGCCCTTCTCCTCCCCACTTCCCCTCCTTCTCCTCCTCCTTCTTTCTCTCTTTCTCTCACTGTCTTGCTCTCTCATTTCCTTTCTTCTCTTGGCTTCCCCTCCCTTCCTCCAACCCACATAGCAGTTTTCCTCCAACTTTTCACCCTACTCCCAACTCCCCTTCTCCCTCCACAACTTGTTGGTAATGCTAATGTTGCCCTCTGCAACACCAACACAAGATAAAATTTACAGTCGTGATTCTTTTCGCTCACCTTTTTAACTGTTATTGTAAACACAGTTTTTTAAATTAACTTCCTATAAATGAGATGCTACAAGTATATCCAAATGCAAGCTTCTGAAAGAATCCCTAGAATACCAAGCAGAGGGAATTCAATTGTTCCTTTCTCTTTAAAAAGATGTCTCACCCTGTGTCACCCCATGAATTCACGTGCTGAAGCCCTAGCCCCCACTACTTCAGAATGTGGCTGTATTTAGAGATAGGGCCTTTAATGTGGTGATTAAGTTACAATGAGGCCATTAGGGTTGGCTCTAATCCAATATGACTGGTGTCCTCATAAGAAGAGGATATCTGGACACAGAAACACTAGGGAAGCACACAGAGGAAAGGCCATGTGAGGACGCATTGAGAAGGTGGCCATCTGCAAGCCAAGAACAGAGGCCTCAGAAGAAACCAAACCTGCTGACACCTTGTTCTTGAACTTCTAGCCTCCAGAATTGTGAGAAAATGAATTTCTATTATTTAAGCCACACAGTCTGTGGTATTTCGTTATGGCAGCCCAAGCAAACTAATACACTCCTACGACACTAATACCCTAATGCAAACTGTTCAGGCTACAAGTTGGCCTCTTAAGAAGTAGTTCACAGGCCTGCGGGGACAAGAGGCATCTCATGTTAACATAATGCCCTTGACAAGCATGTTGAGCCATTCCAGGAACACATAGTATTCACTATCTGCCTTCTAATTTGGACTTGAAGGAACAGGGCAGGGACAAAGGGAACGTGGAGAGGACATTTGCCCAGGCGTGCATTCCTGAAGGACTCCTTAATCAACAATTTAGTCTAAAAAGATATTTTATTATGGCAGTGTTCAAACATTCACAAAAGTAATAAGAATCACCACAATAGGATATTTGAAGAAGTAACTACAGGTATTTGCCTGTAATCTCTTGCATTTTGGAATTTGGACAAAAATTATCCCATGTCTACTAAGTTATTCTTTAAATTTCAGGATAAATCTTTTATAAGACAATAAGACAAAAATATCTACCAAGATAAGTAGCTCCTTGGCATTGTGGTTCTTCGCCAGCACGATCCAGAGATGAAGATATAACCCGAAGGCAGCCAGTGTTCTGAACACCCAGGAAGCCTGCCCTGGCCCACTCAAGAGTTGGCATGACACAAGGACACTTGTGTAGCAAAAGAAGTCTTCAGAATGGAATTGGAACTGATTTAGTCATGTTCCAAATATATAAACCAGATTCCTCAAAAAAAAAGAATTGGCCTGGCCAGTGTAGCTCAGTGGTTTAGCATCGACCCATGGACCAAGAGGTCGCTGGTTCCATTCCTGGTCAAGGCACATGCCTAGGTTGTGGGCCCAATCCCCAGTGGGGGGCATGCAGGAGGCAGCCAATCAATGTTCTCTCTCATCAATGTTCTCTCTCATCAATGTTCTCTCTCATCGATGTTTCTCTCTCTCTCTAAAAAAAAAAAAAAAAAATCAATAAAAGAAAAAAGAATTGATTTGAGAAGCCAAACAACAAAAATTTTAAAACTTTAATAAGAAAAAAAAAAAAAAAGTTTACATCATAGATCTAAAGCCAGGCAATATCAGATACATTCAGAAGATCAACCAGACTATGGAAGTAACTAGAGAAGGAAGATCATCGAAACTCAAACAATGGGGACCTGTAGACCTGAGTCTGCTCTTAGGTACCTGTAGAAACTGGTCGGCCTATAGATTTTTGTGTGTCCCAGCCAAATTGTAAATTCCTTTGAAAGCCCTTTCACTACATAGTCTTGAGGTTTGCATACAGATGTCCTTCTGTTCAATAAATGAACCGGTCTAAATGGCCCATGAATAACTCTTCTCTTGGGGATAACCAAAGCCCCACCTATTTGTATGAGCCTACCTGTGCCCAGATAAATCATTAATGCAGGTGATCACAGCCCCTGACATCACCCTCCAATAGACAAGCCCACAAAAGCTGACAGACATAGGTACACATACAGTGTGTGTGGTGTAACTATATCTAATAAGCTAGGGAGGAAAAGGAAAAAACCAGTATGGGGATCTTGTTTGTGATCCTATTCTCTCACCAGACAAGCCCAGACTCTGAGCAGCATCTCCTCCACCATGCCAAGAGGGCAGAGGGAGGCCATCACCAGGCTAAACAAACCTACTCAGGTAAATGGACTCTGCTGTGCAGTGGGAGAGCCACTGTCCCCGGGTAGAAGCATCTCCACACCTGCCCCCTACCCCAACAGTTCAAAGAAAAGACAAAAGTAGGGACTAAACGGGGCAGAGTGTACACCCATTCCGGCTACAGATTGGCCTCTTAAGAAGCTTTGCAGGCCTCCTGCAGGAACAGGAGGCCTCTCATGTTAACACAGTGCCCTTGACAAGTTACCTTGAGCCATTCCAGGAATGCACAACATTCACTATGGGCCTCCCAACTTGGACTTGAAGGAACAAGAACAAGAGGGGTCTGGGAGAAGACATTTGCCCAGGCTTGCATTCGTAAAGGACCCTTCACTCAACATTTTAGCCTAAAATGTTTCTTTTGTTATGGCAATATTCAAGCATTTACAAAAGTAGTACAAATCACCACAAGCCTATTGCCCAGCTTTAACAATTATTCTCAATGTGGTTTCATCTAGTCTTCTCTGTTGTTCTGAAGTGTATTTAAGAAAACACCAAACATGATAAAATGCAGTCTTTCATTTATTTATTTATTTTTATCCTCACCCGAGGACATTTTTGCATTTATCTTCAGATAGAGCAGGAGGGAAAGAGGGAGAAAGAGGGAGAGAGAAACACTGATGTAAGAGAGACACATTGAGTAGTTGCCACCCACACAACCCCAACCGAGGCCAGGGATAAACTGCAACTGAGGTATGTGCCCTTAGTAGGAACCAAACCCAGGACTCTGGTCCGCAGGCCAACGCTCTAACCACTGAGCCAAACCGGCCAGGGCAAAATGCAGTCTTTTAGTATTACTTTCAAATGAGTCTGCATATAGAGCCACCACCAAGAAGGATACATAAAGATGGGAGATGTCAACAAACAATTCTAAACTGGAATTCCATTACTGGGTCACCTGCCTGCAGTGTATTGTGAATCAATATCCTCTCTAAATTCAGTGATTCCTATTTTGTGACTAGCTAGCATTGAGTTTTTGTGTGAACAGCAAATAATTTCTTAAATGTTAACATTTAAAGGTTACTGTAACTATGTTCTTGCATTTCTTCACTTCGCCATTGTGCCAAGAACTTCAAAGCAAAGAAGAGAAAAAGAAAGGAGAAACAAAAGTAAAGAAAGTGGTCAAGTGCTCTCTGCACCTCTCAAACTTCCTGTCCCCAAAGAAAAATTCAATATGAGTTACATTCAAGGAAGTGATACTGATAAAAGTGACAAGTTGTTGAGTGCTTACTAGGTGCCAAGCCCATGAGAAGACAGCTCCTTGAATATGGAGGACACCTTATCTATCTGTGTTTATGCCCCAGGCCTTGCGCACGGGCAGTGCCCAGTCAGTGTGTGTTTGTTGGACTTAGCCAAAGACTTTTCAAAAGACAGATAACCTGAGGCACATATGGAAAAGCAGAGAGGGGTGGAGATTAGTTATTAACCTTCCAAAGGTAAACCTTGGCTTTGAGGGAGAGGAAACAAGTTATATTTAGGAACCACTCTCCTTTCTTTTCCCCACCTGCTTACTGCCTTTTTGAATCATTTTGCAGTTCCCATAACCAGGCAGATGCAGCAACTTCTTCTTTTGGGTGTGGTTTCAGCAATCTAATAAGAAGACATAGAGTTCGTTTATTTACATCCTAAAAGGATGCCATCATCAGCTGGCCCCTCCTGGAGGCAGGGCTCCATTTGGGTACCTCAGGCTATAGCCCAAGACTTTGCAGTGCACGAGGGCTGGCCCAGAGTAAAGGAAAGGTAGGACAAAGGATGAGGCAAGGGAAGAGTTAATGCGTTATAGGGGTGGCAGAGTCCATCCCAAAGCAGTGTGCGGTGCAGATATTTTCCACACCAATCCGTTTCTTCTGCACTAGTTCACAGTCATTATCATATCCAGACAAGCACCTCATGCTTCATTTACTGACATTAATTAATTCCCCACCCCCTGCTTTTTATCTTATTTTAAAAGAGTGAAGGGGGAAATAGCCCATTCTTCTAGGGAAAGAACACAGGTTTAATAGTGATCGGCAGCTGGCTTTCTCTAGTGCAGATGAGCAGAGAGAAGCACAAGCCAGCTCATTGGAGAGCTCACTGGACCGTGGCTGTGGCTACAACTTTCACCTCCTGTCACCACCCTCAACCCACACCCCCCCCCCTCAGCCTCTTCCCATCTCCAAGCTCAGTGTTCTGATATCACCCTCTTACATGCAGTGAATTACAAAGAGCTGGGATGGGAGAGAAGGACCCACCTTGGACATATCTCCCTTCGCGAAAGGAAGATACCCAGTCCTGACACGGAGGAAAGTAATAAATGCATTAAGAGGATTAACTGATAACTGTCCAAGGAGCACAACTCGTACTTTCTGGCTCAGCTTCTGATACGTGCAACTTTACTGCAGAAAATAAAAGTCCCAACCGGGTGCCTCTCAGTGTTCTGCCTCCCTCTCCAATGGGTAGGGCTGAAGAGGTGAGTAAAACTGCATCACCCAGTGCTCCCATCAGAAACACTCTTCTGTGAATGTGCACACTTCCCCTGTCATCTACTCTGCAACTGAATTACATAATTCCCCCTGTATTATTTATTATTATCTATTATTAAACTCTGTGGCACTGGTGTATTATTCTGCCGCTGTATTAACTCTCTGCATTCCTGGCATTCTACCTGCATTAATAATTCTGCCTAGGGAACCAAGACAGAAATGTATCTTCTTGATGGCTTTGGGGTGGGAGGCAGGGTGGGGTCACGGAAGAACATTCACTTGGCACTCCACTGAACACAAGTCATGAGCTAACACTGCCATCATTTAGTTCATATCCTTGGAAAAGCACACTTCTCTGGGCCTTGGTTTCCCTGTTTACAAAATAAAACTGTTGGGTGATATGAACTGTGGGGTCCCTTGTAAAAGCTCTAGAGTTCCGTCTAACTAGAGTTTAGCCAGCGAGTTCCACATCCTCCTGTCTCAACAGGAATTTCTCAAGGCCAGAGAACACAGAACATTCTGAGTTCTAATTCTGCCCTGTTGAAGTACATGGGATAAGTACTAAAGAATAGGATAATCTTGAATCAGTCCCTCAGTCAATCCATTGACAGGTGCCCAACACTGCTAGGTCCTGATTACAATTCAAGAAGCTTGGTAGAGAGGGGAAGTTCCAGCTCCAGCTAGTTCAATGTCTCCTTTTGCTCGTTTAAACAACGCGTACAATTTAGTTGGACAGTATTTATCAAGCCTCTGTTATGAACGAGGCACAGCTCTGGGTACACAGGAGAGCCAAGAATTAGCAAGGTTCACTCTCTGCCTCATTCAGACAGATCAGGAGAATAATAAGCAAGCATACAAATAACACTTAGACACAGCATAGACAAACACTTTTAATAGCCTTGGATTCCCAATCTATACAATGGAAACTATACCAATTAACAAGAGTATACCAGCTAGTTCAACGTTGGAGTCTGGGAAAAGAAATCGAAGTCCACTGATAAAAACACATCCAATGTTTTGCATTTGTGGGAGATGGAATGAGCCCTTTGGTCAAAACGCAGACTTTTTATTGGGATTGGACAATATGTGGATTCTGTTTCATGGGGCTTAACCTTTGTTGAATCACTGTTATAAGGAATCACTTTATCATCTTGTTTACATAGACAGTATATCTTACTCAAGTGATTCAGGCTCTGGAGAAAAACGAGGTGGGGGAGATACCTTAAAAAGTAAAGGGAAGCTCAAGAAACAAATCATTTCCTAAAAGAATGCCATAATGTAAAAGCAAGAGTCTTGAGTTATGGAGCTGGATAAGCAAAACGTCAGGTGTCTCTGGAAGTCCTAGGAAGAAATCTTTCTGTTGGTGGCTGCGACCAGAACTGAACATTCCTACAGTTTTTCTCCAGAGAAAAGTCCGATGTTCTTGTTATGAAGACAGAACACCTAGAAGGCTGCTTTCTCTGTGTGCCTTTGTCTGTGTGACTATTGTCTCTCCCTTGAATTGTCCCTTCTCTAGCTATGTTCCCCGCTCTTACCTGCCTTAACACTGATCCCTCCAGTTCATTCTCTATATCTCTTGGTGCTCTCCTTTGTGAAGGGGCACAGCACACGTGTGTGGGGGCAGGGGGTGCACAAGTGTTTGCACATAAGTGTGCATTTACAACATAGCTATCTTAATCTTTGGGAATCTCTCTTCCCCATGCCCAGCAGGGACTTAAATGGCACCTGCTTGTGTACACCCTCTGCTTCTGTCCTGGTTCAGCTTTGGCAATTCCATTCCAGCACTTGCCTCAAGAAGGAAGGCAAATAATACAAAAATAGAGAGAACAGCTTTAACTAAGCTCTAAACCTCTTATTAAATGTTACAGGCAGCCCAGAGTGGAAGAGGAAAAGTGTAAAGAATACATATCACTTCTCTTATCTGTGCAATTCAAAACACATTGAGCCATCCATTTTGATGATTGAAACCCTCAGACTTTGCCTGGGCTCTACCACAGCCCTGGGTTTCCATGACAACAGATGAGCCAACCACAAAAGGCCTTGCCGCCCCATCTCCATCATCCCCAGAACCAGTGAAACTTCCTCCTCCACCAGGTCTTTCCTTTCTTCTGACTGAGAAACAATTCTTTAGTGAAAGCTAACACCTTAGTAGGTGGGCATGAAGGAAGTCTGAACCACGAAAAGAAAAGAAATAGTTCTATCATATCCACTAGGACCTAAAATAGTTGCAAGTTAACTCGATCCGACTGGCCAACCAGATCGTAAATCAGTGAAGATTCATTTTTCACAGGTTTTCCCCACAGAGACTATGACTCACTAACAAAATGTTGATTGTTGTATAAATTTTTCCCCGGGCCTATCTCTGTCTCACCTATAAACCCTGAGTGTTGGTGAAAAATCATTTTACTTGGTTCTGTGAATCCCACACTCACAAACCAGAATGTCATGGAAGGCTTATGTAGGTTTTTCTCTTTCTGGCTCACTAACCTTCTGCCACTACCATCCCCCTCCCCGCCCCCCGAAGAGAAAGCCATGTGTTGACAATGTCTCCAGTGACCTTGTCCACTGAAATGGCCACGAAGGAAAGACAGACAGCCCAGAGTGAAGATGGAACATGGACTGGGGTCGCGGCAAGAGTACAGAGAACAATACGAAATAAATAGAAAAATAAGCTGGCCAAGACTGGGAAATAAAGGGGAAGAAAGTCCAGCTAAATGCAAATTTGACTTGGCCCTATCTGAACCATGCGTCTCCTCCATTTCCTCTATAAAAGGAGGAATAGTATAGAAAAGAGATAAAAAAAACAAAGCCACACCCTGGCCGGTTTGGCTCAGCAGTTAGAGTGTCGGCCCATGGACCAATGAGTCACGGGTTTGATTCAGGTCAAGGGCACGTACCTTGGTTGCGGTTCATCCCCGGCTCTGGTCGGGGTCATGCAGGAGGCAACCATTTGATGTGTGTCTCTCACATCAATGTCTCTCTCTCTCTCTCTCCCTCTCCCTCCCTCCCACTCTGACTAAAGATAAATGGAAAAATTATCCTCAGCTGAGGATTTAAAAAAACAAAACAAAAAGCAAAGCCATAAAATATCTAAATGAGAGAGAAACAGACAGGTGTGGGGAATAACATTACACACCTAAAAATTAGATCCTGAACTGACACCTATACCTAGCTCTTAGGACACTGACTTATATAAAGTTTTAAAAATAGTGAATATATAGCAAATTCTTTACTAGCTACTCAGGTCAACTATGAAAGCAGTTTTTCTCTTTCCTAGTCCCTAATCTACTGTTAGAGATGCGTTTCCTGCACCGACTGCATCAGATTCACCTGTTTTTGTCAGATACACCTAGACACCACCCAGGATTAAATGACTCTCTGGAGCTGCAGCTTGGGAACTGAACTTTTGACAAGTACCCCTGGTCATTCTAATGCCCTCTCAAATGTGAAAGATGCACCTCGAACTTTCCACGACCTGTGTTCAGTGCAATTACCTAATTATGTTAAATTTGCAAAGTATGCTTTTAAAAGTTACCTCCAAAAAGCCCCACAGACAGCTGGCATCTCTGCCCCTGTGGGGACAGACGGGCCTGCTCTGACACCAGAGCCCGCAATGAAGCCTTTCCCCCAGATTTGATCTTCTAATACCTCAGAGTAGCTAAACAATCCAAACTCTTCAAAAAATAGAGTTCTTTCCCCATAACAATAGCACAAAATAATTACAAAATTCCTCATATGGTCACACATTCGATTTATGTAAAGATAATATTTGGAGCAAGACCCAAAAGAAACAAAACTATTGCCCGGCCGCTGTGGCCCAGTGGATTGTGTGTCGCCCCATGGACTGAGAGATGCCGGTTCCATTCCCGGTCAGGGCACATGCTCAGGTTACAGGATCGATCACCAGTAGGGGGTGTGCAGGAGGCAGCCAAGCCATGTTTTTCTCTCACATCAATGTTTCTATCTCTCTCTCCCTCCTCTCTCTCTAAAAAGAATCAATAAAAAATAAAAATAAAAAAACTTAAGAAACAAAACTATTAACCTGCACAGTAGTTCACAAGTGACAGAGTCCAAAATAAAAACCTGGAAATCTCATTTAAAATTGCAGATTCTCAGGCATTCAGTGGGTCAAGGGAGGCACTCAGAATATGCATTTTAACAATTATGCTCTAGGGCCAAACTTTAGGATATGCTTAGTATAACATGGACCCGTTTGACTTCACTAGTTTAAATCAAAGTGTGGTCCCCAGACCAACAGTATCAGCATCACCCGAGAACATGTTAGAAATATGGGTCCCATCCTAGATCTAAAGAGTCAGAAACTCTGGCGGTCAGGTCTAGCAGTCTGTGGCTGAACATGCTTCCTGGGTCCCATTCATTTGGGTCACCACTTAGAGTCGTGGTTCTCAACCTTAGGATGACCTGGGAGCTTTAGAAAATCCAGTGCCCAGACCACTTTCCAGACTAACTGTATCCCTGGGGTGGAGGGAAAGGCTGGGCATCAGTAGTTTTCAAAGCTCCCCCGGAGGCCCTAATGTGGAGCCCAGGTGATTTCGAGGAATACACTCTCCTCACTCGTGAGCACAGGGCTAGTCCGTGCTAGTCACACCCCTACTCACACAGGACAACACACTGCTTTGCTATCAAACCATTATTTACAATGATCTTGGCTTTTGTAACCTGTCGTATTAACTCCAACTCTTGGGCCTCAGTGGTATGACAGTGGTCACATCTTCGCCTAGAGCTGGAGAGAGGAGGGGGAAAGAAAGGCACATCTAATCTGTTGTTAGATCAAGTTACTTACCTAACATTATTTGAAAGTAGAAAGGGCTGAGTTTCTAAAACGTTCTTTCAGCTATGAGCGCCCTACCTCTAGATGAGAAACACATAATGGAGGGGGAAAAGCTACCCTGGGTCTTCTTTTTCCAATCTGTCATCAACCCCATGATTATTTTCTCCATCAAACTGGGTGAGTGGGCTGGGAGTCACTTACCCTCCTTTAAATTGCCCCATTTATGTCAAGGTTACTTTGTACGAAATGATACGCGTTACCCATTAATTCTCTTCTGCACCTCCTACATTTTCCCTCAGCCTAGGCTCTTAGAAAGGCTTTCTCTTGTTTCCTTCTAAGTCCTTTAAAAAAGACCTTTAAAACATCGTTACCCTGTGGGTTTGTCATGCTTTTCCATCCTCTAATCTCCGAGCCGACAGTGAATCACTATTATAATAAAAACGAGTTATTATCATCACACTAAAAAACAGTGATGCCAGATTCCCTCCAGGCCCAGTTCAATGCCTCCTCCTCCATGAAGCATTCCATGTAGGTCCCTCGAAATATTAGTAACTTTCCTTTCGGTTGATTCCTGTAATTATTTGTATCTCTGCTCTATCTAGTGCTTACATGTATACTGACATGTACTGTTTTTGAGCTGCGCAATATAAAGTCTTCCTTTTTCTTTCCAACTCACTGGTAAACTTCCCAAGGGCAGACACTATACCTTCCAGCTCTTTCAAATCCCTTACTACCACAGCGCTGTTCTGGGCAAGAAGCACACAGCAGACATCCACTAAGCACTTGAGTATCCTTACACTTACTCTATGAAACATCAAAAACATTTCACCACTATTCTGGCTCCTCAGATACATTCTCCAAGTTAGAAAGCAAAACTAAGATCAGCATCCTGTCTCTGATTTCAATAACTAAGTTGATCAGAAAGCACAATGACTCAACTGTGCGTGTGTGTGTGTGTGTGTGTGTGAGAGAGAGAGAGAGAGAGAGAGAGAGAGAGAGAGAGAAGGGCTGTCTCCCTATTCTAATGCTTCTAATGCAATGCCTTTAAACTTCTATGAACATTAAATACATTTTAGTTTTTATAACTCAATCTTTGTTCTTGTCATTTGCCTTCAAGTCTTTGCTTTTGTCCTTTTTAATTATTATTAGAATTTAAGAACCATTTCTCAGATATATTTAAACATTTTTATTATAGAAACCATTACCAATCCTGAAATTCAATTTTAATAATTGAAAAGACATTTGTTTCTTATGGGTAGCCTTTGAATTTTAAAGCTGATCGAGGCTGAGGTAGTATAGAATTTCAAAGCTGATTTGAATTGGTCATGAAACATTAAATTTTCATTCTAAAAACAATACTGTATTTGGATAAATCGTGCTCCCTTCTTTGGAGAAGCATAAGGCTTAGTGATTCATAATGTGAAAGTTACTGAGTGTATTTTGAAGAATATACATTACACAAAAAAATACAGGAAACATACATTAAAGATTTCCATTGCATTTTTAGCATATAAGTAAGTCTATCTCCACGCCACACAACCTAGCCACCTAGTTTTTACTTAGATTTCCGTGAACAGTATAAATAGAAAGATGCTTTAGAGATGTGTGAAATGTGGAGGATGAGTGAGCACAATCTTTGGTATGATTAACAGGAAAAGAGGACTCGGTATGGGAAGTGGTTCTCTAAACAGCACAGGAAAAGCAGTAGCGAAGGAAGAAAATGTTGAATACCTGTAAAAAGGATTGTTACCCTCCCCAGAGACACCAAAGAAGATTTGGGTGACGTACGTACTCTAGGTGGAGATTATGCAGGGTGCATAAACCTACTCTTTGGACAGGGAGTGAAGAACTGGCAGCACCCAGGAAGAGGACCTTGAGACAACTGAAGACTGAGGTCAGGTCCCTGGCTGCTCTGAATTTCAGGCACCTAGGATGCTCTGCAGAGAAAGCATACAACCCAAGGTCTTAAATACCATCACAGAGAAGAAACAGTGCATCTCAGGTAGTGTGGAGAATAAATGGTTCTGCAGACTAATATGAACCAAGAATTCCCAATTACTACCTGAGTCAACACACTTAATAACTGGCATGTTGCTATACAGTAGTTTTGTTAATTATACTATTTAATAAAATTTGATTATAATAATGCTTGCCCTGCATTTTGGAGTTTCTCGGGGGTGCGGGGGAGAAGAGAACTAATTACAGGAAGAAATTCATATTACAAATAGATCGACTTAAATGTTACACCTGTCTCTGAAGGAAGAACTAGGCAATATTTAAATGGAAAGATAAATCATTTTCTAGGCGTTATGTTGGTTCTCAAAGCCGTATCTACAAAAGAAGGTTGTTTTTGTCCTTCATTACTGTACCCTGCCTCCCACATGCCCCCAGGTTCATAAAGCCACACTGCCTTAATTCTGTCCCTAGACGTGCAGAGCTCGGGGTCCTCGCCTTGGTGCCCTCTTGTCTTGGCCCGGGATGCTTTCTGCACAGCCAGCTTCTCTGCTATTCAGATTTTAGTCTAAATACCATCTCCTCTGAGAGAAATTCCCTCAAACTCAAGCAGCCTTCTCAGCCATTCTATCAGTTCCCCTTACCTTAATTCCCTGGGTATCACAGTCTTATATGTTTCTTGTGTATCTCTGCTCGATTGTTTATGATTGCTTTCCTGCTCTACAAAAGCACCATGAAATCAGGAAATGTGTCTTATCGCTGTATCTCCATTTCCCAGCATTGTGGGTGGCACATAATAGGTACTCATTAAATATTAGTTGTATGGCTTTTTTTAAAAAAAATAACTATTATTATTATCATTATTATATCAAAGCAGCCCACTTTGGAATGATATTTATTCTATTTTAGTACCTGTCCCTGCTTTATTTTTCTTACTGGCACTAATCCCTACATGGAACCATATTATGTATTTATTTATTCATCAGCTATCTCTTTAGCTCAATAAAATATAAGCTTCTCTGTCTCTTTGGTTTACCTTAATATTCCAAGCACCTGGAACAGGTCCCAGCACACAGTAGCAACTCAATAAATTCTTGTTCAATGAAGCCAACAGTCATATCATGCTTCTTCCTCTCCTTCGGCTTCTCTAAGCAGTGCACAGGCCGTTGCTGCCTTGCTGTTTGCCACTGAGTGTCTTCTTGACCACTGTTGGCTCTGTTTCTGCCACCCTGGCATGCCCAGGTGTCCTTGGATGATTAAAGCAGAGGTGTTCAGTATGGTTGAAATGTTCTCCGCCTGCCTTGTCGTTCATTAGTGGTAATTTGTAGGTTTTGGCTGTGCTCTAGTCAGCTCTTCAGTTCTTATTCCAATTCCACCCTCCAAAGTCAAACCTGGAGACAGTCATTAATGCTATGACTGTTTCACTATCACTACCCACCTGGAGACACTTGAAAGAAAGAAAAAGGAAGTGAGAGGAGAGGTTGGCAATACCCCAGAGTCACTCAGCTCCGGGAGTCACAAAGCAGGCACCAGAACATGCAACACGTTCTGAGTGTGGTGGACTCACTCCCATCCAGAATCCCTGGCCACCTCGAATGACCTTGCTCCTACGTGACATCACACCTCTTGCAAGCCTGTTGCAGGTCGGGCACTGCGCTAGCCTCTGGGAACTGTACAATTAAGCAGCACAGAGACGCTACCTCTAACAGCTTAACAGCTTATCTTCCTGGAGGAAGGTGAACATTTACAAAAGTAATGCTAACACAATGTCCTTCCCACCTGTCCAGATCTCCTGTACCCCTCATGCACATTGGCAGTTCACCTAGCGCCACCCATGCCAACCTTATAAAGCAGCCCCCTTGTATGTCAGCCACTGTACAGACTGAACGCGTGCTGCTGGGGATTACATAGGTTTGAGGTTAATATACTGCAGTGAAGTCAGGTAGTGCCCAGGACAGTGTATCTCAAAGTGTGGTTCCCAGACCACTTACGCTAGACTTACTGAGTCAGAATCCCAGGGGCAGGCCTGAAACGCATTTTTAACACTCCCCAAGTGATTCTTCTGGATACTAACCATTGGATTGACTTATGTAGGATGTGGCTGTATTTCTGCATATGGTAATAAGATCAATCCTTGCATATGTTGATGTCCTATTATAATGATGGCCTTTCAGACTATTGGGGTTGGTCAGCAACCCTGCCCTCTGACTTTCCAGCAGCCCTTAGGATACAGGAGCTTTACACTATCTGTGCCCCCTTCCACAGTATGGCAGGGACACAACATTGGCAAACATTGATTCTAGCCATTAGCCACTGGGTGTTCAATTCTGAGTTGGTTTTCTGAGGCCAGGTAAAAGATCATGGACAGATACTAAGCAAACAAATAGGATTACCATTAATCATCATTCTCACTCATCGTGAAGCTACCCTTGTCTGATAAGGAGGTCATTACAGCGGGTCCCAAATGTACTAACTGAGAATGCCAAGGTGTAGAAACCTGGGATCTGTATTTTTTAAGAAACATTTCAGTTGCTTCTTAGCAGTTAACCCAGCATGGTGCATAGACCAATAACGGGGAACTAGTGATCCAGTACAAGGCCTGGGACAGATATCTGGCTCCTAAAGATGAAAGCATCACCATAGCCACGTACAACTCAATATAGGCTTAATCACTTATCCATGAATGTGAATGATGGCAGCGATTTATTCTAAATTTACAAATAACTAGAAAATGAACTGCACTACTCCTTATCTCTTACCTCTTCTTATCAGATGCATGATGTTTAGTCCTCAAAGCTGGCTTTTCAAAGGATACTCCAGTAATATCAGAGATTAAATATGCTTAACATATCTTAATTTTAGCCAGCCTCCATGCAGGCCCCCAGTGATTCTTCCTTCCTGGTCCCCATGCCCTGGTGTATCCCCTCCCACAGTGGAGAGTGCTGAACTGTGTAGTCAACAGCTCACTGAGGAAATGGCAGCGTATGACATCAAAGACTAGGTGACAAAAGACTGCCATGTCTACCTTTGCTCCCTTGGCTCAGTGCTATGGGGAGGTAGCTGCCATGTCACTGGGGCACTCAAGCAGCCCTCTGGAGAAGTTCACACGGTAAGACTGAGGTCTCATGCCAAGATCCAGCACCAACTCACCGTCTTAGATGTAGAGTCTCCAGCCCCAGTCAAGCCTTCAGGTGACTGCACCCCTGGTGATGTCCTGACTGCTACTTTATGAATCCCTGAGCCCAAACCACCCAGCTCAGCCACTCCTGAATCCTAGATGCACAAGAGCTGGGTGAGATAATGAATGTTTATTGCTGTCTAAAGCCACTGTGTTGTGTGGTGATCTGCTACGCAGCAATAGCCCATACACCTAGTTTAACCCAACATGGTATCAGAGATCCAAACTCTCCCTGTGGCCACCCCTGAGCACGCATGCCAGGAAAATTACTGTCTCCTTTAATATCCTCTACTCAGAGGAAGTTTCACAATAGAAAGGTTCTCCTTTTAAAGAGCCTTCGTAACAGCCCCACTGTATCCAACAGGATTGGTTTTAAATGCACATCCTTGTACTTCTCTCCCTGCCAGGGGAGTTGTGGGGCTTAATTAATTACAGATCTTCGGATGAAAGGAGCACCGAGCACTGAGAATTATCATCAAACAGGACTAGGAAAAATGAAGAAAAAAAAAAAAAGACATTTTCTCTAGTGCTTGCTGAATCCATTTCACCTAAGATCTGGCAAAGGCTGAGTCACCTATTGTTTAGAGAATAATTAATTTTTGCTGAGCGCAGAGTGGAAACAAGCCAGTACAGCAGCAGGTCAGGGAGCCCCTGTCCTTTAGCTTAAAATAGGCCCCTTTCCCAAAATAAACCCCAGCCCCTCTTTTAGGGAACAGCGTGGACATTTGGATCATCTGAGCCTCCAAGGGGAAATGGTGAGATGAAATAGACATGTGACCTATGCCCCACCTACCAGAAATATATTTTGTTTTTTTTGTTTTTTTTAATGTTCATGCTCCTGCCAGAGGAAGTCCAAGAAAGCAGAACTGATTCTCCACATACGAATGAGATGTTGGTTGGTAGAGTCCAGGTAGTACAGTGGGAAACATCACTAGGGCTTGTAGCCAAAAGTCAAGAGTTCAAATCCCAGCTCCTCCACTCACTCAACAAATGATCTTGATTGACAAAGTGACTTAAATGACCTCACAACAGAAACACAGCTGATAGTGATATTGATGGGGTTCTAGACCCCAAAGCTATCATACCCTCCCCTCCAGGCCACACAGACCTCCAAATCCCAAAGGCAGTACCCAAGGAGAAGAAAAAACTAGTTCACTGGCCATTAATGCTGGAGGTTTCCATCCCCGAGGAAATCTTGTCCATTCTCCTAGGCCTCAAGAAGTAAGAGAAGGTTTGGGGCCTGCTACCTCACTCTCTAAGACTCTTTGGGGCTTTCTCTTCTGATGTGTCTTTGTCTACAAAGCTGTACAATTCCAACTTGGAAAGGCCTAGGCCCCATTTCTTATATCCACTCCCTTTTCTCTGGGGCTTCTCAGAAGGCACGCAAGGATTGGGTTTTTCCCTCACCCAAGTAGTAAAATCCGAAAAATGGGTTTGGCTTTTCAGGTCGCTCAGGTCTGCCCATGTTCTCCGTGTGATGCTTAGTTCACCAGAATCCTGCTCAGTGTTGGGGGGCCTAAGCTCCACCGGCATTGTTTCACCCCCTCGGTGCATATATTTACCTAGCACATCATGGGGAGGGGTGACTGCTCTAGGGAATTAGACAGATGTTCCTGAACCAATGCTATTATAACTATGCCTGGAGAGTGTAATTATCTACATTACTTGACTGTTGAAAGGATCAAGAGAAATAATGAGGACGTAAAGTCTCGTAAACATTAAAGCATGGTACCCAAGTTAGCTATTAATATAGTTCCAGGAAGATCAGCACCAACTCTGAGCTAAAGCAAAAGGGCCTGCAAAGAAAGAAAGAAAGAAGAAAGGGAGGGGCTGGGTAGTGGAAGCCACAGTGGGTTAGAATAAGAAAAGGTCTGGGTGGGAGTGGGGACGGTGACCCCAGGACCTTAATTTATCTCCTTGACTCCGTTAGACCTAACCATCCTAACAGTCATTGCGACATGACTTGGAACTTCCTCAGATCCCAGAGCCATAAGTGCATTTTGTGGTGTGTGTGTTGAATGAGAGGAGGAGGAAAAAAGTGAAGAAAGAGAAGAATGAAGACATTCAGGCAGTACTGGTGAGTTTTGTTTTGTTTATAATGTGTAACATGAGCTCTTTCAGCAAAACCATTGACCTTTATTATGTAGGTTTCAAAGGATCTCAAGGACACCCACTCCATTCTGCTCCCTACACCAATGCCATGAACCTCCCCCAAGAGCCACGCTACATCATATCACAGAAAGACACGCACCCAGGGCGAAGGCCTCGTCATAACAGAAGCAAGAGCAAGTCTAGGTTGTATAGACCTAGAACAGATTAGGACTGACCACCAAAGTCCTGCTCCAGGACACATTCCTGATTTCTAGTTCTGGTCTTGTTTCTGACATTAACTAGCTATCTGACCTTGGGCAAAGTGCTTGCAGGAGTCTCAGTTTTTCCACAGGGATGTTAACACCTGTCCAGTCTAGTCACCCTAAGACAGTTGTGAGGATCCCATGCAGAAGGAACTGATATACTGTGAAGTGCTTCAAGATGTAAGACATTATACTGGACATTGCCACAGATGATAGTAGACCATTTTGCACACATGCCTCTTCTTAATTTCCTCCCCCTCTCCATTTCTCTCTCTTCTCGTCTGTCCCACTATTTATCTCCTGTACTCACTGATCCTCTTTTCTTTTTCCTCTGCTTATACCTTAGCTGTGTCAGTTGTACACAATAAAATCCATATGGGTTGACCAACCCCACTGATAGTCAAGACTTAAGTAAAATGGTGATTCCTAATGCAGAACATTTTGGGAAACTCTTTAAGGATGGGTCTATGTCTTGATTACAAAAGACGTTTGTGGAGCAAAGCCTCTCCCACCAAAAACAAATAGACATACATGTCTGACTTCTACTCTAAGCAGAATATTGAGATAATAATTATGGTAATAGCAACCGCATATATGAGAATTCCCCCCCACCCCAAACATGTGATAAGTACAGATGCCTAAGCTTCAACCTCAGAGATCCAGGGTGGGACTCAGAAATGTGCCCTTATCACAAGCTTTCCCTTACTCCAAGGTGGTTCCAATGACCACTTTAAGGAACCCCAAACCCGGAGACATAGTAGCAATACCTAACAGGAGTCGATTCAGATTGTGCAATGAAAGATTTCCCCAAAATAGATGAGGCTTATGGAGGCCAAAAATACACTAGAGGAAAGCCACAGAGGCAGCCAAAAATCCAATGATTAAAGCCCTGCCAAGAAAAATTTATGAACACAGAAAAAAAACCCCTAAATATCTGTTGTTGACTCAGTGACTGCCTATAGACAGATAATTGATCTACAAATATTTATAAGACACTAACAGCAAGAAGGTCCAGGAATTATCTAAGATGTGGCAAGGTCAGAGCTCACACTAATGGGATGAACTCCAGGAAGAGGTGGTTTTGGGTGTGCAGTGAATGAAAACACTCACACCCTGAGGTCTAAGACATGAATTCACCTCCCCAAAATGATGGCATTTGCATTGTCTGGGTGTTGCTAGAGTGAAAACTAAATCTGAATTGGAGGACAGGGAGTCAGATGGCTTCATGACATTTTATACCTTGTGCCTTTTCATGGAGGTTTCCCAACATCTCTCCTTGAAACAGGATTAACCCTGATATGCCCTTGTGCTTCAAGCGCCAGGTGTTGATCCGAGTTGGGTCCTCAGAGTTTCTGGTCTCATCCTCTGACTGCTCCTGTCCTCATGACCTGGCTGGCACCCAGCAATTTCATGCTAATTCTGAGCTGCCCAGAGCTTAAAGAGATGCTGTCCTAGTGCCCCTTTGCCATGGCTTGCAACCTGAAAGCATTGATTATTCACAGTGAAAATTAACTATCTAGGTCAGTGGTTCTCAACTCTAGAGGCACATTAAATTTACCCAGAAAGACTTTTATCTCCCCAAATACAGTTGCCTAGTCCCTAACCCAAACCAATTCAATAGACTTTTTGGCAGTGTGGCCCAGGTATCAGTATTTGTTATAAGGTCTGCAGGTGACTCTAAGGTACAGGCATTAGACCACTGATCTAGATAATGTTTCCTACTTTGGCAGTACATTAGAATTTCCTACGAATATTTTAAAAATAATAATACCAGGCCCCATTCCAAGAAATTTAAACTTAATTGGTCTGGGTTGAGACTCAACCATCACTATTCTTTAAAAGCTGCTTAGGTGACTTTAATGTATAACCAGGTTGAGAAGGACTCTATGGGATGAGCTCCAGCAGGTCAAACTCTAAACTTATTATGTTCCTTCACCTTCGACCTGTCCTATTCTCATGTCCCCCAGTATGAACTCTGCTTTTCTTGCTGCATGTCTTATCTCAGTTAGCAGCTTCACCATATTCTCAGTCACCCAGGCTAGGGTTCCCTGGAGTCATCTTTGACTCTACCCTCTCCCTCATTACTGCACCAAAGAATTGGCAATCATCTCACATATCCATCCCTTCCTAAGGCACTATTCCTCTCTCAGCAAGGTTAGTATAACTTCCTAATAGATCTCCATAGCCCAAACTCTTATCTACTGGGGTAGGTTGAGTATAGAAGCAGCTCCAATTCTTCACACCTATCTGTAACCACACCTTTTGAATTGTGAGTTTGCAGTCCTCTCACCTAGAAAGAGTCTGTGGAGTCTATTTGCCCAACCTATGAATCTGGGTTGACCTCGTGACTTACTTCAGTCAATAGAATACAGCAGAAGTAATGTTGTGCCAGCTCTAGGGTTAGGCTTCAAGAGACCTTGCACATGTCCCTCTTTTCTTTGCTTGTCTGTGATCACCATTAGAATGTCTCCTGGCTACCCTGAAATCAAGCCTAGGCTAACCTACTAGAGGATGAGAGACCACATGGAGCAAAGCCCAGCCATTCAGCTAAGGCACCAAAGATGAAGAGAGCCCAGCCAAGATCAGCAAAGCCAACAATATCTGCAGCCGCCCAAAGAGGTATGAGTGAGTCATTGTGCATCCAGACCAGATCAGCCCATCTGTCTAGCCAACCCAAGACTCAAGTGAGATAATAAATGCTGGTAGTTTTAAACCATTAAGTTTTGGGGCAGTTTGTTACAAAGCAAAAGCCAACTGATATGCTTGCCTGATAAAAATCTTTAGCCATAATAAAACTATATATACATATATCTTCTTAAAAAGAGGAGGAATATAACTACAGGAGGGATGAGAACTGTGTGTGTGTGTGTGTGTGTGTGTGTGTGTGTGTGTGTGTGTGTGTGTAGTCTAAATTTTCATACTGATGATCATATATTTTATAATCATGTACATTGCCCTGGCTGGTTTGGCTCAGCAGTTAGAGCATCAGCCACAGACCAAAGAGTCGTGGGTTTGATTCCAGTCAAGGGCACGTACCTCGGTTGTGGTTCAGTCCCTGGCCCTGGTCCGGGTCATGCAGGAGGCAACCAATCCATGTGTCTCTCTCGCATTGATGTTTCTCTCTCTCTCTCTCTCTCTCTCTCTCTCTCTCTCTCTCTCTCTCTCTCTCTCTCTCTTCCTCCCTGCCTTCCACTCTATCTGAAGATAAATGAAAAAATATCCTCAGGTGAGGATTAAATAAATAAAAATCATGTAGATGACCACCTCGTAATTGAGTACTACCATGCAATTTCAGCAATCACATTTGCATATGTGTCCATGACTGCACTGGTGCCAGTAGTAAGATCAATAGTTATGGGTGGACCAATACATAGAAGATATATTCATGCTAAGCAAAGTGGAAACAACACCACACAACAGCATTTCCTGGGGGCTGGAGGAGAGAAAAGTGAGGGGGAGCGCTGAGTGAGCACAGCACACAGCGTGTGGGAAAGGCCAAACTTTACATGGCCTGGTACCACATTCACATCATTCATGAAGATTTATTTTTATATAGACTACAAACTGGTCACAATAAACTACGATTGCTTCATTTTATTTATTTATTTATGTATTCCTCACCCGAGGATATTTTTCCACTTATTATCAGATAGAGTGAGAGGGAGGGGGGGAGAGAGAGAGAGACGTCGATGTGATAGAGCCACATCGACTGGTTGCCTCCCACATGACCCGACCAGGGCTGGGGTCAAACCGCAACTGAGGTACATGCCCTTGACCGGAACCGAACCCGTGACTCATCGGTCCATGGGCCGATGCTCTAACCGCTGAGCAAAACCGGTCAGGGCCGGTTGCTTCATTTTAATTTTTGTATTGTTATTTGCAATATATAAAATAACATTTTATTTTTGTAAATATTCAAGTAACATCATGAAAATAACACAAATTAGATGGTGCAATGCTGCCACATTTTTACCTTTAAAAAAAAACCTATTCATCATGTATGTCTGAGTAACTCTACATCAGTTTGTTTAATCGTCATGTCTACACCACAAAGCTGATATCATCACCCCCAAGAAAAGGGTGAGGAGACGGATGTCGAGGAAGGCTAAGTGACTTTCCCAAGCCTGGAAACAGGCAGAGCTGGGATTCTGCTTCCTGGCCTGATTCCAAAGATTGCATCTTCGTTATGGGTCAAGTTCACCTCTCTCTTTATAAACTTCTCCATAGCTCCCTTTAGCCTTTAAATTAAATTACAATTCCTCAGCAAAGCATCCAGGGTTCTCCACGAGCTGTTAAACCACTTTCTCAGCTTGGTCCCTTTCTGCATCTTCCATCCACACTCTGTTTCAGCTGCCTCGGGCAGCTCACGGCACACCCTTCAGACCCACGCCTCACATCCAGGAATGCTCTCCTCTGCCCGTAGGAATCCTACTGGTCTTCATGGCACAGCTCGAATGCTATGATGGAGTCTTTCCTGAGGCCCAGAGCCCATCAAAGCTATACCAACTCTGGGGACCTGATTTTCCTTCTTCTGACAGACGTAATGATGACTCCTTTAACTGTCTCCACAAGACTGAGAACCTGCCCTGAGGGCAGTGACCATGGTTCCTTTTTATTTCTGTGGAGATAATAGGGTGGGTTTGTATAGTATAAAGACAACAGTTGCTCACTGTAGAAAACTGAGACGATACCAGAAAGCAGATATGAAAAAAAGAGTTGAAATCACAGTCACTCGGTGCTATTTCCTTCCCATATCATCTTTTCAAAATCGTCCAACACTGAGATAACGCTATAGAGCCAGTTTTACATTCTGTTTCCCCTTTTTCATTCAGTTATTAAAACATGAACATCTTGACATATCATTTCATATTTATTAACAAATTTAATTTTTAACGGTTGTGATTCCATCACACGTGGGTTCCATACGTTTAATGTTTGCCCACCTTTGGGCATCTAAACAACTTCCAGGGTACCTTTTTCCCCTCAATAATATTATGATCACATCCTTGTATGCAAATCTTTCATAGAAAATTCTTAGAAGAGCATCTGCCTGCGGTCCAGAGAGTCCCGGGTTCGGTTCCCGCCAAGGGCACGTACCTCGGTTGCAGTTTGTCCACGGCCCGGGTTGGGGTCGTGTGGGTGGCAGCCAGTCGATGTGTCTCTTGCACATCAATGTTTCTCTCTCTCTCTCTTCCCCCCCTCTGTCCCTCCTGCTCTACCTGAAGATAAATGCAAAAATGTCCTCGGGTGACGATAAAAAAAAAGAAAGAAAATTCTTAGAAACAGAATTGAGGTACGCATTGTGCGTCTCTGCCCATCCCAAGCATACGCAGTTGTTTTGCACACAATCCTGTGAACACGTGCCCATGCTGTGCACTTAGGCCCACGCCTGGCACAAAATAGGCGCTCAGTTAATATTCGTTGAAGGAGTGAACAAATGCATGAATGAAAACATGAATAGGAGGCATTCCATCCAAACAACATATTAGAATCTACCATTAGGCTTGGAAAACCTAATTGTATTTAGAGTACAAATATGAATGTGACGATTCTTCGATAGGATAAGTAACACGGTGACTGAGAGAACTCTGGAAAGGAGTGGCGGATGGGAGGCAGCAGTCAGGCCGTGACCCCACATCCCTCCCAGCAAGGAGGCCAAGCTGCTGGCTAAATTTCATAAACCAAGGAAGTGTATTGGAATCCTGGAGGTAGAACAGAAGAACTAGGACCAGAACCATTGTAAAGTTGTACCACTAGAGAATGGGCCACGGGGAGAATATTTTACTTTTGTGTTGCTTCTGTAAACATGTGAATATTTTTGCAGTGCATACAAATTGCCTTTATAAATTTTGCTTTCCTTTTTTATTTTTGTGTATGTCATTTTAATTTAATTTTTTTTTTTTTAATCCTCACCCAAGGATATTTTTCTATTTACCTTCAGGTAGAGAGAGAGGGAGAGAAAAGGAGAGAGAGAGAGACGTCGATGTGAGAGGGACACATCGACTGGCTGCCTCCCGCATGACCCCAACCAGGGCCAGGGACAAACCGCAACCGAGGTACATGCCCTTGGCTGGAATCGAACCCGCGACTCTTTGGCCCGCGGGCTGACGCTCTACCGCTGAGCCAAACTGGCCAGGGCTGTCATTTTAATTTTAAAAGTATTAAGGACAAAAACATTATTAACCTGTTTGCCTTTAAGAGAGGGAGATTAAGTCAGGCTGTCTAGTTGAAATTTTCAGAGAATCCCTTCTACAGGTACAAATCAACGGGCTCGGAATTCTCTTTCCTACGTGAGTCTGGATTACAAGGCACCTCTTAACGTCATCCCTTCCCAGCACCCCATAGTCCCCCCACTTCCAAGTCACAAGTGTATTGCATCAAAATTCCTCTTGTCAAATAAAAAATAATAATACATTAAAATAAAAATGTATAAATAAGTAAGCATCATAAAAAGAACAGGAAATAACAATGACAGTCAATCTATGTAGATGAAGGTCAACGAATATTTTGAAAAGAAGCAATACTGAGCGCCTCTGTTTTGCATAATGATCTATACAAAAATAATGTCTAAAGGCTGGCTGGAGTGAGGCAAATGTCCCTTGGTTTAAGCAAATGCATTCAGCAAAAATTCACTGAGTACCCTCTGTATCTAGAAGAACCCCAGCAGGGGCCACAATGATTATCAGGGAGGAAGAGAATCCTGTGGTCCCCATTGGCCTGTCTCCCATATCCATGGGACAGAAATGAGGCACCTTCCTTCCGGTTTGTACCTGGTGTGCATCTGTGCCTTCAATATAATTAACGTGTAAGAGTATGTTGAGCGCCTACTATGTGTCCACCATTATGGAAGGAAGGAAGGAGAGAAAAATTAATTTATTGAGCACCTATTGTGTGACAGATGTAAGTGATAACAGTCATTGTAGATGTGTGTATATGTGTTTATTGTTGCTGAAAGAAATAGCAGGCCAGAGAATTCCAGCAGAATTCCGTAATTCTTCCCTTTTTAAACCACCATTCGTAAAGGATGGTGAGGTAGACCACAGGAACACTTTTTTCCAGGCCTCAGGAAAATGGCTTCTCTGTGAGAGGCACCAGGCCAATTCCATTTCTGTCACTGAGATGAAGAACATTATTACATCATTCTTACATCGCTACAAAACTACATCCATAGACTTACACCAAGGATGATGACGGGTCCTTGGGATATGCTGTACATTGACCCTTCAGGGGGACAGGCTAAAAATGTAAGGTTTTTAAAATTATGTTCTAAAACAGCTGTTGGGGGGTGGGCAAAGGAAGCAGAGAGGGTGGTTAAATGTACTCAAAGTCAAAGCCTTTTTACTCCCTACCCTTTATTCAGTAAGATGACCTTGTCTCAAGACAGGGAATAAAAAGTCAGCCTCTAAAAACACAAACAAACAAAAAAAGTCAGTCTCTGATTACTCTGAAACAGAGAAAAGGGCAGGAATGATAGATAGATAGCAAGATAGAGAGATGATAGATGAGAGAGAGAGAGAGTAACATATGTCTCTATGCCTGCAGTTTAGGGAATTTACTGATCCAACTTTATTCCGTATTCTCTCCATGCAAACCCTTTTATCTATCCAGTGACCCCAATGACTGTCACCCAACCAGGCTCATCCCAGCCCCTTTCTAGTTCATTACTGTATCTCTGAGTCTTCATTCATTCATCCTATGAATTTGTTGAATGAGTTAATAAGTGAATGGCTATCACGAAGTTGAATACATAAGGATTCAAGTCAGTGCCAAATTCTAGATGAATAAGGCTGGGACCCCCAGTGCCATTTGGAACAGAAGCAATGTGTTGACTCAAGTTATTACTGAAAGGGGAAGGTTCGTGACTAAGGACACATTCTGAGGCCTGAGACCTTATTCTGGGAAAAGCATCATGCTCTTTGACCTGTGGGGAAAGCCTGGGTCAGCTGCCACCAAATCTCAACCTCCTTATTGTCACTGCTCAACCAGTATGTGTTCAAAGCCATTCAAGATGAGGGAGAGACACCCCTAGGATATGTTTTAAATTACAAGGTCAGTGTCATTAGAAAAACTGCCAATATTAGGGGAGGAAAGGACAATACTAAATAAGAACTACACTTAATTATAGTCATTTTATTTATTCATTTTACCAAGACCGCTTAATGCATAAGGATGAAGGTAAAGTAAAGGGGGGAAACAACAAAGCACAAAGTCTCCTCTTATTTTTTAATAAGTCAATAAATGAAGATGTCTGATCATGGGAGCTGGAGAGAGACAGATGTTTTAATCAGCACAACCTGACGTGCAGGCTGGGGCAGGGGAAGGAGAGAAGGTCCTTTCCTTTCTCATTGCAGTCAGTGTCAATTGAGAGTACAATTACTACTGTTGTCTCACATGTTAAACTCAAACGTTTGGAATTTTAAAAAGTGGACAAACCCCATCTGCTTTTCAGAGCAAACCCATAAACACAGAATGAGGTGGCACCTGGCGACAGCCACCCCCAGGACAGCTGGGCTTCTGCCTCTCTGTATGCACCTGCTCTCCACAAGAGAAAGAAGGGGAAGTGGCTACTTTGGAGATCGGCAGCATCACACCCATCCCGGGGGTATCCATGGATCACCTAGGCATCCAAAGGGACCAGTGAGAATTCAGGGGAGGCTTAAGAGAGGACCAGGAAGCTAAGCCTCCTTCCCAGAAAGAGAAAGCAAATGCCCAAGTGCTGGGCGCCGTGCAATAGGAGTTGTGCTTAGGGCTTTATCTGATGTATCTCTCATGCAAGTCCGTGGGGAAAGCATTACTCTCCTCATTTTATTAGGAGGAAATTTAAAGATCACACAACTGTTAAGTGCAAAGCTGGAATTCGGAACCAGTTCTCTCCGGCCCCAAAGCACTGCCTGCTCCATGGAAGAAAAGCTGATCTTAGATCAGGTCCAACTTCATACCCGTACACATTTTATTTAGGAAGTGGTCTGGAAATGCACACATGAATTATTCTGATTTGCTAATCGAATTTTCTGAGGTGAAAAGAACCTTAAGATCTCAGCCCCAGCAGTTCTCACCGCTCACGGTTATCCCTGACAGCTGAGGGGAACAAATCCGAAAGCCTGGAAGCGACCCTGCATGCTTAAAACACACCCACATTTCTCTTTTCTCCAGTTCTACAAATACCCCTTTCCCTCTTTAAACCAGGGCTTAGTTCTCTGACTACATGGTTGGATTGCTAGATGCTAGAAATGGCCCCCTGGGGGAGAGACACTGCCCCATTACCAGAATTACCTGCACACGAACTAGGGTAGAGTCTGATAGAACACCCATGCAGAAGGGGTTGCGTATTGGCCATGACAGTAGAGCTATTCACCCCAGCATCTTTGCAAGAACCTTTTTGCACAAAAAGAAGGGAATAAAGGAACATCCAAGTGGCCACCAGTGTACTCAGAGCGAAATCCCTATTTCTGGAGTGGACTTGAATTGGCAACAGGGCTCTGGAAAACAGGTCTACTTCTTCTGATACAGGTTTTACATGGTTGTGTTTCTAAACAATTCTGTAATGAATGCTGTGTAATTCTCCAGCACATCTTTCCACTGAGAACTTAGCTTTGCAACGTTAATTAACAGAGCATCTCACACAACGATCCACACACATGCACACACGCAAGATTCATGAGGGTTGTCCCAGGAAAAATGCGGATCGACATTAGCACATTCTAAAACATTCGTGTCAGGATCCCGACGTGAGCCTTGCGATTAGGATTTGACCACCTATGTGTGAGTGTGTGGACATCTAAAACCGTTCCTGTGAATATCTGCCTCTCAGTTAAAGAGTGTTCAGACATGTGTCCACAGGCCTGATCTCAGAGGTGCTTATCTTCAGTTACACATGAGGTATAAATAAATATTTGTGGAGGGAGGGAGTCAGAAAGAAAAGGAACAGGCAGACTGGCTGGCTAGTCTACAGGAAGCAAAAAGGAAAAAATATGCCCGATGTCACAGACCACCAGGCATCTTCCCAGTACCTTAGCCACATACCAGCTAATTAGTGACACAGAGGGACAGAATTTCGGAGGCAGTCCATGGCCCTTCCGTTACTCACTTGTGTGCATAGCAGCCCAATGTTGACCCTTTTTGTACCCCTCAGTGCTACCTGTTTCTGCCCAGAAAGTAGTTCCTTGAGTCAAAGAGTCCACAATCCCCTTCATCACTCACAACCTCACGGCACACCCATACCCTCTACCACTTAATAACAATTAAGTGAGGGGACTTCGGGTCTTTTCACCATCATCCCGCTCTCTAGATGTCCCACACAGCACCACAAATTCTCCATCAGGCACTTCCAGGGAGTGATCCTGGAGGGCCAGGAGGAAAGGCAGAACCCTGGACGACCCATCAGACACAGCAAAGACCCTTCCATGGGCTGAGAGGAGGCACAGAGCAAGAAGGTGATGATATTTAGTGCAGCGAAAGTCAACGTCACATTCAGCCGGCGTCTTCCCCTTGCGTATCTCGTACCCTGAACATGAACTCATTTGCTCTGCCAATATCCCCATGAGATAGACAGCCAAGCAGGCGTCATCTTCATTTTCAAGACAAGGATACCAAGGACACAGAGGTTAGGTCACATGTCCAAGGTCACACAGCTAATCCTCATTCCCTATCTTTTGATGACCTGATCGAAGTTCGTACACTTTTTCCATTACTCTCTTGATTCCTTTCATTTCAGCAACAATGGGAGGTAACCAGGTGTCCAGCAGAAGCTCCAGCACCTTAACCACACGCCTCTACCTCTACCCACTGGGGACATTGAAGCACAGGACATGGGAGGGGGGACTGTCTGTGCCGCGAGCAGAGTCCATACTGACTCAAAGGGAAAAGGCGCGTCTTCCAAATGCCCAGAGAACGTCAGTGGCCCAATTTGAGAGCTGAAAGTCAGCTTAGACTCTGTCTCTCCTGAGGCAGGATTCCCTTCTCCAAGCACACGTTGCCCTGTGCCATACATACTACTTTGAGAGTCTTCTGCCTCGTCAGAGGGTTCCAAAAAAACACGTAGTGGAATTCGGGGCATCGCTTTATAGCAATGGTTAGAAGATGTTCCCATCGACAATCCTTCTCGTAATCCCTCTTTGGAAGGGAGGCATCTCTAGATTAATAGCTAAAGTTCTCATGGACTAAAGATTTAACTGAATGTTATTTGGTAGGATTAGGAAATTTGCTTCATATGAAAATCTCAAACCACAGAATGGCCTTAAAAAACATGTTCTCCCCCACCCCAACCCTGCACTTAGAGATAAATACATACACAGATTCACAAAAGGAGAAAAATGGAACACAAGGAGGAAATAGAAAGACAGTTTTGCACAACTAAAGTGATTTAGGAAATAATCAGCACAGTAGAGACCGACCGCAGGGCGCTGCACCAGAACACCACATTGACTAGTGATGTCTGTCTGTCTTGGGCACCGAGTTCGAGAGGGGTGGAATACACGTCCCATGATGTCCAGGCTAAGCCCCTCATTTCATACCCAAAGTTCTTCTTTAGGAGAATATTCTCCATTAATATCTCACCTTTCTGCACGGGCCGGGCAAAGGGTACTGAGTATCTTTCGAAGGGTCTTCGAATAGTAAAAACAACCTTGGAAGCTAATGAGAGTGTGTCTCTCCAGGTCAGAAGGCATATTTGTCTCCTGACCAGTAAACAAAAATAGAGAACATCCCCCTCCCCAAGTCATTCCAGGAGAGCACGGTCTCCTCCCCTTCCAAGCAGACTGGCTTCCATTCCAGAGTAAGGAGAAGATTCGCACTCGCTCTCCAAGGAGGAGGATGAGCAGGTCCTCAGCAGCCTCAAAGCAGAGTTTTCTAACTTGAGGGGTCCTCTCCTTGATACACCCCACTGTGTGTGCCGGCCCCATCTGTCCCTCACCACCATCCTGCGGGGACTGGGACTCAGAGAGCTGATCAAGAGGCTGTTCTGGTGACTGTTTTGCCATAAGCAATTCATGTTTTCTCTCCAACCCAGGTCTTGCGTCTCCTGTCACTATGTATACTAACAGCGGTGTGTGTATACATAGACACATATATCTGATTATATACTTTTATGTATACATGTGTAGGTGTATACATGTGCACATGATATATGGGTATGTACACATACATATATTTATCACGCATGTGTATGTACACCATCTCTATGGCTAGCTACACACATACATACATTAACCACACGTATATATAATCACACATGTATACAAAACGGTGGCAGACTAACTTGTTAGCTTGCACGCAGGCTACAGTCTCACCCTTCTCAGTGTCTGACTTTGGCAATCTGAACTCTCAGTCCAGTGTTCTTTCCACTCACTGCCCTGTTGCCAAACCCTCTTTCCACCCTTTCGGTGCCCCTCAGTGCCACCTTGCTCCGGCCCACAAAGTAGCTCCTTGAGTCAAACGATCCACAATCTCCTTAGTTATTCACAGACTCACCACACCCCACATCCGTACCCCCATCACCTAACCACAATGTGAAGGACTCTGGGTCTTTGCGCCATCACCTCACTCTCTACATGAGCCACACAGCGCCACAGACCCTCTCTCTGCACTTCCAGGGAGCAACCCTGCAGGGCCGGGAGGAAAGGCAGAATCCTGGAGGACCCTCAGACACAGCAAACACCCTTCCATGGGCTGAGAGGAGGCCCGGAACAAAGAGGGCGATGATGTTTCGTGCAGCAGAAGAGGGAAAAAATGAATAAAAACGAGAGAGATTGTAAGAAAGGAAGAGAAAGTCAGAGAAACAATGAGAAATGGCGTATGCTCAGACAAGGCAAATGAAGACAGAGCCGTGCGGCAGAGATAGAAAATTAGTAAGACAGGTTTTAAGTGTAAAGTCAAACACAGTGGTGTAGAACGTCCCTCCCACATTACTTGAGTCAGTAAAGCAGAACAGCCCTCACGCACACGTTTTCATTAGGGTCCCCATCGAACATATGAGGACACCAAGGCACGCAGAGCTAAGCAAACCTATTAACCTGCCTTATTCAGCTGCTCGGACAGCCTCGGGGAAGCAAAGAGCAGCTTTCGACGCCTTCCTTTATGAGGTTTACTTCCTCTTCCTGACAGAGATGCTGTCCCAGGGGGCCCCTGATTTGAGGCCTCCTACAGTAAGAGGGAGAGGGTGTCACAGGAAGAATAATAACAGTGCTGTTTGCCTGCGATGTTTACTAAGGACAGACCGAGCCAGACACTTCACGCGCCGCTGATGGGCTGAGAAGAGGCAGGATGGACACTGTGTGTTTGGATGGTCAGCAATACATTTGATGCCCATCAGGAAACCGCACTTGCAAATTCATTCAAATTGACTAAGAGAAGACCGCAGCTTTTCTCAACTAAAACCACAAAACCATAAGACAGGAGAAGAATATTCGGAGTGGAGCCTGGAACTTGGAGGGAGGGTGGGAGGGTCAGACGGGCCCCCAAGGACCCAGTACAGCTTCATGAGTTGGGTTTGGGGCACAAGGGGGGAGAACAACCCCCTGAGGATAGGGGTGGCTGGCTGTGGAGATCTCCACAGATCAATGAACTCCCAAGGGCCTTCTCCATGGAATAGGGACAGTGGAACTAATGGACCTCATGGAGATATTGCTTGGAGAAGAATAAAAATGTTCTGAAGGCACTTGGTAAATACAAAGTGCTGTACAAATGGCAATAATAATGTCAACTTTTATTTAACATCTTCATTAAGGACTCGGAGTGGAGCAGGCAGGCTGTTAGTGAAATCTGCAGAGAGTACTAAATTGGGAACTGCTGACAGCACCGTGGTTGGACAGGCAAACGCCCAAGGGATTCCAGCACCGCGAACAAACCTCCAGAGCGGCGAGTTTGGTCCCTCCCTCGGCTATCAACCGCCCTGCTGAAGGGACCTCCTATGGGGAAGGCTTGGGAAAAACACACTGAGCCTTCTCCTTACTACCACCAGGGTTATCCAGGTAAAATCAGATTAAAATGAACATTGGAAAGGATATGAAAGAGGGACATGGACGCTGTCCCAGTGTCCACCGAAGATGTGGAAGGGTGGTGTGTGGGGCTGTCTCTCTCCTAAGTCGGCAAGGCAGTTGCAGCACTTGGCGGCCTCGCTGGGAAGTTGATGGTACTCCTCTCAAGAGCTGGGCCTACAGGTGTGGGCTCTAAGCCATCACACCCTCTCTGGGCTTCTGTCTTCAAAAGGAGAAAGGGAAAGGTTCTAAGCCCACCCTTGGACCTGTGTGAGCTCAAAGGCCAAGGTAGTAGAAATCAGCCTTGAGAGTCCATGGCTACGCTCCCAAGGCAACCCAAACAAGCCTCTGGCAGAACCCAAATCCCTTACTGTAACGTACACGGCTCTTCACGACCCAGTCCTTGCTTACCTTTCTAGCCTTCCCTCTCACCACCCACAAATGACACTCCAGCCATGCTAAGCCACGCCCAGCTCCTTCACCATAGGTAACACTGTTCCCTCTGCCAGAAAGAGTCTTCTTTTCCCTCTTTCATGACTAAATCAACTTACCTTTTGGGTCTCAGGTCTCCCACAACTGCACGGAGGACTCATTTTCTATGCACCCATGGCACCTTATACTTTTCTCATCATGGATCCTGACTCAACAGTTATTTATTGATTGCCTTCTCTGAGCTGGGCACTGTGGAGAGGACACGACATTTAACAAGACACACAATGCCTACCTCCCAGGAGAGAGTGGTTCTCAGACCTGGCTATACATTAGAATCGCCTGGGAAGCCTTTTAACAATATCAATGCTATTCCCATTTAATTGGTCTGAGCGAGGTCCTGATAATGGGTATACTTTAACACAGCAGCTCTCAGCAATGACAGTGTTTGGAATTACTTTGGAAGGTGTATAAAATACTGATGCCTTGTGTTCCCACTCTAGGCCTATTAGATTAAAATGTCTGAGAGTGGGGCCTGACCACAGGTATTTTTTTACGTCTCCAAGAGATTCTAGTCTATGGCCATGGGTGAGAGTCATGGAAGGATAGACATAAATACTTATCCTCCTGTTAACAATGGCCTGTTGCCCTGGTCAGTTTGGCTCAGTGGTTAGAGTGTCGGCCTGTGGACTGAAAGGTCTTGGGTTTGATTCCGGTCAAAGGCATATACCTGGGTTGCAGGTTCGAGCCCCGATCAGGGTCATGACAGAGGCAACCAGTCGATGTGTCTCTCTCATATCGATGATTCTCTCTCCCTCTCTCCTTCCCTTCCACTCTATCTCTATCTAAAAATCAATGGAAAAATATCCTTGGGTGAGGATTAACAACAACAGAAAAAGAATGGCCTGTTTACTTACCTACATCTGTGCTTATCTATGAACTTCTTAAAAGCAAGATCTTATCTGAGACATCAATTCCAGTATTTGGCATTGCACCTGGCATTCAGTAGGAAATCTCTAAATATTTACTGAAAGAAGGAAGGACACACTCAATTTTCTTGTTCCCTCGGTGTATTAGTGTTCTAAGGTGGCCACATCGAAGTACCACAAACTAGGTGGCTTAAAAACAGGAATATTGTCACGATTCTGGAAGCCAGAAGTCCAAGATCAAGGTGTTGCCAGGGTTGGTGCCCTCTGAGGGTGATGAGGGAGAATCTGTTCGATGCCCCTCTCCTAAGGTCTGCTCGTCAATCGTTGACACCCCTCGGCTTGCAGATGCATCACCCCCATCTCTGCCTTCATGCTCACCTGGCATTCTCCCCGTGTGCATATCTGTCTCTGTTTCCAAATGTCCTCTTTTCAGAGGGACACCAGTCACATCAGATTAGGACCCACCCTCATGACCTCATCTTAACTCAATCATCTGGAAGGACCCTATTTCCAAACAAGGTCACGTTCACAGATACTGGGGGTTGGCACTTCAACATCTTCTGGGAGGACACAACTCAACCCATCACCAGTGGGAATGCTCTTTCTTAAGCTGGAAGAAGGTAAGAAGGGTGCACAAACTCTTAATTACCTTGGTTGAGTGAGATGCTTTCTTATGCTGAATCACAGCTCCCTGTTCTGACTGGACTTCAGCGAGAACTTCCAGCAGCTCTTTGCTAAGCAAAAAGGCACAAAGTAGGCTGACCCCTGGCAAAATGGTGAATTAGCAAAGAGTGTCTGCCCTCTCTTCTCGCAAGGCATCTTGCCTACATTCCCGTTCCGAATCGGCTTCAGGTGTCTGCTGCATCCGAACAAGAAGGAACAGACTTCCTTACAAGACAGTATGGGATTTAGGGTAATACATTGCCCTCTTGGGGATACTGGAAATTTAATTGAATATTCATTTTAAAAAATAGCAACACCAAAAATAACAAATCCCCAGGGGTAGAAATGGAGGCATTTCGTCAGGAGAGGTCTAAAGAAATGGAGGGAGGGCAAAGAGGATGTCTTGGTGGCACCCTCCCCATCTCACCCAGCCTCTTCATCTGACACACATGGGGCCTCGGTGGACTTGGCCTACTGAAGGTGTGTTCTAGGTCACTCTAACTCCTACTCCATATTCTATCCTGACACCGTGGACACTTAGTCACCACATTCTGTGAAGTAGCCCTTTATTTTTTTCCCTAATGGAAACTCAGAGCTTGACCTACACTTAGCACACATGTTGACTCTTTTCTAGGGGTTGCTCCTAGCAGCCCAAACTCTCTGAGTCCTGTCCTGGGTGTCGGTCCCAGCACCACTCTGTAGAAAATCCGTTAACAGTTGCTTAAGCCACAGCTGCCCAGTTGGGCTGAGCATATAAACTGACCCCAACTTGGGAGAAAACTTCTTTTCCATCATGGTTTCCGGGATTGGAGTTTAATTAAACAAGCTCTCAAGTCTTCTCAAGCTTTCAAGTCTGTTCCTTATGACTGCTGGTGGCCTGAGAAGGAGATAACAATGTGGGGGACACAGAAGGTTATGCACATTTTCCCACCCCAAGGAAAAAGTACTCGACTAGGAGTCATAAGACATGGATGGATTCTCCACCTCGATCTGTCACCAGCTGGGTGTCATCAGGAAAATCGCTTCCCCTCCTCTCATCCTCAGTGTCCTCGGATGTTAAATGGGGGTATTAACAGCCAGGCATTCCTCTGAATGTTTTCCATGCATCAGACTACTTCATGCTCCTAACAGCCCTAGGACGTAGTATAATACTATCATATTCTACTTTAAATATAAAAGGGTTGAAGCACAGAGCACTAGTTAGCCTGAGTTCTCACCACTGGTGACTAGTGAGCTGAAATGTGAACCAGGTAATCTGGCTTCGGCTTCTTTTCTCTTAAACACTACGCTGTAATAATGGCATAACAACAACAGTAACTACATCACCAGAAGCAGTGAAGACTCAACGAGACAATGCTCATGCGAATGCGGCAAAATATTAAAAAAACATTGTTTTATGAGATCACGGAGTAGGACTTCAATCACTGCTGGGTAGGGGTGGCTGTGCCTCCCCGGAGTTCTCTGGAAGTCTTTCCCTGAGGATGCGGTCTACAGTTTGCTCCACTGTTTCCCAGACCGGGCGGAGAGACGTGGACAGGACAGCACCACATGAGCTTAGAGAAAAATGCCCAGTTGAGCTCATGCACAGCCCTCCCGCTGCCTGCAAGATAAAGCTGGTCTGAAGAAGAGCCAGAGGGAGTGGTGAGAGCTTCTCATCGAGAAACAGTCCCCTATCCAGATGCGCCCGGCACCACATGACTGCCTTCTACTTGCCCAGACAGGACTCTTAGAGTACAAATGCCCACCAGGAGGAGAAGTGCATTGAGTCCCAGCTGCCGCAGGGTAAGTTCATTCATCCCGATCGTTTTGGGGGAGAATCACGTATGTGAGCTATGGGTATTTATAAGGGAAGAGAATACGGAAAGAAGGGGTAAAACATCCCAGACTTTGCATGTTTCCCAACTTGGCCTTGGGCCATTTTGGTTCCAAGCAGCGCGTTGATTTTGTTTCTCATTTCAATCTGTCATGGGAGGCAGCACAGGGCACAGACGGAACAAAATTTACAGAGTGCATATCAAGTGTCAGGCGTGGGGAGTGTGACTTCTCCGGTATTGCTGCCGCTGATCTCACAACAACACTGAAATGTAGATATGCTCAGCTCCCATACCCACTCCCAGTTGTTGTTGTTTTTCTTTTTCTAATGGATAAAGAAAGGTCAGAGATATGAGTAATTTGCTAAGGTCCCATAAACTGTAATCAGTACATCTGGGACTAGCATTCAGATATGTCCAATTCTGAAGCTTGTTCTTTGTGCCGCCCACACTGCATGCACGAGTCACTTGACCTCACACAGCCTCAGGTCCCCTCAGCGGCAGGGTGGGAGACCCAACCAGAGAGAGGCCAGTCGATGAAAGGGTCCATTAGCCTAGCCCTAGTCCTTCCCCCTCTGCCCTCACCACTCTTTCAGATGCAAAGCTCTGGACATGAAAGAAGTAGCAGCAGGTGAGCAAAGGCCCAGAAAAGGTGCACACCTGTTTACACACACACACACACACACACACGCACACTCCACATCAAGCACCATCATCAGAAGCATGGACTCCGCCGCCAGCCGGGCTCCTGTGTGGATGAGAGGAAAATTATTTACAGCAAGGTCTGGCCTCTTGCGCCACTGTGTAATTCAAGGCAATTGCACTTCCAAATAGATCTTTTTGGAGAAAATCAACAGTGGCTTTCCTTCCAATCTACTGGAAAATGAAGTCCTGTGAATGTGTTACGTAAGTCCACAGCAGGCGGAGTGGAGTGCGGGAGCCCACAGCCCTGCCAAGGGGGTGAGGCTCTGGTCCCCCATGCCTCCAGGGGCCCCGTCCCACCTGCCCCAGCCTACTCTGTCATGTGCTATGGCTTTGTGGATTCGACCAGGGCTACATGGAGGGAGCAAGGTGGGAGTAAAGCCTGCCAAAACCATCAGCGGGGGCTTCAGGGCAGAAATGGGAACCAGAGAGGCACAGGAGAGAAGAGAAGATCAGAGAACAGTCCCTGCCTTACCCAACCTCAGTCCCATCTAATGCAACATGGTAACAGCCACCACACACAAACACATACAATACCTGTGCCAAAACCCTTTCTTTTTCCTACTTATTAATGTTCATTTTCCATTACGAAGTAATAAAATCTCATAAAGAAATTTTTGAAAATACAGAAACACAGAAAGGTGAAAATAGATGGCCCACAATCCCATCACCCAAACACAATCATTGTTAACATTTTGATGGATGTCTTTTTGGTCTTGCTTTTTGTCCATTTTTAGCTTTAACAAATTATTCCTGATGGTATTCACCTCTGGGACCTTCTGTCAAGATGGTGACTGATGAACACGAGAGTTTTAAGAGGCCAGATGGTAAAATGATTGGCTGGATGGATAGCCAATGGTTTGTCAGATTGTGGAGAAGGACTCTGCAGTGAGATAAAAAGAGTGCTCATCTGAGAATCAGGAGATGCTCATTTCAGCCTCATTTCTAACATTACTGACTGTAGTTAGTAATGTTAACTACATTACTTGGGTATGTAGTTATAGACATAACTTGGGTATATCATATACCGATCCTTTT
Source organism: Tadarida brasiliensis (assembly GCA_030848825.1). Taxonomy (NCBI): domain Eukaryota; kingdom Metazoa; phylum Chordata; class Mammalia; order Chiroptera; family Molossidae; genus Tadarida; species Tadarida brasiliensis. The sequence continues at coordinate 223,959,473 of CM061257.1, read as the reverse complement.
TGGACCTTACTTGCATCACCCATAGTAAAAAGCAAAATGGTAGAATACATTAAAAGCGTGATGAATGGGTTCTTGTATTCCTTACATTTCCTGAGAAAATCACTTACTCTCTCTGTCTATGAGTATTTTCATCTGCACAGTGGGGATATTAATACCTGTGCTCCAACGTGTCTCATAGCTGTTGTGAGGGTCAAATTGAACGGTGCACGCAAAATGACCTTGATAACTGTAAAGAACTATAAAAGTGAAAGCTATCATTACGATTTTTTAAAACAGAGAAAAATACCAGTGCCACATATCGTGTGACGATACAAGGAGATGATAAATGTGATAGTACTATAAAAATAAAATAAAATAAAACACCACATAGGAGTGAGATGAGGTGATCCAGGGAAGAAACAGAAAGAGGGGTGCTGTTCCTGACATTCTGACAAGAAATCTGGAATAATGGAAGGAGTGCTGAGGGAGGAAGGAATAAAAAGCGTTATTTTTTCTCCCTTCCCCCCTTTCACCCAAAAAGGCACTGACTGCCCACCCTCTATGGAGACCCAAGTGCAGAGCGTGTGACTTGAGAGTGGTTCTGCGCCTTCGCAGGAGCTGAGAGGAAGCTGAGCCGCCTGCATCCGTCTCAGCCGGGACCTTTCCAAGGTGACGTCCAAGGGAAGCACTCTCCGGTACAGATGGGGGTCAGTCCCATCGTTCTCCATGGTGAAGAAGCAGAGTGGAGAGAGGCAGAGGAGGCGGGACGGAAGAGGCAGATTGAACCACATTAAATGCAGAGGAGAACTACCCAGCAGAAATTTGGGGGATCCCCCAGAGCAAAGTTACCAGACCGTGGAATTAGTCACAGTTCGCCACCTACTGATGGGTCTATATATTGCACAATTTCCTGTGTCCATGAATTCTAATTCTTGTCTCTGTTTAGAGTTTATAAGGTATTTTTTTTCCAAGTTAATATGCTGGTTCTGTAGCATCTCAAAGACCAACACCAGGCCAGGTAAAACTGTTACAATTATGAAATGTGTCTTTATCAGCTAACACTTTCTTATTCAAATTGTTCCCACCAGCTTTTCCCTTCCACCCCCATTTTGCCACCCAAGTGCAAAGCTCTTAATTCATACCTATGTACTCATGACCGACTGGCTCACCTTCCCCAGCAATATTTGTATTTTAAAGAAAATCTAAGGAAATGGGCATAGAGAACATCCATGCTACACATTCATTCAAACAGGCATCAGACATCTACTGTGTAAAGATAGGATCCCATGGTCTAGAATCTCATAGCCTTTTGAGGAAAGTAAAAATGTACCAAAATAACTACACAGTGCAAGGGGACAATCAGATGGGTATTAAAGACAATAGATTCTCCAAGAATTCTGGAAAGGAAAAAAATCACTTATGGTGGGGTGATCAGGGAAGGTGGTGCTTGACCTTACATTTGAATATTTTAACAGGAGGAGATGGAGGAGAGCATGTACCTGATAAAAGGCACAGAACAGAATACAAACACAACAGGGTTAAAAGGCAAGGCCTGCTCACGGGATACTCAGACCAGACCACGTCAGAGAATAATGGCAACTAATGTGTGTGTGATTTCATAAAGCCTGTTTTAAAACTTTGGTCTTCTCAATCACCCCACAAAGTAGGTATTATTACTATGTATCCCATTTTACAGATGGGGAAACCAAGTCTAGAAGAGGTTAAATTACTTATGAGGATTCTATACTAGAGAAAGTACTTAGACCCAAGAATTCTACCTCCAAATCCCAGGCCACAGCAAATATGATTACCTCAAAAAGGGGGAGTGCAACCATGCTGGGAAGGTCAAAAAAGAACAAGCTAAAATATCAGGCTAATGGCTAGATTTCGTGCCCTGTGAGAGTTGGAGAGAGCTCCCCGTTGGGGCCTGTGGACTTGGGCAGATGTGATCTTCGTCTTCTCTCCTTCTGGACAGGGGCTGGCTCCTCACTGGTCACTCATTATCTTTCTTCTTAAAGTCACACCCTGAGCTCTCCAACCACACGGGAGCTCACAAGTAACATAGGAAAGTTATTTCTTCCCCCACCCCCCAGTGCATTTATCTGTTTGTTTGATTTTCTGCTCATCACATTATATGTTATTAGGCCTCAGGGTGCCTCAGTGAATTAAAATGATATAGTCAAAATGTATGATTAAAAGACTGAGCAGCAATAATAACAGCATAATCATATCGTGCATTCATATCCCACTTTAGCATCTGTTATCTCATTTACTCACACAAAATCAGCAGCACTCTGAAATAGGAATGACAGAATGTAGCAATCCAATTTTATGGATGGGAACATTGAGACAGAGAGGTTCAGTGATTTGCCTGGGGCCACACAGAAAGTTATTGCAACTTTAACCAAATCTCCTCACTCCCCAGCCAGCCTTCTTTTCACAGTAGTCCAGTCTCTCGGCTCGGCAGGCTGTGGAGATGAGAGGGACCACATTGGACCAGCTGCTCCCAGCTCCCAGGAGCTCTGAGCTCAGCCCAAGGCCCCTCTTCAATGGCATACAACGCTAGTTTCCAAAGTGAAGCTCACAACCTGGATGCTGAAACATCGAACCACGTCAGGGGCCATGGAAAGGCTCCATGGGGGCCTAGAGGTGATGGCAATAACGACCACTGGGAACAAGTCAGAGGCTGGGACAAACATCCTCACTGGCCTGATGGAGGCTGAGGTAAGCGTAACCTTTCGGCAGAGCAGCTACTCATTCTTCACCAGGGAAAGCCTGGAATTAATTAATGATCAGTAAGATTTATCCTGATATCTAAGTGCTGGACTGTCTCCAATTAATCAACCTTGTTTTCCTTTCTTACATCCCCAAATATTACGAAAAACCCAAGCGATCAACTGTGAAAATAACAGCACCATCAACTAACGTCTATGGCACTCTTGCTTTCCGCCAGGGCCTGGGCTAGGCACCTAGATGCTGTGTCAGCATTTGACCCCTGTAGTGGGAGGTTTGAAATATATCTAAGGTAGAGAGGCTGTGAGGAAAGTATTTGGGAAAACGATGATGCTATACTGAACAGAGCACTGAATCTGGACTCACATGTCTTGCTTCAAGCCCCAGACCACTTGTTGACTTCCCTGCACCTCAGTCCATATGTAAAACTGGAGAATCACACTTTCTTCCTAGGGCTGTCAAGGAAACTACACACAGTGCGCAGAAAGCCAGGAGCACAATATTAAGCACATAGTGGGTGTTCAATGGACACCTCCCTCCCTCCATCTTGCATGCGTATCTTTGGTCTTCCGTCAGCCTCCTTCCCCAGGCCCCAACTCCAAATCATTGACTCTATCGCAAGATAAAAATAAAATTTGGGGACGGGGAAGGAGTCAACTAAGTGATATCTAGACAACCTTGAATAGGTCTTACACTAAGTTAATAAATGATAATGCCTCTAATGACAGTCCCATGAGGGTACAGAGGGGGAGAGACAGAGCACACGATGGGTGACTGGCAGTTGTAGGAAAAGTCGGATGTGTATTCTGTCAAGCTTACTATGCTTGGCCGGGGGCCGGCAATGGGACTGGGAACAACAACGGGGCTATGAGCCAGTGAACATCATTCCTGGCCTTGCCTCCAACTCACATCATTTGCAGGGCAGTTTCACCACCTGAACAGACAAGGGGCTGAAGGTCGGCAGGCTTTTGACCAGAAACGCGGGCCCAACTTCCCATGTTCGCCCACATCTTCAAACATTAACTCACTTCCATCTACCCTTCCTAATCTGAGCTTCAGAATCCATTGTCCCATTGAAGAGAAGAGGTCCAAAAAGCAACATTGATGCCTGAAGAACATCTCTAGAGAAACTGGAATCTACTGGAAAGGAGTTTGGTTGATACATTCATTCTTCCCACCACCACTCACAGATCACCACGAAAAATGGCTGGTCTCCTCCATCAAGGAGCTCACAGTCTAGTGAAGGACTTGCTGCTCAGTGACCCTGGGATCTGGTGAATGCTTTAATAAAGATGTGCCCAAGGCACTGTGCATGGGATGGGAGAAGCCTAATGCCAGCAACACTGCTCTCCCACATCTAGAACTGTTTCTTGGTCCACTGTATATATACAGATAGCCACTGAAGCTCCTTCCGCACCCAGCTGGAATTCTGCTTGTTCAGTCTGATCAGGCTCTCGGCCTCCCCTCTTTTCCCAGGCCCTCTGGCTACAGTAAGACTCAAAAACCAACATATGTTCCTATCTGAAAGGAACCCTACATGTCATCGTGTCTGACCTTCTTATTACACAAAGTGAGTTCCAGAGAGATAATGACTTCTCCTAGACTGCAAAGCTGGTAGATGAAGAACTGGAACACAGCTCTCCCAACAACCACTCAGTAAAATGTGTTATGTGACAAGTGTTCTCCTATCTCGGATGTGGTTCTTCAGCCTTCTTGGTCAGTTTACAATTCTGTCACCCTTGTAAACCCATTTCCCTACAAGTCCCTCCATTTCTCTGCAAAGTCCAACAAGATGACTAGAGCGTTAGTTCATTGGTTAATAAGACACAGCTCTGGAGTTTAATTCAAGGAGAACTGATGTAATTCTTTCTATCTGCACTCCAACTATACTCACTCAAATAACAACCTGCATTATGTTAAACATCTTGGGTAGCCTCTCAAACACTCCTCAAAATGATAACAAACGACCATCAGGTCCATAAACAGCAGGATGGAGGGGACACCTCTTGGGTCCCGCATTATAGTACTGGTCGGGTCCCATGCAGACTCCTCCATCCCTTAGAGCTGAGTGGTTGGAGGAAGCCGGCTCCCTGGAACAGCCTGCTGTGTTCTTTGACAACTGGGGGTGATAATGACACTCCTCTTGATAACACGAGGGCTCTTTCCGACCTGTATTTCCCCTCGGGCTCCTAGGGAAGCAGCATGGTGGGGCGTAAGAGCCCTGACCCAGGAGTTAGGCAGCCTGGGTAGGAACATGGTTTGTCTGCAGTGTAGCCTACAGCAACTAGAATTCTGCAGCTCTGCACTTTGTCCTCTGTAGAATGGGGATGCTGTCTTCACCAACCTCCTCAGGTTCTTGTGAGAATTTAAAAAAATGTTTGTGTAAAGGACCTGGCATATATTAGGGGGCCCAATAAATATCAGTTTACTTCCTCTTCCTTTAAAGGGGGGAGAGGGGAATGAGAGTCCCTATTTCTATTTAAGCCGTAACTCTGATTTGATTAGAATCTCAATATTTTATTCTTTCTTTGAGTCCTTAGCTTTCCCTTTGCAGAAAGGGCATCTTATTTTCTAGATACTAATGTGACAGAATTACTCACTATTTCCAGATAAAAGTATGGTTTACAATGGAAGCAATTCTAACAGAAGAATTAATTACGTGTGGGTAAGAGGGAGACAATAAATGATGGACTAAGTACCTGCTATGTGCCAGGAAGTGGAAGCACATTATTTCACACTACCCTTATAACACCCCTGGAGGGAGGGTATTGTTATTATGCCACTTTACAGATGTGAAATGCATGGTTAAGTCACTCAAGCCAAGGCCAATATTAAGTAGCAGAGCAGAGATGTGAACCTATGTCTATCAGACTCCAAACTCACTTTGTTTTCCATTTATACTCCATTTGGGGAGCAGAACCACCCTTCCTTCCTCCCTTCCTCCCTTCCTTCCTTCCTTCCTCCCTCCCTCCCTCCCTCCCTTCCTTCCTCTCACTTTCTTTCTTTCTTTATAATTGTTGTTGTTGTTAATTCTTACCCAAGGATATTTTTTGCCCGTTGATTTTTAGAGAGTGGAAAGGAGGGAGAAAGGGAAGGAGAGAGAAAGAGAGACAGAGAAACATCAATATGAGAGCGACACATCGATTGGTTGGCTCCCGCACATGCCCTGACAAGGGATTGAACCTGCAACCCAGATACATGCCCTTGACCGGGAATCGAATTTGCAACCCTTCAGTGTGTAGGGCTGATGCTCTAACCACTGAGCAACACCAGCCAGGGCAGAACCACCCACTCTTAAAGAGAGAGTGTGCAAACATAAACTCTGCTCAATCTATGAACCTTCCTTGGCCCTCCTGGCCTAGAGATTGATCTTCCCTTCACTGGACTTTTAGATGATCCGAGGATGGATTTATGCCAGTGACCAGCAGAGGGGGATAACCGCTGGCAGCGCGCACACACACACATGCACAAGCGCACACACACACATGCACAAGCACACACACACACACATGCACGCGCACACATGCACACGCGCGCATGCACATACACACATTCTTTCCTCAGCAGTTTGCCCACATAGTAACAGAGGATTAACACACACAGAGAGATCCCTTTGAAAACAAAGACCTTTGAATAAAAAAGGTTTCCTCTCAGCCTCTCCATCACTACCAGAGCCGCTGAGTCGGCGCACACCTTAGGGGAAAAAGGAAAAGCAGACATCCCTACCTCAGGCAAAGGATATTCTTGTCTTGGAAAGAATAAAAGACAGATTTGACCCTCTGGATCTTAAATTCGAAGAACACGTCCAGACAGTTTAAAAAATGGATTTGGAACCAGATGACAGGGTATTTGGAGTCTTGGCTCAATCACACTAGTTATGTGGTATGTCCACGTCCCTTTATACACCTCCAACATCCATTTCCTCCCAAGTCAAGGGGGATCCCAACACCCACCTCAGGCTGATCGTGGAGACAGAATAAAACGAGGTGAAGCAAAGTTCTCTGTAAACGGTCGAGGTTACACAAATGCCAGCTGCTCTTACTGGTGTGATCATTATGATTATTTACCCAGTACAGACGCTCCAGCTCCAGCAAGGCCCTCCGGACCACAGAGGCCTGATGGGGGGAACAGGGCTGGCAGGAGGCAGGGTGGTATTAACAGCAGCTGCAGGGGACGTTCGGATCCCCTGAACGGACGTGGTTGTGTTCTTCCTGCTGCTTCCCACCTTTCAGAGGAGCCCACCAGCCTATTAATCTCCGAGGGCTGCTGTGACAAATAACCACACACCAGGAGGCTTGAAACAGCCGAGATGCATCCTTCCACAGTGCTAGAGGCCGGAAGTCCGAAATCCCAGGGTTGGCGGGGCCACCCCCAGTGGAGGCGCCGGGGAGAATCCTTCCTCGCCTCTTATATCTCCCTGTGGCTGCCCCAAGTCCTCGGGTTCCTTGGCTGTGATCGCAATCACTGCGATCCCTGCCCTCATCTATCCATCACCTGCTCCTCTTCTGCCTGTCAATTCTCCCCTGGCTGTCTTCTATAAGGACTTGTCACTGGACTTAGAGCCCACCTGGGTAATCCAGGGTGATCGCTTCATCTGGAGACCCTTAATTACATCTCAATGACCTTTTTCTCCAATAAGGCAATAGTCAGAGGTTCAAGAAATTAGGGCATGCCATATCTGTATGTATGTATGTATGTATGTATGTATGTATGTATGTATTTTGGAGGAGGGGACATCATTCAACTCACTACAAAGCCAAGGCAGAATAAACTAAAAAAAAAAAAACAAAGAAAAAAACACAAAAAACCACCATGTGAACGGTGTGATGCCACACTGTGGGTCACCCAGAGTGAGGCGCTAGCCCCGACCCAAAGGACAGAGGAGCGTGAGATCTGAATACCGTGAAGAACGGGAAGCAAGGTTAATTCTGCCTGGGGAGGACGCTGTGAAGGCTCCCTGGAGGGGGTGACATTTGAACTGAGCTTTGAAGGATGGGTTTTAATAAGAAGTGTAAGAAAGAAGAGGGAAGGGGATTCTGGTAGAGGAAACAGCGAGAGCAAAGATGCAGAGGTTGAAATGGGGTGTTGGAGGAAGAACACAGGGAGGAGGAGGAAGGATGAGATGAAGGAGATGTCTAGGTGGGAGGCTGAGGTATAGGGATCCCACCCAGGGTCCCAGGTGAAGCAGAGAGGAAGCTAGACTGTGCTAAGGGGCCGATTCCACCCCACTGCCCCCTCCGCGTGCTCCGCTGCTCCCACCCAGGGCCCACACGCTCTCGCTCCCTGCTCCTGTGGTCTGAAAGCAAAGCTGTTCTGCCTGTCCAAACTAGTCCTGGTGCGTACGCCCTGCCCAGGGTAATTCTGCCCCTGCCTGAGATGCACACAGTTCCTCGACCATGCACAGCCTCAAGAACGGGAGCTGGTTGACTGAGGACAGACAGACAGGCTGTCAATGATGCAATGCCACACAGCAAACGCAGCAACCCCAGCCTGTTCCCTGTGCCTCGGGACACAGGCAGTTGGACCCAGTTAATTGAAATATAAGCTCCAGGCAAGAGGATTTATCCAAACACCAAGAAAATAGCCAGAGGATGCGAACAGCATGCAAATAGAGGAAATGAGGGCCCTCTAAGACAATCATTCCAATTGGGCAGCCCAGGTGCAGACCCAGCACAGCCCCCTAACGCCTTCCTCACCTCCTCCCGGCTCTTTCCTCCTCCATCCCAAGGCACCTGGACAGGCCTGATTTGCTCTAACAAAAGCGGCCGCAGCCCCAGGGAGCCTGCAGGAGGAACCTCGCTGATTTCACCTCTTTAACCCTGGAACTAGGAAAGCTGACTCCAGCCTTCCCCGGGGAGGATCCCAGACCTTTCTCTGGAGTTGCAAGACCTCTAGGAACCTCTGCACCAGTGAGATAAACCCCCATGCCCAAGAGGAAACCTACTTATCTCCCAACAAAGCATCTTTGCAAATTACTTTTTTTAATGCTTCTCAGGGAAGGGAGTACAGTATTTTTAAAAACTAATAGCTGCAATCACAGTAATAATAATTCTCATCAGCATCCTGGCCAGCGCCTTGGGAAAGGAGGCACGGGGGCCAACAGGGTGGGATTGTGCTGGGACTGTGGGTGACTCGTGCGCCGGGCACCCAGAAACCGCATCTGGTTTGAGAGATACAGCCGCCACCTCTCTTCATACAGAATAAACAAATGATTAACTGTCTCATTAGCAACTGTGCGGGACGACACACAACTCACGTCCCAGCAGGTGGTGCAGCCGAGAGATTTATATTATTTAACAATAAAAGCAAAACAAACGCGGCCTTCCATCCACCGCCTGTCTGCATGGGGCCCCTCCTGGCCAGGGCGGGAGGGGGCGAAAGGAGGGCGCAGGTGTGGACTACCCTCCTGACGTTTCAGGATCGGGGCACGGTGCCAGTGGGGTGGGGGGTGTTGGGATGGAAGCAGGGAGAGCGGGGCCGAGACAGTTACCCCAGAACTAGGCAGGAGCATCTGCTTCCTGAGAAAGAGAACAGAACTCGAAATCAAGAGATTCCAGTTCGAGCTCTGACCCCACCTGGATGTGTGATGAGCTGGGCAAGCGCTGCCTCGCTTTTCACACCTGTAAAATGGGGAGAAGGTTTTGGTTTTTAAGTACTAAGCAACTGCAGGACATCATTATCACTGCATGGCGGGTAAGGGATCACACTGAACTCAGACTTCCTGGGGTCAAATCCCAGTTCCACTACTTACTAGCTACACAGTGACAGGCAACTCACTTCTCTCTGAGGACGGTGAAATGGGTATGCCAATCACGTTTACCTCCTAGGATTCAAAAAGTTAATTCCTGAGGAGCACTAGGTAATGCCTGGCACAGAGGATCAGGCAGTCACCAGGGCCCTCATTTTTATTTATTTTATTTTTTTATTAATCCTCACCCGAGGATATTTTTCCATTGATTTTTAGATAGAGATAGAGTGGGAGGGAGGGAGAGAGAAATACTGATGAGAGAGACACATCAACTGGTTACCACCCACATGACCCCGACCGGGGCTGGGAATAGAACCTGCAATCCAGGTATGTGCCCTTGACCGGGAATCGAACCCACGACCCTTCAGTCGGTGGGCTGACACTCTAACCAGTGAGCCAAACCAGCCAGGGCAGGGCCCTCATTTTTAAAAAACAAACTAGATTATACTTCTGAGAATTCCAGTTATGAATTCTTGCTCCCACCTCTAAGTTTTTCTCTATTTTTCCTCCTATCCCCCCAAAAAGAAGTACCCCAACTCTTTCTAACATACATTCTCTTCTTCCCTACTCTGGGGTTTGGATCCAAAAACCATCTCTTCTTTTTGCTGCCTTCAGATCCTTTTCTTCCACTGGCTCCAGGTCCCTCTTCCTACAAGTGATCAAGCCTCACTCATCCCACAAACAACCCTCTGTCAACCATGTCTCACCCAACCCAGCATCCTTCCTCGCCCTTTCCCTCTGAGGAGAGTAGTCGATCTTCCTTGCGTCTTCCTGACATCTTCTGTTCACTCTCCTGGCTCTTATTTCCCATCACCCTACTGGTGGCAAACGGCACCAAACACACCCAGCTTGTCAAGGCTGTCCCCGGACCTCTCCAGGCTTCAGCTTGAGCTTGGTGGTGTGTGGCATTGCTGACAACCCTCTGGTGAAATCCTCCCTTCTCCTGCCCTCCCTCTTCTCTGCCCATGTTCCCTCGGCCGCTTTCACTAGTTCTCATCCTGGCCCTTCAGCACTGTCCCCCGGGGCAGGGGCCTTGGCGCCCTGCTCTTCTGGCACAGGCTGCAAGCTCCAAGCACCCAAGGGCCCTCAGGAGGGCCACACCCAGAGGTGTGCTGGACTAAGGGCTTGGGGCCGTTTTGTCTGGTGGACAAAGTATTTTCAGAGGCTAGGTGACTGGGCAGGTGTTAGACGCTGCAATAAATGCGGCTGAACACCTGTTGTCTTACATCAGGCCACTCACACATTTATGTCTTCTCCCCTCCTGGTGGGTATCTGAGCGGGTGACCAGGCTTGTGCGGGACAGTCTCACCTGCTCTGTGGAGTCCGCACCCTCTCTAGTGCTTCTGGGACCCCAAACTTTGCTTCTGTTATACGTTCCTCCTCTGAACTCAAAAGCAAATGTCCAGCGGTTTAAGGGACCTCTCCTCCTGCATGTCCTGAGAAGTCCTGAAGTGTATACGAATTTTCTTCTCATCATACCTTATCCATCTTGGTTAACAACGTCACTGCCACCCAGGAATTGTAAACAGAAACCTCAGGATCGTTCTTGACTCCCAGTTAATTCTCCTGCTCCCAATTCTAGGGAGCTACCACGTCCTGTCCGGTTTACCCACAAAACATCCAAAGAATATTTCCCCCCTCTCCTGCTGTCCACCTTGTCACTGTCCTCGTGGGTCCCATCGCCTCCCTGTCCCCCCGTTCTCTCTTCCATCGAGTCTATCTTTAACATTTGCCACCAGAAAGATCTTTCTCCAAAGCGATCTGATCGAAGAACGCCTGCCTCCTCCACACACCTTCCACACCTCAAACCCGGCCTCTCCTTCACTTCCCTCGCAAGTCGGATTTGTCAGAGCTTTCTCGTGGTGTGCATGGAAACCTCCAGGGAGCTTGCTCAAATGCAGATCCCCGGGCCTTCACCCTACACAGTCTAAGGCGATCGTTCTCAGCGGGCGCAGAATATCTTCTGGACAAACCCCCTGCAGGATGTTAACGCCAGCTCTCCACAAATCACACTTCGTGAAACTCTAGACAGACACCACACAACAGCTACTGAGAACCTGGACTCTGACATCGGGCCAGCTGGGGGTGAATTCCAGCTCTTCCACAGGGAGCTGGTCCTTTCAGCACGATGTTTCCTCTCCCTGCCTCGGTTTCTTCAGCTAATGTATCAGGGCGATAACGGTGCCACCCGGGCACTGAACGCTGACCACCCGCCGGGCGCCATGCTAGCCACATCGAGGGCACGGATTCCTGCAATCATCACAACAGACATATGAAGTAGATGCTGTCACAGGGGTGGGCAAAAGAAGGTTCACAGTTGTTCGTATGGAAAACAATAAAATTAATAAATAGTATTCGAAGAATAAACTGTTTCGCTTACTCATAACTGTAAACCTACGTCTGCACTCCCCGTCTTTACCCCATTTCCCAAATGAGGAAACTGAGGCACGGAGAGAGGATGAGTAACGTGCCTAAGGCCGCCGGGCTAACGAGTGGCAGAGCTGGGCTTTGCAAGCAGGCGTGGACCCGGAGTGTACGGTCAGAGCCAGCGCCCCGGGGTGTCATGTGCTCACGTCACCTACAGGAAGCATTGAGCATGTGCCCTGCACACAGTAAGAGCTAAATAGATGGCAGCCACCATTCCTGCGGTGGCCATCGGTAGCACTGCTCTCATCACAGAACCAAGTCTACCCTCCCCAGTCTGACAGGTAGCAGAGCGTTGCAGCTAAGCACGCTCCAGCGAGCTGCGCTGCCCAGTACGGTGGTCACTAGGCACACGCGCCTATTTAAGTTTAAGTATAATCCTCAAGATGAAATCAGATGTGACGTCCAGTTCCTCGGTCACACTAGTCACATGCCAAGTGCTCGGCAGACTGGACGCCCAGACTTAGACCATTTCCAGCACGATCCAAAGTTCCCGTGGAGAGCACTGGGCTAGAGGCAGATTGCGGCGTAAAATCATGAACCTGCCAGTTCTTTGGAACGATAATGTGCCTCTCTGTGCCCCACACTCCTCGTCTGTAAAACGAGGATAATAACAGTGCCCACCTCATATGGCTGCTTTGAGGAATACGAGTTAATATAATTAATGTACTTAGAAAATAACCAAGGTACCCTGGTATACAGTCGGTAATAAATAGGTGCTTGTATTTACTAGGTTGGGGGCGCTGGTTCATTATCAATTTGATCGTTTATACTTGGATCCCGTGGCACAAGCATTGACATGTAAACCTTTGTGTCTTGCCTGTACCTGAGATGCTCCCACTCACCTGACAAACTCCTACACTTCCGCCAAAATCCCGTCAACTCAGGGTTTTCTCTCCAGTTTCCCTAAAGCAATCTCACCTCTGGCACAATTCATTGCTTCTTACGCCTGCAAAGGTGGTGGCCAAGCACGCTGCTTCTCTGCTCCACGAGCCTGAACTCCAATTTCTCTGGGTTCTTACTCCTGTCCTGCTCCTTTGAAATTCCTCTGAGATGCACAGTTCTCCTCGGAAACAAGAACAGACCCCACAGGAGGAACGGACTGTAGTATGTCAGCACATGGAGCCTTGCGAACCCTGTCATGATGGAATGTATCCAGAACGAGAAGCCACTGGGATACTGTGACTTGGGCACCATGTCCATCACAAGCCCCTGGGCAGTGGCATTGGTGACCTTTGTTTGTGCCATGTCACACTGGCTGAAATCTCTCTGTATTGTTCTTTGCTCAACAATGAATCATTCTGGGTGAAGGTGAGAATTCTTCCTTGAGTAATTTCTCAGATAGCTGAACTGGAAGCCAGGAGTGTGGGACCAGGAGGAGAATAAAAGGGAGAGGGTTTTGTCTCCACGGAATACTGGCTGCTGTAAGGCATCCTAGAGCAAGAGTGGACTTTTGAAAAGAGAAAATTGCCGAACTTTGGAAGAGAGGGCTTTTTGTTGCTGTTGTTCATCCTCACCTGAGAATATTTTTATCCAATGATTTTTTTAGAGAAAGTGGAAGGGAGGGGTAAGGGTGGCGGGGAGGGAGAGAGAGAAACATCGATGTGAGAGAGACACATCGATTGGCTGCCTCCCACACACACCCCAATGGGGCCAGGGCATGAACCCAGGTACATGCCCTTGACCAGGAATCGAACCCACAATCCTTTGGTGCACAGGCTGACACTCTAACCACTGAGCCATGCCAGCCAGGGCTGGAATAGAGGATTTGATGTGACTGTAGGCATTAAGCCAGAGTGATGTGAGAGACAGAGCATCACTACTTACTAGTTCTGTAACTTTGGCCACAGCCCTAAAGCCCTTCTGAGACTCAGTTTCCCCACATGTGACATGGAGGCAACAGTATACTTTATAAAAAAGGGATGAGAAATCATCTCCACACTTTTCATACGGCCTGTAGACCCTCAACCAATGGCAGCTAGTACTATCGCTGAGTTCTGGCAACATTTCCTTCCAAGAAAATCACATGAAATGTTAAAAGAATCGGAAAAGTGGAGACCAAGTAGAAACGCATTCCTGTGATATTAAAACTGAGATTTACCCAGCCACAAGTAAGCAAACATGGGTCTCCAAAGTAACTATAACTCAGCGAGATTTCACACATATCTATTTGCAAAGGCCATTTAATAACATATGGAGTTCCACAAACCCCCCTGCAGAGTACTAAGTCAAGTTTCCATGGAAGGGGCTTGCGGAGAACCAGAAACTGCTGGAGGCTTTCGCCAGACACAGGTCCCTCCCTATGGGTTATTTCCAGACAACAAATAGGCCCGGGTCTCTTACGTTTGAGTGAAACTGTTCATCAGCCTTGTTTTCCTCTCTTCTTGCCATTTGTCTTCCTCTTGGTCACAAGTGCTTTTAGAGAACCGGCCTCAGCCTTTTCTCGCTTCCCATTCATTCGCAGCCCCCTGCGACTGCCTTGACTCCCACTGAAATGACTCCCACTGAAGGCGCTCTCACCTCGGCCACCAGTGATCTCCTCTTGGTTCGTCATGGCTGTCCTCACATCTCAGCCATGGAGGGGCTCCCCTGGTTCAGGGCCTCAGTGACAAGCAAATTCCTAGGAATGACCCTTGCCTTTGTCTAATCCCCATCCCTGTTGAGCGTGGGCAGAACCTGTGAACAGGATGAGATACCGTGGCCATGATTATGTTATGTCAGATGGTGTTCTGGGTTGAACTGGGTCCCCCCAAGTCATATACTGAACTCTTAACCTCCAGTACCTCAGAATGTGACTTTATTTGGAAATAGGATTGTCCCAGATGTAATTAGTTATGATGAGGTCTTTAGGGTGGGCCCAAGTCCAATATGACTGGTGTCCTTATAAAAAGGGGAAATTTATACATAAGCACGCGTACAGAGAAAATGCCGTGTGAACTTGACAATGGCATCTACAAGCCCAGGAGAGAGGCCTGGAACAGACCCTTCCCTCCCAACCCTCCGAAGGAACCAACCCTGCCAACACCTTGATTTCAGACTTCCGGTCTCCAGAACTGTGAAACAATAAAATGTTATTGTTTAAGCCACTAATAGAAGACTAATTCAGACTCCAACCCTCACATCTCTTCCCTGAGTGTTTTTCTTGCAGGACAATGTGAATTCTGGGCTCTTAGCCACGGACTGCAAGGGCATGCTCCACTCCTTCCTGCCTCAGTTTCCCCACTGGTCAGACCTTCCTGGTTCCAACACTTAAAGCGCTGTTCATTGAAGTCTGAAGATGACAAGGGACTTGGAGTGGGAGGTATTCAGCGTCTCACTCGACTTCTTTTTCTAACCTGAGGTACAAGAGCTTTCCTGGGCTACCAAAGCTCTCTGCTTCCCTCTGGTATTTCTACCTGTCAGAAAAAAAGCAATTTCCTTCCCCACACTCACGATTTTCAGCTCCCCCACCCCTGAGGGTTTTCCACTATTGGGGTCACAGTGTCAGGAATGCTTGCTCCATCCAACGCCAAACAACTTGATACCTCTCGGAAGCACACCTTGGCAGCCAGCAACGGGACAGCAAGTGGCAAAGTCCCCTCAGAAATATGGAGACAGTGTTGCAGGCACGTGTGGAGGAGTGAGGAGCTGGGACATGTCAACGAAAGGAAACCCTCAGAGCAGCTTTGGAAGATGGGTCTGCAAACCGTACACACTCCAAGGAGCAGCGCTGCCGAGGAGCTGCTCCAAGTCCCATCTGGACATTCCGCGGGGTGAGTCAACTTGACTGGAGTCCTGAATATGCCAACCTTCGGAAGTAACTCCCAGAAATAAACTCCCTTTCTTTCATATTACTCCTTCCCCAAGCTCCAAACTCACCTCTCCTAGAGGTCCCGTGAGCACCTCAAACTCCACACATCCAGGATGAATGCATCGCGTCTTCCTGCCCCATGAAGGTGCCCTCACTGTCTCTGCACACCCAAGGTAGAATCCTGGGAGTGGAAGGATTATAGCCTTGGGTTCAAATCCCAGCTCAGCCCCTTACTGGCTTACTGACTGCTGAGACTTAGTTTCTTCAGCTGCAAAGTGGGCACGATAACAACACTTATCTCCAAGAGATACTGCAAGGAAACAATGCAAATCCATGTGAAGGAGCAAACCCATGTAAAACATATCCCTCAGTAACTGCCTATAGAAGGCAGGCAATGAGGGGTAAAGACAGATATTGCTGCTGTGAGTATTACTACTATTACTTTCTGATGTGGAAAATAAAGAAGCAGACCAAATCATCTCTAACGCCCATGTCAACCCTTAGGAGTCCATGAGGTCTACACTTAAAACTGTTAGATGAAAAAGTATCTACCATATGAAAACACACCTACCCTCACATATATCTTTTCCCTCCCCTTTGTCTTTGCTCACACTGTTTCCCTGCCCACATGATTGACGCTTATGTCTGTCTAACTCCCACCAGTTTTCCAGGGCTCCATGGTCCCAATTTTCCAAGTGTCACATTCTCACTGGAACAGTCCCCATCCCTCAACTAGAAGTAGTTGCACTCATCCCTGCACACCTATTGTAGCACCTTTAGGGAAAATCACATAGTTTAAGGCACGGGTGTTGGAGGGTACTCATCCTCCCTGCCAGTTAGATTTCAGCTTCTCAAGACCAAATGCTGAGTTCACTTCACCTTAATTTCCCCTTGGGGCCGATCAGATTCCCTGGATCTAGGAGGACTCTGCAAACATTATTTGAATGAATGAGTGCAGAATCCCCTAGGCTCCCTCTGGATGATAAAGAACTTCCACCCAGGGGAAGTGCATGCACTGCCTTGCTGGTCTGTTTCAGAGATGTTGATGTTTCCTAAGAGTATCAAATCAGGATTTGTGGTGGATTTCAGTCACCTATTTTAATTTATTTATTATTTATTTTTTAAATATGTTTTTACTGATTTTTTTTAAAGAAAGAGGAAGGGCCCTGGCCAGTTTGGCTCAGCGGTTAGAGCGTCGGCCTGCGGTCCAGAGAGACCCGGGTTCGGTTCCCACTAGGGGCACGTACCTCGGTTGCAATTTGTCCCCGGCCCTGGTTGGTCGTGCGGGAAGCAGCCCTACTCGATGTGTCCCTTTCACGTCGATGTTTCTCTCTCTCTCTCTCTCTCTTCCTCTCTCTCCCTCCCACTCTGTCTGAACAAAAAGTGGAAAAGTGTCCTTGAGTGAGGATAAAAAATAAATAAATAGAGAGGAAGGGAGAGAGGGATGGAAACATCGATGTAAGAGAGAAACATCATCGATCAGCTGCCTCCTGCACGGCCCCTACTGGGGATCAAGCCCACAACCTGGGCATGTGCCCTGACCAGGAATCGAACTGGGACCTCTCAGTCCATGTGATGACCCTCAATCCACTGAGCCACACCGGCTGGGCTCAGTCACCTATTTTATTTATTTATTTTTTTATCCTTACCTGAGGACATGTTTGCATTTATCTTCAGATAGAGCAGGAGGGAGAGATGGAGGAAGAGAGAGAGAAACATCGATGTGACAGAGACACATCAAGTGGTTGCTACCCACACGACCCCATCGGGGGCCGGGGACAAACTGCAACGGAGGTACGTGCCCTTAGCGGGAACCGGACCCAGGACTCTCTGGTCCACGGGCCGACACTCTAACTGCTGAGCCAAACCGGCCAGGGCTCAGTCACCTATTTTAAAATAAGAATTCATTTAGTATAAGTTCACTAAAAATCTAAGAACCTTTTAAAAATTAGAAAAGAAGGGAGTTGCACACAAAAGAGAACGAAGCGGACACTAACAGCATCGGACCTGGAACCCCAGAACGCCCCTTGGTGAGCATGAGTGCCAAGCGCCCAGAAGGAACAGCAAACCTGACTCTCCAGAGTTGTGACCCAACTCTACACGGTCAGTTCCAAGTGAGCACAACCTTCGGCTGTCAGGTGAAGGTTGCTGGACTGGGATTTACTTCTTTATCGTTCCCAGTGGTTTAGCAGAGACTTGTTTCCACCACAGGGCCTCTGCCTCTCTGAACACGAGCTGTCCAGCCCGGAGGAATGAAGGCCTTGCAGCTGGTGTGGCAGGAAGCGCTGTCATGGGCTGAGCTGGAAAACAGCTCACCGTGAGGTCCTAGATGATTCCTTGTTCTTTGGCTACAAATCTAAGGACACACAATGAGCAAAGGAATGGTGTTCTGACAAGAGCACCGACTAGAAGTCATGAGGCTTTGGGTGCTGGCTTTGCCCCTAGAAATGTGATTTTATGAAAGTCGCTTAGCTTCTTTGAGTTTTCCCTTTTCCATCTGTAAAATTAAATGTTTGGGCTACACTGGTGGAACCATTTGGCAATGGTTGTGCTATAAGCATACTTCTAAAAACTACCACTACCCAGGGCTCATCCCCAGAGATGGACCAGTTGGTATAGGATGAGACCAAGGCATCGGTGATTTTATTTTTTTTTATCCTCACCTGAGGACATTTTTTTTTTTTTTTGCATCTATCTTCAGATAGAGCAGGAGGGAGAGGCGGAGGAAGAGAGAGAGAGATACATCGATGTGAGAGAAACACATCGAATGGTTGCCACCCACACGACCCCAACCGGGGCCGGGGACAAACTGCAACTGAGGTACGTGCCCTTAGCGGCAACTGAACCCGGGACTCTCTGGTCCGCAGGCCGACGCTCTAACCACTGAGCAAAACCGGCCAGGGCAAGGCATCGGTGATTTTAAAGGTGAGAACCACTGGGCTAGATAAGCATCCCTTTCAGTTCCAATCCTCTTTCATTCTCCAGGAATCTTTCTAAAAACCAGGAAGCTTCCTTTTTCATCATGTGGGATAAACCTGAGAGAAGAATCTGGCAGAAACCTAAGTGATCTATATGAGTGAAAATATTGACAACATATTTTTTATCTCACAGTGATCTATAAACCTATATTCTCAATCAGATATCTCCAAACTATTGTGCCCATGCCTCTGTCCCTGGCCACCAGAAAGACACATGGGTCTATCAGAATGGGGTTTAGCCAAGAGAGTGGGGTGGAAATCAACACCCACAAATGGAAGTCTCTGTGGATCTAAGCAGATCCCACACCAAAGGCAGAGACTCATCTTATTGGGTTACGATAGGAGGAAGAATCTATGTTCCAGTCTTTTTTCTTTCTTTTAATTCCATATTCCAGAGATACATTATCAAGTTAAGTTTCCTTATGGTGTATGAATTCATCACACATATTAGCAAATTTTGGCAGCTAGGATAGGATTTGTATTCCCACTACAAAGAAGAAAACGGAGGCACTTAATAGTGGTTGTTAGGGTGGAGTTGGGTTTGGCCTTGGGCTTGGAGTAAGGTTTTGGGATAAGGTTGGTATAATGTTAATTTTATATGTCAACTTGACTGGGTCATATGGTATCCAGATAGTTGCTCAAACATGATTCTGGGTATTTCAGTGAGGGTGATTTTGAGTGAGAAGAACATTTAAATTGATAGACCGAATAAAACAAATTGCCCTCCCTAGTGTGGGTGGGCCTCATCCAGTCAGTTGAAGGACTGACTAGAACAAAAAGGCGGACCCTTCCCCAAGTAAGAGAGACTCTTTCCTGCCTGATGGCCTTTGAACAAGGACATCAGCTTTCTTATTTCCTGTCTTCAGACTGTAATGGAAACATCGGCTTTTCCTGGTTATCGAGCCTGCTGGCCTTCAAACTAGAACTGCATGGCTGGTTCTCCCGCATCCCAGGCCCACAGATCGAGGCTGGTGCACCATCAGCTCCCCGGGGTCTCCAGCTTGCCAGCTCACCCTGCAGATCCGGGACCTGCCAGCCTCTAAAATCTCATGGGCCAAACTTCTTATTCTTTTCTTTATATATACACCCTATGGGTTCTGTTTCTCTGGAGGATCCTGACTAGTGCAGCTGGGATAGGGTTGAGAATAGAGTTGGGGTTACAGTTGGCATAGGGTTGGGGCTGGGTTTGGGTTGCCTTTGTGGCTTAGGACGGGTCACAAGAGGGTGAAACTTGATGAGGGAGACACAGTGTCAAACACTTCTCCCTAATATGATTGCTGACCTTGAAAAAGAGAACAGAAACTGAGTGACAACCAAGTCCCAATGCT
Organism: Tadarida brasiliensis; assembly: GCA_030848825.1. Classification (NCBI taxonomy): domain Eukaryota; kingdom Metazoa; phylum Chordata; class Mammalia; order Chiroptera; family Molossidae; genus Tadarida; species Tadarida brasiliensis. Next base: position 223,939,493 of record CM061257.1, on the reverse strand, counting down.
ATTCTTGACTCTTGTTACATTACGACAACGGCAATAATTGTCCTTGACACTTAACTGTGTGTCGTGCTATAGTAGTTGTTTTGACTATTATCTCATTAAATCCTCTTACAAAGCCTCTCAAATAGATATTAGCCCATCTTTTTAACACCATAAGGAACCTAGGGCATATTGAGATGAGGAAACTCATAAGTGAAGGGTGCGACGTTTGACCTCAACTCTTTCTGACTGCAGAGCTGTTCTCTGCCAAAGCACTGGCTGGCGTGGTAAAGACTTGGTAACACCCCCCAAAGTATAAGAAACCAAGAGGACAAAGCTTTCCTCTCTGGAAGGTCAGGAAATACCCCCGGCTGGGGGAGAGAGGTGGGAAGAGGAAATGTATGTATTAGCTCTCTTCCAGGGGCAGTGACAGCTGTTCTCGCCTGGGCTCTGATTTATAACTCCCTTCCTGAGCGAAGCTGGAGGCCCACGTCCTCCCTCAGCCTCAGCAGACGCAGCCTCCCTGTCTGTCTTCTGCTCTGTGACACCATCAATGAATTATTTCCCTCCTTCAAGCAGCCCCTTCTGGGACCAACCCAAGATGCAATTTCTTTTCTATTTTTCTCCTCTTTCCGAAGCCTCTTTCCAGAGACATAAATGCCGAGTTCATTATATTGCTCTCAGGTAGAAACCTGTGTTAAACAGGCTTCGATCAATCTCTTAAGTAAAGCTGGCCGAGGGCTGCACACACTGGGGGCTTTCTGTCCCCAACGGAGTCAGAGCGGCTTCTCCTCCGGGTCCCGCCGGCCGTGCCGAGGAACCCCGCATCTCCCTTCTCCTGCCCCCCATGGTTTGTGTCATAACAAACAGACTTAGAATTTGAGCAGGTCCTTTATCAGGAGATTTTTTTAACTCTCATGAGGGAAAAGACAGGTTGCTCAATTCCTATGTCCCTGCCCGGGAAGTTGAGAAAAAAGAAAAGTGAGATAACTTAAATCAGGTGAATCTAGAGAAAAGAGTTGCAGCTCTGACCCCTGGGCCACCTTCTGCCTCCCTCCGAAACCCCTAGAGGTGCCCTGCCCTTGCCCTTGCCCTGTGGCTCCTCCCTCTGCTCCTCAATCCTTTCCTTCAGGGTGCTTTTGAATAGAGCTTTCCCCTCCCAGGCTGCCTCTCCTTGGTAGACAGCTCCGAGGCCCTGCAGAAAGCGTCAGACTTGGGGGTTAGAAAATGTGTTTCTGATCCCAGCTCTGCCCCTCGCAAGATTTGTAACCCTCTGGGCCTCCACCCATGGTCTGTAACCTGTGGGTTGTAGTGGCATCGCCTTCGCCACACCAATTGCCTGCTATCGGGGTGTTACACAAAGCTGGGGTTCACATGCCTCTGGAAGAAGCCAAATGGAAGTGTCCGGAAGAACAGCAGACCTGCAGAGTCTGTGGGGAAACAGGGCTTGGGACACCCTAGAAGGGATCCCATTGGCCTCCTCCAAGTCCTCCCCAGCCCCTGTTCCAGTTTCCTTTCCACTTCTCTCTGGCCTGGCCTTTGAGGAAATGTTTAACCTGAGGGAAGTAAGTGTGCAGTCTGGGAAATGAGGTGAAGCAGACAGGCTCTGTGCTCCCCAGGCTGGTGCCCTTGGCCCCAGGGCAGGTGCAGCCCGGCTCCCGGCGGCCCGCGGCCCATGACTTCACTTCCTGGAACAGCACAGGAAGTGCCCGTCTGGAGCTGCCAGGAATCAGGAGCCCAGGCCTCTCGCATGATGGATATTTATAACTTCTTGGGCCTTGACTATGGGCCAAATGTTACATTCACAGCTAATTTCCTATTAATTAGGTGCTGCAGTTCCTCAGCTAAATGAAGAACGGAGCCAGACAGGAGCCCTGAAGTTCAAAAACGGCACAGACTATGGTGCAAACAGAAGCTGGACGGAGGAGGAGGGACAGGGAGCCAAGAAGGGGATGGGGGAGGGGAGAACATACATTATTCTGAAGGTTGTTTCTGCAATAATGAACATATTAGACATTGACCTTATAAAGCCCTTAGTGGACGGCTTTGCTGAGAACGTCTCTAACACTTGCCTCTCAGGGTAAGAAGAGGCTGTAGGAGTGTGAAGGGCTAGTCAAGGGGAGGAACGGGGCTCTGCTGGCCTCTGAGCCAGTGCTTCTCTGAGGTGGTCGCTGGACCTTTGCGTCAGCATCACCTGGTCCAACCTGAATCACCTGGAGTGGAACCTGGGCAGCTACACACTTAACACCTTCCCCCAAGGTCATCCCAACGGATGCTAGAGTTTGGGAAACATTACCCCAGGGTAACTGGGATTTCTGGGCCATACGCCAAGGGGCCAAGGGGTCTCAGCTAAAATTTATAAATATCACTAACACTCTTAACTATTTACCAAGTACCTCCCATGGACTCCCTCCTCTCTTGAATCCTCACAACCCATTTATGAGGTAGAGGCTACTGTTACCCTACACATGAGACAACTGAGACTTTCAAATGTAAGTAGCCTGGCTAGGTCAAGATCCAGGAAGTGGCATACGCAGGCTGGCTCATCCTGGGCACATTGGATACTGGGCCTATTTGCTAAAGATATCACCTTCCAGTCCCATGATACTCCTGATAAACGTCTGGGTCTGCTGTTGAGGCCCCTCAGTAGAACCAGCTCCAGGAAGCTGGCGATGATCAGAAAAACCAGGGACATGAGATAGTGGACAACCAAGGGACCAGCATGTACACAACAGGTTTCCAGAGTGTTAAGAACACGGCCATGGGATCAGACTGCCTCCTTTCCAAAGCCAGACTCTACCCCATTTTTTATCTCAGAAACTTCGGGCAAGGCCGTTTAATGTCTCTGTGCCTCAGTTTCCCTATTGTTTAATGATGATAATGGCAGTAAGAACCTCATTGTGTCATTGGAAGGATTGGGACAGCACACAGACTTTGTACCTCCTGCATATTTTAGGATCATCCGTTGCGTCAACCTCAGTGATTCAAACCCAACCAACTCTAGACGTCTCATCCTGCTTCTCCCCCAAGGTAACACCTGAGTCACCAGCCCAGATACATTGCTTTTTCCCTGGAGATGTCTCAGATGACAAGACTGACTCCTTTTTAAATGCTCTCTAGGATGTTTCCTCTTGCACTATGACTGTCCTTCCATAAATAATGAACCAAACTGGTTACTGAAGGAAATGATCAAAACCCACAGTGGTTCCACAGGACGACAGGAACTTTGTTCCAACAGTCTGTCCAGGCCCTTCCTGAATCCCTTTGGGGCCCACGAGGGTGACGAGAAGAGCACAGACCCCATTGCTGAAGAGCTTCCACACTGGAGATATAAAGGGAAAGGCCCAATGTTTACCCTTGGACCCAGACTCAGAACTGACAGACAAGACTGACAAGGAAAGAAGGCATCTAGATAGACTTTCCTAGGGAGTGTCCCCTGCAGGACAGAGGCTACGGCAACATGGTGACAGAATGACTAGATGGTAGCAAAGAGGCAGGAGACAAAATGTGGGAGAAGAAAGCTCCATGCCCAACAGTGCAGCTTGGGATCCCCTCACCCAAAGAGGGGCCTGTCGCTCGTCTGTTCAAGAACCGCCAGGGATGTACTTCTTTCTTGAACGGAGACTATGAATCACCTTTGCTGGAATTCCCACAGGATGCTCTGACTCCCTGGCCTGACTTTTGTGTATAAGCTTGTTCATATATTCATGACCCTAGGGGGGAAATATTTCCTTAGGCAGAAAGCCTTCCTCTTGCTGTCAGTATTCCTTGTTCTCCAGCAAGGATACTGCAGAACCCTGCTAATGGGCCCTAACTGGACCGCACTAATGAAGTGGGCATTAAAGGACATTTAAGAATAAATGCAGACTTATTACTGTCCAGCACAGAAAATGACTACATGGACGCAGGGAACAAGCAGGAGGTCTTGGCAAACCTATAAATGTTTGCACCAGGAGATGAGAACCAGCTGTAACGTGGGCTCCCAGGCCTGCAAACAGTCGGGTGGCCTTTAGTTTTACTTAACAGTCTCCCTCACTGCCCCCAACTCCCCACCTCCATTATGTGGACAAACGGCAGCCCACCCAAGGACCAGATCATTACAAATTCTACATCCATGAGGCCCTGTCATTGCAAAGACGACTCTGCTCAAACTTCCCAAACAACGGGTGTGCACTGGGGGCGGGGGGACTGTGAGGAGCTCCCAGTAGGCTGTGAGTGTGGGGTGATTTGTTCACCCCCTCTAAATGTGAATTTCAGTGAGATTCCAGAAGGAGAAAAAAAGATTAGGCCAGAGGCTGGAAATGAGCAGTCCGTTTTGGCCTCTGAATATATCCAGAGCCCAAGTATGTCTTTTGGCCTCTGAATGTATCCAGAGCGCAAGTACTTCTTTCCCCCAACAGCCCACTCGTCTCTGCCTGTCTTTGGTTCCCACATAATGTGATCGGGAGGAATCCTCCTTTTACATTTTTAGAGAGCAACAATTCAGGGTAGCTATTTTGTCACATTTCAAGAGGGAGAGGCTAATTAAGCCAGACCAAACCTCCCCCCAGCCCCCAGCTCCACCTCTCAAAGGCAGAACCTCACGAAACCCACACGGTTCAGAGCCACCAACTCAGTTACTCCATGTGGGCTCGGTTTGCTTTCTCCTTTCATGCTTCCAGGTTCTGGTAGGCGTCTTGCGATTTTTGGTTGTTTTTAAGATGACACCTGTGCCATCATTATCAGAGGCATTTTCCTGTTAACAACTTTCTTGGAGAAGATTAACTCTGGGTTTCTAGATGTTGGACCTACCAGTGAGAATGCCGGCGCTCAAATGCCACTGGCTTCTCACTGCAGACATTAACTGCAAACATCAGCAGTTTACCCACCCCCACTCCTACCCCGGCCCTCCCCTCCGCCTGACTTCGGTGAGGGTCTTAATACCCCATGTCACACTCGGAAGAAAACAGGCAAAGCTACTCCCAAAAGTCCTGGTGCCTCCAGCACTGTGCTGGGCACAGGGTCTGCACCGAATAAATAGGTGTTGATTGATTTCCCGATCGATTTCCAGATCAGAATGCAAAGCCTTGGCTCTCTGGTGTACTGAATCATGATAAACCCTTTACTAGAAACAGAAAAATGACATAGTGACCCTCCTAGGAAGCGTTCTCTCAATTAGCACTATCGTCCCTACTATCTACCTCAAAATATTGGATCTCCCCACCAGCTGATTCAAATCCTTGTACTGAAGAGCTTATGTGTTCATCTGACAAACCTCTGTGAGAAACCACTCTCTGCCAGTGACGGGACAGTCACAGTGATGAACCCACGATGCAGGGCAGGCTCTACTCATTCATCCAAGAAGCTCCAGAGTGGATGTGAAGTTGCAGTGATAACAAGAGTCCTGAAGTGCCCCAGCTGAGGCAAGCCCTGGAGGATGAAAAGACGTTACCCCAGGGAAAAGGGACAGGTGCTGGCAGAGCGAGGCCTGGCTGCAGACCTTCCCTTGCAGACCGCACGAGACCCTCGCCCCGTCTCCAGTGACCTGAAAGGCAAGGCCACTTGTTCACCCTGGATTTGGAAGTTAGGACTTACCCTCCAGAACCACCTAATGAATGGAGCGTCCAGGGCCCAGCCCCTCTGCCCTACCCCCACTGCAATTCTGCATGAGGTTAACACGCCACAGTAGAAACAGCTGGTGTTTGTTCGTTGTTTTATGGTTAGAAAAGCAATATGTCATTGTAGAAAAAACTTGGCCAGAAGGTTCAAGTCACCTGGTACCCAGAGAAGACCACTTAAAAATGTGTTTCTTTAGAGATTTTTTTCTAGGGATGGATAGAGATACTTAAAAAAAAAAAAATAAGCTTATACTTTATAGAAAGAAATATTCTATCCATATTTATCTATTAACTATATTCGTGTTATCAAATATTGGAAAATATGGTTTTATTTATGTATTTATTTTTTATCCTCACCTGAGGATATTTTTCTATTTATCTGCAGGTAGAGAGAGAGGGAGAGAGAGAGAAACATCGACGTGAGAGGGACACATCAACTAGTTGCCTCCCACATGACCCCGACCAGGGGCAGGGACGAACCGCAACCAAGGTACGTGCCCTTGGGCGGAATCGAACTCAGGACTCGTTGGTCCACAGGTCGATGCTCTAACCGCTGAGCCAAACCGGCCAGAATGGAAAATATGGTTTTAAATGGCTGAAAATATTCCTAATGTTCCAGATATTAGACATCATAATCTCACTGTTTATGTCCATCTTGTTGGGCCAGTAAGATAATTTTAACCGGTCATGATTTTGAATGATGCAGTAATAATTCTCTAGCATATAAAATGAGATGACATTTCGCAAGGAAAATGTCTGGAGGTGGGAGCGCTGTGTCCCCCACGCTGCGCTCTCCTTTCCACCCCACGCCATCGGCCACACACAGGTGAGTCGGCCTGTGGAGGTAAAGGGTGCTCTCTCCTGATGCCTCCACTCTCCGACACCAGACTCCTCTCTCGAGAACCCATGTAGAAGGTCCTGAGATAAGACCAAGAAGTTCTGCCTACAGCACCGGACCAAAGTCAATGTCACCAGAACACACAGAAGCTGAAGCCTGGCCCTGGGGCCTCTCAGCACATAGCTGTCCACGTTCTAGCCAGTCCAGGACGTTTCAGTGATCATTTTTCAGACCCACGGGGCATTACATTGAGGTGGACCTATGCGTGATCCCGAAATTCCTAGTTTTTAGGTGAGAATACCCATTTTCAGTCTAGTGCCTGGCTCTTCCTTTGCCTACACGGTATTCCTCCACCCCCACCCTGGGGCTGCACGTTTGTCCCCAAGTACAGCAGAGACAGCACCAGAAGGTGAGCAGTGAAGTGTTCTACCTGGAGCTAGAAAGTGGTCCCATTCGTTTCTTGGCGACCTAGCTAAGGACATGACGGAAAGGATGGGTGGATTTTATCGCATCCCCCGATGACATCCTCTTACCTTCATTAATAATAATATTTCGACAGTCTGGCACCCACATGTAAAGACATGAATCACTAGTTGCAAACTGGTATAAACTTTGCTTTACTAACGTTCCTGTACAAAGATTATGCGAATTGTACTGTTTCATTGGTGATTTTAAAAAAACATTTGCAGGTTTTATAATTTCAAAAAGTTTGGAAATCTACTAATCAACCAAGTTAATCTATGAAAATACTGTCCCTATACTCATCTGCTGATCTCTCTGCTTAAACTTCCAGGTCACCTTTGGCAAGTGACACCATTTCATCCTTTTAATTTTTTTAAATATGTTTTTATTGACTTTAGAAAGAGGAATGGAGAGGGAGAGATAGAAATATCGATGAGAGAGAAACATCAATCGGCTGCCTCCGGCACACCCCCTACTGGGGATCAAGCCTGCGATCTGGGCAGGTGCCTTGACCAGGAATCAAACCAACGACCTCCTGGTACATGGGACGACGCTCAACCAACTGAGCCACACTGGACAGGCTCATCTTTTAAAAACATTTTTTTATCTCCCCTTCCCAAAAGTATAAGTTGAGTCCTTTGCACACAACAGGTACCCCTCTGCCTCCCCAAAACGTTTGCAGTACAAAAGGGAAAGTCCACTCCCTGGGCTCAGACCTCTTTCACTTTCTCCAAGGAGCTTATGCACTTTGGCCGGAAGGGCGGGAATGTTTCTCCCTTCACCTCCAAGAGTTACTCCCAGATTCCTTATCTCTAAGGGCAGGGTGGGAGCAGGGAACTGAAGGCAAATGGTCTGGGGCCCTCGGTGAGATTTGGCATCTCCAAATTTGCCAACACAAAAGAAATGATCATCCAATCTGATTTCTAACATAAGGTGCCCAGAAATACAACAGAACTCAAATTCATCAGTGTGAAGACTTGCTTCATTTCTCACTTAATGCTACATGTAACACCACCTCAAAGCCCTACCACGAATACACTCTGTGCCCTCGCCCGCGCTTTCGTCCCAGGGCCATAAACACATCCCTCACAGTGAATACTCATGCTAACTGCCATCCAGGTATGTAACACCAAAACAGGAAGCCCTTTAGCTGAAGGGAAACTCAACTTTCAGGGTGAAAATTCTAAGTCTCCACTGCTTGTGTGTTTCTGTGACAACCTAAACAGGTATTTTTCCAAATCCATTAATTCCATTTCTATTGAGCATTTCCTCTGGGCCAATCAGTCAAGTGCTGATTGGTTGGGGAACCAACATTATTAAAACAAATTCCTGCCTTCAAGGAGCTCATCATCCATCCAGCGGTAGAGCTAGAGGCGTAAATAAGTAATGATCATGCAATACGACAAGAGAAACGTGAGAGGAGTGAGACTCCCAGGGCGCTGTGAGCACGCACAGCCTGAGAGTGTGTGCCAATGTTTGCAGAACGGGATGTTTGTGGTGCATCGTCCACAACAGGGCAGCTGGTTAGGCAAAGAAGGTAGGTGCGGGGCAGCTGGGGGAGCACATTCCAGGCAGAAAAAAGGACATGAGCAATGGGGTGGAGAAGCAGAGCATGGTGTGTGTGGGTAGAGTAGAAAGTTCAAGATGGGGAGCAGGGCAAGAAGAGGCTGGACAGGTGGGCAGGAGTCAGACTATGGAGAGCCTCTGAGGCTAAACAGAGGAATGTGGACGACATCCCCCAGGCCACGGTAGGTCGTGATGGTTCGAGCAAGGGGCTGGCATGGTTGTCCTTGCACCTCAGGAAGACCACTGTGGGGCTGCTGGGCAGGATGGTTTTGAGGTGACCAGTGCTAAGACCAACTACAAAGCAGTAACACGAACCCAGGTAAGAGATCACTTGAGCTCAATTCCTGACCAGTCCTTATATCTCTTTTAAATAAGATCCTTGCCTTTTGGCATCAAAGCATTTATCGTTCACTTAATACAATTACTAGGCCCATACCGGTTCATATTGACCCAAATTCCGCCAAAGGAAAGTTCACACTTCACGAGACCACAGATGCCTCTGAACTAGGTCAATCTGCAAAGGCTGCAGTAGCAGTTTCCCTACCAGCCTCTTGGTCCTGGCCATGGCCAAGCAGAAGGATGTGACAGCTCCCCTCTGAATGTATGAGCTTCCAAGTGAGTGTAATTCAACACTGGAGCCAAAGCCGATGACATGCATTAGTTATTACTGTAAGACAGCAATTCGGTGATAAAATACAATATTGTCACTTTCAATATGTACTAAAAGTGATTTACCGGAGCTCATGGAGAACAACTTAGACGACTATCTGATTACAATACATGGGACAAATCACCCTCATTTGAGGGTTAAATTAACCCATCTGACTATTCCAGATCAATCTGACTGTTAAAATCAGGGTCCTCACCTCCCCTCGCCAACTCATACTGAGTTTTTCCAGGTTCAGATGTGGGAACAATCGACACGGTAGCAAGACCCTCTCGTTTTCCTTCCATACCAATTTCCCATCCTTCATTCAGGGTCCAACTGAAACCCCAGGTCACCTGTGAAGTCAGCTCTAAGAACACTAACCCAGTCCACGGGGTGTCAGCCTTTGTGGCAAACATCCGTAGCCCGCATGCAGCACTCTCTCGGGACAGGAAGGTCTAGAATGAATGCTTTCACGGGAGACACAGCCTCCAAACACGGCTGCTATCCTGGTTAATTTCATGGATCCAATTGACTGGGCTAAGGGGTGCCCAGATAGCTGGTAAAACATTATTTATGGACATGTCTATGAGGGTGTTTTTGAAAGAGATTAGCCTCTGCTTCAGTAGATTGAATAGAGAGAACCACCCTCACCAGTGTGCGTGGGCATCGTCCAATCCACTGAAGGCCTGAGTACAACAAAAAGGTGGTGGGAGGCCACATTCAGGCTTTCTGCTGGAGCTGGGACATCCATCTTCTGCCCTCGAACATTGGTTCTAGGGCTTTCGGACTGAGCGCGGGACTTACCCCCATCCCACCCCACCCCCAGTTTCCAGGGCTTCGGGCTCAGACTGAGCTATAGCACCAGCTTTCCTAGGACATATGAAAGCCTAGGACATTTATATACATATATCCTATTGGTTCTGTTTCTCTGGAGAACCTTCACTAATAGAGCCGCCAATGATTCCTCCCCTTCTGGTACACACATGCCGCTCTGCCCAATAAGACTTGGAGTCTGAGTCCCCTCACCTTGAATCTAGATTGGCCATGTGACTTGCTTTACCTAGAGAAGTGACAGTGTGCCAACCCTTGGTGTGCGCCTTCAAAAAGCAGGGATGCACCCACTGTGGAGCTCTTGGAATCCAGTGGCCATATAAGCAGCTCAGGGTGGACTCCTGAGGGACAGAGGCATGTGAAGGAGGCCCACAGCCTTCGGGAGCTTCCTTGTTGGCGCTCAGCTAAGCTCCCAGCTAAATGCGACCACATGAGTGACCCGGCTGGGTGGTTCACTGAGTCAACACACACACAGAAACAAACATGGGAAACAATAAATAGTTTTTGTTTTAAGCCACCAAATTTTATAGTAGCTTATTATTAAGTAACAGAGAACTGAAGCCCTTCTCCCCACCTAGAATGAAAGCTCCTCGTGGCTATCTTATAATAACTGGTGTCGACTTGGTGTTTTCTACGTGACGGGCATTTTATCTACATGATGTCCTTTAATTTCCATGAGATTCATGCACGCTAAGTATTGTGACCCTCATTTGACAAATGGAAAAACGAGGCTTGGAGAAGTTAAATAATGTGTCCCTTAGTCACAGAGCCCATATTCAAGTCTCCAAGGCCTGGGAGTCCAGCTGTTCTTCCACGATGGAATTCACGGTTCCAAACTAAGTGGGCAGACATTTTGCCACCCCATATTTTTTGAAACAGCTTGGTAAAGTAAGATGCCTCCGCTTAGCGTCAGATAGCACTGGAACAAAATCCCATCTCCAGCAATAGCGAGCCAGCCTTGCTCCCCGCCCCGCCTCCATTCACTGGGACAAGAATTGTATATTAATCAAAAGAGGGGGACTTCCCTGTTGCACAGAATGATACTTTCTACTCTTTGCTGATCCTGTGGTTTCTCATCATGTTCTCCTAATCGTCTGTTAGTTGATGCTATGATTTTCCGCCTTGATTGCTTTTACGTAAACTGTTTCCACAGTGTGTCCGTGGACATATGGCTGACCTTCCCTGATATTTATTGTTCTGGGTCGTAAAATGGATCCTGTGATTTCCATCTTGCAGGGTCACGGGGAGGATTAGATCGACTGGTGATACAACTAAAGCTCGCACAGAGCAGGCACTAATAAATCGCGTCGGTGTCGGCGTCAGCATCATCAGTAGTGTTGTCAGGCTGAGCGGCTGATTCTAGGCCAACCAGGTTGAAGCTGCATATTTCGCTAGGATGAAAAGGCCCCAAGAATTGCCAAAACAGTTTTTGGCAGCCACTTTGCCCATTTAAAAAGGTAGAAAAGAGTGCCCAGCCATTGTGGCCCAGTGGATTGAGCAACATCCCATGGACTGAGAGGTCCCAGTTCGATTCCCAGTCAGGGCACATGCCCAGGTTGTGGGCTCGATCCCCAGTAGGGGGCGTGCAGGAGGCAGCTGATCTGTTTCTCTCTCACATGGATGTTTCTATCTCTCTCTCCCTTCCTCTCACTCTAAAAAATCAATAACATATTCTTTTTTAAAAAGTAGAAAGTAAATAGAAAACTTCCAGGTGAGCATATCAAATATATCTGTTCAAGTCCAAAGGTCAAGATAGAGCTCGGTGACCACCCTGACCTCACAGTCACACACACAACACTCGGACGTCAACCAAAAGCATGTACTGAGGCCTCACAGAGGTCACTGTGTTAGATATTTCACTGCCTCCCCTTAGCCCTATCACTCCCAGAAAAAGCACGAATCTGAGAAGGATGAGCCATGGACCTCAAACACTGCAGTAGATGCCACTGGTACATCTCCCAGATCCCTTTACCTGACAGGTGCACCCATCCCCCAACCGCTGCTGGTGTTGGCCGCCAACTGGCTCACACCTACACCCTTCTCTGGAGGACCGTCTTTAGCCGATGTGAATCACTTCACCTGGAGGTGCCTGGGAGGCTCCATCCAAGGTCAATGACCAATTGATTTAGGGGAATAAAAGGCTCAGTCCTCTTACCTCAATACAGAACAAGACTGGGGTACAAATGGTACTCTATAGCTCCCCCATGGGATCAGGCTGGAGCTAGGCTTCAGCTCTACCACATCTTTGCTTAGCTTCTTACCCTGCCCTGTCCTGCCTCCCTCACTTCCTTAGGGGCTTCTTCAGAGAGCAGTCACTCCATAAATCACATACACAAGAATCTTCATCTCAGGCTCTGCTTCTAGGAAGCCTGACTCAAGATAAGCATTGTGATGCCTTCAAGCAAAGGTGGGGAAAAAAAAGCCTTCCATGCTCTTAAAAGGTTTTTTGTTCCCATTGCCAAGATTTCGGTTTAAATAATAGGTTAAAAACCAAAAAGTGGTCAAGCAAAGCAAAGAAAATGAGAGACTTCCTGAGACAACCTGAGAGCTAGGTAACCGCAGCAGGTTACTCTGCTGACTTCCGACCCTCACCACCACGCTGAAGGGCAGCAGCCAACGGAGGAAAGTGTTTCCAGATGAAACGACAGGGGATGCAGTCAATAAAAGAAAAGGCCAGGATTCTTCTTCTGATTATCCAGGAAGAGAGCTCGTATATCAACGCTACCCTCCCACACTCCCACCCCAGACAGAAGCTAAGCAGGGTGAGGCTGGGAGCTGCTCCACTGAGCCTGAGACCATGAGGCGAGAGGCGGAGTGGACTAAGTTGAAAGATAAGAACATGAAACCCGGCCACGTGACATGAAACTCTGCATCAGGCTGTCCCTCAATCCAGAACAACCTCCAAACTTTCTCCTTGTGGAGCCCACTACAATTCCCTTTCGGCTTAAAGAATTTGGGGGTTGGGTTTTGAGTCACTTTTAATCGAAATAGTCCTGACAGTGTATTATAAGTATAAAAGGTCTCAGGGTCACAATGTGTAATGGAAATAGTAGAGACTGAGACCCAGTCTCTCAACAATCTCCCTCCCTCCATGTGCCATTTTATTAACTACTGCCTTTAAGCCTCTTGCCCAGATCTGGCCCTGGGAAGATCGAGAAGCAGGCCCCCATCATCTTGAATGTCCTCTGCCTCTTCAGGCTTTGCCTCCTCTCCCATCTCAGGTGTCAAATGTTTGAAGGCAAAGTTCATACCAAGACGTGAGGAATGTTTGTCCCTTCACAGGAAAAGCCGAACTCTAGAAGAGGGAGAGGGTGATGCTCAATTCAAAGGAAGAACAAGGGTCAGTTAGAGAGAGAGTCCAGAACCAATGGAGATGGTTAAGTGTGTCCCACTCCCGGACCCCACCTCCTTTCTCTCTGCACTCACAGTGTCTAGTACATATTAGCTCTGAGACATTAGGCAAGGCACGGAACGACCCAGTGTCCTGTTTTCCTTACCTGTAGAATAGGGATAAGAGTCTCGGGGTGATTGCAACAATGCAGTGACTCAAGCATGTAGAGCACATGAAACTCTACCTGGCACAGAGTCAGCACTGTCTATATGAGCAAGTGTTCTCATTATTCTTAGGATGGACACTGCCGTTCACATTGTACACTCCTGGGTGGTTGATGATAGGACTTGCTCTGCTTTGTATTTATAGCAACCAGCCCAGCGCCTGGCTCTAGAAGTATTTATTGAATGAATGACCCTTGGCAGGGATGCTTTAAAGAGATTTGTGTATGTATATTTCATTCCATGGTATTATGAATGGATCTCTAATAACGGAATTTCGAGTCCTGAAATAGGGCATTGTGGGAGAGATTCTCAGGCAAGTCATCCATCCTCCCTGGCATAGTTTCTATTAATAGCTGAGAAACAAACAAGTCTTGTGGGACAGCCACTCAGGAACAGCTCTCATCCTGAGATGGAATCCCCATCCCACTCCACCAGAAACCTCCGCCCTCAACCTGACTTAGGACTCTGGCTCAGTGTGTTACTTCACTCCTCCAAGCAACAGAGGGGAGACCTACCAGGAATTCTCTTCCCTTCCCGCCACGAGAGCTGCTACAGTCATGAGAACTTTCTGAGCAGACCCCGGTCTTGCAGCATCCCACAGTCAGCTCTTCGGAGGCACTTATAGAACAGACTTGTTCTTTGGTCCCCAGGATGCCACTAAACCAGTAGAGAGTTGTGAGCTGTCGGCAAGGTGTTTTCAGGGGGAGAGAACCTTGAGCAAAGATACGAACTCTAAAGGAAAATTTGTTGCAAAGCAAATGAGGGAAGGAAGGCAGTTCTGATGAGAAAGAGATTCACCACCAAAGAAAAAGGCATCTTTATGGGCTGAATTTCTCTTGCATGTGGACTCACTAGTCCCATCCCATGTTAACAATTTCTTCCATTATCTTCTTGTTCTGACATATGCTTGAGAGATCAGCAGTGTAAACAGGTAATTCAACTAGGTAAATAAATCGCCTCTCCTCTCTGCCAAGCTGTTAAGCGGGCCTCTAGCATTGCGCAGGCTTGGATCAGGTTTCCCAGAGTCTGCTAAATGGGGATGGTGAAATGAGAGCTCAGAGAAGTAGGGAAGGGTAGAGCATCTCCCTTGGGATGTGGAAAGACTTGAGGAGATCTTCCCTGTGGAAACAAGCACCTGGGTTGACATGTACTTATTAAACATCTCCATAAAATGGAAATTGATGACTCCAGGCACATGGTATGTGGAAGGCAAAAGGACCTAGTTCTTTCTAATAATTATTGCTAGAAATACCCACCCATGCCTATCACAAACAGGGGAGGTCTAGGAACGCAGAGCCCAGACACTTCACTAAATCTCGCTGGTCTCGTTATCTCGTTCCTCATTCCTCCAACCGCCTTTGTGAGTCCCTTCTCATGTCTCGCACAACAAAGCAGCAGTTGGGAGGGATGTGGCAGCACTGGTCACTGGGGATGAACGGTATGGTAGGGTTTAAGAGGGATCAGAATATCTGAATATAAAATCAATAGGACTTTGTTGACCGACGGATGTGCAAAGGCAGCACGAAGAGGCCGAGCAGAAAGCAGACAGGCAGAGACATGGAATCTGGGACTGTTTCCGAGTATAACTAGGTGAGGTGTGGCATCTCAGAGGAGCACACGGGAGGAAAGCTTAAAGGATGCTTTTGGCTCGGGGCTCAAAGAGTCGCCTGGCCGGTGTGGCTCAGTGGTTGAGCATCGACCCATGCACCAGGAGATCGCTGGTTCGATTCCCGGTCAGGGCACATGCCCAGGTTGTGGGCCTGATCCCCAGTGGAGGGCATGCAGGAGGCAGCCGATCAATGTTCTCTCTCATCAATGTTTCTATCTCTCTCTCCCTCTCCCTTCCTTTCTCTCTAAAATAAATAAAGAAAAAAAAAAGAGTCAATGCTCAGGACTCCCAGTGCCCCTCAAATCCTGGCTGTAATCCTATCAACTGCCAAGTCGCTTCTGCAGCCCTTGGCCCCTGCTAACTCTAATTTGACTCAAACACAGCCAGCAGTGGCCTTCCAAGGCGTAACTCCGGTTTCTGCGCTAGAAGAACAAAGCTTAAATGTCAAACGATTCTATCTGAGGAAGGCAGAGAAGGAAATCTCTGTCGGGGGCTCACCAGCAGTCAGGCATGCTCTTGCCTAGTTTCTTATTTGACCTTCACAAACCTAGAAGGAATTCATACCCCCATTTCACAGAAAAGAAGACTGGGGCTCAGAAATTAAAGTAACTTGTAAGAAAAAGTAAAACAAGGAACGGTAGGTTCAAGGCTGAGACCAAACTCGTGTCTCCTGACTCCTCCTAGAAGAGTGTTCTTTCTCATGAAGCGTGCTCCAGGATGCTCCTCGGAGAAAGAAAAACCACGCGAGGTCTGTGTGGCGGGCCAAGCAGAGCTTCCTGCTCCTGACCTCAGCATATGCATCTAGATCAGCGGTTCTCAACCTGGGGGTCGCGACCCCTTTGGGGGTCGAACGACCCTTTCACAGGGGTCCCCTAAGACCGTCGGAAAACACATATTTCCGATGGTCTTAGGAACCGAGACACCGCTCCTCAATCCGGCTCCAGGCGGGTCCGCCCACATGCAGATATGCCCACATACAACAGGAGGAACTGTATTAAAGGGTCACGGCATTAGGAAGGTTGAGAACCACTGCTCTAGATGCATCAGGCCCTTGAGCAAATCTAGGCATCGGTCTGTAGAGGGTTAATAAAATGACAACTGTGGTATCTCCTTAAGACCATTCAGCAGGCTTCCAATCCCTGAGACCCTCTCTCTGTATCCTTGCACCCTGCTTTATCCCTAAACAGCTGCTAAACTGTAACCCCCAAGTTACATTGGAGAGATGGTCAGGAACCCAAGTCCATGGGCCATTAGGTTGCAGCATCTGTGCAGCCTCAGTGCAGAGACAGGGAATCTTGAGGCAACCAGAGGAAGGACCAGCACTGACATGACCCCACTCTATGGCTTTACTCATTTCTGCCCCATTTTTCTAGAACCCCTGTGCTCCAGGAGAGAGCTAGCAAGCTGCAGCCTGTGGCCCACAGGTCAGAAGGCACTGGTAAGAAGACATGCCTGGCAAAGGCAGAGTTGCAGGGCTGGCATCTTAACTCCTGACCCAGACCCAACCACCCCAGCTGTCGCCACTACTCATGCTGTGAGCACTCTGCTCCCCTTGCCTCTCTAAGTCCTCTGCTAGGTGACGCTGGTGGGCTGCCAAGCATTCATTCCTCCTTCTCCCAGCCTCGTTTTCCTCTGGGGAACTTGTCTCTCTGCTAGTTTCTCCCATGCACTCTGGTGAGGGCGCTGAATGGCCTGTTGCCTCCTGTCTTCCTCCAGCCACACTTCGGTACAATGAAAAAAAGTGAGTTTAGAAACTGTGTGCAGACCTGAAACTCCTGCAGTCATCCACTGCCAGGTGAGAGCCTACAGCCGCTGCGTCCCGGGAGGTCGCAGCAAAGGGCAGACACTGAGAATAGGCCAACGGAACAGGAGTCAAGAACAGAGAAATATCCAGACGTCGGTGATGCTATCTGATCTTCTCAATTACATGAGCCAGTAAACCCTCACTGTTGAAGCCAGTTAGGGTTGGGCTTCTTGGTCTTCTGCTCATCCTTCAAGGCTCACCTTACTTTCTCCCTCCACCCCCAAAGGGCCTTCCCTAACCAATCTTTCCTGTCCTTAATTTGCCTCGTAAAAGTGTCTTTTCTGAACATGCCTTTCCTTACAATGTGTAATGTTCTGGGAACAAGATCATACTTCAAAGTAAACAGAGTTTCGATCATGATTCGTCTACTCACTATCCGCGCAATCTTAGGCAAGGTGTTTAAAACACGAGCCTCAGTTTCCTCGTTCGTGAAGTGGGATAAAACGCTTTTCCCTCCCAAGAGAAATAAATGAGACAATGGAACAGCCCCTGCTTTGTGGACCGCAGAGTGGCCTTCTTGGGGGAAAGGAAGCCCTGAGTTTGATTCTTAAGTATGCCAAGAACTCGATGCCCTACACACAGTGACATTAAGTCAATATTTTTGTGCTAGCTGAGTGAATGACTGTGTTCCTCCCCTAGCTCCAGGTCAGAGCCCAGGAATATTAGCTGAGCCAAGTCGACCCAGCATGTAAAGCATCTGTCCACAATGCACTTGGCTCCCAGCCCTGGCAGTGGCAGGAATTCATCAGCATAGCCCCAACCCCCCTCCAACTCAGCCCCAACTCTAAAGGCAATTCAAGCTCCAGGCAGCCTGTGTCGTTATTATGTAAACTCCGGCCAGTGACAAACACACTGAGCAGAGGAGGAAGTGATCAGCAATAATAGAATATTTTAGTAGCCCAGAAAATAATGGAATATTTTATTAAGCAGGATGGGAAGAGAGGCCATGCTCTTCCTGTTTCAGTATCAAACGGGGAGAAAAAGTGAGCAAAGCACCGTGTAGCTATAAAAGCGCAGCCCAGCCTAAGGAACAGAGAAGGACTACCCAATTATCTGCTTTATCGCCTCCCAAGGGGAAAACGTCCAACCAGTCCTCCATGTATTACAGTCATGAGTGGCTGTTACCTGCCCTCTGCTAGGTTTACCTCATGGGACTCCAAGAGAGCAGGACCAGAGCCTCTGTCTGCTTTCCTCCAGGTTTGCAGTATCAGACATGAGATTGATGGAAGAGGAGGTTGAAAGAAATGTTTACGTTAAAAAGTACAGTTACTCTTACATGCCTGTTATCTGTAGGCCATGCCACTGTAAAACCACAGAAATGGGAATTTGGATGAAGGCTTATCTTTCTTCATGCTTATCTCTGATGATGCTAATTTGCATTAAGTCTGTCTTATAAGCTGCCTGAAATTCTTTTGGACCCAGGTGTTTAATAAATGGGAGAGAGAGAGAGAGAGAGGTAGATGGGTAGGTAGGTAGGTAGATAGATAAATAGATAGACAGACAGATAGATAGATAGATTCTGTGTCCCTGTCAGATGATTCCACTGGAGGATATTCTATTCAAAAGAACTCATCTCTTTATAATTTACCCACTAATCAGTATTAGCCTCTCTTATTACTATATCTGGTCATTCCATGCAGGACCCAGCATATCAATCTGAGCTCATCCAAAAACACATGTTAGTACTGGTATTCAATCAACATGCATGTATTAATTATCCACTCTGATCCACACACTGGACTGGTTGAGGCACAGCCCCTCATTTTCTCAAGCCAGTCTAATAATCATCTCCAGAGTTATATTTCGATTTCTACCAAATTCCAGAGCAGTAGAACACTCACTTTCCTCCTTGTCATTTCCTAGTTCCTCATTCCTATCCCTTGCCTGGACATCCCCTTGGCCCCAAGACAGCCAACCCAGTAGCCTCTGGAAATTGAGAGGCTGCAGAGAACATCTGGTATACCAAGGGAATGTGTTTGTCTCAGCCCAGCTCAAAATAGTATCTGACAAGCCTGCATCACACAAGTTCTGAAAAAACTCACAAGAAATAACCTAAGAAATCTATAGCTGCCTCCTCTAATTTCACTCCCTGTCTGGCTGCGTATTGACTTCTGCAGCCTGTATTGACAACATGCAACCCTGCTTCTGTCTGCCTGCTCCCATGCAGTGGTAACTAAAAACCAAAAAAAAAAAAAACAACAACAGGGAAGATTACAGCTATAACCCATGCCAAAGACCCTGTCCTGGAGCCAGGCACCAGCCTAGAGGCAAAATTTCCAAGAAAAATGGGGGGCTGATTAGGGAGAAAACGTCTGAGTCCCCCTCCCTTTCGTGCATGTCCCTACATCTCCCCCCAGGGCCACGTAGTTCATCTGGCTGCCTCCAACCTCTGCTCCACATGTAAGCTTTCAAATACCACTTTTGCACCAGTAAAATATGTCTTATATAAGAAAATGGGGTTCAGCACACCCCCACCGCAGCTCACATACCTTTTTTTTAAAGGTGACCTGAAAGACTTACCTGCCAAGCTCGAGTTAATTTCACTGCAGAAATGGAAGTGCAGGGTGCATATCTCTGGGAAAGCACAACCTCAGGGAGCAGAAACAGCAAAGGGAGGGACCACCACGTTCCCTAAGCCCTCCAGTCCTGTGTCTCTCCCGGAGCAATTGATAATCTCACTAACACCTACAACAGTGTGCAGGAAGCTGCTTTCCTAACACCGCCCTCGGTGTTCGTGATTTTGCAACTCTCTCACCCTTCAGATCTTAGTGCAGCGCTGGCAATTAGAAACCTGCACACATCTGGGGCCCGGGACAGGGTGCTTTGTGCATACACTGGGAGCTTCAGCCAGCAGAGGCGACTCTGGGCAGCCTTGTCCTCTCCCAGGGGATTTATCTGAATCTGCAGATTGTGTCATGCCAAACCTCTCTCCTTGCTCAGTGTGAATCACGGACTTAGAAAGTCACATGGACCTAAGATTCCCAGAATTTGAGCTCTGTGCTGGGAAATACCAGGGATATCTACAAGCCTATTAGCCACAACCTTTAAATAACTACTTTGATCAGAATGTATGCCTAGAGTGAACATTATGAAGTTAGTTGCTGTTGCAGTGAGAAAAGAAATCAGAGCCAAAGCCAGGATTCTTTCTACTGCAAACATTTCCCTTTCTTCCCATGGCTGGTTCAGCGTTTCAAAGCAGCTGTAAACATTTGGAATACTGTGGAATAAATGCAAGGGTCTTGAATGCTCTTGTTTCAGACCTACGACATGGGTCATTTAGGAGTCCTAAATCCCTGACCTAATTCCAGGGTTTGCTGAACCACTCAAGCACATTTGGAGTGAGTCTGTCATTTCTGTGCTCCTGCCTCAGACAACAAGCCGAAATTAGGGGGTCGGATACTACACGGATTTATCATCTTGTGGTGCTAATAAATACAGACTCGATTAGCCAAACCTTTCACAGGAAGGAGCATCATTTTTATTGCTGCTTAGTAATAGCATAAATAATATTAATAATAAAAGTAGTTATCCTTTATTACGTTGCAAGTACTGTTCATAGCACTTTCATGTACTATCTCATTCAGTACCCCAATAGTTTTATGAGATACGTGACTGACATTCTCCCCGTTTTAGAAATGAAGATACCTGGTGTTGGAGATGATAAATAACCTCTGCCCACAGTGACACAGTTAAGCAAGATCAGAATCCAGACCCATCTCACTTTGGAACAAGAAACTTTAACTGCTCTGTTCCAACGCATGAAATAGGTGCTCAGAGTGAATCCTAAATCATTTATATCCTTCATACTTGAAATCCATGGCATTTATGTGTCTTACCTTCGGGTTACTCTTTTGCTATATAAAAGGATTTGTTGAGGAATACCATCATGTGCTCAAGATCTCAGAAAGAATGAACAAGTTTCTTAAAAGAACAAACTGCTTTTAAGCCCTTGGGTAGCACCTGCTTGCTTATAATTCATGTAAATATACATTTCCAAAGAATCATTATATATTCAATAATAAAGACTGATCAATCCACTCAACAAATCATTATTCTCATTCCTGAATGTTCTTGAATGTGATTTTAAAATTCTAAGTAATTGCTTATTATTCTAACTTTTCACTAATTTATATTTTTCTTATTATCAATTGATAAAAATATGCTTGTAGACCTTTTCTTCATAGATGTTAGCTATTAATACCTATAATATCCTCAAGGGCAGGTATAAAGTGCTATTTCCCTCATCTTATCAATATTCAGAAGAATGCACACAGACCCTATGCAGGTCAGTGGCACACGGCACATGGCATCCAATGTATAATCAACCACATCATTCAGAACAGTTCGTCGTCCATTCAGTGATTCATCACTTGCTACATGTGGTCAGACTGAAACACCATTTTAAAGAGTACAATAATTCACTCTTTAAAGTTGTGTGGAATCCAAGAAACCTAGGATCAAATACAGGCTCTGTAACTTACTACCTTGATCTGGTTAAGCATTAAAACTTACCAAAACTAGTTACTTATAAACTAATGAATGTATTTCTGCCACAAATCGCATTTTAGACTGTGCTGATTAGTTCAGCTGGTTAAATCAGAGTTCAATGTGAGTTATAGATTTAGTCCTCATATGGGCCAGTTAGCTTCATCCGAGTTAGAAAGTGGTCCATGTCAGACACTGGCTATTTGTGCAAGCAAAAGGGTATAATGTCTGCTTTTCATCATGAAAATTTTAGGGAGGATACAGAGGAGAGTGGGAGATGGTGAGGATGAATCATGATAATCCATCACTGTTAATCACAGAGCAACCCAACATATGTGCTCAGCTCAGCAGTCATTCAATGATTTCCTTAAATACAGTGAAAAAAGAGTATCTCCACTTTGAAGATAGAGACTGACATTTGCATACTAAATCCATAATTTAATGAATCACGAGGTTTAATTAAATAGTGCCTGCAAGGCATCATGCACAGTCCAGGAAATGAGTAGGTGATGCCTTCAGGACCCTTTACCAGCTCACTGGAACACAAGCCCTTTGAGGATTCTTAGGTCCACGTACTTCTGTAGTGCCTTTTCCAATGTCTGTCATCCCATGAAACAAACTAAATACTTGAGAGTTAACAGACTGGTAGGTGAAATGTCTATAAAAGATCCCCATAAAGTTCAAGAAGGGAACACTGTTGTCTATTAAGGAGGGAGGAGGGGAATTTGAAGTCCTGAAAACACAACCAGCAAAACTACCATCAGATAAATGTAGTCAGCTCAAACTTTCTTTGGAGGTCACTAAAAATTTTAGACTAATCTTTCTGCCTTTTACCTACTGCATTAGGAATCGAATGGATGGAGGGAATAACTACTACTTCTTGGCTCCAAGGTCAACTCATAATAAGAGACTGCTATATTTTTTCTATTTCTGAGAGAAATTTCTCTTCAAGGAGAAAAAATGTCTTTTCTGCCATGGCTTCAATATTCCCGGTAGAATAAAGTAAAATGTTTTGCAGTTATTTCTCTGGAAAAAAAAAAATTTGAGGGGAAAGGAAAAGAGCAAAACCCAAAAATAGCCAATCATCTATTTTATTTTCTGTTTCTTACACCTTAAAAGTAAATAACAATGAATGCAGTATAGATTAAAGATTCCTAGTTGAAATTAATTCCGGTTTCCCTCTGAACTATTAGCATTTTCCCAGAGGACTTGTTATACTGTTCCACAAACAGGGCAACTCAACAGCTAGAGGTAACAATGACACAAGCAACTGAAGAACATGACAGGGCTATGGACTTTCCAAGGATCCAGTCAGACTACGGGATGGCTAGAGTGATAACAAATACAAATTACTGACAAAAATAACCAATGTGTACCCAGTTATTAAGGTCCAGCTAAGCATGGGTTCATAATGCATCCATTAAAAGTTGATAGAAAACTGGCCCATATGAGGATTAAATCTATAACTCACATCGAACTCTGATTTAACCAGCTGAGGGTAGCGCAGAGTCACTGGAGGCTGGCACCAGGATAAGTGAAAGCAGAAAAAAAAGTGTTCCAGGCCATTAGAAGCAATAAGACAAAGACAAGGGAAATTTTCATCCACTGAACTAGAGAACTTTGAGGACAGTCCAGTACCTCGGACAGCGCCCTGGGAGATTTACTCTAAGTCCCTCATGTCATCCGATAACTGACCATCAAAGGATCCATCAGTTATCATACATTTATCAAGTGCATTGGTGATTTGAAACAAATGCACAGACTTCCACTTCACAGAGGATGGAGTAGGCATATTTGTTCTCATTCCTCTATTAAGTACAACTAAAAACGTTATATATAAAAATAAACCTAAAAGGACCCTGAAAAGTGGAAAGAATGTTAACTAACTAGAGACCTCAGGACCTAAAAGAAATGACTTGGCAATGAGTTCTCTGAATTTTCTTTTTTCCCTCATCTAACTGAGACTCGATGCTAGAGAAACTGGATGTGGAAACACCACAGAGTGCAAATGAAAACAAGCCCCATCCAAAGCCTATCTCTAGCCAACAACATCAGGAAAGGTTGAGGAAGATAGAAAACTGTTTAAAAATTTTATTTTTCCATTACAGTTGACATACAATATTATATCAGTTTCAGGTGTACAACAGAGTGATTAGATATTTATACTGAAATTGCTGTACTCCAGTCAAACACCACAGAGAAGTGTGGTTCCACTCCTACTCAGACCAGCAAAGACCAAGTGGGGACCTTAAATCTCCATCATTGCCAGGCTATAATGAGGCATTTGAACTTCCCCACCTGTGTGGTGTCAGAGACAGCCACGTGGGAGCCAGGACTTTCATAACTGCTATGCAATTACAAAAACCCTCAGCTGCATGGTGCCCATTGAGACGACAGGCAGAATTTGGATTTTTTTTTTCACTCCTACTGGGTAGTAACAAGGCACCACACTCCGTCCCTCTGGGTTTTTGTCAGAGGAGACCTTTTACCACCACCCAGCGGTAACGAGGCTGCCCCTCCACTACCATCACAGTCTCAGTGGAGGCTACGCAGGGAGCAATACCACTCCCAGACAGGGAGGTATCAGTGGAGGCCCAGTGGAGAGACAGGTCTCCAAATTCTACCCAGGAGTAACAGGCCCCATACTCAGATATCAATGGTGAGTATGGAGTCTAGGCTTCCACCTGGATCCGGCAGTAAGAAGGTAGACACCTTTCCCAGACAGCAGTACCTGACAAAGCCAGGTAAGACAGAAAGTTTAAATAAGACCCAGAGTCTCATAACATATTATTCAAAATATTCAGGGTTTAATTGAAGATCACAAGTCATGGCAAGAACCAAGATGATCTCATACGGAATGAAAAGGAACATCAATAAATGCCAACAGTGAGATGACAGAGATGTTGGAATTACCTGACAAAGATTTTATTTTAAATATGTTTTTATTGATTTTTTTTTTTTGAGAGAGAGGAAGGGATAGAGAGATAGGAACATCGATGTGAGAGAGAAATCTCCATCAGAGCCACCTCCTGCACGCCCCCTACTGGGGATCAAGCCTACAACCCGGGCATGTGCCCTGACCTGGAATCGAACCAGGACCTCTCAGTCCTTGGTTTGACCATCAGTCCACTGAGCCACACCAGCCGGGCTCTGACAAAGATTCTAAAATGGTCATCACAAAAGTGCTTCAATGAGCAATTACAAACACACTTAAACAAACAAAAAATAGTCTCGGCAAAGAGACAAAAGGATAATCAAATAAAGAGACAGTATAAATAAAATAAGATGGATATTTTAGAACAAAATAACCAAATGCAAAGCTCAGTGGATGGGCACAAGAGCAGAATGGAGGACAAAAATCATTGAATTACAATATAGAGCAATAGAAATTATCTGATCTGAACAACAGAGAGAATAAAAGATAGAAAAGTGAACAGAGCCATAGGGACTCGTGGACTATAACAAAATATGTAACGTCACATCGTCGAAGTCCCAGGGAGAGATGAGGAAGCAGGCATGGCTGTAAAAGTACTCAAAGAAGTAATTACCTAAAATTTGCCACATTTGGTAAGACATATCAACCTATACATTAAAGAAGATGAGCAATCGTCAAGCAGATTAAATCCCAAAAAGTTTACACCATGACATATGTGATAGACTAAATGTGTCCCCCCAAATTCCTGTGTTGAGGTCCTATCCCCCAACATGACTGTTTTTGAAAATAGGGCCTCTAGGAGGTAATTAAGGTCTAATGATGTCATATAGGTGGGGTCCTATTCCAGTAGGATTAGTGACCTTATAAGAAAAGGAAGAGAGTAAGAGAGCTTTCTCCCTCTCTGCCTCCATAACAGTACCTGCCAAGAAAGCAGTCATCCGCAAGCCAGGAAGGGAGATCTCAACAGAACCCAACCACACTGGCACCCTGATCTCAGACTTCTAGCCTCCAGAACTCTGAAAAAATGAATTTCTGTTGTTTAAGCCCCCTAATCTGTGGTTTGACACATCACAGTCAAAATTCCAAAATTAAGAGAAATTTTTTGAAAACAGCTAGAGAAAATGGCACCTTACTATGAATAAAAAATAATAATAATTTAAATAACAGTGGATTTCTCACCAGAAACCATAGAGGACAGAAGAAAGCAGCACAACACTTTTCAAAGCTGAAAGAAAACAACTGTCAAACTAGAACCTTTCTCTCATAAAAATGTCCTTTGGGAATTAGGGGTAATCAAGGTATCTTCAGATGAAAGAAAATTAAAAGAATGTGTTGCCAGCTCAGCTACTTTGAAATAATGACTAATGGAAGTTCTCCAAACAGAAGTAATGATAAAAGAATCTTAAAACATCAGGAAGGAAGAAAGAATGCAGTAATCAAAATATAGATAAATAAAGCGGACTTTTTGTCTCAACTCTTAAATTATGTCTGACAATTGAATTAAAAACATGACACTGTCTGATATAGTTCTAAATGCATGTAGACAGAATATTTAAGGTTATATTGTAAATGGGGGAGGGTAAAGAGACATAAAGGGAGCTTTATGAAATTTCTACATTTTTAGCAGCACTATTTACAATAGCTAAGATCTGGAAACAGCCCAAGTGTCCATCAGTGGATGAATGGATAAAAAAGCTGTGGTACATATACACAATGGAGTACTATGCAGCTGTAAGAAAGAAAGATCTCTTATCCTTTGAGACAACATGGAGGGACCTGGAGAGTATTATCCTAAGCGAAACAAGCCAAGCAGAGAAAGACAAATATCACATGATCTCACTTATTTGTGGAATATAATGAACTAAACAAACTGATGAACAAAATAGACCCAGAGTCATAGAAGTAGGGTACAGACTGACAATCCTCAGAAGGTGGGGGGGGGGATAAACCACAGAACTTATATGTATGTATGCATAACCGATGGACATAGACAACAAAGCTGGGGACGGTGTGGGGGGAGGGATGGGGAGGAGGGTGTCAATGGGGGGGGGAAGGAGAAACATCTGTAACAAAAATAAATTAAAAAAAAAGAAATTTCTACATTTTATATAAACATAAAATTACACCAATAGACTATGATTGTGTGTGTGTGTGTGTGTGTGTGTGTGTGTGTGTGGTGCTGTATGTGCAACCACTAACAAGGTATACAAAAATACACTAAAAATACTATAGACAAATCAAAGTACTAAATCTAAAAAAAAAATAGTCAAGTAATCAACAGAAAGGCAGGAAAAAGAAAGAGAAATTTAAATAAATAAATAAATAAATAACAGAACAAACAGGGAAAAAAATTTTAAATGGTAACCTTAAGTCCTAACATAAATTACGACATTAAATATAAGCAGTCTAAGTATATGAACTAAAAGACAGAGAATGGCAGGGTGGATTAAAAATATGACTCAACTAAATGCTATCTATAAGAAACTCACTTCCAATATAATGATATAGACAGGATGAAAGGAAAATGACGAGGGAACTTTCCAGAACGCTTGGTGGGAGGTAGAGGAGCGGTGGCTTTCCCAGCTGCACACAGCAACGTGTTCTTTCCAGCTCCTCCACCCCTGCCTCGGTCCGCTCACCAGCTGTCAGAAATGGTGAAAGAAACCACTTACTAACATGTTCTGGAGGTCAAACCCAATGCTACCCAGGAAGAATTTCAAAAAGCTTACTGGAAGCTGGCCTAGAAGTACCACCCTGATAAGAACCCAAATGAAGGAGAGAAGTTTAAATAGATTCCTCAAGCTTATGAAGTGCTCTCTGATGCAAAAAAAAAAAAAAAAAAAAAAAAAAAGGGATTATATGACGAAGGAGGAGAACAAGCAATTAAAGAAGGTGGAGCAGGTGATGGTTTTGGCTCCCCATGGACATCTTTGATACGTTTTTGGAGGAGGAGGAATGATGCAGAGAGAAATATGAGGTAAAAATGTTGTGCATCAGCTCTCAGTCAGCTTAGAAGATTTACATAATGGTGCAACAAGAAAACTAGCTCTGCAAAAGAATGTGATTTGTGACAAATGTGAAGGCCGGGGTGGTAAGAAAGGAGCAGTCGAGGGCTGTCCCAATTGCTGAGGTACTGGAATGCAAATAAGAATTCATCAGAGCCCTGGCCGGTTTGGCTCAGCGGTTGGAGCGTCGGCCTGCGGTCCAGAGAGACCCGGGTTCGGTTCCCGCTAGGGGCATGTACTTCGGTTGCAGTTTGTCCCCGGCCCTGGTTGGTCGTGCGGGTGGCAGCCACTCGATGTGTCCCTTTCACGTCGATATTTCTCTCTCTCTCTCTTCCTCTCTCTCCCTCCCACTCTATCTGAACAAAATGAAAAGATGTCCTCGGGTGAGGATAAAAAAAAAAAAAAAAAAAAAAGAATTCATCAGAGAGGACCAGGAATGTTTCAGCAAATTCATTCTGTGTGCATGGAGTGCCAGGGCCATGGGGAACAGATCGGTCCTAAAGGTAGATGTAAACGCTGCAATGGAAGGAATATAGTTCAAGAGAAGAAGAGTCTAGAAGTTCATATTGATAAAGGCATGAAAGATGGCCAGAAGAAAACATTCCATGGTGAAGGAGAGCAAGAACCAGAACTAGAGCCAGGATATATCGTTTTAGATGAGAAGAGCCAAGCTATTTTCACTCAATGAGAAGATGAAATTTTCACATATATGGACATACAGCTGGTTGAAGTATTGTGTGTCTTCCCAAAGCCAATAGCTACTCTTGACAACCGAACCATAGTCATCACCTCTCATCCAGGTCAGATTGTCAAGCATGGAAATATCAAGTGTGTGCTAAATGAAGGCATGCCAATTTATCGTAGACCACATGAAAAGGGTCACCTAATTGTTGAATTTAAGGTAAACTTTCCTAAGAAGGGCTTTCTCTCTCCTGATAAACTCTCTTTGCTGGAAAACTCCTACCTGAACGGAAGAAAGTAGAAGAGGCTGATGAAATGGACCAGCTAGAACTGGTAGACTTTGATCTAAATCAAGAAAGATGGCACCATTACAAGGGAGAAGCATATGGGGATGATGAACATCATCTGAGGGGTGGTGTTCAGTGTCAAACCTCTTAATGGGGCCAGTGAATCACACTTACTGCTGGCATTTTATATACAGTAGTGAATAAGTGAAGGACTGTAATCATAATATGCTCACTATTTGCTATTGTTTTTGTTTTAATATTTAGCTATAGTAGTGTTTTAAATTTTAAATGAAGAATAAATTCAAATATAAAAGCAAAAACAAAAAAAAGCAAAAAAAAAGTAAAATGATGAAAGAGCATATATCATGCAAACATTAATTGAAAGAAAGTAGGAATTACTTTATTAATATCACATAAATTATACTTCAGAGCAAAAAAATACCATATACAGACAAAATTATTATATAGTGAAAGGGTCAATCTGCCAAGAAGACACACTAATCTCAGTGTGAATGCACCAGACAATAGAACTATAAAATAAGTGAAGCAAGAACTTTTCAAACAGAAGAGAAATAAACTAATCCAATTATAGTGTGAACTACACACCCCTCTAACAGCAACTGATAGAACTAGGTAGAAAATCACAAAGATATAGAAGAATTCTATAACACCATCAACCAACAGTATCTAATTGACATTTATAGAACACTCCACCCAATAGCGGAATACACATTATTTTCAAGTGTCCACAGAACATGTACCAAAATAACCTACATCCAAGGCCATGAAACAAAACTCAGTAAAATTAAAAGACTTAAACTCATACATACAGAGTACATCACCAACCAAAATGAAATCAAATTAGAAAGAAATAAAAGAAAATTCTCCAAACAGCTGTAAACTAAACAGGACACTTTTACTTATTTTTATTTTATTTCTTTATTTTTTAATCCTCACCCAAGGATATTTTTCCATTTTCAGATACAGTAGGAGGAGGGAAGGAGGGAGGGAGAGAAAGAAAAAAACTTCAATGTGAGAGAGACACTTCAATTGGTTGCCTCCCGCACAACCCCAACCAGGGTGGGGGATCAAACTGCAACCAAGGTACATGCCCTTGATGAGAATTAAACCCATAACTCTTTGGTCCAGCTGCTGCTCTAACCGCTGAGCCAAACTGGCCAGGACTAAACAGGACACTTTTAAATAATTCATAAGTCAAAGAGGAAGTCTCAAGAAAATCAAATAATACATTATACAAGAAAGTAAAAACGCAACATATAAAATTTGTGGGACACAGCCAAAACAGTGCTGAGAGGAAAATTTATAGCACTAAATGTATATATCAGAAGAGTGCAAAAGTCTTGAATCCATTATCTAACTCACATCTCAAGAACCTAGAAAAAGAAAAGCAAAATAAATCCAAAGCAAAAAGAAAAAAGAATAAAAATAAGAGTAACAACTAACGAAAATGAACATTTAAAAATATCTAGAAAATTAATGAAATAGAGAAGTTTCTTAAAAAGATCAATAAAATTGGAAAAACCTTTTGCCAAGACTTACAAAGATAAACAGAGAGAAGACACAAATTGTCAATATCAGGAAATGAAATAGGAACTACCTGTGGACTCCAAAACGATAAAAAGTAATATTACAAACAATTCTACATACATCAATTTGGCAATTTAAATGAAATGGACAGATACCTTTAAAAACACTATCTACCACAAATCACCCAGTATGAAATAGATAATTTGAATAGCTACTTAACTATTAACAAAATTGAATTCATAATTAAAATACTTCCCAAAATGAAATCTTCAGGCTTAGATAGTTGTACTAGATAATTCTACCAAAAATTTTAAAAATTAATAATAATTCTATAGAATAGCTTATTGAAAATAGGAGGAGGGAACACCACAATTCATTTTATTAATCTAGTATTACCCTGATACCAGAATGAGACAAAGTACAAATAGGAAAACTACAGATCAATATTCTTCATGAATATGAACATCAAAATTCTTTTTAAAATGTTAGCAAATAGAATTTAGCAATATATTCAAAGAATTATACACTATGACCAACTCGGGTTTATCCCAAGGATGAAAGGTTTGTTCAACATTCAAAAATTATTAGTGTAATCCATGTCCTCAGGCCAAAGAGAAACCACATGATCATATTGATTGATGCAGAAAAAGCATTTAACAAAAATTTAACACCCGTTCATGATTTTTTTTTAAGTGTCAGAAAAATAAGAATAAAAAGGAACTCCCTTATCTTGATAGAGAGCATCTACAAAAGAAATAAAAATTTAAAAACTACAGTCAGCAATGGCAGATGACTGAATGCTTTCTTTCCCCTTAAGATCGGGAACAAGGCAAGGATGTCTCACATTCCTACTCAGCATAGTGCTGGAAGTTCTATCCAGTGAAATAAAACAATAAAAGAAAACAAACTGCATACAGAATTGAAGGAAGAAATAAAACTGTCCCTATTTGTGGATGATGTAATTTTCTATATAGAAAATCCTAAGAAACACACACACACACACCTAGCACTAATATGTGAGTTCAACAAGATCACAGGACAAAAGATAAACCCATAAGCCATTGTATTTCCATATTCTAAAAATAAATATGCAGATGCCAAAATTAAAAATAGAATAACATTTACAATTGCTCAGAAAAAATTAAGTACTTAGATATAAATCTAACAGGACTTATATGTTGAAAACTATACAAGGCTGATTTTTAAAATTAGTTTTTAATAAATTAAGAGATATACTATGTTCATGAATTGGAAAGCCTGACATAGTAAATGTTTCCGTTCTCCCGAATTAATATGCAGGTTTCACATGAATTGTGCTGAAATCTCAGCAAAATTTTCTTTGTAGCTAGAGCCAAGATTATTTTTAAATTTATATGAAAAGGAAAAGGAGCTAGAGTAGCTAAAACAATATTGAAAAAGAAGAATGAAGTAGGAGGTATCAGTCTACCCAATTTCAAAATTTATATAACAAGAGTAATCAAGATTTTAGGGTACTGGTAAAAGGATAGATACAGAGACCAGTGGAACAGAATAGACAACCTATAAATAGACCTACACAAATATGCTTGTGTTTTTCGACATGGGTGCAAAAGCAATTCAATGAAGTAAAAATAGCCATTTCAACAAAAGGTGCTGGAATAATTGTATATCTGTATGTTTGGGCAAAAACTGAACCTCTACTTAAGTCACATATTTCATACAAAAAATATCTCAAAATGGATCACAGACTTAAAAGTACAGTCTCCCCTTATCTGTTGGGGATACATTTCAACACCCCTAGTCAATGCTCATGCTGCAAAAGGTACTGAGCCCTATATATATATGTTTTCTGTTGATGTCTTCCAGCCACGAAGTCAACCCTTTTCCATCCTAATTAAGCACTTAGCACACGCTGTGGCAGTAACGTTTGCAGTTTGAGGTGCAACAGCAAAACGAGCAGGGATTTTTCCTTCCTCACAATTTCACAGACAGAAGATTCATTCTCACTGTAGATCTTAGCAATCTCAGCATATTTTTTCTTTCCTTATTAAGTCAAGAACTTTTACTTTTTCACTTAAAAGAAGCACTTTATGGCTTCTCTATGGCATATCTGAACTACCAGCATCACTACTTCTGTGCTTTGGGGCCATTATTAAGTAAAATGAGGGTCACTTGAATACAAGCACTGCAATACCAAGACAGCTACTAAGTGACTAACGGGCGGGAAGCATATACAGCGTGGGGATGCTAGAAAAAGGGATGATTCAAATCCCGGGTGGGACGAAGCAAGATGACGTGAGATTTCATCATACTACCCAGAATGGCATGCAATTTAAAATTTATGAATTGCTTATTTCTAGAATTTTCCATTTAACATTTTCAGACCGTGGTTGACCGTGGGTAACTGAAAACACGGAAACCATACCCACCGATAAGAGGTTACTTTAAAATGTAAAAGTATAAAAGTTTTAGAAAGAAAACACGAGAGAAAATCTTCCGGATATAGGGCTAGGCAACGAGTTCTTAGACTTCACAGCAAAAGCACAATTCATAAAAAGGAAACTTGATAAATTAATCCTCATCAAAATTATAAACTCTTGCTCTGTGAAAGACCATGTAAACTACAAATCCAACAAAGGACTAGTATCAAGAGTATGAAAAGAAATCTCAAAACTCAATAGAAAAAAAATAAATTTAGAAAATGGGCAAAAGACCTAAAAAGATATTTCATTGAAGAGGATATACAGATGGCAACCACACAGATGAAAAAGTGTTAAACATCGTTAGTGAGGCCCTGGCCATGTAGCCCAGTTGGCTAGAGCGTCTTCCCCATACGCCGAGGTTGTGGGTTCGATCTTTGGTCAGGGCACGTACAAGAATCAACCAGTGAATGCATAAATAAGTGGAACAACAAACCTCTCTCTCTCTCAAATCAATTTTTAAAAATCATTTGAAACATCATTAGTGATTAGGGAAATGCAAAATAAAACCACAGTGAAATATCACTGCACACCTGTCAGAATGGCTAAAATAAAAAATAGTGACACCACCACGCTGGCAAAGATATGGAGGAAGTGGCTCATACGTACATTGCTAGTCAGGATATAAAACCACACAGCGATTCTTTGGCTATTTCATAAAAACCTAAACATGCAACTATCTAGCAATTGCACTACTGAGTATTATTCCAGCAAAATGAAAATGCATGCTCACATAAAAGTTTGCACATGAATATTTATAGCAGCTCTTCCCAGAATAGCCAGATCTGGAAACAACCCAGATATCCTTCAACAGGTGAATAGTTAAACAAATTGTGGTATATATTTTGCTAAGTGAAAAAAGTTAATCCCAAAAGTTGAATAATACATGACTCCATTTGTACAACACTCTTGAAATGGCAAAATTAGACAAATGGAGAACAGATTAGCTCTCCATTAGTGATTAGCTGCCAAGCTTTAATGAGGGGGTGAGGCGTGAAGAAAGTGGGTGTGGCTATGAAAGGGCAACTTGGAAGATCCTTGTGGTGATGGAAACATCCTGTATCTTGACTGTATCAATGTCAACATTGTGCTATTGTACAACAGTTTTACAAGATGTTAGCACAGAGGAAACTTTGCAAAGGGTACTCCAGATTCCTCTGTATTATTTCTTAAAGCTTCATGCAAATATACAGTCATCTCAAAATTAAAAGTTTAGTTTTAAAGAAGTAGGAAAAAAGTGTACATATATTCTGATTATTTCACTGCCTGGGTCATTTTACTGGAACTCTCTGTATATAAAATGAGCCTTTCTCCTGTTTACAAGGCATAATCACTAAAGAACAGTCTTTGCATTTCTAGTAGATTAGTGAAAAATCTAGGGCTCAGTGAAGCAGAATTTCTCTCTCCCAACTCATCTTCAGGCCTCAGATTCTCAAAGGTAATGCTACTCACATCTCCCTTCCTTGTACCAGTTTTGCAATACTTTAGGAATTACACATATTCTTTCAGTGAATAAAACAGCTTTAATATATAGCCTTATTCTTCCCAAAAATAAATTACCCCTCCCCTTTTTTAGTTCAAAGCCTGGGGTTCCATACTTAGGAAAATATTATTCTTTTATCCTATGTGATGCACTTTTAGTCTGAAGAATATAGACCCATGCGACTTTCAAAGAGTTTATTGGACTTTTCTAAATTCAAGACCTTGCTGCAATCCACTAATGGAGATGCCTACTTTCTCCAGAAAATGCATGTGACCTTTAAAAAAACTTCCTTTTTTCTATTTTCTTTCTCTTCTTCTGTGTGTGTGCACATGCACACTTGCGTACACATGCACACACAACTTTACAGGTGTTCCTGTCAGCCTCTCATGGAATTCTGATCAGTTACAACAATCCTTCACAGCACACTGCTGAGCGTGTAAGAGCCCGTTCCAGACCACACAAGAAGTCTAGTCTTCCCGCTGAGACAAGCCAGAGTTTCAAAACTGTGATAGAAATGAACAGCCAAACAAAAGCTTGTGTATTCTCTGTGCTGTATGGTCTCCTTGTGGAGATACAGCCATTCAATGTTTGAAAATCCATAGAAGGTCCACTTTAGGATTCCTCAAACACTCCGTGAGCACATGGCCCACACCTGCCACAGAGAAGGGTCACACAGGATCTTTTAGTTATACCCACACACTTGAAGAATTAACCTTCTGAGTGACCTTTGTTATCTTTCATGAGCTCATACCTCTTGCTCCTCCCATCTAAGCTCTCAGACTCCCCTTTCTTGAGCCCTCAGCTCATCCAGACACACGGCCAATTTCTACAAATCTGGGCAGATGGGGAGGAACAATGATGAGATCGTCAAAGCCGTGGATTATCTAGAATACTCACCTCACTGGCTATGAAATGATCTTTCAAGCAGTCAATTCACATGGCAGTGTTTATTTTGCTTAGGTTAACACTGGATAATGACACCTCCAAAAAGAAGTGTCTAGGGTTGCAGAGAAAAGTCACACTGGGAAGAAAGGCTTGTTGTCAACACAGCAATATAGCTAATGGGAAGACCAACTGCAGATAAGAGAGTGTTAGTTCTATCTTAACTTCCTCCTAAGTAAGGAGGTAAAGGCAGAGATGTAATAAGCTGGAGCCCATAGCCAAAGTCCCACTTGGAATCTGTGGTATGTCCTGAGAAGGAGGGTCTGGACATTGTGGCATTGGTTTCTTATCTACTTGAATTTCTATCTCAAATCTTCCAGATCAGAGGTGAGCAAACTTTCTATAAAGGGCCAGATAATAAATATTTTAGGCTTTGTGGTTCATAAAGTCTCTGTCCAAACTACTCAACTCCGTCACTGCAGTGCAAAGAACACACTAGATGATATATACAAGCTGGGTGTGGTTGTGTTCTAATAAAACTGTGTTTAGAAAACAAGTAGTGGGCCACAACGGGATTGTTAGTCACAGTTTAACAAGCCCTGCTCTAGATGTTGATTGGCAAGTCCCAATAAGCACTTACATTCTTAAAACAGTATGCATAAAAATAACAAATAAAGGAGATTTGCCCTACCAGGTATTAGCCTGTACTGTAAAGCTATAACAACTAAAACATTATAATACTGGTACAAGCATCACTAAAATGTCACTAAGCATAGTACAGAGCCTAGTATATACAAAAATATATGTTATACAGAAATCCACAATCAGTAAAAGATAAGATAAATTACATAATAAATTGTATTGGAAAAGTACAATTTGAAAAACAAAAAGTGATTCAGTGCAGCACTCTACACTAAAAATAAATTTGATAAGATTAAAAAGTTAACATAAAAATAAAACAAGTGAATATTTATCTCATCTCTGAATGGGGACAGTCTTTCTGAACACAGAAAAAGCAATTGAAAAGATCAAAACAGGAAAAATATCAACCAGAAACAAGATGGAAACAAATGGGCATTGCTATGTTCCAATAAAACTTTATTTATAAAAACAGACAGCAGGCCAGATTTTGCTCACAGGTCTCAGTGTGACAACTCTGTTCTATATGAACACAAATTACTTTTTCTAATAAGAAAAAGAAATGTTATGTTTATTAAAGTGGTTTTTAGTAGATTATATTTACTATTCTCTTTTCCCCCAAAATTTTAGAATTATTGTTCTAATGTTGGTTACAAATTGATTCCTCACTTGTGATTAATGCAATAATTCACAGCAGCTCCATTTCTCTGTGACTACTAGACACCCCATAAGGCCTACACCTGGAGTCAGAAACCCAAAGTTCAAATCTTGGCTCAACCATTTACTAGCTAAGTGATTTCAAGCACATTATTTAACCAGAGCTTCAGTTCCTTCACCTGTAAAATAACAATGACAACACCAACCACATCTGGTCAATTATTCAGTGAGGTCCTATGTGAGAGTATCTGTCCCTGGGTTGACACATATTAGGTACTCATTAGAGATCACTGGCATTTCCCTTTGAAAGACAGTAAAGTTAGCTTTGTTTTGAGAGTTGGTTATACTTTGATGAGGAGAGATGTTGCAGATACCCAATAGAAAAGTTCTAGAAACCTTCTACTTCACCCAAACGCATGACTATCAATTGACCTAAGAATGCAGCTTTGGTGATGACATCCATATGTTGATGGCTTTTTACTCTATAGGCCAAATAACTTCTATCAGCAACAAAATGCATAAGACTATATTATGAACATTAACGCCAGAGGAGAGTAGGCAGCAACTCCCTAGCACTTTGCATATTGCTGTTTGAGAGCCTTGAGTCAGAGAGGTTCTTGGAGTAGAGAGAACAGGGAGGAATGTGAATGTAAGGTGGCAAGAGAGACTAAGAATTGCCCAGGAACTTTTTGTTCATAAACTGATTCCCTTCATTCCCAGGAGGGAAACCACTTTGGCCATATCTCGGCCAAGAGCCCCAGTCACTGCACATCCCACCAAGGCTTTGTGGTCATTCAGTCACTTCCACATCTTGATATACTCAAACAACCCTACGAGGAATGAAGGGCAATCTTACCAAGCCCTTTGTGGAGAGAAGAAATTCCAAGAGGCTAAGTCACTTTCTCAATGTCACTTCAAGGTCATGTGAAGGCTTCTAGCTGAATGTTTTTCTTATTAGAAAGTCAAGCTCACCTTCTGTCCCATAACCTTACTCCCAGCATGACTTCACAAGGAATTCATGAAGCTAACCCCAATGGAATCAAATAATTTTGTATCTCTTATTTGAGGAGAGTAAATGCCATTCTCTCAACTAAAAAAATTATTTCTTTTAGTATTAAGGTAGGAAGGACTTAAAGAAGAAAATGCCATTTTATTGACATTTATTATACATAAAGCACTGCATTGTTACTGGAATCTGGAGTGAGCATGGCAGAGAATGCCCAAAATGAGATAAGAGTGAATCTATTCACCATGGCTAAGGGGTGTAGCAAACACAGCACTGTCTTTACAATTCAAAGTCCAGGATTCAAGTTCTTGCTGAGCCACATGCTAGCTTTGTGATATTGGTTACTTATAGTCTAGCCTTTAGTGTGCTCATGCGTAAAATGAGGATAGCCACTTCTACCTTATAGGTGGGGATTACATAAAACAAGCACAATTTTGGTTTTTTTATAAATAATCATAAGGGATTTGACATTAAACTAAGGCTCCTGGGAAGTTATAATGTGACTTCTAGTTCCCTGAGTGAGGTGCTCTAGGCTACACCCTCCCACCTTCCTCTGCTTCCTTCTACCTACAGCCACAGAGAACCTTCATCACGGCGGCTATAGTGAAGCCAGTTGTATGTGACTACTTGGAGCTGGGTTTGAAGCAACGACCACTGAGACCATGGAACAACTTTGGAAAGCCAACCCCAAAATTGATTTTTCTTTGCCTGTATCTACCTTCTTTTACATTATAGCAAAGAGAGAAAGACAAAGAAAAAAATTATAAGGCAAAACACTCAATTAACTCTGAAAAACAAACATGATAAACTGAAATAGATCTGTTTGACTACCATAACTATTTCTTTTTGCCCCATCTATCTATCCATCTTCTGTCTTCTCATCTTTCTTTAAGAAGATACTCAGATACTGAAAATGGGACTTTTCTTCTCTCTATTTTGCTGATGAAGTTAAACCTAATTACCTTAGAGTTCCCTATAAAGAAGAAAAAGGGCCCTGGCCGGTTTGGCTCAGCAGTTAGAGCATCGGCCCACAGACCAAAGAGTCTTGGGTTCAATTCCAGTCAGGGGCAAGTACCTCG
Source organism: Tadarida brasiliensis (assembly GCA_030848825.1). Lineage (NCBI taxonomy): Eukaryota > Metazoa > Chordata > Mammalia > Chiroptera > Molossidae > Tadarida > Tadarida brasiliensis. The sequence continues at coordinate 223,901,460 of CM061257.1, read as the reverse complement.
GTTGCAGTTCAGTCTCAGCCTTGGTTGGGGTTGTGCAGGAGGCAACCAGTCGATGTGTCTCTCTCACATCGATATTTGTCTTTCTCCACCCCACCCCCAACTCTATCTGAAGATAAATGGAAAAATATCCTCAGGTAAAGATTATAAAAAAAATAAAATTTAAAGGAGAAAATGCGAGGAATTTTCTTCATTTCTTATGGTTTTCACAGGAGTTAAAGGTCAAGGTGTGTTGTAATGATTGTCACAGATAGTCCTGAAAGCTTATCCTTGACCTTGGGATCTCACAGCATTTATCAAGTACTCCTTGTGGGTGTCATTAGACCAACACTACAGAAGGGCTGAAGAATGTCCTACCTCCTAGGTCTTACAGAACAGTGTACCAAAAAATAAGGAGGTTGCTTTTTAGATGTCTAAGTTGAATCTGCTACTGATCTAAACATCTGCACCAAGACAGACATTAGTATCCGAAAGAGTGAGTCCTCTCCTGTGTGATAACCAGAAGAATGACCACCAGCAGCTTCATGCACAGCTTATTTTCCAATCTCTGTTCTTCTGTCCCTGGAGAAATAAGGCACGCTCACCATATGAAGAGGTAAGAAGAAATGTGGGTTCTTACATTTATAACTGTGCTGGCTCATTGAGTTTAGAGTCAATAAAATGCTATTTTTTTAGCACTATTAATTTCCATTTTTGTGCTGACTTAATCATCTTTTAAATTAACTTAATTACTTTTGAATGAAAATGTGTTCATTTTTAATAACTTTTATGATCAGACAAGTTATATATGTGTGTTGCTTTAAGTTCATAAAATAGGGACAAGTAAAAAAAAAAAATTAAAATTGCCCTTAATCCCAATATATGAAATTATCCTCTATCAGCATTTTGCTTTCTTTCCCTTCCATCTATTGTTGTGTTGTTGTTGTTTTCTGCGTGTGGGTGAAAATATGACATATGTAAATGATGGTGTTTTGCAGGGAGGAAGTCCAAATTTCTCCTCTGTTCTTTAGCAGATTCCCCTGGCCATTCGCATATGGAACCACCATAGTCATCAACTGTGACAAGTAAACACAATAAATATTGGGGTTTGCATGCTGTTTTTAACCCTGGTTTAAATTTTTTGAAAATGAAAGAAAACCAAGTTTAATCAAACTGCCTAATTTGCTAAATGCTGAACCAAGATAACCAGAGTCTTCACCTACCTCTCCAAGAGCAGGTGCTAACAAATAGAGGTAAAATTAGCAGCATCCTAAATCCTGGAGTTGTTGAATCACCAAATGTTACATTTGAAAGGACATGAGCAACTGCAGGGTCCAGTAGCTTTCAAACTGTGTTTCACGCAACCCCGGAGGATCCTTAAAGTACCCCAGGAGCTTTCAAGGCTTGGGGGGACAGGGGCAGGGTGGGGGGATGGAAGATGGGGAAAGAGGAGGCTGAGCACAGTTCTCTCCATCCACCCTTACCCCTTCCCCCAACCAGAGCAGGTTGACTTTCGCATGTTCTACAGTTTGGGTATCAAAATGAGATTTCATTTGATAAAACTGATCATCTGTTTAAGAAAAGAAAAAAAAAACATTGAAAATTGCTGGTATGGCCCAGAGGTCTGATGTTACAAATGAACAAACCGAGGGTCAGGAATATGAAATGACTTTCCATAGTCACACAGCAAAAAAATATCAGAACACAGGGGGTATTTGTCACTTGGGGGAGGTGATTATTCCACATTCCACCCCCTTCCCATGTAGGCAGAAATCCCTAGCATGCTATGAAAGCAGAACTGGGCATCATCTCCCTGTTCTCAGGCTCAAGCAGTCCAGGCATGGACACAGACAGGGTCTCCGCAAGTTGGATGCTCTCTCTCATATCTGAGTCTAGAGCAAATATCTTCAGAGTCGGAGAGGCCTGGCCCGGTGGTTCCTGCTGTTTTCATCACCTGCTCCTCCAGGCTCCCAGGGATTCTGTCCTTTTCCAATAAGTCGATGTTTAAGATAGATGGCACTTCCTGATACACAGAACATGTTAGAACACAGTGCTCCGTACTGCTCGCCACTTCTCTTTCCTCCATCCCACAGAGCTTTGCTATTAACCCAGTTGGCTTTCTGCCACACAGATACCATGTAGAACAAATTTTTACCCTTGGTTGGGGAAAAAAATGTACCCCTACTGGGATAGATTCATCAGGGAATTTTATAAGGTCAAGATATAAAGTTTTCCTAGGTGAGAAGTTGGGTACAGGTGAGGATTAACATTTGTTGAGCACCTACTACATGCCCAGCATCATTTTCCACCCTATCTGCCTCTGGTAGGTACACATTATGATCCCTGTTTTACTGGTGAGGAAAGTTAACCCCAAAGAATAACTAATTTATTCGTTGCAGAATCAGAACTCAAAAACTACTGACCTCAAAGTGAAGAGATTTAATAAGTTTCTATCTCCTTCTGGATTTTATTTTATCTTGTAGATTAAAAATTGTCCCCTAAAAGATACTATTAATATGCTAGACTGATCTCATCAAGAAATCCTAAAAGTTCAATACCTAGGTCCTCTAAGATCAATTCATCCCTATCTGTTTATCTAAAATTATATTAGATAAATAAAGAGATATAATTAGATAGACGAATATGACAACAACAGAGTGATTTGTTCTCCAGTTATTTCTCTATGCTGATTTTAAACTACACAGAGCTTTTGTAGTTACCACAAAGGGCCTTCCAGTGAGCAGAAGGCTTACCACTGGGGCCATCTCGCCCCAACAGCTAACTGCATTTCCCATTGCTCATGTTCTCCCTGTTTTCCATAACGAAATGAGCATGGCCGGAGGAGATTGTGAACAAACCTTGGCAGAGCAGCCTGATGAAGCAAAGACACCACACCAGCAGTGGCCTCTGCTCACTCTGTGTGCTCCAAGCACAGATGTCTCCTCTCAGATACCAGACACCTGAGGGCACAGCCTGGCCCCGGATTCACATGTAGGAAGGTTATCCAGGACAGAGTCTGGCACGTGGCACCCTTTACTGGAAGGAATTTGATTAATCATTCTCATTACCTTTCAATTCTACGCACCTGAGCTCATTTACCCTCTGCCCAGAACCAGCAGTCAGTGGCTTAAACGGCACGTGGACATCCAGATGGACCATGATAAGCAGATGGAGATAGAGTCCCCCCAGCCCCTTTCTGGGGTGTGCTACTAGGTCAGAGAGGTCATTCAGACCTTGCACACCTCCTCAAATCCCTCAACCCAGCCTCACTGGCCCCAGGAGACAGTATCTCCATAGGTATCCTGAGCACTGTTATCGTAGAATTCTAGGTACAAATTGGAAAAAAGGAGGGGGGAAGGGGCCTACTCAGAACCAAAATTTTCCTTACTAGGAAAAAGGACCAATAACCATGACCACATGCAAATAGAAAACGCACAGCAAGGGTCTGCTAGGCAAGCCATGTCCACTCTTGCTGGCATATGGACATTTGGCCGTTTCTCCTTGAGTCTCCTATCTATTTACACATATTTCAGGCTCTTCCCAGGATTAACTATGACCACAAGACTTTCTAACATCGACTGGTAATGCTTACAAAACTAGAACTCACATGGCTCAGTCTTGTTACAATATCACAGTTAAAGAAATACATTGGTAATTTCTTTTCCTAAAGTTCTGGAAAACAAAAAAGTTTCCCCAAATACAGAGCAAAATGTATCTCTAATACATATGCCCTTTTCCTATCTACTTTTACATGTCGCATGGCTGTTCTGGACTATTTCTATCTACCAGTTCACAAATCTCTCCCACTCCAGTTTACCAAACACTTTTCTTCACCCCTCTCTCTGCCCTCACCGTGGTTCATTCTGTAGATCAAGGGGTGCAAAATTAGCGAACAAACAATATATTCTGATTGGCAAATGGTATCTTTTAATTAAATCTTTTTTGAGCTAATTACACATTTACATGCATGTTGTAAAAAATAATACGAGTGCCCAGCCAGTGTAGCTCAGTGGATCGAGCATCATCCCATGGGCTGAGAGGTCCCGGTTTGATTCCTGGTCAGGGCACATGCCCAGGTTGCAGGCTCCATCCCCAGTAGGGGGCGTGCAGGAGGCAGCTGATCGTCGTTTCTCACATCGATGTTTCTATCTCTCTCTCCCTTCCTCCCTCTCTAAAAGATCAATAAGAACGTATTTTAAAAAAATAATAAATAATACAGAGCCATCCCAAGTATCCTTTACTCAGTTTCCCCCAATGGTGACATCTTGCAAAACCTATAGTATAATATCGCAACCAGAATATTGACATTGATACAGTCAAGACACAGGACATTTCAATCACGAGGGTCCTTTTACAGTCACGTACACCCCCCTCCCCTCCCCCTCCCCCTCTCCCTCCCCTCCCCCTCCCTCTCCCTCTCCCTTGCTATTGGAAGCTACTAATCTATTCTACACTTCTATAATTTTATCACTTAAAGGATGTTATATACATGGAATCATACAGTAAGCAACTTTTGGGGATTGGCTTTTTTCATAATTCTCTGGGGATACACCCAGATGGTTTCATGTATCAACAGTTTGTTCCCTTTTATTACTGGAAAATATTCCATGGTATGGCTGTACCATGGTTTGATTAAGCACTCATTCATTGAAGGACATGTAGGTTATCTCCAGGTTTTGGCTATTAAAAAATAAAATCTATAAAAAGACTTGTGCAGGCTTTTGATGACACACGTCTTCATTTCTCTGAGATAAGTGGCCAGGACTGCAATTGCATGTTTCGTATTTCAAAGAAATCACCAACTGTTTTCTAGAGTGGCTGTACCACCTCATATTGTCAGCAGTAATCTATGTGATGCAGTGTCTCCAACTCTTTGCCAACACTTGGTATGTCACTTTTTATCTTAGCTATTCTGATAGGTGTATAGTGATACCTTCTCATGGCTTTAACTTACATGCCCCTAATGGCTAATGATGGTAACCATCTTTTAATGAGTTTAGTTGGCATTTGTAGATCCACTCAGTAAAATGTCTCTCCATTCCCTATAGGAGTGTTTTGTGTTTTTTTTGTTTTTTTGGTATTTTACTGTTGAGTTTTGAGAGCTCTTTATATATTATAGACACTAATCCATTGTCAGATATGTGGTTTGCAAATATTTTCTCCCAGTCCATAGCTTGTCTTTCCATCCTCTTAATCGTGTTTCTCACAGAGCAAATGTTTTAATTTCCATGAAGCTTAACTTACTAATTTTTCCTTTTAGGGATTGTGTTTTTGGTATCAAGTCAAAGAACTTTTTGCCTAGCCCCAGATCCTGAAGAAAACTTATTTTTTTCTAAAAATTTTGTACTTTTACATTTTACATTTATGCCTATAATCCAATTTGGTCTAATTTTCATATAAGTTGTAAAGCTTGGGTTTAGTTTATTTATTTTTTCCTATGGGTATCAGTTGTCCCAGCACCGTTTGTTGAAAAGGCTATCTTTCCTCTATTGAATTGCTTCTGCACTTTTTTCAAAACTCAGTTGTGCATATTTGTGGCTCTGTTTCTGGGTTCTCTATTCTGTTCCACTGATCTATACCTCCACCAATGCCACAATCTTAGCTACTATATCTATAATGTCTTAAAATTGAGTAGGCTCATTTTTCTCCCATTTTATTCTTCTTTTTCACAATCATTTTACTATTCCAGTTGTTTTTCTTTTCCATACCATTTTACAATAATCTTGCCTATATCTATAAAAAATATTGCTGAAATTCTGCTAGGAATTGTGTCAAACCTGTGCATTATTTCTGTGACTGCTGTAACAGATTACCACAACCTTGGTGGCTTAAAACAACAGAAATTTATTCTCTCTCAGTTCTGGAGAGATGAGTCTGAAATCAAGGAGTCAGCAAGGCCGCGCTGCCTTTGGACGCTCTAGGAGGGAATCCTCCCTGACTCGCCCAGCTTCTGGCACTGGTGGCATTCCTCGGCTGTGGCGGCATCCCTCTCTCTGCCCCCTCTCCACATCACCTTTTCCGTGTCTGTGTTCCCCTCTGTGTGTCTCTTATAAGAATACATGTCATTGGATCTATAGCCTTCATAATCCAGGATAATCTCATCATGTCAAGATCCTTAAATTAATTATACCAGCAAAGACTCTTTTTCCAAATAAGGTAACATTTACAGCTTTCAGGAATTAAGATGTAGATATATTACAAGGGTTGGGGGAGGTGCACCATTCCATGAACTATAACTTGGATGTCAGGTTGGGGAGAATAACATCTTTATTATGTGGAGTCTTCCAATCCATGACACATTATGGCTCTCTATTTATTTAGATCTTTCCTTTATCAGCATTGTGAAGTTTTCAGCATATGAGTTATGCTTTGCCAGATTTATACCTAAGTATTTCATTTTTTGAGCAATTATAAATGATGTGTTTTCAATTTGATGTCCATGTATTCATTGCTAATATATAGAAATACAATCAATAATTGTATGTTTATATTATATCCTGTGACACCACTGAATTTATTAGTTTTAAGAGGAAGGGCTTTTGTAGATTTCTTGGGATTTTCTACACAGTCAATCATGTCATCTGCAAATAGGAACAGTTTTATTTCTTCTCCCTTTCCAGTTTGTACGCCTTTTAATTCCTTTCTTGCCTTATTCCATTGGCTAGAATGTCCAGCACTATGTAAACAGCAGTGAGAGCAGACATCCTTGGCTTGTTCGTGACCTTGGATAAAGCATTGTCATTCACCATTAAAATGTTAGCTTTGAATGTTCGGCAGAAGCCCTCTATCCAGTTGAGGAAGCTCCCATCTATTCCTAGTTTTCTGATAGTTTTGATCATGAGTGGGTGTTGAATTTTACCAAGTACTTTTTCCGCATCAATTGATATGGTCATGAGACTTTTCTTCTTTAGCTTGTTAATATAGCAGATTACACCAACTGATTTTTTCAGTGTTAAGTCAGCCTTGCGTCCCTGGCTTCACAGTATATATTTCTTTTTTTATATTGCTGAATTGCTAATATTTCAAGATTTCTATGTCCATAATCATGAAAACTATTGATACCAACATCATAAAATAAACTGGAAAGAGGTCTCTCCTTTTCTATTTTCTGGAAGAGAATGTATACAATTGGTGTTACTGCTTCTGTCTGGTGGCATCCGCCAGTGCAACCATGGAAACCTGGAGATTTCTCTTTGGGGAGTTTTTAAATTATGGACACAATTTCCTTACTAGTTATATGTCTTTTCATATTAATTTCATATTGGTTAAGTTGTGGTAGATTGTGTTTTTCCAGGAAATGGTCATTTTTTTTCCCAATTGTCAAACTTATGTGTGTAGGGTTAATCTGTAATATTCCCTTGCTACTGTTTGTTGTCTGTGGTACCTGTACTGATATTTTCATTTTCGTTATTAGAAATTTGCATCTTCTCTATGTTCTCTTTATCATCCAAACTAGAGGTGTGTCAAGTTTGTTGAACTAGTCGAGGAACCATTTTTTTTAAATTGATTTTCTAAATTGCTTTTTTTTCGTTTTTAATTTTACTAATTTTGCCTCTAATCTTTATTCTTTCCTTTCTTCTTGTTCTCTCAGCACTGCTTTCTCTGTGCCCCCCAAATTTTGATGCATTCTATTTTTATTTCTAATCAGTTTAATGTATCATTTGACTTACTTTTTTTTTTTTTTTTAATCCTCACCCGAGGACATTTTTTCATTTTTTGTTCAGATAGAGTGGGAGGGAGAGAGAGAAACATCGACATGAAAGGAACACATCGAGTGGCTGCCACCCGCACGACCAACCAGGGCTGGGGACAAACTGCAACCGAGGTACATGCCCTTAGCGGGAACCGAACCTGGGTCTCTCTGGACCGCAGGCCGACACTTTAACCGCTGAGCCAAATCGGCCAGGGCTCATTTGACTTCTTAAAACACCCTCTTTGAGTCCTGGGTTATTTAGACGTATCTTGTTTAGTTTACAGTATTTGGAGAATTTCCTGTTATATTTCTGTTATTGATTTCTAGTTTGATTCTATGTTGGTTGTCATACACTCTGTAGCATTTCAATTCTTTTAAATTTGTTGAGGTTTGGCCCTGGCTGGTGTTATCCAGTGGTTAGAGCATCAGCCTGAGTGCAGGTTCGATTCCAGGTCAAGGGCACGTACCTGGGTTGCAGATTCAATCCCCAGCCCTGGCTGGGGTCACATGAGAGGCAACCAATCAATGTGTCTCTCTCACATCAATATTTCTCTCTTTCTACCTCCCTCCCTCCCTTCCACTCTACCTAAAAAGCAATGGAAAAAATATCTTCAGGTGAGGATTAATAACAAAATAAATAAATTTGTTGAGGTTTGTTTTATGGCCCCAGATGTAGTCTATCTTGGTATATGGTCCATAGACACTTGAAAAAAATGTGCTTTCTGCTGTTGTTGGGTCCAGTTTTCTATATATGTCATTTAGATCCCAGTAGCTGATGGTGCTGAGTTCTTCTATATTGCTATAAAATTGTGTCCTCTCCCCAAAAATTTATATGTTCAATTCCTAACTTCTAAATGTGACTATATTTTGAAATAGAGCCTTTAAAGAGGTAACTAAGATTAATAAAGGTCATAAGGGTGGGCCCTAATCCAATAGGATCATATCCTTGAGGAAGAGACACTAATGATGTGTATACACACACGAAAGAAAGGCCATGTGAGGACACAGTGGGAAGGCAGCTGTCTGCAAGCCAAGGAGAAAGGCCTCAGGAGAAACAAAACCTGCTGACACACCTTGATCCTTGACTTCCAGCAGATTCATACATACATCCTTGCTGATTTCCTGTCAGGTTGATCTATCACCTTGTTGAGAAGAGTGTAAAATCTCCAACTGTAAATAGTGGGTTTGCGTATTTCTCGTTTCAGTTCTATCAGTTTTGGCTTCATATAGTTTGCCCCTGTTATGTGGTACGTACACATTTAGGATTGCTATGACTTCTTGGTGCATTGACTTTTTTATCATTAAATAATGTCCCTCTTTGTCTCTGGTAACAGTCTTTGCATTGAAGTCTAGCTTATCTTACGTTAATATAGCCACTCTTACTTTCTTTCCAATAATGTTGGCACGATATAACTTATGTCATCATTTTACTTTTATTCTGCCTATATTATTATATGAGAAGTGAGTTTCTTGTACATAGTATATAGTATATAGTTGGATCATGTTTTTAATCCATCCAGCCAATCTCTGTCTTTTAATTGGTGAATTTAGACCATTTACATTTATTTACATTTAATGTAATTATTGATACATTATAGCTTAAGTATACCATTTTATTGTTTTTCTCTGTGTTATATTTCTCTGGTTTCTTCCTGCCTTTATGTTGATTTGAACATTGTTTAAATTATATTTTCATTTACTTATACAGTTTCAGACTACATCTCTTTGTGTAGATTTTTTAAGTGGTTGCTCTGTGTATTACAATATATATACATATTTTATCACAATCTACTAGTATCATTATTTTACCAGTTCAAGTGAAGTATAGAAACCTTACCTTCCTTTACCCTCCAGTTTATTACATAATTGTCTTAAATATTTCTGTACTATATGGCTGGACTAGAGCAGTTATTTATAAAAATGTTCTGTCATACTAAACTCCCTCTTTCCCATTTGGGGGCTAGAAGACTTTCTCTTTTTTTGTCTATGCCCATTGGTGTTTCCAGCTTTTCAGCTTCTTTAGCTCCAAGTCTGGAATATAGGAGGCAAAAAGATAGTTTAGATAACTCACAAGGTCCTTGGCCAATTTGCATTTTTCTCTTCATCTTTCAGAGTCTTCTTATTTTTTATATATAATATCCAGGGTTTTTAGTTATACTTAGTGGATAAAATAGGGACAAGTATGTCTACCCCATCTTCCTAAAAGTGGAAGTCCCTATGACAGTGTTTTTAAAATTAGAAAATCTCATATAAAAACAGATCGTTACTGTTCTTGAAATATTGGGACATATGGCAATGCTGGGTTTACATTATGTATTCTAACAATGTTCTCTAGCTGAGTAGGAGCTGACCTGTTTATATGGCATACATCACAATTGAAGCTATATGACTCTTCATAGCATTATACCCAACTAGCATCACTAATTTGTTCCTTAGCCTCTGTAAAAATTTCACTTTGCTACTTCCAATGATGCCTTCCTGGCTAAGCACACCCATTCTCCTCTGCCACTCAAATTCTTTCTCCTCCAGTCTTTCAATTCCGTATCACAAAATTCCTAAGAACTGATTTAGCAGAGATGGTACTAACTTTAGGAGAATGTGTGTGTGTGTGTGTGTGTGTGTGTGTGTGTGTGTACATATAAGTAAGCATATATGCATATGTGTGTGTGTTGAGGAGGAAGGGAGAAGTTGAACGGGAAGAAAGCAGAATTTGCACAGAAAGTGAACTATGTAGATTTAGCTTCAGTCATGGGAAGTGGGGGAAAGCTATGAACACCATCCATTAGTAAACTCCTGCCACATCATCCCCACCTCAGAGCCGTTGTAATTGTTTCTCCACCTGGAATGTCCTTCCTCAAAACTATTATACATATTTTGCATTGCACTCAGGTCTCATGTCAAATGCCACTTAGAGAGATCTTCCCTGACTATCTATCTATCTATCTGTCTATCTATCTATCTATCTATCTATCTATCTATCTATCTACCTACCTACCTACCTACTTACCTATCAAAATACCTATCTAACATAGCCTTTCTCTATTGCTAACACTTTCTATCCTTTACTGTATTTTTTAAGCACTTAACATTACCTGAAAACACATTACACATTTATTTGTTTACTTGTTTATTGCCCATATCTTTGAGGATGAAGACTTTGTCTGTCTTATTCATCGTTGTATCTTCACTTCCTGGCACATGATAGGAGCTTAATCGTCATGTAATGAATGGATGCATCATGTCCTGAAACATTTTAATACTAACAAATTAGGAAGTGTTCAGCATAGGATGGTAAAAACATATATAACCATAAAAATGCTGAACAACTGAGTGATCTGACAGAGAAGATATTGAAATATGGGATGATCACTCTCTTAAATATGTAGAATTTTTTATTGGAAGAGGGAGTAAATATTCCCCATGTCATTCCAAATGGCACCCATATAGTCAACTTGCAAAGAGACAAATTGCCCCCGCTCAAAAGAAGAATTTTCTAGTAACTAGAAATTCTCCAACAGTGAAATACACTGAGTTCCCACTCCCTGGAGCTGGTTAAGCTAAACTAGGTAACCGTTTTAAGGGTCAGTTGTAAATGGAATCCTAACTCTGTCTGGTAGTTTTGACTGAGTAACTTCCAAAGCCCCTTCCAACCCCACAATTCTAGCATATTTTAAGGGAGGCAGAGCTGGGCTTTGGAGTCACTTTACACAGTATGGTGAGGCTTAGTTTAAGACCGTTAATTATAGAGAGTTTAGGAAATGTAAATCTATCAAAAAGATTTAAGTCCCTGCTAGTATGAAATGTGAAATATTTGATTTTTACTTAAGAGTATGTTACAATTGCAACTCAAGGACAGCTAGATTTCTTTAGGAACCAGTATGGGAAACATTTTATAATTACTTTAAAAACAAAGATATTTTCTCAATATGGCTTTGAGTTTTAAATGATTACTGCGTTTAAGGCTATTTCCTCACAGATACTATGACTTTGATTGGGGCAACTACTAATTGGTGGTGTCTGTGATTATAGAATGGATCTCGAATAAGCATCTTATAACACTGTACTGGTGGTAGCACATTTTTATAGAAACTATGTTTTTTAGTCAACATGGATTTTTTTAAAAGCACTAAAGATAATTATGAACTGTGCCCCATGATATATTTTAAAGAACAATATAGACAAGGTTTAAAGAACTACAAACTCCTAGTTATAATTTGATATCCTCTCACTAACCCTTGCTTTGAGCCACCACTGATTAACGAGGCTTTCTCATTTTAAGCAATACACAACTGTAAAACTCATACCAAAGATTTCCTGGGAGGCAAAGCCCCCTTAGGCACATAAACTTCCTTCTGGCTCAACCACAGCACTTCAGCTATTATTTCTCTAACCTGGCATGTGATCAAAGTATCCAAGGTATTGATATCTAATACTTACAGTATTATTTTGCAATTCTAATGCTCACTGTAACTAACATGATTCACTGTTGAAGGCTTAGGACCCACTAAAGGTCCGTTTTTACCACCCCATTCTCATGCTTACAGGGGTTTCAATCTGTCCATCTTCTATTTCTCAGCCAAACCATAAAAGCTCAACAACGCCATTCCTAGCACTGAATAAAAGCAGGTACGCATTCAAAGCCAACATTTTAGAAAAGAATGTTGCCAATATTATTCTGGTTGCTCCAGCTAGCAGTCTCCTTCAGATCCAGCTAAAAGCCCATAACATACAGGTCCTTTTTCTACCGCACTGATGAGACAGTAAAGGTGGGTGATGAGTTCTCCCATCTTCCTTCTCAATCCCATTTCAATTGTTCTGCCAGGAACTCAGGAGGGCTCCATGTCACACGCAGATGGCACCCGTTGCCCTCTTTCTCCTCCCATTTCCATCACACCCCTGTGTCCTCCTTCCACTCCACCCCCCCATCCTTCCTTTGCCATGAATTACCACGTGGAGAGAAGAATGGGCACGTTTTATCTCTGTTCCACCCAGGAGAGACACAACACACGTGCTGTCTCCATGAACAGCTGTGATTCGCGGGCATCGCAGAAAAGATACACAGCCATATGGCTTTGTCCCTGGTTTACAGATTTCCAGTGAGTGTTTATATATTTAAAACACAGCTGTTTTTCATTAAGCTCTCTACACAGGTGGAATATCTGCTCATCAGAGCAAAAAGAAGACATTAAGGACCAAACAAAGGCCTGTTCCTGGGAGCTGCCACTGTAGTGTGTGGGACACCCGTCTCCCGGCCAGGTGTCCCCACCCGCTCTCGGCCTTCCTGCTCCCAACCTGCTGACCTCAGACAAGCATGCATCTCCACTGTGAAAGGCTCTTTTTCCCTCTGGACTTGGCGTCCCTGACCTCTGATGTTTAATATACTCAAGATACTTCAAATGTTCAAGTTCGGGGTTTAAACAGGACAAGGTTATCTGGGTCTTGAGACTGCATGCCAGTTTAGACACTTCCTTTGCAGGAAGTCCAGAGCCGTGGTGATGTCATGAATATTTGATGGAACCTTTGGTGTGTTAACCCAAAATTAATTCATTATTCTACCTAAGCTTCCTGCCCTAATCATTCCAACTGGCCTCTTCTAATGCCCTCTGCATTATGATACACTGCCATTTATTTTTTATCACACTGATATTTTACCTAATTTTATTCAAGAAGATGAGGAACAAAACTGTTCATTGGGGGAAGAAAATAGTTCAAAGTAAATATTTGAATACCTACTATGTAGATGTGCACTGTTTTCAACATACCTGCTTTCCTTAATTTTCAGATGATCTCAAAGAATTCAACTTGAATAACAGGCACAGCACCAATATCCTGCAAGTGATACACCAGAAACCGAATCCAGGATGGATTCCACAGAAATGAGCCTTTCCTCTATGCTCACTCTCTCACATTGCTGTGCAGTTCTGTAGGGTATAGTCATGTCACTGTGTGTATGGCACAGTACTGATTAAGAGACAGACTCTGAAGCCAGAATGCCTACTCATCACTTCCCATGGCTTTAGACCAGTCAATCACTCTGCCTTCATTTCCTGTGAAATGGGGCATTATACTACTGCCTATCTTCCATGGTTTCAGTGAGGATCAAATGTGTTAATATAATTATAGATTAGAACAACGCCTGATACATACTAAGCACTATGAAAGGATTAGTCGTTTTTGTAAATCTGACTTCCCAGATGGAGTATAAACTCTTTGAGAATCGGGGTAGTCTACTTTTTGTATTTATACTGGTATCAAACGTGGCTACTCTGTACAGTTTGCTGGATTAATTCTTCTATTGATTGGTGCCCTCTCCACTCTTTACAACACAATGTAGAAGGAGCTTCATCCATCAAGACCTTATCTTCAGGCTTGTAAGCATTATTTCCAAAGTTTACAGTTAAGTCCAATCTTAGATTATAGTCTTTGAATTCACTGTACAATTGACATTGCTCAAAGTATAAGGATAAGGATGGTGTAAAGTCATGATTTGTTTATCAACTCATTCATTTGCTCATTTATTCATTCATTCACTACACACTGTGTGTGTGTGTGTGTGTGTGTGTGTGTGTGTGTGTGTATTAATCCTTACCCAAGGATATTTTTCCATTGATTTTCAGATAGAGTGTAAGGGAGGGAGGGAGGGAGAGAGAGAAACATCGATGTGAGAGAGATACACCAACTGGTTGCCTCCCACACGACCCCAACCAGAGCCAGGGATTGAACCTACAACCCAGGTACATGCCCTTGACTTGGAATTGAACCCGAGACCATTGGTCCTCAGGTCAATACTCCAACCACTGAACCAAACCATCCAGGGCATTTTTTTTATTAGGGTTATCATAAGTACTAAGGAAAGCAAATGATTCCAATATAATGTAATAGGTGCTATGACATATAGAATTAAAGTTGTAAGAACTACTTGATTATTTCAGGGAAAGGATCCCAGGGAGATAATGTTTGAGCAACATCTGGAAGGATGAGGAAGCAGCTACAAAAAAGAGGAGTAAAGCAAAAGGGAACATTATGTCCAGTACACAAAATAGTGTACTAATAAAATCAGAGTACGGTCAGTAAGTTCTGTGTAGCTGGAACATGGACTATGTTCGGTGGGTGTCAATAGTTGATACAGGAAAACTAAGTTTAGGGTCCAGATCACTATGATGAAATGATTGGAGCAAGGAGGAATTGGAGACATGGAAATTCATCAGAAGACCAGGAGAGATGGGCAGGGTAACGGCATGATCTTGGCATTGTCACTGTGGACAGAGGTGTGAGCAGCTACACAGATCCTCAGACAGTAATGTGGGCTGGATGGGTGACAAATGAGCAGTGAGGGGAGAAAAAGATGACCCCAAACACCCTAATTTGCTTTCTTCAGTGATATATTTAACATGAGTAGACTCACAGGGTGAACTTTTTTTTTTAACTAGGATAATGAGTACATAGAACCCCTCTCCAATTAGTGCTTAACATTTGCTAATTGGAATTATTGAGCCTCATCCTTTTAACGGTGTCTTTGGCTTTGGCTTTCACATCTTTTTTCTTTGAACTAGTCCTATAACATCATCAATTACCCTTAACTAAACCCTACAGCAAACGGAGAGCATCTTCTCTACCAGAAGCTATGCCCGAATATAAACATTGACGGGAGCCCTCTCCCCAAAAAATAAATAAATAAACACCTTGGCTTCCCAAACACACACAGCTCTGA
This sequence comes from Tadarida brasiliensis, assembly GCA_030848825.1. Taxonomy (NCBI): domain Eukaryota; kingdom Metazoa; phylum Chordata; class Mammalia; order Chiroptera; family Molossidae; genus Tadarida; species Tadarida brasiliensis. The sequence goes on along the minus strand of CM061257.1, from coordinate 223,886,080 downwards.
CTTGGACTCTGGGTCAAAGCATTGCCAATATATACCTGTTAAAATGCAAATGGTCCACCTTGGCTGTTAATACACTAACCAACTGAAAGCATCAGAAAAGCAGAGCACAGGCTAGGAGGATGTAATTTAAAGAAACACAGAGAATGGGTTCATTCACATGATTAGAAACCAAAAACTGCCCACAGCAGCAAATCCAAGAGAGGCCAGGTGAGGGAATGGGATGAGGGAAGCTAAAAGGATAGGAAGGGCAATCAAACACCAGGCACTGGGAAGCCGGAAACAGAACTCCAAAACTGGAAAAGAAAGTCTAGCTTAGCTAGACTGCTTCACACATATAACAATAGCATTTTCCTTTGCATAAACCTTGTCAACAAAGCACCGTGGCATCTGGTAAGTTCTGCTATTTAACAGCTGTGTGATGTCCGACACGTGATTTAACCTCTCTGAGCCTGTTTTCTCATCTATAAAGCAGGGACAAAGAGTGAACTTTATCAATTCTATTTCACAGGTGGGTACTTTATTTATTTTTTGAATATATTTTTATTGATTTTTTAGAGAGAGAGAGAGAAACATCCATGTGAGAAACATTGATCACTGCCTCCTGCATGCCCCCTACCGGGGATCGAGCCCGAAACCCAGGCATGTGCCCTGACTGGGAATTGAACCAGAACCTCTCAGTCCACGGATGACACTCAATCCACTGAGCCACACCAGCCAGGCAGGTGGGTAAATTCAGATGCACCGAAGATGAAGTGATTAATTGAGGGGACCCAGAATCTGCAGAACCAGACTGGAGCCAAGATCCTCTAACTCTCAGTTCAGTGAGGGCTGGACCAGCCTCGGAGACCAGCACGGAGTCCCCGGTAAGGAGTAATTTGTAGAACATGAACACACTGTGTTCACTCCCATCCTGCCCAGTTTGTAGCTCAACGATGAGGCCTAGAGGCTGAGATACAACCTCTCATGACCATATCACAGGTCTTTGTTAGGACTCCCTGAAACCTCAGAAATCTATTCTTAGGGGCTTGGGAACTCATAACAGTTCAATATTGTCTAAAGCCACAGCAGATGGCCACACCCATGGCATTTTTACATCTCCAATGTTTTCATCCCATTTGAGGAAGCATGCAAATGGCACAGAAACATAGTCCCACCAGGGCATCAGCGTTTACCTCCAGACACCTCTGGTCACAAAGACTCCCAGGATGCCCACGCTCTGCATTCTGGTAACGGGTGGCATTTTCTACACTGTTCTGTAAGTGCTCTTGAATTTTTCTCCGTGTAAAACACATTTCACTTTACATGTCCAATTATAAAATCCTCAAGCAACCTTAATCAGATAAGGAAGGCCAACCTAATTTAGCAAATGATGTTTTAAAGTCATTCTCTTTCTTTCCCATAGCGAAAACTGCCGAAGTGCTCGTAAAATTTTTGGAGTACCAGCTCCAATAAATAGATAGGAGTGGCTTGTAATTAGCATATCAATTGTTTGTAAGCGATATGTACTTACAAGACCTGTACAGTCATTCCCCAGACTTTCATTGAAAACCTACTTAGTGGTAGGAAGAAGGGAAATATTTGTCTTAGTGTTAAAATAAGTACCCAGCTTTCTCCCGCAGCTCTGTTTACATTGTCAGTTTGCACTATCTAGACCTGGGAAGAAAGCCTTTGAGAGTCAAAAGTAAACTGGGCTCAGACAGGGAAAAGCCAAAGGAAATCAGGACCAGATTCAGAAAAATGTCAAGGATTTCCAAATGCACACTTACCCGCTTATTCCTTTCTTGTTCCCAAGATAATCCTTCCCTGAGGTAGGTTTGGTTTCAACTGAACCAAGTCCTCCATCCTTTGGTCTCTGTTTCTCTTAAGAGATAATGGCACATATATGAAAGGACCTCACACACAGGGTCGGCACAGAGTAGTTGATGCCGAGAAAAACTATAGATTGTGGACCGAGAATTGTAAGCATACATTCAGTATCACTGGCGGATGAGAGTCAGTGACTTCTAGTGCTGAGCCTCTTCGTTCTTCAAAGGATGGAGAGGGACTGATTTTGATTGGATTAATTTAATCCTTGGAGGTAGGTAATTTCTGAGAGCCAAGGTAGGTCTTGGACAACCATGGATTAAGCAAGAAAAGGCCAGGAAACCACCTCTGTCTCTTGAGATATGTGTATTTTTATAAATGCAACTTGCTCCGCTAACTGCCCAGAAGTACAGAGAAACAATATAAAGAAAGTGCTGGTTAGTATTCAGACAGCAGAAGTTTCCAGCACACTTCAAAGAAAGGAGATGAAATTGTACAGTCGGAATGATCATCGCAGTGGTAAAGAGCCCACTGGGGCGAAGGGCTGTCCCTGACGCTACAAAGAACCTCTTATCTGAAGGACTGCAGAGGGCAAGGGACACCTTTGACTGTGGACCCTGAATCACTGGTGCCAAGCTGAGGATCTCACGCGGTCTCTTCCTAAGCTTGAGCCCACGTAGAAAAAAGACAGGAGGGAAATACACCAATGTGATCAAAGCAGCGTGTATGAATAGTAGGATTATGGGCGATTACCATTTTTCTAATGTTCTGCCATATTTTCAACAACAGATAGGCATTAATTTTAAATACAGCCCTGGTCTGTTTGGTTCAGTGGTTAGAGCGTCGGCCTGCGGACCAGAGAGTCCCGGGTTTGGTTCCCACCAAGGGCATGTACCTCGGTTGCAGTTTGTCCCTGACCCTGGTTGGGGCCATGTGGGTGGCAACCACTCAATGTGTCTCTCTCACATCGATGTCTCTCTCTCTCTTCCTCTCTCTCTCCCTCCCACTCTATCTGAAGATAAATGCAAAAATGTCCTTGGGTGAGGATTTTAAAAAATAATAATAATTTTAAATAAATAATTTTTGGTTAAATATGCACTTTAATTTAAAAAAAAAAAACACTTAAATATTAAGCACAAGAATGACCTGATAAGCAGCTGGGGGGCACAAGGAGAAAGTCCTCTCAGGCCTAATTTGTTCTGGCAAAGCATTAGCCCAGGAAACCTGCATGGGTAACAGTATCATCCTTCCAAATAACTGTGATTAGTACTTTATTGGTGATATTTACACAATCACCATTTATTAAGAGCTTACTCTGTGTCAGGGGACTGCACTAAGTGCTTTATATTTATTCTGTTATTTAATTATCAGAACATCCTTACATGCTAGGCATTATCATCATCCCCATTTATAGAGGAGGAAACTGAGGCTCAGCGGGTTATACAACTTGCTAAAGATCACATGGCAAGTAGGTGACTATCAAGACACGGATATAAAGCCAGATCTGTTTGAGTCCATGGCAAAAATCAAAATAATTTGCTCAAACATCACCTCCTACCTCTTTCTCCATCCTGCATTGCTTCAACACACACTTGAGCCTCTCTTGTTTAGGACATCCTCTCAAATGTAAAGTTCTTGGAGAAGAAAGTTTTGTTCACTGCGATGTCCCCAGAGCCCAAGCAGAGCCTGGCACACAATAGACACTACTTGGGAAACACTTGTGGGATGAATGAATAAACGCTAATACATCAAATTCCAACCACAATGTTCTACCTTTGCAGGTGTCCAGCTCCTACAAGCAAGGTAGTTTCCACTCTTTTAAAATCAAGATTATCATAGCTCTACTGGCCAGCAGTTCTCCTGTGCTCCAACCAGTTTTCCTTTACATCCTGGATTCGTACCTAGACAACATTCCCTAGCTTCTCCTGCGATCGGCAGTGGCGTATGACTGAGTTCTAGCCAAGGGAATATGGTGGAAGTGATGTTTCCACGTCTAAACCTGACCTGTAAAAGCCTAATCTTCCATAGTCTCTTCTTTCATTCTCCAGCTGGAGGCATGATGGAGACAGTAGATGAAAGGACCCAGCGTCTCTGAATGTCTGCGTGGAGTCGAGCCTTGCTGTACTCAGCTGATCTACACTGGGCCCAGACATAAGCAAGAAATAAACCTTTATTTTATTAAGCCAGTAGATCTTAGAGTCATGTTACATAACCATGTCAGTTAAAATTGTGTGAGCATGCATCATATATGAACGTATGTATATATAATGTGTATATATACATATAAAAATTAATAAATTATGTGAAAGACCTACTGTGACATTATATAAAATTTGAAAAGAATGACAAACAGAGGAAATGAAAATATTTTTAAATTTCTTGCTAACCATTATGGTTCCATTGTATTACTAGGCAACATTGCAAGGCGCATTGGGGCTTAGGGAAAAGCTTGCCATTAACACTGATGGAAACACATTTGTATTTCAAATGTTCTTCTGGATGATTTTTTTGGTGGCTGACTTTGTGTCGGTCCTGATTGTATCTTCATTGTTTTTATATCCTAGCATGGCTGAGAAAGAGCTCCAACTAGGAGCAGAGGTAACAACTGTGCTATTTTATTGTTGCTCATTTGTAATATCGGTATTATTGTCAATCCAAGGTCTCCTTAAAGGAGTTTGTATGAGCCACTTGTCTATTTTGTGAAGGTTAGATTCATAAAAATTAGATCATAGAATCCATAAATCCACTTTACCAGACACACTAAAGTGTGCTATGTCCCAGTTCGCTGAGGACAAATGAACATATAAAGGGACCAATGTCAAATTTTCCCTTCCTTCAGGATATGTCAGTAATGTATGATACAGGCAGTCATCTGACGGCAGATCATTTGAGGATGCTAGTATCAATCCACATAGTAAAAATGTTAAACTTAAAATTTTCCTTCTTCATCATAAAGTCACTGAAGTTTCAGCATTTGAGAACTCTGCAATAGGCACACTCTGTCTTTGAGGCCACCGCTCTGCCACGGTGTCTTGAACATACAAATCCTAGAGGTCTCAATTTTTGAAGTCCATGATCTGTCTCCCAGCTATGCATAGAGGAAGATGATTGACCTCACTCCACCTAAGTTCTCTCCGACTTTAGCCCCCAACCCTACCCCAAAGCCAGATTTCTCCCTCTCACTATGAGCTAGAAGCCATGGTCTCTTTTCCCAGAGACACGGCCAGATATTAGTTAAGCTCTCTTTGATTTCCCCTAGGACAAATTATAGAAGACACAAAATCCTGTCTTATCCACTGAAGCACATTCATAGGCTAAAGAAGGTGACTGGCTGGCAGCGTGGTGTGGTGACAAGCCCCGGGGGCTGTGAGTTATAATATCCAGGTTCCACCTGACGGTCTCTTCAATGAAGTCAACATGGCCCTTGGCATCTCAGTCTCTGTACCTACGGGACAGGAACAGTTACGCATGTCCTACTTCCCAGGGACTATGAAAGGAGTGTAAAAATAATAAAGAGCCGTGGGAGACAAGACTCCTTATAGCCTTGCTGGCTGCATGAGGGCTCTGCAGAGGGAAACTTGGCAAGAATTTGAAAAAGGAGATTCTCAAAACCCATGAGCCTGTTATCTGATTCTGTCTTCTAGGAAACTTTGCGAGATGTTTAGGACAACACATGACAAGAAAAAAATGAAAAGATTGTAGATTATTATTCCTTTCATCAAGATCCTTGAGAAGATAAGCTCATAGTGAATAAATAAGGTTCCTGGACTCAAAGCGTTGAATGCACGGCGGACAGTCCAGCCAGGCAGAGAGCACCTGGCCAGGGGCTCAATAGTCAGGATCTGGGCAGAGCATCACAGCTTTGAGGTCAGGGCTGAGTTCAAGATGAGGCTCTGACACTGACTAGCTTTGGGGTAATTTAATAACCTGTATGTGCCTCATAAGTTTTATCATAAGTAAAATATGAACAGTAATACCTACTTGGGTCATGCTTATGATGATTTAATGAAACAGCAGCTGTGCCTGACATAATCTAGGACTTGGCACATAATAGGTTCTCAATAAATAGTTATCTTCTTCACAATCATTATCATTCACTCTTCTTGCCCTTGCTTAGCCCATCTTTAAAAGGAAATAGATGAGGCATAGCTAACATCTGCCAAGAACTTAAGAATTAGTCTTGGCAAGCGCTTATCAGCAGAGGTTAGAGAAGCGCTTCGTGGTGGGTCATGCAGAGTGGATGCTCATGCCCTGCAAGACCCTGCCAAGAAGTCTCGGTGATGAGCAGTGAAAACAAAGCAACAAACCTTGGCCAGGCCGGAGGCCGGGCAGCAGGCAGGCAGCTGGCAGCCAGCAGTAGGAATAACCTTACCAACTCAAGGACACCCTTGCTGAAGTGGGCGAAGAGCAAAGGGGAAGAGAGAAGGCGTGGAAGATCTGACATGGGATTCTTACTGCTTCACCAACAAAGAGGACCCACTTGCTGGACATCAGTACAGTCAGTCTAACCTTTGTCACACAATGGCTGTGGCCTCCAGCCAGGCCTGAGCAGCCTGGCTCTCCACAGCTCGCAGGCCACTGAACTCTGTCCCTTAGGAAACCGCCAGAAGGCCTCCCTCAACAGTGTCCCTACTGCTGCAATCCCCTACGTGAGCACAGAATCTTTTCAACCTTTTAGAGCTTCTTGTAAGCTGTGCACCAAGTCCGGAGTCACATGTACAGGTCCCAGGGAGAAGCACAGGCTTGATCCACCTTATACCCCACCCAAAAAAGCCATCATTTCTACATTTATTTTTTATTTTTCCACAAGAGCACCAAGAGAAATAGGGTAAGTGGCTGATTCAGTGCACCCCTGCCCCTCACCAGGACTAGATAACTCAAAATTCTCTCCTTAACAGTAAGCCCTGCTCATGCATAAGGATTTGCAACACCTCCACGTTAGAACAGGTTGTGTTTGAAGTGCTCTCGTGTGCGCCCTTTGAAAAATATAGAGTAAATCCTTCCTGGCAAAAGGAGAGGCATTAATTATTTAATTAAACAAAGTAGTTGTTGACTTTTTAAATGCAATAGGCAAATTTCCACCACGCACAGAATTTTTATGATATGTGTATCGCTGGTTTCTGTTGCTGAAAATCAGCTAGCTGGAAATTTAACCCCAGCATGGGGGATAAAAAGTATTTCAAGGGAGAAATCTAAAGGAAGTAATATGCAAGCAGAAGCCAGACTATCTTCCTACAGCTGTGACTTGGCCTTTGAAAAGTATCTTGACTTGATTGCTGTTATAATATAAGTCCTAACAGCTTCACAAGCAAGGGGAGTCATCTCGGGAAATGGAGGGAGAGCTGCACTGGATCCATAAAGGATAACATTTGCAAAATGCCCTGGAGATAACACAAACTATGCCACTTACTCAAGGACTGAAAAGGTTCAAATTAACCCTGACTTCATGATACTTAATATAAATGTCCCAAGTCAATAAATCTTGATATTGATTCATCTACACCCCCTCCATACACTCAATTCAATTTTTAAGTCCTACAAGTTCCCAGAGGCAGAAGGGGCAGATGTGACAACAGCGATTTACAAAATCAATACAGCACAAGAGACCTGGAGAAATTAACTACAGAAGAGATGACCCATTAAATCATCTAGTCCATCTCCGTCTCCCGCTTGGCCCTGGTAGGCTGTCCTTCTTCGACATATTTGAGCCACTTTATTCAAGCAAGTTGTGGAGGTCAACAATTATGAGGGCTTGTTCCTTTTCCCAAGGAACTAGTCCCAGCCCCAACCTCCCAATGCTGGTCCCATGTCTTACTCTACAGCAATAATTTTCAACTCTGGTAGCACATCAGATTCACCCAGGGAGCTTTTGAAATACACCCATGCCAGGCCTCATGCCTGGAGATTATTATTTAATTGATCTGGGGTAGGACCTTGACTATGGGTTTGTCTGGATTTTTTTTTTTTAATACCCAAGTGATTCTAATGTTCGGAAAGGCTTGACCAGTTCTTTACAACTTGAACAGTCTAATTCCTTCTCCAGCTTTTGAATGCTTTCTTGTTGGCCATACTAGAACCAACTCAATACTACGAGACTAGGAGTGCGGTCATGATGACAATACATCAGTGAGCCCTGGCTGGCTGAGGAGCACTGGCTGAGAACCCCACTGTGGGAGATCATCCCCCTGATGGGAGTATGATATACACCTCGGGTGGACTGAGGCACCTGAAAAGAAAAGTGGCCGAGGACTGTTTAACTAAGATGGAAAGGACAACTTTCCCAGTCCCAACACCAGGAGCAATGATCCACGTGGAAAGCTATGAAAGATATGAACTCATCAGGTTTGCGTTTCCTCTGTCGATCATTTTAAGCTTTGCTTTGGGAGGAAATACAACTTAAACATAAATTTAAAAAGCTGCCCTGGCCGGTTTGGTTGAGCAGTTAGTGCATCAGCCCGTGGAGCAGAGAGTCCTGGGTTCAGTTTCCACTAAGGGCACGTACTTCGGTTGCGGTTTGTCCCCGGCCCCGGTTGGGGTTGTGTGGGTGGCAACCACTCGATGTGTCTCTCTCACACATCAATGTTTCTCTCTCTTTCTTCCTCCCTTTCTCCCTCCTGCTCTATCTGAAGATAAATGTGCAAAAAAGGTCCTCGGATGAGGATAAAAAAAAAAAAAAAGCATACACAGTCTAAGAGCTAACTTCTATTGAACTCTCACCATATGTGGGCACAGTTCTAAGCACCTCATATGTGTTACAATAAGTCTCACCATGGCCCTAGGAGGTGGGTGCTATTGCAACCTCATTGTAGAGGTGAGGACACTGAGATGCCCCAGGTCACACAGAGAGTGAGTGACAGAGCTGGGATTCCAGTTTAGATAGCATGGCTCCAGGACCCATGCTCCCAATCACTAATCTCAACCACCTCACAGCACTGCATGATTTAGACAATGAAGGAAACACCTGGAATTAGAAACTAAAGGTGCCACACTACATCTTACAAGAGCGAAGGTGCAATTTCTTCACTAAGTATCTATGAAGCACTGGTTTCAAACATTAGCTGCATACAAATCACCAGAAGAGGTTTTTAGAACAGTGGCGGGGCCCCTTTCCCTAGAGAGCCTGATGCAGGCGTCTGGGTGGAGCCCGTGAGCTTGCATTGATAACGAGGTAGAAACATCTTCTTTACACTGTTAAGTTCACCAGAGAAGTTCAGGAATAAATCAGTTTTAGCAAACGGGAGAGAATTAACAGCCTTGCAGAAAGTCCTTTCGGGAAGCAAGGGTGACAGAAGCTAAGCTACAAAGAGTTGAGAAATGTTTCTGAGCCCTGGCCCGAGTGGCTCTGTGGTTTGAGTGTCGGCCCACGCACTGAAGGGTCGTGGGTTCGATTGCCAGTCAAGGGCACGTACCTGGGTTGCAGGATTAATCCCCAGGCCTGGTTGGGGTGCGTGTAGGAGGCAACCAATTGATGTGTCTCTCTCGCATCGATGTTTTTCTCTCTCTCCCTCCCTCCCTCCCTCCCACTCTCTCTAAAAATCTATGGAAAACACATCTTCAGGTGAGGATTAACAACAAAAAAGTTTCTGAGGTCGTGAAGCCAGTGAGCGGCAGCTCCTCTTCCAAAACGCTTCCTGGTGAAGGGCAGTACTTTGGGGAAAGTTATTTTTAGGAGGGGGAAAGTGCCAGAAGAAAAGGAGAATTAAAAATTTAAGAAAGACCAGGGGAAATTCATGATGGAACAAGGTTCTGGAAAAGGCAGAGGGTTCACGGCAACTGCAGGGAGTCCACCTGCCAAAGCCGAGAGAGAGAGAGAGAGAGAGAGAGAGAGAGAGAGAGAGAGAGAGAGAGAGAGAGAGAGAGACTGTCCAGAAAGCCAGCTGACACCGGCCTCTTACACTGTGTCCGTTAGCCCAGGGTGCACTTCCTCGCCACTGCTGGATGACAGGGTTACTATCTTAGAAACCATTTTTCAGAGTCCCGTGAGAAGCAAACCAGAACCATAGGGTACAGCATGACCAAGGCATGTCCAAACGTTGCTGGCTACTAGTACCGTGCTTGATTGATACGTTATTCCTAAGAGAACCATCTCTGGTGCCTGTCGAATTTTCTTTTCTGTGGGTTGTTACTCTAGTCCAGGGGCTCTCAACCCTGGCTGCAGAACTGGCAACATAATGTATGGGACTCAGCACAAAATGAAAATGTGGAACCCCCTGTACAAAAATGATTAAGAATTCCTAGATGGTGCCCAGGCCAGTGGCTCAGTGGGTTGGAGCATCCTCCCATACACCACCATGCTCGGTTGTGGGTTCAATCCCTGGTCAGGGGCGTGTACATGAGCCAACCAGTGTTTCTCTCTCACTCTCTCCTTTCCTCTCTCTCTCTAAAAATCAATTTAAAAAACATATCCTCGGGTGAGGATTTTAAAGGAAAAAGCATTCCAAGACGGCAACAGCAGAGCGTTAAACCAGTGTGGGGGCCTTCTAAGCACAAGGTCCCATGTGACTGTCGTTTCCTAAGCATAAAGCCAGCCCTGACTGGCTGCATATTAGAATTACCAGGGGGCTATAAAAATTCCAATGCCCAGGCCACACCTGAGACCAATTAAAACCAGAACCTCTGGAGGTGAGAACCACACATCAGAATTTTTTAAAGCCCCCCACTGATTCCAATGTGCAGCCAAGGTTGAGAAACCACTGCTTACTTGTCATAGAATCTGACCTAATAGCAGCTTTGAAAATCATTTTCTTCACATAAGGAATTCTATCTGGAAAAAAAAAATACAATGGTCCCACAAAATGGACTGTAGCTCTACTTACACACTACTGAATCGGATTTCTCCACCTGCCCATTCCTATAACAGGCTCCGATTAATACTATAAGAGAAAAGAACGCAAATCTCTTCCTGTAACAAATACACGTATTGCCATAGACGCCAAAAATAAAAGGAAACTTGAGCAGTGGAGACCGTGCTAAGGATTCCGACTGAATTTTCTTGGCTCTACCAGATGATTTCTTCTAGGGTCTGGGCACTGGCCCAGACCTCATCCTCCCTTCTGAATAATGCATGGCACAAGGGCCTTCCCAGCAACAGTGAGCTTTGGACAGAACACTATGCTAAAGCAGGAGACTCTGACCCTCCCCAAATCCAAAGCTTGAGATGTATCCCCAGAGACGGGATCAGATGAGAATGATCATCCAAGCAGCATAGCTGGGCAGCTCCCAGCCGGATGCATAGTTACCCAAGAGTCCTTAGCAACAGACCCAGCCATCTAAGGAGAACAGCTGCTTCCTACAGGAATCTAAGACCCAAAATAAATTAGGGAAACCAATTCCTTCACAGTGGTTCTTTAGACAAGGAGTACAGGCTGAGGCAAACTAGAGACCATGATGGTGGCCCCTCGGGATGACAGCAAGGGCTGAGGTCTTTCATTCTGACCCTATCAGCAACAGAGTGATTGGCAATGCTTTGGATGTAGAGGCCATGGGTTAGAATCTTGGCTCTGCCACTTTGTAGCCTGTGACCTCTCTGTGCCTCAGTTTCCCCGCCAGAAAAATTGCGCTAACCAAGTACCATACAATTGCTGTGAAGATTAAACAAGATCATCCAGTAGGAGGCTTAGTGGAGAAGAGGGCTGGACGCGTGGCAAGTACCTAGTCAACATCCGCTTAGCTGCCATCCTCACCACAGCACCTCACGAAACACAGTGACTCCCTTCTCTCCCACTTTGCCCCCAAAAACGTGACTGGCTCCAGGCCCCACAAGCCAGTAAGAACAGAGCCAGGATTGGAACCCGTGTTTTCCATCTTACATTCTCAACGCCCTCATCTCGCCTAACTCGAGGACTGAGCAGAGACTGTCGGCAGCCTGTCTGGTGTGACACGCGGCACAACCACGGCGTGCTCTAAGTGAGGATCGAAAATGACTAGGTAAAGCAGGGACGAGCTGTCCATCACATCGTAAGCACTCAATCCATGTTAGCTATTGTTATCATTGCCATCGTTATCATACCGCTGATGAACTACCCGGAAAAGTGTGTGTCAACAGACACATCCATCATGTTGGAGACTTACTTGAAGGGCTGGCTATCTTAAGAAATCTAACTTCCAACCCTTTAGTAAAAACAGAATTCTCCCTGCTAATAGGATTGAAACTCACCCACTTCAATTAGCCCATGCTTATGTTGGGAGGCTCTGTTTTGGCTACACGTAATATAATAGAAGGCCTTGCTATCCCAGCTAGGGGTAGGGCAAAGCTATAATTTCAGAAAGGAAGTCCAACTTCAAAACCCTGTAGCCCACAGCCAGCAATTGGCCAGGACAGGAATGAAGTCTTCAAGAAAAGGGGACTGTGACCTTCATGTCTTTTTTAGGCCCCTCTCTTCAAGAGAAATGTTGTCCCACCATGCCAAACCCAGCTCACCCTTGATTATTGCTATTCATAGCAACACAGTACTAGGCGGGCCCACAGGCAGCCTTGTGGGGTTGGAACCCTACCATCTTGAAAAAACTTCCTGGCCAATCGGAGGGCATTAAGTCACTGGATCTATTCTTCCACCCAAGTGAGTGTCTCTTCCAGAAAGAAACCTGCCCTATGGCCCCAATTTCCTCCTTTGCTGAGTGAGTGGTCCAGGGAGAAAAGTAAAAATTTTAAAAACAACAATGAAGCCGTGACAATTAAACTGGCACATAATGAAAGCCACAAATACATAATTGCCATGTTCCACTTGGTACAATACACTCCAGAGGTGCCAAAAACTGCCCACTCTGATCGCAGCTGCCCTGATGCGGGCCCTGGACTCTGCAGCTGCATCTCAATGAGCCCTAAGTCGCTGCCTGGAATGGTTGCCCTGGAAACAGGGTTCTGGCTGAGAGGGACATTGATTACCCCTAGGAATGAATTTCCACTTGGAGGGAGACTGGGTGAATGCAAAAGCAGAGAATTTGGAGGGGAAGGAAGGGTCCAAGGGGGCATGGGAGTCACTCAAAGCCAGGGAGGGCAGCACATTGGAATCAGTGGGGTCCCAAGCTTTCCCTTTCTGAAACAGAGGTAAGTAACGTGTAAATTTGGTGCCTTGAGGACTTAAGGCGAGGCCCAGAGTAGAAATATCCCACCCACTCCTGATTCACGAATGTTCCTTGTCAGGAGAACTGGACTGGTTGTCTAAAGGCTTGAATTCTAGTTCCACCTCCCTTATTAATTGACTGGGTGACCCTGCATAAATCACATCTAGGTAACGTCAAGGGAGCAAGGAATACGTGATTTTTCTAAGCTATAAGAGCTAAGACCATCTGAGAAGAGGGCCCACTCAGCTCATGCCAAAGTGAGAGAAAATGTCTATGTTGACAACTGTCCTTTCCCTTCGCATTCATAGCTTTAAATTCTCCTCTCCCGTCTCAAGCATACTCTCCAGGACTAAGTTCAGATTTCTGCCGCCTGTTCCCAGGATTGTCTTTAGGGGAAAGGTTACCACCAGACTTGGCCCATTTCCACCACAAATGGAACAAACCTGGATGCTGCATGAGTCTGAAGGTGCTCCGTTGTTGCAGGGGCTGGGAACAGCTGGAGGAGTAACCTGGCCAGCCCCTTTCCTGTTACGACTGTGTGACTCTGAATGGCTCAGCCCTTCTCCCCAACCATGCATTAACGATCGATGGAGGATGAATTTGTGAGATGGCAGAAAAGGAGCAAAGGAAAAGCGTTCCAGGCAGCAGGAACGGCATATGTAAAGGCTCTGTGGCTGAAGGAAGTGGCTTCCTGTGAAGCCTGGAAGTCACCCATGCAGTTAGAGACCTGGAAACAAAGGGCAGGCTGTTGAGAGGTGGGGCTGGTGGGCACTGAGAACAGCAGGAGCTGGGTCTTGCAAGCCTTGTTAGCGGCCGTATTTGTGGTCTTGTTTTTATCCTAAGAGTTTTGGAGGCTATTAACAGAGGAGAAAAGTGGCAGTCACAGGACAATATTTCATTTTGAAAATATTAAGGACACGAGGAAACCAATTAGGAGGCTACGGTCATGATCCAGGCAAGAGAGGATGTGTCTTGATGGATAATTTTCAAAAGGGGAGAAGCACTCCTACGTGAGTGGTGGCCCCAGCGGCCCTGACTACTTCCCCCAGTTCAGGTAAGGTCTTCCAGTCTATCGGCCTCACCTTGTTCCGCGTCGTCCGGAGACATGTGCTGACTGTCAATGTCTCACTGTGGAGAGTGGACTCCCTCTGCCCCTCAGTAGCGCCGCCTCTGTCCTCTCACTTTGCACTAACATCTTCCTCAATCGAAAGCCTCAACCCCTCCAGAGATTTCTAATCCTTGTTCTCTCAGAAAGCACGTCAACCTTGTCATTGCTTGTTACGTTTTTATTTCAAAACAATCACTTGCAATGAAGAGAGAATGTTCAGCAAACACACATGTTTTAGGCATGGGGAGACTTAAAAACAAATAAAACAGAAAGTCTTCCTTTTTACCACTGGACGCCAAAGGGTGGTGTGAGCTGTGTTAGAAACAGGGAAGCCTGGTCCCAGAAAACCCTTCATGCATTCAAAAGCACTCCAACAGCTGAGGACCAATTCCTTTAAAAATTGTCCTGTGATCACTTGAGATTGTATGTGTTTTGACTGAGTTCTAAGCCCACCGCTGGGTGGGGGACAGAAAGAGTCATGTAAACCTTCTGTAGCTCTCAAGGTGGGTGATTTGGTGGCAATGGATTGTGGGATTGGGCGGGAGAGCCTGGGGCCACCATCTGGACTTCAGATGAAAAGAAGTGGAAAGGGAGGTGTTATATGTCTCTCCCTGAGAAGCAGAGTTTATGTTCCCTGCCCTTGACTCTGGGTTCTGTGGCTGCTTTGACCAATAGAACAACAGGACACAGTGGATACGATGCTGTGACAGTTTCTCTTCCAGATTCCAGAATTCCACAGAGGCTTCCCATTTGGAAGATATAGATAAAATTAAGTTCGATTATTTTTATATCAAATGATGCTTCCCATTTCAGGTAGATTTTCCTAGATTGTGTTTATGGGTGTAACTATTAGACAGCATCTGCTGAAAGAAAAGAACCTAAAGCTATCTTGTGAACAGTCCCCAACAGTTATTATCAATCAGAAAGAAAGCTAGAAGACTTTTCAAATAATAGTGTAGGTCAATGGGAGTAAAAAGACATTATTTTTTCAGGTCTGATTAACAAGTGACCTTTTTAAGGAATATAACAATAGACTGAAGTTTATCTCCCTAAATGCCCCTAGGAGACTCTAAATGCTTTTTTTTTTTTTTTTTCGTATGAGAAACCAGAAGTTCAAGATTGTTGCAGGTTTATTTTTATTTTATCCCCCTCTGAATTTCAATCTCTGCATCCCCTAGGGCCCATCTCTGAGGACAGAGAAATTGCTTGTTTCCAGGTACAAACGTCTCTGGAAATGCAACCTCTCCCTAATCCCACAGCACAGACTCCTCCACGCTCTCATGGCCACTAGGGGAAAAGACACACATAAGAGTTTTGCAGATATTTTTTCTCTCCAAATTTATTTTCTCTAGCCCAGGAGAACAGAGTGAACATTGAACTTGAGTGAGAACCCAGAGTCTATATTCTCATGCCTTTGCTGCCTTTCCCGAGCACTGCAACCCCGCCATCTCACTTCCTCACCTACACACACACACACACACACACACACACACACACACACACAATGGATAAGATCATCCGGCAGGTCCTTCCAGTCCTAAGGATCTAGTGACACCGGTGTAATGACCTGGTTATTGGTGGACTGGAAAGGAGCAAAGGGAAGCTGCGATGTACACACATGCCCAGTAAGGTGACTGGGAAGGTGCTTGCCCGTCAGTCACACCTGAAAACAGGCAACTGACCAGAATAGGCGTGGCCACTGCAAGGGTGGAGATCTGAGATATTCAAACTCCTAAGCAAAGGGCGTTCTCACGCTTGGCTCTCTCTTCTGCTTGCCCGAGCCCCTGGCTCTCTTGCTGCAGGGGGAGCATTCCCCTGCACTCGCCCACGTGGCCCACAGCCCTGTGGACTCCACACAATGAACTCGTGGACTGTGACTAGCCTGATGCCTGATGCTACGCTGGGCTCAACTTCACCATGCCACAGAAACTCTGCACACTGGCTCTGTTTCCAGCTCTGCTGAATCCCCAGCTACATATCTTCCAGGACTGGTTTAAGGGAAATGGGACTTTAGAAACTGAGGGATATAATTCCACACACACACACACAAAAACACTCATTTTCCCATGCAAGTCTTAGAAAATTCTTTTTCTCAAGCTATCACAAGAACCCCACTCCCACTAGCAATGGAGAAATTCCACCTGTGCAATTCTCTGGTGACACTAGGATTTTACACATCTGACAGAGGGTGAGCTCTGTCCTTCCTGGTCATGACCTTGAGGAGAGTCAGAAACTCCCAGCCTGATCACCTCTTCCTTCCAATGGCCCCCGCACTTGACTCACTGTGTTAAAAGAAGCCAGTTGCCAGGAGAAAAGGCAAGACTTCAGCCGGTCATACCCAGACCTTGCAGAGGAAGGAGAGGCTACTCCAGGAAGTTTTGGTCAATGCAAACAAGACTGTGCGTGTAATTACATACAGGTTTGAGGAGGCCCACATTTCTTCTCTTCCCGAGTTAGAGAATGATGATGCCGACCACCGGAACTCCCCAGGGCCGTCCTGATGACAAGCTCTCCCAGCACCTGCCCTGCTGCCAGCTGTGGGCTCTGTGTACAGTCAGGCCTGAGGTGTCCCACAGGCCTGCAGTCTCTGAGACTTTTTCCTATTATGTCCTCACTCACTCACTCCCTCAGCCAAATGCAAATCTGTCTTCTTTTATCTCGACACTATTTCTGAGAAGGTGGGAAAGCCAGGAATTTGCTTTTTGTTCTCTGATTTCACACAAAGCCTATTGTCAGGGCAGATGACAAATGTCCCCAAGGAGCCCAGCCCGGGAGGCCAGGTTTCCCCATCAATGGGTCCTGGAGTCTGAGACTTCACTGAAGCTCTCTAGACTCACCAGGAGAAGGTAACCTGTGGTGGAGGGATTAAAGGGATGGCTTTTTAAAACACTGGTGTCTGCTCAGGGATAAACACACAGACCAACGGACAGATAAGAATGTCCTTAAAGAGACTAGGATCTATAAAGGCTCTGGGAATATAGAGAAGGAAGCACTTTAAGTCTGTGGGTGAAGATGGGGTATTCAATACATGTTGTGGGGTAATTAGCTTTCAAAGGAAGAAAATAAATAGAATTATATACCCTACATCATGTAGCATATACACACAAGAAAACATTCCTATGGCATTAGAGATCTAATGATCAGAAGCAAAATTTTAAGACGATGAGAAGAAAATATAGGGTAATGCCTGCTAGCTTTATGACATAGAAATCAGAAAAGATTTTGTAGACAAGGCATGAAAAATACAACTCGTGGAGATCCAAATTATTTGACAATATCCATTTTTAAAACCTTTTTGGCAAAACATACCATAAACAAAGTTAAAAAAAGACATACACACATATACATACGTATTTTATATCTTATATACATTTGTGCATGTATGTATGTATATATGTATATACAGAGAAAGATTGGTATTCAGAATACATAAGGATCTCTAACACATCAATTTAAAAATTGCAATTCAAAAGAAGATGAACAAGGAGTTTGAACAAGTAACCCCCAGAAAAGGAAACCTTCAGGTCAATACACATATGAAAAGTGACTCAATATCTCTGGTAGTCAAAGAAACACAAAGAAAAATCCCCACATCAGAGTGGCAAAACTTCAGAAAGTCCCGAACAGTACCTGCCGGAAAGGCCTTGGAGAAGCAGACTGCCCACTGCAGGTGGGAGCTTAAAGTGGTACAGTCACATCGCACAGTTCAACAGGTGTGAAACTTGAAAATGTGAATTTCTTAAGACCAGCAATCCCATATCTAGCATATATCCTAGAAAGACCCTCACACATGTGCATAGAAGTGTGAAAAATGTTCACACTGGCTGAAGTGTTTGCAAAAGCGAATGACTATAAACTCCCTAAATGTCCACCGAGAAGGGAATGGATAACATACACGTCATGATGTAATATTCACGTGATAGAATCTAACTTAACATATTGTATGATATAAGACATTCATATGATAGAATACTATGCAGCAGACAAAACGGATAAACTGGAGTTATGTATCAACACTAAGCAAAACAATTTGCAGAAAACCATGGTAACCTTTTCCATAAATACTATATTATGTTTATGAATACATAAATATGAGACTGACGTGGAAAAGCCTGGACTAAAGGATACATACCAGATTCCTAACAATAATTGCTTTTGGCAGGGGGATAGTGGCTGGAACTAAGCAGAGAAACTTTATCTGTATTTTTTTTTAATTATAATAAAAAATAGAGCTGAAGCAAAATATAAATGTCAGTCCATCCTGGGTAATGGGCACAGAGGTGTTTATAACATTATTCTCCAGACTTTTGTATTTTGACTTGTTTGAAACTAAGGAAAGAAAAGCAAATCGTGCTCTCACCTGAAGTGTAAACCCTCCTCTAAACACGTCTGATTCTGTTCCCTCCATCACCTCTTCTCAAACAGCCCATTATTGCTCTCCCTGCCTCCAGTTTCCACTTCTTTAGTGTTATCAGGATGATTTTTCTGAAATATACATCTTTTAAAAAATTGTAAAATGAAATGAAAATCTAACTCTTACTATAGACCCTTCGCCTTCAGAATAAAAATCATAGCTTCTTTGCAAGGTAGACCAAGTCCTCCATCACCCAGCCTCTGCTTCCTTCTCTGGCCCCAAACGCCACAGTCCCTGCCCCTCACCCACACGCATGCCCTGTGCTCTGGCCACACTGCTGTCCAGAGCCCCAGTTCCCACGTGCCTCTGTGCAGCACCCTCCCGCACACACTGATCTTTCTGCTTACACTATGGTTTGCCCTTCAACGCTGGCTCAGCCATCACTGTTGCCTGCATCCTGGGCTCTTTCCCCAGCCTCCCTGAGAACACTGTTCCAGCCATCACGGCACTGAGCACACCACAAGCCACCCACCCTCTCCCCAGGAAGACTGCAGGCTTCCAGTCTACAGACACTATAGTTCATAAAGCTCTTTCTCCTGTTCTGTCGTTAGCGCTCAATAAACATCAGATTAATACATTAAAGTATGCACGCATAGACGAAATGCCCCTGAGCACGAAGTCTCAGCCTAAGAGTTTTCTTCTTTCACTCGACAATGATTAGGAATAACACCAATAACAACAGCTCTCCTTGTTGGGTGTTTATAAACGCACTTGCTAGGTCTGGAAGCGGAATGCAAACTAAAGCTTGGACAGAGCCTTGTCTTCAAGGAGCTTCTAGTCTTGTTGGAGAGATATTAAGATCTGAAGCGACTTGACACATAACTAGATAGTACGTGACCGAAAACTAAAGTACTGCCCAATTCCAGATTTCCCTGAAAGCATTTTGATATAGAGTTGCTAAAAGATAAGAAATTGGGAAAGAAGAGAAATGGGGGAAGAGAAAGACAGAAAAGGCCAGATAAGTACTGGAGCTCATTCCAAATTTCCCAGCTCACTGCCCTGATGGGAACAGATACATTGAAGGCAGGAGGAGGCCCAAATCAGGTTGGGTCCCCATGACGTTTGCCTGTCAAAGCCATGTAACCCCAGGATTAATAATTTAGGGAGAAAGGGGGCTGGCACTGCTGGCAACTTGGCCAGACTGCCCCAATCCTTCCCCTGTACCAGGGCTCTGCTGTTCAAATCAATATTCGTTAGCGGGCTAAATGAGCTCGTTTCATGCATGTTCTAATTAGACAATGGAGATTATTACAAAACACCTGCAATGTTTGTAATCATTTAAAATAATGAGAATCAATATTAGCTTCCAAAGGCACCATATGGTAAATGCTCATTCCAGGCATGTGGTCCCTGATAGACTCTCAATGCTTCAAAACTGATCATTAACATTTTTTAATTTGTACGAAGTTGCTCCTGGTTAATGAATTGGCTGCCTGTGTGCCCTCTGCACAGTGACCGCCTCTAAGTGATCATTTAATTGTAACATGGCCTCAGTGCCCACTGGAGCACTTGGGGTCTGCCACAGAGGACACGCTCCAGAGTCACACTGAGCATGCAAATGTCCCACCATCACGGGCCCTTCTCAGGTGTCTGATCACCAAGCCCCTAAAGTGCTTCTCAGGTCAACCAGGCACCTTGTGAAACATAGAACAGTGGGTCTCACCCCAGACTTCCTGAGTCAGCAGGTCAAGCGTAGGGGCCTGAGATTCTGCATTTCCAACAGGCTGTGCAGATGCTGTTGGCCTGGGAACCACCCTTTGAGAAGCACTGCCCTACAGGGTGATAGCCAGCCCCCACTCTAAGCTAACACCTTCCCCATCGGTAAGAGTGCAAACTGAGGAAAAGCCCTTAGTCTCTCCCGTGTTCCCTGAGCAAACTTCCAGGCCACACCTAGGGAGCTGGGCAGTGGGCTTCATAGAACAGGCGTCGAGTCAGCTGCCGTGCTAGGTCCTGCACCTCCGAGTCCCGTGTTCTGTCCAGGGCAGGGCACTGTCCTAATGACCAGAGAGTGTGCAGCTCTTCATTCCTCCCCTGAGACCCTGCTCTCTCTCTTTCATTCCCTGGGCTCTTCTGACCACTCATGATGCAAGGTGGGGTGTCTCCTTTCCCAAGCACACAGATAATGCATATTTCCAGAGCCCAGCCCGGTGCTGACTCGTCTCCCTCTGCACCTGGTTACACTCGTCCTTCTCCATACACTGAGCACAGTGCCCCTCAGGTGCATCGCCTCCCTCTGCACCTGGTTACACTCGTCCTTCTCCATACACTGAGCACAGTGCCCCTCAGGTGCACTGCTCCCACAGTGCTTCTCGACTTGAAGGGTGCTCAGGAATCACCCGGGATCTTGCTAAACTGCAGTCCCTGAGTGCTGGGTCAGGGATGGGTCAAAGGAGCATTTCTAACCCATTTCCAGGTAACACTGACACTGAGTAGCTCTGCATGAGTGTAAGCACAGAGAACCTGGTGTGGTGAAAACAGGAGCTTGGGAGCCAACACAACTAGGTTCAAAGCATTTCCAACATGTTTTTCCCAGAGCAATTTGCTTCACCTCTGAGAACCTCGGTTTCCTCATCTCTAAAGTGCCGACAACACCTACCCCATAGAATGAGATAAGCAATACACGGACCCCCCTTAGCATCTCAGCACCCTCTTGTCTGCTCCACAAACTCTCAGCTACTTCACCCTCCTTTGCTGCCTCCCTTCTCTCACTTCTTACCACCCAAGCTAGGAGCCAGGGAGTTCTGAGATTTTTACCTGATTTAACAGTGAGAAAATCATGGGCTTCTAACTTCTATGCATCTATGCATAACACATGGACACAGACAATAGTGTGGTGAAGGCCTGGGGTTGGGGGGCAGGTGTGGGGTGGAGAGGGTCCATGGGGGAGAGAAGCGGGACATCTGTAATACTTTCAACAATAAAGATAAATGGTTTTTACAAAGCATGGGTTTCTGATAGACTAAGCCCATAGCCATCCTGAGGCAGGTCTCAAATACAACCAAGGGCTCCCGGTGCCCAGCTGAAGGCCGTCTCCATGCCCCAGGGGCTGCAGCCCAGGCGTCCCAGTCTGGGGGAGGAGGAGACACGTGAACAGCGTCACCATCTGACAGCATCCGCAGAGCATTCGGAGTCCTAAGGAAGGGGGGAGCGGCTCCTTGCCTCACCTTTTCTTATCTTCAGATACAAATACTGGGGGAGGGACAGGGGGGGAGGGGCAGGCAGGGGCGGATCTCCGCACAACCGCTTAGAAAGTACTAGTTATACAGCATCTGGTCTCTATTTGGAGTTCTAGTCTCAGCCAGGGAGCGGCTTGGTCAACTCTCCCTGGGGTAACACACAGGACGCGGCCGGCAGCGCGCCTGGAGAGAGGCACACTACCAGGAGAGGGAAACAGATCAACATCACAGGCAGGGTTTAGAGCGGTTTGCTCAGGGGCAGGTAAACGCACCGTGCTCCTCCAGCTCTTCCTTTCCGTGCTTCCTTTGATGTTTGAAAACGTGTGAGACTGTTGTTTTATGCCGTCTCCACAGAACATCGCCTGCCGCAGAAACTGCAATCAGGGATTCTCTGGGTGTCAGCATTTGTCGCCCAGCTCATAATTCACAACAATTCATAAACTTTTTCAGAACGCTGGGAACGTAACTTCAGGGGCTTAATGAAACGGCTTTCTACTCCTCAGCTTCCTTCCATTGATAACCCATTCAAATGGTGACTGCCCGTAATGGGCACCCTGAATCCCCTTACCGCTCACGCCCGTGCGCGCTCCCACACGTCATCCATCACCCGCTGTCAGCAGAGTCCTCCTTTCTGTCCTGCACACAAAAATGTGACTGCTTCTGTCCTCACATCTTGTGGACAAGCCTTTGCTCACCTGCCACCATCTCCCACTCCCTCCCACGGGTGTCCTAGATGGAGGATCCACTGTCCCCTGCCCACTCAGTGGCAAGCATTTAGTCTCAGGGCTATCTGTGTCCCGACCACCTGTCTTGTGGCATGAGGGGTGGTTGTTGGGGTAGGTGGCTCGGGCAGAGTTTTCGGAGCATGGGCAGACAGTACAGTAACAGTGCAAGGCTCTCCTGGGAAAGGTGACTGGTGGATGGACCACAGATTTGAAAGTCAGAGACCTCATCTCATCCCAGCGGTACTGTGAGTTCTGCGTGTGAGCCTAGGGAAGCCACCCACCCTGTCTGAGCCTGTTTCCTCACCTAGAAAGCGGAGGCCCCCGTGCCTGCCTGCCCTGCTCCGCAGGACCATGGCAACAGTTGCAAGGAGTGAATGAGATGGTCCCTGAGGCTGACCTTGACTCACAGAGGCTGACATTTCCCTCCAATGTTTCCCCAATAGAAAGAGCAAGTGATCATGGGAGTTCTTGAGGAAGGCCTGGGACCAGGTGGACAGGGAATTCATGAAGACGGGATCCGTCCTCTGGGAGCAGATACAAAGAATATTAGATTCAGTCCACTGTCTGATGTTGGGCAGGTGGGTATCTGATTGTGGTGACTCCAAGCTGGCAAAAGCAGAGGTCAAGGCTGCAGCTGGAGAGCAACCTGTGGCCCTGGGGCCTTCTGGGCACTGGGACAATAATGCATCAGACGGTGTCCCTTTTGCCCACTGCCCCTGCTTCAGACCTCAGTACGTGTCAGCAGTTCCAGAGCCCTGTTCCTGAGCCAGCACCAACAGCCTGTCCTCTTCTGAGCATCACCTCCTAAGCCCCCAGACTCGCAGAAGGATGGAGTCGCATCGTCCTCTTGCAGAAACACTGCCACCTTCTCAGAAGTCCCTGTGTGACAGAGCCCACCCCAGGCTCTGCTGAGTTACAGAATAAACTCAGGGACCTGATGGCACAGAAAAGCAGCATCTTTGCTCCCCAAGGTTCTTTCAAGACTCAGCACTGCCTGCCCCCCAGCCTTGTTAAAATTCCCAGCAACAAGTGGCGGCAGTAGGCCTGCCCAGCGGGTGCCTGAATGTAACAGAGAAGGGGAAAGGGAAATCGCAGAGATTGCCAAGAGACCTCCCAGATCGCCCATCATCCCATAATGGGTTCCTCTTTATAACACGTGGGGGAAACCAGCTGGTTCCCTGCACCCACTGAGGCTGAGAAGTTGCAATAAAAGAGGGGGGGGGTGGGAGAGAGAAGCCTCTCTCTAATCCCACAGTTAAGCCTCTGGTCCTTTGCCTGAGCCCCTGGGAGCCGCTAGTCCCTGAGAAAGAGGTAGGTATAGGAAAATGCCGTTTCTCTGCAGCTGTTACCACTTACCACAAATCATGTATTCCATCTTCCTCACAAGCGCAAAGTGTATCCAATCCCACCAACTGCTTTCTCAAAACCCTAAGACTTAGCATTCTCTGGTAGGCCTCCTGCACGAGATTGCCTTCCGCGTGCGATTTACATTAGCAGGGAGTCTGTTATTAGCTTGATATTTTATCTCTGACACTGTGAGAAATATTGCTGCCATAAACCCAGGTGCCCTTAGTAAAAGCTGAACTACTTGGCAAAAGCTAATAAAGTGGGGAACAATGGAAGCAATTGGCTATGAATACATAAGCAGCACATAGGACAGCTGCCCTGCAAGCCTGGGCGACAGGCACGCGCACACACCCCCCTCCTGTGTCCTGTTCCCCAGACACAGCCACAATCCCCTCTTCTCTTGATTGACTGAGCCCTGCCCACCCAACCCAGTGCTCTCCAGTCCAAGGGTCTCACCTGTTTACCCCTGGGACTGGTGGATCCAGGCTTTCTAAAACATGCCTATGTTGTCCGTGCAGTGGTTCTCACACTTCAGAAAGCCAGCAAAGGCCTGGGAGGCTTGCTAAGGATTCAAATTCCCAGCCCAACCCCCTCCCGAGATTCTGAGACCCAGCATTTGTAACCAGCAACCCCAGGAGGTCCAAGGGGACCAGATGTGTCTGATGCTGCATTAGCAGGGACACAGTAGGCAGGATGGCCAGCGGAGCCTGTCCCTGTACCATCACTGAGTGAAGAGTGGACTTCAGGAGAGGCAAGGCTGACTCGGCCCCCGTGACGGAAGATTTGGGTACCCAAGCTCCCCAAGAAGCCTCGGGTCAAAGCAGCCACACCATGAAGGCTGTGCTGTCCTGGCTTCTGGGAGCGTGTGTGCCTCCGGAGCAGGGGGAAGGCAGCGTGCTTCTGGGTGCATTGATGAGCACGTGTTGTCGATCAGTGGACCCGCCCAAAGGGATTTTAATGAAGTCAGTACCTCCTCCCCTGGCTCTGGCTACCTAGTAAAGAAACGTTGCCGTGCAGAAGAATCCTAAATGTAGCAGCTAGAGGTATAGTTTACATGTTGGCTGAGGGACTCCACTATGCCCAGAGGTAGGGATGCTGGGTGTGGCTCCCAGGGTAGTCCTCCATCACCAGCTGCTTCTGGTTGTGAAGAATACAAAGAACACAAAGCCACAAGCTGGGCAAGCATGGAACTACGCAGCATGGGTCCACGTTTACCAAGTGCTTCTCTGCCCAGGGATGAGGCTGGGAGAAGAGAGGGGTGGCACTGTGATGGACAGCAAGCCCTGCTTGGAGCCAAACAGGTGGCGTAATGCTGTGGTTCTCAACCCTGGCTACGGAGTGGAGTCGTAGAGGAATTAAAAAATAATAGTAACTGCCAACCCCAGAGATCCCAGCTCTGTGATCCGGGGTGGGGCCAGGCATAGGTATTTTTTAGGGTTCTTCAGATGATTCTAATGGTCAGCTGGAGTCAAGCCGCACTGCCTAATAGAACTTGCAGGGAGTCGAAAGCTGTGTGCTCAATCTTCACTGCAACTGAACCTCCTGGAGAGCTTCACAATAATGGATGCTGGGGTCCCATGCCCAGAGATTCGGAATAATCGGTCCGGGGCCTTTTTAAATCTCCCCAGGTGATTGCAATGTGCAGCCAAGGTGGAGAATGGCTGGCCGGAAGACACTTCCTGCTGACAGCTGCCTGTCTTTTTGTCTCTGGTTTTATCCAGAGTGATCTAGTGGGAAGCACTGGAGATTGAATCAAGAGACTGAATTAAGCCTTGGCTTTGTCACAGACTTGCTGTGGCAACTCAGGCAAGTCAGTAGCACGCTAGGCCCCAGCTTCCTTATGATTCTATCTCACAGAACTCCTGGAAGAATGAAATTAAATCATTTAAAAGTACTCTAAAAACAGTGACCTGCTATGTAAATATTGCTATACCCTTTTGTAGCCCAAGATAAGTTTCTACAGGGTTGATAATCTCGGCAGGAAGGGAGAGCACGGGCTGTGAGGAAGAGGGACCCACAGGAAGATAATAATGACAACAATGTTGCCGGAATGTTTAAAGGGCATTTTCCCACCATTCCTCAATTTGACCTCAGCTAGATAGAACTGTGAAATTATGATGTCCCATATTAGAGGGGGAAAAAACAAAGACTCCGAAAGTTCATGGGGTGGGGCTGATGAGAGCAGCACCCAAATAGCAGAAGCAAAATGGGGCTTGGTTCTGCTGATTCGAGACCCCAAGGTCTCCTCCTTCTACCAATGGTTCTCCAACCACACTGCAGCAGGTGGTTGGGCCCCACCCCTAGCTTCTGACTCAGGAGGCCTAGGACAGGGTGCGAGAAGTTGGCATTTCTAACCAATCCCCGGTAAAGCTGCTGGTCCAAGGACACACTCTGAGAACCACTGAGCCACACCGAACTGTCTTTGGTGGCAGAGAATTGCCCTGCAGCACGAGACAACTATGCCTGTGGAGAAAAAAGGGGGGAGGAGGAAATGGGTAAAGAAATGGACAACCTAAGTGTTATGAACTGCCCCCTCCCCCCTTAAGCACATAAGGAAACAGTGTCAGTGAAGTAAAATATCCTATCAAAAACACAATTGTCCCACCATACCAGGGAAGGGGGCCAGGGCCAGGATCCCAGAAGCTGGAAAAAATACCAGGAAAGGTTTAGTGCCATAAACTCATGAATAATTGTGAGTTGAGAAGGTTTGAACCCCAGTATATTAGCTATGTGACTTTGGACAAGTCAATACAACTCTCTAAATCGCAATTTAATTATCTATGAAATTGAGAAAATACTACTCCCTGGCTCACAAGATTGCTGTGAGAGAGAGCATCCAATCAGGTGATGAATGTGAAACACAATTCACCTGGCAGATGTTAAGCACCGATACATGTTAGCTGTTGTTTACAACCATTATTGTTATTGGTACCAGCATTCAAACCACTGTCACCATCAGGAAGAGCCATCGAGCACCTAACTGTGTGGAGTGCCATGGAATGTGGCCCTAAGAAGCAGTCCCCAACTTTAACAGTGCCTCCCAGCTCAAGTTCAAGTAAAATAACATGGATATTCCTTTGAGACTCTTCTAACCGCCCTTGAGTTCAGTGGAGATATGTTGTGTTGTCACCAAATCATTATTGTGGGAATTGACCATCTGAGATGCTCACTGACTTTCTCCCTCACTCTCTCTATCGTGCTTTGCCCAGAACTGCCAGGTTTTAGCACTGAAAATTCCGCATCCCAGGCAATGTGTCCCTAATAGGACCTTTGATCAAGCGTCCTCTTTCACACACCTGAATACCCTTTAGGAAGATGAATATTTTAATGATCGGCACAGGCAGGCATATCCTGAAGGTGAAGAACAAGGTAAGGACCAAGCGTCCCTACCCTAGACCATAGTGTAAATGAGTTAGAGCCCCGACGTTCCTGTTTCAGGGTCCTCTTCTCCTATTCCCATCCAAAGGGATCCTGAAGACATTTATTCTGGGATGTAAATGCTGTTTGTCAGCTTCAAAGGATTGCTGGTTCAGGGAATTTGCATTTCAATAGGGAACCGAGTACTAGCTTAAGACTTGAAGTAACTATGAGCAGAGAGAGATTTGTTCTTGAGGGGGAGGGATGCAGGGCAATCGGTACAAGAGACACCAGTCTTCCCTTCCTTGCATGACAGATTCTCATTAGAAAGGGAGCACGTCTGAATCACCACGCTCAGGGCTCAGCCAAGTACAGCCTTCCGCAGGCCAAATCCAGTCCTACCCTGGACAGCGGTGTAACCGGGTAGAACCCGGCCACGTCCCCGTGGGTTGCCTATGTCTTGTCTGTGGCCGCTTCCCTGGCACCAGAATAATTGCCACGGAGACCTCGGTGCGTACCCCACCTGTGTACTAGATTGGGCGTACCCCATCTGTGTACTAGATTAGAGACCTTGGGCAAGATTCTAAATTTCTCGGAGCCTCTGTTTCCTCACCTGTTAAAATGAGAGAACAGTATCTGCTTCCCATATGAAATATATTTCAAAGATCAGGCACAGGGCCTGGGACGGGGTAAAGACCCAAGAATACTATTTTCCTCTCCCCTTCCAAGTGTACAACTCGAGTGTCACAAGGTTTAGTGGCATCAAAGACTCCCAAGTAGTCTCCTTGCCTTGGGCCAATCAGGCCAGTCTCCCCTTTGCTCCGAGAGGCAGAGGGTCCAGCGAAGAGCAAGACTGCGAGTCCAGGGCTCTAGGGTCTACCCTGCGCCACCACGTCCACTGTCTCGCACAGGCGGCTCGGCGGCTCGGGCACAGAATGGCCTCCTCTCTAAAATAAGGGACATAAAACCACCACCAAAGGCCCCTTCAAGCATTCAAATGTGAAGTCCAAGATTTGAACCTAAAAGTCCCAAAGACTGTATTTTCCTGGGCCTGGATTCTGCTTCCGCTTTTCAATCTAATTTATCCGTGAGTGTATTAGTCCTCTCACTTCCATTACCTCTCACTTCCATGACGCCTTCTTTTACCCAGTTTTGGAGCTCCAAGGCGTTCCCTGCCACCACGTGCCCTCTAAATCTGCCAGCTCCACTCCTCTGCTGGCCATCAGGAGGCCCTGGGTGTGTGGCCACTACCAGGTCCATTGAGAAGGAAGGTCTCCATTTCCCCACCAAGGAAGGGGGCTGTAGTCCCCCAAGGACTTTGAGGCAGCTTGTCAAATGGGAATGTTTGCGGTGACGGGAATGCCCTGTGAGTCCCCACTGCCCCGTGAATCCACGCTGTCCCGTGAGTCCGCGCTGCCCCGTGAGTCCGCGCTGCCCTGTGAGTCCGCGCTGCCCTGTGAGTCCCTGCTGTCCTGTGAGTCTGCACTGTCCTGTGAGTCCGCGTTGCCCCGTGAATCCGCGCTGCCCCGTGAGTCCGCACTGCCCCAGGGGTCTGCACTGCCCCGCGAGTCCACACTGCCCCGCGAGTCCTCACTGTCCATTACAGTAGCCATGAGCTGCATGTGGCTATAGGCACTTGAAATGTGACTAGTGAGACTGGGGAAATGAAATTTAAATTGCACTTTATTTTAATTAATTAAAATCTAGCCCTGGCCAGTATGGCTCAGCAATTAGTGTTGCTCGCAGTCCAGAGAGACTTTGGGTTGGTTCCCACTAAGGGCAGGTACCTCGGTTGCAGTTTGTCCCGGCTGGGGTTGGGGTTGGGGTTGTGTGGGTGGCGACCAGTCTATGTGTCTCTCTCACATCGATTTTCTCTCTCTCTCTCTCTTCCTCCCTCTCTCTCTCCTGCTCTATCTGAAGATAAATGCAAAAAAAAAAAAATTATGTCCTTGGGTGAGGATAAAAAAAAAAAAGAAACATAAATAGGCACAGGTGGCCAGTGGCTACTGTATTAGATGGTGCCACTTTAAGAAATGTTACAGAGCCCTGGCCAGTTTGGCTCAGCGGTTAGAGAGATGGCCTGCGGACCAAAGAGTCTTGGGTTCGATTCTGGTCAAGGGCACTACCTTGGTTGTGGTTCGATCCCCAGCCCTGATTGGGGTCATGCAGGAGGCAACCAATTGGTGTGTCTCTCTCACATCAATGATTCTCTCTCTCTCTCTCCCTCACTCCCACTCTCTGAAAATCAACGGAAAAATATCCTCGGGTGAAGATTTAAAAAAATAAAAAGAAATGTTGCAGAGAAGCAGCTTAAAGGGCAGAGCTGGTGGGAGTCACAAATACGTTTACAGGCGACATTTACTCTGCTGGGAACGATTTGTTTGGTGGCAAAAAAGTCTGGCTCACTCTTAACAATAAGAACCTGATAATCACCAAGGGGAGGAGAAGAATATACAATATCTACCCCCAAACTCCATCCACGCCAAGGTATTCACCCATCTACCCACCTTCCCACTGGGGACTCTAAAATCAACAAGCTGCAGGGGAGCCGAAGCTGGGTCAGAAATGACCCTCGGGGTCTTAGACGTAGACTGTGACCCCCATCTTCCTACATCATTGCCCCAAACATTCCTTATTCATCTATTCAACTCTGGATGCTCTGAACAAAGGCAGCCAAAAAATAAAGACCCCAAACTCCTTGGAGAAGATTATCAAGACTGCACACAGAGGCCTCTGCAGGGCCCCAGGAGTACAGAATACATTAGGATGCCTGAGAGAGAGAAATGTTGTTTAGCTCTTACATCTTTAGAGAAGACGTCCAGGGCTCTTCCTGAGACACGGGGATGGACAGGGCCAGACTTGTACAGGAGCACACAGCTACCAGTCGACCAAAGACTGCCTGGCTCCCTCCCAGTGATGCAGGCAGGAAGCTGTCCCTAATCCCAAATCAGCGCTCACTTTATCATCCCCAAAGCTGCTTTGCCTCTGTTCCTGCTTTCCCCATTACCTTCCCTTTCTCTGTAACCCTTGTAACCTTCTTCACTGATTATCATTGGTACTTACAATCCAGCAGGAACCGTATCTAGAACCAGGGACCAGTGCTTTGGCCCAGAACACCAGAATGCAGAGGGTATGAAAATGGGTGGTATCCCTGAGCTCAATATCAAAGACAGGGAGGCCATGTACCTCCCTCTGTACCTTCAGGGAACCTGCCATCTTCCTCTTCCATATGATCCAAACACCATGGAAATGGACAGAGGAAAAGATGGAGGCGCTTAGGGTTAACCCTAGCAGAAAGCCATTGTCCCAGTGCAATGCACTGTATCCAAGAGGATCTGTCCCCTAGCCATCTCCCCAAAAAATGTTCTCACAGGAGGGCAGATAAGGAGCCCTGGGGTGGCCCTGTGTCGATATTTACCCTTCAGAGCATTAATTAAAGTATTTAAGATAGTCAGGAACTGAAAGAACACCCCACCTACTGCACCCCTGTTACTAGGACTCACTTCAGACAAGTCACTCAACCTCTACAGCCTCTTCCCTTCCTCCTCATCTATAAAATGAGGAGCAGAAGACCTCTGCACAAGTGCCAAGCACACGCTTGTGAACTTGAAGCCCTGGAATTGTCTTAGAGCTTCAGAGAAGGGACTGCTTCTGTGACCAGGAATATAGACCCAGAAGCCCCCTGGAACAGAAGCTTCAAGAGAGCAGAGTCTTGGTCTCATTCACCCCTGTTTACCCCGAGTGCCTAGAACAGCGCCTGGAACAAAGTAGATGCTCAGTACACACTTACTAAATAAATGAATATATTTAAGTCTCCTTTCTGCCCTCTGAAATTCCAGTTCAAACTCAGGCCCTGGAAAGCAGACCCAGCTTAAAGTCCACTAAGGACCAAGCATGCATGAGAAAAGGCAGCTACTGGCAAAGGGGTAATTAACACATTAAAGACAATCAGACCAATTTGGAGAACTCCAAGTAAATTCATGGTAATTCTCTCAAGTGTGGTCTCTAGAACCACCTACATTTATTTACTTATATAAATCAAGTCAATTAAAGCGTCATACTAAACACAGATACCTGGACCCCCACAACAGACCTCTTGAATCACTCTCTGGGAGACGGCGCCCAGGAATCCGAACTTAACTTCCCAGCTCATCCTTTGGAGTCTCCTTCGTTTAAATGGAAAGTGATTAGGTTTTCGTGAACCCAGGCAAAACCTTCAGAGTTGGGGTTCCGGTTACCTTGGTGACGTTCTCTCTAGACTCACACCCTTGTCCATAAGCCTGAGCCTTCCTTCCCCGAGGTTCCCAGATTCGCCTGTCACGGAGCTGGAGCCAGGGCTCTCCATGGACAGAGGCTTCAGTCACACAGATCATTCCTGTCTCGATCCAGAGACCTCAGTGGACCCCAAGAGCCTCAGGCAATGCTTCTCCTAATTTACACTTTCGTTTAGCAAACGAAAGGCAAGGTGGTGGGGAAGGTAAGCAGGCTAAGCTGCCTTCCTTCTGGCTCCTTTTCTACGTGGTTTATTAATGCTCTCGTTTTATTTTATGGATGATTTGAGGCTTTTGAGCTAATATTATTAGTAATCAATCAATAAGTCATTATTAAACACCCACAGGTGCAAGGGATGAAAAGGTGTGAGGGGTAGAAAGGGAGGCTGAAGTACTTTAGGCAGAGTTCTTACCCTTAAGGTTTTTACAGTCTAGCTAGAGAAATAAGATATCAACATAGGAAGAGATAACTAATGACATAAGAGACCTGACAAAGTGCCTGAGGACCACAGACAATGGGTGCAATTGAGGCTTCCCTACAAAAGTCTAAAAGAGCGAGAAAAATATTTTTTAAAGCAACAGTCTTTTTCCCTCCCAAGAGAGCCATTGCCCACCATTTGGCATTGCCCAATTATTTTATCATTCCAAGTGGAGACTCGAGATTAGAAGAATGTTTCCTGAAACTCAAAAGGAATTTGGAGAGAAGGAAGTTGACTTGGTTCCAAGCAGGAATTCCACGGGGTGATGGCGGTCTAGACCACAGTGGCCTAGAGATGAGGCCTAGCAGGACACCTTCCCCAGTGCGTGGAAGGGCTATCTGCTGGGCCCATGGGGTCCTGAGGAGCCTGGCAGATGTGCCCACCGTCAGCTCGCCTCCTTTCCTGTTCCTTCATGGGGGTCAGCCTGTGGTTCAACCTCCCAGGTTTGCTCTGAGGATAAATGCCCACTGCTCTGTCTAGTCTTAGTAGGCTGCTTCAGCAAGTGTTAGTGGAATCTGACTGTCCCCTCAAAAAGGGAGTATCTTCTACAATAGGCAAGGTGGGTGTCCATCGCACCCCAACAGGGACAAAAGGATCAAGGACACAGAGCTCCCTGCTTCCTGTCTGTCACCTTCAGAGGCTCTGAATTAACAAACGTTTTCCTTCTCCTGCATCTAGGCAGTGGCCTGTGACTAAATCTCCCACCTCCTCAGTTCGAAGTTTACAAACACACCTTCTCAACAAATGTAAACTTATTTCATAAATTATAACCATATAGTAAGTATATTATAAAACCAACACACACACACACATTAATAAGTAGACGTTCTAACATGTTCTTCCTAACTTCCCAGTGGATCACCTTGTGTCCTCCTTGGGGAGCAGGCCCTCCACTCTGAAGACACCTGGATCCAACCAGGTGTGATCCTCAAACAGGAGGACACAGTAGCAGTCGGCTGTGGCTAGAGGTCACACCCAAATCCACTCTAGGGAAATATGAGTTCTGTCAAAGGCAGGAAAATCTCACTAAAAAGAAGTGATTCTGGAAAGTGTCCTGGCTTTAATTGCCACCTGTATGCTGATGACTCTCAAATTCCTATGTCCAGCCTAATCCTCTCCCCTGCAAGTCACCCTCAAACTCAGCCACCTCCTTGATGTCTCCCCTTGGATGTCAGAGCCAAATTTTGCATCTTAGACGTAACATGACTCAACGAGGCTCTGGCTCCTTCCCCCTAACCTGTGTCGTCCCCCGGTCTTCCTCTCTTGGTCAAGGGCAATGCCAGCTTTCCTGCTGCTCAGGACAGATGTCAGTTGTCACTTGTCCCTCTCTTCTCAAACACCACATCTAATCCAACAGCATAATCCTTCCAAGTAAACCCCAAATGTGGCCACTCTCATTACCTTCACTGCTGTCACCTGTGACAGGTGGGCCACCTGCCCTCACCTCTCTCCTGTTTCCCACAGGAGCCTCCTCTTGGGTCCCCTGTCTCCACCCTCACCCCCTACAGTCCATTTTCTGCACAGCAGACTGAAGGATCCTTTAAAAATACAAGTGAGATCCTCTGCTGATAAACTTCCACTGACTCCTCATTTCTCTCCGAGTAAAAGCCAAAGTCCTCACAATAGCCATCAAGGCCTATAGGGTATGTCCTCTGATCCACTTCCTGACTTAGCTCCTGCTTCCCTCCCTCTTGTCTACTCTGCTTCTGGCGTGTGGGCTCCTGTTCCTACCAGTGTCAGGAAGCTTTCCCCTCAGAGCCTTCGCCAAATTACTCCCTCCGCCTTGACCACTCCCCACCCCAACTCCTGATTAGCATGTTCACCCCATGTAGTCTTCATCCCGACATCACATTTCCTGTGACGTCTCTCCAACCACCTTATACAAACATGTGCTCCACCCCTCACCCACACTTCCAAGCCACCGTTCCCTGGTTTATTATTATTTTCCCAGAGCATGAATCACCTTGCAACACATTACCTATATCTATCTATCTATCTATCTATCTATCTATCTATCTATCTATCTATCTATCATCTATCGATCTATCTATCGATCTATCCATCCACCCACCAATCTATCTATATATCTATCTAATGTATTTATTGTGATAATTCTTTGTTGTACTCCCCCCCACCCATTAGAATGTAAAACCCACAATGGGCAGAAATATTTTATTGCTCTTATTCTCTGACACATTTCCAGTGCCTAGAATGGTACCTGGCACACAGTGGGTACTCAATAAATCTCTGTTTAAATTGGGACTTGGAAGTCACACTGCAAATCCCTCAAGGTATTGCCCTCATAAGCCTCTTTACCACATGCTCTGCAACACTTCCTTTCCCCTGTACCTGGCTGGATGACCAGCCCCCTTCCAGGCCTGCAGATTTGCCAGAATCCAAGTCCCTGCCAATCTAATGCCTAACAATCCAGGGAGAAACAGTCCTGCCATAGGTTTGGATGCTCTCCAGCAACAACTAAATTAGCACTTGCAAATTTATCCAGGGACCAAATCAAGACGCACGGTCTCTGGAAAGACCCAGCACAGTAGATTTCCTAATGAAGCCGTGTACAAGTTCACTGGCACACAGGCCTCCAGCATGGTAACTGTTAGTTATTCCTACTTCTGATTAAGCAGTCCTGGGGAGCCTGCCATTGCATAGCAAGGTTGGCTTTACAAGTACATAGAGAAAGACCCACTTCAGTGAAGAAGTGGGGGGAAATGTTCATAAAATTATAACTTGTGACACCAAGATGGGAGTGGCCCCAGACAAAACTGGCTCCTGTATGGGGAAGCCAGGAACCAGAAATTCCACCATTAGTGATTCATTCCTTTAGGTTGTAATGAGTTATTAATCCCACAACATTGTCTCTAAAAGGTTATAGGTTTTATGTTTAGGTTAGATGATACTTAAAGCCTTTTCAGCCAGCTCGATGGAAGGGGCGGTAAGACAGCAAACTGAGAACACGGCTCTGAGAAAACGTGGCACTAGCCAGGGGCCTGAGGCAGAGAGGGAAACAAATGGGAGGAGGAAAGAAATCAAAGGGAAATTCAGGACAAATATTTATTGAGGGCCTGTTCTGTGGCAGGAATCCTGCTACCTGCTTTACATACACTAACCCATTTACTTCTAAAGCACCATGGTGAGGTCCTAATTGTTACCCCATTTTAGAAGAGGGGACCAAGGCTCAGAGAGGTTAAATGTCTTACCGATCACACAGCTGATAAGGACAGAGTCAGGGTTCTGACTTCAGGTCAGCTTAGCTCCAAAGCTTACAGTCATTTCTCAGCAAACTCCAGAGTTAGTTCACACTCAGCCACTTCACGGCTTCCCTCTAAGTGGCCTGGCTGGCCATACTCAAGTGGCCCCGTTGTGAGGTGGCCTGATGGACAGGCAGTACAGCAACATTCTGGATCTCAAGATAAAATTATTTTTATGTAAGCCCTGGCCAGTTTTGCTCAGTGGTTAGAGCACCGGCCCGCGAACCAAGGAGTCACGGGTTTGATTCTGGTCAAGGGCACGTACCTCCATTGCAGTTCATCCCCAGCCCTGGTTGGGGTCGTGTGGGAGGCAACCAGTCAATGTGTCTCTCTCACTTCGATGTTCCTCTCTCTCTCTCCCCCTTTTCCATCGAAAAAGCAACAGAAAAATATCCTCAAATGAGGATTAAAAAAACATTTATTTTTGTGTGGACTAGTCAAGCACTCACATTCAGATGCCTCGGACAGTAACAGCTGGTCTTCTGCACGCTCTCCGTCTCCAGCATACCAGTCAGCTCTCCACCTTCCTTCGCTCTCAGCCATTTCCCCGGGAGTGAACCCCACCTGCTCCTCAGTCCACAAACCCTGGCAGTCTGCACTACCTGCCCCAGGAAACAGCCTTCAAGCACAGTATTCTGGACTGCATCAAACTATTTTTGGCCCTTTATGGGAATAAAGCTTTTTCAAAGATTTGGTAAACACTCTGCCTTTTTTTTTTTTTTTTTTTTTTTTGGTAGTGGAGACTAGGGTACCACATGCAGCCTGCTCCCTCTCCCCCCAGAATGCTTTGCATCTTGGGATCTTTATGGGTGTTTTAAATACTGGCAAGGTCAAACTTTTAATCCTTTATTTTATTTTATTTTTTCAAAACAGTACTTTTAAAGGCAGTACTCCGTAGCTGAACTGGGAAATCAGTTTAAGGCATGATGGAAAAAGAAGCTGATCATCCCAGGGTGTTTAAATCTCAAATCCAGCCAGGCTTTTCCAAACTTTAGGGAAGGTTTAAGATTTAATTATCCTCATATCAAGCCCGCAGGATCCACTCTCAAAGTCAACCTCTACATTGTGGTGACCTTTCTCAAACTGGGCTTTGTAAATCCTTGTGGTTATTATCTGACATTACAGGCGCATGGTGAGCCAAACACCCTGCATAAAATATAAGACCCCGAGCCTTGACCCTTTAGAATTTGCATGCTCAATCACAAAGGCAAACAGATTCTCGCTTCCATGTTTAAAACACATGAGAACATCACACTGAGGAATGTCAGGAAATTTACCAGTGTTTTCTATTTAATAAGGGGAAATGGGTATGTATTTAGTGAGGTGAGGAAGGACTGCCAGCAAATGAGTGTATGTTATCATTTCATCTGCAAAGATATTAATTAGATAATACTACTATCCGTGTTAAGAACACAATAAAATATCTAATTGCACTGATTTTAATAAGTAGTTAATATAAAGACTTTAAACCTTGATTCTATGTAGTGGCCCATTAAAATGCTGGCTGACCTTTGCTCCCTCCTGTGAAGCACAACAGATGTGGCAAATTCAAACAGAACACAAGTATATCATTGCGTGACGATGGCTCTACTCACACAGAATCTTATTCAAAGCAGATAAATTATGCTGTGAAAAGAGCAGAGATTTGAACATTTAAAACTCGAGTTTTAGACCAGCTCTGAAATGAATGTGATAGGATGGAGAACATTTTGTTCACTGTGAGTGGCCTGAGAAAGATTTGAATTTGTTTGGGAAAGGGATTGGAGTAGAAGAAGAGCTGACCAAGATCACCTAAAGTTGGATGTGCTTGAAATGAGAGGAAGACTTTTCTTAGTGCTTTGGAGAAGGAAGGATCAGAACAAGAGCACAGGAAAGAGGGTAGGGGGGGATCTAGAGTCTAATTCTCATCAGGCAATGTTGGGGGGTGGGGCTCTTGTCAAGCTTAACCAAACCTCCTAGGGTCCGAGTGGCCCCAGCTAACATGTAGGTTATACTTATCAGTTACTTAATCTCTCTCAGCTTCATGAAAATGGAAGAGGGGGTTGAATTATTTATCTCTAAGCCTACTTCAAGTTCTAAGATTTTAAAATATCGTCTGCTTAGCTGTGATACTAGGAGTAGAGACCAGCCTCCTTTATAAAGGAATAAAATTCTGCAATCAGTCATCAATATTGGGCCCATCCATTGCATATGGTGGACAGCACGCCAAGTACACCCCAATGGGCATCAGTTGTTTTGATGCTCAAGACAACAGTAATTAACCAATGTATGTGTATTTGGAGCAAGGCTGATATTTATTATCAGTGTTCCTTCTTGTGAGGCCTCTTCAAGTCTTATTCACAACGGCTCTCGAATTCCAAAATGTTACGAGAAAAAAAATGAGCTCCCATTCTCATCCTTTACTCCACTTTGCCAACCAAGAGGCATTTAAGAAAGAGTAGATAAAAAACACTCAAAGAATTTCAGGTGCTGATCCCAGCTTCCCTGAAGAGCTGCAAGGACAGAAGTAGGTAGATCTTGTGTTTGGATACTTCTCACTCATTTGCACTGGCTTTTCCCCTCTTCTTCTTGGCCTAATGCACAGAACTGTCAGTAGATGAGAGTCATTTGGCAGTGACTGCAAGGAACAACTGTGCACTTTATAACAGTCCATTAGAGCAAGGCTCTTAATGAAAATGAAAGCCGTTAACGAAGCCAAAAGGCAGAGGAAGCCTCCATTCTGGAGAGGGCAATTAGACTGGAGCACAAGGGAGAAAAATACATACAAATCCAAAACAAGGTACTCTGTGATCAAGCATCACCTATGATGCAGTCGTGACAAATCAGCCAATTTATTTCCTACATTTTTAAAGAGACATATACAAACATTGAACAATTGTCATCATCCTGGCACCCACCCTCTCCCCCAGATTCCATGTTGCCAAATGATTCAGTCTAAAATTTTTGAATCCATTGACACTTGCAAAATATAAACAGCAAGTGATATTTTAACTCCGAGAAGGGTTCCTTGTAGAGTGCCATGATTTAGAGCAAAGTGAGTCATAAAAGTGAACTTTGTAATTACTATATTATTTTTATAATTCCTCTGAATCAGAAGCTCTTATTTTAACACACTGTAGACAAAGACAAAGATTGCAGGAGAGTAGGCCTCCGCCAAACATACTATTTCTGAGTAGGATATTTCTGGCAAAAAGATAAGTTTCTAGAAGCTCTGAAGCTTCTGGGATGAGCACAAAAATGTCTCTGATTTTCAAAGCTGTGAATGGCCATGTGGCGGAATCTTCTCCCAACCCCTCACCCCAATTACCTGCTCCATGTCCTATGAAGCCCAGGTTTGCAGTTATAAGACACTACCTTGCCTTGTATACATGTTGACTTGTCAACTAGACCATAGCAATTTGAGAGTAAACATATCATCTTTTATGCAGAAATTATGCTACCTCAAAGCCTTTCTGCTCTGCCTAGAGAGGCTCATACACTTCCTGCTGATGGCATCTCCATCCCTGCGCATACTTCTACGTCTACTGGATTAAAATTACATATCTGGAAAATCCTTGATATCAAGGTCCATCTCTGTATGTATGGTGTTTAGGACAGTGAAAATTCAATCAATGCTTACAGAATGTTTGCACCACCTCCGTACTTACCCATTAACATGCCTGTGCTGAGCACAAATATGTGTGGAATGAGTAAATAAATAAATGACCAAATTTAGCTGGGTGGTTGCTCCATACTTACATTAGCTTTTTATTTTAAATTCCCTAAAGCAAAGCTCTTGTTTAATTTTTTATTCCTATTGCGTGGAATAATTGCGTCAATCAAATTCTGTTGCATCAAATATCTGAAAGGGATGCTGTGGTTGATGATGATTGATGCAACTAAAGTCTTCCACTCCAGGGAACATGAATCAAATCTCCTTCCTATTAGTTACTATCTGGGCACTTGGGTAACTGCTGGAAAACCGAAGGGACCTCACCCTAAGAAATAGCTTAATGGAAAAGTCATTGTCTATTGGGCAAACAGTCAAGAAAGTCTCATGAGGATGATTTTTTAGATTTCCTAGGAGCCCCCATCCACCCATTCCATGTGGTGGCTTCATAATGTGTCCGCTTGGCTAGGCTGAACTAGGTTTCCCGGAATTCCCATTCTTGTATGTTTCCACTCAGAGTGGACCCCAAGGGAGATTTGCAGGGTGGAAGAAAAGGAGTAGACATTTTGCAGCTCATACACAGCTCATACACTGCTGGTCTGTTGATTTCTCTTATTGGTATAAAGCAATTTTGAACCTGCAACAGGGAAAGCCCAACATATATATCTCCATCCCCTACTGATTCTGCTCCTCTGGTTGAACCCTGACAGCAACACCTGCTTCCTCTCTGGTATCATCACCCTCTGTGCTCCCTTCACTCATTTGGCTCCACCTTTACTGGCATCCTTTATTTTCTTCAAACACACCAATAAATGCCCATCCTACAAATAAGGAAACTAAGGCACAGAAAGTTTTTGTAACTTGCCCAAAGCAGCACAGCTAGTAATTAAACCCATGCTCTTCACAACTACACATACCACCCATCGCCTCCACTAGAACAAAGACAAGGTGATCATCATCTTTATGCTCTCCCCACACCTAGAACAAATCATGACACAGAGTAAGGAGATGTTAAATAAATATTTGCTAAATTAAATGTGTAACTTTAGAGCAGTGAGCCTCCACCCACATTCCTCTTTGGATGCCTTGCATCATCTACCTCTGTCCTCCGGGGTGTCCTAGTTACTCTCTTGCCCTGCATGCACACACATGTACCCTGCCTGGTGCACGGTCTTTTGTTCTTTAATTTCTTCTTAGCAATTACTTCCTCTAGCTTGT
Source organism: Tadarida brasiliensis (assembly GCA_030848825.1). NCBI lineage: Eukaryota > Metazoa > Chordata > Mammalia > Chiroptera > Molossidae > Tadarida > Tadarida brasiliensis. The sequence continues at coordinate 223,846,209 of CM061257.1, read as the reverse complement.
CAATCATTTGGATGACTCCCTCACAGTACTCTTCAATCTGTCACCTTTCTGGTCCCTGAAGACTCCCAAAGTGAACATGTTATTCCAAATCGAGCTCTGGAAAAGAAGACCAACTCCGCTTTTCAGTACACTCTTTCCACAGAGGGGCCTTGCATTTACTGAGCCTGTGAAGACTTACTAACCTCCTCTCAGCACATAAGTCAAGGCTAAAAGTAGCCAAGAGGCACCCTGAGTAAAAGCATTAAGTGGAGCCGGGTCAATGCAGACATGAGGAGTGGCCCCAAGAACCCCTGGGCACCTCCATTGCAACACTTGCCATGATAACACAGCTTTGATCAGCCCACTCCTGCTATGGATTGAATGTCTGTGCCCTCCCCACCCCAATCATATGTTGACGCCCTAACCCCCAACGTGAGGGTATTTGGAGGTGGGGCCTTTGGGAGATAATTAGATTATGAGGGTGGGCTCACTATACATACAGGTAAGAGAAATGATCTCTCTTTCCACCAGAAGGCAGCCATCTGTAAACCAAGAAGACAGTCCTCACCAGGAACTGAATTGACCTACATCTTACTCTGAGATTTCCTAGCCTCCAGCATGTGAGAAATAAATTTCTATTGTTTAAGCCACCCAGTCTGTGCTATTTTATGATAGCAGCCCAAATTAAGACAACTCCCATGATGAATGTTGGACGGCTTCCTGAGGGTGGGTCCCAGGGGCTGCTGAAATACTCAGTTCCTGCAGATGTGTTTTGTCCATGCCACATTCCTACCATCTGGCAACCATCGCACAGACAGGCTGACCAACTGTCCTGGTTTGCCCAGGACTAAGGGTGGTTTCGGGGATGCAGGACTTTCCGTGCTAAAAGTACATGAGTCAGTCAACCTACCCTTGGGTGGCGATCTCTGGTGGAGAATAGGTCTGTGGAGTGATATGTGCTACAAGATATGCTCCAAAGCTGACAACTTAAATAATACAAATCTTAACTCACATTGTTTTTTTATAGACTCATGAACTTTTTGAGCTAGGAGGGACCTCAGAGATGATCAGGTTCAGCCCCAGATGTTTGTAGGTGCGGAGACAGGAGCAAAGAGGCAAAGTGACACATTCCAGGACACCTGTAACAGAGTTTGAATCTGGATCCTCTGACCTGAGGCTCTTTTCACTCTGTCAGTAGTTTTCAAACAGTATTCTCTGGATGTCTCTTCCCCTACTTTAACCAGAAAGGCCATTGTCTGTTTAAGTTGGTATAGTCCACCATAGAGACAGACCATACACATGGGGCAATAGTGATGATGATGGTGAAAACAGTAATAATTAATGATAATAATAGGTACTATATATCAAGCACTTACTATATACCAGGCATGGTGCTGGCCCATTTCATTTATCTAATCCTCATAAAACCCCTAAAGTAAGTATTATCATTTTCCCACCTCACAGATTAAGTGATAGAACCAGGATAAAAATGTTCACAGTATATCACGAGAACCCATGTTCTCAAGGAGGCTGAAAGTCAGAGCAGTTCTGCTTCAAAAACTATCACATCAAAGGGGGAGGAAGGGACTCAGTCTGACAGGACTATGAGCCACCATGGCTCAGGCACCCTCCTGCTCCCCCAAACATACCTTCTGGTCACTCCTAATGTTTAGCTCAAATCATGGAAGGATAAATCCTTGGACAGCCTTGAACATCTGTCTCTCATTCCTATCCTGATGCTACTAAATACATGTTTTTTAATGTTTGCAGATTGTCCTCAAGGAAATCCCCTCCATTTGTCCTTGCCTGAACCCTCCCCCCATTGTTCCAACCTTCGTGGCCATGGCCTCCTGACCATGACTGTCACTTCTTAGTCTATGCTTCCTTCCAGGAGCCATCACGGTGACACCTCCCAATTTAGCATCATGTATGAATGTCATTGCCAGGAGCTTAGCTGTTCTTCCAGATCACTAAGTGATGATGACTAAATTGAGTCTTCTCACCTGACCCCATTACCCACCAAGAGCTGTGGTCATTTGTCATCACGCCCTTCACTCCCATCCCCCAGCCAGTTCTCACTCTGAGTGGCATGGCTTCCTCCCTGGCCAATTTGAATTAATTTCTCAGGCAAGATTTCAGGCCATTTCTCCTTCAAGTGATTTTACTGAAATCTAGATATATGACATCCACTACATACTTCTCACCCTCTAGAACTGTGATTTGCTTTTTCAGACCGATCACAATGTCCTGAGATGATTTGTTTTTTTACAAATGCACTCTCTTTGCTTTGCTCTATTTAACTGTCTTTGTAAATTTTCCATATTGCTTAATCTCTTAAAGTGAGCCTGTTATTTATACTTGGGAAGGGAGGTGGACTTAAAGGACAATGGTCAACGCGACTTCTTCCTTTCTGAAAACACCACTGTTCTTAGATAGCCGCATTTTATTTTTTTTAATCCTTCCCCGAGGATATTTTTCTACTTATCTTCAGATAAAGTAGGAGGGAGGGAGAGAGAGAGAAACACTACTATGAGAGAGACACATCAACTGGCTGCCTCCCACAAGACCCCAAGCAGGGCCAGGGACAAACCACAACTGAGGTACATGCTCTTGACCAGAATTGAACCCGTGACTCATCGGTCCACAGACCGATGCTCTAACCACTGAGCAAAACCTGCCAGGGCAGATGGCCAAATTTTTTTCTTCCCTTCCCACTTCCCAACAGCTCCATCTATTAACAGATTTTGACTAGAACAGACCTCAGTGTGAGCACGTGCCTTGGCCATCCTATCCCCAGTGTATTCCGGCACCCAAAGCAATGCTGAGCATGCAGTAGGTGCTCAGTGAATGCTTGTACAAACCAGACACACTTTCCAGTGTACACCGTCCTTCTACATCCAATCTCTCCCCAGATCCTCATACCCCGTGGGGTGAGCAGGGTAGACATAATCTCCATGACACAGATGAGGAGACTGAGGTCTGAGCGGTTGCAGGCAGCGGAGCACAGTGGCTCAGGGCTCAGGACTGGCAGAGAGGCCTGCGTTCCAATCCCCACTCCTGTATCTCACTAGTCAGTTACCTTGAGCTAGTCTGTTAACATCCCTGCACCTGTTCCCTTCCCTGTAGCAGGAAAGTAACAGCAGTACCCAGCTCACAGTGTTGTCGCAGGGCTGCAGCAAGACCGTGGCCACAAAGCACCCCATTGGGCACTTGATAGGCTAAATACTACATTTCTAGAAAGTGTTCATGAAGGCAAGTACAGAGCGGGGACCACAACCCAGCTGTTCTGCTAGTTCTGAAGCTCATACTGACACCCCACAACCCGGCTACAGCATCTATGGTAACTGGCACCCTTTAGCTCCTGGGAGTGGCCTCCCACTTATACCTGTCCCCAGCAGGGTCAGGGCACACACACCTGCCCAGGCCTGGGGAAGCTCTTCCCTGACCTGAGAGCATTTGCAGAGGTGGCCCGACTGTGGGGCCTGTAGGATCTGACCACAGGCTCCTTCCAGTCTGCTCTCTTCCATCCTGTCACAACAGACCCATCTATCGACCGGACGGGAGCCCTGCCACAGTGTGGCCGTGGGCGGATTCAGATGGTAAATGATGATGTTCACAGTCACAACGCTCCTTCCCATTCACAGTACACTACAGTTTACAAGTTGCTTTCCTCTGACTTCCCAACAGATCGAGGCAGGCAAGGCAGGGTCCTAATTTCCCCTCGATAAATGAGGCTCCAGGTGCGCCATGCCTTATCCCAGCTACGCATTTGGAAACGCAGCCGGGATCCAACCCAGGGCTCCTCGGTCCACACAGCACTCTTCGATCCGGCTCTCTCTTCCTTCCTTCACAGCTCACCTCCTCCTGCTATACTCTTCACCCCACTCTCAGTTTCCGTCTCCCCGAGACCACGCTGCTCCACCCTCCACCACAATGAAACGACTACCTTTATGATGTTCATAGTTTGAGATGTGGGAAGATAGATAAAATTTTAAACTCACATTTAGCTCCTCGATTTCTTTTTCTCTGTTTCCCCACCCTTTGGTCACGTGGTTGTGTCTGGCACTGAGAATCGGCGCAGCCCTCAGCGGACACGGCCGCCTCCCACCCTGTCGCCATCGAGCATCTCTCTGCAGAGGCATCATGACGGTCACATCACAGGGAGTAGAGAGTGTACAGACTGGGTGGGGGACATGAAGAGAGAGACAAATGACAGAAGGGGACAGTACCGGGTAAGTGGCCCATGAGTGGTACTACAAAGCTCTATGCATTCTGCAGAGCTGGGATGGTCAGGCAAAGGGTACCGGAAAGAGTGGAACTTAAATTAAACTTCAACAGATGGCTAGAGATAGGGAGAAACAGACCAGATAAGGGGAGCAGAATGAGCAGAGCCCCGGAGATAAGCCTGTCCCTGGCATATGGGAGGGTCACGAGTTAGCAGGGCCTGGTTCTCGCCAAGGGTTTCATTAAATGGAACGGGAGCTGAGGTCAGGCCGAACGGTGGCATACTGAATGCCAGGCTAAGGAGCTTGGATGTCAGTTATACTGTAAGGATATCCTAGAAGGAGAGGGAGGGGGCATCGAAAGTGTTTCATCGGGAGAGCGACACATGGAGTGCGGAGCTTAGGGAAGATTTATTTGTCCTCGGTCCTACGCAAGATAGGATATCAAGGCAGGCGACATGGCAGAGACAGAGGACAAAGAGAAATGTAATAAGACTACACAACATGATGCAATACAGCTGTTGGAGCGCACGGGCCCAGAGTGCGTTTTCACAGAGCGGCCAGAGCAAGGGCAGGGGCGTGTGCCTCGGAGAAGAGCGAGGAGACATGATCGCTGCTCTCCAGACGGCAGGGAGTGCACGCCAGTCCGCTTCGCCGGCGCCCCGCGCTGCTCTTAGCTGACACGCACGGCTTCCGCAGTTACGCGTCTGACAGCTGTCCTCCCCAAAGGATTGTAAGCGTCCAGAAGCAAGGGCTGAGCCCATCTCGCTCATGCTCTACACCCAGCGCCTAATCACCCATAGAGGCTCAATAAAGTTTTCCAGTGTGCATGACAGTGAAAGCCAGGAGCCAATTAAAAGAACAGCAAGGCTGCTCCATGGATTGAAGTCACGTGGTAGAGAAGAATGAGAGGTGTGGAAGAAACAGGAGTGTGAACTGACGTTCACTGAAGAAAGTGAACAGTCAGAAAGCACACGCTAAAAGTCCCTGCCTTCAGCCCTGGCCAGTTTGGCTCAGCGGTTAGAGCGCCGGCCCGCAGACCAGAGTCCCGGGTTCGGTTCCCGCTAAGGGCACGTACCTCGGTTGCAGTTTGTCCCCAGCCCCGGTTGGGGTCGTGTGGGTGGCAACCACTCGATGTGTCTCTCTCACATCGGTGTTTCTCTCTCTCTCTTCCTATCTCTCTCCCTCCTGCTCTATTTGAAGATAAATGCAAGAATGTCCTCGGGTGAGGATTTAAAAAATAATAATAATAAAATAAAATAAAAGTCCCTGCCTTCAGAGGCCGCCCTCACCTGTGCTCAGCTACCTTTCAGGTAGGTAACGTCTGCTTGTCCAGTGATGTGATCGCCAAAGCTTTGACACCCAGCACAGAGCAGACACCAAACAAATGGATTTGGAGAGGGGACGGTGTGAAGTCCACGGAAACCACCAAGACACAAGGCACTATCAGATGCATACCTCTGCTTACATTTGTTTAGGGAGGGAAGAAGTATGCCCAGCCTCCCCTCCCCCCTCTACCACGGAACCAGGGACCAGCCTTGATGACTGCAAACAGAAGCATACAAAGCATCTAGATGCACCACGCCTTGCTGTAGGCAACTGTCTCCGAAATGTTTTAGCAAGAGGAATAAGCTAAATCTAACAGAGAGCCTGGAGGGAAATCTTTAATAAAATGTGTTGTCTTCACCAAAAAGCAGGGGACAGAAAGAGAAAGAGAGGAAAATAGAGTTTACACACACAAATATTTATGAACCCTGAAAGAAACAGAGACAGGACAGGAGGGTGTGAAGGGGGGCACAATGGTTCTTTATGGGAATTAGGGTTTGTTCTATTTTTACCAGTGATTGTAACCCACTGAACTATTTGCTTATCCCTTCCTACCCTTGGAAAATTTTTAAATGTTTTTATTGTAGGGAAGTAGAAAGAATTCAAGAAGGGGGTATGATAGTTAGCCGACACTTGAATCCCAGCAAGGAAAATTCAGAGCTGCGTGACCTCAGGTGAGATGCTAGATCTCTTCAAACCTCGACTTCCCCACCAGAGAAATGGGAGCAATGGGAGCTCCGTTGCTGGGTTACCGTGCAGAGTCAGTGGAGGGTGCCCACACAGCTGGAGCACGTTACATGGGAACTCCACCCCGGGCGCCCACCCAGCCGACCGTGAGCGTGAGTCAGCCCTTGCCTGCTTTTCCCTCTCCCTTCAGACCTACAGAGAAATTATGGGATGAAAAGAAATCACAGACACCAGCACTTTCGGCAAGTCTGACCACGTGCTAGGTAAATATTCACATTCTCCTTACGGGTCTTATTTGGATTATTCTTAAGGCAAATTAGTCGAAGCCGAGGTGTCTGGCCAGGAGCAGATAAGGTCAGATCTTGTCCACACCACCTCAAGCCTGCTCAGAGGCTCCTGTGTGAAAGAGATTACCACCCAGTCCACGTTTCTGGGACCCCTGTGATGGAATAAATGATTCATTGCCATCCACGTTTCTCCTCCCGCTGCCTAAATGCAGATGTACGTTTCAAACCCTTGCATTTGTAACTATAATAACAACCAGACTCCCGGCGAGGACTCCCCCTCCCAAGTGGCGTGTGTTTTCTCTGACTCTCCTGCTACTGAATGAGTCCCCCGGGAAGCCCGGAGACCCACACTTTCACCTTTCTCAGAGCGGAATGAAAGACGAACACTACTTACAGCTGTTTACACAGCATCCCTGAAGACACCAGGTAAACACCTGAACCCAGGCACCTGCCAGCTGGAGATCGGAGCCCAGCCTCGTCGTAAGTCCATTAGCCAGCACAGGCACAGGCCGCCAGTTGTCAACTGGGAGCCTCCTAATTCACTTTTGTTCCTCCAGCAGCCTCCACCCTCCCAAGCTTTGCTCCTTCTCTCTCTGGTGCAAGTGAAACAATGAAGTCAACCAGACGGTTAAATGTCCCGCTTGGTTCTGTCATCCGATTGTACCTCTTGAGCATTTCTCCTGTATGTTTTTGTTTAGATCTGAGTCCTCCTGGAGGAGTATACAGACAGGAAATTGCGTGAGATCAAATAAGGCTGAACGGAAGACGGGGAGGGCCAGACCAATACTGCATTTGCGGAACAAACTTGACTTGAGGTCATTCCCAGAGGACAGACGGCCCCTGTTGGTGAGAACGTAGATGGCCATCACCACTGAGGGGCCACCAGACTGATAGCCATGACTCGTGTGCAAGTGAAGCTCTTAGGAATTTGGGCAAGGGTGGGACTTGGGGCTGAGACTCTTTAGGATGTTCTTACCTGTTGATAATTACCATCAGCATCCAATGAGAGTTTGTGAGTTGTGTGGACCCCCAGAAACGTGTCCTGGAGGTGATTTGTTCCAGAAACAGGCTCCTTCAGGAGCACGAAGCAGAGTCTGATGGAGGCTATCCCCCATTCCTGCAGGAATGATAAAACAGCCCTTGTGTGCCCATCACAAATGCCATGGTTGAATGTTCCCAAAGCTGTCGGAAATAAGCCAAGGCCATCATACCCCACACAGACATGGAAACAGAGGCAAAGATTATCACCCCACTTCAATCATCCAAGAAGGATGAGAAGGCTTGAGTTTCACCAGGCACCTGCTTTGTTGCCTGAAGGTAACAACTGATTTCTACGAATTTAAGCCCCAACTCTCTCGTTGACTTACTTCCAAAGGAGTGCTGCTCTCCTCCTTTGCATTCTGACATTAAAGAGCCAATTGGCCTCACTTGCAAAATCATTCTAGGTGACAGCCTTAAAGACGTGCCCCTCTAAAGTGTAGTCCACACACCAGCAGCATCATGGGCATCCCCTAGTCTTAGAACTAGAAGCTGAGGGCCTGGAAGCTTGTTAGAAATGCAGCATCTCAGGCTCCATCCCACCCGAACCCTCCCTGCTCAGAACCTGCATTTTAACAAACGTCTGGATGACGCACAGTAAATTGTGAGAAGCACTGACCCAGAAAGCAGTTCAAGAAGGGTCAAAGGCAACCGTGTTGCTAAGGAGCAGCAGCCCATTCAAAGGGGGCTCTGCCCTCGTGATGCTTGCTTTGGAGGCCATAACAGCCACATCCTTCCAACCATGGCACCTTCAGGCTCATTCTGTTGTGCCTGTCACGCTGGCTGCCCCTTTGGTCAAAGGTCCCTGCTATACGGGGTGTAAGGCAGGTGACGAGGACAGCGGCCACAAGTCAGGGTGGAGCCAACATCAGCCGTGACACAGGGGCGGCGCCGCCTTAAAAGCCTAGACGAAATGTGTGGCTGAGAATTAGGTCAGTGTGCTAAGGGGCAGCAGCTGATTAAGCAGCAGCTAAAAAGAAAGACTCCGTGAATGAGGCGAGGCATTTGAGAAAGCGGTATTTACGGAGAGCGACTCTGTTAAAAATGCACTTGAGACTGGAGGGCCGCTTCCCTCAGCTGTCCGTCAGTCAGGTGACCCGCGCAGAGGCTGGGATCCAGGAGAAAGGGGGAGACCCCATCAGAACGATTTTTACCTAAAGCCAGTTGGGCCTGGCACTCATTCCCTTTCTGCGGCTGTTTCTCTGCCTCTTTTCACATCAATGACCTGAGATCCCAAGATGCTGACTCCTCGATGACACAGATGCCAGGATGCCGATGGCCTTCCCCTCCCAGCCCTCTGCCTCCAAATGGAGCCTCTGCGGGGGCCCCATTCACACCCCTCCCTTGTGGAATAGGGTGACCGGACGGTCAGGTGGTGAGAGTGAATGATACACACCCAAAGCTTCCTGACTCCTTGTTGGGGTTGGGCTCCGATTTCTGAAATTCTACTCAGGGGTAGTTGGCATTGGCTACCCAATATCTATCCCCCATTCCCAAAATGTGGGGTCAAATATCCAAGCTCCCCCTGAATCCCATGGGCTGCAGGACAAACCAACCCTTTCCTCTCATTGTGAAATTCGGGCATATGACTCAGGCCAAAGGTACCAGCAAAACCCAGCCCTCTGATCATTATCAGAGATGAACACGGGACTTAAAGTGCTCCAGTTAGTTTGCCCAGAATTTTTGTGGAAGAGAGTCACAGGTTTTTAGTTAACATGAACCGAAAAGCACACGGAACAGCCTAGGAATGGCCGGCAGCCGGCAGGGATCGTGAGGGAGGTAGCCTGCCAAGAAAGAAGCCAATACCCAGAAAGTGAAGCCAAAATGAACGGGTGAAGTGACACACTAGGTCTTGGTCACATCCTCTGAGTTACTAGACTTTTCAAGAACTGAGCCCATAAATCCCCTTCGTCATTTAGGGCACTTAAGCTACAAGTTCTGTTGTTTGCAGCTGAAAAGCATCCTAACTGACACACCAGATTACTAAGTCTTCTCCTGCCCCAGCCGGTGTGGCTCAGTGGTTTAAGCACCATCCCTTGGACTGAGAGGTCCTGGTTCACTTCCCAGTCAGGGCACATGCCCGGGCTGTGGGCTCAATCCCCAGTAGGGGGCGTGCAGGAGGCAGCCAATGGATGTTCCTCTCTCACATCGATGTTTCTATCTCTCTCTCCCTTCCTCTCTCTCGCTTTAAAAAAAAAAAAAAAAAAAAAATATATATATATATATATATATATATATATATATATGAAGTCTTCCCCTGCTGGGAAGAAAGATAACGTCTCACCAAAATTATCTTGGCCTGAATATATATAGTGGCCTTCTCCACCCCACCAAAAATTGTCAGCAACCCCCCCAAAAAAAGGGGCTGGATAATGCCTTCCTGCATTCCCAGCTCTCTGAAACAATAACGCCAAACCAGTTTAGGTTCTCAATTCCTCTTTCTTTCATTGGGCGTTTCTTCCTTCACTCCATCGAGAGATTTAAATATCAGAAGCAAACTGTCCACCCCCCTGCCCCCGGTTCTGCCTACCCCCTCCAAGTCTGTACTCGCCCCTCACCATAGTTAAAGCGGGTTGGGAGAGCCTTTATTCTAATCCCAGTGCAGTTCTCCCAGCTCTTTCCTAATCTCTCCACCTGTGAGATAATTGCTGGCATTTAGGGAAAAAACTCAATAGTAATCATAGACTTGCACACAAAGACACAAAAAGAGGCAGATAAAATAGGAGAAAGAAAAAAATCACAAGCCCAGAATTATCCACACTCTGACATCCATTCCAGAAGAACAATGCGGCCGACCACTCTCTATGGGGAATAAAGGCACAGCTTTACAGGAAGGGGCGCATTTCAAAATATCGTCATTTTTATGGTTCCTATACATAGAGTAAGATAATACAAATCTGGAAATTAAAATGGGTTGTCATTATTTAACTATTCCCAAGTCAGGCACAAACAATAAGCAGGCCTATCAAACATGAACTCCTATGTATTATCTTAGTGCAACAAGAAAATTCTCTTAACTGAGGGTGTCCCTTGTTAGGCGATAAAAAGGGAGAAAAAAGATGCAGTGATCAGAATAAAATGAAATTCGATTGAATCAGGCTTTTGGCCTCCCTCCATCAACTCAGGCTAAAATTCCCAACCACGCTTCCAGCTTTTGGTTTATGGATGCAAGCTAGAGATTAAATCTCTGAAAACAAGAATTACAATAAAATGCATGTATAACAACTAGGTTTATAAACTAAGAAAAATGGAACACTTGTTTTAGACTCTATAATATTCAACAAAATACTTTTAGGAGAGTCTTAGACACCTCCTTTCTGATTTGCTTGGTTCCTTGAGATTTGCTATATAACGCTGCATTCACACTCGCTGATCCTCAGAACCAGACCTGCAGATTCTGTGGTGCTCAGGCAGGGACTAAAACCCTTTCGTTTTACAACTTCCCTGGTGATTCTAATGACTTTGAGAAACCTTACTGTAACTCTGTAGAGTTTTGTTTAAATTGAAACACACATACATACACGTAGATTATAAAAAAAAAGGAATAGCCCTGGCCAGTTTGGCTCAGCGGTAGAGCGTCGGCCCGAGGACCAAAGAGTCACGGGTTTGATTCCGGTCAAGGGCACGTACCTCAGTTGTGGTTCATCCCCGGCCCTGGTCAGGGTCGTGCAGGAGACGACCAATAGATGTGTGTCTCTCACATCAATCTTTCTCTCTCTCTCACTCTCTCTCTCTCTCTCTCTCTCCCCCCCCACCACCACTCTATCTGATAATAAATGGAAAACAGTATCCTCGGGTGAGGATTTAAAAAAGAAAGAAAAAGGAATAGGCAGGGATCCTCTGTGTCATAAAACCATGGAGGCATGTTTGTTTGAGCAAAAGTAAGCTAAAGAAGATTAGCAGGCAAGACACAGGGTGATGAATAGAATACAGCTCACCCGCGGGACAGACTGCCATTGTTTCCACCGAGCCCCTGTCCCTTTCCTCCTGGACCCATAGCTAAATTACATTTCCCCACCTCGTTTACAAATAGATGAGATCATGTAACCGAGTTCTGGCCAATAGTCAGTGGCACCCACTATTTCCAGGCTTGACCCTTAAAAGAACAGTCCTGCAATCACCCATGTGCTCTCGTGTGCTCTCTGTCTCTATCCCCAACCTCCCGCCCCCACCCTGGCCAACTGAGTGAAGTGAAGGACTAGGTTCTCGAAAATGACAAAGCCACAGGATGGAAGGTGCCTGAATGACAATGTGGAGCAGAGATCCCTCCCAGCCTGCACTGCGAACAGGGATGTGAGTGAGAAACTGTTCTTAGTGCTCAGCCCTGGGACTTGGGACTTGCTGGTCATGGCAGTTAGCCTACACCTCTGTCTTATCCTGTTTCCCAACCCACCCTGGGCGTGAGCACTAAGTCAACACAGACTAGTGAGGAAACAAGCCACACGTAGCTGCCACAGCAACCCCACAGGAAACTACTTATCTCCAGAAAAAGGCTCTCACATTTTAAGTAGCACTTGGTACAGACAAAGCCCAAGACAAGAAAAGAACTGTATTAATAGCTTCTGGAATTCGTTACATAGGTGTTTTCCTCCTACTATACTGTGAGCTCTGCTTAAGAACAAAAACGGATTTTTATTCATTTTGTGTATCCCTTGTGTTCATTGCTTACTAAATTCAATTATACTTTGTTACTGTCAAGAGAGGAGGGAAGATACTATTTATTAAAATTGTAGCGAAAGCCAGACATCTTGTTATGCATTTAACATGTATTCGTTCATTTACTTCTCAATTTTACCTCAAGTAAATGAATGTATTATTTACAATGTTATATGTAATGTTATCTATATGCCTTATTAAGAACATACTATCATAATGTGTTATTACCCCCATTTTACAGAAGAGAAAATGGAGTTGCAATAAAAGTAACTGAAGTGATGAAATGTCATGTAGAATCGGTCTAGGCTTTGAGGGCAGGCAAAGCCAAGCTGATCTTGGTTCTGTTACTAGTTCTGGAACTAGTTTTGTAACCTTGAACTTCTGTTTTCTTGTGTGAAACTGGGGAGAATGCCATGCAATCATTCAGAGATTTATTTAAAGTGATATAGGAAATAAAGTTTTTTAAAAAATCTTTGCTTTGGGCAGAGGAGGAATCGGTAGAGAAACTGAAGGATCATTTCAGACAAGATAAACCGTTTGTAAGAAAGAAGAGGCACTAGACCTCACCTCCAAAGCAAACTGCCAAGCAGGAGCCCACAGGAGAGCCAGCAAACAGACAAACAGACACGCAGCCGCTCACCTCCAGGGACGGCAGTCCAGCCTCTCGCCGCTAAACGGATGAAACAAAAATGCAGAAAAGGCTTCCAGCTACCCAGTTGGCCAGAAAGGGCATAAAGGATGCGCGAGAGAGTGAGCCCGTGAATCCTCAAATGTATTTTTTTTCCTATTATTTTTGGAGGGAAGCCGACAAAAACAGGAAGGGATCTGGAAAGTTGACAAAAATCATTACTCTCCACAAATTACTTTAACCTTGCCTAGGCGGTGACCTTCACACTACCACTGGTTTAACGGCGTTTATTTCAACAGTAGCTGATTTCACTGTTACACAGAGATACAGAGCACGAGATAATACAACTAAATCACTCTTGTAAATATTTAATATCGTTGCCTTTCTCTTTTTTCCTTTTGACAAATCACGATCAAAGCTGAGCACACAGTAGAAAACAGATTTTATTCTACCCCGGAAAAAAAACCTTAGTGCTCCTGCATTTATCTATCTAGTTCTCCAAATGACTTTGACACTCGAGAGCCCTTGTGATCAAAACAGTCTGAAGGAAGGCCATTCTGCTACAATTTAAGAACTGATTTTATGGCTGATCAACATCCCCCAAAGGGGCCTAATGAAAGGGCACTGAATTTAAACCATCAGACCTACGGCGAACGCTAAAGGAACAAATTTATTTTTAAAAGAAAGCCAAAGCAAACAAGCAAGCAAACAAAAACACAACAACATTGGCTTAAAGGTTCATTTTACATCCTTCCTTGAGAGAAAGATAAACTTTCCTTTTTAGTTAAAAATGTGTAAATACAATTACTAAACTATTCTTAAAGGAAGAAAAGAAGTGGGAAAACTACTAAGCAACAGTTTGAAAATCAGTCCCAAGTGCATTTCTTCACAGACACCCACTCTGTTATAAACTGTCAACATGGGACAGTAAAAAGAAAAAAGAATAAAAAGGGTGTTACCGCTTTTTAAAGTCAACTGGTGTCACCACCTTTCTTCAGCTAAGACAAAGCAGTGGACAGGGGAGCCCAGAAGTGATACAAAGCCTGACACAGTCCTGAAAGTCAGAGCGGCTTACTGACCACTTCAAAGCGGGGCTGGAGCCGTTCCTCAGGACAGTGAGTTTACGTAAGAGACAACCTTGTCCAGAATGCTGGAACTCTAATGTTTCCAGAATCTTTATCGATCAGGATCTCAGCAGCCTGTGGATGATCTATAACAAATGCTACTCTTGCTATGAAAATGACTAAGACAACTTGGTTGCATCTTAGAGGCAACGTGGGAGAGAAAAGAAAATAGCATTAGAAGGTCTGGGTCCAACCCCCAACGTCGCTACAAAGTATCAGCGTAGCGTTAAACCCAGCACTTAATGCTCTCTCCCATGTTTTGTCATCCACAAAGTTATGGTGGGGTGGACTAGAGGGATACTAAGTTCCCTTTGAGCTTTGAAATTATATGCTTCTAAGGTTTGGGGAAGCAACCAGCATTTAAAAAAAATAACTCTGAGTTCAACATTTTTGTTGTCTGCGTGGTTCATATGGTTTCATCAAGCAATATAAGGAAATCCCAGAGCTTTCTGTGCACATAAAAAGAGCAAAGACATCCATCAAAGGCCTAAAGAACAAACAGGGTTTTATCAGGATTACTTTTGGTTATTGTGGGAGGCCCTAAGGGAAGGGGTCAATTGTTCCCTCTTGCAATGGAGGTGCCCACAGCCTTTCTACTCAAAGTGTAATGGGATTTTGGGGAGACTCTGGCTGTCCGTGTTACTGAACTCTGCTAAGAGTTATTAGCTCAGTGATTCCTAGTGCCCATTCAACAAGTATTTACTGAGTCGTTTCCACTCTGAGGCAGGCACTGCTATGGGAACTGGAGATACCATGGTGAATAACAAAGACGTCGCCCCCGATTTTATGGAGCTTATATTGTCATGGACCACTCGTTCCTTAGTGTTGTATGGTGCCATTTTAATTTGCACAGCACATTCACCGGCATGATATCAATTATTACCCAGAGCAAACCTACCACATAGGCATTTCACAGGTAAAGACATGGAAGGGCAAAAAGATTTCTTTTGTTCCAAGTTCCCAGACCACTGGTGATATGAACAAGATGTATTTATGATGATGATAACTAACGTTTACATATATTCGATCCAAGCTCTAATATAAGCCTTTTATATACATCGTCTCGATGGTTCCTCCCAGCAGCCCTGCGAAGTGGCAGTACTACTGTTCCCATTTTACTTGTTAGGATAACGAGGCTTAACAAGGTCGCATAGCTGGTAATTGTCGGGCACTAATGTCGGGGCTCTCATCTACCATGCACCCCGAACTACGTCTTCTGACATTTGTCACAGCGGTCTTACCACTGCCCAGTGCTGACCTGGTGTCAGAGTAATGCACTCCTGGATATCTGGTTTCCAGGCTCCACTGCCACTTAGATCAATTAGTTTAGAACTGGGAACCTCACCCACAACAATTCTGGCCAAGGCATTTGTAAATGAACATTATCGGTCACTCGGGAAGATGAGGGAGAGTATGGCTGGCTCAGCAAACTACATCTCCTCAGACCAGACTAATAGCCCCAGGCAAATGGTCTACTACAGACGGATCAGTGGCCACCACTTCATACTGAACGGACAGCACATAAACAGAACAAAGTCCTCAGCCTTGCCAAGAGAGAGCCCACAAAATCCTCAGCTGAGCCAATGATGTCTAAAGAAAGCACGAGTAATTCTTACCAGGAAGAATTTATTTCACCTACATGTTCACTGTCTGGAAGAAAAGCTGTTGATAGCCAAACTACCAGAGTGATAAAATGAATGACCTTAGATATACAGTGGAGAAATAATCACAGTGACTGTTAACCTGCTCCAAAATTCGAAGCAAATAAGACTTCAACTTCCTAGCACTTTGCTCATCTTATGCTGAGATCAGCTGAGATCAGCTCTTCCTAGAGTTCCACAGGCCATTTTCAGAAGCATCGTTTACACGCACTGCATGGATGTTCGTCTAAGTACTTAGGTAATACAAATTGGAAGTGTTTTAACAAGACTAGTGTCTTTAAAACTGCAGTTCTTTTAACATCTGTGTTATGCATTTTACCAGGAAGCAGTAATTTTCCTATTGAAACTAACCCATCTGAAAAACTACTCCCAATCAAAACAGAAAATGCAATTAAAAGGATTCTTGAGTGAAGCCAATCCCAAAGCCTCTTTCAAATTCTACAGACATTAGGACTTATGTTAGACTTGGAAAAGACTTCAGAATTATATTGTCCAAAATTTCTCAACTGAACACTAGTTTTAATTCCAGCTATACAGGATATTAAAAAGAAAAAGAAAAGATTTTGCGTCAAATAAATTTGGGTAAATTTGAAAACGGTATTTTCCTTCTTAGAGATTCATAATTTGCATTGTCATCACCAAGGTTCTGAGAAGTCCTGTAGTCAAAACACCTGTTTAATTTTGTTTTAAACTTGGGTTTTGAGAACTTACTTTTCCCAGTACTTTTTTTTTTTCTTGAAACATTATTAGCATTTCTCAAAAATCTCTCAGAAGATGGCTGTCTGGATGAACATGCTATATGACATCAGATTCTGAAAGACGACGAAACTCCTCTAAATTCACACTCACTTACATTTTCCTTGGGGCTATTTTGAAACCAGATGATACATTCGTTTTAAAGAAATATAACATTTAAAACGTCGCCAGTTCCTCTAGACTTGAATAATAAGCAAAGGGTTAGCATTTGAGTTCCACAGCCCTCCCATCAACCACCTAATGCACAAGATATGATATTGGACTATAAAACTCACATAATCAAGTTCATGTTCAGTGATATCACCAATAATTGGAGAATGTGTTTTTCAATGCATATTTTCAGCCATTTAGCAACCTTTAGCAGCAACGTCAAGGAGTAACTGATCACAGTAGCAACACTTAGTTTCATTTAAATATTTCAAGAAAATGGGATGAGAGCTTTCCCTACCTTTGTTGTTTGATGTACATTTTATCTTGTTCTGGGAGAAGTGTAACACACACACACACACACACACACACACACACACACACACACTAGTATTTGAGGTTTGCCATTTATTTTTGGATAGTATCAAGCCAAAGTATTGACTCTCATTTCAGTAATGGATCTGCGGGCACTCGCAAGGCACAGTCATCAGCTTATCTTTAAGTAAATATTTTGATTGTTAGACAGCTCATTGCAAACAAGGTTCTCTTCCAAACACTCACTCCTGATGCAGCCAAGCCCACTGGCACATCACTCGCTTAATAACCTGTATCTGCGCTAAAATATAAAACCATCCCAAGGAACTCGAAGCACAGACAAGGAGCGTGTTCTGCAGGCTTTCGCCTCAAAGGGCTCCAAAACATGTTCTCTTTCGGTCTGGTCTTCGCTGCATCCCCACAGAGCCCAGGGAATGAGCTATCACACACCATCATCCCCCCTAACTGCTGTCACAGAAAATCACACACTCACAAAACAGCATTAATTGTCAGAATTAGCAACCATTTCAAAAGCAGCTGTTCTTTCACTCTTAAATAGGCTCCAAATTTCAAATCTTCTCCCTGTATTGATCTATTGCTCTTACACACACACACACACACACACACACACACACACACACGATCCATAGCCAAATGAATTCTTTAAATTTTTCTATATTCAAAGAATCAAAAAAAAAAAAACAAACTCCACTGTTTATTAAGCGACAGTTCCACCCCAATACTTGCTGTCGTTGTTACAATCGGCTGGAAAGCTTCCAACCTGCACAGAAGCATTTGTCACGGCTCCAGGTGACAGGGCTCTGCTTTTTGTGGTGCCGGGGGGAAAAAAAGAGCAGTATCTCTTTAAGAGTCAACAGTAAATTAACTTGCCCAAAAGAGTGAAATAATTAGCAGTTAGTAGCTTATTAAAAGGATGGCAAAGGCCAAGCTGCCATCTGGGATCTCCAGTTTCTGGTGATTGTGATTATGTCAAGATGTGGACGTTGCATTAGCTTTCATGTCATCACGCCTGCCCTTACTTTACATGTAAATTTCAATGAAAATGCGGCACTTTCAAAATCAGACGTCCATCAGAAAGTGTTATTAGCCTGGCTTTTTAGAAAGCATATGCTCTTTGCTACCTCTGCTGTTCTCCTTGCCACTAAATGCCTTAGGAAAAAAGAGAGGAAAACCCAATGATATCAATTAGATATTCTCTTTGTGCAGAGGGGAACCCAAGCATCTTCAGAAACAGGGCAACGCGCCACCTCACCAAAGGGCAGCGGTTTGGCCTCCATTCACACACGTGTAAACCACCATTCTTCCTTCTCTTTTGAAGTTAATGCTACTGAATGAAAATTTTAAAAATCTGGAGTCTGCCCGCTGATGCCTACATGGATACACACTGTTTTGCAGGGAGTGGGGAGAATAAATGTATTTATCAAAAATAAATGGCAGAAAGGGACATGGCAGAACCTCCTGGGGGTGATGGATACACTCTATACCTCGATCTGGATACATGGGTGTACACAGGTTAAAAATATTTAAGCTTCATGCTTACAAGTGTGGACTTATATATACTTTATGCGATGTGTGCTCGCTCTCAATAAACAAATCAGTAAATGAACAAATAAATAAAGAAATCCCCGGTATGTTCACACACAAAGCACATTCTCTTTTCTCATTCTGAGAATTTAGGGGGTGGGTGATTTGACTAACTGAATTATTACCTGACATTTTCCCTTAAAAATAAATTAATAAAATTAATTTAAAAACTGCACACATGCTAATAACTTGAAAACAGAATTTATCTAAGACTTTAGAAGGAGAGGTGGTTAGTACATCTGAAAGCCATTTTCGGACTCCTGTGGACTCAGCAAGGTGTTAGAGGGCCAGTCCCATAACTGCTTGGTCAGCCCTGTGTTCTGAACACCTAGCACGTGGCTCTCTGTCCACATGCGGCGAATGCCGAATAACCATTGCTTTCGAGTGTGAAAGCCAACAATCCGCTAAATTCAGATGCACAGCACCCTGGAATGTATTCTTCCCAAGCCACACGTGAAAACATATTCAGCCAGTGTAAACCTATTACTATGTATGTGGACAAACTGTACCTGTACCCAGATACACATGCACCGCCCTGTGTGCCTGAGAAGCAGACCCTGGTGTATACAGGCCTAAGCACATAAGCAAAGACACTTGGCTTGTTCTCTTATTAAATACTTTTCCATCATGCTAATGTTTTTAATTCTTTATAAATGAGATGTGTCATAAAGATAATACAATTCAATTCAAAACATCCTTCACCTGTCAGTGCTATCAAAGTTTATATGTGTACATAGAAATCTACAATTGAGCCAGGCTGGTGTGGCTCAGTGGACTGAGCATCGTCCCATGGACTGAGAGGTCCTGGTTCGATTTCTAGTCAGGGCACATGCCCGGGTTGCAGGCTCGATCCCCAGTAGGGAGCGTGCAAGAGGTAGCCGATGGATGTTTCTCTCTCACATGGATGTTTCTATCTCTCTTTCTCCCTTCCTCTCTCTCTAAAAAATCAATTAGAAAAATTTTTTAAAGAAATCAATAATTGAAAAGCATATATTCCCTAAGAGTTTGCGCAAGTAGATCACTATTCACCTTCGAGAAGAAAGTGCTTTATGATATTGATGTATATATATGCATACACACATACATACGTACATCAAATCTGTGCGTGATCAATAAATCCAAATGATAATTGAGTTGGAAATAAGTGTGGTGCTTAGAAATCTGAGAAATATTTTCCTTTATGTATTGTCCATTAGAATTTAATTGAAACATCCATTGATTCATAGTACATTTTACTAATCAATCTACTATTCACATTCACACATTTTTTAAAATGTTCCAAGGAACAACTGTTCTAAAAAAAAATGTCTTTGGCATCCAATAAAAATTTCTGAACAAGGAAAAGGAGAAAGAGCACTTTTCATATTTTTAAAGCGCCAGTTTAGAGACATCACTGTCAGAAACACAGAGTCGCTAAAACCAGGCAATTATACTTATGTTTAAAATAAATCTATTTTCCCCCTGCAAACTTTCAAAACATTAGAAGGGGGGAGGGGGGACATGGAAAACAGCTTCTTTTAAAAACAAAGTGATTTTATTCATTGTCAAGAGGACAAACCAGTGGTGGATGAGAAACAGATGAGGCAAGAGATGGAAATGTAATATTGCCCCTATTTTATTATAATTAGATATTTATAGAGCACAGATGAGTTTATTTTCATAATTAGTAGCTGGCATTGCATCTACTAATTTGCATAAACAGTTGGCTATCAAAGCAGTAACTTATTTGCAGGGCTTTCAAGTCTTAGCAGGGACAAGAGGGGCCTCAACTCCTCAAATCAGCTTTTTAAATGTCATTACCAGCAAAATACAATCTACGTGAAATCATGTTCAAGTTCATGTAGCTTGATTATCTCTTCCTAGGATGTCCATTGTTGACTAGTTCGGTATGGACAGTCAATGGTCAAATCTACATGGGAAAAAATACATATAAATAAATCACAAGGAGTTTCTAAATTCTAAAGGATTAAAGTAGATCTCAGGTTCAACACTAACTAGTCCCGTGAATAAAGGGCTCTGTAGAGCAAAAGGAAAAAGGAATGGAATGCCCCCAGCCACCTTGCTATTTAAAGATCGTGCCAGTTCTAGGCAATTGTTGAAAGTATCATTTACCTCTGTTGCTGGTCATTCTCAACATTCTCATACCCTCCCCTGCTTTACAAAACCAAGTTCACCAACACACGGATCAGGCTCCCTGGCATTAATACCAGGACAGATTCCTGGTGCCCTGACCACTGCTATGAGCACAGAGAAAATTAACCAAGCATGCTGCCAATGACTACCTATTGACATTCAGCAAGAAATTTTGGAATATTTTACATCTCCTTTCTCCTTAAGCCAAAGGTCAAAAACTTGTGGTTCAAGAGCCAAACCGTGTGTGTGTGTGTGTGTGTGTGTGTGTGTGTGTGTGTTTATACATACATACAGAGATAGAAAGATGCTATGAGCTGACGTTTTTACAAGATCCACCTCTGGCTTCTCTTGAGGACCTGGTGGTGTGAGGCACGCGTCCCGCATGGCAGCAATCAGCGGGAGCAGAGTAGAGGCTGCCGCCCTTGGCAGGGTCTCTGCTCTCAACTTTGCCACAGTTCCCACTACTCCCTAGTGTTTATCTTACACTAAGATTTTTCTTAGGATGGGATCTGCTCCTTGATGATACCTATCAGGCCCCTGTAGGTATTTGAGTCCTCAACAGGTACTTCAAGTTCAGTTTCAAGGGAAAGTATTTGCTAACCTAACCCAGAATGGGCAATCTCCAAATTAACCAGAACAGGGGGAATGGTGACCAAAACACACTCTAAACACTTAAACACAGCTGTTAAAATCAGGTAAAAAGAGCTGACCACAGCTGGTTGCTGAATAATTCCTTTGGTCAGCCACTTGTAGATAAAGTCACATTTACTTTTGGCTCAGTGCAACCCACCGGTCTCCTCAATGTTGTGGTTATCATTACAGCCTAAACTTCCTGCTGATTCCACTGTTCTTTCCAATACAAGTTCACTGCTCCATCACTCAGCCTCAGAGAACGACAGCATCTGAGGCACTCTTTTCTCTGACAGGCTCCTAAGAATAAATCTGAAGACCTTTCCCACCTTTATCCTGGTGTAATCGATAACCATTTCTCTCTGTCACTTGTACACACAGGCCAAGAGAGGCCTGGGTGAGGAGGGGACTGGAGCCAGACATCTGGCCTCCCTCCATGACCCCTGGGGGCTCCTTTGCTCAGTTGGTTGGGGTGATGAGGGTGGTGACAAGAGGCAGAGGTTGGTGTACAACTCTGGACAAAGTACTGAGCTAAGTGGAGTGTGGGTGACAAAGACGACCAAGACACGGCCTCTGTCCTTTAGGGAGGTGGGGGGACTGAAACACATGGGTACATCTGTTTTAAGACAGGTTGGCATAGTTTCTTCATAACAGCAGCACAAAGTCTGGCCGACCCAGGAGGCTTGGGTCTCGAAGGATGACAAGGGAAAGCAGGGTGTCCGAGGCCATGCAGGAAAGAAGGCAGAGCGTGAACAAGAGACGGAAGGCAGGATGGTGTGGACTCGGGAGAGAGAGTGGTGGACTTGGGGAGACAGGGGCGCAGGCAGCGGTGGCGACAGTGCTGAGTGGGCTGTGACATTGCAGAAAATAAAGCCGGGGAGGCACGTTGACAATTACACAAGGAGAATGCATCAAAAGCTTTTGAACAGATGAGCGACACCATCCGATTTAATTTTAATTTTGCCGTATTTTCACTTTCAGGGAAAGATGAGTGACGGCAGAATAAGAAGGGTTAGGGACACTGAGTCCCTTCCTCACACAGCCTACTGTGCTGGCTACGTCTGGACAGTAACAAACAAAGGTGTTTGTCTTCTTGCCAACTGGGAGAAGGCGTGGCCCCATTCCCAAATAACCTTCATGGAAGAAACGTGGAGGGAGAGCTCAACTCTGAATGGAGCATTCAAGGATAGTCTCCACCACGAAGGGAAGTCTACCTATGATTTCACTGGGCAGATAGAAGGGGAAGAGGGGCTGTTACCAGAGAGAAGCAGAGTCAGTAGAGCTGGGAGGCAAGGAAAGGTCCAGTAAGTTACCTTGGCATCCTATTCGGCAGCAATCTGGCACCCAAGAGTAACAGGAGAGGCGGTGAAAGCAGACAGGGCCATGTCAGGGACGGCTTTGAAAGCGAGATAGCTAACCCCGCTCTCCATTTGGTGGATGGCGGAGCTAAGGGTTCTCAGTTACCGGACAGAATGGAAGAGAACAGACACAGGGGACTAGGCTAGGGCAATCGCCCACTAAAGGCTCACTGGGACCTGAACTAGAGTGTTGACAGTAGGGATGCAAGAGACATTCATGTGAGAATCTCAACAGGTCTGTGAACTGGTCACCAGGGGACAGGGGAGTCCAGAGAAAGCAGTTCTGGGTGATAAGGAGGACGGGGCCACCAGGAACAAAAACAGGGAAGCGAGTTTGTGGCCAGATGGTGAGAGGGTTGACTGGAGACATGCTGAGGTGACAGTACTGGGGGGACAGTTCGATGGATGTATGTCACCGAGAATGCAGAGTGGCAGGCTGGAACTTGAGACAGCTCAGTGCCCGGGAGGTCGCTGCACGTATCGGGAGGTCATCCTTGGGTCCAAGAGAGGGTCGTGGTTAGGGCTCAGATTCTGGGTTTCATGTCCACTTAGTAGCTACCTGACTTCAGTTCCTACCTGTCTCAGCCTTGTTCTACTCATCCATAAGGCAAGGCTGACGCCATCACCGACCTCACAGAACAGTTGTGAGGACTCAGTGGGACCAGGTGTCCACAGCACAGGGCACAGTGCACGGCACACAGGAAACAATCAGTGCCTGGAGAAAGGAAGTAAGATGCCCACGCGCAAAGCCTGAAACCACGGAACACATCTGTCTGATGGGATGTTTTAGGGGACTAGAGAAATAAAAGGGGAGAGGTGGGGCGAGTGGGGGGAGAAGGAAGGGAGACTGACTCTGATGTACTCTCAGCGAAGCCATGGGAGGAGGGACAGGGGACACAGTGCCAAAGGCTGCAGAAAGGTTGAGTCCTGGGCACACGGGGGGCTTTGCCTGTGAGGAAGGAGAGCCCTGGCAGCCTCCGGCTGAGCCAAGGAGGGCAGAGGAGGTTACAGCCAGATGTGCCCCTTCAGCCATTATTGCTCTTCCTCAGCTCCCCTTCCCACCTCCTTTCAAAAGGTACCGAGCTCATAATGGGGCAAGGGTGCCCATGACATATTTCTGAGAATGGACCCACCTGTGATCCGCGTAAAAGGAACAGGCAATCGTCTCACCCCAAAGTGAAAGCACTGAGCGGCTTCCAAGGTAACCATACATAACATTTTTAAAAATCCACAGAAGCATGAAACTCAAATCAGAGATGGCCAGTCCACAGACTAGTCATCAAATCGGCATTTTCAATAACCTGTCAGGCCCTCTTTCTTCGACATCCTCGGGCCAGAATTCACATTTCCGATTTCTGTCATTAGCCAATCTCGGCAGGAAGCAGCAGCTCACAGCTTCCCAGAGATGGGAGCCAGAGAGTCGGGGAACAAGAGGGGAGAACTGAGGCAGGTACATATTTATAATTTAACAATTAACTTTTCCCTGCAGTCCGGAGCAGCTAATCCAGTCTGAGCTGGAGGCCAGGTGCTCGGGGCTCGGTCTCCGGCAGCCTTGACTAGGAACGGATGCGTGAGCTGTGCTACCCAAAGGTGAGGCGCCCCAAGGCACCTCGGAGCACTGCAGCAGCCCAGCGCTCAGCCTCTCCCTCCCCACCCCCCGCCTGCTGGCAACGGTGGACTTCGTGCGTTCAAAGCCAGTATCATCTCTGGACTTTCTCCTTAGGATGGAATGCACTGCCATTCCTGTGTCCTTCCACACCCCCACTCCCACCATTCTCAGCCCATCGCTCCCCATCAGAAAATTTCCACTCTCCAAAATACAGGCAAAAAAATCAATATCCCCCAAGTTTCACATTAAATAATACTTCAAGCAATTCACCAATCCCCTTCCCCTTCTAACCTATCATCCTTCCCTACTGACGTTGTCCCCAAACTCAGTAGTCGTGGAAACCACGTATGTCCTTTCGCGTCTCTGCTCCCTCCGTACGCTTATAGGGAGGGATCCGCAGAATATCCTGCATCGAGTAAAATAAATATATCTTCCCCACACCGCATCACCGCTTCCAGAGTCTTCCGTTCCTTCTAGCAACAGCACGCCACGCTGGACGCGGCTCCGCCTGGATTTAGCGGGAGGTGGGCCGACTCGGAACCATGCCCAACCGTGGACCGTGAAGCGCACTGAAGGGAAACGATGGCGCTGGCTTTGTTTGTTTTTTTTTTAGTTGTTGTTAAAAGCACTAAGTTATCATCTGGACTGAATTCATCACAATCAATTCCCCTCGGGTACATGAATATTTCAGAAGGCAGACTGTTATAATAATAATAAAAATAAAAAAATAAAATGATCACTACCTTTACTTCTACCTACAGAAAGGAAGTGGAGGGTCCAGTTAAGAAGAGGAAGCGTGGTGTCCACCACGGAGGCGGCAAGAGAGGGAGAGAGCAGGGAGAGTAAAGCATCAGGACACTGAGACACACGAGGAAATGTCACACACACAACACACCCCACAACAGCAACGACAGCCGCACTGCACCTTGAGAAGGCAGCACAAACACATTCACGGTGTGACGCTGCAGCAAGCCGCAGCAGCGAGGCAGCTTCCGTCTGCGGCGCGCTGAAGCTCCCTCCCGTCGGTGTCCCCGCCCGTCCTGAGAAACAGGGCCACATGCACAAGCACTGCGCAGCCGCGGGGGTGTGGGATGGCTCGCACTTAGCCAACCTGCCACTGCGTAGGGCAGGTCCCAGAGAACCCGAGTTCTCCAGTGTTTTCCCAACATTAACATGAGTCATGTTACATGAGACTGTGACATACATGTCCAGGGGGTCACACGCAACGTACATGAGTATTTCCACACATAGGTATGGACATCAAAAACAACTTGTGGAGATCCAGTGGGAACCAGACAGAAATCTCTTTGGTGTTGAAGGGACAAGGAGAAGGAAGGATTATAGGTAGGAAGTAGGGTTGGTGTTTTAGGTAATCATCACAAGGGCAAGGACAGACAAAGGGCTGGAAAATGGGGGGAAAAAAAAATAAGAGAAGGAGGAATGTCATTAAAGGATCTTCTTTAAAAACAGATGAAACTGCCAAGTTGCAACTTAAAATCTCAGTGGCACTGACCACCCAGAAGAATTCTGCATCCTTTTGTGAAAATTTCTCTAAGAGGAATCACAATATTCACGTCTGCCACTATTGTATTGCCTAAAGACTCCTTTACTAGAAGATACCTGACTTGACCCCCAGAGGATGTGCACACGGGTGTGTCTGAGTTCTCCACTCGTGTGCACATCAAGTTGGGTGCCCAAGAGAAGCTCAGCAGTGGATGGAAAACTGGGCAAGGTATGCAGTGGAAGTTCTCTTGCTTATCAGGCCATCCTTGGGATTTAGCCCTCCAAAACACCTGTGCTGCATCCGTGGGTCTGAGACAAGCCTAATTAAGATTAAAGAAGTCCCCACCGGCCTGTCCCATCTGCCTGGACTCCATCCTATGCCATCGGCCATAGGATGTACCCAGACCTCCAAGCCACTGTAAAAGCTGGGGTCACGGGTGAGAAAACGTCACAGGGGGTCTTCTCATCAGGACTCTGAGGGCCTGCTTTCTCTAGTGTAACTTGTTATCAAAGTCAGGCCTGCAAATTCCAGCAATTCCTAGAGCTCAGGTCCACCCACTTCATACAGTTGTGCTTAGCTTTCTCCAACTACCTGGCCACGAGGTCGACATCATGCATCCCCTACTCATGTCCGCTTCCTAGTTACCTGCTGTTAGCAGATAACTTCGCCTTGTAAGCAGATGACTTCACCTACAAGAAGAATAGAGAGGCTTCATCCCAGCCTCTGCCAGGGCTCCATCTAACACTGGAAAAGTCACCTGACCTCCTCCCTCCAGCTCTGCTCTTTGCTCTCTGCTCTGTAGCAGACAGTATCTTCATTGAAATGTCTGGAGTCCACATCGCGGATCTTGGCTCAGGTCTGAAGGATACACCTCTACTGGAAAAGTGTGCTTCCTTCTTACCCTGCCTTTATCAAGTTAGGATGCCCTCAACTGCCCACCTCTGCAGCTACCTGGACACCATAAACAAAATTTTCTCAGCCCTGGGTGGTTCCTTGATCTGATGAGACTCCCCTTGGTGGCAATGCTGTCTGGTGGGTCCAATGTAAGGGAGTGGGGGGGGGGGGAAGCCCTTCAGTGCTGCCCCACCCCCTCAAAAGATCAAGAAGAACAGGAGAACAAGGAAACCCCCTTCCTTCCCCTTTTCTCTGGTCCTCCAAAAGACGCACCGAGTCCCGTGTGTATTTTGAAGAAGAAAAAACACACAACGGGAAATCAAAGTACAGTCTCGTCACGTCAGGGCAGGGCAGGTAGCCCAATCTTGCAATCATCCCAAGGCTCAGAAGGAACACAATAGTAACAATTGGACAGTGACAGAAAAGACCATTTTAAGTAGGCTTAGTTCTCAAATCCTGATTTAGGCTGATAATGTGGAAAATTTTTATTTAGGAGAAAAAGGCTTCATTCACAGCCCACCCTGTGCTTAGCTGAGCTGAATTTCCTGCACAGTTCATTCCCTGCATATTTGAATATTTTAGGTTGCAGATGCTGAATTTACAGATCTTTATATGCCGTTTTCTTCAGGGTGTATAATGAGTTAGAATCCTGCCATGAGGACATTAGCATGTTCTCTTGGTGGTTTTTGCTTTTATACAAAACTGAAAACAGTCAACCCCCAAGGGCTGCCTTTCACCAGGAGGGGCTGAAAGTCATTACAAAGGGCAGTGAGGATGGAGGGGGAGACGGAAAGCAAACCTTACCCAGAGCGGAATCCAGGGAGAAGCCCAGCTCGGCTCCCTCAAGCCCAGCATGGGGCGTGGGGAGGAGCAGGAGGAAGTTAACCGCTCTGCTGCTCTGAAATTAGCTTCATTCACCCCCATTATCGACACCGTCATGCCTTGTCTCATGCTTCCCTCTCCGAGGCAGCCCTGCAGGGCCAGCGCCCTGATGACAAATGTGCAGAATGGCAAAGCCAAGGCGATGACGGGGGAGGGAAACCGCGATGCATCGAGGAGGTGTCCCCACCACAGGGGCTCTGCCGCCAGCCTGGGCCGCCAGCGATGAGGAGGGTCTGAGCCACCAGCCAGAGCACGGAGGCAAGCGATTCGGGCAGCTGTAGCACCACAAGCAAAACGCACCTACCTTGTTCACTCATCATGAGGTGGGAGAGGCCTTGAGGGAGGAAAAGACAAAGCCGGGAAAGGGGGAGTAGGAGAGGGAAGGAGAAGGGGGAAAAAAAGAAGACAAAGTTAGAATTCGGAATGCAATGCAATCGGCTCTTAATTCTTGAGTGGAGGAAGGGGTGGTAGGGTACACACACTCAGGAGCGGGAGGAAGCACTGCCCCCCTCCCTGCTGGGGGGCAGAAAGGCCGGCCCCCCGCTCCGGGACGGGCCTCCGCCTGCTGAACTGCTCAGGGCCTCGTGCTGAGACCTTCCACCCTTGTTCTCTGCCACAGGCAGGAGTGGAGATCAATCTATGAACGATGAGGTCTCTTGGGAAAGAGACTCAAGAGGCTGGGCAAAGTCGGTTTCTTTCTTTCTTTTTCTTTTAAATTGCTTTTAATACTAATACATGGTCACTGTAGAAAGTTGGGAAAATTCAGAAAGGAAAAAAATGAGTTATCATCTCACCATCCAGAGATAACCATCCACCTTTTGGATCCTTCGAGATACAGTACTCTCTGCTACAAAACCTGAATGATACTGAACACTCCAAAGGAGTTCCTACCTGCAGGAGCTGCAGTGACAACCTCATGGCCCCTCTTCTTCCTGGAAAGTCCCTCACCCTTGGTCAGGGAGGTCTAGCCCAGCACTGAGTGGGTTAAAGAAGGAACCACAGTCTCAATAGAAAAGAGCACAACCTCTGGCTCTGTTCTTATGGAAGTCAAACAAGGTTATTAAGAGCTCAATACTTCAAGGGAAGCGTAGGCTCTGATAAATCCATTGAAAGTAAAGATTTCCAACCAGTGACCAACGTCACCGGTTATTTGCGCTTCCAGTGTTTTTATTATTCCTGGAGATATCTGACAAAACCCAGATCACCCCAGAGAACCTTTACCCGCAGTGAAACGTAGGGATATAAGGGATTCATAAAGGAGAAAAATCTCCCAAGTATGGAAATTTGGAGATCACTAGCGATTTAGAAAAGTAATCAGAGACAAAATATGGGTCAAGCAACTGACTTTTAAAAGATCAATGATATATTAAATGCATAGATAAATACATGTGCCATAAATGTCATGGAGTCTGCTTTTTTAAACAACTGTTATTAAACTAGAATCATATTTTAAATGCATATTTCTGGCATTCATTTCTCGAGGCCTAGGATTAATACTCATGGAGGAACGGAATCACGCCAAAGCAAGTCATTCTCATGATTTGTTTTGTTTAAAAAATTAATTTTTGGTCATTTTTTGGAGGGAATAGTAGAGAGAGAACAACGGGCCCTAGATTTGGCTGAGAGAAACTTTGGCAGAAATCACCATTTCAAAAATGCCTGATATTTCAGGACTGAGCCAAAGCTTTCAGTATCCAGATCAAGAGCACTAAGGGGGGAGAGTCTGGGACAGGCAGGTGGAGTGTGTGGAAAGGTAACTGGGAACAGAATAGGTGCGTGAATTCAGTGGGTGACTATTCACAGGAGGGTTGTAAATGTTAAGAAATTAGAAAAAGGAAGATCCAAGGAGACACTTAAGAATAAAACAGAGGGCTTAAAATGTAAGAATAATACTGTATTGTATCCTTGAAACTTGCTAAGAGAGTAGATCTTAAATGTTCTCACCACAAAAAGAAATCGTAATTGTGGGGTGGGATGGAGATGTTGGTTAATGCTATGGTGGTAATCATTTTGCAATATATAAATGTATGAAATCAACACATTGTACACCTTAAACATACACAGTGTTATATGTCAACTGTATCTCAATAAAGCCGAGAGGATTTAATTTTTTTAATTTATTCTTGTAATCTTTATTGTTGAAAGTATTACAGATGTTCCCCATTTTTCCCCCATTGACCCCCTCCTCCCCAGTCCCACCCCTTCCCGCCTTCCCCATACTATTGTCTGTGGCCACTGGTTATGCGTATATGCGTATAAATTTAAAAATGAAAGTACAAACATTTTATACCTGTGAGTAAAGATGTTTGGCAGCTGGGAGAAGGAGTGAGTAGAAGAGAGGCGGTAGATTAGTCTTTATCTGACCCAAATAGATATTTCAAAAATTTACCAAATGAAGAATAAGCAGGACACTTGGTAGTCAGAGGGGAGTCACAGCCCTGGAGAAGCCCCTACATTTGGGCCTCATTTCTGTGTTACAAATGTGTTTCTTTAAAGCAGTATTTCCCAAAGTGTATTTGACTGATCACTTACATCAACCACATGGGGATGCTTATTAGCAGTGAAGATCCTGGGCCTCACCCCAAATCTCATGAATCAGAATCTTGGGGAGGAGTTGGAGGAAAGATCCGAATTTGAAACAAGTTGCCCAAGTGATTCCCATGCTTGCTAGAACTTGACAGTTACCCCCTTAAGAGTGGTATATAAATCAAATTTTGTTACAGTAAATTGTATGATAAATGCAGTAAGAGGTATTGGATATTTAATGGAACCCTGCAGTGGCTCTTTTTGCAAAAGGAAGAATCCTTTTAAAATGCAAATAACCCACCACCTGTGTCTTTAAAATTCAAATATGTACTTTGCAGGCTTTATTAAGCTACCTATGTAGTGGCAGCATTGCGACTCAAATAAAATGTTCCTGTTCTTCAACTTATAAAAATCTTTAATAGGAGTATTAGGCCAAGAATGCAGATCTGGGATCCTGATGTCCAAACTGTGGTACTGCAGGCAATAGAGCAAAAAAAGACAGGAACAGGAACAGATGCTGGGACACAGCGTGAGGGAGCAGAGAAACCAAGTAACCACAACCTGGCTTGAGTTATTTTGCTTTTTGAGAAGGGAATCTTCTCTTGTACAAACCTATTCTCATAGCTGCAGCTTTAAGAATTGGAAACCAAGAATTCTAGAAACTCCAGGTCTTTTCTGAAATTCTGTTGCTAGCCCCTTGCCACCCTAAAATGCTCCTTTTTGCTGCTAAAAATCTCAGTCCCCCACAAAAAGTGAATGCAAAACCAATAATCAATCAACCAAAAGATTCAAGTAGCTACAATATGCAAAGACTGGGTAAAGTAGTGGGGATACAAGCTAGTATGGTACATGGTCACTGACCTCTAGGGCTTGAGAGTCTGGCTGGGAAGGTCTGTGTGTCTGTATAAATACACATACATATATATCCTGGTGAAGTGAAGTGTAAGGGTTAAGATCAAGGACTTCAGATCCGGATTTGAATCCCACCTTTGTTATGTTCTAGCTTTAGAGCCTAGAAAAGTTGTTAAACAACTCTATGCCTTGATTTCCCTATCTGTAAAATTTGGATAATAATAATGCCAAATGCATAGGTTGTTCTGAGGATTAAATAAATGAATATATATATTTTTTTTCATATGCTATGCCTGTACATGATGAGAGCTATAAACGCTATTGTTTATTTTCATTGTACTGTAAAAAATTGTACTGTAAAAAATATACTGATGTGTGAGACCACACCTAGTAGGTGCTCAGTACGTATCTGGTGATTGAATGAGGAGCGGATGAATGGTTGATTGCTCGGTGTCAAATGATTAATTCAGACAAAAAGGACAATAGGACTGAGCAGGGCCCTGAATGCACTGAAAAGGTCTCTGGAGGAAAGTGAAATTTGTAAATGGAATTGGATGATGGCTTAGAATTTCGATAGATGGAGAACATTCCATGTAGCACCACTAGTCCCAAGCACAAAATGCATTTGTTCAACGTCTTGTTCGACGTCCTGGGAGCACCTAGGACACTGCCAGGCCCATGGAAGGTATGAGCACATATGAATAGTTCACATAAGAAAGAAGTAAAAGGTGATCTTAAGGATCAGAGGATGGATGGAGCCATTGTATGGACACCTTGAGTTTGAAGGCGAGGGAAAATGGACTTGATCTGGCAGCTGATGGGAGACACTGAGGGTTCATGAGCAGAAGGACCCAGGGAAAGTGATGCTGGGGAAGACTGTTTCAGCAATGGTGTGGACAGGATGAATTAGAGGGAAAAGAGATGGAGGCAGAGCAGTCCTAGACAAGGGCCTAAATTAGTATCACAGCAGCAGGGTGGAAAAGGGAAGAAGACGATTCAGTAGGCTTTGGGTCACCAAGGAGATGTTTTAGGGGAGGAGTAAATGGGAGACGGAATGAAGCATTGTCGGAAACGGGAAGGTGGGATGGAGCTGGAAGATGAATTTGGAGTGAGGGCAATAATGAGTCTCTTTTAGGCATGATGAGTTGAAGAAACAGAGGAATCAACCAAAATGTCCAGGGTACACATAACAATGTAGAACTGAGGCTGGTCAGGACAATCTGCGGGTGTATCATCTCCCCTTCGTGGAAGCAATGTCTGTGCCCATGTAAATAAATGGATCCTCAAGGAAAAGGGGCGGGGCACTGAGTCTTAGCCTGGGAGGACTGAGGAATAGTAAGATATCCTGGAGGTTCTTTTTTTAAAGCATAAAATTTTACATTATAAAAGGAACTATATGACTTTTCCAATATAGATATAGAAAATAATGCTCAAAAAATCTTGATGGAGAAAGATATAATTAGTAAGGCAGAACCAGGAATCTAGGCTGTGTATGTGTGTGGTGGAGGAGGAAGGGGTGGGGAGATTGGCGTTCTCATCAACCTCAGAAACAGGGTCAGAATGTGCGTCCAGTGGACCCCCAGGCCCTGGGACCAGCACCTTGGCTGGGTTTGAAGTTTGGCATCTATTCTGGGCCTGATGTCCAAGGGTTGCTGAAAGACGAGGCATGGGCTGGAACAGGGGCTCAGGGAAGCCAAGGGGACCACATCTTTTCAACACAGTCTCACTGTGGGCTCTGGATTTGCATAGATCCTGAACTAACACGCAGAAGCCAGCTCCATGAAAGTTTCCCTAATGGTGGGCAGGAAACAGGAGGTGGGCGTGGATGACCCTTTGACAGGCAGGACATCAAGAACTGCCAACACGAAATGCTTATGGAACTACAATGCCTTTTTACAAACAATTACAAAAATTAGAAAGCAACTAAAGTGTCTCCTATCTAGATGTCACACCCTGGCAATCATGCTACCCTAGCTGGATCCAGGGACCATTCTGGATCCGGAGATATCTTCTATTTTTTACCCTTCCCCTCCCTTTTTCCAGAGCTATATCCACCCTGTCTATGTGTATGGTGCACAGGTTCTCAGGGTACGTTCAAGAACAAGAGGAGAAAAAGATCACCAGTAGGTAAGACATACAGAGTTGAAATTGCCTTGGAACAGACTGAAATCATATGTAAATTATATGCAAAATATACGTATGGCCCTCTATACTGCATGACATCCTCTGGGAAAATCCCCATGGAGATAGCTGCTTTTGCAGCTTGAGAGAGTGGAAATGGCTACAAAAGCAAAGTCATTTGTCAGTGGCTGTGGCCATCATGAAGCCTGTCATGGGAATGACGAACACAGAGGATAGAAACCATTTACTGAAACAGGCAAGAGGAAGAAGCAGTGTTCAGGGACCAGGCCAGAAGCTGAAGGCCTCCATCATTTAAGCTAATACTACCTCTCCCCCAAACCTGTAATATCCCACCCACCTCAGATGGTTTTCAATCCATACTTCCTTCCTTCATTCTGGCTGGATAATTGGGGAAAGTATTTCAGGGGAGGAAGGAAGTTCACTCATTGCGGGGGGAGGGGGGAAGGATTCGGGGGTAAAAAAAGCAAGTTATCTCTGCCAAGGCTTTTCTTTCATTCACTTTCAGGGTAACTTCTATCCCCGTGTAAATCTACATATATCATCTCTTTCTCCGTACTGAAGTAGAGAAATTAAATGTCACTAATTACAGCAAGTGCCAACGTTGAATTCTTATGAAGCCACAAGGACTTTTGAAAAGAGTGATTACGTAAAATCAGAAGGTAATGAAAACATTCACTTCAGAGGAACTGAGGACCTAGTGAAGGTGGCAGAGGGTGGGGCGGGAGAAAGAGAGAAGCCACAAGTGACCACTCGGTAGTGTGACCCGGAATTGGGAAGAGAGAGGGGGGAGAAGAAATACACATCTTAGCATTTTAAGCACTTAAAAGAGAAGAAATTCAATTAACTTGGCAAAAAGACAGAATTCTAACAGGAGCTAATATTTGTTGTCTATGTACTTACTATAGGCAAGGCATGGCTATGTGTCATCGCGTTGAACATCTCTCTGTGGGATAGGCATTGCCATCATTTCGATTTTACAGACAAGCAAAGCAAGGCCTGCCGCCAAAGTCACACTACTTCGTAAGGGGTGAAGTGAGGATTCTCAGCCAACAGATGGGCTCTCCTGGCTGCGATGGTAACCATGACACTAGCTGTTCTGTCTAATTCAGTGCGGGTAGAGAAGGACAGACACGTGTCTTAGAGGATTCGGGAGCAGAAAATAGTTCCTGGACATGAACTCAACTTCATCCCTGACGTATGATATGAACACCCTGGGGGAATGCGCCTTTTAAATGGCCACCAGCTTCTCCTCCTCGATTTCCATCCCCAGGTTCTATGAAAACACGAAGTGTTTCCTTCCCTAGGCTACTTCTTGAGGTTTTTAAGCCGCTTCCTCCTTAAGTGGAAATCTGAACACAAGACACACTCAGGCTCCTCAGTCACTGACACCGTCCTGTGCGAGACCATTAGGAAGCCAAGCTAGAGGCTTTTCTTCAATGACAGGGTGCCCAGGGGCATGTGAGCAAGGGAAGGATGGAGACATGTGGTCACAGGCGTAGGAAGTCGGCCACTGCAGGCAGGAGGGGGGGCTCAGGGGATGGGGTGCGTTTGAGGAGAACATTTAAAGGGAAGAGGTGGGATCTGGAAAAAACCTCCACCTACTTCCAGAATGATGCCTCAGATCAGCCATTCCAGGGCAAGCCCCCAGCCTTCATTGTGGACTTTGGGGCTTTTATCGGGGGTTCACCAGTAGCTTACAGCAGACCTGAGCTTGCTCAACCTTTTGACCAGTGGTGGCTGAGAACACTCGTGGCATGCGGTCTTGTTGTGATATCAGAGTCAGGGTCCCAAAGGATGTGAACAGGCAAAAGAGAAATTTAATTTTAAGGGACACATGTAAATTCAGGCACTGAAGCAAACCCCCCAAATAAAAAGAAGCCAAAAACCCCATCTTTTCTCAGCACTGACTGTACCAAACCTAGGGTTTGGTTCAGAGAATGGTGCCGTGTATTAGGAGGGGCATGAACCAGGTGGGGTGTGTCCAAAGAATAATCAGAATGGTAAGGGGTCCAAAGCATGTCATGTGCAGACTGGCTGAAGGAAGTGCTACATACAGACCAAATAAGTGGGAGCAAGTAAGGACAAGAGAGCTGGGGTCAAGCGTTTTAAAAATCGCACCTGCAGTACAAAGGAACAAGCACATGCCGCAAGAACAGAGGGTCCACAGAAGAGACTCAGAGTGGGCTTTTGAAGATAACTACCAAAAATCCAATCCAACTCGAAGATTCTACGCTTCTATGAACTAAGATGATCTCCAAAGAGGCCACACAGCTATTGGGTCCAGTGGCATGAAACTTCTGATATTTGACTGGTTTGGACCTACACAATGACAATTTTAAATGGTTCAAACTAATGTCACCCATTAAAGGCAGGCACTAAAGAAAGCTTCAGTGAGTCATGCAATCGTGAGCTGACACTAGGGGAGGTCACCATTTACATGTGTGATTTTCGCTCTTCCACAATCCTGGCACAGTACTGGGGATGAATGGAATAGTTGGACGGAAGATGATGATGGTTTCCAGAGAAAAAGCCTAGTGCCAATTCTCCCAAGCAGGTGTCCAGGTCCCAGCCTCTGGGTTTACCCTCCCATGATGCCACCGTGTTCCATCCTCACTGCCAAGCCCTTTGTAGGATGTCCAAGTATTTTTTCCCATCATCTATGAATCGCCAACAGTTTCTGTTTGGCATAACCACAGGTGCAGAGGAAAGAATGTTGGCAGCACCTTCCCAATCTATTCTACCTCTTTAGGGGGAAGGAGGAGTAGGGTTTTCTCACGTGGGACTAGCATAAAAGGAAGAGAGATGAAGGCAGTCTTGCTTGTCACTCTAGGGATTAAGGGATCAGCAATTATGACTTTTAGGAAAATCTTCCCAAAGAAGTCCTCTTTGCTCTTCAGCTTGTCACGCACATCACTAAAATAGCCCTTCATGCACCAATCACACGAAGCAGGAAGGGACACCTGATGTGCCAGATGAAAGGACGACACCCTAATAGATGGTGGTGTGCTGGGTTTTAAAAATCCAGGGCTGAATTGAACAAAATCAAAGACTGGCCCCACGTCTAGTCAAATAAACCATTGCACAGGGCAGGAAGGGGAGGGAATGGCTTAGCACCCGTGCACACAAGATAGTGAAGACTTTTCAGTGCCTTTGAGTTCAACTTGATTCTATAGTCATCGAAAGAAAAAAACAAAGGTGCTTGATGTCATCATTAATAGATGTAGGGAGTCTAGAAAAAGAGAGTAATGAAACCCGTCTGTAATGTAATGAACTGGTTGGGACATAGCCATATACCGTATGTGATGTGGGCATCCTTCTTTGGAAAGAATGCAAAAAAATAAAAAAATAAAAGGGTCATTTTTCAGAGAACAATGGCCTGGATTAAAAAAAAAAACAAAACAAAAAAACTTTAAACCCTTGTATAGAATGCCTAAAGAAACTGGAGATGTTTCAGCCTTTAGAAAAGAAAATCCTTAAAGACAAAAGCCCTGTCTTCAAACACTGGGAGTGTAATTAGATCTATTCTGTGTCTCCAAGGGCTGGAGGGAATGCAGGTGGAGAAAGCTGTAGTGACTCAGAATAACTAAGAGCTGGTGAACATTCAGTGCTGTTAGGGCGGAATGGGATGGCTGAAGGAGCAATGTGTTGTTGCTCGTCACTGCAGGGGTTCAAGCCAAATCTGAATACACTCTTACAGGAGAGACTCGAAAATTAGGTACACGGAGAGCCTTGACAACCTTTTGGGTCCTTTCCATTCCTGAAATGCTGAATCTAACAACAAAGTTCTCTGAACACGCATAATAAGGCAGGTAGTGGCAAGTTCTCGAAGGGTAAGACGCTGCCTGGCCTTCCACAGCCCGCCATGGCCAATGAGGGGCATGCGGGACAGTAAACAGCTGACTATAGAGTAGTATGAGGATGGCTCTACTGCCCCACGCCCTCAGGTGCCACGGGAGCTCAGACAAAGCGATCAGTCATCCCAACCTCCCTTAATGTATGTAGGGTATAAAACAGTGGTTAAGAGTGAAACCTTCCAGTCCTTTCACCTTCCAGCTCACTTTCCTTTAAAACAGTGGTTCTCAAACTTTGGTCCTATCAGAATCCCCGGGATCTCATTCATGAGCCTCCCATGTGACCAGAGTTTGCAAAAACAATGCTCCCAATCATCTAAGCCCTGGCTTCAAATCCCTTCTCTATCTCCTATTGCCTGTGGGATTCTGAGCAAGTTAACTTTCCTGCACCTCCTCTTTCCTGCAAAATATTTGCCTCCCCCTTGTAAAATACCTTCTCAGGATCACTGTGACAATCACAAGCAACCATGTCTGGAAAGCACTTAGCACAGTTCATGGCACATGGGAGGAGCTTTGCAAGCCTGCAGTCCTTGCTGTCATTATTTAGGACACTGGTATATCTAGGCCCTCTTTCCGCCCCCCCCCCCAACTCTTACCAACACCAGCACTAGCAGCGTGCCCGCCAGGCACCCTCAGATGCCTCCCACCCGGGTCACAGTCAGCGAGGTTACCCCACAAGAGGACCCACTGTCCGCGGCTCTCAGCTGTATTCCATCCCCGCGCTCCTCCTGAGGCTTAGCCCCACAAACTGACTAGCTCATCCCAGACCCTTTCCAGCCCTCCCTAGGCAGGTCTACAGACTGGGAGGGCCTCCATGGCTGCCATAAAAAAGCTGTGTGACTTAGCTGAGTTACATGGAAGCTCCATGGCCTCAGTTTCCCCTCCTGTGCAAGAAAGAAATTGGTCTAGAACACTTCCTCTTTGGTCTCACCAATGGCATTTTGAGCAACACGGATCTTTGCATGAGCCCCTCCCCCACATGACAGCACATTTAGCACTCATCGCCCTTCCTACTACATGCCACCAATGCCCCCTCATCGTTGAAGCAACAAATAGAGTCCCACACATCTGATGGGGACCAAGTAGGGCATACCCTCCCACTGAGACTACAGGATAACTAATGAGTTCTTCCAGCTCCAACTCCGGCCTTACCTTCTGGAACTGAGAAACACAATGGGACCATAACCAGCATCCCAGTGGGTCTGCTTTGCCAAGACAGTCAAGGAGGAGATTTTAAAAGACCCTTAAGAAAGGCACCAAGGCCCAGCAATCTGCTGCCTTGAGTTAGCCAAAGCTGGAGGCAGGCTGGGGAGCAGCTCCTCACTCACACTCACTCATCAAGAACTGCATGGGAGCCAAGGGGGTCCTCCCAGGCCCCAGCCGGGAAATCGGCGCAAAGCTGAGCACTGAGCCCACCCAGGGCCCCTTTCCAATCCAAGGACGCACAGGAGCAGTGGGTTTCCCTACAGCCTGCACCCCCCACTGAGCCAAGCCCAAGACGGGTGCTAAATAAAGATTGGCTCAATTACCTTCTATTTCCAGGTAAACCCCAAGAAGAAGCAGACTTTCTTCCAGAGGGGTTTGGGGTAAAACTAAGAGCTAAGTCCTGAGCACTAGTTATTCATTGAGCAAGTGTTTATTCTGTGCCTGTGACATACTGGTTCTTTCCTAGGCCAAGAGCATGCAGCAGTGAACAGGAGGGTACCTTCGTGGGTGTACATCCTGGCGGAACTCCCTAGGAGATGTCTCCAGGGCCAGAAATACCAGGGTTTGAATCCTGCTGCACCACTTTTTACTGGGTTTATGAGTTATTGTCTCCGTGCCTCCTCCCTTTGTTCCTGGGTGAAATGGGTCTAATGACAGAATCTAGATCCTGGGGATGTCAGAAGTAAATGATGCATGTAAAACCCTAGTATTTCAGTGCCAGGCTCAAAATACAAGCTGAATAAGTGTCAGGTGTTTTCCCTAATCAATAAGGGAGAAAGGCAAGTGGGACCATTGCCCAAAAGAACAGGAAAGAACAGACCCGATTTATCTCAGGTAGTACTGGAGCTGGGAGCTGCCCGTCTTTGGTAAAGAAGAACACGGCATTTTCCTGACTGCCATCCCCAGGGCATCTCAGTCAGATGGCCACCCATAGACCTCGGAATGAAGAAGCCTGAGAGGCTATATTATTCAAACTCATCCCATTAGAAGAAAGCAGCCTGATGCCAGAGAGGTTACATGACTTATCCAAGGCCACACAGCTCCTGGGGAAAGTGGCAGAGCCAGAGGGGGCAGAACCACTGAGCAGAGATCCCAGATCTGCATTGAAACCCTGATACCTACCATGCCTGCTGAGACGTGGGCAAAGGATATTACGTCTCGGAGCCCAAGGTTCTTCACCTGTGAAGTTGTAGGTGCCCGGCACACAAGGTACTCTATAAATGTCGGTTCCCTTTGTCAGTTACTGGATTCCTGGGCCTTGCTTGAAAGCAATGGTGGCCAGGATCTAAGTTTGAGGGACACCTTCACTTAAAGAATGAAGGTCAGGCGGATGGGGGCGAATGCGTCCGAGGAGAGATGAGTAGGTGTGTTTAGAGGGTCGACGCACAGAGTGGGAGATGGTTCTGACCCAGGCAAAAGAATGTCCTCTGTTGTGTTTAAACCTCTCTGAGTCTAAGTGTCTTCATCTGTGGATGGAAACGCGGGCAGAGAAGATCGAATGAGATAACTCATCAAGCCCTGGCCGGTTTGGCTCAGCGGTTAGAGCGTCAACCCGTGGACCAGAGAGCCCCAGGTTCGGTTCCCACTAGGGGCACGTACCTCAGTTGCACTTTGTCCCTGGCCCTGGTAGGGGTCGTGTGGGTGGCAGCCACTCGATGTGTCTGTCTCACATTGATGTTTCTCTCTCTCTCTTCCTCCCTCGCTCCCTCCCGCTCTATCTGAAGATAAATGCAAAAAAAAATGTCCTCGGGTGAGGATAAAAAAAAAAGAGATAACTCGTCAAAACAGCGAATGTCTCATCGCTTACTGTGTGCCAGGCACTGTTCTCAAGACGTGACCCACAGGAGCTCACTTGGCCTGCACAGCAGCCCTGAGGTGGGTCGCTGTTGCCCCGTCCTACAGGTGAGGAAAGTAGGGGCACAAAGGAAAAGCACCTGAATAGGTCACACTGTGCACTGGCCGAGAGCCGGGGTGTCAGCCCAGGCATCCGGCTCCCAGTCTGCTCTACTCAGGGGTGCCAAACTATTTCTGTCAAGGGCCAGATGCTCAATCCTTTAGGGCTTTGCAGGTGTAGGGTCTCTGTGGCAGCTTCTGCACTTTGCCTTTGCAAAGCAGCCATAGACGGTGCTGAAGCCAATAAGGGTGCCTTTGTTCCAACAGAGCTTTATTTCAAAACGCTGAAATCCGAACTTTATAAAACTTTTGCATCACAAATTAGTCTTCTTTCGATTGCTTTCAACTATTTAAAAAGTGAAAAACCACCCTTAGCTCCGAGGCCAGGTGGAAGGAGCGGGCGGGCTGGATTTGGCCTGGGAGACTGTTTGCAGACCCTGCTCTGTCCCAAGCTATCTCGCCTCTCGCTCCGTAAGCTTGTATACGGAAAGTGCCCGGACAGTGCCTGGCACAGACGAAGTGGTCAATAAATGTTTATGCCCTTTCCCTTCCCTAAGCTCTTTCTCCCTCCTAACGCCCATCGACCCAGAAAGTGGACATTTCATGCTGTGCTGAGCAGAGCGAAGAACTGGGCTTTAGCCAGGTGGAGGCACCGTCCTCGGGACTCACAGCCCTGCTGGCTCCAGAGCAGAGGAAATGCTGAGAATTTCAGGTCAGTGTGTCTCAAACGTTAATGTGCATATAGCTGGAGTCTGTTGAGGCTGAGGCCTGAGATTCTGCCTTTCTAACAAGCTCAGGCTGGACTGAGTGACCCCCCAGAGACAGGGCAGGGGTGAGGACAAATAATTAGGCCCCCTCTCCAAGGACAGCCTGAGATGACTTAAACTGTAGGGGGGCAGAGATCGGGAGCGGCCAGAGGGAGGCTGGAGCAAAGGCACTGGGTGGCCTTCAGCATCCGCGGACCTCTGGGCCCTGGCAGACAGGAGCCCCTCCTCTCGTGCTTGCTGGGCCTCTGACGGACTGAAGCAAGAGACCTATTTCCTCATCGGGCCTCTGAATAACTAGGGCACTTCCACAAGGTCACAGTCATTCATTTAAATTCCTGCTCTAATCAGCAGGCAGAGCCTGAGAAATTATCCCGTCTGAGGAGAGAGGCTGTCATTGGAGCATCAAACAGCCCTCCTGGCTGGAGAGAGACACTTGGGGGAGGAGAAAGATGGGGTCTCATAGCCCCAGGCCCCAGCACTGCTCCTCCAAATACCTCCTCTAACCACCCCACCCACCTCCAAACGACTTCCGCCCCTCTTGGCTGAGAGTTCTGGAACACATGGGACGGTGGGGGGAAGGGGAGCTGAGAACACAGCCCCGTGCGGCAGGGCTGGGACTGTCTGTCCCCTTCTGCCCTACTGGCAGCTCAGGCAGTCCAGTGACACATCCCAACAGGCCAGGAGCAGTAGTCCCTGGGGTCGGGGCTAGGCAGGAGTCCCTTCCAGGCCACACGTCGGTTCCACGGCCTTAAAGATGTCTCTTGCCCTGGCCGGTTTGGCTCAGCGGTTAGAGCGTCGGCTTGCGGTCCAGAGAGACCCGGGTTCGGTTCCCGCTAAGGGCATGTACTTCGGTTGCAGTTTGTCCCCGGCCCTGGTTGGTCGTGCGGGTGGCAGCCACTCAATGTGTCCCTTTCACGTCGATGTTTCTCTCTCTCTCTCTCTTCCTCCCTCCCACTCTATCTGAACAAAAAATGAAAATAAAATTAAAAAATAAAGATGTCTCTTCCCTACTCAGGCCTCGGTTTCCTCCCCTGGAAAGTCAGAGTTGCCCTCCTCGGACAGGATACCCTCTGAGCCCCAACATGCCTTGGGGCCCTGTGGACTCACAATGCTCCTTGTGCTTGTGGCCACACTTTCTGCTCAACCACTACTTCTGAGGTCCACCATGTGCTGTGCACCCTGCGAAGAGTTGGGAAAGCAAGGGGGGTGAGAGGCACCCACAGCTCCACCCTGAAATGCCAGGGTTTTGAAGGGAAAGAGCACAGCCTCCAGAGGCCCACGGGGCTGAGATCTCGGTCTTGGACCAGCAGCTGGCGACAGCGGCACTACTGACCCTCTTGGAGGCTCCTTTTCCTCGCCCGTGGAGAGGGAGGCGCTACCTGCCTGGAGGGGTGGGTATACAACGTCAAACCAGAGGGTGCCTGGGAGGCGGCAGAGCTAGGCGCCGTCGTCCTCGGGCCGCACACCACAATTCTCCATGGTTACTTCGTGATTCTCAACCTGTGTCCCAAAGACAGGAAGGGGGGCTGTGGCTTTCCCGACATGGAAGTCCAGTGACGTGTCCCTGCCCCTTTCCTCCCGTGTGTCCAGGGTACGCT
This sequence comes from Tadarida brasiliensis, assembly GCA_030848825.1. NCBI lineage: Eukaryota > Metazoa > Chordata > Mammalia > Chiroptera > Molossidae > Tadarida > Tadarida brasiliensis. The sequence continues at coordinate 223,803,932 of CM061257.1, read as the reverse complement.
CTCCGAGTCCCCAGTCCATCTCCTAGCCAGGCCCCATCTCTGACTGCATTTTACAGTAGCATTACCTCTAACCAATCTCCTCAACATGTAAAATGAATCAATGCATCAATCATCCCCTTAGAGTCTTCCAGCGGCCCCTGGTAAACAGTCACATTAACGAAGGAAAGAACAGCCGACAGCCACGGAAGGCGTCATCTCAGAGCCATGCTGCCCGGAGAGGTGGGAGCTGCCCCTACCCCCCAGGGCTGGACGGCTCCGACTGCCTCCTGCCACATCCAGGGCCACAGGGAAGGCTGTGAATTTGTGATTTGCTCCAGGCTCAGAAACCACAGAAAGCAAGGGGTCAGTGGGGTGACAGGATTGGCGGTGAGCTCCTGACACTTCAAGGGCAGGACGAAGCGTGTGAGACATAGCATCAGACGGGAATCCCCTCTTGGCCCTGCTGCGCGGTAGCTGGGCGACATCGGCACATCACTTAACCTTGGCCTCAGCTTCCTCCGCGGAGAAATTGAGCGCAGGTGACATATTTCTGAGGGTTATTAAGAGACTGCAATGAGACAATGGCTGTGAAATTGGAATGGTGCTAGTTATAGATGCTGTTATCTCAGGCAGGTTCACCCACTGACCTCTACCCCTGGAAGAGGCGGAGGGGACCTGTGGGCCACCCACCACGCTGTTTCACCCTGGACCAGTATGGCGCCTTTGTGAGAATTAGAAAAAGGTGCCCCGCGGTCAGAGGCAGCCCTGTGGGCACGGGCTTGGCAAGAGGAACGCAGGCAGGATGCCAGCCCGACTCATCCCCTCTGCTAGGAGCGACTGTGCAGGGCATACCACGCACAAGTCCACGTGGGGACCCTGGGCCACGTCCCTGCTGGAACCCAGGAAGAGAAGGGGTAAAGGCAAGTGGCGCTTTTACAAAAACACTTGAAGCATTGGCCTTACTCCCGCAGCTCCTTGAGGTGTCCCAGAAAACATCATCTCAGTAGAGAGGCCTCTGGCCACCCTCCATAAATTAGCAACTTCTTGTTTACCTCCTTCATTTTTCTCCAAAGCACTGATCGCCCACCACCTCATACAGTATGAGTGTGATACAGACATATATTATACATAACATGTCTATATATGTGTGTGTATACACATATACATATATATTATATATACTACATACACAGGGTGTGGCAAAAGTAGGTTCACAGTTGTTCGTATGGAAATAATACAAGAATAAATATTAAAACAAGAATAAACTCTGTTTCTCATACGCACAACTCTCTTATATATACAGTTCCTTAGTTATTGACGGTCCCCGTCTAGGATAAAGTATCCATGAGGACAGGGAGGCCTCTGTTTGTCACTCTTCTATCCCTAGAGCCTAGCAGAGTACCTGGTACACAGCAGGTTCTCAGTACATACTTGCTGAGTGAGAGATTAACTGAAATATTATCAAATAGGAAGAGAGCGTTTAATAGCTTCCTGGGAAACGCTGTCTTGTGCTTTGGTTCAAACAATTATTTTCGAAGGGATGGGGAGTAGACAGAAGATGAGAGGGGGCACCCCGTGTATTAGCTAGGGATAACTGTGTTATTCTCCCGGGTTGTATAATATCTCATATAGGCTAATGATCTGAAACTCTTCCTAAGTTTGGTGGATTATTTTAGACATTCAAAAATAATTAAGGATAAATTCGTTTGGAAAGAGGTCAGCTAATAATGAAAGGGTCACCCTACCTCTAAGCAAAAATAGACAATAGTCTCATTAGGAAATACTTACCAGATCTTGAATTGCTGAGAATTTTCGATGGGACCCAGTGTGTTCCAATGGAGGGTACACGGGCTTTGGAGTCCAAAAGTCCTAAGTTCAAATCCTATTGCTACCATGGTGAGCCCTATGACCTTGGGCAAACTGCTTAACCTGTTTGGCCCTAAACTTCCCTCCCATTAAAGTGGATATAACAATACCTATCTTGTATTGATGTTATAAGAATTAAATGTTAAAAGAACTAAACAGGAAAACCTATGTGAAAATATCTTTAAAAAAAAAAAAAAAAAAGATGATACTTCCTTACCATTTGGTGGGGTTATTCTTCTTAACTCAAAGTTCTAGCCAGTTTAGAATGATCTCCAAACCATTCTAAATCATTTGACACTTCCTATCTACAGATGGTTGAATCCTCTCTGAGTCTGTGTGTCTATGTGCATATATATGTGTCTACACACACACCGCTTAAAATTAGGACCCTGGCTGAATGTGCATTTGCAAAAGAGAAATGCATAATTAGCCTAAGGATGGTTCTTCCATTTGTTCATTAACCAAAAAATAAAATAAAAAATTCGTTAGTTTTTTTTGTTTGTTTGTTTTTTGTTTTTACAGTGAGCATGTATTAGTTACACAACCAATAAAAAAAGTATTGCTAATTTCATTGTGGAAAGGTATTTCTCAGAATAAAAAGAAAGAAACCTTCTTTCACCCACATCGTATTTTCCATGCTGAGTATGTCGTATCTTCAACCTTCAACCACTTGAAGCCATAGAACATAAATAGATTTATGGAGGACAAAGCAAAACGTTCCATTCAACTGGAGAATATATATCTTAAGAACATCTTTTAAAAATATTTTCAATAAATGCCCACTTTCCACTTCTTTGATTCACCCAGAAATATTAATCAGAAGTGAGTGATAGTGTAAGTGTGGGAACCACATTCTTTTGGCTTCAAAACCAATACAAATCCATCAGGGCATTTCTTCTAACGCTAAATCAATAAAAATGCGATGTCTTTAGATTTGGGTTCTGTTTGGAGTCCCTAGGAAAAGGTCTCACTCAGAGTCAACATGCACAATCTAGCAGAGGGGATTTGCACGGCAGCCGTGCAGACACAAAGACTCACCTGGACTTTGACTGACATCTGTGGCAGCATTTTCAAAAAGGAGGGAAAGGGAGAGGAGAGAAAGGGAGAGAAAAGGAAGACGAGCGTTAGCAGCACACACACACACAGTGCAATGTGCCCTTGCATGACTGCCCGGTTCATGCAAGACCCCAGAGGTGCTCAGCATTCCGAGCACTTCGTTCCACCTTCACCCGAAAACCACCCATGCAAGCCGAGGGGCCGAGCTCCCTTTCCACTGTGCATGTAGCAAGACAGGTGAGCTTCACATCTGTCCGGAAAGACAACCTCCTGGAATCAGATAGGGCTCCAGAGAGCCGAGCAGACTGGAATCCTGCAAGAATATCAGTTAAAATATTCTGGTCGATCTCTGCATACCAACGCCCAAGCAAATCCTCCGTCCCTCCAGTTACGGAACACTGGACATGAAGTCAAGCGAGGTTTCCCAGTGGAGAGAAGAAAACAGTAATAAACCACTCCCTTGAGGAACCAGGAAAAAGAGGCATGAGCATGAGGAGCGCGTTGCAGCATTGTCCATCACACAGGACTGAAGGACACAAGATCACAGAACATTCATGATTCCCTCCCTCCCCAGGGTTCCCAACGACCATTCTTCATCACAGACAGCTGTGTGTGCCCATGAGCTTGTGTGCTGAGTAGATCATTTGCCAGACAGATTGAAATTCTGCCTCCCCCTTTAATTTTTCTCCTTGCTTTCACCCCATCGTTAATGACAGGAATTGCCGTTTGAAATCGCTTTTGATATCTACAAACATCTAGCCTGGGAAGGTTGCTATTTGAATTAAGCCAATGAACTTTCAAAAATGAAAATCCGTTCACTCCCAGCAGCTCCATGAATGCAATCTCCTCCTTCTCCCCTCAAATGTAAAACAGAACCACGCTAGAGAAGCCAAACTAAGAGCAGCCCAAAGCATCGTTAAAACCCCTGGACTTGACCTGGAGGATACACTACAGCCAAGGAGATGGAACGGGGGCTGGCTCAGGAAACCACCGGCCCTCCAGGCAATCCTGAGTGACTCACCTAGAATCACTGAAGGGTGCAATGGTACATCCGGGATACCCACAGACATTAACTACTTTCATTCATTCATTTATTTATTCATTTATTTTTGTTACAGATGTTTCTTCTTTTTCCCCCATTGACACCCTCCTCCCCCTCCCTCCCCTCCCGAGGTCACAGAACTGGTACAGGGACGGAGCCTAGAAAAGACCCTACATCTCTTGAATCCCACCCAGTTCAACATTCTTTCAACTGAAACCCAAGTCCCTCAAGGGCATGTGGAACCCAAATTCAGTTTCCCAGCTCAACGAGCACCCTGAAGCCATAAGGGACCTAGGTGGATGGCTCCCAGCTACCCCGTGAGTGGCTCATGGGTTAGCCTCTGTGCTTCTAATTTGCTACTATCAGATTTGTAAAGTTCCAGCAAGTTCCCTAGGGCTCTTGCCCCAGAAAAATCCAGGTGCTGACCTAACAGAGCTGAGCCTCAGCATCTGGGAGGGGCATCTCCATAGCAACAGCTGAGCATTTGTCCAGCCCACACCTTGTATTCCCTAGAGCAGTGGTTCTCAACCTTCCTAATGCTGTGACCCTTTAATACAGTTCCTCGTGTTGTGGTGACCCCCAACCATAAAATTATTTTCGTTGCTACTTCATAACTGTAATTTTGCTACTGTTATGTCTTAGGTGACCCCTGTGAAAGGGTCATTCAACCCCCAAAGGGGTCGTGACCCACAGGTTGAGAACCGCTGCCCTAGAAGCTGTATCTTCCCAGAGAGACTTCTAGAGAGCTCTGAATCATTCCTCAGCCACACCCCTTCCAGGATTTCTGGTGCGCTGTTAGATTTAGGGGTGGAGTGGCAGCGAGGAGGAAGAAAAGAGGCCAAATAGAAGAAGTGGGAAGAGAAAACATTCTGCATAAATAACTGAGGAGGACCATTAACTCTGCCTGATGGATTGCCTAGAAGAGCAGTAGTTAAGATACCCCTTCATTAAACAGGGCATCAAACTATTTACATGTGGTCGAGTTCAGTGGTGGGAGTGTCAACACCGTTGTTCACAGAAGAGTGCTCTGTGGGGGCACCAAGACCCAAGGGAGACAGGACACCTTAGAACCCCAAGGTTCTTTTAATACTGAATTACCCATTTGGGCACTGTGGTTACAAACCTACATTTTCGAGACAGACAGGCCATCCTGGCCTGCAGGATGGCCTTGGGTCAATCACTGAACTCTCTCCGAGTCCTTTTCCTCAGCTATAAAATGGGAAGATAACAGAGCCTCCCTCATGACAGTGTTATGAGAATTAAATGAGATTAAATACTTGTAAAAGCACTTAACTCAGTACAAGGCAAACACTGCATAAACGCTAGCTGCTCTGATTATTATCATTTTGAATTACCGCAGACAGAATTACCCAAAAAATTGACCAGATGGCTCCCCGGAAATGCCAAGAGACCACAGGAATGAAGCTGTATTTCTTCTGGTGAACCCAAGATTTGGGTTCAACTCCTCTGCTTGTGAGTGAAGACCTCTGCTCCAGGCCTCCCCTCCCCTGGGTGAGCAGAAGCAGAAGACCAAACAAATTCCAATCTTACTTCTTGTGTTTTCTTTCCTCATACCTTAATTTGGGTCAGTTCCAGTCCTGTGCATAAAAAATCCAGAACATCTTCTTGCCAAAGAGGACCAACAAGGCCACCAAGAAAACCCCCCTTTAGCAGGGCATCAGGGTCCAAACTCAGCTCCCGGCTGTGGCACCGACCCGGACGCAGTGCTGAGCATTATGGCCAATTTAAGGAACAGAGAGACACTCTATCACCTGGCCCCTGGCCCAAGAAGCAGTGAGTTACCTGAATCTCTGCATTCAATTCTGACCAGCAGAATGAAATGACAAAGGTAGAGTGGAAGGGGGAGGGAGATGCACAGAGGGGAGGGATCCAAATTCAACAGTGTCCATCTGCTATCGTGTCTGACCAGCATCCTTTTCCCTTCTTTTTACAGCAAGCCCCAATTGTCTCCTGGGGAACCCCCTTTCCTACCCTTAATCCATATGGCTTGGTAGGGATGACCCCCACCCCCACCTTAGCTCCTAGAGTAGGCATGTGACTCAGACTAGGTCATGGGAATCCACGGAATGCCAGGATTCAGGCTGTGTGACTTTGTGCCAGTTACCTAAGCTTTCTGTGTTTCAGTGTCCTTATCCATAAAATGGGTGTGATAATAGTTCCCACTGCCTCAGGTTGTTGTAGGAGCTTAGACCACTACCTAGCATATGGAAAGCCCTCAGTCAATGTTAGCTAATTTGATGACCTTCGTATAGGAGAGGACAAGAGTATTAAATACACACACACACACACACACACACACACACACACACACACCACACACACACCTTCCTATGGACACACAGCAAGGAAGTCTGTCCGAGGACATAGATGTGGTGGTTTCTGACTCCATGCCTGGGGCCTCCCATTTCCAAGGCAATCATCCCCAGAGCGCCCTCTGTCTGTGGCTGATCCTGATATACAGCCTCGGGTCAGTGTATGGGGGAGCAGCACTGGGCCCCAGAACTGGCCAGAGGAAATGTATATATGTAAATATGTGTGTATATCAATTTTTAAATAGATGAAAAAGTGAGGGGAATTTGCAGAAGAAAAGGCAGTCGACAACCGGATGTGATTGATCCAGGGGAGAAGGCATCCTCACCCTGCCAGCCCTTGCCAGCTCCCTCCTGCTGTTTTATGTTCTCACTCTGCTGGGCCTGTGGTTTTCCAGAGCCACTGCATTTAAATCTATATTCTATTTTCTCTCCCAGAAAATAGGTCAGACCCAAGGCAGAGTTCAGCAGGTGGGGTCCCAGAAGGTTTGTCTGGGCCTTGCCTGCAGGAAGCAGCCCACCCCACGTTCCCCAAAGCTCCTCCCTGGGGGGTGTGGAAGTAGCAAGTGGGGGAATCTCAGACTCCTGCCTCTCGAAATGCTCTGGTCCGAATGAAGGTGACATGGGAAGGCTCCCCGGGCTAAGCTATACTCTGCAGGTGCAGCAGAGGCAGATGGAGGTCCTCCCCGCACTCCTGCCCCTGCAGTTAGAAGAACCAAATCTCCCCATACAGCAGGAAATCGTTTCCTTTGAACTTTAAAATAACCACGCTGATCATATGCACTTGTAGCTGAAGTTGTTGTTGAAGACGCAGTGAGTGTCCGTGGGGTACTGAGTGGAGGTAGCAACCCCTCATTTACGTCTTCCCTGGTTGTGAAGGCAAAGAGAGTGGGGAAGGGTGGGGGCAGCTTCCGATCCTTCCTCTCCTGGGCTTCCCCCCAGCCCTGGTTTGAGCATGGCATTCCTAACAGAGGTGGCTGCCGCCCGGGCCAGAATTCGTTTTCAGCAGGATTATCTTCCCTAGGATTTTTTGAGCACCTGCTATCCACCAAGGTAAATGCCAAAGCTAGGAGGACAGGAGAGGAAAGCCCGGTTAGGTGAGCCAGTCCTCAGCCCTCCTGTCACGACAGCAGAAGCAGCGACCACTGACTGAGCAGGTCCGGCCTCGAGCCTGAGCCTTGGCTGTTTCCCCGCCTGAACTGTCTCTGTCAGGCACACGTGAGACTGTTCTTCACTTTCTCCAGGTATCAGCTCAGACACTGCTTCCTCAGAAGGGCCTTCTTCCACCACCTCTTCTTACCCTTTTTTCTTTTCATTGTGGCACTCGTCACTGTTTGTCATTGTATGCGGGATCTGTTTTTATTGTTTATAGCCCTCATTAAAACACGAGCTTCGTGAGAAAAGTATTGTCTGTTTCACGAAACACTTGCACGCCCAGAGCTGAAGCAGGGTCTGGCTTATCACAGGTGCTCAGCAATAGGTACTGAATGGCCGCTGGGTCATCTCAATTGATACAATTTACTGAGGGAGATTCTATTAGTATCTCCATTTACACATGAGACAGTCGAGGCTCAGAGAACTTAAGGCACGTGCCCGTGGGCAGAGGGGCAGAGCCAGAGCTGGGAGTGGACCCCGAGTCTAGCTTCATGCCCTGACTACATGGGGAAACCCCGTTTTCGTGGCCTGTCACATGGGTTGTCTCCATATGGTAACAAAGGTAGAATCCGGCAGCTCTAGAGAAAAAAGAGCAGCCCATTTCCTGATAATTCCCGGGAAGGCTCTCCTCAGCTTGGCTTAGGTCACCTGTCCGTTCCTCGGCCAATGACTGTGTCCAGCCTCACACGTCAGAGGGTGAATGTGGGGATGAGATGGGATCATGTCTATCTGTCCCTGGCACAAAGCCAGACGGATCATGACCAAGCTCACATTTACTGAGCTTACTCTGTGTGCTGGGCACTGCTCCAAGGACTTTGTACACATCTTACTGAATTCTCACCACAACCCTAACGGGTAGGAACACTTTTCATCCCATTTTACAGACAAGGAAACTAAGACCCAGAGGCTGTATCCTTACTAATACTTCTCATACTCAGAGTAGCTCATCAGATTAGGGTCAAGCTATATTTTGGAATAAAAGAAATCGTCTCAAACCAGGACAGGTACCCATCAAGCTGCAATTTAGGGGTGAGAATATTGGGCATCCCCCAGAAGTGGGGAAAAGTACGGCCAGCGCATTGGGAAGGAGTCAACACAGTACAACAGGCCTAGGAACTACAGCCCCTGCCCTGGGCTATGCTTTAGACAAGCCTGTTCTCGGCCCTTATGAAGCCACACCTCACCCCAAGAAGTGAGGAGGCCACAGGGCTAAACGGATGTTCCCACCCAGAACCAACAACCCTGCCGTGACCCCTTGTAGAGGACACTCTGACACTCGGAACTCCTTGCCCAAATTGCCTCGATGCACATGGGCTTTGACCTCTCCCCTGGGTCCATTCTCTCAAAAGCAGCCCAACCCACTGATGTATGTACTCTAGTGTCAAGAAATGGCCAAGGAGAGGCTGTCTGCAGGACAGACTTCCGCAGGCTGGGTGTCCACACAAGCCTGGGCCTTCACGGTGCTGGACGCGGAGAGAGGGGAGGCTGCCCAGGGGCCTCCGTGTGCATTCTTGCCCCAGGCCCACAAATGTCAGGGCAGGCCTTCCACTGAGGACTACGCCCACCTGCAACCTCAGGAGAGAACAAAAAGAGATAAAAGGCAAAGCCTGCCTCTCCCCAGCAGCCTGTCCTTTCTGGTCCCTGGAGAGAATGACCACAAGGTTCTTCCCTTCCCCTCGGGAACAAACGCAAAGCGGTTTTTCGAGTTGGGAGCTAAAGCAAACTTCCAGCAGCAAAGGGGTTGGCTTTCCTGCTTTGGGGCTCTTTCCGGCTGTGTCTGGGCTCTTCAAACACAGGAAGAGCTGTCGCTCCACAAAAGGCCAGGTGGTGTTAGCTTCATCCCGACAGAGCCCATCTATCCGCCTTTGTAGAAGACTGAGCCCCCGAGCCCCGGTGCTGTTTGCTTTTGTTCTTTGATGCTAATAACTGCAGATCGCTAGCTGGAGAGGAGGTGCCAGCCAGCCTGGGAAGGCAGGGCAGGGAGAGGAGGGAGCGGGATGAGAAGCAGGAAGGAACAACGGTGGCACTGTGGGCGGGTCACTGCTGTGCCCGAAAACCTGAGGGGATCTAACGTACGTGCGCAGGGCTCTGGCTTGAGGAACCGGAGTGCGACGGATAGTTGGGGAAAGAGGCAGTCTATTTGTTACAGATAAAACAGAGATGAGTGCAGACAGCACTTTTTAATTTTTTTTTTTTTTTTAATGCTTTAGGGACTTTGAGCACAGACATGGGGCTAAGGCCACCTGGGGTTTGAATCCTGGCTTTGCCACTGGTTATTAAGAATGCTTTTGTCAAAGTCTTAGCTTCGCCTTCTTCTTCGGCTGCACGGGAGTACTGGCAGCAGCGTAGCTCCGCTGGCAAGGTTCTCGGACATCTATGAATTCCTAAAAGTCACGGCACTCTGCAGAGTCGCACAGGAAAAACCTCAGGGCTTGTAGGAACACTGGGGGTGGGGCCCCAAACCCCAAAACATCAGCAGTGACACATAATAAAGAAAGTGAAAATAACTGTCACTGTTTCCGTTCTTCCTTTTCCCTGCATTCATGTCTGTAAGGGCAACAGTTGGGTTGCACTTTGATACCTTCCCGTGTCCCTTGGCAGACTGGTCCCAGTGGCTGGTAGCACAGAGCGACAGACTACGCATTCAAAACTTCTCAGAGTTTCGTACTTGTAAAATGGAAATGATACCAAAATAATTGAGTGCTTACTGTTCAGTGCTTTCCATGATTTAACTCACTATCCTCACAACAGCTCTACTAATCCATGTACGTTATTGTCCCATAAAATATTAAATGAAAGATAGGAACCCATCGTACGTGTGTTAAATGGTTAAGAAACACGTAAATACCGCAATAAGTACAGCACTTGAAAACGACCCGAAGTGTGCTTTTGGAAGCAGGGAGCTTGTGAGTTGTGAAGTGACAGGAGGGTCATCCGACACCAGGTGGGTGCGGCTCTGACACACACAGTAACCGGAGCAGCTGGCGTGTGTCGAGGTGCGGGCGCCCCGCGTATTCCCACACAGCTTGATTCAGCCGGCTGCAGCTTTCTGCCTTCACCTAGTGTTTCTCGCGGACAAAATCATGCATAATCAAAAGCGAAATTATTATGCTCAAATAGTTCCCTAATATATCAATCACATTGGAACATATTTGCATTTTCCAAACACGCATTATAGCAGAACTGACTGTACCTAATTTACACGACGGTTAGGATCAAATGAGATGATCTATATAAAGTGCTAAGCACAACGCCAGGCACAGAGTAAACATTCGTTAAAGACTTACTGAAACCGTTAATATCAGTGTCTCTGCTGGCCTGTTGACACAATCCTTATAAACTGGAAGTGCCGAGTTGAGCTTCTACTGAGCTGTTTAAGCCTTGCCAACAAAAGGCATCTCTAGCTAAATGACACTCCCCAGCCTTAGGTCATGAGGTTGGCATCTACAATAGGCTCCCCTCAACGGGATGAGGACTTTAGAGAAGTCCTCATAGCAGATGGACACTGCGGGGTCAGGGCCCAAATGCTACCTTCCTAGGTAAAGAAATGGATGCTGACCTCCCTAAAGAAGCATGACCTACCAGGAAGACAGGTACACACTTGCAGCATAGAGAATACTAGGAAACCAAGAGAGAAACTGACCTAGATGATAGGATGCCCCATCGTCTAGTAGGATAGAGCGGAATACAGCGCAAGAGGGGCAACCCTTGTGTTATAATAGCCTAGATGCAGACGCCTTCCATTTCCCTGCACCCCACAGACAGCACAGGGCTCTGAGGTCAGGAACACCTGGGTAAAAATCCTGGCTCTTCCACACACCATGTATTTGATCTTGGGCATGTTAACTAACCTCTCTGATCCCTTACTACCCCATTTGTAAAATGGGGACAATCGATATACCTTGTAGGACTGATGTAAGGGTTATAAGGACCTAAAGTGTGCAAAAGTATGACCCAGAAGACAAGTGCAGGGATCACTGTTCATTACTGAAGTCCCCGCGGGTCAGCTGCCCGTGGCAGCATTGTGTGTATACAATCTCATTCAATCCTGACGTAGACGGTGTTATCCTCATTTAACAGACAAGGGGACCAAGGCTCAGGGAAGTGAACATGCCCACATGCCCAAGTCCACTCAACTCTCAAGTAGTCGCCAGGATTCAAACTCCATTTCTCTGCACCCAAAGCCCTTTTCCTTCCTACAGCACTATCCCTATTCACTCTTCCCTCACTGGTCTAACCACCCAAATCTATCACCCTATGGCACATGGGGAAATTTTCAAACAATCAGTGCAGAAAACTGATGGAAAGATTCACGGTCATTAAGTACTTTAGAGTGACCCCGACATCTGCTACTGGGTGGAACCCAGGAGCCAAGTTTCAGGGAAAGAATTATAAGCTGGGGCAAAATATCCACAATGGAATTCCACAAAAATAAAACATTCAGTAAAATGTGCATAGGAGTTCCTTGATGTCGCCCCCCTCCCACCCCCTGCCCCAAAATTCTGTGGTCAAATAAACTTAGAAAAGAGGGAGTTAAGGAATGGTGATCAAGTATCTCTATGGCAAAACTCCAGGAAGCCTCGTCTACACTAAGATCCATTGTGAAATAGTTAGTTTTCCCCAAGTGTTTGAAACTTTGGACACCTCTCCCTCCACAAAACACCCAATAACATCTCACAGAAAACAGTTTGAGAAAGACTGGCTTTAAGGTTCTCAGAACAGCTGGGAAGGCTTTTTTTTAATCATAAGCCTTTATCCTCACCCTTTTTTGTTCCCACAGTGAGCCTCTGTGTCTGGTTCAGTTCGAAATAGCTAATATTTATTGAGCACTTACTGCATGCCAGACACTGGCTTAGGCACTGGAGACCCAAAGTAACCATGGGGGATGCAGTCAGTCAGCCTAACAAACCAAGAAAGGACATGACCATGATCGGGCGGCTGCATATGGCCATCTTTTATCGCACTCAGCACTAATGGGGGACTCAGGATTGACAGAGAGTGTTTCAAAATCTGTGAAGAAGAAACCTTGAAGTGGCCTCCAGAGGACAGACAACAACAATTAAGTGAAGAGAAGTCTTATAACAACATTTCACCCAAACTGGCCACTGGTCGGGTCAATACCCCTGAGCGGTGGGCTCCCTGGAAGACATGTAGTGCACCCAAAAGACCGTCAACTTTGAGCTTAAATACCAACTTTGCTATGTATTATGTGACCTTGGTTGAGTTACCTAAACTTCGTCTATGCAATGGGGATCAGATCCATTTCAGAGCAGTCAAGATCAAAGGAGGCAAATACATGTCAAATACCTAACGATCTGCCTGGCAATACACTCAGTACACGTTAGTCCCATTGTCTTTGACGGGTGACGTCCCCGAGTGATGTGTTAAGAAAGAGTCTGAGGCTGCACACGGGCTTGGGCAGAAGAGGGGGTCACAGCTGATCTGCAGTATCTGCCATGGGTCTCATACTGGCTCAAGATAGCTGGGGACTTTCAACTGAATGTTTCTCCAAGAGTCCTTACCCTGAGGAAAGGAGTTTTCTAGAGACCTGGGGACACTCAGGAGAACACAAGTAGCCCTAGTAGAAGGCTCTCTCCCTACCAAGCCCACCAGCTTTCCTGTTTTCCCGCCTACTCCTCCTGTTCTCCCATTTCAGAAAATGAACAAGGTTGATTTCCTCCCTTTGTAAAGCAAGAGTGTGTGGTGGTGTGAAATTAGTACAGTATCTGCCCTGGACCTAAAAGAATCTTCTTTAGGGTCTGAGGACCATGCACGTAGCCTGTGATTTACTGCCAGTCCCATTCTGAAGGGGTCAGCGGGATTCCTCAGGGACCCGGGCAGGGAGGCATTCCACTTCCAGGAATGACGGAGATCAAGCAAGCAGACGGGGAGCCCTGGAAGGAATGCCACATTTCATGCATCAAAAACATGCTTTTTGTGTTATAAGTATTATTAATCACCATTTTTATTTTGTAACTTCTGTGGGACTACAGTTAAAACACAGTACAGCCCTGGCCAGGTTGCTCAGTTAGTTGGAGCATCATCCCATATACCAAAAGGTTGCAGGTTCAGTTCCTGGTCAGGGCACATAGCCAGGCTGCAGGTTCAATCCCTGGTTGGGGCAAGTGCGGGAGGCAACCAATTGATGTTTTTCTCTCACATCGATGGCTCTCCCTCCCTCTCCCTTCCTCTTTCTCTAAAATAAACTAAACACACACACACACACACATACACATTCTTGAGTGAGGATTTAAACAAAAAGATATGTGATCCCTGGCCAGTTTGGTTCAGCAGTAGAGTGTCAGCCTGCGGACCAAAGAGTTGTGGGTTCAATTCTGGTCAAGGGCACGTACCTTGATTGCGGTTCGGTCCCCAGCCCTGGTCAGGGTCATGTGGGAGGCAGCCAATCCATGTGTCTCTCTCATGTCAATGTTTCTCTCTCTCTCTCTCTCTCTCTCTCTCTCTCTCTCTCTCTCCCACTCTATCTGAAGATAAACAAAAAAAAAGTATCCTCGGGTGAGGATCAAAGAGGAAAAAGTATGTGATCATTCCAAAGAGCAGAGTAGAGACACAGGGAATTTCAGAAGTGGAAGAGCTCCAGGATGCTGAGCAGATTCACCCCTCTCCGCTGACACACTCCTTACACAGATCCACGCACAGGGCTGTGCTGGCCGCTGGGTGACGGCAGATGGACAAGACAGACCTGAGTCCTGCATTCTTGGAGCTGTGAGTCTAGCTGCGGAGATGGCCACCAAGAACCGGACAATTAGTTCTTTAACTATCATTGTGATCAGTGCCATGAAGTTGCACAGAATCCTCCCAGGCTCAGAGGAGAGAAACAGACCCAAGACAGGGAAATCGACATGACCACCCAGCTGGACAGTGTTGAAACTGAAACCAGAGTTCCGGTCACCTGTGTCCCTGTTCACTGCTGTCCCCTGGGCCACAGCTGGGCACCAGCGCCTTGACAGGGGTCTGGGAGAAGAACCAGCACTAAGAGTGCCGTGGTGGCCCTGTCTCTGCAGCTTCCACGTGAACCTGGAGACTTCACTGTCTTCCTGGACACCCGCTCATGCATTACAGTGGTGGAGCCTTAAACAATCAGGACAACGAGGAAGAAAGAGGAGAGCCTCCCCAGAACCAAATCGAAAGGGCAGGGAAGGCGGGGTGTGGACCCACCGCACAGGCTCAGCTCTAATCTATCTGCTGTACTTTGTTTGAGAATTAATCACACAAATCCCTTGATAAATCTGAGGCTGTTATTAGACAACACTAATATCCCCCTTGGAATAATCCACACAAATACACTGCACGGGGGAGTCCCGAGCGGCTGGGACACAGACTGCTTTCACGTTCTCAGCAACCACACAGACGTGTGCAGGGCACTGGCCGCCCCCAGCCCGAGCCCCAGATGTCTGTTCCCAGCAGCCCATTGGCCTCTGCCCTGATTGCTTCAGGCAAGGAGGGTAAACCAAAGGATGAGCGGACAATGCCTGATTCCCTCTCCTCCCTAACTCTGCCACTGACCTAATTCTCCACAAGAGAGGATTTTTCCTTGTGGGTCCTGCTTGTTTGTAAATCATGCCCAGTGCACACACAGCCTAAGGCAGGCCCGGCTAGCAAGCAGGGAGAAGCCAAGAGGCTTTGAACTGCAGCCCCAGCTGCCGTTTCTCAGAGAGTGGGATCAGTGGAGATTCTGTTAGGCTCAGAAGAGTTGAGGTGTGGAGGCTAGGAGGAGGCAGGCACCATCGAGATCGTCCCAATTTCAAATATGTGTCCTGCCCTTGTCTGGACCAGAAGAGCTGTGTATTCTAAAATGATCCAACAGAACTCTGCTGCTAACTTTATCTATGACCTTGGGTCAGTTTCTTAATCCTGGGTCACTGGTTTCTATAAACAAACACAAGACATTTTGACCCTGATGTTGTGACCCCCCTTCGGGTATGTTTTGGACCTGCTTTAAAAAAAAAAAAAAAAAAAGACCGACTATAGTGGTAGGAAGTGGTTCTTCGAAATGCAAAAAATTGACCTGGAAAAAAATTAGACATGTCAGGAAAAAAAAAAAAAAATCAACACCAAATGGAACTGACAGCAGCTAAAATGCACATGGTAAGATTTGTTATTGACTGAAACATTGAAGGAAGAATCTAACATTCACGACAAAATTTAGAGCGGCAAATGCGATGTGAGAAAATTGGATGTGGTAGGAATAATGACACTAAAGAGCGCCCACAATTGGAGAAGCTATATGGGCGAAATTGTACGGGCACACCAAGAACAACTGATCGATGAATCAAATCTCCGCTGCAGAAGACACGTGGAGCAGAACTGATCTTGTTCCAAAGAATTCCGTAAAATATAAATGAATTGGGAAAATAAGAAGCGGTTGAAGTGTGCGGAGGAGAAAATGAACTGAAGAATTATGAGCCTCACATTGTTTGCTTCTGAAAAATACTCCCTTGATAGAAAACCGTTTCGGTGTTTATATAATCCTGATTATACCAACACAGAGTTGAAAGGTCTCAGGGTCAAAGTGTGCAATCAAAACATCTTGCTAAATGCTGAAGAAAAATAAATTATGTGATCTCAGAGGTCCTGTCCAGTGGCAATAGTTTTCTGATAAAAGATCAGAAGAGAAAGTGAATAAAATTATCCAAATGCTTTACTCCCAGGAAGAAGACGCCATAGAAGCCAGCTGTGAGCTGCAATGTCGGCTCTCAGATAGATTTTATTCACCTGTAACATATTTAAAGTCATTTTAGAAACTAGCATAGGATAACGATATTTTTATTTTGCCAAGAAAGAATAAAAAGCCCAAACTCACACTCTGTGTTACCATATTTTCTTAAAAATAAAAGGCATTTAAGACCCCAAATATAAAAGGGCATAATCTCAGAATTTTTTTTAATGTGAATTTGCAATAAATTTATCTGCACTATGTTCATTTTTCTTGTTTTCCTGAGGAGTGGCAAAACTTCATTCTAAAACACACACACACACAAACAAACAAAAAAACACTTCATTGTAGCCCCTTTGTGTGTCTGTCCTACCAGGCTGAGTGAAGATTGGGGAGTCTCTCTCTGTGCTTCAGTACCCTTGTCTAAAACAGAGAGAAGAGGAAAACCGACTCACACCGTGTCAGAAATATGGTAAGTGTTCAATGAATGCCAGGCCATTTCGGATCAAGTATACACCCAGACTGTACTCCTGCTCCTCCAGGCTGAGAATGTTCTAGACACCCTGGAATATAAATGTCCCTGGTGAGAAGAGCTGAAGAGCCTGGATTACCAGGACAACCCCTATTCCTCTTCACGGACCAAGAAAACACATCACGGCAGGTGGGAGGACCTTGGGAGAGCAGGTCCCTGTTGAACATAAAATGCTAGGAAGGAAGGGCAGCTCTTTGAAAAGGCTCATGCTGATTTCTGGGCTGTGGGTAGGACTCATGCTGTGTGGCTACTAGAGGAACAAGCCTCTTTCGTCTGGCATCAAGTGACGATCACGATCACTGTGGCTTTCTTGTTTCAGCAGACTTTCAGCTTCACCTTCTCCACAAACAGCTTCTTCTAGGTAGAGAGTCTACCCCCAAATCCTCACCTCTAGGGTTCTGGACTCTGGATGGAGATGCCCAGGGGTATGCTCACTTACCAGACAAGATCAGCTGTCCTCCCTTTTCACACTGACAGCTTCTCTCTTTCTCCATCACCAGACAGTCCCTTACCCATCCAGCCAGCCAGCCATCTATCCATCCCTCTGCCTTACCCATTGACCATACTCCAAACAAATACACAAAAGTAAAAGACATATGTCCTGTCAAGGATATTGGACTAGTCAACCTTGTCCTTAGGCCAAGCAAGTGACAAAGAACATATACAGCCCCCCTCCATCGCTTCCTCCCTGTAGCGTCTCATTTTTAGGTGTCACCTCCAGAGGGGCCTTCCTAGCCACCTTTCTTTTCAGTAGATCTTCCCTCACCCTGTTCTTTCTATCCATAGCACTCATCACAATTGTAATTATACTTTTATTGGTTCTCCACAGCTACATTTTCTTCTAAGTTGTAAGGTCCATGAAGACAGGCACCATAGCTGTTTTGATCGCCACGGATTATGCTTGGCAATCAATGTTCTGTTGAGTCGATCAGTTCTCTTGAGCCCCCTATCTTTACTCACTGTGATATAGGGGAACAAATGCTAGGCTGAGAATCAGAATACCTGGACTCTAGTCCCAGATCCCTGGCCATTTCTAGCTGAGTGGTCTACTGTAAGTTACCTTGCCTCCATAGGTCACAGTTTCATAAAAGGAGGTCAGACTGCGATGCTCATGAGGGGGGAGGGGTAATCAAATGTATGTGTTGGGGGCAGATATGTAAATCAAAACAATATTCATTTTATAATGTAATACAAGCAAAAGATTTCCACCAATGCTTGAAAAAAGGTCTTTTAGATAGTGGGATTAGTTGGGGGTCATGGGTTACAAAGATTGAGAAAATATGGGATTCTAGGTCAAGCAGTCCATGGTTCAATGGAATGGCCCATGGGATTAAATAAGATACCAAGGATAAAAAGTAAGGTGTCCAGGACAGCTTGTATGTTTCTCTTTGCAGCAGTCTGAATCAGGATCAAAATAAGTCATGTGCAGAGATGGAAAAGGCCAGAGGACAGGTCAGTGAAGAGAAGGAAGGGGGTACTCTGCATGCTAGGGTACCCTACTTGGGCCGGCAGAGGACAGGGTTGGGCGGTCTGTGGCCTCAGGGGCCACTGTTTAATGCCAGGTGGAAGAGGGGCCAGAGTGAGGTGAGTGAGAGCTCAATCTCCAAGGCCCATTTCTTCGACAGAGTCATTGCTTTCTCTCTTCAATTGCAGTTCCTCATCTATAAAATCAGGAAAACAAGAGCAGAACCTCCTGGCAGAAGTGGTTGGGAGAATTAAAGGAAGTCACGTTTGAAAGCACTTACCCCAGTGGCTGACATGTAGACATCACTTCATGAGAATTAGTTCATCATCATCATCATTATTAAATTTAGTCAATCAAAATAAGCAAGCGATCAATCTTAAGATTTCCATGAAATTAAGATGGCATCTTTGAAGCTATACTCAATAATACGACTAGAGGTGGGCACTAAGCTAAACTCAGCCTTAAGTCCACCGGCTCCACCTGTGATCTTCAGCCAGCAAACTCAGGCTAGGAGAGCTGGCCTGAGACCTGGGTCCAAAAAAGGCCCTGGAACCCCGTAATTCCTCGGAGTGTCTTAATCACACCCCTGAGCTTCACAGAGTCTTTGTTCTGCTAGGTATGAAGAGACCACTGTTACGCTATGCTTCTCCTTTCAAAGCAATTAATAATTGCGTAGTTAATTAAGCACGGAGGCGTACCTGTCTTGTTCATCGCTCTATGCCCAGTGCTGGTGACTCGCAGTGGGCCCTCAGTACGTGTCTGCTGTTGTTGTCGGAGGTGGAAGGAGGTACTCTTTCAGAACCCTCACCGTGTCTCAGTGAGCGGTTCCAGAAGAGCATGCCTGCTCACGTAGCCTCCATCTCTCGGTTCCCATTACACGCCAGCTGGGCCCTAACACCTCAATTTCTTCTGCTGAGAAAAGCGCTCGCCGGCGTTCCCCTTCCTCCCGAGGCTCCCTGTTCTGACTTACGCTAGATAAGCAACTTCAGATTGCTGAACAGCAATGAACAACACAGCTGGGTGAAAATTCCTGTGTCTGAAATTCCTGGAAAACTGTAGTGCACAGCAAGCACTCGGAACACACCCCCGCCCCGCCCCGGCCCTGGAGAGCCGGAAACAGGAGGGAGGCAGCGGGCAGGCAACCAGAACCGAACCTCGATTTCCTTAAGAAAGGATTTTGCTTTCTTTCCAAGCACTCCAGCCCTGGGCACAGACAGAGAAACCACGAGTGAATTAATTATTAGCATTTATATCACTGGCTGCCAGAGCCAGGGGCTTCCGTGCCTGCACTATGGGGGATCTGGTTCTTTCAGCTCACAGGGACCAGAGTCAGAGGGCTCTCTCCCCAACACCAGGAGAAGGGGTGAGGCTGTGAGCTGAGCATCAGTGCCGGTACCCCTGAGACTTCAACACTCAACTCTAAGAAAAATGTAGCCAAGGCATTTCATGTTTAACATACACGATCTCAAAGAAAAGCAAAGTGCAAATCAGAATGCCAACTTGCTGATCTTGGGCAAGTCACCTCATTTCCCTGGGTTTGTTTCTTTCAGATCATTGACTTGATTCCCATCGGATTCTGATGCTTAGGGGCTAGAAACTCCATCGTGAGCAGAACACCCAAAGTCCTTCAGGGTCATCATCGATACATGAGACTTAAGTTTCCATGTGTAGAAATTTTCTCAATTACCTCCCTAGATTGAAGGTAGAAGAAAGGCCAATGAGAATAGTCTTTGAAACTAAATTATGTCATTGTTCTATGCCATTTTATTGCATTCAAATGCATGCCTCAACCTCAACCAGGTTAAGAAGGTGTCCTCTTTCATTGTTTGACCAGTGAAGAATTTTAAGGAGCTTTCTTTGGCTCCTAGTTTCCTTCTACATCTCTGGTCATCTGCTTTAATCTATTTCATGGATTCCTTTTCCTCGACTATACTAAATATTAAGGTTCCTAAAGGTCTCCAGGTTAGCCACTTCATCTTTCAATTATACTCGTTGCCTGAACAACCTCATCCATGCACAAGTCTTCTCGCACCCCCTGAAATAACAATGCTGTCCTCTTCTCCAGCACAACCATTGCTCCTACCTGCCTCTGCCCATCTCCCTCAAGTACCCTACAGGTTCTGAAGAGAAGTGAGGATATAGACAAAGCAAAATTTGTTATTACCTTTCCCCCACCTTTGCCCAAAATCTGCTCCTCCCACTGATTTTCCTGCTGTAGTTATACCTACAACCAGAAGAGCATGTTCTCAAAGCTCTTCAATAATAATAATTGGAGATCAATAATAATTTGTAATCATGGCTAGCATTCACTGAATGCTCACTATGTACCAAGCATTGTTCTAAGCATTCTATGTGCTCTAGCTCATTTAAACTTCATAGAATCCTAAATGGTGGGCACTACTATTCCCATGTCACAGATGGTAAGACTGAAACACAGAAGTTAAGTCGTTTGCCCAAGTTTGCACAACTAGTGTGTGTCAGAGCCAGGCAGCCTGAGCCCCAAAACACTAAAAGTTACTGCCTTTCCAATGACTAAGTTTCTCTCCTTAGCGTCTCTGCAGTTGGCACTTCTTCCATCACGACCCCCCACCCCAGTACAGTCTCTTCTCTCACCAAACCCACACAACAGCCCCTCCTGGCCTCCCTAATCACCAGCCAATCCACTGTGCAAACTGACCCTAGAGCCAAGTTTCTAAAATTCAAATCCGACTGGCACTACTCCATTGAAAAACTTCTGACGGCTCCCAATGGCAAAAAGAAATAACGTCCAAGATCTTTACATCGTGTTTAAGAACCACCTGCCTAACTCCTTCGTTGTTATTCTCCATGGAACTCAGCCCTTCAAACCAGCCACATGAACTACTGCGAACTACTGGAAAGAGCACCCTGCTGTCTCATAGGGCTGTCCTGAATGCCCCTTCCTCCCACACCACTAACTAGAGCTCCCAAGTCCAGCCCAAGAGTTTCCACTACGGGATGTCCTCCAACCCGACCCCCACCCCAAGCAGGGTGAACACTCCATTGTGAGCTACTCTGCAGTCTACCTGGTATATTAGCAGCTCCCGTGTGTTTGGCACCTGTCTGCCTGGCAGGCTTCCCAACTAGACCATAAGCTCCTCAAGGGCAGGGACCACACTGGTACATAGGAGGCATAAAGGTTAGAAGAATGAACTTATTCCAATAAACAGATGGCCTATTTCAACAAACAGACGATTATACATCACCAACTGCTTTGCTAATGCTTGAAGATGCTTCGAAACTTTGTTCTCTTACACGTTCCAAAGTTACCCCAGTAAATACCATGACTTCTATGTTGAAAGAAGCTCTGAAGTAGTAGCATTAATAAACCCATCCTAAAGGGAAAATAATGCATCTCATACACCTAACTTATCAAATATCATAGCTTAGCCCAGGCTACCTTAAATGTGCTCAGAACACTTACATTAGCCTAAAGTTGGGCAAAACCAGGCACCACAATGAACACACTGTAGCGTATCGGTTGTTTACCCTCGTGATGGTAAACTGGGCTGGGGCTCACTGCCGCTGCCCTGCATCACCAGACAGTATTGTACTGCGTATCACTAGCCCAGGAAAAGTCCAAAATTCAAGATGCAAAGTATGGTTTCTACTGAATGCTATCACTTCCTCATCATTGTAAAGTCCAAAAACCCATAAGTGGAACCACTGTAAGTCAGAGAACTTCTGTATTAGTAATTCCGAACAGTGAGTCCTCAGAGGGAGGGAGGTGTGACAGGACATGCCATGGGGCCCTCCAAAATCACTTGGCTAGGCCAACCACGACCACCACGCACAGGGCTGAAGACAGAGTAGAGGCGCCCAGCACACGCCGCTGGCATCAGCCTCCACTGCTGCAAGCCCCAGACCGAGGAGTCTCAACAGGAAGCCAAGAGTTAACTGTAACTAATGAGAGAGAGAAAAATGTAGACTCAAGTGGCCTCCATACCTTTCTGACCAATGCCTCATTAGAAAAAATAATTTTACTATGTTCTTCCAATAGACATGGGTTTATTTATAAAGAATTTGCATATAAGTTAACCACACATTTTTTTGTTTCCTTCCTATATCCCCAAAGAATGGTCTTGCATGTGCCCTCTTGTCAAGGCCACTGATGTAGAGAATAATCGGCCCACCCTCTGAAAGGCTGAGGATGTATGATCAAGCATAAGGGTGGACCTGGCTGCTGAGATCCCCGGACCACGGAGCCCTTGTTTTAGAGGCACATACACACCAGTACCCGCTCCTGACAGGTGTCACTTCGGCACCTGCTGCACCCCTTCCAGCGACTGGGCTTCACAAAGCTATGTATTTCATGGTCCAACAGCTCTAAGCATCAAAATTCTTCCTCTGCAGCTCTGATCCCTTCAAGTCTCCTGCCCTGTATCCACTCCCTCCTCTACACAGCAGCTCTTCCGATATCCGAGGACAATTATCCTGTCCCCAGTGAGCCTCGTCTTCTCCAGGGAATCCACACGAGCTAATGGGGCCTCTTCATCTCCAGTGACAACAACATGCGTGCCTCAAACAGCCATTCCACACGCATTTACATGGTCCCAGGCTGGCTGCTGCCTATAATTGTTACAGGAAACCATTGGTTTGTAAACAACAACCAAAAAAGTCTTTCTAGTCTGTCGTCAGCTAGATCAAACCAAGTGGACTGTGCATGTACTTGACACAAATTCAACGAAAACGTTCCCACAGTAAACACACCGCTTTTCCCATTACAAGAAAGAGAGCATTTCCAACGATGGTCCATGTCACTGTGGGCCAAGTCATATCTGACCTCGCTGACTAAATTATTCAACAGCCATCACTGAGCTCACATTCCTGGGACCCTGCACCCATCCATCACCCATGTTAGTGAGCACATAGACTCACACATGAACACAGACAGATGCGTATGCATACAAAATATGAACGCACACTCACACACGCAATGTGCCTTGTTAGGACGATGAACATGCATTGAGCGCCTGCTTTTCGTTAGATACAGAGACATGGCATTTAGCACCCAAGCCTGTATGTGCGGTAATTAACAAAGGGAAACAGAGTTCCACCTTGATTTCACATCTTATAGTTCTCAAAGACAGCACCTCTTCACATATATTCCTGCAACAGAAACGAGGAAACCCAGCTGAGCTATTGCAACTTGTATTAAGGATGTGAAAGCCAACAGGAGCCAAGAGACACATTAAAATGTAGCCAGTGGTTATACATTCTACTAGGGAGAAAAAAAATAGCCCCGATCTGCATTAACACAAGGCTGAAAACTCAACATCAGGATAAGCAAACAGCAACGTTTCTACAGCCACTAAAACCCAACCATCTTCTTTCCACGTGACTAGGAGATGGTCAGGCCCATGTCCCAGCTTGGGGACATGCTTGGGGTCCATGGAGCTGGGCTAGATAATGGGGCCTCAGAGGAGAAGTCGGTGACTCTGGGTACATTTCAATGCTTGGACTCAAAATGATGTCTGTGGGCTTTGCTCTGCAAACCACAAAATTATAAGGCAGGTCTCCTTTGCTGCAGTGTCAGGAAAGTGGCTGTCTATGGGGAGATGGGCGAGAGCCAAGACTAGCCTCATCCCCTTTGGGGTGCAGGAGGGAATTCCAGTCTATGCCAATGTGGGAATAACATCTTCTAGTCCTGCCTAATCTCTCTCCCTAGGAAACCTCTGCCCAACAGTGCCAAGAACACGGACACCCAGGGCAACCTGGCGGAGCAGGGAGCATTCTTGGATAGGGCTTACGCTTCCAAGGCCAGTTTCCAGGAGCAGCTACTCAATACGGCTCCAGCTCAGGCCCTTCGCTTCATTTTAAGCATCCTGTTGGGCTTTTTAAGCAAAATTTCGGTATCTGTTGGGGTGTCTGACCCTGACTGCCAGGATGGGCTTGTCAAGCAAGTCCAATCCAATTCCATTTCTGTTCCGTAGCATTCTAGAACTTCTCATCTTATTACTGAGCCATTAGAGATGTCCAGGGGGCTCCTTGGAAATTCAGAGGTGCTGAAAGCTAGCTGTGTATGGAGGACGATGGGACATCTTAGGGAATGAAATGAGGCACAGATGATAAAGCCAGAGATGGACTAACCATGAATCTTTCAGAGTGCAAGCTCCCCAGGAACAGAATGACTGGAGTATGAATCACCTGCTTACATCAGACTCTTCCCACATCAATGCCTCCCCCATTATTTAAGATTAATCACAAGCAGTTAATTCTAAATAACTCAGTGGTGTGTGCACTGCTAGTGCCATATTAGAGAATCCCTTATGAATTTTACCTTGACACGACAGTTATTTCCCGCAAAGCATCCTCCAGAAATGCTATGACCCACCCGTTCCCCTCACCCACAAGGCCATTGCGAAGGTCAGATTGCTCTCATTAGGACGAGGACCAGTGAAGAAGTGGCTGGGAGGCTGACTTTGGCCTGATGTAGGAGAGCTAGCTCCCTGATAGCAGTGATCAGAGAGTCATTATGCTGCCCCGAAAAGCCCTGAGCCCCCGTCACTGCACTTGATGGGGGGTGGGGGCGAGAGGAACAAATGTACAGTGGAAGAGAGGTTGGGAAATGAGTAGTGAGCCCCAATGACCTTAAAAGCCCCTCCGACTTTATTATTTCAAGATCCTTCACAATGCGCCTTTGTTTCCAGTGCACTACACAGGGCAAAGCCATGACCAGGAGGCCAAACACACGTTGCACCGTCTCTACGCGGGTCATGGGATCTGCGTGTGCTTCGCGCCGCACACCAGGAGAAAATGAAGAAGGGGCACGCAGGACATCGCCGCAGCCTGAACGCCAGCCCTGCCTCTCCGGCCCCAGATCAAGCAAGTACACTGTGGAGTGACTAGTCTTTTAAGAATTCCACGGGTAAGAGGCTGAACACCCTTGGAGCCCACGCTTCCCCGTTCCCTCAGCCGTCCGGGGCTAACCATGCCGGAGACAGGACCCGTCTGGACAGGAAAGGAGCCTGCGAGGAGGAGGAAGAGTGGGCCCGGGGGTGTCCGGCGACTCCCCAGCTTTGCCAGCCCTTTCCCACTGTTTGGATCACAGGTCTGTGATTTCAGCCGTCCCTCCACACACGTGGGTACTTATTTCTATTTGAAAGCAACTTATTAAGTCAGTAAGCTGTACTCTCACCCTGTGCTGACCCTGTTCTCCCTGGGCTATTGGCAACACCTTGCCAATCATCCCTGGAGGAGAGGTCACGGACCTGCCCGGAACGCACCGCCTGCTGGGGTGGCGACACCAGCCCTCGTGTGGCCAACAACCACTGGACCACTGAGACTGTCCTCGGAAGACTCTGCGCTGGCAAACGGGACCACTTCAGGAGAACCAAACTGGCAGGCGTGAGGCAAAACGTCAGGAGAGGTTCGAGGATCGGATGCATCGTTTCGTGGAGAAACTTGAAGGCAGAGCTCCCCAGGGTCATTTTCGGAGCTACAAAGATACCGTACTTAAATAAAAGCCTCGGTAAAACCAAAGGAATCCTAAATGCATTTCACAGCTTACGCGGGGAGCTCGGAGTTGCCTACAGCTCCTGTTGCTGGCTTTCTTTCATCTGGGCGCCTCGGGGCCCTCCCCTGCCCTTGCGGAGGATGGTGTGTCCGTGTCCCCGAGAGAGCCGAAAGCATCGGTCTCCAGGACCACACGCGAAGTCAGCTTTATCAGAGCGGTGCTGGGTGGTCTGCTGTATAACTAGGAGATCAATTTGTTTCTAAACGCTGCTGGTACTGGTTCTGGAGTTTAAATAATATTTTTTTAACTTCGAAAACTACGTTATTTAGGAACACCGTGGACATCAGTGGAGGTTTGAGAGCAGATATAGACAATGACACATTTAAAGGGGGCCCTGAATTGCTTTTAAATAGGTCACCCAAAGACATCAATTTCTGGAGAACAGCAGCAGTAATGACAACCCACTGGCACTGTCAGTTCCCAAATAGATCACGGAGACAGGCCTGCAGAGCCACGCCGCCTGCCTCTCCTCCGTCAGCCGCAGCCTGTCACCTGTAACACAGCCCCCCACTGAGCCGTGGCAAACCAAACACATCAACTTCAGCTGGGAGAATCTCAGGAGGGGCCTGGGGTGCTCCCTCTGCTTGAACACCAGCTTGTTCCTCTGAATCCACTGCACACATTTCCAAACACTTCCTCTCTTTACCCACGGGATGTCCTAGGTGTCTCCTCCTCCCCCCACGCCTTCCCAAACCACATTCCTGCATGCCCTCCATCCCCCCACACTCCCTCTCCACGGCTCTTCCTGCCCTGTTGCTTATGAAGTGAAGGACAGTTCGTCTGTGATGAAGGGTCGTAGGTCATCAGGGAATCACACATACACCCAGAGCAACATTGCTGTCACTAGACAGCAACACATCTTAACAGAAGCGGATCCACAGAGCTGGGGCTGGGAGCTTGTGTTATCGGGGACTCCTTCGGGGGGAAAAATTAGAAATGCAAAATGAGGTGGGGGCCTGGGAAAGGGCCCATGTGAGTGAGAGTATTTGACCACTTTAGTTTCATGGTAAATCCGCCCCTGTAATAACTCCCCTCCCCACCCCACACACACAAAGGTAGAGAGCAGAATAAACACAGAGAAAGGGAGTTTGGTTTTGTTATCTGTGGAGAGGGTCAGAAGGCAGCAGGGGTAACCCAGAAGCTGCACCTTTTACCGCCAACCCCAGGTGGGCTGCTGGGCATTCCCTGGCACCTGGGAAACCAAAGGTAAGCCTGTCGAGGTCATGCTGTCCAGGGATGCTCCAGGGTGGTGTCGTTCGCCCCGACTGCTTCGGGACCCATGGGTCCACTCCCAGTCACTTGATTTCAAACCAGGGTCTTGAGGGTGAGAATTGAATACTCAGAATCATTCATTTCATTGTCTCTCATGCGCTCATATTCTCTCTTTCTCTCTGACTGGGAGGAGCACGTCTCCTGGGACTGGCCTAGCTGATGACCTCCTACACCAGGAGCTTGACATTTTGCTTATCAGCAGCATCCAGGGAGGCCGTGCTCCATTTCGCCAGGGAGACACAGGCCATTTGTGTGCCTTGAGAAGGGAGCCTAGGAGCAGAAGTAAAACACCACGGTGGAGATCGGAGCTCTCCGGTCCCAGAGAACCTGCAACAGACGGCTTCTGAGCCTGCCCTCATAGCCCCTGCCCACAGCAGGTTCAAAGGCACCTCAGGTCTGGTCTTCTCACCTTTCCCGTGGGATGGTAAGGCCTGCCCACCTGCCCCACCTGCCCCAGCAGGTTCCTGAACACCACGTTTGCAGGCAAAGAGCTCTGGGTACAGTCCAACAGGTACAACCCATGCTCAGTGACCCTTATGCCCTCCTGAAATCCCCCTCGTTTTTACCTCTCAAAGGGGGATGAAGGGCAACGGCAGAGGTGTGGGGAACTCCAGGGAAAGCTTCGAACCTGTGAAACCAAATGGACACCAGCTTGTTCTTATACACATCAGGAGACCAGCAGCCCAGTCAGAACGTGTTTTTTCCGGAGTCTGTGCTTACAAACCTTGTTTTGTCTCATTTCATGCTCTCAATGACTCCATAACGTACGATTTCTTACCACCCCTCTTTGCTGCAAGGCAGGACAGCACAGTGGTTAAGAGTGCGGGCTCTGCCGCCAGACTGCCCAGATACAAACCCCAGCTTCGCCTGGTATTAGCTGTGTGACCTTGGATAAGTCATTTAACCTCTTGTCCCTCCGCTTCCTTATCCACAAAGTGTGAATAATGATAAAGTGTGTCAGGAGTGGTTGTGAGGGTTACAGAAGCTAATATATGCAAAGCAGTTAAGACATGCAGGCCTGGAGTGAATGCTCTATGATTGTTAGTTGTTGTTATTATTATTATTATTATTATTATTATTATTAATTTTGATGAGGATACTGAAGCTTCCAAAACCTTCTCCAAAGACACATAACTTGTAAGTGGATGAGCCCAGATTTAAGTCCAAATCTTTTTACCGCAGAAGCCATGCTCTTAACCACTACACCAAGCTTTGTTCAAGCCCCACGTTTCTCTGCTTCTCAGTCCTCTCATCTGTAAAATGGGGCTAGTTAATGATATCCACAACACAGGAGTGTTGTGAGGACTCGATCAGATGACTCATCTACAGCACCTAGGATGTCAGGCACATGGTGGTATTCAATAATAGTAACAATATCATTATTATTTTTGTCCAGGGAAGGGTACCCTCCAGGGCCCCATCCAAAGTTTCTCTCACTCTAGATCCATCTCTGGGGCCTCACTGCTCTGGACACACACTGCGGGGCCAGTGACTACAGGGTAACAGGAGTCATCAGGGAGGGCACTTTAGTCCCATCCCCCAAACACAGCCCACACCCCATCTCTTCTGTCCTGTGAAGGAGGGAGTGGACCCAGCTGATGGGCAGCTGCCCCGGGAACTGGAAGCCATCTTTCCAGGGCAGCCTGCAAAGGGAGATAGGGGACTGGAAGATAATTAGCCCCCAGCACTGGGCCTGTGGCATCTCATTACCAAATGCAAATGCAAGTTCAGGTGCCACTCAAGGTTCCTGGCAAAATGCCTGCGGACCCTCACCCCTGCTGCATTTGGGCTGAAGCACCAGGGCAGGCCCACCCGTCTGCAGCCTGCAGCTGTGTGCAGGCCCTGCAAAGGGAGGAGGAAGCGCTCACCCCCCTGAGGGGGGGCGGGGAGGAAGGCTCTTATTTCTCTGAAGGAGGCAGAGATGTTGGGGTGGGGGGGTACAAAATTGCTCTTCCCTCAGCAGTTAAAAGAGGGATTATTGCAGCCAGCGGCAGGCTGCTGCTCTGCCCATTAGCATACAGCACACCCCGGCAATCGCATTCGGTAATCAGGAGGAGGAGGAAAGGAGCAATCAGACCCCTATTCAGGCTCCGTTTGGCGACAGCCCCCGCTGGCTGGGCTGGTCCCACCTGACGCCTGAATGCGGTGGGCACCGCATCGGAACAGCAGCCCTCCTTTGTGTGTGTTTAAGGCCTTGCTTCTGTGCTACGGGCTCCATAGCAGGGACAGGACTCTGAAAAGAGTTAGCCTTTACTCTCTACTCCTCAGCACTCCTCGGGCACCCACCCCCAGCCTTTCAGGGCTGCCACAGATTAGGAACAAAGCCGGTCACCATTCCGGCAGGACATGCACTGGGAAGGGGGAGGGGAGATGGCTGTGTTTTTGCACAGTGCCCA
This sequence comes from Tadarida brasiliensis, assembly GCA_030848825.1. NCBI lineage: Eukaryota > Metazoa > Chordata > Mammalia > Chiroptera > Molossidae > Tadarida > Tadarida brasiliensis. The sequence continues at coordinate 223,774,628 of CM061257.1, read as the reverse complement.
AGACAGGAGTCTCCAGCTGTGGCACTCACCGGTACCCAACGCCAGAATCTGATGTCTTTGGCCCTTGGGATACCGTTCTATGCTAGTTCTGGCTTTGAGGAATGGGGGGAAAGTCACAAAATTCTCAATAAAAAGAAAAGTGGTTAAAATTAACTTTCAAGAAGGCACACCAAGGCCACACAGTGGTGTAGAGCCATCAATCAAACCGACCAGAGCAGGATGTCAGCTCCAGACAGTGGGAGGGATGGGGGATGGGACACCAGTGGGCACCACACCGCAGTGTGCTTGTGTAATAAGGGTCTGGCCCCTGTCACCAACCCCCACCACTATACTTCACTGTAGGATCCCAACACCTGAAAATGTTATCATTGAGAGTGAAGACAAGCTTCCGGTTTGTGCACCTGCCCACGTCAGCAGGAAATGATAGTTGGCCCATGTAATGAGATTTGGGAGTTGAGATCAACCTATGAGGCCTCTCCATCTTTCCTGGGCCCCACCCCACCTGCAACAGGCTGGCATCGTGCTAAATGAACTCTTCAGGGAGACTGGTACTGAAATGTATACACCTTGGATAGGAATCAATTCTTCATGACCATAAGATCATTGCGAAATTCAATACATGCACGCTCATATTAAAAATAAACAATTAAGTTGAAACTCATGTCAAGGTAATGACAAACTTTCAATGACACCTGAGGGACCTGCTCTCTAGAGGGAGCTCAGGATGCCTCCTGATTGCCTGGTGAGCTTCCAGGCTGCCCAACACAGGACAGACTGTGCTGAACAAACACCAAGCTCCAAAGCAGATACATGTAATTTTAGGATCATTTTGAATGATCTGCACTTCTTCTGTCCTCCAAGAACATGATTAAATGGCAACATGAACAATCTGAAGGTAACATTTATAAAATAAATGAATTTTATGTATAAACATAACACCTAAAAGTAAAAATCTGGGTGACTTCTCCCTCCATCATGTGCCAGAATGTTCAACGTGACCACTCACTGCGACGGGAGTCTCTTCCCACGTAGGCGGTGTGGTGTTGAGTCTGCAGCCAGAGCTAAGAGGCTTCCACCGCACGGAAGGGAAGACACTGTGCCCCGGCCCTCTCACTGCTGGGCCCAGCTCTCCCACAGCAACTATCTCCAGTGTCCTCTGAATCTTACCCAGAGAAGACACCCAACAGGGGATGGAAATAGCCCAAAGCCCATAAAAGAAATGAGCCCCTCTGTGCATTCTTCCTGGGGTGCAGCATGGAGACATTGTGGAGCCATCGAGGCGTAGCAAGCCAGAGTGGCCAAACAAACATCAACGCCGCCGGCATGCTAGGAACTAATGGAGCACAGAGAGCGCCTCCAACAGGCCCTGGCCACATCCATCTGAAGCTGCAGGAGCCCGCTCAGCTCTTCTGCTCTTGAACTGCTAAAGCGTGAAGTGCAAATCGAATCTTCCACACCAAATGCAAGCCCTCACGCAGTCCAGTGGCAGGGCCCATCCTGCAGACTGGGACAGTCAGATGCCTGGTACCCAGGACTGACTGCTGGGACTGCGTCCCCTGGCTTCAGTTCTGTGGCCTGTGCGATGGGAAGGGGGAAGGGCAGGGAATGGATGCATCTCACTACCTGCTGCACCACAGTATCCTGGGGAAATGGGCAGGCATTTGTTTAGGCTGTTTATCCTGTTATACGCAGATCTGCTTGACACTCAGCAGCTGCTGTGGTTCCCCCCCCTTAATATGTTACAGGTGAGTTTTTCCCGTTTACTCTAAAAATTAACTGTGTGTGGAAAGAACAGATATTCTCTAAAAGCCTGATGCATTTTTGTGATTGATTAGACATGAGGACAATTACCAGGATCAACAGGCTCTAAGTTATCAACGGTAAGTTCTAATACATCCGCAACAGCTGCCCTCACCTCAGCCTTTGCACTGCTCTGTTCCAAACCAACCAAGTGTTTCTCTTACTACACAGTTTATTCACTCTATTTACATATCAAGAGAATAAATGAGCTAAGCTGTGTGTTTGCCTTCTATAGGCAGAAGTATCAGTCCATAGCCACGAGATGATCTGAGCCCTGTAGAAAGAACTATGATTAAAATATACAAATTGTATTTAGCTATTAAAAATTTATCTTCAATCTGCTTCAAAGAAATTCCACTGTAGACCACACACACACGCACACACACACACACACACACACCCCAAAACAAAAAGAGAGAGACAGAGAGAGAGAAGATTAATTGTGTACATATACAGTAGAGAGATTCTTCCTGCAGAAAAGTGCTGATCCAGACCTGCCCAGAGGAAATGAGTTCTTTTTAAACACAAAAACCGCAATCAAGGATAATCAGCAAGTTAGCAACACACTTGCAAACACCCTGGTCCCTAGAAGGGAAGAATGCCAGCTTTCAATACAAGTTCTGAGAACTGAACAGATCATTCAGGCGAATGAAAAACAAGTGATCATGTCAGCGTCTTCAGGCAGAACTTTCTCCAAAGCCAAGAAGCTTCAGAACAGCAGTCAGCTCCAGAAGCCACCTGATTGTGAGAAGCACGTCAATAACCACATTCCCTGAGTGGCTTTGTGGGTTAGGGTTGGCTTGGCCCCTCTTCCCCACCCCTTTTTCCAATGGGTTCAATGGGAGGAAAACAGAAGCCAGGAAAGGATGACATGCATGTCTGTGTCTGCCTCTCCTGTAGACCACCCAAAGGAAAGGAGATACAATGCCCAACCCAGTAGAGGAAAGAAGCAGCAGAGACCCAGGGACACTCCTGTGATAGCCCATACATGACCTATTATACATGGAGACCTCCAACCAGACCCTGAAAGAGTCCTAGGCTCCAGCACGTATATCACCTGTGAAATAAATTTAGTTTTGATTAAAAAAAATTTTTTAATAGCTACTAGTAACTAAAGTTTTTATCAACTACAACCTGCTTTAGGGGTTCAGATCTTCTGGGAAAGTTTGAGGAACATGTGCAGACACTATCTCTCCTTAACAAATTTCACGGCAGCGGGCCTCACCTCAATGAAGAGATCCTGGGAGTCGGTGCCAAGACACTTTTCTGGCCCCCCCACCTGACCTCCCTCCACCTGTTGGTTCTCAATCTTGGCTGCACAACAGAGTCGCCTGGGGAGCCTTAAAAATACACAGATGCTTGGATCCCAACCCTTACAAGTTTCTGAAAACATCAGTCCGTGCTATGGCCAGAGAGTGTTTAAACTCCTCCAGGTGACCCTAATGTCCAGCCAAGGTTGAGAATCACTATTCTGCCCTAAACCATCCCACCAGCTCCATAAAGAGACCAGCATGAGATGGCAACACACACATCTCTAGAAGAATCCAGGGCTTAACTCAAAAGGGATGGGAGAAAATGTAACTTCCTTGCCTCTTCCTCATCCCAACCTCCCCCATACACCCATATGGCCAATTCTCACCCACTCGGTCACTTCCTACTGAAATCTAGGCCTTTAGTGAGTCCAGGAGTCCAGGAATCTTGATTTTAAGTAAAGTCTGAGCCACTTCTCAGATCTAATCCCAAACAGTCAGAATTTGGTGAATACAGTGAGGGCAGCTTAAGCCCTTGGGCACAGATCCCTTCCTCCCTCTTCCTGGGAAGTTGTAGTTGAACTTGGGACGTTCTCCAAGGCTATGCTGGGTGTTGCCAGCTCCCTCAGAGGCTTACTTAGATGGACAGGGTCCTGTCATTTTCTGTGCCTTCCTGTACCATTCTCATACATGGAGAGGAGAGGACAGGACAGAAGAACTTCATATGAAAAATCCTAGTGCTAGAAGGAGGAGGCGAGACAGCCCATCCCCAGATGCCTTGACCACCCTCCGGACACCTCCCAGAAAATTGTGGGTGGAGGGGCACAGCTGAAGGGCTGGGTTTACAGTGGGGTCAAGCATGAACCTACAATCCATCCACCCTAGGTCTTTGCACTGGATTCCTTATGCTAGAGATTATAAGGAGGAAGTAATGGGGCCTTTCCCATCCATCCCCAGGGGTCCAGGAGGAACAGAGATAACCACTTTGCCCATTTCTGTCTGATTTCGTGCCCCATGTTGGTCTTGCTAAGCTGTGCTGCAGTGGAAGGAGCTGAGCTGGGCACAGATCCTGCAATCACTCCATCCAGCCCTTTGAGTATAGCCAGACATTTGAGTATCTTTGGGGGAAAAAACCCTGTTACCTAACATGCAGCTAACAATGCACTTCAGTGATAGAACTGGTTTCCATCAGGGGTCTTGGCCTTCACCCAACCCACTGGGTAGGTCTCTAAACGGAGGAATAGGGAAGAGGGCCTTACCTTCCGAGCAGAGCTTGCCACCATAGCCAGTGGTAGAACAGTCACAGGTGGGATGGCCATCCAGGAGAAAGCAGATCCCACCGTTTTCACAGGGACGGTCACCGCAGGCTCCCTCGGCATCCAGCTGGACGCCCTGGCTCCCCAGCAGCCGAGGCTCTGAGTTGCCGTACTTGAGATCCAGGATTAATCCCTTGAAGCCGGGCATGGCCTGTACTCCCTCTAGGGTCAAGGCAGAAGGTCGAATGTCTGCGGGGACTCCGCCCAGGAACAAGTCACTGACCACATCCATGTAGGGCCGCTGGGGCTGCAGCTCCCCAGCCTGGCCCTCGCCGTCCAGCACCAGCAGCGTACTCAGGCGGTCGCGGCTCAGCGTGAGGAAGTGCCAGCTGCTGTCGTTCACCTGCTTGTTGGACAGCACGGCGGTCTCGGTGCAGTCCATGCTGAGGCGGAGCTGCACGCGGCCGTCCACCAGCGACAGACACAGGAAGTCGCAGACGCCGCCATCGTCCAGGTAGAGGAGCAGCCCCGTGGAGACGTTGGTCTTGAACTGGAAGCTCAGATCACTGCGCGTGCTGGCATCCCAGCGAAGGTAGCGGGCCCACTGGTTGGGGAGGCCCATGAATTCCAGGCCCAGGCAGAGCCCCAGCAGGGACCCCAGCAGGACGCTCACCTTCAGGGTGAAGAACACCGAGTGCACGGTGAAGCTCATCGTGGCTGCCGAGACCGAGCCCCGAGGAGCAGACAGCCAGGAACAGCCCTCGGGGACCGAGCCCCTCTGCAGCAGAGGCAGAGAGGAAGAAGCGATGGGTTGGAGGACAGAGCGCACACAAGAGGGAGAAGTCACATGCACAAATATATATTGAGAGGGCGAGGAAGGAGGAAAATGAATGAGACAGCCCTAGAGGGGCACACGAGCCAGAAATTCACGAAAGAGGCAGAGGGAAAAGGGCAGCAGAAGAGAAGGAAAGCCAGGTGGGGACAACGAGGGCCTGGAGGGAGGAGCAAAGTGTCTTTCTCCGAGAAAAGATCTCAGCTATCCATGTGGATCCGGAGGCCTTGATTCAGAAGGAGAAGATACAGGGTGGGAAAGCCTTCAGCAATGCACTCCTCCCAGCGGACCCCCAAACGCCCCAGCCAGGGAGGCCAGGGAGAGGGCCGGGGTCCGGGGTGCGGAGATCGAGGAGGAGTGGTCAGTGAGGTGAGCCAGGTGGAAGGTAGAAACAGGCCAAGGACCAGTCCTGAAGGTCCACTGCCTAGCAGCAGGGGGCTGCCGGGAGAGGAGCGGCGGGCAGCTGAGCGCTCCCGCAGCGCAGGGCCCTTGGCAAAGCGGAAGCACACTCAGGCTGCATGGTGCCGGCCGGGGACAATCCTGCCCATAACCTGCTTCCAGGACTCCAGAAAAAGACCTGCGGGAGGAAGGGTGATGGGGAGAAAACAGAGAAGGAGAGGAAGATTAGGGCACATGTCAGGAAAATATTGCATACTATTTCACAAATATTGAGAATGCTGATTGCGAGCCAGGCTATGCTAGTGATTCCCACAGAGCTTGGCGCTTCAGACGGGACAGAGGATCAGGGTTCTTCCAGAGCCACCCGGTCCCAGAGCTTAGCTCCTAATAATGCACTCAGTGTTTCCATATGCAAAAATAGCATAAAACCCCCAAAGCCATATTAGTACATTTGTACAATATGCATATCACAGGGTCTCATAGCCAAAATTTATTTTTTAAGATAAGTGCTAACATTTTATACACTCAAATGCACACACATAATTTTAAGTTATTTACCTATTAAAAGACATGAAAATGACTGAGGGTGTTTGGTTTTTTTTAGATTTTTCTTTTTCAATTTGATCATGCTTGAGTGTAGGCAGCCTGAGATAGATTCCCATCTTTAATTTTTGAAAGAAACCTTTATAAAAATCAGTGAAAATAAATTAGAAGGTGAATACTGAGCAAAAGAAACCTCGTCTCTTACTAATGGGTAGGGGGAAGGGTCAAAATAGGAGCTTTAGGGTAGAGTTTCAATACTAGTTCTTGTATGTAGAACTTTAAGCACATTTCTCAACCTATTTGAACTTCTATTTCCTCATTTGTAAAGTGGAGAAAAAAAATAGCCTCTTTCCAAGATAGGAGAGAAAATTAAATGAGATCATGTATGGGAAGATCCTAGAATGAGGCTATATACATAATAGGTGCTCAGTGAACACTAGGTCCTTTCCTTTCTTATGTCCAGATAGGAAAGGATGATGTATGATGTATGTATGAGTGTATGTATGTCTGTGAAGTGGGGACAGTATATTAAAACACTTTTCTTTTTTTTTTATCCTCACCTGAGGACATTTTTCCATTTTTTGTTCAGATAGAGTAGAGAGAGGAAGAGAGAGAGAGAGAGAGAGAGAGAGGGAAACATCAACATGAAAGGGACACATCGAGAGGCTGCCTCCCGCACGACCAACCAGGGCCGGAGACAAATTGCAACCGAAGTACGTGCCCTTAGCAGGAACCGAACCCAGGTCTCTCTGGACTGCAGGCCGATGCTCTAACTGCTGAGCCAAACCGGCCAGGGCCACTTTTCTTTTCTTTATTGATTTTAAAGAGAAAAGAAGGGAGAGGGAGAGATAGAAACATCGATGAGAGAGAACATCAATTGGCCGCCTCCTGCATGCCCCCCACTGGGGATCGGGCCCACAACCTGGGCATGTGCCCTGACCAGAATCAAACCGGCGACCTCTTAGTGCACAGTGCATGGGTCAATGCTCAACCAGTGAGCCATACCGGCCGGGCAATGATCTGGTTTCTGAAGGAAGACTCTGGCCCGTCTAGCTGAGTGGAGATGCCTCTGTTCACGTGAGAGCAATGAGTGTAATTTCCTAGAGCTGTGCAAGTTGCTGCTTATTAATTGACAGATTTGATAATTCACCATGGTCTCTGTCAGACCATTACTGTTCACTATTTTAATGATGACCTCATTAGCAAAGCTAGTCATTACCCCTGCTATTTAGAGGAAAATGCTGTTACTCTTCAAAGGAACAAACACCTATTGCCACTGAACAAGCAAATCCAATCAACAAGAGGCTGATTGAACCCACTGAGAAACGCCTTAGTTTCTGTAAAAGTTCCTGTCCACGCACTGGATCCCAAAGTGTGGCATGGGCACCTCCATTGGCGCGACAGATGCTCATCTTGGACATGGACACAGGGACATGGAGGTGCCACTCCTGCGGGCTGGCGAGAACCAACTGTTAAAATTTCAGAAATTGTTGATGTCACTTTGGTAGCATGAAATCAACAGTGCCAGGAGTAGTCACACCATGGAAATAGGCAAACACCACAAATCAGTCTTTAGGAAAGTTTAATTTAAGGAAAGCCTTGAAAGAGGATGAGGGAGCCAGTCGTGTAAATAACCAGGAAGAATGTCCCAGAAGTAACAGTCTATACATAGGTCTTAAGACCAGAGCAGGCTGGTGGGTTGGAGGCCGCTGCTGTTGGCATGGAGTGAGCGAGAGACGTGAAGCCAGAGGTGGGTATCAGGAGGCAAGATGATGGTGCATGACCCAGTCTCTGAGAATGTGCTCATTATGATGGCAGGCATGGCAACCAAGGCAAAAGGCACCCTGGGGGAGAGAAGAAACCCTTTCCTGAAAAGGGGGCTCCTTCTGCTCTCAATAACGGCCACATCTACGTATTTCCTCAAAATTTTTGGAAAAGGGACCACTTTTGGAAAATGTGCTCAGGGGACAGCTGCTCCCTTTTCTCCTCTTCCCAGTCACGAATTTGATTTAGATGAGGGGGAAGTAAGGCAGGTGTGTGCAGAAAGAGCACACCTCTCGCAAGGGGTACCCCGAACCTGGAATTAATGATGAACCGAGAAAGTAAAAATCACATGGTACGTAATGGAGCCCATGGTGTGTGAGACCAAGAGGCTTGGGAAAGTGCTTTCACAGTGACACTGTCCTGGCTGCTCCACCTCCCTCTTCTCTCCCTGTCCTGCCGGTTTACACCAAGGAGTCCACTGGCTGACAGGCAAGGCCCAGGCTCAGATAGCTAAAGCCAGGTGGACCCTCAGGGGGAGGCAAGGACATTCAGATGGAAGGCCCGGTATCATGGATGAGCAGGGACATGGAGACCCTTTTTATGAACAGTCCCAAACTTTCTGAGACTGGTCTATACTATCAACTCACCTCTGGGCCTCGGAGAGTCACTTACTTGTCTGTATAAATTAAATGACTTGCTCAATTCAGTCTGTTCATTGAGCTCCGATTCCTTCCAGCCACTGCTGTATCAAAGCAGAATAAGAAACCATTCTCGTAGTGGGGGCAGGTGTACTTTAGGGACACTAGCACAGCAACAAAGAGCCCAGGCTCTGGAAGCTCGATGGGGAGCTCTCTGGGACGGGGTCTGCTTCACCACGGTGCCTGCCACAGGACCTTGGCATGGAGTGGGAGCTCAGGAAACGTGTACAAAGAATGAAGCTTAAAAACAGAAGCTGGGGAGCATCCCTGTGGATCATTCTGCGTCTGCTCCATGCAGTGGCCTCACCCCGCTTTACGCAATGACAGCAACCCTGAGCCCCCACACTTCTCTGGATGCCAACCTCAGATGACCCCAAAGGGCAAAGTAGCCCAAGCCTAGTGATCTGGGGAAACCCATGAATTAAGAACTAAGCTGCCCAGGAACACTCCCCTGTGCAGAGGATCATAGGCGTTTACCCAGCCTGCTCTGGGGTAGCCACACTGTCCTGCCTGCTGAGCCCCCAGCCCAGCCCTCAAGGTACCAACATTCCCCTGCCTGCACTGTGGAGGGTCAGAAAGTCCGACTGAGGAAAACCAAGCTTTCTTTCCCACAGGGGCCCGGCAGAATCTGATTTCAAGACTGGAAACGTCAGAGTTGGGTTTATCTGGACTTCACAGCTGAGGGTTTTCCCACATTCTCTCCTACAGCCCTTCCATTTATTTCTTGGATTGTGGACATTCCTGTGGCCTCTGGGAAATAGCCAAAGTGGCCAAAAGCTAAAGATCACCTTACATTAAATATCACAGGCCTTGAGTCTACAACCTCGGGCATTTATCCTTTAGCCTTCCCTAGCCCTTTGATGGGCTATTCCAAGGCTCAAGAAATGGGAAAGTGGAAGCCACGGAGCCCTTCCCACTGTTCAGCCACCTGCCACCCTCTCTTGAGCCACAGGATGGCCCAGGCAGCCAAGGGCATAGGTGGTCTGCCCCAGAGCCAACATGGAGTGTCCCAGCTGGTGCAGAAGCTCAAATAGTTATCTGTTGTGTGGAAATCTAGGGAGAGAGGAAAAGTGAGTGACACTATCTAATTGCCAGCTAATTTACATAATTATTGAACGGCATGCTTCTTATGTGGGGTTAACATCTTTGCAAATGTTTCACTCTCCGGCTGCTTAGGAGGCGGGGGTCCTCCCAGGACTCTGACATGGAGGCTATTTACCAAGGCATGGCTCCTCTCCTCCAGGTCCTCTGCGCCCTTGGACAGACCCAGGAGAAAGCCAGGCCTGCGTCTAGAGCCAGGATAGGTGTTGAAGCTATGATGATGACTCTCCTCATGCCTAGCCCTTGCTGGTATGCCACAGGCCCCCGACAGTACTTGCCAGTTTTCCGCTAGCACTTCTCAGTCACATCCCTCTATGCCCCTTGCCAGGACCAGAAGATCTGCATAGTGGCTCTCTGCTGGTTCTACTTGCCCCCTGTCACCACACCCCTTGCTCCACTTTGAAAGTAAAGTGATTTTCACCAGAAATCTCAGTCCATCCGGGTCATTCAGGTGGAGTCCATCTCAACCCCAGATCCTACAACCCAGTTCAGCCAATTAGCACATTCCCATCTGCTGCCATAGTAACTAGTTTAGGGATGGGCCTGCCACCCAAACTGAGTCCAATTAGAGTTAACTCTGGGACTTCTGCTGGAATTACTGGGAGTAGGGCCCTCTCTGCTTACCACACTGTCAAACTATTAGAAGGAAGTCCAGAGTTGATGACAGATACCATTATTATTATTCAAGATGACATTGTCTCAGAATGAAGTCAAAGGAGAAAACAGAGCCAAGAGATAGAGAGAGACAGATATCTAGTGATGGTTTAGCACCTAGATGCAACCAGGTCTGAAGCCCAATGGACCCTGGGACTTTCATTACATGAACAAAAAATAAATATTTTTTCTTAAGTAAGTTTGAGTTGGGTTGTGACCAAGAGTCCTGACTGATACGCTCCTAATACTAGACCTTCAAAAACATTGTCATTGACACATCAACAGAAGCTTTCATCTCATAAGACTGCCCATACCTAGCAGAACTTCCTGCAACCTGAAACACGTGTCAGCTGTCTCGCCCACACCACCAACGCTCTGAACCCCCACTTGTTTCTGTCCTTGGGCAAAGGCACAGGATGTGGGCATGCTCTATCCCTAGATGCTTTGGGGGGGGGGGATGCAGGCTTGTTCTTACACAGCAGTCTCAAAGATTTAGTCCATCAACTCAACTATGGTTCTCCTGATCCTACACCAATAGGGCAGCCTCCCCCATTCTCTACCCTAATGCAACAGCAAAGGTTCTACTGCAGGCAGGGAGGGAGGTGAGGGCATGAATTCTCTCCGAGATGTGACAGCAGTTCAGAGTAGTGATGAAAAGCATGGGCTTTGGCATCAGGTGGAGCTGGATTTAAATCCAGTCTCGTTTCTGTAGCTATTTCACCTTAGGCAACTCTCTGAGCCTTTGTGTGTTCATCCAAAAACATGGGAATGATACTATTTATCTCACAGGGTAGTTCTGCGCTTTATTAAACTTTAAAATGTGTACAGATACTACTTTTGGGAAAATGCATGGCAGTAGCTACTAAAGCTGAACATTTGTACCCCATGACTCCACAATTCCCCTTCTAGGTGTATGCTTACATATGTCCAACCAAAGACATGCACGAGAATGTTTATAACGCTGAGATTCATAATAGCCAAAACCTAGAAAATAACCCAATGTCCATCTGCAGTAGGATGGATAAATAAATGGTAGAGTATTCGTGCAAAATGCTACATAGCATTGATAATGACTGGTCTTCATCTCCAGACAACACCGTGGACGAATCTCACAGAAGAGTACATACTGTATGTGTTCCACTTATATAAGATACAGAAAGAGGCAAATTTGTTCCATGCTGTTAAATGTCAGAACAGCGGTGACCCTTGGGGCAGTTAAGGACTAGAGGAAGGCAAGGGGGTAAAGGAGTTCTGTTTCTTGATCTGGGTGATGTCGCACATTGTGCCCAGTTTGTGAACATGCATTGGTCAAGCTGAACACTTACGATGCATACACTTTTCTGTATGTATGCTATGCTTCCAGCCAAAGACAACCTCTTACCTAGGAAAATATCAGCACGTAGCCACAGGTTTTGCAACAGGGAGCTCACTGTCCTCTCTTCCCAGTTTACTCCACACCCCAGTTCCCTCTTTCACATTTTTTTTCATGCCTAAGAATACCACACCTCCTTTTTCCTTCTCTTCTTCCCCTGAAAACTGCTGAACTACTAGTCTTGAGGGTGCCTCAGCCACCAAGCTCACCCTGTCCTCAGTTCACTGTCCCTACACCTTCAGGAAAGGGAAGGGAGACAGCCCCCAAGGACCTCAATTCCAGTCTGTCAAATAAGCGTATAAAGAAGGACTTTTGAAGCTTATATTATGCTGAGAAGAAGATGGAGATGGGGAGAGAAAAGAAGAGACTTTTTTTTTTAACCTTGAACTATAATACTTTTTCTTTAAGAACTAAGTTTTCCATAAGAACTAAGAAGTAGTCATGTCAGACTAACCTAAATTCCTTTCTGTCAAGAATACTAATTTATTATAGTAGAGACACACTGGAGTTATAATATATATGGATGTCAGCCAATCTTTTGGAAAAGTTTCTCATGATATGAGGAATGTGCGGGGAACTGAACCCAGAAGGCTTGTCACTGGCTAAACACAGCATTCAGTAAGGTGGCGAACCCTTCGGGAGGCAGTCCTGGTAGGAGGTCAGGCCCTGTCCCATTCCTCACAGTCATCAAGAGCTTGAATGAAGAGGACAGAGCTTGGCTGGAACGGGTCATGTTTGGAGATGAACTGATACTGAGAGTTAGTGAGCATTTGGGATAATGCTGCAGGATCCCCAGAGGCCAGGGTTGGCTTAGACTACAGCCTATGTGTAACAAGACCAAAGTGGAAAGCTACACTTCTTATTTTCTAAAATAACCCATAAGGATGGAATGTACAATTTGTAACTATATGATAAACAAGAATTTAAGAATCCATTTTAGACCAAATTAATTAAAATATAACTTACAAGAAAAGGGAGGTGATCGTCTGTGTCAATTTGGTCATTAGATTTTTATTCTGAGCCCTACTCTTTGAGAGAGGTGTGTGTAAGATGGAGGATAGTTCATTGAAAGGAAACCTTTTTGTTAACTTTTTAATTTATTTTTATTTATTTTCATTGTTGTTGTTAATCCTCACCCGAGGATATTTTTTCCATTGGTTTTTAGAAAGAGTGGGAGGGAGGGAGAGAGAGAGAAGAAAAAAAAAACATCGATGTAAGAGAGACACATCAATTGGGTGCCTCCCGTATGTACCCTGACAGGAGCTAGGGATCAAATCTGCAACCCAGGTACATGCCCTTGACCAGGAATCTAGCCCGAGACCCTTTGGTGTGTGGCTGATGCTCTAACTACTGAGCCACATGGGCCAGGGCTTGTTAACTTTTTTAAAAACCATGGAGAACTCATGGTGTAGATACAAAGATTTAAAAAAAAAAAATAGTTCCAACCCTGCAAGGCACTTACATGCTATTAGAGAAGAAAGACATGAGACTAAATAATATAAGGAGGTAGACCAAAGGGGAGAGGCAGGTTCTTCCAAGTATAGGTCAGTCTGTAGGGTCCAAACAGAACACCAGTGTTAAGATAAGTGCCCCTTTCATACAGGTTAAATGCATGGACTCTGGAGCCAGACTTCCTGGGTTCAAATCCCAGGCCCAGCACACACTGTGTGACCTTGAGCAAGTCAGTTACCCTCTCTATGCCTCAGTTCCTCATCTGTAAAATGGAGATGATATCAATGAGTTACCACAGTAAGACACTCAGGACAAAGTGAAGTCCTTAGAACAGTGCTCAGCACAGACAAGCACCAAGTACCTGTGAGCCACCACTGTTGTCACTGCTGTCCTTGATGTCCAGGCAGCCTGGCTGCTGCTGGTGTCTCACCTGGCCTGCTCGGGGAGAGGGAGCTGGCTAGTAACTTAAACTTCATTCCCAGTACACAGACAATGTTAAGAGTCACACTTGTGTCTGTTTATATGGGAAACCTTTGGTGGTAGGAGCGTGTTTGGGTTTATGGAGGCAACTCAGCAGCAGCGTGAGCAGTATCTTCAGGGGTCTAGAAGAGATCTCACAGGTTCTCTATGGCCCTCAAGGAGAGAATCCGTCTAGTAAAGAGCAGTCTAAGAAGAGTATTTATGTCTGTATCTTGTACACAGACCACCTCCAAATGAAGTGGGCTTGCCCATCACTGGAGACACCCTTTGGAGTTGTATGTCCAGCACTAAATAGGTCTATGCATGGATTGCAATAGAGTCCAGAAGAACAATAGATGACTCTGCCCTTGTATGGTCAGGGAAGACTTCTCAGAGGAGAGGGAACCTACATGGAAACTTGAAGGATAAGTAGGGCATAGGTAACTAGAAAGGAGAAGTCTGGTTTGTGGGACAGACCAATGGACTGGGAGTCAGAACAAGGCTCTGCCCTTCCACTAACTAGTCGCCAAGTGACTTTATGGGAAACCCTATGATCTATCCAATTTTTAGTTCTTCTCTTGTAAACTGGGGAGAACAATGAATACACCTTCCAGGATGTTGTGAGCACCCAAGGAAATAAAAGACTGTACAGTGTAAGGCAATAATCATGTCTTTTTACCATGAATGACAATTCTTTAAGGTAGATATCAAAAGCAACTCTCATGGTGTTAGTCTCTTCCTTGCCTGCTACCTCTGCTCCATCCCCAAGGGAGCCCTGAGTTGCCTAGTGGGAAAAACCCAACAACAAACTCTTCCCTGAAGACCAAAGGACTCAGGCCTTGCAAGGTACTGACACACTCCCCAGCATCCCAGGTGTAGCCAGGAAACCAAGGAGCTGTGGCCATTCACCATCCAGCTGCCTCCCTTCTCCCATCCCCTCCCCTCCTAGCCAGCGGGCTGCCCCAGCCCAGAGTTCCAAGCCATGGGTTGGGAAGCCATCTGGCTGCTGGGAGAGTTAATAATTTATAATGAAGATAATCACCCTTCAAGATCCTCGCCTCTTGGGACCATTAAAAAAGGTTTCAATTGAGAGTCAGTGAGTTCTTTACATGAGGGAACGACAGAGAGAAGGGGAGAAGGGAGGGCTGGGGGAGAGAGAAAATGAGGAAGAGAAAGGGAGGGTAAAACCAACTAGCTTCTCAGCAGATCTACCCTCCCCCCAACAAAGGAGGCAGGGGGAGAGGGAAATTATCCAGTCCACGAAGACAATCTTATCCAGCTTTCACAGCACCAGCCCAGCAAGAGGGCAATTTACGGGTCTTTTCTCCTAGCCAACTCTCTCTACACAAAGAGGAAAAAATCAAACACATGCAAGAGATGGGGAGAGAGAGGCAGACAAGAGAAAATAAGCCTGCCTGGCAATCATGTCTGGGGCTGTGGGATGGCTCTCTCTGTTCTCTTTCCAGGGCACAGTGAGGCCCCCACTGTGCTAATTATTCCCATTACTTGACAAATTCTCCATTAACAAAGCAAGTGGTGCCAGAGCTGGCAGTGGGAGAGCACAATGGAATGGCAGAGGCTTTGGACAGCCTTGAGATTGTGGACCCAGACCAGACAGCCCCCAGCTTCACCACGGTGAAAATGTGGGGCCTGGCACAGCCCCATCAGTGGGGTGCACTTGGAGGTGTGAGGTGCAGAGCGTGGTTCCTGTAGTGCAATGTGATGGCTGAGAGTGTGGCACATGAAGGCGGGAAGCAGGGACAGGGAGGGCCGTCTCTAGGAAGGATTGCACTGGGGATGAGGGCTGAGCCTGGGGGTCTGGGGCAGGCTAAGGTCAGCCTTTGAGAATTGACCAGTGTGTTCAGGACCAAGGCCAGTGGCAATTTGGTCCTGCCATGATTTTGGAAAGCCACTGGTAAGGCTGTTCCACTGTTGTTCCAGCACGTACTCTTACAACAGTAGCAGCAACAGCCATAGCAAGTGCTCAATCACATACTCTGTGCCAGGCACCACACTAAGTATCTCACACTTGAAGTCACTGAATCTTTACAAAAACGCTAACAAGTAGCAACTATTACAGACGAGTAAACTGACGTCCCTGAGAGATCAATAATTTTCCCAAAGTCACACAGTTAATAAGAGGCAGAACTAGATCTGGCTCCAGAGTCCATGCCACACACTGCCACCCCCACCCCACAAATTGTCATCTCCCTTTCTCCACCCCCAAGCTCCCCAGTATTCCCTGACTCTTGGACAGGATATTCCAGGCTTGACCCGGTGACCTAAGACCTCACAGGAGAGAACTGTGGGTGGATACACTTACACCAGTGTTTCTCTCTGTCCTGGACTACATACCAGCGTCCTAATGGGTCTTCTTGTTTCCATCCTTACTTCTTATGGAATATTTTCTACACAAGGAAGTTATCACTCCCTTATTCATAATTCTCCCATGATGTCTCTACAAACTCAGAATGAAATCCAGAATTCACCCTGTGGTCCACAGGATCTGTGGTCTACCTAGTCTGGCCCCTGGCCACCTCTCCAATCTCATCTACTGCTTCTCATCTCCTTGCTCACTGGACCCCAGACATGCCACCCCCTCTGTGTTTTCAGAACTCCCTACACGTAGTCAACCTCAGAGCCTGTGCACCTGCTGTTCCCACTGCCTGGAATGCCTTTCCCCAAACCTTCTCAGATTTTACACCCTCTTCCTCCAGGTCTCCACTCCAGGGTCTCCTCTATCTAAAATAGCTTTGGGGTACCAGTTAGCACTCTCCACTCTCCAGTCTTCTCTTCTTCTATACTTCTATACTCCTTCTACATCTCCCCAGCCTATCTGGTGCCTAAGAACCGAGGACAGGAGATACAAGTACTACCACCAAACAACCAAACCTTAGCTCTGACCTTGGCTCAGAAAGTCACCACCTCAGAGAGGGAGGTGGCCAGAGGAAAGGGACCTAAATCAATGAAGTCCTTTGATCAGATGACCATCCCCATTGGTGGCTGAGGAGGGCTGGGCAGGGCACAATGACCCACTCACCACACCTGTTGCAACACCTCCAGTTCCCCACTGATGGTTGCCCCCCCTGCCAACCCTACAGAGTAAAAATTGTTACTAACCCTCATACTCTGTCTTGCAAAGAGGCACAAACATGTGAGGCAGAAAGAGGAGAAAGGAAGCCGGTGGTGAGAAGAAGACACAGATAGGGGGAGCTCTTGGGACTCTCCCAGACCAGAGCAAGTATTAGCAGTCAATGAGCTTTGAAGGAAGGTGGGTATGGTGCTTGGCACAGAGTCAGTCATAGATAAATGTTTGCTCACTAAACTAAGGTGAGGAAGCAGATGGAAACCACTGATAGAACAGTTCTAGAATTCCATTCCTGACAGTGTAACAGGCAAGCTGCCCTCTTGAAGAGAAAGAATATCAGAGCTGGAGAGGACAGGAAAGATCACCTTCCACCCTCATTCTATAGATGAGGGAGAAAGGAAGGACCCTGGGGACAGTCAAGCAAGTGTCCAAGATTGCACAACTGGGCAGTGGCAGAAGTAACTCCATGTATAGGGCCCCTTGACCAGGGATCTTTCCATAAGATCAATGACTTTCCTTTCTTAGGCCACTGAGACCCTTATTTTTTTTCCAAAAAGAAAAAGAAACAGTGCACCAAACCCCAAAATATGACAGACGATATGTTCTGAAGAAGTGGGAGGTGACATCCCCCTTGCCTCCACCTTGAGTTCTTCAACACTTCTCTAGATTTTATCATCAAAATCTCTAGAGCCCCAAAGAACACAATTTCAAAACCACTGCACCATACCAACCTCAGCATGTAAGGGACTATCCCTAAAATCTCCTACTTTCTCCTCAAAAAGTCACAAAGGAACTGTCATTTTCTTGGACAGATTTGCCTTTTCATTCATACTAGCTCAGGACTGAGTCTTATAACCTTTGCATCTCTCACAGGTCCTACCATCAGTAAATACTCACTCCAGGGACACATTCCTTGAGTTTAGCACCCTCTGCGTGAAACGGGGTGGCCACTATTTGACCTAAGCTCCTCTCCGGTAAATTTCAAGGAGTATCCCTGCCCTCCGGTTCTGGGTTTCAGTGAAGAACTAGACAGGTCTGGATTCTTATCCCAGCTCCTCGACTTACGAGCTATGTCACCTTTGGCGATTACTTCATCCCTCTGAAGTTCAGTGCTCCCATTTGTAAAATAGGAGAGGTAATACTAGTACTTGCAGCAAAGGCGTGTTGCGAGGGTTCAGTGAGGGGGAAGGAATATAACACTCCCAGCACAAAGACTGCACAGAGTAGCATTCAGTAAACATTAGCCAGTACCATCATCATCACTGCTGTTTGTCTATTCACCTATTCACATCATGATTTTAGAGATCTCTCCCATAATGTTGTACAGTAGTCTGATAGTATTAATTCGCCCTCCCATCTCCTTAGCCTTTGCATCTAACATTACCGTGCCCAGCCTCCTCGACACCAAGCTCAGACGTGTGACGTGCTTTGGCCAAGTGGGAGGTTAGCAAAAATGACACCAGCAGAGGCTTGGAAACTACTTTTGCATTTTCGTCTTGCTCACTGTGGTTCCTTTGCCATGAGAACATGCCTGAACTCACCTCCTACAGGGAGAGACATGTAGAATAGAACTGAGTCATCCCAGCTGTCCTGGTCAAGGCTTCGCTCTAGAAGGTTCTTGAGCCCCAATCCTGGGGCAGCTAAGGACGGAAAGTCCAAGTCCTTCGCTCCAAATGTACTATAAGCACTTCACACGGAACCCTCGAGCCTGTGACCCCCAGGAGGTGGTCCAACCTCATCAGCTTCACTATAAACGGCCTGTTCAGAACGTCACTGCAGAAAGCTAGAAAGGTGGGACCCTAGTGAGAGTCCGGGGTACGAGGTGGGCCAAGTCTGTGAGTCAGCACAGACTGCGAGCTGAGAATGTGAAGCAGGCGAAAGTCATGGAAACCGTCATGAAGGACACCACAGAGCAAGCGGTCGGAAGCACACACCGCAGTGAGCTCACGAGCTCATTACGAACGGTCAGCACTACTGTGTGCAGGGCACTCCAGAGTTTACAAACACTCTCGTCTGCCCTTCAGAACAACACGTGAGGTGTCAACTGTTTCAACTTGCACATAGAAAAAAACCGAAGCTCGGAGAGAGAAAACGTCTTATTCAGGATCACAGAACCAGTAAGTGCTGTCAGTGAATTTTAAATTCAGGCATTTGAACAAGAAGTCCCGTGTTCCTATCATTATGTCACACTGATTAGCATCATATGACTGTTTCTGGGATCTGTTAGATAAGGATGATAAATACCTGAATCTTCCCACCACCCATTAATTACAACGGACATGCGAAATGAAAGCTTTGGGCTCATCTCGCAGCAATTAAACACGTGTGGATGGCACACAGTGGACCCACCTATGCCAGACTCTGCCCTATAACAAACTGTGAGTTATTATAGGACAACAAACCTCTTCTTCTAGGGCTGCTAGTCCAGATTTGCAATCATTCAAATGCAGTTTTCATTATCCTCAAAGGGTAGAAAATTCCAATTACATCCTTCTCTACAAAGGTCTAGGTTTCACGTAACAGTAAAAATATTTTGAAGTTTTAAAAATTAAAAAAAATCAGTATCTTTTTCAAACTCAAGTCTCAAAAAATTATTCTATCATTCAACGTCAGGGCTCAGTGAATAAATTCTGGAATGTTTATGGTTTTTTGTTTATGATACATTATTCCACAATCAGGACTAATACAACCTATAATTTTGCATTAATTTTCCCACTTTAGTTATTAGTACCTATTTATATCTTAGTTTTTTTTAGATGTACTATGCTTGAAAAGTAACAAAACTACATCTCTTTTTATTTTCCCGAAGAAATGCCTTTATTTATTTATAGGGCTTAGGAAAGGAAAATAGCTCTAGAAAAAGGAAATTTCAGAATAGGCCTTTAGAGAGGGACTGGTGCAGTGAAGGTTCTGGCGGCGTCCAGGTTGTGGTCAGTTCCAAGTGGTGAGGACAGTTCTCCCGGAATCCCTCGATCATCCCCCTTGGGGCCCTAGAGACTAGCCAAATGACTTCTCAGCTCTCGGTCAGCCCCCCACCCTGTGCCATACATCTCTTGTAAAACCGTCCTATAACTCCATCTATCTGCTAATCCAGGCTGGGCTTTTGTTATTGCACACTAGGGAAGGCTTTTTATATATACAGAAAGGTGAGTGCCTGAGACACGGTGACTAGGGGGACCTAAGAGATCACATCTCCATTTCATTCAATACCACTCTCACTCACTCATTCGTGCAACAAACCTCCAATAAATAAATACCTGCTACTTACCAGGCACCAGCTAAGGCCCTGAAGTCCCAAAGAGCTCAGACAGGGCTTAGAGAGTGAGGGGAGACAGACATGCCAGCAACGACCGTAAGGGGAAGTGACGGGTACTTGAATAAAGATATATGGACAAATGCTATGTGAGCACAAAGGTGAAGCCGACAACTAGTCGAGAGGTAGAAGAAGGTTTTGGAGTTGCCCTTTGAAGAAGGAGGGGTTTTTCTGGACCAAGCCACAGGGGAGGCCCGCCAGCACGGGGAAAGGCGTGGACAAAGGCAGACAGATGTGAACTATCCCCGGCTGTTCAGGAAGCAGTAAGAAGTTCCATCTGGCTAGAATGAGGGGTGGGTGGGAATGAAGAGTGGGGAGGGGGGTGAAGCTAAAAAGTCAAGTTGAAGGCAGAGTTCCAAAGGTCCCAGGTGCCAAGCTAAGGAGGTCTTGGGAGCCATTGAAAGATCTTATACAGAGGAAGTGATGGGACCAAGTCTGTGTTTTAGATGGTGCGGGAACTGGTTCTGAAAGGAGTATGTCAGGACACAGAGACACCCATTAGGAGGCCATGGCTCTTATCCAGAGGAGATATGAGAGGAACCTGAATTTGATCCCTATATCTAGTTCTAAACCAGCCTGGCCATTCCCCATGCACCTAAACAGCCAGGTTGCTCCAATCCCTGAGACCACACCCTATCCAAGTAGATAAATCCAATTGGGGAGAAAGCAGCTGACAGCTCCTGTTCAAGGAATACCTTACCTTGGAACAGCCTGATTTTCAGAGTTCCTGACTCTTTCCTGTGTTGACATGTCCAGACCTTGCAGCCTCTGGCTACATCCCTGTATAACCCAGTCCATGTGTCCCAAGCTCCAGAGTGAGTTGTGCTGAATGCCACAGTCCTCCCTGGGGTGCAGGGTGCTCAGAGGTGAGCCAGGGCTATTCTAGGGATGGTGGACCCAAATAGAAGCTTAGTAGGTACGGCCCAGTCCTGAATCCTGAAACCTGAACATCCACCTCCAACATCATCAGGACAAAGGATAACTGGATGTCTGAACCCATTTGAGTACTCTACAAAAACAGATGGCCCCATTCTGAGCACAGGGGGGAAAAAACACCACTTTTAGGTTTGGTGCAAGTACACCTGTGAAGGCAGGATGGGGATCACCTTGGGGAGAAATTCTACAGCGTGGATTGATTCACCAGAATTAGCCTTGACCCACGTTTCCTAAAGTGTGCTCCTTAGAAAACCTTTTTAAAAAATGATAATAAGGAAAGAAAAGTCTTCATGGTCAAATACCTTTCAGAATCATTGTTATTGGTGAAAGAATTGTCTAGGGTGAAATCCACCTGTTGAAGCCTGATCCCCGGTGTGCTGGTGTCAGGAGGCGGGGCCTTTGGGAACTGACCAGGACACGAAGGTGAAGCCCTCACGAATGGGGCAAGGGCCTTACGAGGAGAGACGCGAGCGGGCTGGCTTCCTCCTCTCTCTGCTCTCCACCACGTGGGTACACAGCCGTCCCTCGCCACTTCGCGCTTCGACGTTCGCAGCTTCACTCTATCGCGTTTTTTTCAAATATATTCATTAAAAAGTTGATCGAGACAGTGAAAATGACACAGCGCGCGCTCGGTTGTCTGAGTCAATCATACACCCCTGTATTCCTATTACAATTAAAATTACTGTACGTATGGACTGTAGGCCTATGTATTCGAGCACCCCAGGAATCCTTCAATGCCAGGTGCAGCCGCTAGAGTCTGGAACGGATTAACCGCGATAGACGAGGGACGACTGTACAGGACCACAGCCATCTGCAAACCAGGAAGCGGTTCCTCACCAGACACCAGATCTGCCAGCTCCTTGACCTTAGACTTCCCTGCCCCAGAACTGGGAGAAATAAATATTCACTGTTGAAGCCCCAACTCTATGGTGTAATTGTTGCAACAGCCCGAACTGACTAAGACAGATCCAACTATTTTCCCTGTTCTAGAGACTCAAAATGAACCATAAAATACTAAACGCTTCTGGGAGCCTTGCAGGAAAGAATCTGGCTGAATGGCCACCTTTTGCAGATGGGCAAACTGAGGCTTCCTACATAGCGCTGCATTGTTAGTTACTGTTCCCTAAGCTGCCAGTGAAGGAAAATGACCATCTTGCAAGGCCCGTGTCTCACTCTCCATGAATGCCCAGAGCCTGATCGCCTGTGTGTGTTGACTGATGTGACCAAAAGAAAGTTTGGAGTTCTTCAAAGGAAAGTAGAGACAGACAGACAAACTTTTTTTTTTTTTAATCCTCACTCGAGGACATTTTTCCATTTTTTGTTCAGTTAGAGTGGGAGGGAGAGAGAGAGAAACATCGATGTGAGAGAGACACATCGACTGGTTGCCACCCGCACAACCCAACCAGGGCCGGGGACAAACTGCAACCGAGGTCCGTGCCCCTAGCGGGAACCGAAGCAGGCCGACGCTCTAACCGCTGAGCCAAACCGGCCAGGGCACAGATAGACAAACTCTAAGATGTGTTATCATTCATTCACTCATCCGCTCAAAATATTTATCAAGCTCCTATTATGTTGTGTGTGTGCCCTGGGGACAGAGCTGTGAGTAGGAAGGCTCAGCCTTTACCCTCAGTGAGCTTCCAGCCCAGTTAGGGGGAGGGAAGGTCAAGAGCACGAAAGGTCGTCAGACACTCTGCCAGGAGAGAAAGTACAGGTTTGACGTGCTTCGCCCCCAATCCATCCTTCCCCTCGAGTCTCTCTCTGTCCAAGGATGGATGTTATTTCTATTACTGTAGTTTCCTTCCCACATCCACCCTCTTGCTTCCTTATTTGTAGTGGGGAAAAAAAATTCCCAACACCCTGTCAGAGTAAAAGCAATTGTGAAATCCCAAGTATAGTGTGGAGCTGTGACAGCCTCTCCCTGGAAACATCTCCTCCCTGGGAAGCATCTGCCCTCCTCAGTCAGAGAGCCAGCACGCAGAACCTGATTCAAAGCAACATGGGGACCAGTCTTTACAACACCGGTCCCCAAATAATAGGGCTCCTGGAGAGCTTACCTTGGGTCGGCCCAAGCTCTTCCAACAGCTTTGTGCTTGTGTGTATTCTGCCAATTTTTTCCCAAGGTTAACCCTCCCTCTGTGGCCTCTGGAATCCCTGCTGTTCATATGGGACAACTCACAATACAGAAACCTGTGTCTTCTCTAATCAAATACTCTCTTTGCCAAACACTCTCACTGGGGCCTCTTGCATCTCGGGATGGGAGCAGAGCAGACAGCATCCTGTCCTCCCACTTTTTCTCCTCGGTTGTCACTCAAGGGCCCTGTGCCACCTGCACCCCCATCCTCTCTCCATCCTCATTTTGCTTATTTACCACCTGTGGTCAATTAGGTTATTGTTTTAAAAATATTTGCCTCCCACCCTCGATGACCTCTGTGGATGGCGTGTACTTCCCCACCCCTTGACTTTGGCCAAAGACATGTTAGCAGGCATGATGTGCCCAAAGGTTTGGAACATGCTTGCCTTTTTGTACCTCTGCCATCATGATGAGAAGAGCAGCCTGAGCCAGCCTGCCAGTCCCAAGAGGTAAATAACTAGAACCATTCCAGCCAGACACACACACACACACACACACACACACACACACACACACACACACGCACACACACGTCAACCATGACCAACGTAGATCAGCCAGATTTCATCCAACCTGCAGATGCAGGATCAACAAAATGACCCAGATGAGTCTGGCCTAGATCGACTGTCTCCAGATACGGAAGCTAAATCAATGCTCACTGTTGCATGCCACCAAGATTTCTGTGATTGTTATGCGGTAATGACTGACCATTTCCCTCCTGCACCCTGACTCCTACCACTGTGTACAGTGCCCATGTGCATAGTACCCTAGTTTCATAGCCCCTTGTTCTCTGCCCCAGTAACCTTTACCTTCACCCTCACATCCTTCATATCCACAACTTTGACCTCACCCAGAACTACTTCTCCACCAAATACCTATTTCAGAAAGATCTTTTTTCTACCTTCCGTCTCTTCCTAATCCTCTTTGTTGACATTATAAAGCCACAACACCCCAATTTCTTCACGCTTGCATTACATTGCCTCTTCCTCACCCCCTTCTCTTAACTTCTAACCTAGACAGGGCTTCATGATCAATCATTCCCTCACCCCCTGAATTCCCAACACATCCGCCCTAACAGTGCTCCATCTTGGAGGAAATCTAAGTTCCCATTTCCCTTGCCCCTGAGCAACTGATCAATACCAGAAATCAATGGCCCATCTGTGCCAATGAATGCAACTATCGTTCTGTCCCTCTTATACTTGGTGACTCAGCAAGCCTTCAACTCGTTCCCAATCTGCTCTGTTCTTCAGCTCTTCCAAACCCTTCCCATCTTCTTCACTCAGCAGATGCTACAGGGGCTCCTGTTTCACTGAGAAAATTTAGGTCTTCAGTTTTGAAGCCCTGTACTTCTCTCCCCTTCAGCTATTCACTTCTTCTCCTACCTACCTTCCCCCTTTCCTGCTCAATTAAAAATGATGCCTTTAAGACTGACTCCTCCCTGGCGCTCTTTCTCCCAGCCCTCCCATCTCTCCAGAAGTTGTTCTATCAATACCTCCACTCACTGCTTTCCCATCCCACCCACCTCTTAGCAGCATGCAAGCAACCTTAAAATTACACAGAAGTCTTCCCTCTTCCTTTACCTTTGAGATTTTCTCTGTAATTCTTTTCTCCACCAGCACTCATCATTTTTGGCTCTCCTTTCCAACCTTCATCCTACGCATTCTGACCTCTGTCCCCCCAACTCACAAGGCTCTCCCCAAGGTTACCAGTGGCTTCAGAAATACCCAATCTGGAGTATCTACTCAGTTCCCAGTCTCCAAGGACTTCCTACTGCTTTTGGCCCTGTTGTGCCCCCTTTAATGAATCTCCTCTTTCCTCCTCTACCTTCTTTGAAAATCACTCTTTTAAATATTTTTTCTTTATTGATTTTAGAGAGAGGAAGGGAGAGAGAGATAGAAACATTGATGAGTGAGAACATCGACTGGCCACCTCCTGCATGCCCCCCACTGGGGATCGGGCCCACAACCTGGGCATGTGCCCTGACTGGGAATCGAACCAGAGACCTCTTGGTGCATGGGTCGCAACCACTGAGCCACACCAGCCGGGCTCATTTGCCTGATAACTGATCTTTGTGCTTGCAACTTCTTCCTACTTCTAACTCTCCTTGTACACTGCTTCCAAGCCAGAATTAACTTTCAAAAACTCACATTTAAACATATCACTCCCATGCTTCTAAAGAAACTCCAAAGGCTTCCGTGCTGCCAATAGGAAAGAGTCCAATCTCCTTAGATTCAGACTCCAGGATCAACTAACATTTTTGAAAACTTACCAGATACCAAATACTGTTCTCCTTTTATCCCTGCAAAACCCACTGATGTATTATTACCTCTATTCTAGGGATGGGGAAAGCTGAGACTTCACAGCTAAGTAACCTGTGCAAAGTCACACAGCTGGGAAGTAGCTAAGATCAAACCCAAGCATTTTAACTGGGATTAGGGTGCTTTCTAAAGAAACTCCTTTAGTGGTTAGCCTTTGGGATTAATAACTTGAACTTTGGCTACATGATAATCTATGTATAACTGATGAAGTTCCTTAAAGTGTCCTCCCTTTTCCACATTCATCACCCTATTCAGTTTTCTCTGGAAACCATAATCTGAGTGGACCTCACTTTTATCCTGGGTGTTTTTGTCCTACCATCATTAATTTGGAACTGTGACACAATTTCATTCTTCCCACCAGCTGACTGAGGATTCTCGGGGCCTTTGATATTGCTATATTTTCAAAGGATTACATTCTTAAGGAGAATTAACATCCCAGAATATGGGCCTATTTGCCAACCAACACTGGGGACATCTAGTCTTGGGTTTACAGACTTATAAATGACATGGGGAAGTAAAACTTGATCCTCCCAAAAAGAGAGCAAGCCTAACATGGGACACTGGAATAGGATTATCAATGTTTTAATTAAATCAAGATATTTTTTAAAACACCCAACTATAGCGTGGTAACTATAGTTAATAATACTGTACTATAGTCCTGGTCAGGTGGCTCAGTTGGTTGGAGTGTTGTCCCATACACCAAAAGGTTGTGGGTTCAATTCCTGGTCAGGGCACACACCCAGGTTGCAGGTTCAATCCCCAGTTGGGTTGCGTATGGGAGGCAACCAATTGATGTTTCCCTCTTATAGCAACGTTTCTCTCTCTCTCTCTCTCTCTCTCTCTCTCTCTCTCTCTCTCTCTCTCTTCCTCTCTAAAATCAATGACAATTAATATTGCATTGTATATTTGAAAGTTGCTAGGAAAGTAAATCTTAAAAGTAACTATATATGATGATGGATGTTAACTAGACTTACTGTGGTGATCATTTCACAATAGATACAAATATAAAATCATTATGTTGCATACCTGAAACTAATATAATGTTATATGTCAGTTACATCTCAATAAAAAAAACCCAGCAAACTATAGATCAGTTAAAAGAAATTATATGTACATATAAATGCACATTATAAATATGTATATCTATCAAGATAGTTAGATCTAGAAAATGTTGAAGAGATAAACAAAGCAAGATGCAGAATATTTCATGATACTATTTATATAAATTAAAAGACTACTCATGCATAACAATGCAATACGACATATTTATTCAGACTTTTAAATGTATGCAAAGTATGACAAAATTTTCTAGAAGAATATGCATCAATATCATGGTAGTCTTCTCTCTAAAACAGAGCTCTGGGTACTATTAACATTTGGGACCAGACAATCCTTTGTTGGGCAGGTGACACTGTCTTGTGCAATGTAAGATGTTTAGCAACATCCCGGGCCTCTACCAACATGATGACAGCAGCACCCCCAAACTTCCCGGTGGAGAACCACTGCTCCTCAGTGGCTCACTTCTCTCCCACAACATTTCCAGGAGCCAAAGCAGTGCTGCCACGGCTCTTGTTGCATCTTCTATCCTAAGACCTTCCTTGTTTCACTGTCCCCAGATTTAGTAAACATGTTCTCAAATCACCTGGACTTGTTTATGAAATCTTTCCTGCACGAAGTCAAGAACCCACATACTACTGGTCGGCCCCAGGCAGACCCGCTCTGGGCCCGCTCTCCTGTCCAGTAACAGGGCCACTTTTCACTGGTGGCACCTAGAGTTTCTTTCTTATCAACACCTTCCATCAGATGAGACAAAGTGACGTTTGCCTTTGTACAAAGGCCAACTGCCTGACCAGTGCCACCGACCATGACTTTCCCACAAGGACGGTGTAAGCCTTTTGCTTAGAAGGCTCCAAAGCAGAAGGCCTCCCAGAACACCAGAAACTGGTGAAAACAGAAAGAGAGAAAACCACTGCTCTGAGAAAGGAGAGGATAGTGTAACTGAGGAGATGATTAACAGTAATTTTAAAATCTCTATTTATAACATGTTTGTTCTCAAAAAAAAAATACTGGAATTAAATGTGTCAATCATTGTACATTTGAGTGATAGGAATACGAGGGGTTATATTTTTCTGAATCTTATAAATTTATAAAACAAAAACTACCATCCATGATAAAACCAGAATTTCATAAAAAAGAACCGACATTTTTAACATCAAAGAAGCAGAAGAGGCAGACTAAAATAAGGTGCTGTGGGTCAAACTGTGTTCCTCAAAAAGATATGCTGAAGTCCTATCTCCTGGTACCTGTGAATGTGACCATATTTGGATATGGGGTCTACAGATATAATAAGTCAAAATGAGGTCACACTGGAGTAGAGTGAGCCCTAAATCCAATGGCTGGTGTCCATAGGAAGAGAGAAATGTGGACACAAAGATGCACAGGGAAGACGGCCGTGTGGTGATGGCAAAGACTGGAGTGATGCAGTGTACACCAAGGAGCACCAGGGGCTGCCGGCAGCCACCGGAAGCCAGAAGAGGCAAGGAAGGATGCTTCCCTGGAGCGTGTAGAGGGAGCATGGCCCTGCCAACACCTTGATTTTGGACTTGTAGCCTCCAGAACTATAATAGAATAATTTTTTTTAATCCTCACCCGAGGATATTTTCCCATTTATCTTCAGATAGAGTGGGAGGGAGAGAGAGAGAGAGAGAGAGAGAGAGAGAGAGAGAGAGAGAGAGAGAGAAACATCGATGTGAGAGAGACACATCAACTGGTTGTCTCCTGCATGACCCCAACCAGGGCCAGGGACTAAACTGCAACTGAGGTATGTGTCCTTGACTGAAATCAAACCTGCGACTCTTTGGTCCACGGGCCGATGCTGACCACTGAGCCAAACGGGCCAGGGCTAAATTTCTTGTCTTAAGCCACCCAGATGTTGGTACTTTGTCAGAGCAGCCCTAGGAAACGAATACGTAAAGGAAGACTATTCACCTTTGAAACTCACTGCATTCCCAGGAAATTCTTCATCACACCACCAAGCAGTGAAAGCTTTGTCTTGAGCAGAGCTGCCCCTGCCAGCCACCGTGAAACTCACAGAGTGTGGTCCGCTAGTGTCCCAGGGGGCCTGTGGCTCTGCCACCACCTATCAGGGCTGTGGGAGGTGGTGGAAGAAGTTGGGAAGGGGGCAGTGCTGATACCACAGCCGAGAGATTTGCCAAGTTGAGCCTCAGTTTGCTCATCTGGGAAACAGGGACAGAAACAACTACCAGGCACAGGAACAGCTGGAGAACACCTGAGATCAGGCATATCGGAAAAACACTTACAAAGGCAAACTGGTACTAGCCTCAAGCAGTCTTTTCACACCTGGACCAAAGAAAAGACCATTGGCCCCAGAAAAGACAATTACCTTGATACATTTAGGGGAGAAAATAAACTGTTTTTGAATATAATTACTTTTACTCTTCCTTGAGAAATCTCTATCCAGTCTCAAGAGGGTTAAAAATGATGACGAGAGATAGATACATATGGAAAACTGTAGCAAAGATAAAACCAAAGAAAGTTTTTACATCATGCTCCTCATTTTTTTTTCCTTGTCTCCAATTTTTTATTAATTTATTTTTGTTACAGATGTTTCTCCTTTTTCCCCTTAGACCCCCTCCTCCCCATCCCACCCCTCATCCCCACCCCCACCCCCCTAGCATTGTTGTCTATGTCCATTGGTTATGCATACATGCATATAAATTCTTTGGTTCATCTCATCCATCCCCCCCGCCCCCCTACTCTGAGGTTTGTCAGTCTGGACCATATTCCTTTCTATGTCTCTGGGTCTATTTCATTCAAACATTTCAAACTTGCTCCTCTGTCTTCCCTTTAGTTGGTCATCTGGGCAGGAAATTCCCCAGGTTATCTTTAAACATCTGAGCTTTTATGAGCTGGTATAGCCACTGGCACCAGGACCACTTTGGGGGGCGGGGGGGGGGGAGCCCTAGAGGAGGAGGAGGAGGAAGTGGGCAGGGAGGAGGGGCCGAAGTTCAGGACTCAGCACAGAGGCGGCAGGCCCCAAGAGCCACGCAAACCCAGGCACACAAAGCGCTGAGCAGCAGCAGGAAACAGGTGTGCGCAACAGGAAGGCGTGTGGAATGGGCGTCTCAGCACTGAAGCCCCGGCATCTGATGCAGTGTCCGGGATCTGCAGGGTGGAAATCGCTACAAATGCTTCCTAGTCCATTTCCCCAGCTCCAACAGGGCTACAGCTGAGTTTTTCTTCTCCTTATAAAGACCAGAAAGCAATTCTCACAAACTTGGTTGCCTTCTCCATTTCCAGTATTTAACTACCCTCAGTGCCAGAAAGTTCTTAGTGGACCTAATGAATCTCCCAAGCCAGAGGCCATGGCGGTCTCCCCGAGCTCTGTGTCCTGTGTTTGGGAGTCTGCAGTCACAGCCTCCTCCTTCCCTGTTCGAACCCTTCCCATTCATGAAGGTTTACGGGGCTTCCTACTGAAAGGAGCCTTCAGACATCGGTTGCCACAGCCCGTCCTCTCCCTGCTGAAGGGACCCGCACCCCGGCAGCCTAAGCGACTGGCCAGAACATCTCCCATGCGCCCTCTTGTCTTCATAGAGCTGATGCTCTAAAATTTAACTTTCTCAGCTCCTTTGAAGCAATACATAAAAATATGCTATCCACAGAAGACGGGCCAGAGTGGGCTCCGGAGCATGACCAGTGTCAGGGCCTGGAAGGCATTGCTACCCAGGCCTATCACCAGTGAGTTTAGGCTGCTTTTACCAAACAGAAATAAAGCGTGATACAGTAATAACATCTGTAAAACACTTTAGAGTTAATGAAAAGTATTCTTTCACTTATTATCTCATTTAATCTTCAGCGTGTCCATTTAAAATATGCATTATCATCCCCACTTTACAGATGAGGAAACAGAGCCAGCTAATGATGTTCTCAAGGTCAGATCAACAGTGAGATCAGAGCCCATATGGAAGCCAGGCATCTGCCCTCAATCTCATGCTATGTGACCACACACGGCCTCCCTTACCGAAGAGAGCACTGGACTCGGAGTTGAGAGCCTGGCACCCACAGCCATGTGAACATGGGAAATCATCCCACCTCCCAGGCTCTGTCTGTTCTACTGAAAAACAGGAGGTTGGGTGAACAAGGACTTTTGAAAGTCACTCCCAGCTCTAAAGGAGTCTGTCTTAGCTGGCCTTTTCTTTTGTTTCTATGCATATTTTATTTTTACTTATTGGCTATCCAAATATTTTCTTTATCTCCTCCTTTTTGGATTATTCACCAGAACAAAATGTTTGAGTATCTCCAGTGTGCCTGGCGCAGAGGTACAAGGATCAGCCAAGACAGATGCAGCCCTGCCCTCACGGAGCTTCTAGTCTAGTGGGAGAGCAGGGACTGAATAAACAATCAGCCAGAAAAGATATAAACTGTGCCTGTGCCATGCCACCAAGGAAAGGAACCTGTGAGAGCCACTACAAGGGGACTGCCCTCCTTAAGGCAGTGAGCCTTGAGCCGAGGTCCGAAGGAGAGAGAAGAGGCACGGAAGAGCATCCGGAAAGAGGAGACATGTGGACAAGGCCCTGCAGAGGAAATGAACAAAGCAAGAACTAGGGACCGAAAGATCACTGGAACAGGGACAGGGAGGGGAGCACAGTGTGCAATAAGGATGCAGGGGTAGGCAGGGCCTGGGGCCAGGCCAAAGGGCCAGGTTAAAGGGACTCGTCCTTATCCTTAGTGCGGTTGAAGCCCATTGGAAGGGTTTAGGAAGCTAGGGTGCCAGGATGATGTGACCAGGGTACCTTCAAGTAATGAAGAGGGATTTTTACTGCAAGCTTACTCCTACTGAGCCCTGGTAACATACTCAAACAAGCTGAGCAGAATCCCACTCAGATGGACGCTGAGTTTCAGGGGGGAAACGGGCAACAGTTCATTATGACTGTGCCCTGGTCTGTAAAAACACACCTCCCTCTCCATCCTCCCCTTCTTGCAACAAATGCCTCAGTGCTCTCTGGGTGGCTCTCTCCGACGGGGGTGGCCATGGAGGTGCACCCCTCAGCTCTCTCCTTCAAGAGGACTTTCTGCAGGGAGCAGAGCTGACAGACAGCCCAGCTGCCACACCTGTGGATCCATCGCTACGCTCAGGCTGACGCCGTACTCCCCAGGGCTGCTCCCAGCCAATGACCACGCTCACAGGAGCACGAGGGAAGGCATTCCTGTGCAAGACCCCTAACAAGCAACTTTTGCTTGAGGACTTCCTATCAGCCTGGCAGAGATTCTTCTCAGAGCTGTGCTGCAGTGAGGCTCTGCTTCTCCAGTTCGTCCGTCCTCACTCCTTTCACAGATGTCAGACCTGCATGAAGGTCCGAACACTCTCTGCCTGCCCCTGTTTCCTCCCCCTTTATGCTTTGCACGCAGTTCCTCCAATCAGGTTCTAACACATTACCATCCTCGCCCTGCTTCCATTCTCCTCCCCTACCTCGGATGACTCCCCCTAAGAGGACTGAGAAGATCCCCACTGTCCTGGTCTTACTTTCACCGGGGCTCTCAGGGAGCATACCCTGTCATTTCTTATAGCATCTTACCCAACATCTAGGCTTCCAGCCATACTAAAATGCCAAGAACCATTTGTTTCTAAGGGAAGCAATAGATGAGCTTTGCCAAGGCTGTGTCCTCAGTCAGTCAGACCAAGGGGTTCCTTAGAGCAGGGTTTTCAAGTTATCCCCATGAAACCCATGTCCTTAAAGATGTTCTATGTGGGTCCAGCCAAGGGGGGGCCTGGCTGGCAGGGCTTTCACCAGAACTTCTCTACTTTTATCTTTTCTGTTTTGTTTATTTTTGCTTTTTTTGTTTGTTTGTTTGTTTGCTTGTTAATCCTCACCTGAGGATATTTTTCCATTGATTTTTAGATAAGAGTGGAAGGGAGGCAGGGAGGGGGTGGAGAGAGAGAGAAATATCAATGTGAGAGAGACATATTGATTGGTTGCCTCCCACATGACCCCCACCAGGGCCAGGGATCAAACCTACAACTGAGGCACATGCCCTTGACTGGGAATCAAACCCCTGACCCTTCAGTCCTCAGGCCAATGCTCTAATCACTGAGCCAAACCAACCAGGGCTAGTTTTACTTTTGATATTGAGATCCTGCATAAGATATCATAGGACCAAAAAAAAAAAAAAAAGTTTTGCTGCCCTAAATAAAAACATACATAATTTTAAAACCACTCTCAGGTTATTTCTGGTAATCCCAGGTGACTATCATTGAAAACAAAAACAAAAAGCAAGATGAAATATACAATACAACTTTTATAAATCATCAAAATGCTGATCAGAGAGTAAGAAAATACTCTTTTAACACTGAAGGGAATCAGGAACACAGAGAAGGCATTTTCTGAACCTGGCAAATTTGAACTCAGACAGCCTGGCAGGGTTAAAGAACAAAGATCAATAACCAGAAACTGCATAAAAAAGGAGATCACAAGCAGACCTTCCTCACGATAATCTGGGACCCTCACGGTGAGGATGAACCAGAATTTGACTAGCCCTAAAGAGGACCTATAGTTTGGATTTGAATTACCTGTTGTTGAGGGAACTTTAAGCCTTTAAATTGGTTTGGGAGATGGGGGTCCTAAATTTAAAGTGCCTTCAAATACCTGCCCAAAATAAATAAAATGTATCTCTAGTGGTTCTTATCCTTCCTAATGCCGTGACCCTTTAATACAGTTCCTCATGTTGTGGTGACCCCAACTATAAAATTATTTTCGTTGCTACTTCATAACTGTAATTTTGCTAATGTTATGAATCGCCATCGGAAATATGTGTTTTCCGATGGTCTTAGGCGACCCCTGTGAAAGGGTCGTCCAACCCCCAAAGGGGTCACAACCCACAGGTTGAGAACCGCTGCTCTAGAGGAAGGCACCTTATTCATCTCAGCCCTATATACTTATAAATGGTTTTCCTGTACAATGACTAACACATACTCAAAAATAACCAGACAGACTATAAAACCATGAGTGAGAACCCATAGAACTAATAGATATGAATGAGTTCTCTTTCCCTCAGTTCTGAGGCCCTGTTGGGACTAGAAGAATGTCCACTAGGTTATAGTAACCTAGTTAGTTCTTCTGGGACCACCACCTTGGGATCTGACCAGCCCTATCTATAATCTCACTCCTAGCAAAGTGGGAGCCTCCATTCTCTAACGAGAAGCTCAGTTCCCATTACTCCCTAAAGGACACCCCCAGAACTTGAGCATGTAATCCCAGAGGTAGCTTTGTGCTTTCATCACAGGGAAAAGTTTCACGAGTCTGTCCCTGAAGGAAGGTGGAATTACTTACACCATAAAGACAACAGTGCTTCCCTTTCAGGCCACAACCTCCACATCACAGTCCCCCTTTTTCACTTTCTTCCTCCTCCTCAGTAGTTCTGACCCTGCCTGCCTTCCCTCTTGATCAAGACTGCTCTCCTAATTAAAATAAACAAATGTCAGGAAGCAATTACTGCAAAGAAGGAGGCAGATGGCAGAATAGTGGCATTCTGGTTTTGCATTAAGCAGTAACTTGCTATCTCTTCAAAGTTTATGCACTTTAATTAAGCATCGTTATAGACAGGTTCAATGAGCTTTGGAGTGGGGTTTATCAAATTAGCTTCTTGCAGGGCTGATGTTGTGTGATTGCAAGAGGTGTTCCTGATGCAAACCTCAGCTGCCTGAGAGGGCCTGGGAGGGAAACAAAGGACAAGAAGCCCCAACCTCAGCCCCTCTGTAGGCCAAAGGAAGGGGTGAAACTCTACTCGCAGGATCAGGAATAGTGAAATAGATAGGAACAGCCTAAGTGAACACTGGGATAGGGAAGTCAGACGTCCCCCAAACTGAACGTCAGCTCTTCTCTTTCCTGTGTGTGCTACACTGAGGATTCTGGCCCAAAGGGGAAGGGCCAGAAGCTGGGGGGTGGTAGACTACAGAGGTTAAATCAGACAGACTTGGGTTCTAACCTTCCTGCGTTCCAAATAACACTGGGTAACTTGCTCTTCTGTGCCTCAGGGCTTTCTCCTTCATTTGCAAAATGGAAGTAATAACAGCTAACAATTATTGACTACTCACTCTGTGCCCAGGCACCCCTCTAAGCACTTTATGTGTTTACCGCACTTAATCCTTTTCCCAGCAATCCTAGAGGTAGGTATGATCATTATCCCATTTAACAGATGAGAGGCCCTAGGCACAGGGAATATAAACTTGCCCACGGCCACACAGCTGCTAAGTGGAAGCACCAGAATTCCAACCAGAAGGCCTGGATCCAGAGCCCATGTTCACCCCTAGTCACAAAAACCACACAGCAAAATAAGAAACTATTTTCTACTACACAGCAAGAAAATCAAATGAACCGTCATCATATGCAACATGGATAGATCTCAAAAACAGTACACTGAGCAAAACAAGACATGAAAACGAGTCCATTTATATGAAATTCTAGAAAAATCGGAGCCAATCAATAATGACGAAAACTACATCAGTGGTTGCCTGGGGCCAGGGGTGGGAACAGGGATTGACCGCAAGGAGGTACAAGGAAACCATCTGGGGATGGGAAGGCTCTCTCTCTTGATTGTGGTGTTGGTTCCACAAGTGCATACACTTGCCAATACCCATTGAACTGTGCACTTAACACGGATGCAGTCTACTGTATGCAACGTATACCTCAAACACATCTTCTACAAACCTATGTACTGAACGACTGAATACAAAAATATGAATGGCCGTTATCCTTGTGTGGTGGGATTCACGCAACAAATATTTATTAAGCACTTATTATGTGTCAGGAAATGTGCCAGGTGCTAGCGACATATTAGTGTAAACAGATTAGGGAACTTTCTTCCTTTGTGGATTGGAAATTCTGTTGGGGAGAGATAAATAATAAACAAATACGTACGTATAACAAATAATATGCCCAATGGCGATAAGTACTCTGGAAGAAAATAAAACAGGGGAAGAGAAATTAGGAGTTCCAGGGCAGGGGTACAATTGAAAATAAGGGGCCAGGAAAGGACTCCTGCTTGGCAGCAAGGCATGTGTGCAGAGATAGGAAAGTGAGCAAGGTCATCATGCCTACCTTGAGAGCAGGCCCATCCGGCCTCTGCGTTCCTCAGCCCTCCCCCTTGCTTCTGCACCCAAAGGCTGCCTCCCCAGCACACATGCATCCTGGCTGCTGTCTCATTTCCCTTGGGCTTCCTAGACTCTCCTTGTCTCTTCTGCCTCTTTTTCCCACAGCCGCACAGTCCTGCCACCAAGCTCTCCAGGCCCTCCTCTCCTCTCCCTGCTCATGCCCCCAACCCACATATACACACCTCCAAGACAAGCCTTCACACCTTGCTTCACACCACCTACTCGGTTTAGAACATCTTGCCACCTCCCAGGTGCAGACTCACCTTCTTCATACAGCTTCCATCAAGAAAAGAAAACCAACTTCCGGGGGACAAGGCTTGGGAGGTCTGTATGGCCAGGATACTGACTTCATCTCAAGTGAGAGGGACAGTGTCTGGGTCCAGGCGTTCAGGTAACTATCAACATCAACTAGGGAAGATGCAGGATTACAACTCTGAGTATACAGGGGCCCAGCTTTAATGGAGACACATATGTAAACTATAGGTTAAATAATGTGTGACGCCTATATTAATAGAAATACATCATATCGATACAGTACTTGTGAGCTTCGCAAGTGCTGGGAGGGGAACCCAGCCTTTATTATGCGTAATCCTATATAATGCTCACAATAGACCTATGAGGTAGGTAACTTATTATTCCCATTTTACAGATGAGGCTCACAGAGGTTAAGCAACTTGCCCAAGGTCAGACAGCTTGTACGTGGCTGAATCAGCATTAGAATAATGTCTGTCCCGTCCCAGAGCCTCCACACTAACCACTGTGATGAAATATTTCCAGGCGGGGAAGTAGCTCAGGGGAAGAAGTGTTATCTTTGTCCGGTGTTATGGGGATTGCTCCAAATAGGAGGTGTTCAGTCTGGATTTTAAAAGATAAATAATTTAGTTAAAGGTCATTCAGGGGGAAGAGAGATTAGAAGGAAGGAAGAATAAACCAGGGATAAAATGAAACATGAGAAAAAGCATAATGCTATGAAAGACGGCAAACTGTTGAGTGTTGTTGGAGTCACAGTAACAAAGGCAGGAGGATTGAGAACTTGAGCTTGGAGAGCTCAACAGAGGCCCAATTTTGAGACCTCTAGGTCAAGCTAAGAAGGTTTATATATATTTTACTTAACAAACCTGTATGTAGTCGGTACTATATGCTGAGCACTGTTTTAAGTACTTCACAAATATTAATTCATTTAACCTTTATAATAACTCTATGAAGTAGGTGTCATCATTATCCCCAATTTTATTTGGGAGAAAACTGAGGAACAGAGAAGTTACACAACCTGTCCAAGATAACTCAGCTAGTCAGTGGAATTCAAACCCAGGCAGTCTGCCTCCAGATTCCAGCCTCGTAGCCACTACCTATTGCAAGGTAGGCAATTTTACAGGGAAGGCAATATTCTATACAAGGAATGGTGTGATCAGGTTTGTGTGTCCTTACACTCCTTCCCACGTATGGTATATGGGAGGGGAAGAGAAGATGGAGGGAGAAAAGAATCGATGGTGCGAAGACCACCTGAAAAGACACTAAGGTATTCTAGTTGAATATTGATAATGGCCCATTGGCAAGAAAGACACAGAAGAGCAATTGGAGGCCACAGATAGTTAAAAGGTAGAACCCACAGGGTATGATGACTAATGGGGTGGGGAGTGAGGGACACTGAAGCTGGCTGTCACCTTTCCAGCTCAGATTCCTGAGTAGACAGGGATGCTGCCCACTCAGATATGCAGGAAATTATGAAAAACAGATCTGGGTATGTTAAGTTTGATTCTCAACTTGCCATTGATTCTCAGTTGCAAGAACCAGTAGACATTTGCATATGTCGGGCTGAAACCAACAATGTTGGTTTTACAGCTGTTGATTTTTTTTTTTTTTTAGTCCTCACTGGAGGACATTTTTGCATTTATCTTGAGATAGAGGGGGAGGGAGAGAGGGAGGAAGAGAGAGAGAGAGAAACATCAACGTGAAAGAGACACATCGAGTGGTTGCCACCCACACGACCCCAACCGGGGCCGGGGACAAACTGCAACCGAGGTACGTGCCCTTAACAGGAACCGAACCCAGGACTCTCTGGTGAGCAGGCGGATGCTCTAACCGCTGAGCCAAACCGGCCAGGGCACAGCTGTTGATTTTGATGTGCCCGTGGGTGATCTAATATGTATGCAGCAGTTCAAGGTGGAGGTACCACTGGGGAGTCATCCACCCTTGCATAGCAGTGAAAACCACAGGAGTAGATAAGGTCACACAGAAAGGGAAGGTAGCGTATAAGGGAAGAGGGTGAGTGGCAGGGCTCTAGAAAACTCAGACACTTAAGGATCACATAAAATAAATTAATCAAAAAGATGGGGTGGGCCTTTATAGCTTTTAAGAAACAAACATTCCTTCTGGATTTGTGGCTAAGATTCATTTTAAGTTCATCGTGGTAGCCCTGCCACTGTAGCTCAGTGGACTGAGCGTCATCCCATGCACTGAGAAGTCCCGGTTCAATTCCCAGTCAGGGCACACGCCTGGGTTTCGGGCTCGATCCCCAGTAGGGGGTGTGCAGGAGGCAGCCGATTGATTTTTCTCTCTCACATCGATGTTTCTGTTTCTCTCCCTTCCTCTCTCTCTAAAAAATCAATAAAAAATATAAATAGCCCTGGCTGGTTTGGCTCAGAGGTTAGAGCATTGGCCCACAGATCAAAGAGTTGTGGGTTCGATACCAGTCAAGGGCACGTACCTCGGTTACGGTTCGTCCACGGCCCTGGTAGGGGTCGTACAGGAGGCAACCAGTCTATGTGTCTCTCTCACATTGATATTTCTCTCTCTTTCCCTCTCTCTCTCCCCCTCCCTCCCACTCTACCTGAAGATAAATAGAAAAATATCCTCGGGTAAGGATTAAAAGAAAAAATAAATAAAAATAAAAAATAAAGTTCAACGTAAAAATAAATAAATAAAGTTCAACGTGGCAAAATGGGAAAAGCAGCCAGGAGACTAGCTCATATGACCTGGGCCAAGTGGTTTTTATATCCTATTGAGCCACAATTTGGACTTAATGATCTTCAGTGTCCCTCCTAGTTATGAATCTGTAAAATAGGTCAACAGCAGGACCATAAGCTGACCCAGCATGGGGTCTATTAAACCAACCCAGGAACATTTAGAAAGGTAACTTCCTGGAAGGAGTGCAGACCAACCAACCAAAGTAGCCACCATCAGGGAATGGAGGGAATCCCATCTCAGCCCTCCACCAACGCCTGGCTTTCGCTGCCTGGGCCTTTGCTCCTCACTACTTACAGAGAGAGAATCATTCTTCACAGGACACAACATTGAGTTCTTTGCCATCCCAGTCACTCTCCTCTGGGCAGAAGGAGAAGGGGAACGATGGTGTTCCTGGGATATGAGTGACCCAAACACATTGAGTGAAAACTACCTGAGCAGCAATAGCCTATATTCTGAAGCACACAAACACCATTCCTTGGGGTCCTGAGTCTGAACACTGTGCATTGAGAGAAACTCCCCTGCTTCACTGCATAGGAGTGGTGTG
This sequence comes from Tadarida brasiliensis, assembly GCA_030848825.1. NCBI lineage: Eukaryota > Metazoa > Chordata > Mammalia > Chiroptera > Molossidae > Tadarida > Tadarida brasiliensis. The sequence continues at coordinate 223,735,583 of CM061257.1, read as the reverse complement.
AGGATTGTGGGAAGTAGACATGAAAGTGTTTTGGAAGAAAAGTCCCATTGTGTACAGAGAAATTACTCCATGGTATCAGGAGACGAAAGTGAACTTCCCCTGGGTAGTTTACAAACTAGGAAGAAAGGATATCTACAGTTCTGTGTCTGTCCCACAGGCACGTTAAACACAACATGTTCCAAACTGGACTCATCAGCATACTGGCAACTCCAGAGTCTGCAGTGTCAACAAATGGCACCCCAACCTCCCGACTGCTCAATATGAACTCTCCCCTCCCACCTCTCCACCCCTCTGTCTCCTCACTGTCACAGTAGTGGGTTAATTCCACCATCATCTCTTACCTGAACTACTGAAATAGACTCTTAACTGGTCTCCCTGCACTCAGTCTTGATGCCCTCTGACACACTGGAACCAATGTGGTCTTTCCAAAAGCAGGCAGATCACACAACCCCTTTCCTTAAAGCTCTTCAATGACTACCTGTTGCTTTCAACATAAATTCCAAACTCTGACCTGGCAGGCAAGGCCCTTTGTTATGTGCCTACCTACTCTGTCAGCCTCGTCCCGCTCATCACTTGCTTCTCAGTCAGTGTCTCTAACACACTGCACTGTCCTCCACCTTTCCACAGGCTGCTTCCTCGACTCTTCTTCACCCTCTTGGCCTAACCAAGTCATAGTCATTTTAGGTCTTTCACTTCACTTTTTCTAGAAAGACTCCACGATTTATCCCAAGGTATGCTGGGTGCCCTTTCTATGTGAGCTCGTAGAACCCTATACTCTTACTAGGTTGCACTTACACCTTGCAATAATCTATTTCCCATTTATCTCCTTCAATTGATTATAAGCTCAAGGATCTTATGTTTTGCTCACCATAATATCTCCAACCCCTGGCAGAATATATGACAAACATAATAAATGCTTAATAAACCATGAATAATGAATGGATGATAAGCCCGTAGGTAGACCTAGAAACACAGAGTTTTAGAAGAGTGGTCTTGGCATGGCCCTTAGGTGGTCACCTAGGACAACCTCGCACCCCGTTACAGGAATCTCCTCTGACAAACATCTGGAGGCGGCTCTGCTTCCATTAGTCCACTGACCAATGTTGGGAGGCTCTACTTTCTAGTAAGATCTCCCTTCTACTGAGCTGGAATGAGTCTCCCTATAACATCCGCATCATCGATCACAGCTCTGCTCTCAGGAGTCACTCACACAGAACAAGTTCATTCTTCTTTCTTCATGACAGCCGCTCACATGCCCTGCTCAGTCCCGCCATTACCTTTGCTTATACTATACACTTTACTTGTTTTAAAAGCTCCTCCCTGGCCATGAATTCTAGTCTTCTTCTACCCTAACCACTGCCTCCTCTGGACAGCTCCTCAGATTAAATAGTGATGCCCAAAGTGAACTCAATGTCTCAATCCTCGGATAGCCGAAGACCAAACTGGTAATGCAGCATGGGGCTCTACGCATTAAGGTGGACAAATTCTCCAGTTCTTAGAGTTCTCCTTGTTCACTCAGCAAGAGACAAGGTGAGAAAGATCCATGCCATTGAGTACCTGCAACTAGGAAAATCAAGGCCTCACCCTGTGGAGACCCGAGTCTGGGGAAAATAAATCTGTTCTACCATTGACTCATCTCTCTGCCAGCTGTCCTGATTCACCCCCCTCTGCTACAAAGTTCAAAAGTTCCTTTTACCCTGTATATCATTTAATAAGTATCATAATATAATGAGAAAAAGACCGACACTGACCTCCCCCACCCACTCAGAGAGTTAAATGATCCACTTTTATCCAAATTCTAACCAAGCAACTTGAAGTACTTCAAAACCATCCAAGTATGCGGTAAATCGTCTCAGCCAATCAAACATACCTAAAACATGATATACTGCACTGTCCCAGTGGGACACTCTGATGGGGAAAAGATACACTGCCTTGGGCAAGTGACTGAATTTGTCTAGACCTTCATTTTTCATCAGTAAGTGAGGAGACTAGAATAGAATTCTGTCCCCAGGATACTTGTCATTATTAGAAATACACAAGCACAGCCCAATCAGGCCCTGCAGATGACATTGAGACATCAATCCTCTGCCATTCCCTGTTTTCAGTTTCCAACACCAAACCCGGTGGTCCCGAGATCCATCGGTGCCTTGGACGGCATATCTGACATACCCTATCGTCCAAGACAGTAGGCACCATAAATAGGTTTCTTCCCACACCATCTTGTGCTCCCAAGTCCACACAAAGGGCAGAAGAGCAGAGAAAGCTATCCCTGATCTCCTCTTTGACTCAAGCCCTTGTTATAAAATGGTCCTGCAAACTTCCGAGCCCCAGAAGCCTCAAAGAATGTGAAAAGACTCAATAGCCTACCTATCAAGTCCTTGGGAGAATCTAAGTGACTCAGAACCCAGTCACTCCGAGCTCTTACTTCCCATGCATAATATTTTAGATTTTACTTGCTAACATCTGTTTTGTGTATGACTACAATAATAATATATGTACCTGTTAAAAACATTCAGAAGCTATTAACATTAATCTTTATAGCCTTTTTTCTAGGCACATATTATTTAATTGAGATCATAATGTACATATTATTTTATAGCCTGAATTTTCCCTCCACCATTAAATTACTTTAATGATTGCATAGTACTCCATTATCATCATTAATTTAACTCATTTCCCCTTGTAAGCACTTAGGCTATTTCAACTTTTTAGCTCTTATAAATAAAATTACGACAAATATCCTTTAAAAGATACTTATATATATGTCTTCCCTGAGGGTAGAGATCTAGTGTTTCTGCGTTACACTGACAAAGGGAAAATCAGAGAGGCAAATAAAGAAAAGCAAACTGAGATGGCAGACCATTTTCCCTTCCAGTCCCAGTAAATCCATTCCTTCATCTCATGCTCTTTCTTAGAACTGCTCAGAGATGAACCAGGAAACACCTTCCTTCTTTGTCCTATCAGACAGGCAAAGATTAGCAAACAGACCTTGTAAGGGTCGTGGGAAATGTTTATTTTTATATACTGCAGGTAAAATGGTTACGTGGCTTAACCTTTAGAGGGAGAAACAGCAATATTTCTAAATATAGAAAATGTAAGGTCTATATATCCAACAATGGGGAATAAGGTAAATTGTTACATCTGCATCATGGAATAGTTTATATCCTATAACCTTTTAAACAAAAGGTTAAAGGATATTGATTGACACCATAATACACTCACAATATAATATTAAAAGCAGAAAAAAATTAAACTATGTACAGTGTGTTTCATATCTGTAAGAAAATAAGTGTACATAATCACGCAGACACACACACAGGTCTGGAGGAAATTGACACCAAAATGTTAATAATGATACATGGTGGGAAAACACTGATTTTTGCTTTGGCCTCTGTGCTTTTCTGAGTTTTTAAAATTTTCAGTATTAACTGTATGTTATTTGCATTACAAAAAAAATACTGTGTGTTAAGAGTGTTAATAAAAAATGATCAAATTAATAAACAAAATAAAACAAAATTAACTTGAGTTTCTAGACTGAAGTGGTCCCGCCCACCGAGTCTCCTTTCTCAGCCTCTCCACTTTTGACCATACCCAACAAGGAAAACAACACCAGCTAGAAAAGAGCCTGTGACATTTCCCACCCAGTTCTGAAACTGAGCCAAGTCACTGAGAAAGACTGGGATCAAAGAAACACTTCAAATTTGGGAGCCGGAGCCAAACACCAGGCTACAAGTCGCTCATGTCCTGCCCCGAAACAGTCACACTGGGAGAACAGTTTATCCAGCTCCACAGTCATGGATACTCCCCCAGGCCCCAGGATGCCTCATTTCCCACGGGGCGGGGGGGCTGAAGCAGAGAGGAGGGGCCTCCCCCACAAACCAGCCCCCCTCAGCACACCTGGCACCTGGCACCTGGCACCTGCCCGGTAGCTCACAGCCCCGGGCCCCCAGGGCATGGCGCACTCCTCTCTGCCCTGCTCAGAGCCTTCTCTCTGGACACAGCACGAGAGGAAACACCTCATGTGCGAAGAGAAAGACACAGGGACCTAGGTATGAACTTTCCCACGTTGGCATCTTCTTCACAAATGTATTCAGAGAGACGAAAGCCAGCCCAGCCCAGCCCGAGAGGTGGAGCGGGGGTCACGGCCCCAACCAGGCTGTGACCTGGAGGTCTCCACTTGCTGGCTCTGCAACTGTGTGCAAGTGTGTGATGTCTGTGCACCTCTGTGTCCTCTTCTGGGACACGGAGAAGAGTGATCCTATCTATCCCATCGGACTACTGTGCTGATTAGGTTGAATAATTCACATGGAGAATCTCACCCCGTGCATGGTACATGGTGGCTGGAAGTTGGTTCCCTTTCCCTCTCTTCCATTTGTCAGGGGCTCTTAGCTGACATGGACATGCCTCCAAACCCCCAGCCAAGTCCTCCTTCTCTGGGTGTTAGTAGGAGGCCGGGCCTGATATAGGATCTGTTTAGCCTACTTGACCAACACAGATAGAACAGGAAGGTCCATCACCGTCATCCTTTTTTCCCATCCAGCTGACTTTTTCACAAAAATCAAGTTAAGAGTTGGGAGGGACTTGAAGGTTATTACCTAGCTGACCCTCCCACCTTGGAGCCGTGACAGGTGACCTTCCAGGGAAGCCGCTAGTGGCGCCTGCTGGTTACGGTCAGCCCAAGCCCTTGACCAACGTCCCATCACTTTACTCCTGACATCCCCGGCAACAGTAAAATCATGCAGCAACATCTTTAACCGACAGGGAATCCACAAAGTCCTTTGGCAGGGGCTAATTTAAATTCCTTCATTTCACATTTCTTTTTTATTTTAAAAACTCTGTCAAATCCTCGCTGACTGGAGACGGGAACAGGCGCTCCCTGCATTTTCAGGCCGGGAAGTGGGGACGAGCTTGTTTCTAGCGGCCCAGCCTGCGCATCCCTTCCACTCCACCCAGGACGCACTCTGCTCCCGGGCCCTGGAAGCCGGGACGGGCTCCCCCGAGGCAGCATCACCGCTAAGACCATGTGGCCAAGGAGGATCAGAGGGAAAGGGGGGCCGCTGTGGGCGTTTCTCTCGCTCCAACCCGTATCTGCATCAGCTGCCCTTTCGTCCCCCTGGTCGGGGCCCTTGCCTGAAATGGACCTCGATTCAATGGCCTTGGTTGCCGTAAGCCTGTTTCCACTCTGGTGACCTCACTCAGACAGAGGTTTTAATGGTGCGCCCCCAGTGGCACTTTCTTGGGCCCCTGGGTCAAGCCTCTGAGAAGAAAGGAGAGCAACCTGACAGGGTCGCAGCCGCTCTGGCTTTCCCCTCGGTGCCACCTCCCACCAGCCCTGAGCTCCCTTCCCGAGATGATATTTCCCCGTCCTCCTCCACCTTCTGCCTCCAGCCCCAGACGTGTCAGCAGCCCCTTCGCACAGCAAACACACAAGTCGGTTTGGCTTCAAAGGTCAATTGCAGCAGATTTGTACGTGTTCTGTGCCTCTGGCGCCCAAGTCCCACGGAAGCAAGGGAGTACAAGCCGTCCTGGGTGCCGGCTCCCCTGCTCCCACCCCCGCTTCTCACCCCCCCCCAGCACCCCGTCGCCCGCACGGTGTCTTCAGCCAAGGAAGAGCGCACACAGGCTGGGTGTCTCTCCACCGCCTTTCCTGCAACGGCTCCAAAGGTTGGCACACATATCCGCTCAAGTCACCCAGTGCAAGCCATCAGATGTGCAAGCCTGAGGGCTCAGACAGAGGGAGGCCTGGGGCTGGGAGTGACCCCTTCGTGTCAATTAGCCTCTGGCCTCAAACGGCTTGATGGTGTAGGGAATTTAGCCTGGTCCAACGTCAGGAAGCCTATTTGGCTATATTCTCGAGAATTCTCGTTTCTATTAATGAGGCACCTGTCCTAAAATGCAGTTTTCATCTCAGGGTCCAGGGCCTCCGGTGCCCTGGGAGATTCTTCCAGATGGTCAGCAGACTGTTGCTTTCAGTATTAATGCTTAAAATGTGACAGCGTCAACACTGTCTTCAGCGTGACGCAACCGAGGCCTTTTCCTGGGACATGTCTGAGAACCGTGGCGTGTCACCACAAGAAAGGACCTTAGAGGTTTCCAAATCCTCATTTCACAGATGAAGAACCTGAGTCTGGGAGCCAGGAAGAGGCGTGCCACAGCCCATGAGACCAGTGAGTGGTAGGGCCAGAACCTCAGAGCAGGGTCTCATTCGACTACACCGGACCACCTTTAGGAAACACCTGCCAAAACCCATTATCAAATCAGATCACCTGCCACGCACGTCCCAGGGAAAGGTTTCTGTGTGACGAGGGTGGGTGGGGTTGCTTAACCATGGGGAACTTTGCTTGAAATCCTTGGAGAACGGCTGTTGGTAATCGGATTAAATCCAAAGAGGATTTATTAAGTATATTTTTCATTACACAATAAGAAGCCAGCAAGGTGAGGGTTTTCTCCCACCCTGAGAGCTGTAGCCTCTGTCTAGGACACCTCGTCCCCACTGTCCCTCGTTCACGCCACAGCTGTGCCTCTCACCCGTTAGCGTGCCTCCAGCTCACCTGGAAGGGCTTCCAAACAGCTTGCGGGGCCTGTCCCCAGAGTTGTAGCATCAGGAAGTCTGGGGCAGGACCCAAGGATGTGTCTTTCACATGAGTTCTCAGGTGACACGGGATCCATGCTGAGACATGCACTAAGACTGATACTCCATTTCCACGGTCCCCCCGCCCCCCAGCGGCACATTCACGACTAGTGCACACTTGTTCAGTCTCCTCCCACGGTTGCAGCCTTATCGGATGGTTCTGCCCAATTAAGATGACTCGCTCGTGCTACAGCATAATCGATTGCCCCATTAACAGATGGCTGGAGATTCAGGCTGGCCCCCTTCCCGAGATCGCCTGCCATTGCCACAAAGCTCCCCAGTCCAGACAGAGCAGATGAACCAGTGAGGAGCTTCCAACCACCGTCCTCACAGCAAGCACTCCTGAAAGGTCCCCCGCTTGGCCCGGGATTGCTGGACTCCAGGAGTTATCGCAATCTTTGGGGGGGGACCCCAAGGCAGCCCACACCCTCAGTCTCCTCCATCCATCCCCAAACTCCAGGACTTTGCTTCATTTCCAGAAACAGCTGGCACTCTCCTGCTGAAGGAACAAAAGTCTATGACATCCATAGACTCCTGGGGGGACAGACACTCCTACATAATGTATTTTGTCCCTGGCTCAGAGCAGATTGGGTCCCGCCACCTCAGAAAGGGCAAGGCAGCTGCTCGCCTCCACAGGTGTCCGCCAGCGAGGCAGCTCTGGGCTCGGCTGCTCACGGGGACACAGCCAAAGTGAGGAAATGGGACCCCAACTGAGGTGCCAGGTCCAGGTGCATATCAACCAGCCAAGTAGCAGAGCGGGCTTCCGAGCGGAGCCATGTGGTCAGAGAAGCCGGGGTCCAAGGTCCACTCGCTCAGCCAGCCGCCTGGCCTTGGGACAGCCTGTGAAGTTATTGTCACACTCCAGTTCCCTCATCTATAATAATGAACCCGCCTCACAGCTCTGTTCACAAGAATAAAACAAGGAAAAGAGATACCTGCGAGATGCTTAGCAGAGCACCTGGCACCACAAAGGTGTGCCGCTCTTACAGTTGTTATGAGCAGGGAGCCCAGAAGGCCCTGCACCTGTCTCACTGTCGCATTTCAAAGGCCTCATGGAGGGGGCCTCGGGGACAATGAGGACCCCAGTGGACAAACCGGCCGGAGGCCTTTGTGAGCACCCCAGGCGCCCACTCACTCGGCATCCAACCACCAGCAGCTCTGGCCCAGATCCAGCCTCTGGTCTCTGCACTTGCCCCTCTTACATGAGGCCTCTCTCGCTGTTTTCTAGCTTGCTCATCTTGGTCTCTCATTAAAGTTCATTTCAGCTGCAGTGCAGGCTCTGACATCAGGCTTCTGCTGACCTTCATGCTTGGCCCATTTCTGGCATCACTAGAACTTTCCTCCAAGCCAGGAGCCCTTTCCCAGAGCCAGGGATCAGCCCGAGGTGTTTTCCGCCTTTATCCTATGAGAAGACATGCCCACCCCCTGGCCTGGCTGGGATCTGCCAGCGAGAAACTGAGCTAAGGAATCTTCCCAGAATTTTTCTCAAACTACAGGAGATGAGCTGACACCCGAAGTCTGACTGGCACTACCTGGAGTGAAACTCAGCTCCAACCTGCTCCCAGCTTCCACTCGGGAGATTCTGCTCTGTGCCCTCACCTGAAGGCTGGACAACCCGGAGAGGGCTTGGATGGTTTAGTACAGCTCAGATTTGCAGGAAACAAAGGCCCCTCCCACTGCAGTTAGGATACGGGCTTGTTGGGAGAACAGGCTGGGACCACAGAGCCATCAGCCAAAGAAGTCACTCCACCCTCTTTCTTCCCTTCATGTCACCGCTGCTCTGCTTTTGGTTCATGCTCCCTTCTCCCCTTTCTGCTCATAGTTGTCTCCTAACATCAGTTAAATCATGCTCTTTGTGCTCAGGAATCCCCACACACACACCAACTCAGCTTCCCAATTCCAGATGCCCAAGGAGCGGAGCCATCAGCTCACCCATCTTTTGTAAGCTCTCAACAACAGGACAGAATGTGGCTGGGCAGCCGTGGGCGCTCACACCCGACACAAGCCAGGTCACAGGGTACAGAGCAGGGCTGCTGTCCAGTCAGTCAGCAGGGTGATGGGAAGGCCATCTCAGAAGAGGGTGTGGCTGAGCAGGGAGGGGAACAAAAGAAAACACACTCACGGGCCAGGCAGAAACCGGGCCAGCAGAGCGCTTCCCCACCCAGAGCGGTGCCAAGAGCTTAGATTTGTGACCAGCAAGACAGCAGCCAAAGGGCGGGCAGAGCTTGGTTCCAGGGCTTCCAAAAGTGGGCACAGATTCCGTCTGGGTCCTAGTCATTCCTCAACTGAAAACAGTTTCAAATGTTCCTTCCTCTGGGTTGGAGGAGCCATAAGGTGGTTCATGGTTTTTGTTTGTTTGTTTGTTTGTTTGTTTGTTTGTTTGTTTGTTTGTTTGTTAATGAACAGGCAGCACTCAATCAATGTTTTAGAATGGACATAAAAAAGGATGGAGGGGGGAAGGTATCAGATGAGACAACCACACCTGCCATGGATTGGAGGTGACTTAGAAGCCATCCCCTGTCCTCCCTGATCTGGGCAGGAAAGGAGGTTGGAAGTCTTTTTGAGTCATGTCTCAAAAAGATAATTCCGGGTCATGGGTGCCCTGGGGAAAGGGGTGCGTGTCAGGACCAACCCAGCTCTTCTCACCAAGTGAGGGGGAAACCCCCCAGGAAAGACCCAACCAGGAAAGAGACAAGGGTGCTCACACCCTCTCTTGTCAGCCTGCCTCCCAAGCCTTGGACACTTCAGAAGTCATCAGAAGCCCCAGCAGTGCCAAAAACAGCAAGAAGAGCAGAGTGACAGGCCCAGCATGCCCACAGCCTCGTTCTCCAGGTCGAGCTAAGGCGTAGCTGAGCACCTCCCGGGCCGCGGACATGAGGGCTTGCGGCAGTCACAAGGACTGTGGTCCACCTGCAAAGCCCTGCCACGCAGCCTCGCAGCGTCAGGTGGAAGCCAGAAGGATGAGAAGGAGGGGAGCAGGGCACAGGGAGAACACAGCCCGCATGCGGTTGAGCTTCGCGAACGCGGAGGGTCTTCTCCAGCACCCAGCTAAAAGCAGTGGCAGCATCCCGTATCGATTATGCATGCGTGCCACTGAGCAAACAGGCCGACTGGGCTGAGGTCTGCTGGATAATTTATATGCTGGCATTGGCATTCACAGAGCCGTGGGCAGAGTTCAAAGGAAAGAGCTGGAGAACAGACGTTCAAGACGAGCAAACTGCCACGCTTCTGCAGCTCCCGGTAGGCGGGGCAGAGAGGTCTCCTAAGGCAATCACGAGAGTGGTGCCAAAAGATGCGTGTGTGACACACCACTCCCACTGCTATGACACACCCTCCAGCCCTGAACCGCCGCTGCCCCCTCACCTGGCAGGCTCCTTTAAGACCAAGGCTATGTCACCACCTGGAGGAAGTCTGCCCTATACCCTGAAGTTGGGCTAGCGGACCCCCTTGGTGCTCCTTTGATAACCTGTGGGTGCCTTCATTGGAAGCTCCCAATGCATCCACCTGTTCACGGTGTTTGTTCTATAGGGAAGCCTTCTCCCACACACTCAACCAAGACAGACCTGCAGTTAGGTTCAAACAGCTCCCTACACATCATCATAGCTTTATCCCGGTTGGTACTCAGATTTCCAGTACTTCTTTGGTCCCTTTCCCTCCCCCAACCCCTAAATGTAAGCTCCATGAGGAACAGGACTTGGCTGTTTGTCACTGTACCCCTGCAGCCACCACAGTACCTGGCCTGCACTGAAACTCACGGTGACTTAACAAATGAATAATTTCATCTGCAACATCTTACGGTCACATAGATTGCTCTTTCTTCCCAACCAGGTTGTGAGATCTTTTAGGGCACGGACAGTGTGTAATTGGTCTTTTCTCCTCAGCACAAGAAATGGGGTCAAGCATTTCTGGCACCCTTGGGTGATTATTTCCCATCACCAAGATGAACCAAACAGCTCAGTGTCTATTTCCAGATGATTTACCTTTTAAGGAGCCCACACCTAAGACTGGGAATGTGTCCTCTATGCCAAACAGTGACAAGTATGCCCCTGAGCAGTAGTGACACTGCCAAGCAGTCCCTCACGGCCACCAGGCATGGACAAAGGCAGTGCTTAGAGCAGAGGGTGCCCACCCCGGAGGTGGGAGACCCGAGTGTCAGCCCCTACCTACACTTTCTGGCTGGGTGACATGGAGAAAGCATCAGACTCCTTGGTGTGTAGTTGTCTCATCTCTAAAAGTGGGGGACATTTCCCCTGGCCCCCAGACATCGAATCCACCTTCCCTTGTTGGGGTAACTAAATACAGCAGTCAGTCACAGAGACCCAAGTTGGAATCCTACCTTCTCCGATTTTTGGCTGTGTGACCTTGGATAAGATACTTGACTGAGATTTGAGTCTCAGTATCCTCATCTGTAAAACAGGGCTAATAATAGTTTACAAGGATGGAGTAAGATGATGTATGAAAAGGACTTGGTTGCAAATAAGTACACCTAGCAGTTTATTGATGGCAGAAGGTTACTATGGAAAGACCATGGGTTTGGACTGAGAAGCTCCACTCTGGTTAGCTGGATAATGATGGACAAGCAGGGGTCTAAGGTTCAGTCTCCTCATCTGGAAAGTGGAGGAAACAAAACCGTCTCTTTTCACTCTGGCCAAGCTCACTTCCATCCAGGACATCTGCACTTACTGTTCCCAGCAGGGTAGCCCCTCCCCAGCTCTTCTGTGGCTTTCTCATCATTCAGGCCTTAGTTCAGATGTCATCTCCTCAGAGGGTTTTCCCTGCACCTCTCCAAAGTCACCCACCTGCCCTACACTTATTTCCTTCCTGGCAGTCACTTCTGTCTGAAATTGTCTAATTTGTATGTGTTCATTGTCTATCACCCTTCTCATTAGAATCTCAGCTCTATGAAAGCAGAAAACTTGGTCTGCCCTATACTCAGCCATATCACCAGAGCCTAAAATGCTGCCTTGCATACATTAGGGCTCAACAAACACTGAATGAATGAATGAATGAATGAATGAATGAATGAATGAATGAATGAATCAATGAATCAATGAATGAATCAATGAATGAATCAATGAATCAATGAATCAATGAATGAGCGAACGAACCAACATCCTCCAGGATCACTGTGAAGGAACAAAGAGATCACGCCAATGAAAATGCCTAGCACAGTGCTTGTTTCATACTAGCTTCTTTATGTTAATTTTCCTTACTTTATCTGGGAACTAATTTTTTAAGCACTAAGCTCAGCTTGAGATTTTAAAACTTGCTTAAATTGAGCCAAGTTTACCAGACGGAAGAAAAAAAGAGTGAGGGGGTGTGGGGAGTCATAATTAACCTCCACACGCAGATCTCTACCAAGCGCTTCTTAACACTTCTGCAATGTCTGAGCAACTGAGCCCCCTGGATCCCCTGAGTGCTCCGGAAGACAGGTCATCAATTGAGCTACTTCTGCATCTGCACACGTTGCAGATCAGACACAAAGACAAATGACGCTCAGTCCAGTGCCAAGGGGTCAGCGCCAGCCGGGGTGTGGATGGCAGGCTGGACCCCTGAGAGGACTCAAGTCTAAAATGCAGGCCCAGTCAGGCACTGACCAGGATGGGGACTGAGATCATCGCCCTAGGATGCTGAGCATCCTGACCCATTCTGCAAATGCTGTTCTCTCCACCTAGCCATTTACCTCTGGAGCCCCTCTGCTCATCCTGGGACATCTCCACTATCCTCCCTTTAGTCCACCCAATTTGGGTGGCTCTCTCACTCTGCCCAAGGTCCCAGGCCAACATGGTAGATGAGTCTGTCCTCCTATCTCCTGCCAGAGGCCACCAGACTATTCCAAGTCAAGCAGCCTGGCCACCAGGGGGCAAATGTGACAATGACCTCACCTTGTCCACACATTCTAGGCATCTACACTCTAAGCCATTGAGCCTCAGTGGCTCCAGAGCTGAGTGGCAGCACATCAGAGGTCAAGAGGTCAAGGTGGCTGTCAGGGCTCTATCTCCCCAACGGGCTCCTTCCCAATGAGCTGGACTTAAACTCTAGATGGCAGCCAGAACCCACAGCCCTGACCCTCTCCCAACTCTGCTGGGCAAGACATAAGAAATGCCAGATGTGAACCTTCATTTTAAATGTCAAAAATAAAAATCTGCAATTCTCCATGTGCAGATACCACATTGCCTATAAAGTGCCAAAGCAAGACCATAGTGGGATCAATCTGACCATTGCAATGGGCCCATCACACCCAGAAAACCCTTATCACATAGAGGGAGCAGACTGATGTGGGTCGAATACCATGCTCCTGACCCACGTCCAGCTCACGTCATCTCTGCTGGACTGGAGCACGGGCAGAGTCTCCTCTCTGTTTCTATGGGTCAAATTCCAGAGGCAGAGGGGACAATTAGCCTGATGCCCAGCTGCAGAAAAGAGGCACTAGGATGCCAAGTCTAGCAGAGATTGGGTGAGGCAGGGGAGACGCAAAGAGGATGGCCCTTGAGCCACCGCACATCAACGCCTCCCACGCCTGGGGAGAGGGCTTTCTAAGGGCATGAGTTGACAGATGACCTTAAACTCCATCTTCTAGCCAGTTCAGCTGCAACCTTGACACCTTCAGTCCCACTTCCACTTGACACTCAGTTTCTTAGTGAAAGACAGAGCCAGTTCTGTTTACAGGACAGGGGCCTTTACCCTCCACTCCTGCAGACTCCTGGGCAAGCCTGCACTTCCCAAAAAGCACTGCCCTGACGCTCTGGGATCCTTCACTTGGTGCCTTTGCAGCCTCCCCTCCCCAACTTTACAGTTACTTAAGCTATACTGTGTCCCGATGTCCAGCCAGATGAACCTGCTGTGTGGCTTTGTGCAATCCTTAACCTCTCTGAGCCTCCGTTTATGTATCCTAGGATGGGTGGTTAAATTAGACAAGCTCTGAAGTTTCACTTTAGCACTAATATTCTGTAATTCCATAGCTATCTGAAAGACTATCGGCTGGAGTCATCTGTGACAATGATATCCACTTTATCAGAATTGGTCCTGGACCTATTTGCCTTCCCAGGTCCCAAGCTGAAGAGACTTTCTGAAGTCTCCCCTAGCTTGGTAAATGTTTTCTAAGTCAATTTCTCCTCCCCATAGTCTTACTCTACACGGAGGTGGTGGGTCAGGAGGGTGGGAGGCATTGGGCAGACAGAGGAGGAATCAGGAAGTACTGGCGAATGGCAATTCCTTGTAAGGAAGAGAAAAATGTATACGTTCAGGCTCATTGGTTGACAGCTCCCAGGGCCTCTGCTCCCCACCCCCTTTCTGGAGTATGTGAAACCTGCCCCAGCGATCTGGAGCCAAGCCACCCTCCCTGGGAGAGGAGATTCGGTGCCAAGCTCCTGACGGCTACTCACATTAACACCCTGGGAGTTGTCTTCCACACCGATCTCACTTTCATCCCATATGCAACTCATCACCAACTCCAGTCAATGGTACGACCAAAATACGTAGCGACTCTGCCAGATGTCACCCACACCACTGCCCCCACTCCATCTCCAGCACCGAGCAGTGTCTGGACTCAGCAGGTGCTCAGTAAAGATTTGTTGAATGAACAGAGTCCAAGAGGACTTCTTTTTCCCTGAGAAATAGACTGAGAGGCAGGCTATTTTTGTAGGGCAATGGTTCAATATTTCCTGCCCAGCTAAAGCATAAATAAGCACCTCACCTCAAACCCTGTGCCACCATGCCACTGAGTTAAGAATTCCTCTTGCCCTCCTTCCCACTCAGGTCTCAAGACTCAAGAGTGACAATGAAACCACAGGCATCTCCTCACTCTGTGGATAAGATCTGAGTGTAAGTATCAGCTTAACATCTGAACAGCATTAATTCCCAGGAGCTCTCTCCTGCCCGTAGGCAGTGTAACAGTATCCAAACAACAGGTACCCTGCATGCACACACGCGCGCACACAAACACCATGCTCGGGGCAGCAGAAGGAAGCAGAGCTCTAACTCAGGTCCCTCTTCGGGGCCACACGGCACTGCCCACAGGAATGCTCAGAGGCCGCACCTCAGTCACTGGCCTAGGTGCAATGGTCTTCATGAAGGCACAGGACAACGCTCCCACCACACCGGCCCTCGCCACCAGGGCCAAATTCTCAGAGTTCGCACACAGCTTGAAAAGGAGCAGGGATGACCTAATACCCCTGCTCACCCCGATTTCTAGAACTCTGTGTCTACCTGCCGGGAGTCCCCTGCTCCAAAAGTCCTGAGCTGGGGCGCGATGTGGGCGGCGGTCTGGTCTCCCTGCCATGCCCATCTCAAGACTTCTTCATTATTGCACCGGGGGCACTGCCTCCAGACTTCCAATGCCATCACACTGGATGTGTCCAGGAGTCACCCTCCCCGCCAGACCCAGAACCAGGCTCTCACGGCCCGTCTGGCCACACAGCAGTGGGGGCTAGGGGACCCCACACGGCTCCTCTCCTGGAAAGTCCGGCTTCCCCCCTCGGCTTATGCACTCCCATGTTGGCCCACCTGGCCCTCCATTCTGACTGCCCTGGAAGCACTTTATGGTGGTTAGGGGGCTAAGCTCGGGAGTCAGACTACCGGGGTTCAGATCATGTACCTCCCGAGGGGGCAGACCTGGGGAAGTCTCACGACCTCGCCCCGCCTCCAGGCTCCGGCCTGCAGAACGGGAGTCACGAGGCTGCCGACAAGGTGGCCACGGGAAGTCGGTGATGAACTCCTTGCCGGAGTCCCTCCTTATTCGAGGTTTTGCTCTCTGCAGTTACCCATGGGCAACCGCGGTCTGAAAATATTAAATGGAAAATTCCAGAAATAAGCAATGCATACATTTTAAATCGTTCACCGTTCTGAGTAGCACAATGAAATCTCGTGGTCTGTGAATCATCTCTTTGTCCAGCGTATCCTCACTGTAGAGACTACCCACCCATTAACACTCAGGAGCCCTCTCGGCTATCAGAGAGAGAGACCACATTCACAGAACTTTCATTACAGCGGATTTTATTATTGTTCTATTTTATGATTAGTTATTGTTCATCTCTTACACCACCTAATTTATGAATTAAACTTTAGCATAGGTATGTATGTATAGGAAAAAACACAGTATATAAAGGGTTCGGTACTGTCCCCAATTTCAGGCACCCACTGAGGGTCTTGGAACGTATCCTCCAAGGATAAGGGGGGACTATTGTATATAAAAGTGAGTCACTGACGGAGGCCAAGTCCTAATTCCTAGTTACACCCTTTCTACCAGACAACACTCCTGGTTGTCATTGTCATTTTGTCACCAGTTTCCTGACTAATACTCTGGTTTTGTAGAATTTTGTAGGATTGGGAGAATCCACCCCGCTCCCCAAGAAAACCTGTGACTGAGAGGAGAGCCTGAAGGGCAGGCATCTAGATGGTACCAGTGGTTCTCGCTGGGAGGTGAGACCCCAAGGGATCTGCGTTTTCTTCTGTATGTATTTCTCTGTTTACTGAATTACACTGTCTGGTTGCTGTTGTTTTTTCTTTTGCAGTGTGCATAACACATCTATCCCTTTTTAAAATGAGAAAAAATATAAAGCTCTTTCAAAAATTCCCAGGCCTTGTCTCTAGAAGGTAGCTCATGAAAGAGAACTAAGGGTGAGGAGACATTCTCATCCGACCCTCAAGAGTTAGGCAAGGCGTGTTCCGACGTCACCAGGTGCCTGCCCTGTGGACGCAGGAAGGAGAGGCGCTCACCCTCCCCCGGCAGGTGTTCACTGAGTGCCCAGCCCATGCGAGGTGCCACGTGCAAACAAAACCAAGTCCCAGCCAGCCCTCGGGGTGACAAGGTCCTATTCAGGCAGGCAGACAATAAGCAAAATAAACACATATGTAATATGTCAGATGGTGTTAGGTGCTATGAAAATGAAGTAAGGAAGGGGGGTGAGAGTGCTGGGGAGGAAAATGCTATTCTGGGAAGGGTGGTTGGGCTATGCTTGCCCAGTGAGGTTCGTTTGTGCAGAGCCCTGGAGAGGGAAACAGCCAGGGCAAAGGCTTGGAGGCTGGGCTGGGCTTAGCAGCTGGGACAGCACAAGTGAGGAGCGTGGAAGGAGACCAGGATGGAAAGGTGCTGGGCCTCCCGAGTCATCCTGAGGACTCTGGGGCTCACTTTGACTGGCATGGGAAGCCACTGGAGAGTTCTGAGCAGAGTGACACAACGTGACTTTCAGTTTAAAGGTTCATTCCAGCCTGCTGCGTGGAGAATAAAAAATGAAAGGAGTCGAGAGTGGAAGCAGGAGTCCAGTAGGAGGACCCTGCAGTGCCCAGGCGAGAGGTGGGGCAGTGGTTTGGACCACAGGAGCACAGAGGCCGGTCATAGTCTTGGTCCATTTTTCAAGGGACAGCCTACAGGCTTTACTGACAGACTGAACTTGGGACGAGGAGACAAAAGGAGTCAAAACAGTTCTAAGTGTGTCAGGTGTGAGTAACCAGGAGGATGGAGTGGCTGCTTCTAAAACAAGAAGACTAGACGGAGCGGGTCAGGGCAGGAAGTAAAAGTAAAAGATGTCAAAGCACGTACGATTTGATCGGATTAGCATAAGGCAAGCCGGTAGAGATGATCAAGGTGGTTATACGATCCTGAGAGGCCAAGTGCGAGGTCCAGCCCAGACATATATTTCTGAGTGCACGAAACTGAGTAGTCTATGGCTGTGACCCTGTTCCTGTTTTTAAAATGACAACTCTGAGATTCTGAGACGGGGAGTAGCTTACGCCAAATCTGTGCACACAGAGCAGACTCACCTGCGTTCACATCTGGATCAGTGTGACTCCAGGGCCCACATCTCGGGCCTTAAAAACATCCAGATTATAATAACCACATGCCCAGTAACTCAATGAACATGACAGCCCACACCGTCCTCATCTGGTCAGCTGAGCCCACCTACTTAACGAGGACGGCAATTCTTCTTGTCACCTGAGCACCTGTAGCATCCAGGCCCCGGAGTGATGTCTAGCTCTAATGCATGGGCTTCTACTTTGATGCCCTGATTTGCACCCCCAGTCCTCCAAGGGACCTGACATCAGGCTCTAAACACCAGTCCGCAGCACTGGAGTTAACGCCCCATCAGTCATTACTGGTCCCCTGCCTGGGCAGGCATTCCGGGTGTCTGCTCCATGGGCTTCGAGATGCCATGACTTTGGCCTCAGATGGCTCTTCTCACTGTGGCATCTTGGTCAAATCATTTGACCTCTAAGGCTCAGTTTTCTCAGCTGTCAGAGGATGGGAGTTAGACTAGAATCTTTGAGACTGAACTACGTAGAAAGGGCAAGTTTTCCTAAACACAGATATTTCACAGTGGGCCTTGGAGCCTGCAGTCCTTTTGACTCCTGGTTCTGAGGCTCACTGGCTGGAGAGCTATGAGCAATTTAGTCCCTCCATCCTGCTCCTCTATGTCTAAAACAAGGGGGCCAATATCAACCCTGCAGGGCACGTGGGTGCTCCCCACAGGCCAGCTTACTAAATACTCGCTTCAGAAAAGTCCAGGAGCACACAGTGAGCCCAAGCTCCCCAGCTCCACCTAGGGACTGCCCTTCCTCCAGAGCACATGTAAGAGACCCAGCATGCTCTACTCAGCCACCTCCTGCCTTGACCTACCCAGCCCCCAAACCCGACATCCTAACAGCACACCCTTCCGCTCAGCCTGGTCTTATTTCTTCAACTCCTATTTCTAAGAATACCTTGGTACAGGTGTTAGGAGGGAGAGAGAAAGGTGACAATAAAATCTCCTTGCCTGGCCCATCCATCACCAGAAACAGAAGCTTTCTATTAGCAGAATCTGACCAGTACAGAATTCCCACCATGCCCATGGCTCCTAGGTGACAGGCAGAACCAGGAAGTGGTGCAGAGAGTGGGACAGGTCGAGGGTCTAGCATCAGACCACTTGATGTCCAGTCCTGGCTGAACCAGCTACCAGCTAGACGGCCTTGGAGAAGTCACTCAGTTCTGAGCCTGCCTCAACTACAAACATGTTATCTCCTCTGGTTTACAGATAATGACTCTTGGGCTCCGAATGTGCAGAATCCACTCAGCTGGTAAATAACAAGCAGGGAGTTACCTTAAGTCTGCATGTATGACCCCAAAGCTCATGCTTTTCTCGCCACATCCTGTTACCCAGAGCACCGCAGGCTTACATCTCACTTACTTGCTGCGAGGCCTCAGGCAAATTACTTAACCTCTCTGAGATTCCATGAATCTCATGTATAAAGGGAAGACACTTCTACCTGCCTCATGGGGCTTCGGGGGGGTCTGGATCGCACGTGAACAGCCCGGACACAGTGCATGCGCAAAGCAGCCCCTCAGTGACAGAGGTCCATCCTCGCTGCTACCTCAGGGATAATTCAAAATCAGAAATGTCCCGTGTCCAAGGCAGTCCTGGAACAAGTCTGTCCTCCATAGCTGTTCCCTGATGCTTGAAAGCCACGTCCAAGACTATATGGCTATGAACGACAGCGCTAATCTCCACACACAACTCTTTTGCCCCAAGTCTAGGGCTCACTCAAGCCAGCTCAGAGCAGCTGGACCACCCAGAAACCTGAGAGCATCATGCTCCCGCCACCAGCCTGCTCCCTTATCCCTCCTACTCCAGCTCAATTTCCATCCACCTAACAGATTTCCACACAGGGCACAATCACCAAGTCAGAAAAGTCGCCTTCTGCCAGCTCAGGGCAGGATCCCCTAGCAAAAAGGCTTCTACATCCATTCAGAGAATAGGAAAAATAGCATCCTATTGACTTTAAGGCGTGAAGCAAATTAATTCTCCAAACATAGTCCAGAACACATATTGGCCCAGCGAGGGTCAGCTAAATACACACAGAAACACAGGGATTCTGAAGCCATCGCGTCCCTGAGGAGAAGGTGATGTTGAGAAGGCACCTGTCCATCAAAATGGATCCTGGAGAAGCTTGTACACACTGCCAAAAGAATGAAAAACTCCAACCCATCCAGTATGCTCAGATTCCTGCCCCTCGGGCTCTGCCTGGGACACGACGCTCTTCAGAAGTAGTTGGCAGAAGTCACCAACCCTTAGACTTCCCTAAAAGATCCTTAGCCCTTGTCTCTGAAGAATGACAAACCACAGGAGAATAATGTTGACAGATGAAAACTGGAGTGGTCCTTGGCAGTTACCCTCTTGCTCTGCCTCTCCCCCTCCTGTCCATGTGCTGGATGAGTCAGATGCACCCACATGGACCACATTCTGGACCTGGCTCAGTGGTCCAGCAGAGCCACAACCAGCCAGGCAGTGTCCTCCTTGCCCCTAATCCTGGCAAATTCAATCATTTATCCATCCCATCTCCAGAGTTCTGCTCCTACAGCAAAGGTGGACAAGCCACCCTGCCACTCTAATTCATCCCATGCTTCCGAGGACACACAGACCGAAGTCCAAACACCTTTGTCCACGATCCTGCAGCTCCCTGCATCCACGCCAGCCCCCACCCATGGAGAAGCAGCCTGTGCTTGGAGTAGGATGGCTCCACCCTCAGCCCCAGGGTCATCCCATTCCGATTGGTTCAGAGAGGGGCATGTGACCTAAGTTGGTCCAACCAAAATGAACCCCAAGACTTTTGTTCAATGACTAGGAGAAGAGAAGTTCTCATTAGTTCTTAAGGGTGAAGTGTGCTGGTCTGAGTTCTAGAGCTGCCAAGTCATTTTACTACCATGGACAGAGCCAGCTGAGCCCCTGATAATACTGGACACCCCTAGACTGAAACAGAGCCGAGGTCCATTCTCTAAAATGTTAGTTATGTAAACCTAACCCTTCCCCCAAGAAATCTCTCTAGTTAAACCAGATTCAGTTGGGATTCTCGTGATAGGGATCATCCTAACTGAAACACCTACTATTCCAGGTTCTTCAAAAACACGCCTGAACGTACTCTCCAGCCCCTCTCCGACCCAGCCCTGCACCCGGGTGCTGTGCAGGCCAGTCTCCTGTGTACTGGGGAGAATTCCTCGTTTTCTTTCCTTTCCTTGCCATTCCCTTGGCCGGCCCCCCTTAGTCCTTCTCCCCATCTGCTGATGCTATTCTTTATGAATTCCACCTTTGCGGTGAGGCCTTCCTCACACTCCCTCCCCTGGCAGGAAGTAGGCGTGCTCTCTGGAAGCCCCCATCCTCTCCCTGGAAACCCCCTTGGTTCCTTCCATTCCAGACCCAGGCCTCCTGCCATGACTACGTACATTCATGAGGTCCTTCACTAGGGACTGCCAACCGTTATTTTCCTCTGTATTCCCAGCACTAAACACAATGCCCCAGGCAAAGGAAGTGTCCAGTAGATGTTTGCAAAATAAAATGTGTGGAAGTCTGCACCTGGCCAGCTGGTCTGTGAGCAGTGTTAGCTTTCCAGGGGCACTTTCTTCTCTCCCCGCCCCCCCAGACCTATGTGGAACACAGATGTGCATTTGAGAAATGATGGTATTGGGTACACGGGGGGCAAGGGAGGGGGTAGGAGATCAGTAGGGGATCAGAAAATCGAAACTGTGCTGCAAACCTTCTTTAAATACAGTATCCAAACTCAAGCAAACCACCAGAGTCCCTCCATCTGCCCAGCAAGGGCTCTCTCTGAACCACTTCTATCAAATCCACCCCAAACATTGTGCGACTCTCCCTAGCTCATCTCCCCAGCTCCCAGTCCCAGCTGTGCCATTAACCACTTGTGGGTCCTGGGGCAGGTCATTACTGCTCCTGGCCCTCATCTCTACATCGAAGAAGGCAAACTAGCCAAGCTCCTACATCCCACACACTCTGAGATGCTAGGATTCTATATAGGAGAATTGATTCTCTACTTTCCAAACCCCTCATTTGGAGAAATCCCAGACTCTAACACTAAATAAAAGGCGAGAGTTTTTCCCACACTCTAAACCTTCTTCTGTCCCTTCCTGATTTTCTAGGTAAAGGGACACATTTTCTCCCAGGGAGGCTAACAGGGCGCCTGCCTTAGGTGCCAAGGAGAGAGAGGTTCAGCAATCCTCCCTTTTTAAAACATAAAACCTAAGATGCCAAAATTTGCCAACTGCCTCCTTACACCCAAAATCTAAATGTGGAGGCTCAGAGGAGTGCGTGGTGCTGTGGGAGAGGGCTCACGATGCATCTGTAAGTGAAGAATCAAGCCAGTGTGGCGGCTTCCGAAATGCAATCTCAGCGCCGGGCACCGAGTGGGCACGCAACCAGGATTGGTCGAGTCAGTGAATGGACTTCTTTAAACACAAAACAGCACACCCTGGATGTGGATGCTTAGAAAATTAAGCTGGAAAGATAGACATCAAATTGTTCCCATTAGTCATTTCTGGAGGGGGGACTTACAGGTAACGTTTTGGTTTGGGTATTTCCTAAATATTCTGTAACAAACATATATTATTGTGTGATAAGAAAACCAGTGAGTCACTTTTATGAGGAGCTAACTGTTGTAAAAAATAATAACTCCACATATACAAAAAAAGAAAGAGTGACTGCCATCCAAAATCCACAACCTACACAGAAACCAAACTCCTTACCACCCACACACACCCCCTTCTCAGAGAATGCTTCCCCACCTCCCTTTTCCGTCTTGATTTCAGGGATCTGGGGAGTCGAGTGATGGCCTTCAAGAGCTAACCTCATCAGAGTCAGAGCCCAGTAGAGAGGCAACCCCCTTACTCCAAGACCTGGGGAAAAGCAGACAGAAAACTAGCCTATCCGCTTCTGTATCCCCTTGCCAGAACCATCCCATCAACCCTGGGAGAGAATCCAGGCAGGGCGCAGGGAAGCCTCCATCTCATGGAGCCCCTGTCTACATGAAGACTTTTCAGGAATCTAATATTTTATTATTGCCCCGTGAACACGTCTCCTTTCTCTTCCCACAGCTTCCTGCCTCTCCTTGTAGCTCTAAGCCACTCCATGACCTGAGTCCCTGTCCTTCTTCCCACCTCGCCTCACATCTGCTCAGTGCCGATCAGCTCAGGGTAGGCCAGGGGACACACAGCTCGGGAGCAGAGGTGACCTCAGGGGAACACACAGGGAGGGTGTTTAGGAAGACAACAGACAGAGGAGGACAGACAGAACTGCAGGTGACAAGCAGCTCACTGATTAACAACAGGTGAGGGAGAGAAGAGGGGGCCAGAAGGCAAACATTGGTATGGGCTCCTGGGCCAACAGACCTAGAAGGAGGCCGGCCTGGTGGCTCTCACAGAGGGAAGGACAATGGAGATCCCTCACAGCACAGAGGGGCAGCCATGCCCCAAAGAAGCCCTCTGTTTCCTCCCTCCTCTGCTTCTCCCTGGCCCCGAACAAGCAGGCCTGTGGGCTCTGGGGAACTCAGCACTGCCCACCAGGTGAGGCCCAAGCGGCCCAGACAACGCGGAATTCTGAGGGGTCCACCCTCTGTGAACTTAACCTCCCAAGCCTCACTCTCCTCCCTCACAAAAACTAGGGCTCAGAATTCCTACTTCCCCAGTGGTGGGATCCAGTGAAATAATGGTGGTAAAGCATTTGGTTCAGGGCTTGGCATCTGAGAGTCCCATATGTGGCCAGGATTATCAGCATTTTCCTTACTTCTCTGGTTTTCCACACCCTCAGCTCGTCCTTCAGCTCTCAGAAGGAATACCAGTCCTTCTGACCACCTCCCCACTCGGAGGTGGGATGTTAGAGGAGGGTCAGACAGACCTCAGTTTTGGTCTCAGTCTGGGCACCTCTGCGTGCCTCGGTTTCCTCATCTGTAACAAGGCAACTGTAACAACAGAACCTCCCTCTAAGACTCATCGTGAGGACCGAGTGAAGTGACCCAGGTGAGGCCCTTCCCATAGGGGGGCAGACAGTGAGCACTTAATCAGTTCTAGCTCTTATTTTGCCCCTGACCTTATCATTTTATTTTTTTTATTATTTTTTTTAGTCCTCACCTGAGGATATTTTTCTATTTATCTTCAGATAGAGTGGGAGGGAGAGAGAGGGAGAGAAAGGGAGAGGGAGAAACATCGACGTGAGAGGGACACATAGACTGGGTGCCTCCTGCATGACCCGACCAGGGCCGGGGACTAACAGCAATCGAGGTACATGCCCTTGACCAGAATCGAACCCGCGACTCATTGGTCCGCAGGCCAACGCTCTACCACTGAGTCAAACCGGCCAGGGCTGACCTTATCATTTTAAATTAGGTCTCCATAATTCCCAGAGCTCCCAGGACTTTTCCTTCAGAGCACTCATCATACTTTATCATTATATATGTATCTGTTTTGTTTAATGTTTGCCCTTCCACCCAAGCTTAAAGTCCATGAGGGGTGAACCACGTGTCTCTCTTGATTATGGCTGTATTCCTAACACCTGGTACTGTGCCTGGATATAGTAGGTGTTTAATAAATACCTGTTGGGTGAATAAATGCATGAATAAATGAACTGAGTATTAGCATTGGCTTGGATGATCACCAGGGTCCCTTCCGGCTCTGAGAGCCTCCAACTACTCTCGATTTTTTGACAGCTTAGGAAGAAAAGCTTAAAACGAGCCCCAGAGAAGCTGCTTCACTGATCCCCGGGGAAGACTCAGGCTGCCTGCTGCTGACAGACTTCCGAACACTCGAGTTGTGCAGAGAGTTACTCTGATTTTTTAAACCTGAGGAGGCAGCCTGCTGAATTTCCAGGCTGGGATCATCCTCCCCTCCCTCGGGGCTGCCCACACACAGGGCACTACACAAGGACCCGAGGTGGGCAGCAGGGAGCCAGCCAGGCAGACAGGCCTTCCTGAGTCAGCAGCGGACAGTCAGTCCTCAGCACAGGAGCCCACACCTCCCGGGGCAGCGGGGCCCACAGCAGTCTCGGTCCTCACCGTTTCCCCCTCCAAAGAGAGAAGACGTCGCACGTGTGTGCTGGAACACAGGGGCTGCGGGCCTGGCCCTGGACATCGCCACTTCACCCGGCCACAGCAAGCACTTCCTTTAATGCAGATTCCCGGGCCCCAGAGCGCCTAACTAAATCAGATCTGCAGTGCGGCCTGAGGATGTGCATTTCATAAAAACTCCCCAGATGTCTGGATGCATACCAAGACCTGAAAACTGTCATTCTGATGAGAAGGAAGCAGAATATAAGCATTGCCCCCCCCACCACCACTGCCTGAGACTGGGTGTGTATAACTGATCGCTTCCGCACTTCTAACCTAACTCTGGGAACAGAAGCTGGTCCAGCCTCCAGACCCCTGCTTCGCAGCGAGGCTGTTCTGGAACACTGGTTTGCAAGCCTGATGCAATCATGTGGGGACCTTTAAAACATACTGATGCCAGGTCTTACCCCTAAAGCTTCCCACTCAGTCAGTATGAGATGCAGCCTAGAATTGGGATTTTAATATGGTGATTCCAATATCCAGCCCAGTCTGAGAACTACCACTCTAACTACCCTCACTACCCAGCCTCCAGCTCACCAGTGCAGAGCAAATGCCACCAGCACCCAGAACAGCCTCCACCCCATCAGAGGCTCAGCCTGAGAAAGAAAGGACAGTGGGGGCCCTGGCCGGTTGGGCTCAGTGGTTAGAGCGCCGGCCCGTGGACCAGAGTCCTGGGTTCGGTTCCCGCTAAGAGTACGTACCTCGGTTGCAGTTCGTCCCCGGCCCCAGTTGGGGTTGTGCAGGTGGCAACCACTTGATGTGTCTCTCTCACATCGATGTTTCTCTCTCTCTCTTCCTCCCTCTCTCCCTCCCACTCCATCTGAAGATAAATGCAAAAACAATGTCCTCGGGTGAGGATACAAAAAATAAAGGACAGTGGGGTTCACATCCCAAGACCCTGGGATTTCTGGGGCACAGGATCTCGTCAGAGGATCCATCCTAAAAGCCCCAAGTCTTTATCTCCTGGATGTTACAGGTGCCCTGCTGAGCAGTCTCGGTGACTCGGTGTGTATGAAGGTCCCGACGCCCTGTTTACTGAGGTCGCGCCCCAGCCCCTCCATTCACCAACTCTGCAGCTTCAGGCAAGTGAGCTGACCTCCCCATGCCTGCTTTCCTCGTCTGTCAAGTGGGAGTGACATCACCCAGCACTGGTTCACTGAGTCCTCACAACTCGATGTCCAAGGCACTTAACACAGTTGCCAGATCCCCGTCAAAGCTCAGCCGATCGCAGCCAAGGACAGTACGTCAATGGTTCTTCTGGATGCTCACTAGATGCTTCGTTGTTTTCTTCCTTCAGAGGGGCTTGGACCCTGGGCGGCTGTTCTGGGAACCTCGGATACCTACTACTCTTCCAGGCCCCTTTTCTTGTCACACCTGTTCAGCTCTTGGCTCTTGAACTCGCTACTTAACTTCTCTGAGGTTCAGTTTCCCCATCCATTCCCCAAAGCGGAGGCATGAACGTACTACCCCACCTTCATGTAAAGAACCAGTGAGCTAACCTAGCAGACTGCCAACACGAGGCCTCGCCCAGGGTCACTCAATAAGCCAGAGGTGCCGGGGGAGGCGAGGAATAAGTGTTTCCCCCCGTGAACAGCCTCAGCAGAGAGCCCTCTCCTCCCACTCTGCGGCCAAGGGGTAGAAAAGAGGACCCCAGAAGGCTGAGAAGTTGGCAATTCTACACTGGAGCCCGGGCAAGCAGCAGCCCGGCCCCCTGCGCCCTCCCAGGCTATGCTGAAGAATGCTGACTCCAGCTTGGGGCCCTCTCACTAGCGCCCCATCCTCCTCACTCCATTTAGCTCTGGCAATCCAATTCCCTTTCCTCCACCCGGAAATCGATGTTTAATTAACACATTATTGGAAGAATAAACACAGTCTTCAATGGGGCCACAATGAGCTCATGCAGCTCGACTTGGGGTGCAGACCACCCCCTCAGCCACTAAATGCTCTTCTCTTCCCTGCATCTCAGCCAAGAAAAAGTTCTCCCTATCCCCCTGGAGTCCTCATCTTGGGGGATCCCAGTTTCTCCCCTCTGTTTCCTCCCTCCTTGTTTCTAGGCAGAGAGACCACCCTTCTTACCCTTGACCTGTAACACAGACACTTGGGGAAGGAGGAGGAATTTGGTGTCAGTACATAAATCACTGCTCCATGGGGGAAGAGGCACCTCCTTCTGAACTCCCCTAGCTCCTGTCTATGAGGCCATGGATGGTCCCATCTCCTCCTTTTCTCCAAACCAGACCAGCAGGCATCCAGCTGAGGGGTCAGCCACTGTCTTGCCCTGGCTGGAGGAGGGGAAGAGGCCCAGGGGTGGTGGCCACGATGATGAATCCCGGAGGGCCTCTCCAGCCCCAGCCCCAGCCTCAGACCTCAGGAACTGACCTAAAGAACTCCCCTTGGAGAATTTGCTCCTCTAGGCCCATTTTAAGTGCTCCAACTCCCACCCCCTCTTTTCCAGGGTTCAGGATAGAGAGCAGTGCAAAGTCTCAGAAAAAGCATGAATTCTGGAGTCAGCCCCAAGTGGAATCCAGGGTCTGCTGCTTCTCACTGTGTATCCTAGAGGAACCCCACTCTGACCCCTGGTGTTGTCATCAGACAAATGAAGGAGGACAGTCCCCATCTAAAGGAAACAGAGCAGAACACAAAGCTCTGCTGACAGCAGGTGCTAGGTGACTCTCCGTTCACCAGACTCTCCCACTGAGGCCCAGGCCCTTGCAAGGGCCATGAGGAGTGTGGGCCCCTCAGGGATCGGGGCCACAGAGCAGAGCAGAGACAGGTTATAGGTTCTGTGCTGTCTGCCAACCCACCACCACCCCAAACAACCAACTCCTCCCCTGACAAGATGCCTCAGCAAGGAAGAAGGTGCCTGAGACACCATGGGAAACACATCACAACGGCAATCTGCAGTGCCACGGCGGGGCCAGCAGCCTCCGCTCCCGAAGCCTAACGTGCCTCTGACTGGCAGAAACATCTCCAGCAGATCCGAGCTGGGAGCCAGCAGCTCAGCAAGCCCCGAGACTTGGGGACCAGGGGACTGGCCCACACAGGTGGTGTGACACAGGAGTAAAGACCAGCGGCTTCGGAGCCAGGCCCACTGGGTCTGAATCATGACCTTGCCACTTCCTATCTGTGTGACCTTGACATGTTATTTAACCTCTTTAGGCCTCAGGGTTTTTGATGTAATACGGAGGTGATCGTAGTACCTACCAATAGGGTTGTGGGAAGATTAAGTGAGATAATGCACGTCAGGTGTTCAGCACAGTCAGAACGCAAATGCTGGCTAGCAGAGGTCGTTGTAAGAGGAGTTGGGATAGTAGTAGCAGTGACGTTGGTAGTAGGGCCAGTCAGAAGATTCAGATCTTAATCCTTCAGAGGGGGAACAAGGGAAAGGACCTGGAGAAAGGCTCTATCTACCCTCAGTCACCTTCTTGCCCTAACATTGGATTTCCCTCTCTGGCATGCCCTTTCCTCTCTCTATCCCATTAACAGAAAGTGGGTGATGTCACCTCAAAGAAGGATGACCATATATTTTATCATCCAAACCAGGACACATCTGAGAGTTAATCATTACACTAAGACAAAGGCCTAAATGGGAGCTGTCTCTACAAACCAGGGCATCTGGTCACTCTATCTCAAGGTCACAGAGACATGGCTTCATGCCCTGTCTCAAGGTCCTAGCTTCCCTGGTTCTCAGGATCCACTGTACTCTAGACCCCTTTTCCCCCACCCTGACCCATACACAACTCTCTCTCTCTCTCTCTCTCTCTCTCTCTCTCTCTCTCTCTCTCTCAGCTAGGACCTCTAACCCCTCCCTGATTCAAGGTCAAGGCCAACCCTAGGGGTGGATTCTTAGGGATGCTTCATCACATTTCATGGCCTTATGTTCTCCAGTCAGCCTCTGGAAACAGAACAAAACTCACTGAAGTGAGTGTCTGGGCCCAAGCCTCCCTTTTCTGAGAACCAGGGCTAAGCCAGGAGAGGCACACAGCTGCCAGGGCATCCAGACCCAGACACCAGTGGCGTGGACTTCTGAGTGGGCCCTTGCCTCATCTGAGTGACCTTGGTGGGCAGGGCTCCCTGGGACTGAGAACCTGGAGTACCCACTGGGGTCTCCTCACTCAGTGACCACAGTGCCCTTGCAGTATAGCCCCCAGTCTGCTTCAAGTCTCCCTCCAGCTCTGCAGGAGTAGTCTTTCCTCTCAGAGGTATTACTCCCACCTCACCAACACCCCACCCCCCTCTGACAGAGGCACATGGGGAACTGAGGGGGACCCCAGGCAGCCACCAGCGCAATACCTGATGAGGCAGGGTGTGGAAAGAGCACTACCTGGGCAGCCAGGAAACCTGGAGTCCAGCTTTGTCTCTAGAACAGACTTGGCATAGGACTGTGGACAAGGCATTGAACCTTTCTAGGCCTCAGTTTGCTCATCTGTACTTGAGGACACTGAATGAGATGATGGTGAGTTCATCTCCCTTTGCCTCTAACAGTACAATGTAAGGATCATGAACACGGGGTCTGGAATAAGACAGCTCTGAGTTCAAATCCCTGTTCTGCCATTTTACTCACTTACTTTACGTAAGTCTCGGTCTCCTCCTCTGTCAAGGGCAGGTATTAATAGTGATTAACACTGAGTTGTTCACTGAGTGTAAAAAACTTGGTATAAATTAAGTACCTCAGAAATGGTAGCTTTATAACTACTATTACTGCTACTGTGATGATGATGGTGATTACTAGTATTAGAGGGGTTGTGAAGGAGGAAGAGTCACTGTGACCAGGCGTGGAGAAGATCTTTCT
Source organism: Tadarida brasiliensis (assembly GCA_030848825.1). Taxonomy (NCBI): domain Eukaryota; kingdom Metazoa; phylum Chordata; class Mammalia; order Chiroptera; family Molossidae; genus Tadarida; species Tadarida brasiliensis. The sequence goes on along the minus strand of CM061257.1, from coordinate 223,706,307 downwards.
AGATAATTCAGAAATCCAGCACCTTGCAATTCCCCCAGCAGATCTGGGACTTGCCGGCAGGGGTAAGACAGCCCGAGGCAAAGTTCAGCTTCCCCAAAAGACAGGCCCCAAGGTGCTAGAGAAGAACAGAGAACCCCAGCTCCATATGGTTCCTTCCTCCGATGGACAGATGCGTGCTGAGCACCTGTTCCGTGCAGGCACCGGGAGCACCGCAGTGAGCACAGACCAGGTCCCTGGCCTCCTGCAGCTTGCGTTCTAGAGGCAGAGACAGACACGATCACTTGAACACTTCAATACAGAAATAGGTAGGGATCAGCCCATTAGAATTAAAGGCAGAGTCATGGGCTGGAAAGTGGCAGGGGTTGGGTTAGGGGCTATGTTAGAAAGCCGGCCAGGAGAGGCCTCTCTGGGGAGGTATCATTTGAGCAGAAACCTGCAGGAAGGGGTGAGGAGTGGCCCCAGGCGCAGCCCCACCGGAGCCCAGGACTGCCACCTGTGGCTGGCCCTGCCACCACGCTGCACTTGGTCCTCTGCAGGGCAGCCAGGCCCGGCTTCAAGGGCCAGAGCTGCTGGCGTCCTCCCCGCACAGGAGCACCTGGGGAGAGGGGCCTCCCACGGCGGACGTGCACCTGCCCGGCCTCTCTCACGTGAGCTTCCGAAGGGGCGCTTCTACTTTGCCAGTCTCCCATCCACACGCCAGGGTCACATGAGGAGACTGCGCCCGGGCTCCCAAGTGCATGCTTTGCTCTGTGTTTGGCACACTAATTCGCCCCTGAGGCATCCTACTCGCCATTTCTCCCCCGTCTCTGGCAATGACGTAACCCTTTCTCCCTAACTCCTCAAGGTCAGCCTCGGGAAGGGAGAGGGACGTCAGAAACGAAGGACCATCGGCGTCTGGCTCTGATGATTTATTTTTCTTTTAGGCAACATCTTTTCCAATCTCACGTATCACTGCTAATACAGACGAACACCTTCGGCCGAAGGCAAGGGAAGATGGCGTCTGGTGGGCAAGGCAGCCAGCCCCAGGAGCCGGGCTGCTGTCCGTCCATCCGTCCACCGGCGAGGGCCACTGCAGCTCCCCGCAGCCTGCAAGGCCGAGCCCGGGTGGCTGAGCCGGGAGCAGAGCCATCCTCCTGCGCTCTGCCCGGGCTCCCGAGGTGGCAGGGGAACCCTCAATGCCGCCCACCTCCAGTCTGCATCCGCCCACAGACACCCGTGAGCACACCACCCGCCCACGGCCTGGGGCCGGGAGCTCACGCAGCCTTCCGCTGGGGACCAGAGCGGATTCCCCCCTCCACCCTCTTCTCTTCTCAGCGACCTGAACACGCCACTGCCCCCTCCCCCACTGAACACCTCCGCTTCTTGCCCTTCCTCCCCCTCCAAGTGAAGGAAAGTAAGCGTCCCTTCCCTGGCACCCCCACACCTCTCCAGAGCTGCTCACACGTACGTGTCCAACACACACACTCACGCAGCACACAGACAGGCAGCCCCCGCTCGAACCGCACGCACGGCGCTGACAATCCCGTGTTGTCCAATTGGAGGCACACCGGCGCCCCACCAACACAAACACCCTTCCTGCCCCCACCGCAAAGGCTACGCGACGACCACCGAGAATTTCAGGTCCAGATGACATCGGTAGAATGAGAGCTGGGTCAGACAAAGACATCACTCCATCCTCCAACACACCACGCCAACTCGGGGACATTCTGCAGTGCCCTCTGGCTTGACACAGCCCACCGAGCACAGCCGTGTGTGTCGGTGTGCGTGAGAGAGTACATGTGTGGGTGTGGGGCAGGGGGGCTGTGTCTCTAGTGACCAGGCATCAACCCTCCCCAGAGGTAACCCAGTCCAGACTCTGCTTTCCCTGGGTAACCTTCCTCTGATGTGCCGCAAACATATTACACGGATGGTTAAATTGGATCATTATCACCGGGTGCTTATTTGGCCAAAAAAAAAAAAAAAAAAAAAATCATTAATGTCATCTACCCCCATTCCAATCCCCTTTTCATGAGGTCCCCTCCCACAAAGACTCTCCAACATGCTAATCCCATGAACTGCGACACACCACAGCTTTGGGGAAAGAATAATGGTGAAGAGAGAGAAAGAGCGGCGTGGGGAGCCGAGGCGGGTAATGGTGCTGCATTCCCCGTATGAAGATGGGCGGAAAGGAGCCATGGTGGAGGTAGGGGTGGGGAGAGCCATAAAGGGGGATGGACCCACACGAAATCAAGCCTGTGGTCGCCTGTGCCTGTGTGAGCGTGTGTGTGTGTAAGAGTGTGTGCAAGTGCGTGTGTAGATGTGCCGACGGAGCCCTCCTATCAGAGGGCTGCATCCGTGTGGCATGTAGGAAAGGCCATCGCACCACTGTTGTGTTGCAAAAAAAAGAAAAAAGAGCCGCAGAGCCATCAGAATCAGAATTTTCTCATCGAGATGGAAAGGGCTAGAGAAAAGGGGGGAGGGGCTAGAGAGAGGGGTGTGTGGAAAGAGAAGGCGATAGCATGGCACAATCAGGGGAGGACAGAGGGGGAAATTGGTGGTAGGGTGGGGAAAAAATTGCACGCACACAGAGACATAAACACACACAATACCCGAACGCCAACCCCACCGCTCCACTGTTCATCCAAGACTGACAACTCGTCCCCCATCTCTCCGCTGCCTCTCTGTGCCCCAAAGCTGGTGCCGATGGGTTTCTGTATCTCAGTTTTGCAGCAGTGGGCTAATTACAACCAAGCCCCCTCACCAAATTAACCCCTCCCCTCCTTCTCTTTTTTTCTCTAAAAGGCCAATTGAAGAATAATGTGTTTTTAGAGATAATGGATTTTTTTTTTCCCAAGGAGCGAGAGAAAGGGGAATGCAGGACAGAAATTCTGCAAACCGGTGACTTCCGACCTCACCTTCGTCTCCCCTCCTGTCCCCATTCCCTGTAGCATTTCAACTACCATTTCCAACCATCCCCTTGTCCCCCACCACCCAAAAGAAAAGACCTTCCTACCATGCACATCGACAAACACACCAACCGCCACCCAATCTCAGTAGCCGATCTCAAAACCCCAAGCATCAACCCACCTCGAGACATCCTTTCCCTTATATAAGCAGCAACTCATCAACATATTCAGTAAAAACATAGCATTGAAAAGAAATCAACAAAAGGAGGCCAGACCCCGTCAAACCCCCCAATAATGAATAATAGGGAGCTACCAGAGAAGCAAAGACGTAGTTGTCTCTCAAAATCTAGAATTCCTTTGATTTCTAGCCCCTTCCTCTTAAGAAGAAATTTTTAAAAATTATTATTTCACTAGAAAGGGCCAGAAAGCTCCAGAAAAGGGCATTCGCACAGTCCAGTTGCTTTAAAAAAAAAAAAAAAAATTACCCCAGCCCTGTTGCTCACTTTAGCAGCGAACTTCCAGTGTCCAGCCTTTTCCTCTCTTCCAGAAGGAAGACTGTCTCGCAGGATGAACCCCGGGCTGCAGAAAATGGGCCAAGAGCCCTTACTCTCCACTCCCCAACCAAAAAAAAAAAAAAAAAAAATCAAACAATAGGAATATCTCTGCACAACCAGCACCCGTCTGAAATGTCGTTTTTGCCCCAATATGACTTAGGCAGATTAAGCCAGAAGATTAAATAAATAAATAAAAAAACCATACCAGCCTGGCTACGTCTCTCTCCCCCCCACCCCTCCGCCACGTACCCAGTAGCCCTTAGGTAAACTTGCCCATCATGACCAGCGGGACCATTTTAACTTGAAAGGCGATGCAGAAGCCCTTGGAAGATGAAGGCACGCTCTACCCAGAACAGCAGATTCGTAAAGAGCTAGCCCTTTGGGCTCCCCAGACCTAACCTCCAGGTGCCCCCAGATAGACTATCCTAGGTATGGAGTCACCCAGCGTGCTGGGAGTTCAAATTTCCATTGGAACCTTGATCACAAAGGCAAGCGGTCATCTGACCCCAGAAACTACACCGTCTTCCAGGTGTGACAAGGAGTGTCCCTGTCCCCCCCAGGGCAGAGAAAGAATGAAAATGTTGGGGTGGATAGTGGTGGGAAAAGAAAAGTATCTCCCCACGCGGGAATGGCCGGAGGAAGCGGGAGAGGACAGCCCTGCTCCCCCAGTTCTCCTGTTTGGTTGGACTGTGCCTCGCTCCGTCCTAGGCTAGCTCTGGATGATCTCTGACCTTTGCATTAAAATAATTTTTTTTTTAAATAATGATCACAAGAGAGAAATCCTACTTTACCTAAACCCCAATAATGGTTAGCAAAAATATAATTTTCTCAATGAAGGACAATATTGCTACATTCCAGGCAAAAGAGGAAAGCATTTAATGGAGGAAGGGAGAAATTTATTTTTTTTTAACAAGTAATCACAGGGTAAGTCACCTGCAAAGCAGCCAAGCCCATAGGTTGGTATTACATCACTGGCCTAAGAAGGGATGGGGGTGGGGGGACAGATATTTTTCCCCTTGTCATCAGGAAGATGTTTCTAAGGCAGTTAAGTTTTGTGGTTAAAAAAACAGAGAGGAAAAGAGCTGAAACTCTGGGCACAACACAATGCCTTGGGAAAAAAAATACATCGAACCAGCCTCTAAGGTCACTGAGAGCTCGCAAAACCCACAGTGCTTACACAGAGTGGAAGTTTTCAGGCAAGCCTGCTACTAAATCATTAATATAAACAAATGGAAGGCAGAGGAGGAAGGTTCCCTTGTAACGGATCCAAACAGGAGCGCGCGCACACACACACACACACACACACACACACACACACTCGCACACTCCCTTTTCACCTTCTCCGAGTATGCCCACCTTCACACAAGACAGCGGGAGTCCAACCTGAACCTTCAGACTCAAGAACCACCTCCTTACACTCCCTCTACCACCCCCCAAATCACACTTAAACACACTCACACACGTACACACCTCAATTCCTCAACAGCTCGGGAAATCCCTGGCTCAATTCAATTTTGTCTTCTTGTGATCCTCAGAGAGTCCCTTCTCTTTCTCATTTGAATCAGCCCTTTCCCCAGAAAAATAATAATGAAAAGAAAAGTGGCTCCAACACGCCCCAAAAAAGTAGCTGCCCAAAAATGAAGTGATGGGCACACATCATTTCAGACTAACCATTCAAGGAAATAGGAGAAAGACTTTTTTTTAAAAGATTTTTTAAAAATCTCAAACATTCTCTGACTTTTCGCACGTCTGGAGCAAAAGGACTCAACTTCCAGGAGAAACTGAAGGAAAAGAAAGGCAGTTGAAAAGCCATTCCCGTGGTCAGCCGAGGCTCTCCGATCCAACATTCAGGGAAAAAAAAAAAAAATCTAGGTTGGTCGCTCCCAACTGAAAACTTCTACCCTCTCAGGAGCTACCAGCTCCGAAATGAAGGAGCACCTTGAGTTGTTGCACAGACTGCCTGCCTTCCTTTCCCCCCAAATCTTACCTTTCCAGTTGAATAGAGGATTTGGGATCTGTTTGTTTGTTTGATGTTTAATCAACTGAGTTTGCTGGGTATGTTTCCTCTTTGGGAAGGTTCAAATTCCAGAATCTTTCTCTCTCCTTTTCTTTTCCTCTCTCCCCGGGAGGGAGTGACAGGGAAGAAGGGAGAAGGGTGTTGGAAATGCCCAAAGCAGGTCCTTGGTGGTTCGAGGCGCTGGCGGCTTCGCGAGGGGAGGATGCGCTCGCCTCTCCCTCTCAGCGAGTTGCACGCAGGAGGAGATGTGTAGGGCTGAGCTCTGAGCCTGAGACTGCCGGAGGAGCCCAGGAATTTCACGCACTCCAGAGCCGGCCCCTCCCTCTCCCACACAGACCCAGGCATTTAAAGAGACAGCCAGGCTGCCTGGCTCAGGGCTTCACCTCCTCCCTGACTGTTTTGCAAACAGCTGAGAAGATAGCATCAGAGAGGGGCACTCTGCGGCCCCCTAAGACTAAGAGGCCAAGAGGCCGTGCCAGGAGCTCAGTTCTCCCCTCACCCCAGCTTGAGGAAGGTTCTTGGCTAGAACGGAAGCTGGAATTAAAATAAAGACAAAACCCTCATTTACAGCTTCAGGAGACTCGGCCACTTCTCACTGCTAAAGATGCACACGTGTCTCATTGCAGATTGAGAGAGTGGAGAGAACCCTGACCTAGAAGTGTGCCTCAGTTTCCCTGAGTGGTCATTCCTCCTTGCAAAATCAGGGCAATCCTTGTGCATCTGGTGGAGGTCAGGGCTGTAACTAGGACACAAATCCATTCCTTCAACAAGCACTTAGAATGTCTGCTAGGATGAGGCACAGTGAATAGGATGAGGGCTGGCGACATCGAAAGGAAGGTGATTAATGGGACTTCCCCTCGAAGGGCTCCTAGTGGGGAAGACAGAGTCACAGCCAACCCCTCCCCTGGGGGGCTGTGAGCTCAGAGACACAGAGGACCAAGTGCTGTGGTGGACCAGGAGGGTGGCTGCCTTCTGTGGCTTGCATCCTGAGCCCAGGACCTAGCTATTTCCAATGTACCTCCAAACTCCTCAAAATCCATCTCCAGTGTTGCTGAATTAGTCAGTGTCTGTGGAAACATTTCCCCAGCCAAGCCTAAACAAGAGATGACAGTCGGTGGCACCGCACACAATGTTTTGTTCAGCATCAGCCCCTGGTGTCTCACGGTGGGAAAACAGCCCTCCTCCTTTCTGCCTCCCCTTTCGGGGTCTGCACGGTGTGTCCTTCCTCTGGCTAGCACCCATGGCAAGAATAGCCACAGACATCTGTTGGGCACTCAGTAGATGCCAGCACATGGGTCATCCTGTTCAGTCCAGTGAAGTTTCCTAGGTGACAGTTGTCCATCTTATAGTGGAGGAAAGCAGAGCTTTGGGGAGCCTCCCCACAGTCACACAACTGGAAGTAACCAAGAATGAATTTGAACTCAGGTCTGACTGTGAAGCCGGCCTGCTCAGCCACAGTGCTACATTGTCTCCCTGCCCTTCGCTGGACGTTCTTCCAGCCATCCCAGCATTGCCCAACCCAGCCAATCTGATGGCACAGGTACTGGGCATTGTGCTCACAGGAAGCAAACCGAGTACATCCAGATCCTGCCCACAGGGTGTTCACTATGCTTTACAGGAAGACAGAGGTGGGTTCCTAAAATGCAAGGGGAAAATAACAGTCATGGGAGCAATGTAAAGAGATGGGGGCTATTGAGGCACCCAGCTTGGGGGATAAAGTGGCATTTGGGCTAGGCTTGGACAAACACATGCAATTCCACCATTCCTAGCCTACCTCTCAGTCTTCTACTTTTCAGATCATAACCTCATTTTCTTCTCTGAGTCCCCAACCTTCAACACCTCCATGGTACCCAGCACGTATAAGGAACACAAACACACATGTCTGGCAATTTCATGCATGACACCTGATGTCACACCTGCTTATGTTAGACCTGAATTGCCCTACCACCTGATTGCATATATCCGCCTCACCTGGCCTTTTCTGAAACCCATGCACCTTATGTGTTCTCAGGGTGTGGAAGAGAAGTTCAGAGGGTGGAGTGCGTGGAGTTGGGCTCGCTCTCTGCCACTCCAGGGGAGGAGGCATGCCATGGAACCACCATGATCCAGCAGGACGTCGAGAACAACCAGGGCAGCTGTAGACTCAGCTTTGGAGAAAGGAACCTAAGGGACCCAGGGAACATGAGGGTACAAGCCCAAAGGGAGAGCCCGAGGACGCACTGCCCTACGGGTAGATGTCAGCTCCCATAGGACTCCTCCGGCCAACACCAGCCCTGAAAGGACATCACCTCAAGAAGTCCACTGCCCATCTGCAGGACAACCTAGAGGTCAGCACACATATCTGGATCCCAACCCCAGCTCGGCCACCTAAACACCATGCGATTTGAATCGTTTTCTTTTTCCTCTCCAAGTCTCGCTGTCTTCACCAACACTATGGAGATAACGATACCTGCGCTTACTTCTAGGGTTGTTGCGAGAATTAAGTGATCAAGTACACGCAGGACACCTGCCCCACGGAAATGCTTAACAAATGTCCACTGCCTCTGCCCAGAGGTCTGCCTCTGCCCCTGTGTGGGATTATTAATTTTGGACTGCCCCCTATAGTTAGCATTCCCTTATTTCATCATTTCACGTTTAATATTTTAGCTTAACAAGGTATCACCGTAATTACTATCATTCACTTGTTTTTAGCCCTTTTGCTTCCTAATCTACTGTACCTTGTGCATTTTAAATATACTGGTTATTATCATTCTATTCCATTTAGTATGGATGTGGGCTTCTTAAGTGTTAGTTATCTTTCAATTACTCCAGTGCATCCTTTTAGTCTGCCTTTTATCATGAAATCTCTGGGCTCACTTTACTTGTTCCTCCATAGCAATTTAGCTAACAACTCTGCTCATTCCCAGGGACCCAGTGTTCCCCCAGATAGCTCCAGAGTTGTGAGGATGGATAAGTACAAAATAGAGAAAGACACCTTCAAGACAATAAGGCAGGTCTCCTTTTGTGATATGACCATCAGCATCAAGCAGTGTCAGGTGTCGCCGAAATGTGAGTGGTGACACTGATTTTTTAAGGGAGGACTCATGGGGACAACTGAAACCTCAGAGAATAGACTTCCAGGGCTCACCCGTGTCCTGTGCTGAGAGGGCCACGATCCGAGACCATTCGGTTAGACGTGTCTCGTGTGGGCCCACCTTCTTTCCCTGGGGTGGGTGGCTACTGCCTTCACTCAGCTCATGGGACAACCAAACGGGACAGGGTCTGTTCCACTGTGCTCAAATGGGCCACACCAGCACTTTCAGGATGAAGCAAGGAACGATTTATCCAATCAATAGAATAAGTTGTCCATGACATTCTGGGAAAATAATCCAGTTATTATAATGATGACAATGACAACAACAACAACAATAATCACCACCACCGCATATCCCCCTGTTAGCTATACTTGTCAGTATTGTGGTGAAGATCACAAGGTTCTGCCAAGAGGACATGTGGGTTCAAATCCCAGCTCTACCATTTGCTGGCTGTGAGACCTTGGTCAAGTTACTAATATTTCAAGCCTCAGTTTTCTCATCTGTAAAATGGAAATGATAGCATCCTCAAACATATCCTGTGATGATTAGATGAGAAATATCTAGAAGATCAAATGGGAAAGTTGACAATAACGAGTATTGGTTATCATTATCACAGTGAATTTAGCATATTTAATATCTGAAATGATATGGGCAGCAACTAATCAGACCAGAAGCTGGCCATAAGCCACTGGTTTGACCCTGCCCGTGCATAGCAGGCATGAGCCCTAGTCCTTGGCATTATTACCCCCTGCCAGGTACTGAGGTAAGCACTTGGCATGCACTAATCCATGATCTCATTTATCTTCACATTAAGTTGGCTTTATTATGTTATTTATCAAAATATATTGAATTACGCCTGGCTGGTGTGGCTCAGGGGATTGAGCATCGTCCCATGGACTGAGAGGTCCTGGTTTGATTCCCAGTCAGGGCACATGCCCAGGTTGCAGGCTCGATCCCCAGTAGGGGGCGTGCAGGAGGCAGCTAATCCATGTTTCTCTCTCACATCAATGTTTCTATCTCTCTCTCCCTTCCTCTCTCTCTAAAAAATCAATAAAATAAAAAAATATATATATATTTAAATATATATATATTGAATTGCATATTTATAAACACAACTAGGCCTATAAAATCAGGGTTACAGGTAAACAGGCTTAACATATACATTCTTGTGGCCCTAATGACTTTTGTATGTGAATTTCAGGGGATGTTTTGGCTAGGAGGTTTTTTTTTAACATCATTGTAGAGGTTCATTCTTTTATTTACTTATTCTTTCAATAATAGTTGGAAGACAATGATAGTGGTCAACGGTCTCAGTTTCTTCGTCCATTAAATGGGTGTACACACTGTTCTCCCTTTCTGAGTTTTCACTGCTCTACGTCAACCAATCCTGGGAATACCAAAGGCTTCCCAAGCCAAGACCAAGTCACTAGGAATTGAGCATTAGACAGTTCTGCTAATCCCCAACCAGCACTGTAGTAGAGATAAGGTCTCAGGTCCCACATGCCTTGCTCCTGAGCAGATTTCAAATTCAGCTTCAAGTGCTATTGGCTCACAGCAGTTTACCCAACACCCCTTGCAAATATTTCTTCTGCTCTCCTCTCCTCTCCTCCCTGCAGAGCTTGGCTGCATGGCTGGCACCGTCAAATAAACTGGAGTTTATTTAACTTTCTGTCACCTAAGTGATGATGCTTCCAGTGTTATTAATAAGTGACTGCTTATTAATTAGTATTATTAGATATGCACCATGCAGTGCAGACAGTACCACAGAAGGGCCTGGCATCTTCAAGGAGAGGACTTGTACAGAAAGAGTTGTCCTTGCAGCCTAGTAAAAGGACATGGGGACGCAACAGCAGCTCTCCCCAAATTTTGAAAGCCAGGCACCTGACCAGGAGAACTGTATTCTGGCGTAGAACAAAAGGAGAACTCATGAGCGTAAGAACTGCGGGCATGTGAGGGCATAAGCCCAGAGGAGAGCCTGAGCGTTCACACCTTGGGTTGGTTAGCTCCCAAGGAATAATTCTAGCTCTGGCATCCTTTCTACCAGGGTATCAGCCATCCCCAAGAGGATGCAAGAAAGGCTAGCTCCTGGGGAGGCGAAAGGTCTCCAATTTTCTGCAGCAATGGGGAGCTCTCTACTTTCGTTTTTCGTTCCTACTTGTTCCATTGAAATAAAATATTCTCAGGGACTCACAGCCAGTAGAAGCCTCCCAACCATCTCCCTGAATTCAGCAGCCTTTTGCCAGCTGAGGGGAGCCAGCCAGGGCACGACTCCGTCTCCAGCCTCGGGGAGATCCAGGCTGGGGTGTGGGATGGAATCCCTGGCTGCATGGTTCTCCCTGAGTGCCCAGGAGCAAACACCTTGGTGAGACTGCTGATGACACACTCTCTCACCAGAAACGAATCTGAGAAGGAAACTATTTCCTCCCACTCCAGTCATTTTCAGAGCAATTGTAAAGTTTCCTGCTTGGGGATCAAACTTTAACACGGTCCAGGCATGTTTGAGTGTTTAATGGGTTTGAATGTTTGAGTGGCAGGGAGTTACCTATTAGTACTTGATGACTGCTTTCAAAAACATCATCATTTTCTCCATTTATGATGGAAGTCCTTGTGTGTTTTCCATTCCATTCCTCCCACCAAGGCAGGTGAAGGCAGACTGGGCTGGCAGAGCCACTCTTCGACTGAAAGCCAGGAGGGCAGGCCCACCTCTGGGAGAAGCAGCGTACACAGTGCAAGGCAGAGGCCACCCAGCCCAGGTCCAGACTGCACGGGCCGGAACCCACTCGTCCACGTACAGGCTGCAGCGCCCTGGGCACGCTTTCTGACCATCTGTACCTCGGTTTCCCCTTCTCTGCAATGGGGACCATGGCAGGGCCTACCTCGTAGGGTTGTTATGTGGATTATATGAGTTAATATTTTTAAAGTACTCAAACAAGGGTTTTCACAGCATAAAGGCTCTATAAGTGTTTTTTAAATAAAATTTTTTTTAAAACTTCCCATGGGCACTACTCCCAGGAGGCCCTTAATAAGAGCTTCCTAAAAATGACAATGTTGGTGTGCTGGCTCTGCGACGTCCGGGATCCAGGTCGGGAACAGTGTCACCTCTGCCATCATTCCCACAACTCTGCTGGTAGAGGCTCAACCAGGCCCAGTGCTGATGCCTGTTGCCCTGAGCCCTACCTCGCCCCTCCGTCCCCTGGGCTCCCTCTCCCCCTGCTGGACAGCCCCGGTCGCCTGTCCACCCCTTCACAAGGCAGTCACAGCCTCAGCACACCAGGGAAGGCAACATCAGCGCGATGATCGTGTGGAGTCCAAACCACGCCCATCTCCTTCCTCATCCCCAGCAACCATTCTCTCTGACCCACGCACTAGAACTATTTTTAAATGATATACTTTTGCCCGGTTGTGGGGGGAAAAAAAGAAAGAAACACCCTCCCCAGGATTCAAGCTGAAGATGGAATGATTGCCAAATGCTAACAGCTTTTCGAACAGGACGCAGTTAAAAATATGTCTGAAATGGTTTTAACTCAAACTCAAAAAATAGCTTAACTGACTGGGAGCCGTAGGCAATGGGGGTGGGGAAGCGGAAGAGGGATTCCCTTCGAGGGGCCTATGGCAAACCTCGTCACAGGGACACCGGAGAGCTGCCTGGTTTATTTTCCCACATAAATACCTTTCAAAGACACAGATGAGCCCAGCCAGTGTGGCCCAGTGGCTGAGTGTCAACCCATGCACCAAGAGGTCGCCAGTTTGATTCCCAGTCAGGGCACATGCCAAGATTGTGGGCCCAATCCCCAGTGGGGGGCATGCAGGAGGGAGTCAATCGATGTTCTCTCTCATCAATGTTTCTATCTCTCTCCCTCTCCCTTCCTCTCTCTCTAAAAATCAATAAAGAAACAAAAATTCAAAGACACAGATCAGATCTCCAGGGAAAGCTTGTTGCTGCTCCATACGAGGAGACAGTCCTGATAAGGGCCACCTGTGTGGCTTCCTGGACCCTTACTACTTTAAGTGTGGCCACAGCAGCGCCAGCATTGCTTGGGAGCTGGTCAGCAATGCAGACTCTCTGCCCTCGCCCCATCCCACCCCACTCCAGCAGACCTGCTGAATCAGAACCTGCATCCCAACAAGAGGCCCCAGGGACCCAAATTCAAATCCAAATGCCTTCAGTACCACCCTAGACCCCATCATGACACCTCAACCCTAAAAAGGGTTGGACTCAAAATAGTTTCCCCCGTTTGCCATATGATGAAAATGAGACCCAGAGAGGGACTCATCTAAGGTCACTAGATGAGTCAGTCTCACAGTATCATCCAGAATCCCATCCCTCCTCCCCTAGGACATTAGGACCCAATTCAGGCTTCATCATCAGACCCAGCCAAGGATGACCGAGAATTCGTAATGCCCTCTTTCACGGAGCAAAGGACTTGGAACATAAGACAATCATTTAAAGCAATGGTTCTCAAAGCTGGCTCAGTAGGTCACTATTCCTACCAGATACTCTGTGGTAAAGAATCTGTTGTCACATATATGTAGAAAATTCATAATGCACATTAATACGTTTAAATCTCTGAGAAGTCTTGCATTAAAGAAACATGCGTAACATCGTTTAATCCAATATTTTCCAAAGTTATTTTACCACAAACCTTTTGCCCCCCCAGAAGACCTATTATGTGAAAAAACATCACATTCTGAGAAATGCATGATGGGATCCACCACCATTTATCATTTAATCACATGCTCAACAAGTCTGCAGGAAAGCATCATGTTTCATAATGTTTCTTAAAGGTGGGGCAGGGGGCAGAATTCCTTTTATAACAACCCCCAAAATGTCATCATTCCACCTGTGATTGATCGCTTCCTGCAATGGGGCACTCACTACCTCATAAAGCAACCCAACTCATCATTGGACGAATCCAACATTTAGAAACATTTCATTAAGAAAATCCTCCATTCCCTACCATCTTAGGCAACAATTGCTTGAAGTCTGTCTTCACCACCAGGGTGCACAGAGAAGTCATCACTGTTTCTCAGTTACCCTTCACAGGCAACTCTTGTAGTAGCAGAATAATAAGTCTACTCTGGCCTCTACAGCCCAGACCTTCAAATATTCCTCAGAATCACAGAATTTTAGAGCTAAGGAATATTTTAAGTGTCACCTAACCCAACTCTTTTATTTTACAGGAGGGAAAACCATCTCCAAGAGCAGTCAGATTACTTGTCCAAGGTCATTCAGGTAGTGGAAACTTAACCTGGGAGATTGGATTTAAAGACAGCAGGGTGCTTGTATTCTTTTCTTGGTAAGAGAGTTTCCTTTCCTCACCAGGAATTCCTGGACGCTTAAGGTTCATGTCTAACCTCCAAGGTCCATCACAGAGAATCACATAGCCTCCCCCATTCTTCCTCCCGGTACCCCCTTCAGATTCTGCATTAGAGGCCGTATGAGTCACAGAGCTCACCCAGCGTGAGGAGTTGTGTTCCAGCCTCTCCCTTCCTGGAGTGGCCAAGCTGGGACTGTTCTTCACCCCACGCTGCCTCCTCGCCACCACTGCCATCTGCACCCTCCTTCTCAAGGATCACCATCTGCTTTCCTGATATCACTCAGCCGCCCCCAGCACTTTGCTCGGTTTCCTAACCCACTGCTTCAGCCACTCTCCCTGCAACTTGCAATTTCCCTTTTTCCCTTCCCTTTGCACTGTCTTCATCCACTCCATCTTCACACTTTCAAGAGCCTGTATGCTTACAATCCCCTACTTTCTCCCTAATGCCAAGCCTCCACTAACCTGGAGATCCCATCAGAGCCCTTTGCTTGGGCTAAGATTTTGCTGCTAGGCTATATGTGCCTGCTGAATGAAAAAAATGAGGTTATTTCTTTCTGCCCCATTCTATCCCAGCCTGGCCTCCCATATTCTGAATCACCATCACTTAAGCCCACTTGCTTCTCTTCCTGCAAGTACAAAGTTGGCAAGGGCCAAGTACACAGTAGGTACAAATGTAAATGCAGAATGATAGTACTAGGTCACTGAGAAATATTCCTAAAGATGACTGCTGCTCTTTGGCTCACGGGAAATATCCACCCTGTAAGAGGGCAGTGATCACATCTACATACATGATCATAGTTAGGACTTAGAAGGTCTCAATAAATATGTGAGAAATGACTAAAAAAAGGTTTGAGCACTTATGAAGCCCATAATGATTTCCTCTTGTTTAGTATCTATTCTGTGCCAGACATTTCACAGAGATTTTCTCATGTAGTACTTGGAAGTATTCTGTGAGGCTGGGAAAGGTGGTTCAGAAAAGGGATTCCAATCTAGGACTTTCTGGCTTCCATACCTGTGTACTTCCCTCTTCCTCTGTGTATCCCCAAAGGTATCCATCGAAAGCGTCCAACCCCAGGCCCTTCAGCCCCTGATTTCTTTTAATAGAGATTTTTAGTTCCCTACTTTCTTTCTCCCCTTTCCAATAGATAGTTCGCCTCTTCTCTGACCACCCCCCTTTCCATGTCTGCACGCCCTTGAGAAGCCCTTCTTACCCTTCCCATTTTTTTACTCCCCATTGGACAGTTGCAAATACAGACATCAGCAAACAGAAGTTCTGCACCAAAGGCTGCTGTGGAAGCAAACCAGAGTCCTGTGTGAGGGCAACTGTGAGAAGCAGATTTCAGTGATTAATGCCCTATGCACACTGGTAGTGGAAATAGATTTTAGGCAGTCGTTGACTAAGACAATCTCAAAATATAAAACTCTGGCATGTAACTAGGGGACCTCTTCCCCCACCAAATGCTCTGATGCTTCCAGACTCTGAATTAACTGGTTCAAGTCTTCTCTCTACTTTGCAGCCTCCAGTAGGTGAATAAGTAAGCACTATCAATGCCAAAAACTGGAGATAAAATTATCTAGATGTCCAGAAAACTAACCAAATATGACTAAATCACCTCTGGAGATCCAAACAGATCAATAGCTTCACATTCTTAATTTTTAAATACTAACCCTCTGCTTTGCTCTTCCATAACCCATCACCTTTTCTCCAATTTATCTTCAAATTCAGGTGATACGTGTGGGTCACTTTGAAAACTGATGATCCCACTCACTCTTAGAATTGCTGCAAAGGCCTGAAGCACATGAGGACCATGTTGCTGGGGACGGATAAGATCTTTACAGTAGGCATTGGTTAGGGGGAAACACAAGATACCCCTTTGATTTCCTGGACAAGTCAAGGACAAATGATGACATGCTTATGGGTCAGCCTAATTGCCTCACTCTCCTAAATCACACCCCATCTTCCTTCATGTCAATCTCCAATGTGAGCTAACATGCAGACCAACTCTGGCAGAATAGTGAGACATATGAAGCTCACAAATACAGCGACCAAGGCCTCCTTGCTTTGGCTCCCAAGAGCTAGTGGCCCTTGCTCATTGGAAGTGGTCCCCCATCCAGGTCTCTTCATAAGCCATACACTAAACATTTTCTCCTTTCTAAACTTGCTCTTGAAAGTCTCTCCTAATCCAGAAGACTTTATCAATTCTCTCCCTTTCTCTGGATTTTCCTCCAAGAGTCTACCAAACTATTCTTGGGCATTAATTCATTTATTGATCATATCACATTCCAAGTAGAGGGAATACAGCAGTAAACAAGACAAACAAATCTCCTGTCTTCATTACCTTATATTCTAATAGGGATGATACATAGAAAACCATAAAGCACATAAACAAATGAGAGAGTCTCAAAAATGATAACTACTAAGAAGAAAATAAAACTATGGGGTACGGTAAAAAGTGGCTTGGGGAAGGAAGAGCCATTTTAGACTGAATGATCAGGAGAGGCTTCTCTGAAAAAAAAAAAAAAATGGACCTGAATCTCGACTGATAAAAAGTAGCCCATCATGAATAATTTACTTTTCAGGATGATGAGACAAATAGTACTTGGTAAAATTCCAGCTAAAGTGTAAATAAAATTTCAGAAATGGAATTAAAGCATGTTAGTCTTAGAAGTCCGTCTGTAAAACAAGGTGGCAGACATTTGTTAGAGGCAGGACATGAGAGCAGGGGAGCATCAAGTCATCCAAATACTTTTCTTACCTCAGGGAACATGTAACCACTTCCCAGGAAATTGTAATCTTCAGGTTTTTATAGCATAGTAACTAAAAGAATAAACTCGGGAGGCAGACTACCTGGTACCAAATCCTGGCTCTGCTATTTACTAGCTGTGTGACCTTTGGCAAGTTATAAAACCTCTCTATACCTCATTTTTCTGCTTTATAAAATACAGTCGTGTACTACATGATGTTTCAGTCAACAATGGACCACATATATGATGGTGGTCCCATAAGACTATAATGAAGCTGAAGAATTCCTATTGTGTAGGGACACTGCAGCCATCTTTATGTCATAGCACAATGCATTACTCCAGTGTTTGTGGTGATGCTTGTGTAAACAAACCTACTGCTCTGCCAGTCGCATAAGAGTATAGCACATACAATTACAATAATAGACTATACCACCTGGGTTTGTAGAAGTACATACACTGTGATGTTCGCACAACAATGAAATCACCTAACAACATATTTCTCAGAACATGTCCCTACTGTTAAGCAGTGTGTGACAGTAGTTATAATAATGGCACCTACCTCAAAAGGTTGTTGTGAGAATTTAATAATTTAGTTTATGTAAAGTACTCGTAACAAATCACAGAATACTGTATAACCATTGCATTGCCAGGTGCATCCTTTTATGAACACCCATGCACACATTAGCATCAGGCATATCCCAGCCCACTCCTCGGGGCAATCAGTGCAGAGACCCCTGTGCAACTGAGAGATCCATATCCCAGAAGGAAGTTGATTCAAGCCTATAAGAGATTTAAAAAATAGTCAAAGATGAAGATTCAGTTCATCTAGAATTAGAGTGGCCTCTGCTTTTTTCAGGACCCCATCAAAGTATACAATGGCCCGCTACTGTAATACTCACATTCAGTTTATAGAAGTCACAAAGGGAGCCTCAGCCTTTCCAGTTCATCCCAGGTCTCTTCTTGGCTACCTGAAGTCCAGAGCTGTCAGTTACCAGACATAGTATTTGTCAGGGGGAAAAAAAGACTTCCTGGAGTCACAGCTCATCTGATTCCTGTGTGAGCTATAATTTTGCCCAAGACTCATATTAAAAGTGCCCCAAAAAGGTTTGTAGAATAAATGAATTGTGGTTCTTTTATTATGTTTGTGCTTCAGGTGAACAATAAATATACTCCCTGTAATTAACACAACCATCTACTTTTTGCCCTCACCACCAGGAAGAAAACTAAATCAATAAAGCATTCTAAAACAATCAGTTGGCATCATAGAATAAGAGCAACTATGAATGTGGTCATTAGATTTTAGGGTGGACTTACATCCAGCAATCCCTCAACAGCTTGCTACTCTAGTTTTATTCTAACCTTCCCGTGGGGCAATCATGATCCTTAGAGCTGTTTGTGGACGATTTCCTCTCAGATTCCCTACAGAAGTGTATTGCCTCCAGCACCACGGAGAGCTCCCAACAGCTACCCTCTTGGCTTTCTCGGCACCATGGAGAGTTCCCAGCAGGTGTGTGGGACTTAGTACCTTTCATAATCAATGACAGCTCCACCAGGAATTGCACACAGATGATCCCTAGTGAAACCATCTCCACGGCAATTCAAATACTGGAACAGGGCAAAAGGTGGTTGGAGTAAAAAGTGTCCGAAGAATATGCTAGAGAGAGCGAGCCTGAAGACAACTGATATGATTACTTACCACTACTTTTGTGCCAGATCGGCATTTTTATTTCCCTCTCCCAGCCCTAGAAGTTGAATACCCAAGGTGAACTCAAAAACTGCAGTCCAAACTGTGATCAGATCAACGTGGCTGCACCAGACAAAACTGATCTTATCTGAATGGTGACTTTATCCACTTTGGAGAGCAGAACTTATTACAATAATAAGGAGTGACAGAAATGGGAGGAATCGCAATCACAGCAGAGCCAGGAAAGAATTTGCTTTACTACCATTTTAGAGGATTAATTCAAAGCTTCCCTCCTATAAACGTCATTTTTCACTTCAGCAGGAGGTCCAGGGTCTGAAATTATTCTAGCCGACTTGCAGAATGCATGACTTTGCACCTGATTTGCAATCCATTTCTGCTTCCTCCGACCAAGTTCAATGATATTTGTTGAATGGTCACCTAGCCCTCTGCATGCCCTACTTTGCTGGTGTGAAGAGTACATACACTGGAGGTTAGGTGGTGGGATACCGGTGTTCAGGAAGGTCTGAGAGTATGTAGGTAAGTAAAATAGAACATGAACCTACAAGCACAAAAGAGGTGTCCACATTCACACACACACACACACACACACACACACACACACATACACACACACCAGCCCTACCCCACCCCCCCACACACACAGAAAGTCATATGGCTGAAAGAGGAAGAGGGCAGGAAAAATGAGTTGAAGCAACTACATGTGCTTAAGATAATGTATTATTTCTAGACCTGTTCCCCCTTCTAGGTCCCTTACCTGCGAGCCAGTTTAAGTGGGAGGATTATATAATTACCTGGATTCTCCTCATTGAATATACTAAGTATTTCCAGTCTCATCTCCTCAGCAGCCCCCTAAATGCTAGCCACACTGGATTAATTGCCTCTCCACAGACTTGCTATACACTTTTTTACACCTCCATGCTCTTACTCATGCTGTTCCCTCATCCCCAAATTCCCTACTGACTACTTCCTCCTCTTCATCTCCCCACCCAATTAAATCATATCCATGCTTCAAGGCCCAGGCCAAAGGTCACTTCCTCCATGACACTGCCCCTAAGTCTCCCCCATAATAATTATTTACTTCTTTCCCTTTGTTCTCATTGCAGGCTATTTTAACTCACATTAGTTGTCTGCATGTTTCTCTTCCCCTCTAGATTGTACACTCCTTGAGAGCAAGAGTCTTTTTTAAATTTTTTTTTCATAACTGATTTTTAGAGAGAAAGGGAGAGGTAGTGAGAGAGAAACATTGATGAGAACAAGTCTTTTTCATCTTTATATACATGGCAGCACATTACACAGTTCCTTGCTCATCACAGGCACATCATAATACATTTTTGAGTAAATAAATGATTGAACAAAATTTAACAATATAACACAAAATCCAGAATATTTTCCTCTGCCATCTTCTGCCTGAAATCTTGTGCTATAAATAACTTGTAAATGGCCAAATCTTTCCAGGTGCTGATTTTTCTCCCACCAGTTTAACAATACCCAAGGTGACTTCAGGGGAGAGAGGAAGAAGAAACGGCCTGAAGTCTCTACCTCCCTGGCTAGGGCTAGAACCACAACCCCAGCAATGACCAGGACAGAGCTCTGCCTTAAGATCAGTGCACATCTCCCTGACTCTCACTTGAGGCACTGGTGACATCTCTCAACTGATGCTCAGATTCTGGACATCACTTTTGGCTGCAAGGTGCTTACTTGATATTTCCTACCCTAGCAGACTTCTCTGAACTTAACTTCTAGACTTTTAAGAGGCAGTTGCAGCATCTCCCTGATTTGACAAGTCCTAGGTTTTGCCCCAAAATCCATACTCTTACCAACCAGCTGTCTGCTACCTCACTGAGCCTCACGTCCTGGATCCTTCGAAGCACCCCTGTGCCAGGGGCCAATGTATCATCCCAGAGTAACTGTATGTGTAAGTGTAGACATGAACATGACCAGACACCACAGTATATGTGTATACAATTGTTTACACTCAGAGCCTCACCCTGTGTACCATTATACAAAGGTTGGTGCACATCCAATTAGGAGCAGTGCCCTCCTCAATGCCTCACATAAAGAATGTTGATAAACTTGATGCCAGAGAAATACCTGCATTGCCTCCCTCATAACCTTACTACCTAGGAGCAATTGTCAGTTCCCAGCACGTGCACTCTCCACACCCATCACTCTCAGGGTTCAGTCTGACCAACTGGAGGAGGGAGTGAAGGCTGCTGGTCTCTGATGGAGCCTGCTTCATCACTGGCATCCTCTGGGGGAGGCTGACACTGGGCTCTTTTTCCCAGCTTCCCAGCTTCCCAATTCCATGCATCTCCCATCACTGGCTTCTTCATGCAGCCCACCCACATCATGCTCAGTTCCTTTAAGATTTCTTGGCTGACACTTCATGGATGAATTATGACCTTCCCACCTTGCTCTGCCCAAGGGAGACTGTGTCCTTTGCTTTTCATTTATCTGCTTTCTGAGTCTTGAGCTGAAAGTGGGCTTTGTTTTCTGGAAAAGTCAACGAATCTTGCTTTTCCTGCCACCCACACCCCCCTGACAAGATGAGGAATACATTGGACACTTGAGATGAGAAGGAAGAGAGGGGAAGATAACACTGTGCCCTAACAGATGCAACAGTCTGTACCCTGAATGATCATTGAGTCTCGCCATAATCACTTTCTGAGAACTTAGCAGCTAATTTCCATTGCTCCCAGATCATTTCTCTCCCCCCCCACCCCCCCACCCCCAGTAGCCTGCCAGAGCCAAAGGGGTAAATGCAGCAGTCAACATTTCACAGAAGTATCATACTAAGTTTGAACTCCTTATCTCTGCCTCTTCAAGCTCTCAGGTCCACTATCTTGAGCCTCGGCTTCCTTATCTGTAAAATGGAGATCATACTTAACCCAGAATTGTGATGACTAAACCAGATGGAATGAGTCACAGTGCCCAGGACAATGCCAGGCACATAAGAGAAACAGTTGTTCCTGGGCCATGTGGGGTAGGACTCAAGGACTTCCGTGATGAGTGTGGACTTGTAGCAGGTGGGGGCAGCAGAAGGCCATTCGGGGAGGGGAGTGGAAGCAAGTATAGGAGACCCAGGTCTTCCAAACTGTTGGTTCCGGGCCCTGGCCGGTGTGGCTCAGTTGGTTGGAGCAGGGTCCCATACACTGAAAGTTCTCGGGTTTGATTCCCAGTCAGGGCACATACCTAGGTTGCAGGTTCAGTCCCCAGTTGGGGCATGAATGAGAGGCAGCCAATAGATGTCTCTCTCTCTCTCTCTCTCTCTCTCTCTCTCTCTCTTTCTCTCTCTCCCTCTCTCCTTGCCCTGCCTCCCTCTAAAGTCAATAACCATTTCCTCAGTTGAGGATTTTTTTTTAAATCATTGGTTCTGGGAGATGAGTTCTCAAGGAGGATCAGGTCCTGTAACAGGGAAACGCAGAAGAGGAAGAGAGTAAGCTAGGCCTGCCTGGGGTAAATGGGTTGTGAGGTCATGAGGTCAAGATGTCAGGAATTCATGAGAGAACTGGTACCACAGAGCCAGCCTCACCAGCCAAGGAGCCCAGAAGTGCTCACAGAGACGTCAACAACCTGAAGTTACAGAGATGCCCTCCTTCAGCAGCTTCTGGGCGCCGCAGCACGGCAGATAGGTCGTGCTCGGCCTCCGCACAGGCAGCCCACATCAGCAGAACTATTTCGTCAGGGGGAAGTTGCTTTTTATATGTAATAATTCACACCTTTAGCACAACTATAAAGATTGAAGACTTTCTCCTGGCCTGATAATGCCCCTGTCTTGAGAGGCACTTGCTAAAAAGCCCATCCTTGCAGCTTCTTTGTCTCATATTCTCCAGCTATAAAAATAATTCTTGTCACAAAACAGTCACGGGGATGTAAAGTACAGCATAGGAAACATAGTCAATAATATTGTAATAACTCTGTATGGTGCCAGGTGGGTACTGGAAACATCGAGGTGAATGCTTTGTAAAGTATATGATTGTATATGCTGTACACCTGAAACTAATACAAAATAATATTACATGTAAACTCTAATCTAAAAAACTTTTTAAGAATTCTCAAGTGGACCACCTGAGGGCCCTGGGGCAGGTGTCAGAAATCATGACGGCACCTGACCCCGAGCTTTGTTACGTGTGAAAAGAGGGGACTGAATCGGGCCTTTTTCTGCTTCTAAAACCTCTAAGATTCTAAAGCTGGAAGCTGAAAACTTCTCCTTCGTTCACCTGATGCTAAGTAGCAGCTGCACACTGAGTGACCCCCTGTGGCAATGACGTCGCTTTATAGCCAGGTACCCCAGCTGGGGCATCAGGGCAGAACTTCAGCTGTCCCCAACATGGGCTCATGGGGCTTTGGTGGCATTCTGGCCTTGAAAGTTTGAATGCCACACATGGGTCTTGCCCCCCAAAACCACTTCTGGCTGCACATTAGAATCACCTGGGACGCTTTTTAAAAAGACCTATCTATG
This sequence comes from Tadarida brasiliensis, assembly GCA_030848825.1. Taxonomy (NCBI): domain Eukaryota; kingdom Metazoa; phylum Chordata; class Mammalia; order Chiroptera; family Molossidae; genus Tadarida; species Tadarida brasiliensis. Next base: position 223,683,547 of record CM061257.1, on the reverse strand, counting down.
GCTAAGCCTCCATCACCAGGAGTTTTCATCGGTCTGGGGTAGGGTCAGGGATAAGGATTAAAATATCTACTGACCAGTAAGGCATGAGTCCAACCGATCAACCATATCTGTACGCACACACTGAGTGTCAACCCCCGCCTCGGGCCCAGTTATCAGTGTGTTCTAAAAGCAGCCCAAGTGATTGGAACTTGCAGCCAGAGAACAGAACCCCTGGGCTAGACTTGGCCTCGAGGAAAATGCCCAGTGACTGGAGACTCCTTCCTAAATGAGAGCAGTTCACAGATAAACTGACCTAAGAGGCTCTCTGAGCTGGAAAAGAAAGCAAGGAGATGAGCTCAAGGTCACAGGACACACACAGAGCCACGTGTTCTCTGAGGGCAGGGAAAACATAGCCTTTGTCTTCGACTGTCTGGTGCCTCTCACAGTGTCTGGCACACGGTAGGGAGTCAAGAAGGTCTGATGAATGAAGGAACAGCAGTGGCCTTCCCCGGGCTTCTGTCATGAGGCAAAATGACAACAAGCCCACGGAGAATGCGTAGCCAGCGTGCAAATGCTGCTCACACACTCTATAGAGCTGGCTTTATTTGTATTGGATGAAGGGAAGGGGGTGCTGTTGTTCATTTTTCACATCCAGTATTTCCAGAGCAATCACTAAGTAGCCTGTTAGGACGTGGGGATTTCTCATCTTCAGGGAACCATCCCACCCCATCCCTCTCCTGGGTCCTGGAAAGCTTTTTGTGTGGCTGAGTTTCCAGCGGCACCAGCCAAACGCTGTGTTCTTGCCTCCAGAAATCCTGACGGGTGATTTAGCTCTCCCTCTGTGGGCTACGGCCCTGGGCCTGCTGTCCCAGCCTGGACCATGCTGGCCCTTGTCCTCACTTCTGCCGCCACACACCCCCTCCCACCCCAGCAGCGCCGACCCACTTCTGCCTTCTCCACCGTGGTGTGGGTCTATGGCTGGATCAGAAAAGGGGGGGAAACAGCCAGCCATTTGGAATCTTAATGAGACCAAGTTCATTTCATTATGTTGTCATTTCATATTTCACCGCTTTGACGGTGAAGGCACAGGAGACCCCAGAGGGCCTTTCTGCTTTGCACACAGGGTGGAGAGGCGGGAGGAGGAAGGAGGGAGGGGCTGACAGACAGGAGGAGACCACGCCCCTCCATCAACCTCACCGCACACAGAAACCACAGTGGGAGAGAGAGGACCGGTCCTCCCCTCCGAGACCAGGGAGGAGAGCCAGGTGCAGGAGCCTGAGGAAGACCTTTCCCAGGTGAAAGGGGTAAGATCATAGCGGGCAGGAAGGGAGGAGCCCCTCAGCGCCAGGCTCTCGCACGTTCTCAAATACAAACAGAGCTGGCCTCGGGGCACCGTGGAAATTGCTATTATAAATTCAGATGGTGCACCAGGGGGTGCCTCATTTTCTATTATTGTGTTTGGTCTCGTGAGCCGCTCCGGCAATAGGATCTCAAAAGTGCAAGTGCTACCCCCGGGGGCACCGTTAGAGAAACATTATTTTAAAGCACCGCAATAAAGCATGAACTCCAACAACTTCATTGAAATAAAGATTAATCTGGAACATGTGTTCCTTAGCCTCCTCCCACCCACACACCCCACCACCCATACCTTTCACCCACACCAGCACCTGGTGGCCCTCTCTGGACCTCCCGCCCTGCCTACAGGACACCGAGCCTGGTGCCCTCGGAGAGGAGGATGGAGGAAGGCAGTGCAGGCACAGCGTGAACAAGCAGAGAGACCGCCCCCCGAGAGCACAGGTGTGTTGGCCGGTGGGCTGTACACAAGAAGCCTGTATCAGAGGCGGGAGGCCTGCGTTCTCTCCCAGGTTCAGCCACTAACTGGAGGCAGAGCATGTTATTAAACCTCTCAGAACCCCCGTGGTATTTTCTATAGAAGCTAAATGTCCTTCCTGTTATTCACGTTTCACGGGGTGATGCTGCGGATGACACAGGGGAAGGCAGTTGTGTGAAATGTCGTGAACACTGACATCCACCATCCCAGCATCAGATGCGTACGCCCTCCCGCAGCGTATGGTCCTGGCAGGGGGAGGGCCTCGGCGCTCTCTGGCCACCAAGCCATCGGAGAGGGAGCGAGGCCACCACCGGCAAATGCAACACACCTCCTTCTCAACTCAGCAGAGCCGGGGGCTGGGGCGAGGAGGAGTGCGGGTCCCTACTGCACAGGGCACCCGGGGCTTGGACAGAGGTTGACCAACAGGGACAGTGGAGGCTTCTTGTACAAGCCCAGGAGATGGCAAACAGTACAGTGGAAGTGGACCAGTAGGAAAAAAAAAACAAAACGTTCACCCTCTATGAGCACGGGCTTGGAGGAAGAAGAGCAATAAGGAATCCAAAGAACCTCGTTAAAATTCACAGCCATCTCTTCCACCAGAGCATTGAGCTCTTTCCTTACAGGGTCTCATCTCCACAGAGGGTGGGGTAACAGACAGCCTTTCCTCCGTAGACCAGACGGGGCACAGAGAGCTCGTCTAAGTCAGGAGGCTAGAAATCCCAGTCCTGGCTTCTAATCCTGCGTCCCTGCTAGGACCTAGGTCTTGAAGAGCAGTGGTCGGAGCTCATTCTCATTTAAGGGAAACTCATACTCAGCTGTGGTTGCCGACAATGAATTCAGACGGAAAATAAAATTCATGCGAGAAGATTGGCCTTTCATTCACCCAGGTTCAAAGAAGGACCCAGAATTCTCCCTGAAACTGTGTCCCCAGCTGTGGCTCAGCGGGACCGCGTAGGGTGTCGGGGGAGAATGGTGAGGGGCTGGCACAGGGTCGGGGGAGAACAGAACAGCCTGCAGTCACTACTTCTAGTGTCAGGCGAGAGGAAAAGGGACTAATTAAAGGTGGGAGACAGATGCCCCAGTGGGCTCTGCATCTCTTTCACTCTCTGTTTCTGGAAGGAAAAGGGGATTGTCATAAAATAACCGAACTGACATCAAATATTTAAATTTCAGAAATGGAGGGAAAAGAGAAAAAAGCAAAAGTGAAAGTGAGATAAAAATATGCTGTAAACAAGGCACAAAGCCAGTCTGACAGGAGGGCTCGTTCCTCTGTGGCTTAGCAGGTGGGGCTGCCGGGCCGCACCAAGGTGCCACATGCCAGCTGTTCCCAAGGAGGAGTATGGGGGAAACGGATGCTCTTCACCTCACCGAAGGGCTGGAGCGGAGGCAGCAGGCCCAGGTCCCAGGGCCGCTGTGGGCTGGGAGCCAGGCTCTGTCTTGTCACCACCACCTCCAACCATCACTAACCATTAAGGGGACAGACAGAAGGGGGCAGTGAAGCCCACCTGGAAAACCAGAGGGGGCAGCCACAGTACCTCTGCCTCCGGGAGCTGGGGGGCTTGGCTCAGCATGAAATCCTCAGTGAGCGAAGAGGAGGGGGAGGGAGAGAATCACAAGTTCAGGTCCAAGGTTGATAAAGGAGTGACAGCAAAATCAACAGGTACACCCTCACCATCCTCTCCTGTTACCCCGACGGGCTCAAAGGAGAATTTGGAGGCACACGAAGTCTCCCGGCCTGGGAGTGGGAGGGAGCAGAGCAGAGTGGAGAACCCGTCTTAGAGTTACAGTGGGCTGGTCAAGACAAGCGGAGGGGTCAGGAACTGAAGAAACGGGCATCTCTGAAGAGGCACGCGGGGCCCAGCACCTGAAGTCAGGGAAGGTCTGGAGTCCAGGCAGATCGCCCAAGTACGTTAAGATAAAATGAGCAGATTATAAGGCTGCCACCTTGGACTTCGCAGGTGTTTGCAATCGGTTGGAGCAAGCCTGGGCTTTGGGGATTGGGCGATGGATCCAGTGAATTAATGAACTTGTGGACCGTGGGTGCGGGCAGGACTCCAAGAGTCCAGAGGAAGGATGCAAGTCATGGGACGTCAAAGAGCTTTTCTTACTAGAGGCTCAGAGAGAGGACAAAGGGATCCGAGATTAAACGTCCAATGGAGAGCCCTGGCCAGTTTGGCTCAGCGGTTAGAGCATTGGCCCTCAGACCAGAGAGTCCCGCGTTCGGTTCCCCCTAAGGGCACATACCTCGGTTGCGGTTCATCCCGGGTCTCGGTTGCGGTTCATCCCGGGTCTCGGTTGGGATCGTGTGGGTGGCAGCCAGTCGATGTATCTCTCTCACATCGATGTTTCTCGCTCTCTCTCCTTCCCTCTCTCCCTCCCGCTCTATCTGAAGATAAATGCAAAAATGTCCTCCGGTGAGGATTAAATAAATAAATAAACAAACAAACAAACTTCCAATGGAGAGGCTGAGCTCCCTGTCCATAGTGGTGTTCAAGCAGCATCTGAGTGGAGGAGATTTCATCAAGGAAGCTGTTATCCTACATGAAAATTTAAGATCCCATGATTCCTTTACATTTCTCCTCCTCCTACCTATGCTACCCCAACCTACCCTCCCCACACACATACACATTGTTACCCTCAAGTACCCATGTCATTAAATTGCTAAGAGTAACTGGTTGGGTAATTGAGGGACCGTGATGCAAAAATATAAAAGTCCACTAAAATGTAAGGACATGTTCTCTCAAATAAAAACTCTGTGGTCTGCCATGGTGCAAAAGGCAGATGCAGAAACTGCTTTTCTTTCTCTCAATTATAACATCTGAATGCTGCCGCAGTGTTCCTATGCCCCCTCCGGGGAGCGGGACACTCTCCCAGGTCTGCGTCACCCTTGCTTCAAGGTGCCCAGGTCTGCGACACAGGAGCGGTGCGGGCAGGGCACAGAGGGCACTGCGGGGTCCCTGCCCAGCGGCATCCTCACCTGCTTCACCTCCTCCTTCCTGCAGTAAGCCCACGTTTGTCCCAGTGTCAGGCAACCGCCGCTTCACGGAGGGCTGGCCTCGGCCCCAAGAAATGAACGTTGATCAATCTAAGCCAGCCTGGTAATATTGCTTCCCTTGCCAGTGACTGGTGTCTGACCAATGAGACCTGAAGGGGAAACCTGGGATTCTGGGAATCTTTTCTTCTGTCCTAAATAGGCATGTGGCTATCTGCATGTGAGGAGACAGATAATAAGTAACAAATGCATAAATGTATTTCGTGAATGAATGACAGATGAGAGATGCCTGATATAAAGCAAAGGCCATGTGGAATATATCCTGGCCTCGAAATCCCAATACGTGGATTTAAATTCCCACCTCCTGCCCTGGCCGGTTTTGCTCTGTGGTTAGAGCATCGGCCCGCCAAAGAGTCGCGAGTTCAATTCCGGTCTAGGGCAGGTGCTTTCGTGTGGTTCTGTCCCTGGCCCTGGTTGGGGTCGGGCGGGAGGCAACTAATCAATGTGTCTCTCTCATATCAATGTATCTCTCTCTCTCTCTGTCTGTCTGAAAATAAATGGAAAAATATCCTCGGGTGAGGATAAAAAAAAAATTCCCACCTCCTCGTTAATTAATGGTATGACCTTGGGCCAGTTACTAATCCCCCTCTGAACCTCAATTCCACCATCATATAAAAATTGAATTGATATAGGACTAAATTGAGAATACTTATAAAGTGGCCTTTCACTCTCTCTGCTCCATAATAGGGGCTTAATAAATAATCGCTGCATCTAGATCCCCACAAAATATAAGCCCCATGAAACCAAAGGGGTCTTAGGACTGAAGAATTGGTTGAAGAAATCTGTAGAAAACCTGATAGCTGAATTAGGAAATAGTAATTTATCTTTCCAGAGCCCAGTCAGCTCCCAACTTCCATTTTTCCCAAGTAATCATCTACATCTATTGGCAACAAAATAGGGATTAGCAAGACTGGGGCTCAAGATGCTAATTTCTAGTACTAAATCATCATTCATGACACAGGAGAGGCTGCCAGTATGTTTGCATAAAGCCATACCTGCCTGCTAGGATCTCTGTAACTGTCCAGGAGGCTAGCCAGGAGACCATCATCTGTAGAACAGGCCCTGGTGGTGGACGGTGACAGGAAAGTGAACTCCCAGGTCCTAATTGACGGGTTCTGTCTTCTTTTATAATTGCACTGAATTATTAATGCATATTAATTAATCTATTGGAAACTTATTTATTATTTCAAAATGGATAGATAGTAATGTATTTACGTGGTGATATTTTGAAAACATACCCCCCTTTGCCCATCTTTTGATGCCCCCAAGGCAAGGGAAATTCAGACATTGACATAAAGTAGGGGAGAGCTGACCTCGGCTGACATTCATGACGTAAGAAGCAGTCTTAACTATCAGACTAACACCCTGGCCAGGCTAAGAGAGGTGCAGGATTCTGCCAAAAATGGCTTTCAAAGCCATGAGGTTGCCACCTGGTCACCATACCCCGTAAAACACAGAGGCTCCGAGACAGTGGGAGAAAATCCTTGCCCTTGCTTTGCAGTGAGCGGTACACGTTCCTTAACCATAGAACCAGAAACTGTATATCTAAAAGAGCACCCTCTCCTTCAAATGACTCACCTTTGAAATCCATACTCTTAAGCCAATGGTTTCCCATGGCTTAAAACATTCATGGAACTCTGTTTTGGGATATAACATTCACCGAGAAAATCAAATTTATTATTCTACAGTCATATGAATTTATAGGTTTTCCCAAAACATATTGTTCAGTTTGATCATGGAGATACCTATGCTTGGCTTTAAGTGACTTCTGGCTGTTTCCAAAAATAAAATCCATCCCCTTCATGAAAAATATTTGGCCCACTGAGGATATTCAAAGCAACATGCCACAACATATTTCCAAGCAACTCACTGCCTCGAATCAGTGAGTAAACATGCATATGTCATGCATGTGTTTCCATCCATGTTTGAAGATGCATAAAAACTTCCAGGAAGATGTACATTAGTTTTGACAGGGGTCTTCTCAGGGTACTAAGATTATGGATCATTTATTTTTTAATTGTGTTTCCCGGTGCTTCCGAAACTTTCTGCAACAAACCTGTATAACTTTGGTAGTCAGGAAAAAACACACTAAGTATTTTATATACTTTTAATGTGCCACAGACCCTGAAGGCAACTTCAAATCATAAGTTACAACCTTGCTTGGCTCAGAAAAGCGTCAGTGGATTAAACGCATTGCCTTCCATGCTGCAACTTTTGAAGGGCACAACCCTCATTTAGATGTACAACTTCTATCATGTTGGTGTGTTTTTTTACATCACTCTCCATTAACTTAGGACCACAATGTGTAATGTCATTCCATCTGCTCCAGTGGCACCTAAGCATCGTAATGAAGACCTCCCAGTATGCACAGTCACTAACCCCCGTGGACAGAACCCGAGACAGGCCTGCAGTGTGCCATCCGCCATTCTGCTACATGAGGTCATGGTCCAGAGCGAGGCCCTAGTGAATTTCCTTTGAAAACCCCCGCACCACGTTCGAACACCTTTCCAAAGGAGAAGAAAAGGCATGACCCCATCTGAAATGTAATTTCTTGTGTTCTCTATCGCAAGACATCCAAGGGTTTGGCAAGCAGCAACAACAGTAACAGTGGCGGCAAGGACAGGGTAATCCCAGGTGCTTCAGGTGCTGAAAGCAAATGGGAACTTCTGCCCCCTTTTCAGTGGCCAGTTGGCCTCAGGCCCAAATTGCTTCATGATGTCACAGTGGACGTTTACCAGCGACTGGAATGGCACAGGAAATGCAGGGAGGCAGGACCTGATTTGACCACGCTGGCAAGAAAGGGAAGGTTCGTGCCATAAAGAAGATGGAGCGTTTGGTTTCCTAAGAGGAGTTCTTCAGGTTTCCAGCAAATCACTTTTCTCTGACAGGAATCAAACTTTCCCTCTCTCGGCTCCTTTGCCCAGTTCATGACGTCATCTCCTCCAATCTTTCTGATGTAGAATTACCAAAAATACTCAATAATAACAACAACAACAAAGTTTTGCATACTGCTGAGAAAAGGGGGGTTGGGCATAAAGGGAAAAAAAAGATCATGAGTTTCAGAATGACCAACTCATTGCAACAAGTTGAAAGTTAGGGTGCCTTTGCCCCCTATGATGTGGCCAAAAGCTGCTCAGATCAGCTGTTGAGTCAGGGGGCCTAGAGCAGGCTGAACAGAAATGATTGACCTAGCTGTCAATTTAATTATTTTTATCTATACACACTTAACAAAAGCCTGAGATTCTAGATGAAACTCTAAAGGGCAGGGAGTGTTGACCAGTAACGAAGGACACAGGAACTACCTGGCATCACCGTATCCCTCACACTTCAGCTGATAAGATAAGCCCTAAAAGGAGATACGCAGTTTTGCTGTACGTAAAGCACACCTTCATAACCTGACTTTATAAAGGAGGAGGTGCAAATGCAGAAATCCTCCTATGGGAGTTCCCCTTTGCCCCGTGTAACTAAACCCTGGTGATGAAGAGAAGGCACACGAGGAATCCCACTCTGGGCTCCCTGGGCTGTGCATAGGTGTGGGTGGCAGAGAATCGCCTGCAAGGGCTCCCTTTCCAGATGGCCTGAATATCAAGGTATTGTGATGGAGCCTTGAAGCCGCTTTCATGGCAATAAAACCTTCCTACTGTGAAACATGTTTGAACTGTTCCGTACCTCTCGAAAACAGACTCCTGACAGACCCAGCCCTGCATCTGTAATGATGTGAGAGAGAAATACTTTCCTTGCCAAGGAGCTAATCAGTCAATCAACTCCTAACCTTTTAGGAATTCATCCACACTTCACTGGGCTCCCTGTCTATATAAAACCCAGGAAAGCATCATGGGATATGCCTGGTAATCGTTCAGCAGATGGCAGAACTTTAAATATGGAAAACAATCAACCAACCCACCGTTTCTGAGCACATATTCTTTTGAGACACAGTAGTAGACTCTGGAGGAGACCAAGTGTAAAGAGTTTCTGCACTGGGCAATTTTTGATCATTCCTGGGGACGTGACTTATTATAAAAACTGAATACTAAAAAAAATGTTATATTTTACTTTGTATATATTTTAATAGTTTAACAGCTTACAATCATCACTTCCACATAGATTGACTCAAGCTTTTCCTTCTACCTATGTAGTTTGTGTTAACCCCCGTCCTATGGTTAGGTAACATAAAACAACAGGACAAGGCCTGCCACGACATAGACTGTGATGGCTGACAATGTGCAGGGTGGGGAGCATGTGCCATGGCTGGTTTTACAAAGGAAATGAGACATGAGACCACAGCTTTATGAATGTGGAATATTCGAGTAGAAGAAAAGAGAAATAAGAGCATTCAAGGCAGAATGGTGGTGTGAGCCAAGGCATGGCTGCGTGATAATTGCCCGAGAATCCATCACTGAGCCACAGAAGGCCTTGGCCCTGAACAGAAAGGGTCATGGCCACTTTAATCCCACACAATGACCCAGAATGAATGCCTGTTCAGTATGGGAGGGTCCTAGGTAGAAGACTTCCTTGACAAAACAATTCTCCGACCTCATCTAGAAATAAGTGATAGTCCCATACAACATAGCACAGAAAAATGATGATTGAAAAGAGTTTCAGAAGGATGAGTGGTGCCTTAGTCCACTCCGGATGTTGTAACAGGAGGCCATAGCCTGGGCGGCTGACACAACACACACGGATTTCTCACAGTGCCGAGTTCCCGTCAAGATGGCAGAGTAGGTGAACACTGTGCTCGCCTACTCCCTAAACCACATCAAAATTACAACTAAACTATAGAACAAGCAACCTGGAGAACCACCTGAAGACTAGCTGAACAGAGCTCCTATCACTAAGGATATTCCTCACAGTTCTGGAGGCTGGAATGTCCCAGGTCAAGGGGCTGGTGGATCCATATGTCAACAAGACCCTGCTTTCTCGTTTGCCTGTCTTCTTGCTGTATCCTCCCCTGGCAGAGAGAGGGACAGAGAAAGGGAGAGGGAGAGCTCTCCTGTCCTTTTATAAGGGTTCTACCCCAGTCATGTGGGAGGTTCCTAAGCTGATCACTTCTCAAAAATCATCCAAATAACATCCCGTTGGGGGTTAGGATTTCAATATATGACTTTTGGGGGGACACAAACATTCATCCCATGGCACATGGGTATCAAAAGGGGTTATGCTGTGATGTTTAGAGAGATGTCTAGGTGTCAGGGTCCTGAGTCATCTCTACACATCCAGCACCACTGACTAGCCTAATCACTCTTAATTATCCCTTTCTTCGTCCACACGCTAAGAGAAAAAGAAAGCAAAGAAAATCCTAAGCTCCTGTGCATATTGTGTGGTTTAATTATCATTCAGACAGTCCTGCAAAGACCTCTCATGGAAAACATTATAGCGTGAAATGATGTCCTTACCAAAATCTAGAATATTCTTGGATTCTTATGGTAAAGAATGTATACCCTCTTCTCTGACACTTTTCAGACAGGTAGATAGACCCAGTTGGCAGGCAAAGGGGAAAATGGCTTAAAATAAAGTGTACTATTCCACGGTAATATATCATTCACTGAATTCAAGCTTTGTCCAAACTGCATTAACCAGAATGTAAGAGTGTATCCCTGTCTGATGTTAAATTAAGTTGTAAGCCAGTTGCTTCAGAGCTATCTGCTGGTCCCTTCTCCATGGGTTGACCTTAATGGCCAGACATTTATCAGTGTTCTTTCTATAACCAAACAGCACTTACTCCATATTACATGCTGCTTAGGCTGCGCCACAAAGGCAGCCTGAAAATGCCTCAGAAGCACAGCTGTTTGCATCGCCTTCGGAGACGCTAAGACTTAAGCAGGCATTATCCACATGTGTCTTCCCCCTTCAGATCAGGTCTTATCAGCAGCTCAGTCACCCTCTTAACCTATTTCTGAGAAATGAAGATTGGGAGCCAGAAAGTGTGATTGCGTGGTGCCCTCTCAGACTCCTGCACCAGCCCATCTTTATTCCGCAGTTACGTTTTCTGAGAGGTTGAACCAGTAGATGTCCCAAACGGAGTGACTTCATTATAGAAACTTCAAAGGAATAAAATGAACATCATGGTTTCTTATGTAGGACAATATTCCAAAGTTTAAAATATTATTCCATCTGGAAGACTAGCTGGGACATGACGTCTGTGCCATCCGTGTGTTTCTGTGAATAGTCTTAGAAGAATGATAGCACTACAACCGAGGTCCTCAGCTTCCTACGAGTCTGTCTACTATACTGTAAGCTTCTCCTTTCCAGGAGAGACGCTGCTTGACAGCTGGTAACGTGCGCCACGTAATTCCAGGTAACTCAATTGTGCGACCTCCTTCTTTTCAGAGATTATCAACAAGAGCGCTGAGAGCAATGAACCCCACTGCCTTGTGAATGAGTTACCACTGGGCTGGTTTCACATCATCTACATGAGAGTCTTCACACGTTGGAAAGTTTCAGATTTACAGAAAGCAACATTGGTCTAGAAGTGATGATTCTCATCCCTAAGAAAATGAGTTCTGTTGACCTATTTGGGCAGGAGAAATGGTGAGGATTAAATGCTTAATATTTATCGAGCACCTGCAGTGATCTATGTCCTGTTCAGAACGTAGCAGAGGAGGCATAACTTCCCTTTCAATCAAGTTAATGAGGAATTGATTTTTGAAGCTTTTTAAAAACACAAAGTACGGTACCAGTATTAAACACCACTCATATTGGGAGTGGTGCTCACCTAGCTAACTGCCTGATATGGAAGGGAAAATGTGAGCAAATCAATAGCGGATCTATAGCTCTTTCCCTGGGTGGTATTAGAGTGCTTTCACCCTCAGCAGCAAAGACTCACAGTCTCAATGCTCAAACTACGTTAGGAATCAGAAGGGGACCCCACTCCTTCCTGTGAGTGAACGGTACCCTTTATGATCAGGAGTTGTGGCACAGACAAAATCGAGAGGGGTTAAATAGGCCAGGAACAAGCAAACGGCTCTGTCACAGCCTTCTGCAAATGTCTATCATGGTTTCTCAAGACAACTGAGCCACCTGGTGTTAGAAAGTTAACAGCTAGAGCTCTTTTCTCTGTCTTTCTTGGAGGGCAAATAAAGCTTTACCCAAATGACCTTAGGAGAGTTAGCCAACATCCTCTACACTGAAGGTGGTTCAGCATTAAGCATCTCGGATCTAATCATTCCAAACTCTGGGGTGGGAACACTCAGCAGCATACCCTGTGTTGGTCAGATTTGGATTGTGCGGACACATTTGAATCTATTGACGTCTGGGTGAGACACGCATCCACATTGACAACAAAACTAATATAATAGTAGCTACCATTTATGGAGGATCTAGGATGTGCCGGTCCCCGCGTCAATCAGACACCACACCTACAGCATCTCACTTAATCCTCACAACCCCTTGGCGTACATATTATAACTGCCATCATACAGATGAGAAACTGAAGGTCAGAGAAAAGTGAGTTGCCCAGCTAGTAAATGTTGCCATTGAAACTGCAGTCCTAGAGTATCAGACTCCAGGCCCTGTGCCCTTCATCACCCTACAATCAGCCTTCTAACCATTACAGCTGCCACCTAGTGAACACTTACCTACACGCCATGCTTCACGATGGGTGGATTATATATGTCATCTCATCATAGGCAGGTAAGGGGAGTAATACAGTAACTCTTCGGGCTGCTGAGACTGACCTCATATACCACTCCAAGATGTTTCCTAAGTGGGAAGGAAACAGAAGTCACTGCCCTCAAGGAAGTCATCGTTCTCCCAGCTGACCCAGAAGTGCATGCTGAGATAGCAGCGGGATGGGAACACAGCAAGAACTTGGTGAAATATATAAATAAAGATCTCCATCTGAATTTGTTTAAAGAGTCTAAATTAGAAAACATTCTCAAAGAAACAACATTTTTTTCACTTTTAAGAAAAAAGATAACTATGGTAACAGTGTATTGACAAGCAAAAATCCTGACTAGCTAAGGAAAATTCTATTTATCATTTCTTTTATTTTTAAAAGTGCTTTCTACAGTGCCTGCAAATAGTTTATTCTCTTAAGAAGATGGAAGGTCCCCGTGAAATTCAGCTTCTGTCTGAGTTATGACAAACTCCGAATTAGTGGTCTCCCAAGAGGGTCTATATTAATGAACATGTATTTTACCTCATATGACTTTTTTTTTATTAATTTATTTTTGTTACAGATGTTTCTCCTTTTTTCCCCATTGACACCCTCCTCCTCATCCCTCCACCCCGTCCCCAGCTTTGTTGTCCATGTCCATCAGTTATGCATACATGCGCATAAGTTCTGTGGTTTATCTCTTCCCTCCCCCCCACCCCCTCTTCTGAGAGGTGTCAGTCTGTACCCTACTTCCACATCTCTGGGTCTACCCTGTTCCTCAGACTGTTATGTTTATTATATTCCACAAATAAGTGAGATCATGTGATATTTGTCTTTCTCTGTTTGGCTTGTTTCACTTAGGATAATACTCTCGAGGTCCCTCCATGTCGTCTCAAAGGATAAGAGATCTTTCTTACAGCTGCATAGTGTTCCAGTGTGTACATGTACCACAGCTTTTTTATCCATTCGTCTACTGATGGACACTTGGGCTGTTTCCAGATCTTAGCTATTGTAAATAGTGCTGCTATGAACATGGGGGTACATGTATTCTTTCTGACTGGGGTTTCAGGCTTCTTAGGGTATATTCCTAGAAGTGGGATCACTGGGTCAAATGGCAATTCAACTTTTAATTTTTTGAGGTAACACCATAGTGTTTTCCACAGTGGCTGCACCAGTCTGCATTCCCACCAGCAGTGTACTAGAGTTCCCTTTTCTCCACACCCTCGCCAACACTTGTTGTTTGATGATTTGTTGATGGCTGCCATTCTGACAGGTGTGAGGTGATACCTCATTGTTGTTTTAATTTGCATCTCTCTGATGATTAGTGATGTTAAGCATTTCTTCATATGTCTCTTAGACATTTGTATGTCCTATTTGGAGAGGTGTATATTTAGTTCCTCTGCCCATTTTTTAATTGGGTTCTTTGTCTTCCTTTTGTTGAGTTCTATGAGCACTCTATATATTTTGGAGATTAACCCCTTATCTGATGTATCATTGGCAATTATGCTCTCTCATACAGTGGGTTCCCTTTCCGTTTTGATGGTTGTTTCTTTTGCTGTGCAGAAGCTTTTGAGTTTGATGTAGTCCCATGTGTTCATTTTTTCCTTTGTTTCTGTTGCCTTAGGTGATGTTTCAGTGAAGATTCTGCTGCGTGTGATGTCCGAAATTTTGTTGCCTACATTTTCTTCTAGGATTTTTATGGATTCACGAGTCACATTTAAGTCTTTTATCCATTTTGAGTTTATGGTTGTGTGTGGTGTAAGTTGATGGTCTAGTTTCATTTTTTTGCATGTAGCTGTCCAATTTTCCCAACACCATTTATTAAAGAGGCTGTCTTTACTCCATTGCATGCTCTTGCCACCTTTATCAAATATTAATTGAGCATAATGTCTTGGGTCAATTTCCAGATTCTCTGTTCTATTCCACTGGTCTATATGCCTGTTCTTGTGCCAGTATCAGGCTGTTTTGATTACAGTAGCTTTGTAGTATAAGCTGATATCCGGTATTGTGATCCCACCTACTTTGTCCTTCTTTTTCAAGATTGCTGTGGCTATTCGGGGTCTTTTTTGGTTCCATATGAACTTTTGAAGTATTTGTTCTAGTTCTGTGAAATATGTCACTGGTATTTTTATGGGGATTGCATTGAATCTATAGATTGCTTGGGTAATATGGACATTTTAATGATGTTAATTCTTCCAATCCATGAACAAGGTATGTGCTTCCACTTTTTTATATCTTCCTCTATTTCTTTTTTCAATGTCCTGTAGTTTTCTGCAAATAGGTCCTTTACTTCTTTGGTTAAGTTTATTCTTAAGTATCTTAATTTTTTTGTGGCAATGGTAAATGGGATTTTTTTTTTAGTTTCTCTTTCTGTGAGTTCATCATTGGTGTATAAGAATGCCGTAGATTTCTTGATGTTAATTTTGCATCCTGCTACTTTGCCAAATTCATTTATTAAGTCTAGTAGATTTTTGATGGAGTCTTTAGAGTTTTCTATATATAATATCATGTCATCTGCGAATAATGAGAGTTTCATTTCCTCCTTTTCAATTTGAATTCCTTTTATTTTTTCTTCACATCTGATTGCTGTGGCTAAGACTTCCAGTACTATGTTAAATAAGAGTGGCGAAAGTGGGCATCCCTGTCTTGTTCCTGTTCTTAAGGGAAATGTTTTTAGGTTTTGCCCATTGAGTATGATGTTGGTTGTAGGTCTTTCATATATGGCCTTTATTATATCAAGATATGATCCCTCTATTCCCAAATTGCTGAGCGTTTTTATCAGAAATGGGTGCTGGATTTTGTCGAATGCTTTTTCAGCGTCTATTGATATGATCATGTGGTTTTTATCTTTCATTTTGTTTATGTGGTGTATCACATTTATTGATTTGCAAATATTGAACCAGCCTTGCATCCCTGGGATGAATCCCACTTGGTCATGGTGAATAATTTTTTTGATGTATTGCTGGATCCGATTTGCTAGTATTTTGTTTAGGATTTTGGTATCTATGTTCATCAGGGATATTGGCCTGTAGTTTTCTTTCTTTGTAGTGTCTTTTTCTGGTTTTGGAATTAGAATTATGCTGGCCTCATAAAACGAGTTTGGAAGTCTTCCTTCTTCTTGAATTTTTTGAAATAGTTTGAGAAGAATGGGTGTTATTTCTTCTTTGAATGTTCGGTAAAACTCCCCCGTGAAGCCATCCAGGCCTGGACTTTTGTTTGCTGGGAGAGTCTTGATTACATCTTCAATTCCCTTAGCTGTTATTGGTCTGTTCAAGTTTTCTATCTCTTTCCGATTCAGTTTTGGGAGACTATGTGTTTCTAGAAATTTGTCCATTTCGCTTAGATTGTCTAATTTGTTGCCACATAAATGTTCATAGTATTTGTTAACGATCCTTTGTATTTCTGTGGTGTCAGTTGTTACTTCTCCTCTTTCATTTCTGATTTTGTGTATTTGGGTTCTCTCTTTGTTTCTTGGTGAGTCTAGCTAAGGGTCCATCAATCTTGTTTATCTTTTCAAAAAACCAGCTCTTTGTTTCATTGATCCTTTGAATTGTTTTTCTGGTCTCTATGTCATTTATTTCTGCTCTGATCTTTACTATTTCCTTCCTTCTACTTGCTCTGGGGTTTTCTTTTTGTTTGCTTTCTAGTTCTTTAAGTTGTGAGGTTAGGTAGTCAATTAGAAATTTTTCTTCTTTCTTAAGGTGGGCCTGGAGTACCATGAACTTCCCTCTCAGAACTGCTTTCGCTGCATCCCATAGATTTTGTGTTGTTGTGTGTTCATTTTCATCGGTTTCCAGGAAGTTTTCAATTTCTTCCTTGATCTCCTCAGTAACCCGTTCATTGTTTAATAACATACTATTTAGTCTCCATGTATTCAAATGTCTTTGCATGTTCTTGTTGCAATTTTCTAGTTTCATGCCATTGTGATCTGAAAAGGTGCTTGATATGATTTCAATCTTCTTGAACTTGTAGAGACTTCATTTGTGTCCTAACATGTGGTCTATCTTTGAGAATGTCTCATGTGCACTTGAGAAGAACGTGAATTCTGTAGTTTTGGGGTGTAATTCTCTGTAAAAATCTATTAAATCCATTTGGTCTAGTGCTTCATTTAGAATTTCTGTTTCCTTGTTAATTTTTTGTCTAGAGGATCTATCCAGTGATGTCAGCAGGGTGTTGAAGTCCCCTGCTATGATTGTATTGCTGTTGATTTCTCCTTTGAAGTCCTCCAGAAGATTTTTAATATATTTTGGTGCTCCTATATTGGGTGCATATATGTTTACCAAGGTTATATCTTCCTGTTGGATAGATCCTTTCAATATTATGTAGTGGCCTTCTTTGTCTCTAGTTATGGCCTTCATTTTGAAATCTATTTTATCAGATATGAGTATTGCTACCCCAGCTTTTTTTTCCTTTCCGTTTGCTTGGAAGATTTTTTTCCATCCCTTCACTTTCAACCTATGTGAGTCTTTTGTTGAGGTGGGTCTCTTGTAAACAACATATATATGGGTCATGCTTTCTTATCCAATCCACTATTCTGTGTCTTTTTATCAGAGCATACAATCCATTTACATTTAAGGTGATTATTGATATGTACTTATTTATTGCCATTTTTGTTTAGTGTTGTTCTATATTCCTTCCTATTTCTTCTACTAATTACAGCAGTCCTTTTAACATTTCTTGCAGTGCTGGTTTGGTGCTAATGTATTCCCTTAGCCTTTTTTTTTTGTCTGGGAAGCTCTTTATTTGACCTTCTATTTTGAATGATAGCCTTGCTGGGTAGAGTAGTCTTGGATTCAGATCCTTGTTTTTCATGACCTTGATTACTTCATGCCATTCCCTTCTGGTCTATAGTGTTTCTGTTGAGAAGTCAGCTGATAGCCTTATGGGGGTTCCTTTGTAGGTAACCTGTTGCTTATCTCTTGCTACCTTCTCTCTTTGTCTTTAATTTTGGGCATTTTAATTACTATGTGTATTAGTGTGGGCCTGTTTGGGTTCTTCTTACTTGGGACTCTCTGTGCTTCTTGAACTTGAATGCCTTCTTTCTTCACCAAATTAGGGAAGTTTTCTGTCACTATTTCCTCAAATATATTCTCTAACCCTTGCTCATTTTCTTCTTCTTCAGGAACTCCAATGATGCGAATATTACTATGTTTCCAGTTGTCCCACAGTTCTCTTAAGCTGTCTTCCTGTTTTTTTCATTGTTTTTTCCTTTTGGTTTTCTGATTGGTTGATTTTTTCTACCCTGTCTTCTAATTCACTGATCCGGTCCTCAGCTTCCTCTACTCTGCTGTTCATATGACTTTTTAAAATAGCTCTTTTCCCAGAAACAAAAGGTTTTAGTCCATTATATCATTTACTTGTATATAATAAAGTAAAAAAAAAAAAAAATGTGATCCATAGATGAAGTTACATCTAAGTCACACACTGAACTGAAACGAGAATGTGAACGCTGCTCCATCGGGCCTCTGCGCCAACCCATGTGTATTCTCTCTGTTGCTTCTGCCTCTTGGGGCCAGTCATGCCCCCCTCCCCCTTGACAGGTGAACTCTAGAACAATGCAAAAAAAATTGTTCGTGACTTGGTGTATACATCAATGGTTAATACAGTTATGAATAACTCTATATTAATAATGATGTCCCATTTAATAGTAATAGAAGCTAATTGAGGGAGAACTGTACTGCCCAGCCAGAAAGGAAGAAAACAAGAACTGAAAGATTTTGTTTGTTTGTTCATTTACCTGCTTTTGAAGTCGAGAAGACACAAAGTGACATGTGCTGGAACTGCTAGCTGCTCCCCCATTCTAGTCTGTGCTCCCTCCTCTCCACAAAACCCCAGTGTTGCTCAGGGCTACAATATACTCAGCTGGAAGCATGAACCTTCCCAGCCTTCAGGGTAGCTAGGAGTCATGTGACCCAGTTCTGGCCAATGAGACAGAAGCAGAGTCTAAAAGGGGTTTCTGAGGAAAGCTCTCTCCTCTTGATCCTGGCACTTCCTCCTCTCCTTTCCTCCTCCCTCCTGCTTTCTGCCAGGGGCATGATCACAGCTTCTGGAGGTACATCAGCCACCCTGCAGTCATGAGGGTGAAAGTTACCTGGAACAAATGACAAAGCAAGAAAATGGAAGCAGCCTTGGTGTTCAGTGTCATCCAGCAGCATCTACACTGGCTATGGACACCCACCCCCACCTCTGGGCTTCTCTTGTGTAAAAAAAAAAAAAAAAAAAAAAAAAAAAATTTAATCTACTGTAATTATCTTCCACCAAAGAGATTTTTTAAAAGATCTAGTGTATTTTGTTTTCACTCCTCACCCGAGGATATTTTTCTATTTATCTTCAGATAGAGTGGCAGGGAGGGAGAGAGAGAAACATGGACATGAGAAGGACACACAGACTGGCTGCCTCCCACATGACCAGGGCCAGGGCCAGGGACAAACTGCAACCAAGGTACCTGCCTTGACCAGAATCGAACCTGGGACTCATTGGTCCGCGGGTCGGCGCTCTACCACTGAGCCAAACCAGCCAGGGCAGATGTGGTGTATTTTTCCAGTATCCTAAGAAAAGGTAACCAAGGCTCAAGGCATTTAGAGTTGAATGGAACTGTCGAAGTAATCTCATTGAAATGTTGCCTCGGTCACAGAGCCAGTGCTCAGTCCAGTGTGTTTCCACGACCATGCCGCCTGCACTGAAGAGTTAAAGATTGGAATGAACCTGAAACAGAAACATTTCTCAGATTCAGATGAACGCAACTCCAAGAGAACAACCTGGACTCAGTATCTGGATAGAGATGTGTTTAAAAATTGTTAAAACAGTCCTTGCGAGAGAGAAAAAAAAAAAGCTCACAGACCTCTATAACTAGAAGTTGCAAACAACTATTTATTAAATTTTTTTAGCAATCTCCCCAGAGTAAACTGGAAATAGCAGTGTTGGTTTTATTCTTCTTTAAAAGTAAAAAATTGATCTCTTCTTATTGAAGAAAAATATTCAAAAGACAGTCCAGTGTGTGCACGATCCAGTGTCCAGTGTGTGCACAATCCAGTGTCCAGTGTGTGCACGATCTGCACAGCCTCCTCACAGAGCCTTCCCCTCCGTGGAGGTTTAGAACACGGACTCTGGAGCCAGGCTGCCGGGTGGAATCCTAACTTTACCACTCACCAGCAGCGTGATCTTGGGTCATCAACATGACCTTCCTGGACTTCCGTTTTCCCATCTGTAAAATGTGTATAATAATAATACTCATCAGGTTGTTGTGGACATTAATTGAGCTAATATATGCAAAGTGTTTAGAAGTGTGTGTAGGTACATACACAAACCTATAAATACATACACACACATATGTACATTATCATTACTGTGATAGCTATAATCACATGAAATAGATGACTAGGAAAAAGAAAAGAAATCACAAGTTCCCAGGGGTTTTTTAGAAAACTGAGAACAAAAGCACCCATGTGAATGACTTCCTAATTTGAAGGGCCCAGCCAAATATTTGTTACACGAATGAATGAATGAATGAATGAATGAATGAATGAATGAATGAATGCCAATAGTCAAAAGAAGCCAGCTGCAAGTATTTTTGATGCCTAACAGGCCTGAAGTCCTAAAGAATCCTATAAATTTCAGGAGCAGAAAGCAAAAATTTTAGTTAAGATTTGGAAATATGGCTATGATTAGTTTAGCCATAAATTAAAATTTATGAATAGCAAGAAAATATGTAATCATATCCTGGCTTATATTTCTCTTATAATCTGCTAGAAAAAAATATGTGTTTTGAGTTCATCAATTTCAATAATGAAATTATGTTTTTCCTTTTAAAACAGACAGAATGGCCTGGCCTGTGTGACTCAGAGGTTGAGCGTCGACCCATGCACCAAGAGGTCGCCAGTTCGATTCCCGGTCAGGGCACATGCCCAGGTTGTGGGCCTGATCCCCAGTGGGGGGTATGCAGGAGGCGGCCAGTCAATGTTCTCTCTCATCAATGTTTCTATCTCTCTCTCCCTCTCCCTTCCTCTCTCTCTAAAATCAATAAAGAAAAAAAAATTTTGTAAACAAAATTAATTAAAACAGACAGAATGGTTATAAATCTGTAATGGAGCCTTCGCAACCCCAGTGAGAATGCCAGGGCATCTGAAGCCCCTGGGGCTCAGAACACTTAGTCCTGGCATCTACTGCCACTTTGTGGACACTCCCCATCACCTCCACGTCCACAAGGGCAACGACAGCAGTGAGCCGAGAACCAGGAGCCCGAGCTCTGGGTATTACTGTGTGATCCTGGACAGGTCACATAACCTCTTTGGGCCTGTCTTCAAACAAGAAAAATGAGAGTCTTGGTTTAGATCTTTACCAAGGTTAAGTCCAATAATTCTAAGGAATCTTCTATAGAGATAAAACTAAGAGTTGATAAACGTCACACATATCAAGCCAAGGAAAATCAGTAAGAGTCTCTCCAAGGCTTGACAAACTTAGACTGTTTTACCTGCTTGCAATGTACCTATCACTATTAATCTATATCGTTCTTGCCATGATTATCACCTCACTGTGGCAGAAAATGTATCTTTTGCATTTTACATATCTAAGCTATTGCAATGATCTGCTATGGGATCACATGGCACAACATCTCTGAGGCCATGCTCCCAAACATGAAAAAAAAGGGGGGGGGGTGGTGAATAGAAGGAATGATAAGCTGGAAGCTAAAGGCATGCTCAAAACTTATCGGAGAAATCATATTGAATGCCATATCAGTTCTGGAGGCAAGGGCAGAATTTCGAGGCAAAGGTCGGGTAGCCGTAGGGGACATTTACTGTTGTCCCAGCATCTATTCCCACTTTGCCTTTTCTAACGTCATCCTGGATTTTCCAGCCAGGCAACTTGCCTGAGATTGACTTCACTCCCAGCAAGAGCAGCTGAGTCCTGCCTGGCCTAAGCAATTCTGGACATCCCCTCTACCCTGGCCACAGTGATTGGTTGAAGAAATTACAGACTGAATGTTTGTGTTCCCTCAATATTCATGTTAAAATCTAATCAGGTCAAGAGGGTGGAGCCCTTGTTAATGGGATTAGTGCCCTAATAAGGGGCCAGAGAGTTAGCTTACTCTCTCTCCACCATGTAAGGATACTACCTAGAAGACCTTCACCAAAACCCAACCATGCTGGCACCCTGATCTCAGTCTTGCAGCTTTCAGAACTGTGAGAAATAAAGTTCTGTTGCTTGTAAGTCACCCAGTCCAACACACTTTGTTATAGAAGTCCCAGTTGACGAAGACAACACATGATCAAAATCAGACCAACTAGAGTCAGTAAGACTCACTCTTTGGTTGAATGCTCAGAGAAGTAGTTTCTCTTTCTCATGGATATGAATGAAGAAACTGCCAGGGAAGACGTTTACAATCATTTTGACACAAGAGGAGAGCCTGCTTGACAATCAGGGTCAATGTCAAGGAATGGGAGAGAAGCCAGATTCTGGTCATGTCATTCAAGGCTTGCCTGAACCATTTAGTTACAAAGCAAACCGAGTTCCCTTTTCAGCTTTAGCCAGTTTGGGTTGAGTTTTCCATTATCTGCAACCCAAAACTTCCTCACTGAAATACTTTACCGAGTGTTGGAATGGGGACATTAAGAGCCAAATGAAGGTGCATACCAGAACCAGTCATGATTCGGGAGACAAAACTACCAAGAGCAAATGAGTGAGCAGCACAGAAGAACTAGCATAGCAGGCCTGGTGGAGAGGGACCTGACTAAATCCCACTAGAAGTGGCTGGCACATGTCTACATGTAAAAGATCAGGCACACACGCCTTCCTGCTGGTGTCCTAGGATGTCTTATGTGGGGGGAGTAAAGGCAGGAGGCTCCCGGGGCTTTATAGCTGTCAAAATGTGGAGAACTTCACTGAGAGTCCTATTGAGACTCGGTGTTCTGCTGAGGAAAAATGAGACAAGGTGAAAAGGAAGGCAGGGCTTGGGAGAAGAAACTCTTACACTGTTGTGGATACTGTACTTCGGAAAGTACGCTCCAGTTTGGACAGCATGGTCCCTTGGCTGGGGCAGGGCAGGTGAAATCCCTCAGGGCCAAGAGATGAATGAAGATGGCCAAGGCAAAGGCTGCTCTCCACCTTTAACCTGGGGATGCTTATCCTGGACAGTCCCCTCTCCCTGAATCTCCATGTTCAAGATCATTCATTCATTCATTCATTCATTCATTCATTCAAATAACGCACTTTGAGCTTATGCTCTGCACCGGGCACTGGAGTTATAACAGTAAACCAAAGATAAAACATCCCTTCATTTACAGAGTGTATAGTCTAGTGAGAAAGAAAGATAATAGGCAAGCAACTAAATAAACAAGTAAGATGAGGTCATTTAGACAGTGATAAGTATGTGAAAAAAATAAGAAAGGTCATGGGGTAGAGAGTAACTAGGGGAGAGGAAGGTGCTTTGGGTTGAGGGGCAGAGAGGTACATTTTGAGCTTAAACCTGGATAAGAGAAGGTAGCAAGCCCAGCAGACAGTTGGGGAGAGTTTGAGAATTCAGCACAAGCAAGTGCAAAGGCCCTCGAGGTCGAATTTGTTCAGTGTTTTCAATAAACTGAAAGAGGCCAGTGTGTCTGCAGCAGAGCAAGCAAGGAGATGCGGTCGGAGAAAAGGATGGGGCTGGGTGGTGTGGGAGCCAGGCTCAGGAGTCAGGACATGAATCAGAGTTTAACGTAGAGCCCGAGGATTTTAGGGGAATGAGTGGCATTACCTGACTCAGGTTTTACAAGATCATACCTGTGTGGCTAATGGACAATAGGGCACAGGTGTGGAACCTGAAAGCCCAGTCAGAGGGCTGTTGAAGGACTCTGGGAAAGAGGTAGTGGTGGTTTAGGTGGTAAGGTGGTAGTAGTGGCCATGGGGAAAAGAGGAATAATTTTCCTTGGAAGATCTTAGCACTTCCTAATGGTGTTAGTCCCTTCCTTATATCCACATCAGAAAATAACAGTAGCTCTGAGCAGTAACCGTATGCCCGACACTGCTGTTCTAGGTACACACTTTCACGTGTACTCTCATTGCGTCCTCGCAACAAATCCATGAGCAAGGTTGTTATGGATGGATTGCGTCCCCTCAAAAGTCCTATGTGGAAGCCCTAACCCCAGTGTGACTATATGTGCAGATAAGGCCTTTAAGGAGGTAATAAAGGTCAAATGAGATTATAAGGGTGGGGCCCTGATCCAATAGGACTAGTGTACTTTGCAGAAGGGGGGAGTGACACCAGGGATACTCGTGCACAGAAGAAAGACCATGTGAAAACCCAGGGAGAAGGAGGCTGTCTGCAAGCCAAGGAGAGAGGCCTCACGGAAACCAACCCTGCCGGCACCTTGATCTTGGACTTTGCGCCTCCAGAACTGTGAGAAATAAGTCTGTTTTTAATTTTTTTTTTCTTCATTGATGTCAGAGAGAGAGAGAGGAAGGGAGAAGGAGAGAGAGATAGAAACATCTATGAGAGAGAACATCGATTGGTCACCTCCTGCATGCCCCCCACTGGGGACCAGGCCCACAACCCAGGCATGTGCCCTGACCGGGAATCGAACTGGTGACCTTTTGGTGCATGGGTGGACGCTCAACCACTGAGCCACACCGGCTGAGCTAAATCTCTGTTTATAAACCACCCCGTCCATGATATTTTGTTACAGTAGCCTGCGCTGACCAATACAAAGGACCTGGAATTACGTAGACAGGAGCCTCAGAGCTGGATTTCCTGGGTTCAGATCCTGGCTTCACACATTAATTCACTTGCCTCCTTCTTAACTGTGATGCTCTACTGCCCGCCAGAAAAACAGCTAAGACTCCAACAAAGGTAAATTACATCAGAGTTACATTAACCCTCCATATCACCAGTGGGAAATGAAGATGAATTACCCTCCACCTAAACCGAAAGCCATCTGCCAGAGCGGCTCTATTGAATAGCTAGGTAACGGGGGAGGGTGGGGAGGAAATGCTGGAGCTTAGTAGGGAACAAGATGCCCCCTTGACAGCTTTGGGTCCAGACACTTAGCACCTAAATAAAGAATCTGTAAGGTCCTTCTGCACTGACCGAAGCCACCCTCCACGGGTCGCACGGGGCCACAGAACCACAGGTTAGCCCAGAAACAGTGGAGTTTCTGTCTCATCCAGACCCCATGTTTACAAGTGAGAAGTGCCCTGGGGAAAGTTTACACCACGGGTAGACTTGCTATGGAACCGACCAGTGGTAGCTTTCATGAATCTTTATTTTAATCTCCCCGAAAGTCTGTGTATTTTAGCAGGACAGCACGTCCCATCTCAGATGTGCTGAAGTTCAGACTGACCTACTGACCAAAAGAACTCGAAGTCTCCCGGGGCTGCTTTTTGCCATTATTTTAATCCGCTCTTCGAGGACAAGCAGCTCACATGACAGACAGGTGGGCGGGAGCAAATTCCTCCAGAGCAATTCAGCCCCTGGAAGGGATGGGGCACCGTGTTCTCAGCAGATTTTTCTTTTAAACAAATGCTGGTTTCCTTGCGCATTTTGCAACAGGACCACTTAGTGACACACGTTTTTCCTCATTCACATTCAGCTGCCTGTGCTTCATCACTTTCTACAGATGCTGCCAGACGCAGATCACGCAGCCCTGTCCCTGACACGCTCCTGCGTGCAGCTGAAGTTAGCAGGAAGAGGGAGGTGGCATTCTTCCCTTGAATGGCTGAGAAATCCCCTCGCCCCCACATCCAATCAGCCACCAAAGTCTGTGATTTCTTCCTTCCTGACATCTCTCGCATCTGTTTCTGCATTGCTGCACTCCCACTGACTACTCTGTTCGGGCCTCAGCTGCCCCCGGCCTAGGCTGCTGCACCGCACCCCCCCACCGCGCTCCTGCCTCTGGCTTCTCCCCTCCACTCGCCCAGGACCCCGCGCTCCAGCAGTCTCCCCACCGTTCTCAACTCCCTGCTGCAAAACCGCTATGGCTCCCCACTGCCTAAGGGACCTAGTCCAGCCTAAGCTCAGAACAAACCCTGTGTGTTGGTGCCAGTCTGCCTTCCTGACTACACCCCTCACTCTGCCCCTACACGAGCCTGTGCTCCAACCTACCCAAGACTTACCCAAGGTACCCAAAGATGCCATGCATCATTCCCCTCCTTGCCTTTTATGACTTGCTGACTGTCTTCCACCACAGCCCTGTTGATTCTTGAAGAACCAGACCTTCCTTCCTTCACGCTCTCCTCACTCAACAAGGAGTTACCGAGAAGCATGGGAAAACAGACGTAGGTCTGCCCTCGCGAGAAATTACAGTACAGGAAGACGAAGCAAAATAAAGATGACACACGCTGGGAGTCCTTAAGCACCTGTCCCTTCTTTAAGGATTAAAAAGACGTGTAGTGTGAAAATGGACTGCCTGTCCATCACAGATCTGGCTGAGCCAAGGGTGCAGCCACTGGGTAAATATCCAGAGCCAGCCAATTGGTAGTGACCACGAAGATGCAACCCCCTGGTCTCCTCTACCTGTTGATTCTCCCAGACCTGCTGGGACCCAACCTGAGACATTCCTAAAGCTCCTGAACATGTTTCCTGGGCTGTGCCAACCCTCCGTGTGTTACATGTGCTCACACATACACTCACACACACACGCCAAGGTGCATTTGTATGAGTGCAGACGAGGAGGTAGAGGTTGATGTGCTAAGGGTACTAGAGGATGCTCAAGCTAGCCTCCGTTAACCTATAAACCGTCCCTCATTCCCTGCCCCGGCCTCTTAACTACAGACCATCCCTGGTCTTGCGGCCACCGTGCAAGTGGGGCCAGATGGCCCTGAACTTGCCCAGCACTCGAATATCTCTGATTCCTTGGGAAGCCCAGCTGGCCTCTGCTTCCCTACTCTTCCCAAGACTATGCCAGTTTTAACTGGACTCACTGCCCTCTTCTCCTTTGCCACCCCAAATCGTATGCCCAAGAACAGGAGTAAAAGCCACAGGAGTCTCCAGAAGGGTCCTGGCAAAGGTCAGAGGTCCCGTGCAACTGTGCCTTTTTGAAGGGCTGGGAATAAGGAGCGATAGAGGGCACATAGGGTCACCTGCCCTTTCAGAAAACATATCTGATGGGGAGAGGGTGGGAAGGTCTCCAGGCGAAGGAAACAAACTTGGGGTGCAAAATGGCTTGCTGTTGCCCAAGTATGTTTCTGTTCAGCCAGTAAGAACAACAAAGTTGGCTGCTAATTAAGAGCTCTGAAGGCCCTTGCTGTAATAACTCTCATTGCTGCCATGGCACAGGAGCGCCGGAGCAAGCTCAGTACAGAACAGCAGACGGGGGCAGGCGGAGAGGCTGCACCTGCAACCTCAGACAGACCCGGGTTCAATCCCAACTGCAGCGCGCACTGGCTGAGTGGCCCTGAACACCGTCTCTGGCTCTCAACAGCTGAGCCTCAGTTTTCTCATCTGTAAAGTGGAAATACAGTTCCCAACGGGTGTGGAAAAGATAAACCAAGTCACTCCCTCCTGTCCTGGTGATTCCTACAAGGCTGGGAAGGGGGACCAGCCCGACCGGCAGGGCTGCCTCTGTTTGCTCGGGAAGCCTACGAAAGCATGTCCATGTCCGGGCCCTCACTGGCCCTGGGCCCCTCCTCCCCAGACAGATCTGGGGGAATGAATAATGGGAAGAGCTGAGCTCTCCTGGCTAAGCAGGTGAGAATAAAGCAGGCTTTCCATAGCTCAGGTCTCCTGACTGGGTCAGGACACTCAGTCTTAAGTTGTTCAGAAGTCAGAGTAACATTATTCTGTGTACAAATAACTTGAAGCAAGAATAACTTTGCATTTCATGTAAGCTCCATGAGAGCACAGAGCATCCCATCTGCATCCTCTGCGGTGACCTGACACACCTGTGGTACCTTTCAGGAGAACCCTGGCCCAAGGCAGCAATCCCCACAGAGCAGAATCCCAGCCTCTCCCTCTGCCCCCACCTCTCTGGTCCTCTCTCAGGAGAAGTGACAGATCAGACCGGTGTGGCAGAAGGACCTGCTCGCTCCCTCACTTGCAGAGAACCCTGACCTCTAGATAGTGTTTCTCTCCTTGCCCACGCATTAAGTTTGCCAGGTTCAACCCCAAGAGGGAAAAAAACAGTAATAATAACAACTGATGCCTACCGAACACACAATATGCCAGGCGCTGATTCGGCGTTTTAGGAGCACTAATTCATTTCATCTTTACCACAATACTCTATACGGTATGTCACTATTACGATCACCATGTTACAGATGAGAAAACCGAGGTTCAGAGAGATTAAATAACTTGCCCAAGGCCGCACAGCTAGCAAGCAGCAGAGTTGGGATTCAAACCCAGGCAGTGTGGTTCCAGTGTGCTTGCTTGGGACCACTGTGCATACTGCCTTCCGTTATACTGCTAGGGGGAGGGGGCAGGCGGCGGGGGGGGGGGGGGACATTAAATTCAGGGGAATGTTTTAGAGAACCGGATTGGGCCTGTATGTTAAACCATGTTCTTGTACTCAGCCATGACCTCCTAGAGGTTAGGTAAGTGATTTCTCAGCAGCTCTCTGAAGTCCGGAGAGACAAAAGACAGCTGAGATATCGAGTGAACGTGCACCCAAAGCTCCCCGGTAGATCCACCGGGAGGAGAGTCCAGGTACCTGCCAGACACACGAACCATCGCCCGAGTTCATTCATTCAGCACCGGGGCAGAGGGTATGAAAAGCACGTGTGGTAGGACTTCAGAAGGAAGAAAAGAACATTATAAATGGTAACAGCAAATATTCACCTATTACCAGGCACTGTTCTCAGGTGTTTATTTATATTATCTCCCTTAATCCACTCCACACTCCTCTAGGGAAGTGCTATTGTTATTCAGCCTTATCGATGGAGAAACTAAGACAGAGAGAAGCTAAGTAACCTGCCCAAAGTCACACAGCTTGTAAATGATGAGGCTGAGACTTGAAGCCAAGAAGTCTCTCCAGAGTCCATGTTCTTAACCTCATTCCCCACTGGAAGGGGAATAAAAAGAAGGGAAGGAAACAAGCAAGCTCCGGCTTTGGGGTCGAACTGAGTTTGAATCCTGGCTCTGCCATGTATTACTAAATTAACAAGCTGTTTCATAAAATCCCAGATTCAGTTTGTTTCTGTGTGGAAGAGGACAGCTCCCCAGGAGGGTGACAATGAGGATTAAGTAACAGACCCTATGCTAAGTGCCCAAGGACCTGGTAGAAATCCACCAACACTGTTCCACAGCCTCCGCTATCTCAGCGCCAGAGCCTGTGTTGAGCCCAGGATGCAAAGTACCTAAACATCAACGCAAAGACACCTACAGCCCCGCCAGTGTGGCTCAGTGGTTGAGCGTCGACCCATGCACCAAGAGATCATCGGTTCGATTCCCGGTCAGGGCACATGCCCAGGTTGTGGGCCAAATCCCCAGTGGGGAGCATGCAGGAGGCGGCCAATCGATGTTCTCTCTCATCGATGTTTCTAGCTCTTTCTCCCTCTCCCTTCCTCTCTCTCTAAAATCAATAAAGGGAAAAAAATTTGTTTTATTTTAAAAAGACACCTACACATTGTCCCTACCTTCAAGGATCTCCCTGCCTTGCAGAGCTGGTAGAGACCCAGAAACAGGATGATGACACCAGGTGAGACACACGGAGAGAGAGGCCTGAGCCTAGTGCTACTGAAGGCAGAGGACAGAGTGAGTTCTTCGCCCGGGGCGGTTGGGTCATTGGACCTGGATCTTGCTGGTTAAATGGGAGTTTAAAAACCTTTCACTGCCACCATTGTCAAGGTCAGCCCCAATGTCCAGATTCTGTCTTCTCTGCGTATGAAACTATGTAGCGGTTAAGAACATCTGTTTCCCTAACTTTTCTTTGAAGGACATCACAGGCCAATAGCAAGAGAGCTGACCCCATCCAGAGCACTGCCTGTGGGCTGCATTTTAAACAGTTACTGTTTTCTCGTAACACAACAGGGAACCCAAGGAGCTGTTTCATATTCCGAATACCTAGATTATAATCCACTATAGGGGCGTATTTGCTCCCAGAACTGAGATAATGCTGGCCAAAGATACAGAATTAATTGCCCTGAAGCTGTAAGTCTCCTATTTATTTCTTGATGGGTTTACAACGAAAACTTGTAAATTCCCCCACACCCATCTACACACACACACACACACACACACTTGGGGGCTGTCCAGTTGGCCAGGTAAGCCAGGGAGTTGACTGCATCAGTGACAACAACATCATAATGGCCATCGTGGCAGCAATCACAGCTCAGGGAGTGGCTCCTGCCTGCCAGGCTCTGTGGCAAGTGCTAAACCTACATGATCTCATTCAGTCCTCACAGTCACCCATGAGATAGGTCATGTTGCCCTCGTTCTAGATAAGGGGACACACTGAGGCACAGAGCCTCTCAAAGAGGTAAGGCAACTTGCTCAAGACACTGAGCTAGTAAGCAAGGTCAGGACTCAAACCCGAAGCCGTGGTCTGCGTCCTTAACTATAAGCTGTGTCAGGAGAGCCCAGGGACAAGAGACAGTTCCTGCCGGGTACTGATAGCAGCTAGAGCTGTTCTTTGCTCGGAACACAAAAACCAAAGTGCTTCCTAGCAAAGATTCGTAGGGACTCAGTATGTGGACCCCCAGACTCGCGGGTGCAGCTCATCACACCCAGTGCCACTGAGGCTGGGGAGAGCAGAAACCAGGAGCTTTCAGGGTCTGTACTCTGAAAACCAAAGAAATAGGCACCCGCCTCCATCCCCAGTCCTGGACAGTGGGTAAGGGGAGTGGCACAGAGATGCTCAGTAAATGGTGAAGGGGACATGGAGGAATAAATGAGGAAGGCGGGGAGGAGGAAACGTAATCCAGAGTAAGAGGAAAATAAGGCAAATGAGCAAGTTTTCAGAAAACAGAAATTCAGGAAGCAGTTGCCAGGGCGGTGTAATAAATTCTCCCCCACGGCACATTCCTTACCCAGGAGCCCTTGAGAAGAACTGACCAAGCACAGCACCAGTACCTACTTTACAACATCTTAAACAATAAGATCTCCACGTCCCCAAGTTGGCCTGAGCCCTTTGAACTCCAGACCTCTGACCCAAGCCTTGTAACAGGATTAGAGAAGGCCAAAGCCTGAATAATTCCATCATTCACCAAATATTTATGCTACAGGCAGAGTGCCATACAACAATGAACAAAACACTCACAGGGCTTGACTCCCTGTGGATAAGGCAAATAAGTAAAATAGAAAATATGTTACATGGCCATAAGTACGGTGGAGAGAAATAAAGTACAAAAGGGGACTAGGGGGTACCAAGAGGGAGATGGAAACAGTGTTTGACTTTCAATTAGAAAGTCAGAGAAAGCCTCACATGAAAGTGACAATGAGCAAGGACATGGAGAAAGCTAGGGAACAATGGGGGCAAGAGGTTTTCAAGCAGAGAAAACAGCAAGTGCAAAGGCCCTGTGGCATGAACATGCCTGGTACAGCTGAAGACCACCAAGGCCAGCTTGTCTGGGGCAGAGTGAACAAGGAAAGTAGATAAAGCCAGAGAGGTCTAGGGGTGGGGAGATCTGAGGTCATGGTGGGAACTTCAGCTTTTATTCTGGGTGAAATGGGGAAAACCACTGAAGATTTTGGGGCAAAGAAGTGAGAGACATGAAAAGATTTATGTTTGGCCAGCATCATCCTGGGTATTAAGTTGAGAACAGACCTGATGTTATAAGGGAGGAAGCAGGGGGGCTCGTCAAGAGGCTATTGGAGGAATCCAGGTGAAATACAACAAGGGCTTGGATCAGAACAGTGGCAGCAGAGGTAATGAGTGGCTTAGTCAAGATTAGCCAATGGATTGGATGTGGAATGTGAGGAGAAGAGGAGTCAAGGTTAACTCCAAGGTCATCCACACCCAACACTGTACTCTAACCTCAGTTCCTACAGCGTCCTCAAGTCTAAGCCCTCTTGAATAAAATGTGAAGACACTTTTTATTCTTCACTTTTGTTTCATTTCCTCATGGTATGTATGATTGGGGGAGCTGTGGGGTCTACAATGTGTAGGTGATGTTTAGTCCTACAGCCCAGAGCTCCTGACTGCATCTCTCATAAGCTTTCCAGTATCTCAGTGGTTTTGATTTTGTCAAAGTTCACTCAACAAATATTGAGCATCTCTAGGGTAAACACCAGGCACTGTGTTTACCTCTGGGGAGAGCATGGAAGTCCTCATCCTGGCACTAAAGGAGCTCTCGGTCCTGGCTTGGGAAGGGGACAGATGCAGCCCCTCCACGGTCCATGCTGAGAAGTGCATTCCTCTGTGCTTTGGGAGTGGAGCGGCGATGTCTTCCCCCCTGCCCCCTACCCCCACCCCCTCCTCCCTCTCCCCTCTTCTCATTCACAGGCAGGCATGCCTTTCTCCCTGGAAAACTGCTAGAATTCAGCTCTAGACCCACTGGCTTGGAACTGGCATGCTGACCCAGTGCAAATGAAGTCACCGTAGCCCAGGTCCCCAGCTGGGTGTGGCAGAATTGGCCGCAAGCAAAGAAACGATAAAGACATCTCTAACATGTGCCAAGGGAGGGATTATCACATGGGCTCTTGCTTTTTATGAAATAGGAAAAGTGGATTTTTCTAGTTGACTGCATTTGATCGTTTTTCCTCCATTTGTTTTAAAGTTGAACATCT
Organism: Tadarida brasiliensis; assembly: GCA_030848825.1. NCBI lineage: Eukaryota > Metazoa > Chordata > Mammalia > Chiroptera > Molossidae > Tadarida > Tadarida brasiliensis. The sequence continues at coordinate 223,651,461 of CM061257.1, read as the reverse complement.
GATCTGGCAGGAACTTCTCACATTCAGCTGAAAAAAGATATCTTTGAGCTCCTCTCCCAGCCTCCCATGATAGCGGTGGCAGTGCTTGGAGCATCTTTCCGCCACCACCCCTAACACATCACAGCCCTTGGCAAAAATCTGCCTAAAATCCCTTCTAATTTTGAGCATGCTTACCCACCCAGAGACCTTTTCCTTCTGGGTTTATCAAATCTCTATACTTTCCTCATTGTCTCCTATTTGTTTTTACCTCTGAATCCTTTCATACAGCTGGCCTATCTCCTTGCTATAGGTTACTACTGTCACCTGGAAGCCAAAAGGACATCCCAAAAAGACCAGAAGGCCCAGAAGTCCTCTAACCAAACCAAACCTAGCACAACTGTTGTCACTGCCTGGGGGCTGTGACCTCTGAGTCAGGTCAGAGAAGGCTCCAAAGCAGAGGCGGCAGTGTGGAGCAGGACACCTCAGTTTTCAGTATACATACCCACCTCCTGGGATCTTGCCAACATGCAGATTCTGATTCAGTACGTCTAGGGTGGGCCAAGATTCTGCATCTCTAAAAAGCTCCCAGGTGGTACCCATGCCACTGATCCATGGACCACACTTTGAGTAGCAAGGATGAAGTTCTGGGAAGCCCATGGGTTAAAAAACGGTAACTCTAGACCTGGATAGACATTTCTCCAAACAAGACATACAGATGGCCAATAGACATATGAAAAGATGCTCAACATCACTAATCATCAGAGAGAGGCAAATTAAAACCACAGTGGATATCCACACCTGTTAGAATGGCTGTCATCAATAAATCAACAGACAAGTGTTGGCCAGGATGTAGAGAAAAGGGAACGCACCATCGGTGGGATTGCAAACTGGTGCTACCACCATGGAAAACAGTGTGGAGGTTCTTCAAAAAATTAAAAATAGAACTACCATATGACCCAGCAATTCTACTTCTGAGTATTTATCTGAAGAAATCTAAAACACTAATTTGAAAAGGTATGTTCATTGTAGCATTATTTACAACAGCCAAGCAACCTAAATATCCATCAACAGACAACAGGATAAAGAAGATGTGGTACATCTATGCATAAGAATATTACTTGGCCATAAATAAGAATGAAAGCTTAACATTTGTGACAACATGGATGACCTAGAGGGTACTGTGCTAAGTAAAATGAGTCAGACAGAGAAAGACAAATACCATATAATTTCACTAATATGTGGAATCTAGAAAACAAATAAACAAGCCCTGGCCAATGTGGCTCAGTTGGTTGAAGCATAGTCCCATATATCAAAAGGTTGTGGGTTCATATCCAGTCAGGGCACACAAAGAAGGCAACCAATCAGTGTTCTCTCTCACATCGATGTTCTCCTCTCTCTCTCTCTCTCAAATCAATAAGCATATCCACCAGTGAGGACTAAAAATAATAATAATAACTTAAAAAGTAAATGAACAGCCCAGCTGGTGTAGCATTGACCTATGCACCAAGAGGTCGCTGGTTCAATTCCCGGTCAGGGCACACACCCAGGTTGTGGGCCTGATCCCCAGTGGGGGGCATGCAGGAGGCAGCCAGTCGATGTTCTCTCTCATCGATGTTTCTATCTCTCTCTCTCTTCCTCTCTCTCTAAAATTCAATGAAGAAAAAAAGATTTTTTTAATAAAATAAAAAAGTAAATGAACAAACAACACAGAAATAGACTTATAGATACAAGAACAAACTGATGGTTGCCAGAGAGGAGGGGGTTTAGGGGTCTGGGTCAAAAAGGTGAAAGGGATCAAGAAGTACATTTTGGCAGTTACGGAACAGTCACTGGGGTGTGAAGTAAAGCACAGGAAATACAGTCAATAACATTGTAATAACTATGTATGGAGCCAGGTGGATATTAGACTTATCAAGGAGATCACTTCATACATTATATAAATGTCTAACCACGATGTTGCACAGCTGAAACTAATATCAAATGTCAAATGTAATTGAAAAAATAAAATAAAATAGAAAAAAAGAAACTGTGACTCTACCATTAATTCATAAATCTCGCAAGTGGGCAAGATGAATGTTTCCAGAATGTGGCTTGCAGAATAGAAAACTCATGTGATACTCCTTAAAAAAAAAACATTTTATGGTCAAGGACACATAGGTTTTGGAAACACCGGACACTCTATGTGTACGCCACACGCGCTAACAAAGGCTCTGCACAGTCCTGTCGGGTATTGTTCACATTGCTTATGCTGCTTACCCCGCAGCAGGTTCTTTCAGGGTCCTCCTGCTCCAATGTGACCTGTAAATGTTCAGCCACTGAAATGCCAGCCACATGCCATCCTTGTGGCAATAATTCTGCTTCTATCTTGGAAGGGACCTATTCTTATTACTGAGCATAATCTACCTTCTTAGGTATGTCTCCTCTTCCCTCCTTTCTGAGTAAGCAAGAGAGAGGCCACCATCGAGTCCAAGGTCTGAAGAAAGACCCAGCAGCAGAATCGCAGCTGTAGAGAGCGGGGCCTGGCCCACGGAAACTTGATGGGATTGTCTCCCACGGGACAGTCCTTGCTTTGCACACAGAGGGACTTCATTGAAAGTTGGCTGATGCCTGGCTGGTGCGGCTCAGTGGTTGAGCATCGACCCATGCACCAAGAGGTCACTGGTTCGATTCCTGGTCAGGGCACATGCCCAGGTTGTGGGCCCAATCTCCAGTGGGGGGCATGCAGGAGGCGGACAGTCGATGTTCTCTCTCATCGATGTTTCTATCTCTCTCTCCCTCTCCCTTCCTCTCTCTCTAAAATCAATAAAGAAAAAAAATTAAAAATATATTTTAAAAAACTAAAATTTTTTAAAAAAAGAAAGTTGGTTGAAAGTCTATGGATTTAGGCAACAAAGCCAGGAATTCTGTCTGGCCCTGTGAAGTTGGGGAAATACTTTCCCTTCCTCATCCTAACCTTGGAAGCTTTCCACACCAAGGCTAGAGAGCGAGCAGGTAAAGCCCCATTTTAATTCTCCTCTTGCACACAAGTCATATGTGAAAGGGCTACAGCCAGTGCTGAGAATGGGCCCCCACCGCCTCTCAGGGAAACAACCTGAGGCTATAGCATCAGCAGCACTGAATGTCATCTCTGGGCCCAAAGTGGGAGTGGGGGCAAGACAGAGACCAGTCACCGAGACCCAGTAAAAATCATTCCTTTTTAAAAAAATTTTTGTTTAATGTTCAAGCACAAAATACACTCATGAAATTGATTGTCCTATTCAAACTTTCAGTCATTCCTTGTAGCCCAGTGAAATTACAGATTAATAACTGTAATGAAGCGCATAAACTATTCATTCAGTAAATGACTATCTGGCTCCACTGGGGCTGGGCTGAGCTGGGGCGCAGGCAGGGTTGGGGGGTACAGGTAGCAGGTGCTCAGATGGATCGAGCTCTCTGGGGCCTCTGAGGGGGAGGGTTTGAGAAACAAAACGGGGAGTCATCTCAGAGGCCTTTAAGTTCCTTCCTACCCACCCTCAGCCAAGAGAACCCACCTGATGGGCAAGCTTAAAAATGTTCACATCTTTAACAATGAGTTCCCTCTCCTTCACTAACGAAGGAAACTGGGGGCAGAGAGATCAAGGAACTCACTCAGGAAATTAGTGACAGACTTGGGGCCCAGGTAAATACAGAATTCCCTTCTCTGAAAGAACTTGACAAAACTGTCTTACTGTCCAGCCCCCTCTTCTCTAGTGACCTCCATGGGGCCCCGGGCCTAGGGAATAATAGGATCCGGATGGGAGGAAGAAGCCAGACAGGTAGCCACAGGTAGAGAAGATAAACTCAGCTGAATCAACACTTTGCCCAGTGCTGCCCATTCTCCCTTCTTTCCAGTCGGATAGCAGCCCATGGAAGCTTCACAGCTACTTGTCAGAAATGGAGCCCAGGATGAAAGAGGGATTTCCCCTCCAAGTTGAGTTCTCGGGATTCTAGATGGTGAAATGAGGGGGTAGACGCCGGGAGTACACAGAACAGCCGCATTCTAACTTACTGCGGCATCCTGGACCTCTTTTCCATATTTCCCAACTTTCTAGCAATTTGAAAGTTATTTCAGTTGACTCAGCTCCTTATTTAAATAGAATTACCTTTTGGGAAAGTTAAGTCTATCAGTGACACCTGAGTATGAATTCCTGTGACTCACCTGATCAAACTGCCTAATCTAAAGCTGGGGGAGGGGGGAAGCAGAGATTTTAGGACAAAGGCGCCAAAGGAGGGCCTGGTTATAGCATTCTCGTAGCTAGACCGCTCCTTGCAGTATACTAAGGATACCAAGTAGAATGGAAGATGTTTTCTCTAACTTAGCATACAACCCAGAAGATTTTTTTAAATTGATAAACATGACCACATAAAAAATCTTTCAAATAAAACTAATTCTTTGGGGGGGGGGGGGGAAGCACTGTTAAAGGGAGTCAAAAGACAAATAATAAACAGGAAAAAAAAAAGATTTCTACTCATGTCATAGATAAAGAGCTTATCTTTCTAATATATAAAGATCAGAATCTGTAAGAAAAAGGACTACCAGAACGGATAAGAATAAAGTACGCTGAAAAATGGAAAAATTATATGAGAGAGTGCACAGAAAATACAAGGACTCTTAACATATTTAAACATATAAAAATGTGCTCAATCTCCATTGTGATTAACATAAACGCAAATTAAAGGACACCACAATGCCATTTTTTTACCCATCAGATTGGCAAAACTCCAACAGTTTGATTATATACTTTGTCGATGAAGCTGTAGAGAAACAGGCACTTTCTTACTTCCCGGTAGTAATATAAACTCAGACAGCCCCAGTGGAGGACAACTGAGTAAAATCTAACAAAACTACAAATAAATAAGCCCTATGGCTCTGCAATTCCATTCTGGGAATTTATTCTATAAATATGCTTACATATGTGCAAACTGACCTGTGTATGAGGTTATTATTAATTGACACAATACTGAAGGAATAGCAAAGATCAGAAACCCAGATCACCACTGACACAAATCAATTGAATGAACTCTGACACTCATCCATGGAATTCTATGAAGCTATTAAATGATGACGATGCTTTCTAGTCACAAATATGAAAGTATCTGTAAGACACATCGTGAGAAGAAGTCAGAAAACTAGGTGCTGTGTAATACTTTGATTATGAAGCAGGGTAGGAGGCAGGGCATAAGAATCTTTATTCATCTTTATTTGCATAAACATCAAGAAACTCTGGAGGCTTACCTAAGAAACTAGTGACAGAGGTGAGGTTAGAACTGAAACCGGGTGGATGTCCAGGGTGAGGGCAGGGGCAAGAAGATTTTGAACCACATGAATATATTACTTTTTTTTTTTAATGAATTCACACACACACACACACACACACACACACACACACACACACTGGAACTAAGAAAATAAGACATAGATCCTACCTCAAAGAGCTCACAGGGTACCTGTCAGTATTCTTATAGATCCATACACAAAAGGACCTACTGTAGCTCTACTTAATGATGCCCTAGAAATAAAAGCCCGTGTTTTAAACAGAAAATGAAGTCATCGGACCCATTGGCAGGCCTCAGTCCTGGCATACCTCACCTTGCCTGCAGCCCCCTGGTCAGCATCTCTGTGTCTGAACACAGCAAAGCCACCTCAAGGGCAAGGGCCCAGCCAGGCCTCCTCCAAGCTGCACTGACCTGCCCGTCTTTAGGAACACAGAAAGAATGTCAACGTGCCCACCATGGATACGGGCCCACTGGCAACCAAGACCCCCTGCCAGCCTCGCACCTTCTTCTGACATCTCTCCTACCATACATGCGTGTTTGTATTGGGGGCAGGGCGGAGGGAGAGGGCAGCATAGAGGATGCTCTGAGCTCCAGGAAGGCTCCTTACTAAATCCACCTGCCTTCGTTTGGACCCCTCACCCCACCCCCAAGCAGACCTGGAGACAGGAATTCAGGTACAGGTAGTTTATTGGGAGATAGCCCAGGAAACACAGCAAGGGCATGGATAAGCAGAACAAGGAAGGGAGGAATGCCAGTTAAAGGCGTGTCAATGAACAGGTCACCCCGTGGGAAAACTGGGGCTCAATTCCAGCCAGGGGACCCTGGGAGAGCCTTGTAGAATACACAGTAGGGTTGGTCCCCAATGGGGGGGGAAGCTGGGATACTGATCCTCCGAGCCCCATCCCTCATTGGCTGAAGGACACAGTAGGGTGTGATGTTGCCAGCATTTCCATCGTGCCCAGGTGGGCAGAGTGCTCCCTCAGGCAGAGACACACAGGAAGACATCACGTCCAGGAGCTCCATTCAAGTGACCTAAGGATGGGCATAGGGGCCTGGCAGTAAATCCTTGGCTTCTGCTACACCACACTCTGCAAAGCTCGAGAGGCTTGACTTAAAAGAGAAAAGACCCAGGGAAGCATCAACAATATTTTCAAATATGCGATGATCTCGCACAGAGTTGGTGGGAGTATAAAATACTATGGACATTTTGGAGGGCATTTAGAAATATCTACTTTAGTCAAAAGTCTATAAATCCATTGGTCAACCCAAGCAATAATTCATTTTATCCCTGATCCTTTCTTCCCTCCACAAAAATGTGTGTGTGCCACACACTAGGGATACACAGATTAAAATGTCATGTTGCTATCCCCACTCAAGGAACCTACTTGTCTACCCTCTACCACACCCACCAAAGTTATCTATCAAGTGTTGCAATTTAAAATGGCTAGAGGAGCCCAGCCAGTGTGGCTCAGTGGTTGAGCATCGACTTATGCACCAAGAGGTTGCTGGTTCAATTCCCAGTCAGGGCACATGCCCAGGTTGTGGGCCCAATCCCCAGTGGGGGCATGCAGGAGGCGGCCAATGGATGTTCTCGCTCATTGATGTTTCTATCTCTGTCTCCCTCTCCCTTCCTCTCTCTCTAAAATCAATAAAGAAAATTTATTTTTTTTAATAATAATAAAATGGCTAGGGGACCAGCAAGTAACCTAAATGAAAGAAATGAGCCAACAGAATTAATGAAAGAAGTAATGAAACAGAATATAGGAAATGACAGGGACTGTGGCAATTTGAGAAAACGATCCCCTCTCTGAAGATCTTCAGATGCAATTTAAAAAACAGTATTTAAAACACACACACACACACACACACACACACACACACACACACACTATTCAAACTTCTGTTCCAAGATGGACAAACAGGAGCAGATTTACCCTCCTGCCTGAAACAACCAAGAAATAAGTATATATGTAAAAAAACGATTTTCAAGACCCTGGACATCAGACGATGACAGCCAGGGATGCCTGAGACAGGACACAGCAGGTGCACCTGAGACGCCCAGCTCACTGCCTTGCAGAGCTTCCAGCCCTCGTGCAAGTGGACCCAACAGACTCCCCAAGTTGAGGCAGCAGCAGAGAGCCCGGAGGCAGCTCCGTGTGCCATGAAGGAACAGGCCTGAGACAGAGGACTCTGAAGATCCTCAAAGGGTCCCCCTCAAGTCATCATGCAAGTCGGGAAACTAACAGAGGCTGGGGAAAGAATCACCCAAAAGCATGAGAGGAAAGAGCACCCCACAGCCACTCGGGGCTGGAAGCAGTGCCTGTTCCCACCAGCCAGACAGCAACAAGCAGGAAATTCATCGGGCAGAATGCTCGGTATGGAATAGAATACTCAGCAGAGCCTTTCCTCAGTAGTGGGGAATAATTTGCCCTAGACTAAACACTGTTCAAGTCCTGCGTGAGAAAACGTAAAAGCAACACCTGAAGGAATCCCACTGTTTTCAGATAACTTAGCTGCATCCCTCTAGAAGGCCCCTGTGCTTGTTAGCTAGGGCTCCCATCAAAGTGCCACCGACCGGCTGGCTAAACATTTATTGTCTCACAATGCCGGAGGCTGGAAGTCCAAGATCAAGGTGTCTGTAGGGTCGGTTTCTTTTAGCTTCTCCCCTTAGCTTGTAGATGGCCTTCCTCTTCCTGGTCACCACATGGTCTTCCCTCAGTATATGTCTGTGTCCTGATGTCCTCTTATTTATTTATGTATTGAATTTATTGGGGTGGCATTGGTTGATAAAATTACATAGGTTTCAGGTGTACAATTCTATAATACATCATCTGTATAGTGTATTGTGTTCTCTTCTCATGAGGACACCAGTTATACTGGATTAGGGTCCACCCACAGAACCTCATTTTGACCGAATTACCTCTGAAACAATCCTATCGCCAAATGCAGTCATTCTGAGGCACTGAGAGGTACGGCTTTGACACATGAATTCAGCCCTTAACAGCTGCTCACTTCGCTCCTCCTGCCTCGACCCTCTCCCATATATTTCCAGTTGCTGAAAGGTCTGGAATCCCTGCCAGTTCTTACCACCCTCACAGATCAGGTCAGAAGGAAGCAGGACTGCTCTCTCACACACCACCTTCCACTCTTCAAAGCCCACGGCCGTTTCTCCCTAATTCACTAGGGATTCCCAGCCCCAATCACCAGAGGTTCCCACACAAGTGAGAGCCTGGGCCCCAAGCTCACCTTCCCTCTCCCTTCAGATCCCAGTTCAGCACGTGCCCCGCCTCTCCTCTGCCCAGTTCATTTCGGGATTACCACACTGAGAGAGCCAACATGACCTATTTAGGCTCTGACCCACTTACAGCAGAAACACCAATCACAAACACAGTCCAGAAGGGGAGAAAAGTAGATGGCCATGATGTAACTGAAGGTAATTAAAAAGGAATGATGCGGAAGAAGCCCTCACCGGTACCTGCTGGTGATGCTACTGCCAAAGGTCCCGACAAGGAGCTGGCTTAGAAATGTGGGCAATACCCAGGGAGCCCCTTTGGCACCCAAGTTCTGTGTGGGGTTTCCAGCCTTGTAAGCGGCCTGGAAATCAGCGAAATGAGGCCCCTTTACCTTGTTTTGCTCAAAGATGGGATGAGCATCTCCAAGCGCCTAGAGGAAATGACGCCCCGCCAAGAGATGGGACAACCGATTACCCAAGTGCAAACACTGAGGAGTCCAGAGGAATATTGGATCGGCCCTCCCCAGTCCGCTCCAGACCAAGAATGAGTGGGATCAGTCTAGAGGCCTCAGGAACAGGGGATTGGGTAGTAAATATTAATCTGGATAGCTCTGACTCACAATAGGGGTTTCTTTCCTTTTCCCAAGGGCAACTATGTCTTTGCTGTGTGACCTTTAACCTTCAGTCACAGTGTATCAGTCCCAGGAAAGACACCTAATGCAAGCCTGAGCCAGTCAGATGCTCTGTCTTAGGAATTTGAGACTTAAGGAGAAGTGAGGCTACAAATCTTTGGGGTCTCTCAGACACTCCTGATGAGGGGCCAGCTGGAGCCCCTAGGCAGGTCTGTTTCCTATTCTTCCAGAGGCCTGGCTAGTCTCCTCTTTGGAAGATTCTGGCAACCATCCCAATATCCTTCCTATTAATTGCCCATTTGGCTTACATTAGCCAGGCTTGGTTTCTATTACATGCAATAAAAAGAATCCGATGACCTAATTTCATTGTATTCATCTTTTGGTCCCAATACCAACCACAAAATTTAATGTGTGGTAGATAGTCAATAACTTCGTTTTAAATGTATGAAAACCAATTTCCCCCCGCCAATCAACTTCACAGGAGATGAGATTAAGAATAAGGACAAAGTGTCCTGTGGTGGACAGGAAAAGGGTGTTTGGTGCCAAGTTTTCCTGACACAACAAACTATGTAAAGACCTGCTTCTAGTTTTCCCTGAACGAGGAAGATACACTAAAATGTTCAAGCAGAAACAATTACCTGATGCCAGACGCCCCGAGGGGTAAGAGGTGGGGAGTCTTGGGTCCTAATCCCTGCTGATTTGCAGGAAGCATCCTCGGTGCCCCAAGAGCAGGCTGGAGGCAAGGGGCACCCCTGTCTTGCTGGGATCTGCTTACCCCAGGTGGAACTTCATGCATGCATCTCCCCACCGGGGCTCCTCACGGTGACACATTCTCTCCACGAGATTTCCCTCCGTTCGCATGGTTTAGTCTGAGACTTGGGATATCTGCCCAGACATCCGCCCACCCAAACACTCGAGCTTCAGTATTTAAGCCCCCGGCTGTGCCTCTAGACTTACATATAGGTGACTGTGCCAATCTCAGCAACACAGGGGACAGGACACCCTCTAGGGTCGCTTCAGGCCCTCCACTCACCCCTCGGCTTCCAGAGCACCCTTCTCAATGACCTCACAGCCCTTGACTCACTTCTCCAGTCCACACTTCCCTACCCCAATGCTAGCTTCCCGAGTTGCCAATTTAACCATGTTGCTTTCCTATTCAAAAACCTTCGATAAAGCCCAAACCCTTAGCTTGGCATTTAAGAACACCCACAACCTGAACCCAATCTATTTTTTAAACTTTTGTCTTTCTTCTTCCAAATTTATCTCCTGCATGAAATCTCTATTGTCACCAAAGCAGCCTGCTCGTCTGCCTCGCTGCTGAGCAGATGGGTGTAAGCCTGGAGCTCCTGGAAACCAGCACGGGGTGGGGGGCGGGGAGCCGACACAGAGAGAGCGGGACTGAGAGGTGGAGAGAAAGAGAATCCTGATGACATCACTGGAGAGACAAGATTGGACCTCAAGTTAAATCTACATTTGGACTTTGGGCTATAAAATTCTTTTTTTTTTTTCTTGAGCATTTTCCCCCCTCACAACTCAAAGATCACTAATGCACGCATTTAGCCCTCGTGGCCCATTCTTCGCCCCTGACCCCTCCTCAAAGGACATGGCAGTGGCTCTCGTTTCCAATGTCCTAAAATGTTATGAGCTGTATCACTCAAGGGAGCCTTTCTGTGAACAATCTAGTGACAGCTATTTCTTGACCCCTTTATAGAGGTGACAGGCTCTTATTATTACCAATCCCTTCCCACCCACCCCTTCCATCCCAACTTGCCAGAACCAACACCTGGTTCCGTGGTCAGAGGCCCAGGCTCAGGGCAGCCACGGGAACCGCGGGGAGCAGAGACTGTTCGGTCCTCCAAGCTCGGACTCCAGCTCCCCTTCCCGAAGTCACTCTGGCGGAGCCTTGGACAGCTTCCAGCAGCCAGTCTGGTCGAGTTGCCTGCCCACAAGGACCAGCCAGGGGAGGAAGGTTTCTGAATAGGTGGGGGAAGAGAGAGGAGAGGTAAAGTCAGAGGAAGAGAAAGCCACAGTGTGTCACACAGGCTGACTGTCGGCTGATGGGTAACGCCTGCAGCTGAGGCCAAGACGCAGGCTTGGACCGTGAGCTGCAAGCTGGCTGGGAGCCGGCCACCTGAGGACGCGCTGCACCTTCCGCGTGCTGCGCCCTCCTCCCACTTAACCCTGGTTGCTTCTGAGACACACCTGCAAGGAAGCCCTCACAGGTCCAACTGGGGAGGCTGGCTCCACACGCCCGGCTCCTCAGCTCCAGCAAAGGACCAGGCACTCACTGCAGTTAGACTCGGCATGACTTGACGCAGCCGTGGCATTTCAGGGGCCCGCAGATGGACTCCTAGGAGGTGAGCGTTGTCCCATTTTTCTCCCAGGCCAGGGTTTCTCCACCACCACGGCCACTCAGAGCCCACTGTTTTTCTACCACGAGAATCTGTAGTGCAAAAAGGTGCCTTGGATGTGAGCTACAGGCAGCCAGGCTGTTACGCAGTTAGCTTGGCGAGGACATACACCTCATCCCACTGCAACCTCAGCCACTCCACACCAGCTGTCTTAGTTTCCAGGTTTGGGGGTTGTATTGTTGTTGTTGTTTAAACTATTTTAACCATTTTTAAATGTACAATTCAGTGACACTAAATACCCTCACATTTGTGCAACCACTATGACCATCCACCTCCAGAACTTTCTCTTTTTGCAAAACTAAAACCCTGCCCCATGAAACAATAACTCCCCATTCCTGTCTCCTGGCAACCACCTTTCTCTCTCCGTGAATCTGACTGTTCTAGGAACCTCATAGGAGGAATCATACAGTATTTGTCTTTTTGTGACTCACTTACTTCATTTAGTATTATGTCTTTAAGGTTCGTCTGTGCTGTAGCATGTGTCCGAGTTTTCTTCCTTTTTTAAGGGTGTATAATATTTCGTTGTATGTATATATTTTGTCTATTCGTCATCCATGGATGGACACTTGGGTTGCTTCCACCTTTCAGCCACTGTGAAGAGTGGTGCTAGGAATATGGGTGTACACATTTGTGTCCCTGTTTTCAATCATTTGAGGTATATACCTAGAAGTGGGATTGTTGAATCACGTGGTAATTCTATGCTTAATTTTTTAAGGAATCTCCATACTGTTTTCCACAGTGGCTGTACCATTTTACATTCCCACCAAGAGTGTACAGGGTTCCAATTTCTCCACATTCTCACCAACACTCGTCATTTTCTGTAGTTTTTTCAATAATAGCAATCCTAATGGATGTGCTTAAAAATTAAAAATAAGCCCAGCCAGTGTGGCTCAGTGGTTGAGCATCGACCCATGCACCAAGAGGCCGCCGGTTCGATTCCCGGTCAGGGCACATGCCCAGGTTGTGGGCCTGATCCCCAGTGGGGGGCATGCAGGAGGCAGCCAATCAATGTTCTCTCTCATCGATGTTTCTATCTCTCCCTCTCCCTTCCTCTCTATCTAAAATCAATAAAGAAAAAAAATTTTCTTTTAATTAAAAATAAAATTTTAAAAGCCGTGGCTAGTACTGTTTGGAAATCACTACTCTCAAAATCTCAGTGGTCTGTTATCTTTCTGAGCCTCTCTGTGATCCTGTCTACCCTCCATCCACTCTGCCCCCGCAGACAGGCTGAGTGAGCTCCTCTGCTCTACCACCTGCCCTGCCCTGCCAGGGTGAATACACCAGGGCCGTAGCGCCACACCAGCTGAGCTCTGGACCCAGCCTGCCCCTCAAGTCCCTGAGGCCCCAGTGGGCAGGCCACTTCGGGGACATGCCTTCAGGACATCTCTGCAGCAGCTGCAGTAAGGGGCTGTGGCCTCAGAGCTGGGATTCCCTGATCCCGGGAGGTGGTAGCCTGGTGTAGGAGGCACTCCTCTGAGAGAGGTGGCCTCAGACATTCGAGGACACCTCCTCTTCCTGGCCAGGGGCCTGCAGAGTGTCATTAAGTCGTCTCAAGAGCCAAGGCAGCACCAGGTCAGGAAAAGAGCACTTGAGTCCAGAAGTCTCTTTCTCAAAACCAGTCCATGCTGCTAACCAGCCGTGACCTTGGGACTTGGGAAAGGAGGAATATTGCCCTCCCTCAAACCTCCAAAGAAGTCCACGCCCTAATCCCCAGAACCTGCGAATGTCACCTTACATGGAAAAGGGACTCTACAAGGAAGCTAAGATCTTGAGGTGGGAGAGTTCCCTGCACTGTCCAGGCGGCCTGATGTCATCACGATGGTGCTCATAAGAGGGACGTGGAGCTCAGGGGGAGAAGGCAACGTGACAGCAGAGGCAGAGATCACAGTGGTGCAGCCACAAGCCAGGGAGCGTGCGTGCCTCTAAGAGCTGGAAGAGGCGAGGAACAGGTTCTCCCCCGGAACCTCCAGAGGGAGCCAGCCCTGTGGACACCTCGATTCTAGCTCCGTGAGACTTCCTTCAAATGGTGCTGGAAGGAGACTTGACTTGGGGTGGTGAACAGACAATACAGTACAAAGATGATGGATTATAGAATTGTACACCTGAAAGCTATATGATTTTATTAACAAATGTCACCCCAATAAATTCAATTAAAAAGTTTAAAAGAAAAAAAGACTTGCCCTGGCCTGTGTGGCTCAGCAGTTAGAGTGTTGGCCTACAGACTGAAGGGTCCCAGGTTCGGTTCCCAGTCAAGGGCATGTACCTAGGTGCAAGTTCAATCCCCAGCCCTACTTGGGGTCATGCAGGAGGCAACCAATCAATGTGTCTCTTTCACATAGATGTTTCTCCCTCTCTCTCTCTCTCTCTCCCCCCTCCCTCTCTCCCTCCTTCCCTCCCTTCCTCCCATTCTATCTAAAAATCAATGCAAAGATATCCTTGTGTGAGGATTAAATTTTTAAATTTAATTTAATTTAAAAAATAAATAAATAAATACTTATTTCGGACTTCTGACACCCAGGCCTGTAAGAGGATAATGTTGTTCCTTTGAGACATGTGTGTTATGGTCATTTGTTATAGCTGCGATTGGAGGCTAATACAGGACACGTCTCTGGAGCTCAGTTTCTTCATCTGTAAAATGAAGGGCTTTGAACTAAATACTTTTTAACTTGCCTTTCTAACTCTCCCGATAAAAGACCAACTAAAATGCCAGTTATGTGCCAGGACTTTGTGTGCATTACCTCTTTAAATCTCAGAACTGTACATTTGTAAGGTATTAAGACTCTGGTCACCCATTGCAATGTGTGGGTTTTCTCTGCACACCAACAAGCCATTCTCTGACACCAGCTGGATGCTCACTTCAGCTCCATCCTGGCCCTGTCTACATCAGATCCCGCAGGTTACGGGCTCAGTCCTACAAGACCAGCCCCTCCCCCAACTTCAGACACCAGTTCACTGCTAAGTCAAGGTTGTCACCTGTCAACCAGCTACAGATTGGAAGATCCCACTACCTCCTCCTTGGGTTCAATTACTTTTCCAGGGCGGTTCACAGAACTCAGAGAAACATTTTACTTACCAGATTACTGGTTTATTATGAAAGGATTTCTCAGAATAGCCAGATAGAATAAAGTCCTAGGACAAGGTATGGGGAAACGGTGAGGAGCGCCCATGCTCTCTCCAGGTGCACCATCCCCAGCACCGCCAGGTGTTCACCAACCCAGAAGCTCTGCAAACCTCATCCTTTTGGATTTCTATGGGGGCTTCATTGCACAGGCTTGATTGATGAACTCACTGGCCACTCGTGATTGATTCAACCCCCAGCCCCTCTCCCTCCATCCTTTCCAAAAGTCACCTCATTAACATAACAAAAGGCACCTATAGCTCTCATCGCTTAGGAAATACCAAGGGTTTCAGGAGCTCTGTGTCAGAAATGGGATGGACATCAAATATATATTTCGTCTTATAAATCACAGCATCACAGGAATGTAGATTTAGCATCCCCTCGCAGATCAAGGAGACAACCAACGCCCAGAGAGGTCAAGTCCAAGGTCACACAGTTGTAAGTGGCAGAGACAGAGCCAAGATTTGAATCCAAAGAGTCCAACACTAAAGAACCTGTGCTCTTAACCACCCAGTGAGGCCGATACTGATGTCCTGTTTACAGAGGACATACTCAATATCACAATAACTTGTGATAGAGGAGGACCCCTGTCACAATGACACGGCTAGAGAGCATCAAACCTAAATCTTCTAAAGCCAGGCTGTTCTCCCAAATTTCCAAAGCATATTTGGACAAAAATGAGGACAATGAGGATCCAAATGCCTTCGTATTCCTAGAATCCAAATCTTGCTCAGACACCCAATCTCTGCCTTCCACTCTCTAGTCTTAAGTCCTCAGCTCTGTGAATGGCATGAAATAAATTAACTACATCGATGGGTTTTCTCCATCTCCTTCTCCCAACCTCGCCAACTCCGTCTTCCGTCTGCCACCATAAATCACTGGCAATTCAAAATATGGTTCCTGAGAAAATGGGCCCCCCTGGCGTGATGGATGTGTACACTTCCATCTCCTCCATACATGTCTTACTTTTCAGAGGGGAAAAAAGTCTTTATTGGCTTTAGCACATTTATGAGTTTAAATAAAAACAAATGCATCTCTATTGACTGTAGTTATTATGCTCAGTTTCATGCAATGTAAGTGCTTCAAATAAAAATAGATTGGTTGGAGTGAGTATGCATCAGTTCCAATAATGATGCAGCCAGTTTTCGTGGCGTGCGTGCTTCAGCTAATGTTCCCCGGGGCTCGGGGAGGGGGAGCGCATCGCTGCGTGGCGCTTTTAGGCTCCATTTTCGGTCTAACTGCTCCGGGTAGGTGTGAATGTTTATTAGTGTCATGAAATGCATCTGGTAGACAAAGGCTGGCCTTCGCAGAAAAGACCGGAGTGTAACTGCTGAGAATGGGCCAGATGGAGCGGGAAGTGCAAACCCGTGGCATGTGAGCCTAGTGCCAACCCACCAAATGTGTATGCAGCACCTACTGTATACCTACCATCAGAGCGAGGGCTGGCCCGAGACCGAGTACTTAGAATTACTCATTAAAGCCTAGCTCCCGAATGGGATTGTAGCTTATGTAAAAGAGGGCACCTCTCTGCTCTGACCATCACTGATTCCCTCAGGATGAGCACATGGGTCTGGGCATCAGGCTACTCAGCTTCATGATTTCAACAGCAGACAGAGCCTTGTGGGGCGCCAACTGTATACCAGAATGCGTTCTAGGTGCTGAGGTTGCAGCACTGAGTCTTCTCCTGTGAAGCTTACATTCTGTAGCAAGGCAGGTTTTACTCCCAGTAGAGCACACCTCCTGAACCTCAGGTTCCTTCTCAGTAAGATGAGGATAATAGTACCTGCCTCATGGGGTTGTCTGGACACTTAAATGAGAAAGTCTACCTAATGTATTTAGCACAGGGGCTGGCACGCAGCAGTGCTGAATGTCCGCTACTAGCGTTACCAGCGTCAGTATGGACACCTGTCTGCACCACGTCAGACCCTTTGGCCTCATCTCTCATTCCAGCCCCTGCTGCAGCAAACAGCTCAGTCTGGCCCCTGACAGGCTCACACAGGTGCATCCTGACATCCCATTCACCTTAGGCCAGTGTCTAAGACTTCTCACCTCCCACCTAAGGCTTCTCTATTCACGCCAAGCCGAAATCCTTGGCACCCATGTACATGCAACCCAGAACTACAGTGAGGTGAGAACGGTGGGGATAACTTTTAACTATGGTTTTGTGGCTTCAACTGCATCCCTCAAGGAGATGTATTGAAGTCCTAATTCCCTGTGACATAGAAATATATATGCTCCCATTTCCTGGCTCACAGATGCTAAAACTCTTGCAATCTCCTAAGTCATAAGTGTCTGCTGTTGTATGCTAATGAGATGACTGACTGGTGGCTGGGGGCTCCTGGGTAACCTCAAGATGGGGGCTTCTTGCCAGGGAAGCCAGCCAAGTGACTAGAGGGTTGGAACTTTCAGCCCCGGCCACTCATTCCAGACATCCATGGAGGGGAGAGGGGCTGGAGGTTGAGTTCACGGCCATTGATTGAATCAACTATACCTAAGTTGATAAAACCTTCATACATATCCTGAAAGTACCACATGGAAGTGCTGAGAGGCATGTCCCTTCCCTCATCCCTTGCATCTTTTCCATCTGGCTGTCCCTGAGTTGTATCCTTTTATAATAAACTGGTGACCTAGCAAGTAAGCTGTTTTCTGAGTTCTGTGAGACCTTCTAGCAAATTATTAATCCTAAGGAGAAAGTTACAGAACCTTCAATTCATAGCCAGTCCATCAAAGTCACAGGTGATAACCTGGACTTGTGATTGACATCTGAAGGGGGGGGGCAGTCTTAGCCTGTGGGATCTTAACCAGATAGGTAAGTGTCAGCACTGAGTTAACTTGTAGGACATCCAGCTGATGTTGGATAATTGCTTAATGGGCGCGGGGGGGGGGGGGGGAAATATTTGGTTTAGAAGTAAAGTACTGAGGCTAGTTCTATGAGTAGAAGGAAAAACATAGAATTTTCTCTTTCGCCCCTCTGCCTGTGAATGTGACCTCATTTGGAAGTAGGGTCTTGGCAGATGTGACTAAGTTAGGGTAAGGTCATGGTACCCATGTGCATGCAACCTAGAACTACAGTGAGGTGAGAATGGTGGGGATAACTTTTAACTATGGTTTTGTGGCTTCAACTGCATCCCTCAAAAAGATGATTAGGGTGGTTCCTAAATCAAATACCTGGTATCTTTATAAGGAGAGGAGAACTTAGAGAAAGAGGAGAACTTAGAGGACAGAGAGAGAGAGAGAGAGAGACAGAGACAGAGACAGAGACAGAGAGAGACAGAAGACAGCCAAGAAATGGCAGAGACAGAAATTACAATGTCGCCACTACAAACCAAGGAGCCCAAGAATTGCCAACAACCACTAGAAGTGAGAAAGAGGAAAGGAAGGATTCTCCCCTAGAGCCTTCAGAGGGACCATAGCCTGCCAACAACTTGATTTCAGACTGCTAGGCTCCCAAACTGTGAGGGAATTTATCCCTGTGTTGGTGGCCATTTGTCATGGCAGCCCAAGGGAACTGATACACACGGGGTGTAGAAGTGGATGGATACATGCTTCGTCCTCACCCACCCTGGACAGGTGATCCTGGGGCGTGTTTCATGTGGTCTCTCAGAATCCCATCCATCTGTCATCTAGTCACCCATAGCTGTGGCCAACTCAATAATGCATCCTGGTTGGGGCTCTCCCTCCTTCTTGCTTGCTGCTCCTGTCCCTCACTCCTGCCCCCCGGGATCACCCACAGTGAAGGACTCCTACATAAGCCATTTGTCGCAGGTTCTGCTTTCTGGGAAACCCAGGTTAAGACAGCTGGTACTTAGTACATAGTTGACATTTAATAAATGTTTGACTAAGTCAATGAATAAAGATATGAATGAAGACCCAATCCTGCCCTCAAGAGACTTTCAAACGAACTGTCAACATAGAACAAACACAGTATAAGAAAATAAATTATAGGGGCATTTGGATGACAAAAAGAATACCTTGAAATTCCCAGCTGCTGGACCCAACACAGGCAGTAAGGTGGACCAGCCATTTAACCTTTGTTGTGGCTCTGATCCCTGTCCCTTCCATATGTCGGTCAGGGTTCTTAATTACAAACAACAGAATCCACTCTGACTAATTTAAAGAAAAAGGGAATTTATTAAAGGATACTAGGGAACTCTTAGAATTCCAAGGGGAGGGGGCAGTCTCTGAAGAACCATCTCTAATCACATCATGTTTCTCTGGAGACTACAAAGCCAGGAGAAAAATAACAGCCACAAATAGGACTCTGCTGGCTGAGCAAACCAATCCCTAGCTGCAATCTGAGAAACCCAGGAACTCCACAGAGCAGCTCTGCCCCTGTCCTGGGGGAGAGCGATCAAATCCGCAGGTGAGGCAAGTAGAGGGAATTTATCCAACCAAACCTCACTGCCTCGGGGCCCCTTGTTAAAACTCCAAACCCTCAGGGCAAGCTGATTGCAATCTCTTTGCCAGAGCTTTCAGATGTGACTAAAAGGTCCCAAGCTCTCTTAACTGGTAAGCAGATGAGCCAGATTTCCAGCCCAGAGTCCATGTCCTTGATGCTCAAAGAGTGGCTGGTGGACAAGCAGTGGCAGCATCACTAGGCTTGTTAGAAACACTAAATCTGGGCTCCACACCAATACATTTAAGAGATAGAGAAGTCCATAAATCTGGGGCTCCCACCAAGAGCAGCTGAGTCAAATCCAAGGTTTAAAGGGTTCCCCAGGTGATCTCGGTGCACATTTGAAGTTTGAGACGTGCTGGTCTGGTCCCCTTCCTCAACTTGGGTGGTTTCCAATTATGGCTCATCATAGAGGCCCCCTAAAGAATGTATGAAAAATGAAGATGCCCAGGCCCCGACCCAGATGAGCTTATTTAATAGACCTGGAACTGTGTTTTTATTGTTAAGTTCCGCGGAGGTTCTTGTGACCAGCTAGGTTTGGGAACTGCCAGTCTCCAGAACACAGCTGCTGTTGTCCCTCAATAACATCCTCAGTCAGCACTGTGGGAACCTCAGGAAACGAGGAGACCCTCGCAGATGCCCGGTCCCACCCCCGGAGATGCAGAGGTTGTAAGGTCCGGGCAGAGCCATCTGAAGGCTGCAGGAGGCCCCAGGTGTTCTTCCTGTGGGGGCATCACCCCACCCCTAAGGAACATATGAAAAGCCATCCGCATCCCTCACTGAATATAAATGATATGTAACTACGTGACAGCGAATTGACTTGTGGCTGACAAGTTGACAGTTACATTTTCTAGACATATAATTAAGCATTTATTAATTTTGATTTGGCAATTTTCTTTTCACATGTCGTGGCCAGTATTTTTCCTCGTCGGGGCTCAAACGTCTCCATAGGCCCCGGAAGAGCTGATAGGCTTCCCACCAGGCCCCATGCCGGGAGCGTGAATGGACACTACGGTGGTGGGCCTGGGGAGGGCTCAGAAGTCGGCACTGCAACAAGAACCCCAGGCTGACTCTGGTGAGCTGGTCCTCGGACCAGACCTTGACCACAGCGGACCGCTGGCCTTAGGAGAAGTGAGGGTGTGTCCCTAGGGCGAGCCTGCATTCAGATTGGCTGGCTAGGAGGAAAAATCCAACTGAGCTGGGAGGAGGAGGAGGAAGGGTCAGAGCTCTGCTGACTGCCTGGAACACCCTACGATTCCAGAGAAGCCCCCTGACCAGGGCATACCCCCGAGGCTCACCTAACACAGAGGACCAGGCACGCAGCCAACGCTGCAACTGCCCTGCTCTTGCGCCTGCTCAGACCCTGTCCCCAGGGCCCCCGCTGGCCCCACACCAAGGAAAACCAGCTGAACTTGAAAGGATCGGAGGAGTATTACAAGGGCACAAGCAGTTTGGAAGCAGACAGTTGTAGGAAATAGGATTATTTAGTTTGGAAAAGAGAAGGCCAGATGACCCATGATGGTCTCCCAGCAAATGGTGAATGATCGTGTGGGCATCAGGCCTCGCCGCGGAGCCTGGGCATCTGGGCTTGGCGGCAGCCCAGCGGGGCGGGCCTGCCAGAGCTGCTTTGTGAGGTCTGAGGATCTCCCTGGGGGATCTCGCCATCCACAGAAGCCCAGGGTTGGGAAGGAGGGAGGAATCTAGGGAGACTCTCAGACCTATTCCCAGCCGGTCCTCATGGAAACCAGGTCTGGAATCTGGAGGGTGGGGGAGATGCTGGAAATTAAAAGAGGAAAATCTGATGTCAGAGTAGATGTAGAACTGCTTTGGGACACTACCTCCCATCAGAGTGTGACCCCAAAAGTACATTCAAAGGAATTTTCTGCCTTCACCCCTCTCCTGCCAACCCAAGCTTCAGCACAGACTTGGGGACCTCAGAGGAAGGATGGGCAGGCCTGAAGAGAGATCAGAAGGCTGGTGACGTCCACTGGCAAACAGTGGAGGGGAGGGTGGCTGGTGAGGGACTCAGGAACCAGAAGAGCAGCTGCAGAGCCCGGAGGCTGTGGCCCAGCTCTGACACCTCACTCAAGACACCTGCCCCCAGGCACTGCCAGATGTCAGGGATACAGGCCTTGACAGGGCTGGGAGCCCAGGTAAGCACGTAGAGTCAAGAGCCAGGAAACAGGGCATGGGCGTCCACGTGACCCATTAGCACTGTTACAGTTGTAAGGCCTGGGAAATAGGCTGCCAGCCGAACAGTGAGTGGTGGTGACCAGATGGCCATCTCAGGATCAAACCGGGAGCTTAGAGGCACTGACCTTGATCCTTCCCTGAGTGGCAGATACCCTGGGTACCACCTCAAAGAGCACGGTCACAGAGTCTACAGATGTCATGAAACCAGGAGAGAAAGGAAGCCACCGACACTTCCCCCAGCGGCAGCTCTAAACCCGGCTGGGTGATGAATATACATTAATTCAATGAATCTTCCCACCCCTCCGAAGACAGGCATTGTTATCCTCATTTTCAGGGGAGGAAAGAGGCACAAAGCGGTTCTGTCTGTTGCTCAAGCTCACAGAGCCAGCACACAAAGAAGCTTGTATTTGAACCCACCTGGGTCTAACTCCAGAGCACAGGCCCTCAACCCTGTGCCATCCATGCAGTTCTGATGGCAAAACTGGTCAAAAAGATGGACGCGGGTCCTGTGGTGAGCACCTGGGCTCCAAGGCACCAGGAACCGCGTCCATAAAGCCCTCACAGTGTGGAAGCACGAGACACTCGTCCTGTTATACCGCCACACTGAGTGCCCAGAGATCAGGAGACAAGCCCGTCTATGCTCCCCTCAACCCACAGCCTGCCGAGCACCCAAGGAGCCTCCCTGCCTCCGCCAGACACTGCCTCGGGGGCCCCAGGAGCCCCAGGGTCCAATGGGTTAGCTGTGCCTGCTACCGAGAGAACAGGCAGGGCCCCCAAGGACACCAGAGCCCTGCCCTCCACTCTGCACCATTCTGTACCCCCTCCCACCCCAACACACACACTACCAACCAGTGACCCCAGGTTTGGCTTCTGTAGTCACACTGGCTCCAGGACCGCAGAGCCTTGCAGCCATGGGGACAGATGTTCCCCGCACACGTGGCTGGACTTGGATCTGGGCGGTAATAATGGACAAGCATCATTGACCAGGGTGGATGGGCAGCTGCAGAGAATGAGAAGGAGGCACCAGCTCCCACCCCTATCCCGTCTCCATTCAAAGAACACTTGCCACCTCCCTTTCAAGGCAAGGGCACCTCAGATAGCGGTGTCTGCCCACCCCACCTCCTGTGACACTGCTCCCAGGCTGAGCGCCGGGCCAGAACATCCAGAAAGCCACAGAGCCCCAGCCCAGCACCTTGCACGCCCTGTGGTCTCTCTCCCTTCGTCAAACCTATCTCCGTGCTGATTCTGCTATGACAGAAGGACCCTTCTGTTACTGCATTGTCATTACTGTTGAATGGATTTATAATCATGGTTCAAGAAACACACCAAGCACGTTACAGAAAAGGGCATGGAGAATGCTGTCAGAATGTGCAGTGGCCAGCCCGGCATGCGAGGACTACACCTGATTTTTATTTTCTTTCTTTCCAAATGTACTTTACCTGCCTTGTACTACTTGCATACGTTATATATTTAGAGCTAACTGGCATGTCCCGGCCATGGCCCTCTGCATGTTGAGAGTGAGGTCCACCACGTAGGTCATTCACAATGAGGAACACCACGGGCCACTGACTACCTAGGGACAGGCGGTGTCCTCAGGCCTGGAGCAAGATTTAATTAGAAAGTAGCACAGAAGTGTATGGGGAAGGAAAGACTCCAAGTCCCATAGAAACAGAGTGGCTGTGGTCGGGCCAGAAATCTGCATGTGGTCAACTAGACATGAGTATGTCTTACGCTACATGCATTTGTCCTGCTGGTTTGTCTAAGCCCCCTGAACAATCTTGACTCTCTGCATCTTTCAGCCTGCACTGGGGCCAGGCCTTTCCACGGGGAGGACCATGTCCCTGGAATCTGTTTCAGGGGCCATGGAGAATCCCTCTCCCCAAAGACAACAGAAACTCAGGGAAACCTTGAGTTACCTCCTTCCCTCCCTGCAAGGCTCTCCCGACAATGCAGAAATGTTTGCTCTTGTTTCAATACAGATTATTAAACTAGGATGGTTTTAATAAGGAATGTGATTCATTTATGTGAGTACACACGTACACCACACACACACACACACACACACACACACACACACACAGCAGCAGCTTCATTCAAACCGGCTGACCTCTCCCTGTCTCTCTCTATCTCTCTCAGAAATACTCCTCAGCCACCAGAAAAGCAGGGCTCCCTCGTTGCACCCCTCCTGGGGGCACCTTCCATGTGGCTATTTCTGTGGTCGTCACCCTTTTGACGGCCACAGACCTGAGGTCCGCCGCCTCTAGCCGCTCCCTGGTTTTGTAAGTGAAGTATTAATGACACAGCCCTGTCCACTCATTTAAAAGCTGTCCACAGCTGCCTGCATGCTACCCCCGCAGAGGTGAGTAGTTGCTACAGAAACTGTATGGCCTGCAAACCAAAATATCATCTGGCCCTGTACAAGTTTGCCATCCTCCGCCCTGACCAAGATGTGAATGATGCCCCCTGGGGTTGTGCAATGAGCAGCCCCAAGAGTGACTGTGAGCAGGGGCCACCCAGGCCAGAAGCAGGGCTCGGGACACAGCTCGGGACACCAAAACCCCTCCCGGCACCTCTCCCCTCGTGCTCAGCGCCTTCTCCACAGCAGCCAAGGCAGTGGTCTTGGCAGAGAACTTCAAACTCTGGAGTGTAGAGTCAGGCCAGCTTGGGAATCCTAAAGCAAGTCTTCTGGGATTCTATTTCCTCATCGACAAAACGGTATGGATGATAGAATCTCCCTAATAGGAATGCTGTGAGGATCAAATTAGGCATCGCAAGTTACACGTTTAGGGTGGTACCTGCTACCCAGCAAACATTCAGCAAGCGGTCAGCTCCTGGCTAAAGCGGCGGCGGCATCAGTAGTGATAGCACTGGCACACGCTGCTTCACTCTGGTGAGGGCAGCCATCCCCTTGCTCCCGACAAGAACCTGGGAACGAAAGGCAAGACCCCAGAAAGCCTCTGCTCACAGCCCACCTCCTGGAAACCAAGATAGGCTTGGAAGCTTCCTTTGGCTGCAGGCAGCCTGCTAGCAAGGTGTTAATTCTCTGGAATGATTTCAATAAGAGTCATTTTCTCAGGAATATCAGCTTCTCTAATTGCACAGTACACGTGCACGCACGCATGTACAAAACTAAATAAGAAGACTCCGAATCCCTTCAAATCCCTCATGTATTAGTTATGAATGGATGGGCCAGAATTATACTACATTTTGCTATCACCTAACATTTTCGAGATCCACAGATTAGGCTCTAATTTTTTTTAAGTGAGTGTATTTTGTAAACTAATCCTGTAGACAGGATCCAAGACACCCTGTCACAAATGGGCAAGCCCCTTCCCCTGCAGACAGATAACACCACTGGAAGAGAGGGACTGTTTTGTGTGTGTGTGTTTGTTCTGTTCTTTTTTTAATCCTCGCCCGAGGACATTTTTCTATTTATCTTCAGATAGAGTGGGAAGGAGGGAGAGAGAGAGAGAGAAATATCGATGTGAGAGAGACACATCAACTGGTTGCCTCCTGCATAACCCCGACCAGGGCCAGGGATGAACCGCAACCGAGGTATGTGCCCTTGACCGGAATCGAACCCATGACTCTTTGGTCCGCGGGCTGATGCTCTAACCGCTGAGCCAAACCAGCCAGGGCAGGAGAGGGACTGTTTTAAGGAAGAGGCAGGCAGGTGAGCAGGATGAGACGAGAAACATGGGTTCTGGAGAATTCCAGGTCAGTGAACTTCCTAAGTATTTTTCCCTTCTTTAAAATATTTTAAACGATTGCTTACTTTTCTGCAAATCCTGCCCTATTTTCAATGTTGTTTTAGTTTTGTTCAATAAGCTGCTAATACACTTTTCATACCTGCTCGTCTCCCCTTTTTAAAAGAGGTTACTGGCCAAAGAAATCTGCAAATCACTGCTTTCCCCGGCTATTTCTAAAAGTCACCAGTGATTTAATAACCACTCTTGGGGGAAGACGAAGCAAAACACTAAACCAAAAGTATACATACTGATTGTAAAACATGTCATGATTTCAGACTCATTAAAATGCGGAGGGGTCTTAGAATAGAGGAGAAAATAAGAAAAATTACAAAAGCAACGAATTACCATTTATTGCACAACTACCATATCCTAAGCACTGTGCTAGGTGTTTTTCCTGGGTTTTCTCGTGGAATCCCTAACCCTCGTAAAGTAGAGATTGCTGTCCCACTTCACAGCTAGAGAAACTGAAACTCGGAACCACACTCTCTAGAACAGCTCAGCCCCAAAGGAAGAAATGCAGAGCGGCAGAGCCCCACACCCGCCACCTCTCACCACGCCAAGATCGGCCCCAGGCCTCCACCAGGACCTCAGCCAGAAACCAGTCCCTGAAGTGAGACGCCCCATCCCTTCCTCCAAAGGGAGAGGCCATGAGCACAGACACTCGCGGATGCCTGAGCCACTCTTCCCCCTACCTGCCCCAGCGTCTCCCTGTTAATAACATGTTTAAGAAAATGCACTCACAGGCTGACTATTAAAACTAGGATTGGAAGAAGCAGGTGTCAGCCAGACACAGTAAGACTGTGGGGAAGGTGGTCATAGCTCCCTCCCCTCCAGATAAGATGGCAGACAACACCTTTCCCCAGTCCTATCCCTGCAGCAGTGCCCTCTGCGGGTACCACCTGTGCACACCCGTCCCTCCCCCTCCTTTGCAAGCTCCCTACTGGTCATGGGCTCTCTAATGCCACCCCCCACAGTCCTCAGGAGCCGGGCAGGTCGAGCTGGAAATTAGCTTCAATTGGTCTCCTAATTGCAGGTATCAAGCAGGAATCCGATCAATCCAGCCACAGGCAGGCAGAGAAGGGATCGATTCCGGCCCTGCCAATGTCCCCAGCTTTGCACCTGCATGGCCCAAAGGCAGCGTCGTAAGCCTGTGGTGGCAGGGTAAGGCCAGTGCTTGAAGGAGGCTTATAGCTGCCCCCTGAGTAATTGATACAAAGCCTCCCGGGACTTACCCCGTCCTCTAATTGACCACCTCCCCTCCCCTTACAGCCCCAGGAAAGGGGGCCTGACAGGGAGCGGAACAATCCCCCTGGCCTTTAACCAACCCTCTTCTTGTGCACGTTACCGTCCTGGTTTCCCAGATAAGGACGAAATCACCTGCCCAAGGTACCCAGGGAGTGGCAGAGCTTTCGCCCAAACCCAGTTCTGCCCAACTCCTCGCCTCTTCCAGTTTAGTTTAAGCATCACTTATTGAGTGCCTACTGCATGCCTGCTATGCACCAAGCCCTGGGCAGGGAGCTGCAGGAATAAATGACTCAGAACAGTACTGACCACTGAGAAACATCGGTCCACTGCTCCACTAGCTCCTCCACCTGTCTGCACGTTTAGGATCAATGGGAGAGGGTGTTTCAAAATGAGGCTTCCTGGCCCCCATTCCAGAAGGTTCTATTTCTATAGGTTTGGGGAGGGAGTCAGGAAATCTATAGTCTGGGAGGGGGGGGTTGTTTCATATATATGCAACATTTACTTAAATAATGAGACTGTATGAGCGAAATTTACTTTACTTGGGGGGGGGGGGGGGGCGGGGTTAATAGTCATCCGATTCAATGTCTCTGATGCAGCACAAGGCTCCCTGCGCTGAACGCAGCCAGGTTTGGGACCCGAAGCTGCGCGTGCTGCCTCCAGCGTCGCTTTGACGCGACCCCACGTTGAGGGGACGGCAGCGGAGCGGGAAGAATGAGCTGACAAGTTCATTCACACTAAGGTTTTAGAGGCTTAATAACACGCCACGCTCCCAAGATACTACCCTTTTAAAGCAGAACCTCGTGGAGAAAACACTGTTCCCCAGTGGGATGAATCCCTAATGGGAAAATATAGGCACCAGCGGAGCTGTTTTGAGGCGGGAGAGTCTCTCCGCTTCTTCGAAGAGCACAGCAGCTGGCCACGAGACAGCAACCGGCCACGCGCGTCCCAGGCCTTGTCCGGGGCGGGGCCGGGCGCTCCATCACTGACACCACGTGTCTGCTCCAGCTTGACGGAGGTTCAGGGAGGGTCAGGCCCAGTGATTTATGGGACAACCCCCTGGTGGCAGCTGGGCTGTCTGTGACTGCTCGCCAGCTCAGTGCTGCCTCCACCAAAATACTTACTCATCTTCAAACCAACCAGCCAAGCCGGAGCCCTCCACGGGAGAAGGGCACACTGGACAGGAAGGGTCCCTAGGGAGTCCGGAAGGTTGCCAATGGTCCCTGAGACTAAGCAGCTGTCTGGCACCCAGCTCAAGGCTAGGCCCTGGCAGTTATAAACCAACAAAACAAACGAACAAAAAATACTCCTACTGTCAGAGACCCTGTGATCTAGCTTGGAAGAGAAGGCAAACCCATATGTCAAACATGAAGGCATGACGGAGAGAAGTGACTCTTGGGAGCCGTACCCTACCACAGTGAATGAGAGAATCTAGTAACAGCCTGGATGACAGCTAACGCGTATGTAGGTGCCACATGCCAGGCACTGCTCCAAGCACTTTATGTGCATTAATTCATTAAATCCTCAAAGCAACCCTAGAAAGATGTGCCTTGTACAAAGAAACTGAGGCACAGAGATGTTAAGTAACTTGCCCAAGTCACACAGCTAGCAAGCCCTGGGCCTGAGATTAAGCCCAAGCAATGTGACTGCAGAGAACAGAGTGCTGATAAGGCCCTGTTGTATTTGCCGATTGCCATGGTGTAAATATTCTTACCGTGGCCAATTTCACGCTACCAGTGTGCTGTCACTGAACACAGAGCTAGGGAGAGAGGGGCAATAGCACACCAGGCTACGGTACTTCCACCACACAGACACAACAGACATAATTTCAAGAGTGTTCTAATCTAACAACCTACCTGGAGCTTTCTCTCTCTCCATAAAGCCACATGGTAACAGATGTTGTAAAATAATTAGCAAGTGATGAGTTTTGAGTACTTATTACTTCTGTTTTTAATATAATTTTTTTGTAAGTCATAAGATTTAATTTCTTATAATGACTTTAACAATCAGCTCCCAAATTCCTAAAAACTTGGAAATTGGCTCTCACAAGCTGGTGTGCACAGGTTCAAGCACACCACCGATCCAGGGTCACCAGACTATACAAGATCGGGGAGGCGGTGGGCACACTGCTATTCTGGAGGAATTTTCCTAGGAGGAAGGAGTCAGTCATATGTGGAAGACAAGATTGTCATAAGGAAATCTTTTTTAACAGACAAAGCTGGCCAAAGATAGAATAGACTTCCTAGTTAGATCCCGAGTTCCCAATCACCAGAGAAACCCAATACTAGACAACCAGTTGACAACCACAGAGAGAGAGAAAGCTCCAGGTAGGTTGTTAGAACAATATTTTCCAAACTGCAGTTTGAAACTTAATATTCAGACACTGAATCACAGAATCACTTCAGTGAGTTGTAGGGTCAGCATTCTTAAATAAAATAGAAAATACAGGCATATTAAGGGTAAATATCCCTTTATAAAACTTCTGTTATACATTTATTTACTTAATATGTATGAACATATGTATGAATAATATATATACATACATGCACATTGGGTCATGATGTAAATTATCTGTTTTACTATTAGTATAGCATTATATAATAATATGTTATATATTATATACTCTATACTATATAATATTAGTATATTATTTTTACTATTACTTCATAATCAAAGAAGTTTGAGAAGTATTGGAATAAATTATAAAATCCTTCTAACCTTGAGATTCTGTGATTCCATATGTCACTAGCTGTCATTGGACAGGTACATCCTATGTCCTCAAAGGGACAAGAATGGGGATGGGGACTGTTCGCCACACACGTCTCCAGCCCCTGGCCCTCTTATCTGGCCCACTGAATGTCCTTAAAGACGCACTCAGTGAGGGGACAGTGATGGGAATGATCGTAGGAAATGTTTCCCCTCCAAGGGTGGGAACTCGGTCACGTGCAATTCACCCAGGAAGAAGCGAACCTGAGAGAGGCTCTCCCACAGCCTGGCTCCCGGGCATCGTCCTCCAGAGGGCAGAAAGGGCTCTGCAGAGCCCACCGTACAGGGCACTCCTCCAGAACTCAGAACACAGGGCAGAAGATGACTCAGCTGGAGACTAAGCAGAGCCTGGGATGGGACAGAACAGTCCCTGGAGCTCCACAGAGAGGAGGTGTGAAGCCTGTGCCAGAAAGAAGAGCAAACTCACCCCGAGTGCAGAGGGGAGAGGGGCAGGAGACAGTGGCCCATGGCGGGGAAATGACAGAAAGCCCAGAAGAGGAAAGAGGAAGGAGAAAGGAGCAGACAAGGTGACAGGTGTTGTTTAGTCATGAAAAGCCACATGGTAACAGATGACACAGTGCCCAGGATTCGGATGGACACTTGTAACTGTTAAGTTATGACTCTTTTCCCCTCTAAATTCGAAATTCCGTGAGAACCAAGACTCATTGGCTGGTCTGTCCCTGGTACCTCCTCAGAGAACACCAAGTATTTGTTCCCTCAACAGACAGATGAGCTTATGAAGGTGGGATCTATTATAACAGGGAGACCCATCACCTCTCCTAAACTGGAACAGCCTCCCAGTTAGAGTGTCTAACAGATTATAACCCCAATCATGCTGGTGCCAGGGCAGATTAGAATCCACCCACTTACCATTCAAGAAATATTTTTGAGACCCAACCATGTCCCAGTTGCTTTTCCAGGTGACCAGACATTATTAGCCAAGCCAAGGTCTGGCGCCGTGGCCACGCTCCTATATTCACAGAACGGAATCCAACAGGCCAGTCAGCCCAAATACAAGGAGAAAGCTCATCTCCCAACTGACTTAAAGGAGTAGATGAAGAACTTGGAAGGCAAGAGGGAGTGTTTCACATTTCCCATCCCCAGTTCTCCCACCTGTACCTAGGAGAGTGTTACATAAAGCAGAAAACTCTGGCCAACAGGGTCAGAGCTGAATTGAGGCTACTTTGCAAAAAGGTGATAGAAAGCAGACCTAGGAGCACTACACACACAGGGAGAGACCCGGCCCTAAGACAGAGCTGTGGGGGAGATGAGGCACCGCTGCAGGAGGGAGAGCAGAGCAAGTCTGCAGAGCACAGCCCCCAGCCAGGGCGCGGGAGGCTTGAGGCATGCAGGAAGAAGGCAGACTCAGAAGTTAAAGAAGCCACCTCTCAGCCCTTGACTTTGCCCCTCACTGACTGGGAAATGTCCTGAACTTCTCTGAGATGCAATTCCCTTGCCTATAAAATGGAGATACCATGATCCACCATCCACAGTCAGTTTAAAAGTCATGAATGTAAGTGCCAGACACATGCAGACATGCTGTGAATAGTCATTGATGTAGATATTGAAAACTGGGTGGCAATCATATTCTTCAGTCCCAGCACCCCAACACCGAAGAATCCTTCAGGGCAAGTTGTTGGCACCCACCACCTTGAGCAGGCTTGGTGACAGAGACACTGAACCCTACCCTCACTTCACCCTCTCACTCTTCTTCCTACACCCTCGCTTCCCTGCACTTCCTCAGGGAACTTGCCCAATGGTGCTGGTAATTTTCCCTTTCTAGTTCCCTCTCCTTTACTCTTTTCTCTCCAAAGACCCTCCCTTCTCATTCCCTGGGTAAGTGGATCTCTTTCTCCTTCCTTCCCCAGATACCTAAGAGTATTCCCCGTCTTGCTGTGTATAGCTCACGCTCAAAGCCCAAGTGAAACCAATAAAGAATGGAGGGCTATCTAGTTCCATCAGGTTTGTTTTTTACTTTTTAAATGTTCAGTCTACTTACATTAGAAATGGAAAAAAAAAAAAAAAACACTTATGGAGCCAAGATTGGCTCAGGAAGCTTGGAGATCACAAACAGGTAGAATTAAGAAGAAGAAATACTTATCCCATTAAGAATGACCCAGAAGAAATAAATGAGTTCGGCAAGATTGCAGGATACAAGATCAATATACAAAAATCAATTGTATTTCTATATACTTGCAATGAACAGTCTAAGAATTAAATTAAGAAAACGATCCTATTTACAATGGCATCAAAAAGAATAAAATACTTAGGAATATACATAAAAGATGTGCAAAGCTTACACTCTGAAAACTACAAAACTATCGAAATCAATTAAAGACCTACAAAATGGAAAGCTATCCCATGTTCATGGTTAAGATAATGTTGTTAAGATGGCAGTACACTCCAAATGAACCCCCAGATTTAATATAACCCCTATCAAAACCCAGCTGCCCTTTTTACAGAAACTGACAGGTTGATCCTAAAATGTATATGAAAATTAAAGGGACTCAGAATGGCCAAAACAATCTTGAAAAAGAATAAAGTTGGAGAACTTACACTTCCCAATTTTAAAAATTACTTCAAGGCTACGATAATCAAGATGGGGTGGCACTGGCTTAGGGATGCACAGGTCGATGGAATACAATTGAGAGTCCAGAGATAAACGATTTCATGTCTGACTTAATAGGTGTGTAACTGACCTTAGCTCTTTAGAGGTCATCCTGCCCATCCCCTTCCCACCACACGCCTGGGGATTCACCTCCATACATGTGGTTCTTCCAGTGCATCGGCCAGGACACTTCTTGACTGAATTAACGGGGGAGTTTCCATTTCATTTTCAAGGGGAATTTTTTTTTTCTTATAAAAGGGAAAAGAAGCAAGGAAATCAAACAGAGCAAAACACACCAAAGGATTGTGATCCTGAGCCAAGACTTTGAGGTCCCCACACCAGCTTCCTTCACACAAGCCAATCCGTGGGCCTGAATCATCCAACACTGGTCTAGGAGTCAGTTCAAAAAGTCTGAACCTTCTAAAACCCAGGAACACCGCCCCCAAGTTTATGCTTCTAAATCAGTTAGGATCATTTCAGCTGCCAGGAGTAGAAATATGACAACAGCGACGTAAACTTTGGGACAGTTATTACTTACTAGACAAGAAGGAGAGGTAGGTGGTCCCAGGGTGAGTACCCAGCTCAGCCAGGTCTTTGGTACCTAGTTCCACAAATTCTCTGCCATCCTCATTATATTACATTTCCCTCATAGTCACCACATGGCTGCCACACTCCAAGCATCTTATCATCACACAACCGCATCCAAACAGTATTCCAAAAAAAAGAGAGAGGGAACAGTAAAAATGACTTTTTTCTTTCATACTTCTTACTTATCAGAAAGGAAACATCTTTCCTAGAAGCCCCCAACAGTCTTATTTTTGCAGCTCATTGACCAAAAATTGGTCATCAAACAAGGAAGAAGAATTGGAATTAGCCCACCCGAATCCCATTTTAAGCACCTTCGGAGATTCACTTGGCCTGTCTGGCTCAAAGAGAGGGCTCTGAACACCGATCCCCTCAGCTCATCTCCTCGCAGGACCATACCAGCTCAGCCTCCCTGAAGGGGATGGCTAGGTGTCGATGGGGCCCCACCACACCCACCAGCAGCTCTGGCTCCCAGGCCTGGCCTGACAGGACCATGGACACTATGGCCCCTGCCACCACATTGCATTTGTGTACTGTATGCTGATATCAAAGGTTTTTCTTACAATGGGCCATGCAAAAAAAAAAAAAAAAACATTTAAAAGTACCTGCCTCTCCTCACTTACTTCACCTAAAACCAGGAGCTGTGGAGACACGTCCTGAAAAAGGTTCCAGACCACCCACGGGTAAGAAATGGTGAGAGACTCGGAGATACAGACCACTCGAGGTCTTCCCCATACACGGAAATTCATATAATTACACACTTCCTTCACAGAGCATTAAGTTCACTGAGAAAAATCGATCCGTTCTCTTGTTTCTTGCCTGTTTTTAAAGCCTTTTGACCTGTCTCAGCAGGGGCCCCCGGCCCTGCCAGCCGCCCTGGAGAAGTGTGGAGGGTACAGGGACGGCCCGCGGCCAAGGTCAGGCCCTGCCCACAAATCACGCTCTGGCCATGCTTCAGGCAAATTTCCACCTGGTGCTCAGAGAGCTGAAACCTTTAGATTAATCCTGAATCTGTCAGTTTCCATCACGTTCACATGAGAAGGAGCCCGGGGGAGACGGATGCCTTGGACTGCGGTCTGACTCAGCTCACGCCGCCCTTCCGCGGGGGGCCCCACTTGCTGCCCTTTCTCAGCCTGGTTCCCTCACGCTCCCTCTCTTTCTTGACTCTTTTGAATGATCCTCACTGCTCTCGTCTCTTTCTAGCAAGCTCATTCCTTTGCTCTTCCCTAGAGGGTAAGAGCATGAGCTCTGGGGTCAGACAGCTGGGGGTTCAAGCCCGGGCCACGACTTACTTGCTGGGTTACCTGGGCAAGTTACTTGACCTCCTGGTGACTCGGTTTCCCTATCTGCATAATAATAATGCCTCTCCCAGGGGTGCTGTGAGGAGGAAATGCAACAGTAATAGTTAACGTGTTCCAATAGTTACAGAGTGCCAGTCACTGTTCCCGTTCACATATTACCTCGACAGACAGGTAAAAGCCCTGCCGTGCTGTTCAGTGCAGGGCTTAAGAGAGTGTCTGGAATATGTTGGTGCATAAATGTGAACTATGGTTATGACATTATTATTATTCAGAGGTCCTCTACCCTGTTCCCCTTGCCCCATGAGCTGTCGGGAATCATTCCTTCCGTCGTCCATTCACTCAGCAGTCTGCTGCCAGCCTGCTGGGGGAGGCCCTAGGCTGGAATAAGGGAGGCGCTGAGCCATATAGGAGCTTGCAGACTAGCCAAGGCTTCCCCTTCTTTTTTGGGCTGATGGATCACTGTTAAAGCCTAATCAGAATTAAAGTGTGTTGCTGGAACTATATCATTACTCAGAATGACAATATTTTGATAACTGCATCTCCAAACAAGAACCAGCACAGGCTGCTCTCAAAATGCTGGCAATACATCCTGTTGGGGGCACCCCAAAACTGTGGGTGACGCAGCGTGGGATTTCTTCATCCCCGTTCACATGGCCCCTCTCCTGTATCCCAGGAGAGGGGAGACATGAAACATGGAGAGAGGCGCCCTGGGCAGGGCAGAACACACTGGGCCGGAAGGCAAAGGGCTGAGAGTGAGAGCTCCTTTTCACCTTCCTGTGGCTTCATGAGTCCCTCAGGTCTCTGTTTGCCAATCTCTGGAATGGGTGCAGCAATTTGCCCTACCTTCTTCCTGGAACCTCGTGAACATTAAAGAAATGTTAGGTGAGAAAGGGCTCTGACATGCCCCGAGTGCGGCGTGCCCAGAAGGACGAGCCGCGACCACGTTGCCGTGCTGTTCAGTGCAGGGCAGGGGAGGGGAGGGCAGGGATGCAAACCGCAGCCCCCCGCAGCCCGCAGCTGCGTTGTGCTTGGCCTGTGCTCTGTGTGCTGTGTTTTCTAATGTGGAGTGGTTGCCAGCGTTTAAAACCAGGACATTTCATATAAAAAAAATCCAGATTTCTGGCTTGTCCTGAAAAGATTCAGTAACAATTAGCCACAGCTGAAGAGTATCTACCCTCTCAGCCAGGACCAGGGGGGAGCTCCGTCCACCAGAAACAGCAACCCCACCCTACACACACACACATACACACACTCACACACACACACAGACCTGCCCCTAAACACACACACACACAGACACAGACCTGCCCCTAAACACACACACACACAGACACAGACCTGCCCCTAAACACACACACACACAGACAGACCTGCCCCTAAACACACACACACACGGGCCTCCCCCTAAACACACACACACACACACACACACGGGCCTCCCCCTAAACACACACACACACACACACACACACACACACACACGGGCCTCCCCCCAAACACACACACACACACACACACACACACCCTTAGCTGAGACAAAGCAGACCCTAAACATACAGGTAAAAAAATAAGCAAACAAGATAATTTTCTGATTAGGATCGGTGCCACGAAAGAGATAAAACCTGGGGAGGTTCTAGAGTGGCTGGGGGTTGGGGGGATGGGGGGATTGGGTTATAGGGGCCCCTTCAGCTAAAGTGGTCAGGGAAGGCCTCGCTGAATAATTTTGGGGAAATTATTGTACTCACTGCCTAGGGCTGTTTGGGGGATTAAATGTGAGGTACTTAATACCCGGTGAGGATGCTGCTTGGTCGGTCTGTCTCTTGCGGAGTCTGGTTAGGAGGCCTAAGGAGAAAGGGAGAGTGGAGGAGGGGCAGCTCCCTGGAGCAGGTGGGACCCAGGCCTCCCCACCCCCTCCACCAGCCCGCTGCTAGCAGGCTGCTTTCAGAGCCCCTGCAATTATCCCATCTATAAATACAGCCTGTGAGCGGAGAGGGGTAGAGACACAGGCAGGAGAAATTAACCCTTGAGTGGGCCTCCCCCGGGTCTCCTCCCCTGACAGTCTTCCTCTCCCGGCTCCTGCCCCCCACCCCTGGGCCGAGGCGTCCCCTCCGCCTCCGAACCCCTTCCCACCAGCAGCTGAATCAATGTTTGACTCGCACACAGCCGCTCCGCCGCAAGTGGGAAGGGATTCAGAGCGGGTGGGTATCAACTTTTTCCTCCGTGGCGCTCACGGGCACCAGGCTCCTCGCCCACAGCCGGGCAGGGCCGCTCGGAGGCCACCGTCAAAGGGCACGTCTGTCTCTGGTGTCGCTCTCCCTGGAAGGGGAACCATTTGCTGCAAGCCTGGGAATGAATGACATTGGGAAAAAATCTTTGTTTAAATAAAAGCCATGGTTAGATGTCCTATTTGTTCGATGGGAGCACCTTCTAGACGACCCTTTTCCCTGGCTCCCGGTTCACTGCCCTTCTCTGGGTCCCCAGAGCATCATGGGGTCCTCCCACCTCAGGGCTCCTCTGTTCCCACCGTGAGAAAAGCAGTCCGGGGACAGTGAACACCTGCTTGTCTTTCAGATCAAGGAAGCCTTCCCTGGTACCCGGACTGCGTCAGCCCCCTTCATTTCCCTTGATACACTTACGATTTTTGTCTATCTGTCCCCTTCCCCTATGAACTGTCCTGTGAGTTACTGATCCTCAGTGTTGTATCCACACCCAAGCCCAGTGACAGCATTGGTGAATGGGTGGACAGGTGAGTGAGTGAGTGAGTGTCCAGGCATGTGCCGACACCATGAGATGTGCAGAAGACCATAAGACCTTTCTAGGATGTAAGATGGGGGTCCAGGGTGGCGCCTGCCTTGTTCACACTCTCCCCAGGACTTTGACCCGTGCCTGGCACAGGTTACCTGCTCAGTGAATATCTGGTGACTGGGTTAAGTGAGTGAGTGACAGTTCCTGCCACCGGCAGTTCATATCTAGGTATTACCGGCCCAATGAGGGGCTTTTCAGCAACATTGCAGCACAATTCAGTTTCGGTTTTGTTTTTTTTCCAGCGAAGCTACCACAATAAACATGACAAAGCAAGCTGTAAAGTTGGTGTTTAAAACACACTCAGTTGCCCTGGCTGGTTTGGCTCAGCGGTTAGAGCATCAGCTGGTGGACCAAAAAGTCATTGGCTCAATTTCCGGTCAAGGTCACACACCTCGGTTGTGGTTGAGTCCCTGGCCCCGGTGGGGTTGTGCGGGAGGCAACCAGTAAATGTCTCTCTTGCATTGATGTTTCTCTCTCTCTTTCTCTCCTTCCCTCCCACTCTATTTATTAATTAATTAATTTAAAAACACACTCAATTAGCCCTGGCCGGTTTGGCTCAGAGGTTGGAGCGTCGGCCTGCGGCCCAGAGAGGCCCGGGTTCGGTTCCCGCTAAGGGCACGTACCTCGGTTGCAGTTTGTCCCTGGCCCTGGTTGGGTCGTGCGGGAGGCAGCCACTCGATGTGTCCCTTTCACATCGATGTTTCTCTCTCTCTCTTCCTCTCTCTCCCTCCCACTCTAGCTGAACAAAAAATGGAAAAACGTCCTCCTCAGGTGAGGATAAAAAAATAAAATAAAATAAAAAAACACACTCAATTAATTTTAACTATTGGCAAGAAGGAATCAGCAACAGGTGAGCTGTGATCTGCAGCAGTCGTGTGACAGAGGGCTAGTGGCACCTTAATACTTTCCTAGTGAAGGCAGGACTAGACGGGCCAGATTGGTATGGGGTGGGGCGGGGGCAGGAAGAGGTCTCCCCTCATTAATTTATTCAGCAAATCTTAAAACAAGACAACACAGGGACTGCTCTGAGCAGTGCCTGTCCCACGGAAGCACTCAGTCAGCCTGCTGGTCACTGCAGCCCTGAGGCAGGTCTAGACCGTGGCCATGCAATGTGGAGAAGATCCCAGCACTCCTGGAAATCTCATTCGAGCAGAAGGACAAGTAAATCAATGAAGATAATTTCAGAAGAGGAGAACCACTGTAGAAGAAATAAAATGATTGACTGGGGTCAACTTTAGACAGGCTGGGCAGGGAAGCCTCTGTGAGCCGGGGCAGGGGGGGAGGGGATGAGTGTGGCAGAGGAGCCAGCCACTGAAGAACCAGGTGGCAGGTGGGCGGGGCCACCGGACAGAACAGGTGTTCTGAGACAGGCCCAAGCTGAGCCACTCACCAAAGACACTGTCTAGCTAGAACAGCTAGGACTCCATAAACACAAAGACCCGTATGGCTGGACTGTTAGTGAGCTGGATACAAAGACCGGTCCTCAGTGTCTCCCTCACAATTCCTCCTGTGGACTGCATGTTTATGTCCCCCCCCAGCTGTTACCCACAGGGACCACCAGTTTCCTGTAGCGGGCAAACGGAGTTAAAGCTACGTAAAATTAAATAGCTTTCTCCATTGCAGGTTTCCAAGAACTTTTAGCATGCTAATGATGTCATCACAGGGGCTGCAGAATGCAGTGTTCCCAACTTATGTGACAAGGGAAGAGAAGCAGCTCACGGGACTGTGCTAAGGAAGTCGCTTCGGGAAGGGCTGCACCGGACCCTGAAATTAGACCCTTCCTGGCCCTCCTGGGGAAGGCCAACCTGCTTCACAGGTTTCCCAGCCAAATCTGATGCTTTCTGGGAGAGGTCAGACTTGCAAAACAATAGAGGGTGTCCTCATGCTGGAAGAGTCAAACCCAACTCCTCAGGACCATTCTTCCAGAATCCTCAATTCCACATCTTTTTTTTTTTCATCCTCACCCAAAGATATTTTTCTGTTTATCTTCAGATACAGCGGGAGGGAGGGAGAGAGAGAAACATTGATGTGAGAGGGACACATCAATTGGTTGCCTCCTGCATGACCCCGACTCGGGCCAGGGACCAAACTAGGCAGCTCTTTGCAACTGAGGCCACCACATGGCAGCTGACCTGTGAGGGCTCTGGGCCACGGCACTCCCAGAAGGTGACGAATCAGCCTGTGGCTCCTGGGGACGTTCTGAGCGGTGCAGCCAGCGCCACCACCCCACCAAGTAAACCATCTGCACCCACGCCCGTGCTTCAGGCTTTACTCTCGGGGAAACCGAGACAAAAACGACGACCACTTGGAATGTTTAGTTCACTCACGAGGGAGGAGAGAGTCCCATTGTCCCCTAAGTCGTCATTGGGGAACAAAGAAGAGCTTCTCTGTGAGAAAACACGGCCTTCCTGGTCTCTGGAAAGATCCGAATAAAGCCGTAGTGATTTTCTTCTCTATTTCTTTTCCAGGAAAGTCCTTTACTTCACCCAGCTTGAACCTACTATGCAGGGAGGACTTTCTGGGCCCCCAAACACTGAACATCAGTCTCTGTGGGCAAAACTCTGGGCGGTCAGCAGTGAGTTGCAAAGTTCCGGTGGAAAGCGTTGTGCTACGTGTAAGGACAGAGCAAGGCCGGGCCGGGTGATCGGGCCCTGACAGAGGCCTGGGCTTGGAGCACAGCCAGTCAGGGAGGCAAGGTCAACTCAGCTGTGCCCAGGATTCGCCTCCTTCCTCCTCTTTCCCAAGCACATCTCTCCAGAATGCAACCTATCTCGAGGCAACACAAGAGCATAGGGAGAAATCTTAGCAGCCTGGGACTCAGGAAAGAATTGGTTACATTGCAAGCCACAGGCAGGCCTAGGAGGAAACCAGGCTGATAGGCTGTGATAAATGACCCAGGGAGCGGGAAGAGGCACACTTTCTGGCTGGCCTCATTTATGGCACAGTTCTAGCCAGAGCTCCCCGCCGGGCCGGCTGGTGCATCAGCCCCACACGGCATCCTCAGCCGAAGCCCCCGGCAGCGACAGGTCAGCATCCACATGGGCCCCGCCTCTCCCCTTCTCCCCAGCATGGACCCCAATCTCCCTCCGCCTTTACTGAAACCACTCCCTCTTCATATCAGTGAGCAGATCGGTTGGAACCACGAGTGAGGAATGAAAACCTCTGCCGTTGGCATCAGACTCACCAAAGGTCTAATCTCCTCACTACCACCTACCCCTCTGGGCCCTCGGGCCTCTTCTTCTGTGTACCTTGCTTTTCTCATTTGTAAACTGTAACTACTACATCCTCATTTATAAGGTGACTGTGAGGATTAAATGAGATAATACGGTTGAAACTTGCCCAAGGTACTTAATACGATCTACTTCCTACCCCTCCCACAGGCAGATGACTTTCATTGCCCTCACCTGTCCTAGGAGCTACCGGGATACAACACCTAACATTGATCAAAGAGCTTAAAATCTGTAAGCCCCACAAAGGCAGGGACCATGTCTCTCTCTCTTTTTTTTAATCCTCACCTGAGGATATGTGTTTTTATTTTTTATTTTAGAGAGAGGAAGGGAGAGAGGGTGAGAGAGAAAGAGAGAACATTGATGTGAGAAACATTAATCGGTTACCTCCCTTATGTGCCCCGACTGGGGATTGAACCCGAAACCCAGGTATGTGCCCTGACTGGGAATCAAACTCGCAACCTTTTGGTGTATGGGACAACACTCCAACCAACAGAGCCACCCGGCCAGGGCACGACCATGTCTCTTTCATTCACCAATGCACACCCAACGTGTAGCACAGAGCCTGACACAGGCAGGTGTGCAGAAATATTTGTTGATTGGATAACGGATGAATTGTGCAAACCGGAATCTTATCATCTTAGGATCGTAGCATTGAGGAAGCCCTAAAACAGCATCTAGTCTAGGGGCGGCAGGTCATTTCCTGGCTGGCTCAGCCCGGCTGACATGTGGTGAATTCCTAGAGCACGGTGTTGAGCACGGTGCTGAGCAGTATCCGCCAGAAGTATGGAAAGGGGTCAAGCATCACCAGTGCCTGTACTTCCACTTTGTGCTTCAAGCTAACACATCCTTTTACAGATGAGGAAAGGGAGATCAAAGATCACACAGCCTGTTCAAGGCACACTTGGCTGCAAACGGCAGCTCTGGGTGTGAGCAGCAGGAAAACCAAGACTGGCAAAAGCCTGATCTACAGGATAATGGAGCAAGTTGGAAACACAAGGCCAGAGAGACTCAGAACAGCCTTTCCCCCAGCCCCCGTCCCAGGACAAACATTTCTCCTCAACCCCCATTAGCAGAGGCAAGCAGTAATCCAAAAGAAATGCTGACGGAGAGCACAGAGCGAGAAGCGGCAGCTAGTCCTAGAGACCACACTCCCGGTGAATTCCCTCTGAGCCACACTGTTTCCCTGTAGGCCACTCGAGTCCTGCATTCGCCTGCCCTCGCTTCCTTTTTGGTAAGTGGCAGCCCCCTTCCTTGGCCTCCCTGGTTCCTCAGTGGCAATATTTAAGATAGATTTGTCTCATCTCCCAAAAATCACTGCTTAGGTGAAGCAGACAAGAGTGATTAGCAAATTCAGCATTCTGGTAATTTTTCTGTTTGGAAGACTAATCATTTGTTAGCTTAATAAATCCCATGCCTTCATTAGCTGTTTGTCGTTGACCAAAAAAAGCAAGAATGGGCTCATTCACTGCACCTGGGCTCTGTAAGAGCCTGTGAGGCTAGTTTAAAGCTCTTTTCTTTATAGCACGCTGCTCTTCAGAAGGTTAACATGCGTCTCTGGTTTGCTCTCTAGTGTACACATCACCATTTCTTTCACCCTGCATCATAATTTGAGACACCCAGATGCTGCAGTGCCCTCCCAGGAAGACCCTCACCAGCTTATGAATGTCTCTCTTACCCTCTCCATAGTCCTTTCCAGAAGCAGTCAGGGTTGGGATGTTAAAGAAACCAATATCCCCTCCCTCCTAACAGCTCATGTCCCAAATTGAATAGAATGCTCCAGATGAGGACTAACTAAGCACACCTTCCTTAAGCAAGCCTCAGATATACACTGGCTGATTGTCACATGCATGAAGCATGGATTCTCACGCAGCCTTTAGCCAACTGGAACGTCAAGGTCAAAGTTACCATTACTCTATGGCTCTACTACACCTTCTTTCTGTCTCTTCCAAAAAGCTTTACCCATTGACTCATTCAATTAGCATTTATTTAGGGCCATGATGTGCCAGGAATTGGGTAATGAACTGAGAATACAAAGATCATAAGATACCATCCAAGCCCTCAATGATTTCAGTCCAATAGGAAAGATTCATGTCAACAACAAATTACAGAACCATGTGACAAACAATGAAAGTGTAACGTTAGGAGGTAGCACCCAGTGCTTTGTGGGGGAAGTATTATTTGCCTATGACTATATTTTTCAGATAAGGAAGCTGAGACTTCAAAAAGTTAAGTACCTTACAGAAAACCCTAAAGACGCCACCAAAAAACTACTAGATTTAATAAATTAATTTGGCAAAGTAGCAGGATAGAAAATTAACATCCAGAAATTGATGGCATTTTTATACACCAATAATGAGCACTCAGAAAGAGAAACTAAAAAACAATCCCATTTACCACTGCAACAAAAAAATTAAGATACTTGGGAATAAACTTAACCAAGGAGGAAAAGACCTGTTCTCAGAAAACTACAGGACATTGAAAAAAGAAAGAGGAAGATATATATAAAAAAAAAAGTGGAAGCAGCCCAGCTGGTGTGGCTCAGTGGATTGAGTGTTATCCCATGGACTGAGAGGTCACAGTTCCATTCCTGGTCAGGGCACATGCCTGGGTTGCAGGCTTGATCCCCAGTGGGAGGTGTGCAGGAGGCAGCCAATCAAAGTTTCTCTCTCACATCGATGTTTCTATCTCTCTCTCCCTTCCTCTCTCTCTAAAAAAAAAAAAAAAATCATTAAAAAACACATATTAAAAAAAGTGAAAGCATATATACCACATTCATGGATTAGAAGAATCAACATCATTAAAATGTCCATACTACCCAAAGCAATCTACAGATTCAATACAATCCCTATTAAAATATCAATGGCATATTTTACAGATCTAGAACAAATACTCCAAAAGTTTATATGGAACTAAAAAAGACGCTGAATAGCCACAGCAATCTTGAAAACAAAGAACAAAGTTGGAGGGATCAAAATTCCAGATATCAGGTTATACTACAAAACCACCGTAATCAAAACAGCCTGGTACTGGCACAAGAACAGGCATATAGATCAATGGAACACAACAGAGAACCCAGAAATTGACTGAAAACATTGTGCTCAATTAACATTTGACAAAGGAGGCAAGAGCATACAATGGAGTAAAGACAGTCTCTTTAATAAATGGTGTTGGGAAAATTGGACAGGTACATGCAAAAAAAAAATGAAATTAGACTACCAACTTACACCATACACAAGAATAAACTCAAAAGGGATAAAAGACTTAAATGTAACCCATGAAACCATAAAAATACTAGAAGAAAATATAGGCAGCAAAATCTCAGACATCACACATAGCAAAATTTTCGCCTATACATCGCCTTGGGCAAGAGAAACAAAGGGGAAAAAATAATAAATGGGACTACATCAAATTAAAAAGCTTCTGCACAGCAAAAGAAACCAGCATCAAAATGAAATGCAGATTTTCGGCCTCATCCAGACCTCCTGAATAAAAAATTCTGGAGGTGGGGCCCAGACATCTGTGCTTGAGAACCACGCTTTAGAGAAACGCCCCATGAAGAAAATAAGGATAAAAGCAACAGCAGTGCAGGCAACAGCCTGGGTGAATTTCTGTGCTCACTGTGCCAAAGCTGGGCACCATGCAGCACAGCAGCTAACTCAGCTCTGTAAACCCACAGCCCCGGGCTTGAGCCCCAGCTTTGGTACTTGAGGGCTGCCACTCCCCTTAACCTATGCATCCTCATTTGCAAAACAGGGCTGTTTCCTCCCTCTTAAGGTTGTTCCCAGGACTCAGTGAGATGGCACCTCTAAGGCCCTTTACCCAGAGCAGTTCCTTGAGAGCCAATACACTGGAAGGAAAACTCAAGCAAATCCATCCTCTCCAAGAGTGTTAACGTTTCTGTGAGTTCTAACAGCCTTTGGAACGGCGGTCTTCAAGTTGGGGTACACATGCTCTTGGAGGTACAAGCAAACTTGGATAGATTTATGAGGATCAATTCCAAATCCTCAGTTTTCCTTCAGACTCTCCCAAAATTGATCTGCCTGCAGTTGGGACATCAGGCAAGCTCTCTTTCCCCATCTTCTTTTTTCCTCCTCCCACTTAACCCAAAGAAAGACAGTTTCCACTCATCCCAGATCTTCATATGTATGTGCTGGAGTCCAGACGTTCAGGGCTCCGAACAGGGGAGTCAATAGAATGTTGAGGTTGTGCATGCCTCTGATGAGTGGGTAAGAAATCCACTTACCACTGAACAACTCAAATGACTGGTTACAAGTTCTTTGCCAAGTCAGGTGGTTTCCAATAACCAAAGGAGGACCTAATTGAGCTGTCAGCTGATAGAGCATTAAAAATAATTTTCAGTGATAGATCACTATGTGATTTTTTTAATATATGACTTGGAAGTAGCTCAAATAATTCAAATGTAACAATATTCCTTACATTTCCATTTACTTATATGAACAATGTTTTCAGCACTTATGTCTTTTTTAAATTGAGATATGACATTACATTAGTTTCATTTCAATGTAAGGATTCAATATTTCTATACATTGTGAAATGATCACCCCAATAAGTCTAATTTACATTCTTTAGCACTTATGTCTTAATAAACAAAAAATAGGCTTGCGATTGATGCCAAACTCAGTCTCATTCTAGCAATAAGTGATATTCACCCACAGAAACATGACATTTTTTAAAATCCCATCCATCTCATAGCAGATGCATTTCCAATGAATTTCACTTCTGTGTTTAATAATTATATATCAAAATGTATAATATAGTTATGTTGTTTTTCTCAATTGTATAATAATAATAATTTTAATGATAATTCAATCCAGAAGAAATGTTTCAATACTTAAACCCTTTTAGTCAC
The DNA here is from genome assembly GCA_030848825.1 of Tadarida brasiliensis. Taxonomy (NCBI): domain Eukaryota; kingdom Metazoa; phylum Chordata; class Mammalia; order Chiroptera; family Molossidae; genus Tadarida; species Tadarida brasiliensis. The sequence continues at coordinate 223,607,049 of CM061257.1, read as the reverse complement.
ATGAATGTTTTAAAATGCTATTTCCATCTATACGTATGTTTTTGTTGCAGAAAAGTATGATATAAAAATCAATAATATGCAAATGTATGCATAAGTGATGGACATGGACAACAAAGCTGGGGGCAGGGTGGGGGGATGGGGAGGAGGGTGTCAATGGGGGAAAAAGGAGAAACATCTGTAACAAAAATAAATTAATAAAAAAAAATCAATAAAAAACTTTCAAGCATAAAAATATATTACATGAGACCTGGCTGGTTTGGCTCAGCGGTTAGAGCATCAGTTGGCAGACCAAAGAGTCCTGGGTTTGATTTCTAGTCAAGGGCACGTACCTCGGTTGCAGGTTTGATCCCCGACCCCGGTCAAGGTCATGCAGGAGGCAACCAATCGATGTGTCTCTCACATCGATGTTTCTCTTTCTCTCTCTCCCATCTTCCTTCCCACTCTATCTAAAAAAATCAAATGAAAAAAATATATTTGGGTGAGGATTAATATATATATGACATGAGAATAAAATTCTGTGGGGTATGTGGAATAAAAATATAAGTTCAAGGAGAAAAGGAATGACGTGAAAATTCTGACTACTAAAGCAAAGCTTATTTTTGTAGCAAAAGTTGCAGAACTCTTTCTGGCCTGGCCTCATGCTGGAGTCATGCAGGGTCATTTCTGCATTCCTCGGTTGAAGCAGTCACCAGAGTCAAGGAGAGGAGACACGGACCCCAGCTCTCAATGGGAGGACTATCAACAAACTTGCAGCCTTTGTTTTAAGTCACCACATTGGTGGAGGTTTTCTCCTTGCAGGGTAACACAGCCCTAACTGATGCAGTGGACGATAATAAGATAACATGAAGTAGATATGAAGTTGAACATACATTTACACAGTTGAACTCAAAGGAGGAAAAAATACTAGGAGAGAAGTAGTCGACAAAGCCTTCATCACAAACAAACACTGACTGAGCGCCTAGAAGTACGCAGCCCAGAATAAAATGCCAAGAGGATTGCAGAAATACTGGTGTCCACCCCAATGCCTGATATGAGTTCAAAATCAGCCTTCATAAACAACACGGCTTTGGAAAATCCTAGCTGAGTCTCAGTTTGTAAATCAGCAAAGTGGAGAGTCTACGCCAGGGTTATGGTGAGGCCTAAATAAAAGAGCAGGAGAAGGGCCTCGCATGGTGCATGGCACTCAGTAAGTGCTCAGAATGTTGCACATTGGTTCATTCATTCAAAGAACTTAGGCATGTGGGAAATTGAATGAGCATCAACCATAAAATTGACAGAGAGTCAGCACTCCTCAAACATAAGTTAGAACCCCCATCCTCTTTACAGGCTCCAAGCTTTGCTAACATTTATGTAGTGCAAAACTGAGAGGACTTAGACCAATTTCCCCAGAGGAAAATTAGGACAGACTTTAAAAGATCTTCTGATGTACCCTGGCTGGTGTGGCTCAGTTGGTTGGGCATCAAAAGGTTGCCAGTTCGATTCCCAGTCAGGGCACGGGTTGCAGCCTCCATCCCAGGTAGGGGGCATGCAGGAGGCAGCTGATCAATGTTTCACTCTCACATCGATGTTTCTCTCTCTCTCTCTCTCTCTCTCTCTCTCTCTCTCTCTCTCTCTCTCTCTCTTTCTCTCTCTCTCTCTAAAATATATATATATTCTAATATTCAAGCTAAGAGTTAGCTCTTTTGCCTGCAAAGCCCATCCCCACTTTGGAAAAATCTATAGCATTTCTCATGAGAGGTCTGCCACCCCAGTCTGGGATATGTTTTCTAAATATTAGATCTGAATTGATTTATTTTATCCCTAAATGCATTGGGCCACAATCTTCCTGAATGGATTAAGTCAGACCTTCTATTTTTGCAGCTGGCTCATTCAGTCCAATTCCTTACTATAAATACCTGTGTGCACTTGTTTTGAAGTAGAACTCTTTGGTCATCTGATTGCCCCAGTCTAGGTTAGAGAGGGACAGGGGAGAGAAATTGTTTATTTCAATGGGATAAAAGAAAAAAAGGGAGAGGCTGCATTGCTCTACTCTGCTCACCAGCCATTTTCAAAGCCTCTAAGATCCACAGCCGACTGGGTGCAGGAGAAAGCCAAGAGGCTCTAGCCCTTCTCTGTGTATTAACCTTGAGACGCTGGCAGCTGTCTGAGACTTGGTGGAGCCACTCAGACTCTTTTCTATTATCTCATCCACTGAAAGTTTCCTTTCAGAATCCTATGTCTCAGTCTCCTTACTCATAACATATGCATACTGACCCCAGCCTCTAAGGCAGCCAAAGAGAGGTTTCTCCTGGTCTTAATGCTCTCGTAAAATTAAATTTTCACAGTATCTCATAACCATCTTCTTGGATTCCCAAAGAAGGGGACACTGAGCTTTTGACAAATACTGATGCAACTCCTACTGAGCTCAAAACATAAAGAAGGAATAGGCCCGAGTCGGGTGAAGGGGTGGATGTCCCAGCAGCTGCCTGGTGCACTCAGACATCAGGAAAGGTGTGCTCAGTCATCCTGGGAGCTAGTGCATCGCTGGGAACTTAAGGGGACAGAGGAAAAAATGTACTTTCAAAACTCTTCCCTGGAAAGTAGAGTGTGTGGGTGAAGGAATACTCTAAGATGATCCGGAGATGTGGCTTTCAACAAGGAATATCTGTCATTTTAGGGTACCCAGTATCCAAATGTTCTCCCTATTTTGAGGTTTCTACCAGCAGTCTTCCTCCATTCTTCCACTCACTCACTAGCCCAGCTTATTTTTGGTGTGTGTGTGTGTGTGTGTGTGTGTGTGTGTGTGTGTGTGTGTTTTGTTAATCCTCACCCGAGGATATTTTTTCCATTGATTATTAGAGAGAGTGGAAGGGAGGGGGAGAGAGAGAGAGAAATATGGATGTGAGAGAGGCACATCGATCAGTTGCCTCCCGCATGCACCCAGACCGGTGCCAGGATCGAACCTGCAACCCAGGTACATGCCCTTGACCGGGAACCAAACCTGTGACCCTTCAGTGCGTGGGCCGATGCTCTAACCACTGAGAAACACCAGCAAGGGCTCACTATCCCAGTTTTCAGCTCCTCCTCCAAATTAAAGTTGAACAAATGTTTGATTTGAACAAATATATTGATTCAAGGTAGCAGGAAATTATCAACAATTTATCAAGATTCCAGTCCTGTCCAGGTGGCTCAGTTGGTTAGAGCATTGTCCCATATGACAAGGTTAGGAGTTCAATCCCCAGTCAGGGCACATACAAGAATCACCAATGAATGTGGAAATAAGTGGAACAACGAATCAATGTGTGTGTGTGTGTGTGTGTGTGTGTCTGCTCAGTCTGGGCACTTCTCCCAAGGATCTCAGAGGGTTACAGAACCCTAGCTGTGCAAGTTTCAGGCACCGAGGGGCCACTGTGATCCCACACAACAGCCAATGGGGAGCAGCATCTCTTGGCCTCGCTCAGATGCACGAAATGCAGATGTGCCTGAAACAATAGAAAAGAGAAACGTATTCATCGAGTATTTTCAAAAACAATTTATATGTGATGACTAAATGGGGGTTTTCTCAGAAATGCAAAGCTGGTGTAACATTCAAGTATCAATCACTGTAATTCACCATGTGAACACAACAGAAAAGGAAAAAAAAAACACAATTATCTCAATAGACTTGGAAAGATTATTAGAAAATGATGCATAATAGAATTCTCGGGGTTCTTGGAAGTTTCGGAAAGAGCGACACAGACGTGGCAGCAGCTGCCGCTGTGTTCGCCCTCAGCCTCCCACCCCTGCCCAGCCCACCGTCACGGAATAATATCCTGGGCTCTAGCACACCTATTGAATAACTATGGAATATTCTATCAAAATGGAGAAAATTGGAGAAAGTACCTATGGAATTATGTATCAGGGTAGACACAAAACTACATGCAGGCCAATTGGTAGCCGTGAAGAAGATCAGACAAGAAAGTAAAGAGAAAGAGGTCCCTAGTACTGTAACTCTGCAAATTTCTCTATTAAAAGAACAGAGAGTGATATGTTTTACTGTTAACTCTATTTTTGTCCTGTGCGTTTGTCTTCTCTTTGTTGTAAAACTTAAGCTGTACTTCATCTTCTGATTTCAAAAGTGTAACTTAAATATGTAAATATTGTTCTATATGAATTTAAATATAGTAATTCTGCATATGTCTGTAGGTCTCGATATAGCATCTATCTGTTACTATAATAAAACTCTTAGTGCTGATGACAGGAATTGGGAAAATTTCTTAAGAACAAAAGAAAATTTCCTCAACCCAATACAGAGCAGCTAGGAGAAACTATAACCAACATCATACGTACAGTGAGAGACAACGCTTTCCCCTCAAGGTCAAAAACAAGGAAAGAATATCTGCTCTCACCATTTTATTCAACATAATACTGAAAGTCTTAGCTAGTTTAACAAGGCAGTAGGATTAATAAAAGGCATCCAAATTTGAAAAAAAAGTAGAACTGTCTTTGTCACAGATGACATGATTGCCTATACAGAAAATCCTAAGATATCTGCAAAAGAGCTGATTTTCACAAGGACACAGGTCTATATATATATATTTTTTAAATAGAATCACTATATACTATTTGGATATTGAAGTATTGAAAATTGAAATAAAATAGATATCGTTAATTTAAAAAATTAAAACAATATTAGTTCTCAGTTGCTGCATAACAAATTATCAGCTTAAAACAACATTTATTATCTCACACAGTTTCTGAGAGTCAGGAATCTGGAAACAGCTTCACTGGGGGGGTCCTTCAGCTCGAGGTCTCTCGGGATGTTGCAGTCAAGATGTCGACAGAGGCTGCTGTCATCTGAAGGCTCGACAGGCGCTGGAGGGTCCATTTCCAAGATCACTCGTTCACATCTTGCTGGCAGAGGCCTCAGTTCCTCATTTATGGTGGTCCCTGTTCTTCACCACACTGGACCTTCCGACAGCAGTTCCCATGTCTTCCAGAGCAAGCAATGCCAGTGAGAGCAAAGAAGCAGCCGCGATGCCTTCCTTTACCTAGTCTCAGAAGTGGTATTCCACTTCTGCCATGCTCACTGGTCACACAGACCGATGCTGGCACAATGCGTGCATGGGCTTGGCGCAGGGGGCTGGGTGTTACACAAAGGCATTACTATCCGAAGGGAAGGATCACTGGGAGCCCATTTGGAGGCTGGCTAGCACAAATACCATTTATAATAACATCAAAAGACATAAAACACGATAGATAAATTTAACGAAATACATGTTAAATCTCTACACTGAAAATGATAAAATAATCACTGAAAAAATTAAAGCAGACCTAAATAAATGAGGATATATACAATGTTTATGGATTGGAAGACTCAGTATTGTTAAAATACAGATATTTAACATAATCTCAACCATACCGTCACCAGGTTTTTTCTTGAATGGAAACTGACAAACTGGCAATAAAATTTATACGTAAATGTCAAGGACTTAAAATAGCCAAAAAACTTTGAAAAAGAAGAAGGAAGTTGGAGGACTTAGACCACCTCCTACACTACATCCTAAAATAGTGTGAGAACTATACTATTTTAAGATTTACCGTAAAGTTACAATAACAAAGACAGTGTGCTATTAACATAGGATAGACTCAGACATCAATGGAACAGAATAGAGAGTCCAGAAATAGACCAACTCCTATACGGTCAATTAATTTTTGGCAAAAATGCCAAAGTAATTCAATGCAAAAAGATTTTCAACAAATGTTGCTAGGACAATTGACTATCCCAGGAAGAAAATAAACCTTGAACATTGACTGACAGTACAAACAAAAATTAACTTTAAAATGATCATTGGCTTGCCCAGCCGATGTGGCTCAGTGGTTGAGCATTGACCCATGCACCAACAGCTCACTGGTTCGATTCCCGGTCAGGGCACATGCCCAGGTTGTCGGCCAAATCCCCAGTGGGGGGCATGCAGGAGGCAGCCAGTCGATGTTCTCTCTCATCGATGTTTCTCTCGCTCATCGATGTTTCTCTCTCTCCCTCTCCCTTCCTCTCTCTCTAAAAATCAGTAAAGAAAAAAATTCAAATGATCATTGGCTTGATTTGTAAATGCTAAACTAAAAATTTCTAAAAGAAAACACAGGAGAAAAATATTATGACCATAGTATAGGCAAAGAATTCTTAGCACACAAAAAACATATATTCTACAAGGAAAAAATTATAAGTTGGACTATGTCAAAATGAATGCTTCTTAGTCTTTGAAAGATGGCATTAAAAAGGAAAGAAAAGGCAAGCCATAAAAAAATATGTATGTAATACATATACCTGACAAAAGGCTTGCATTTGGAATATATAAAGAACTCTTATAGCTCAATTTTAAGATATTAACTTAATTAAGAATAGGCAAAATTTTGAACAGGCACTTCACAAGAGGAAATATCAATGGCAAGTATACAAATGAAAATATGCTCACTCAACATCACTGTCATTGAGGAAATGCAAATTAAAACTATGAGATACTACTACCACCCACTAAAATAGTGAAAATTAAAAAGAGAGCCCAGCCAGTGTGGCTCAGTGGACTGGGCATCATCCCATGGACTGAGAGGTCCTGGTCCCATTCCAGTCAGGGCACATGCCTGGGTTACAGGCTCGATCCCCAGTGGGGGGTGTGCGGGAGGCAGCCGTTTGATGTATCTCTCTCACATAGATGTTCTATCTCTCTCTCCCTTCCTCTCTCTCTAAAAAAAATCAATAAAAACATTTTAAAAAAAGAGAGAGCGAAACAATACCAAGTGTTGGCAAGGTTGTGGAACAAATGGAAATCTCATACTTTGCTTGTAGAAGTTAAATAATACAGCACTCTGGAAAATTTGGCAGTTTCTTTCAAAGTTAAATATTTACTTACTATATGACTCAGCAACCCCTACACAAGAAAAATGAAAACTAATGTCTACACAAAGACTTGTTGTAAATGTTCATGAATTTCTCATAACTTTTATTCATAATAACTCAAAACTAGAGACAGTTCACAAATCCATCAAAAAGTGAATAGGAAACCAATTATTATATCCCTACAACACAGTACTATTCAGCAGTAAAAAAATAACGAACTATTGATATAAAAATATATATATAATGGATAATTCTCAGAAACATTATGCTGAGCAAAATAAGCAAGAAAAAAAATATGTAGTATTTGATTTCTTTTATAGAAATTCTAGAAACGACAAATTTAAACTAAAATGGTATAACAGAGCAGTGGTCGCCTAGAGTGAGAAAAGGGAATTGACCGCAAAGGCCAGTAGGGAACTTGATGGAAATGTTACACGACTTGGCTCCAGTGGTGGTTATAGCAGTTCATATATTTGTTGAAACTCATTACACTGTACACTTAAAATGAGTACATTTTATTATATATGTTATACCTCAATAAAGTTAATTAAAATGTTAAAGAAATACATTCATAGGGTTAAAAGACAGAAACTAATACAAAAAGTTAAACATTGAAAAATTAGTCTCTCCCACACCAAATGTCCAGACCTCCAAAAACCCCAACTCTCTACCCAAAAGTAACCACTGTTCCCAGTGATTTTATCTTTATTAAAAATTGCCTGTGTATATACACCTGTATATTGGTATTTATATGTATATACACCTATATATTGGTATTTGTATGTATATACACCTGTATATTGGTATTTGTATGTATAGCCACCTATATATTGGTATTTGTATGTATATACACCTGTATATTTGTATTTGTATGTATAGCCACCTATATATTGGTATTTGTATGTATATACACCTGTATATTTGTATTTGTATGTATAGCCACCTATATATTGGTATTTGTATGTATATACACCTATATATTGGTATTTGTATGTATATACACCTGTATATTTGTATTTGTATGTATAGCCACCTATATATTGGTATTTGTATGTATATACACCTGTATATTGGTATTTGTATGTATGTACACCTGTATATTGGTATTTGTATGTATAGCCACCTATATATTGGTATGTGTATGTATATACACCTGTATATTGGTATTTGTATGTATAGCCACCTATATATTGGTATGTGTATGTATATACACCTGTATATTGGTATTTGTATGTATATACACCTGTATATTGGTATTTGCATATGGATCTGTATAAGTATACACACACATATACTTTGTTCACATGCAAGTAGACATCTTTCATATTACAGCAGATGCCTTGGTACCCAGCATCCCATTTTATCAGACCACCTCGGATTTTCACTGCAACTCCCCTGGACAGTCCCTTTCTTCCACACTGACAGAGCCTCACCTTGAATACTAGGGCTTTCTCCAAAATCCACAGGGAAATGCAGCCAGAGGTAAGAGGCAGTTAAGCCCCTGGAACAACCTTAACCAGTGCAGGATGGGTTTCGTTAATAAATGCCCAGGCTTCCCTCTTACCTACAACAGACAGACAATTCTGGGAGACAGTCATTCCGTGTTTTTCCAATGTCTGGGCTTATTTGGGCTTCCCTTACATATAGCAGCAACTCAACATACCTTTTATTTGAATTTTCTGTCTCACTCTCTTCACTCCATCATTCATTTTTCCTGGGATCACTTTCCAAATAAACTACCTGTGCCCAAGTCCTTGTCTGAGGCTCTGCTTTCAAAGGAACCCAAACCAAGACATGCACACACCTTATATTTTCACTTAATGTTTCCTGTAGGTTGCACCATATCACCCAATAAGATCTGCCATGTGGCATCTCATGGCTCTATATACTCTACTGTATGAATGTGCTGCAGTTTTTCCAACCATCCCTCCATCAGTGGGTATTTAGGTGGTTTATAGTCTCTTGCTACTGCATACAATGTTTTAAAAACATCTTTACGTGCACATCTTTGTAAGATAAACTCCTAGAGATGGAATGAGTAAGGCAAGGGTGGCCACGATGGTCTTTAAGTAGGAAGCGTCCCTGATATGAATAGAGTGTAAAATCTTCCAGTTACAGCCCTGGCCGGTTTGGCTCAGCAGTTAGAGCGTCGGCCTGCGGTCCAGAGAGACCTGGGTTCAGTTCCCGCTAAGGGCATGTACCTCGGTTGCAGTTTGTCCCCGGCCCTGGTTGGTCGTGCGGGTGGCAGCCACTCGATGTGTCCCTTTCACGTCGATGTTTCTCTCTGTCTCTCTCTTCCTCTCTCTCCCTCCCACTCTATCTGAACAAAGAATGTCCTCAGGTGAGGATAAAAAAAAAATCTTCCAGTTACACATCTGATGTGTAACAACACAACTGTTCCTATCAGAGTTGATGCAAGACTGTAACCCCATATCCCGAGGATCCTTCTGCTCAAATAAGTCCCCTTTTCGATGTGATCAACTTGCCATCTTGCTGTGAACTCAAATACAATCAGGAGGAGTGCCTGAAACAGAGAGAGTACGAACATAAGCTGAAACTCAGAGAATGGAAACAGGGAGAATATATGTAAAACCACTCACTGATTGCTGGGAAGTTTATAAAACAGTTCTCCTATGCACAGGAGTAAAAAGCACTGTCTTAGGAGTCAGGAAGCCTAGGTCCTGGGTTCTACCCTCTCTCAGCTGCACCAAGTGCTGACCTGCGGTAAGCTGTGGGTCTCCCTCTGCCTCAATGTCCCCTTCTGTAAAATAAAGGGATATCCTAAATTGTTCATTCTGAAGCCCTCCTCACTCTGATTTCCCAAATTTCTATGACCCAGTCTATAGAAAGGGCTACCTTATGCCCTGCCCAGTTTGGCTCAGTGGTTGGAGCATCAGCCTGTGGACCAAAGAATCTCGGGTTCGATTCTGGTCAAGGGCATGCACACTTTGGGAACAATGCTTTAACCCTGTGGGTGGCTGGAGCTCAGGCCTTAGAGTCAGGAGAGCCTGAACGCAAATCCTAGTTCCTTCTATATATCAGCTATAGCTTTGACTAGTTCTTCTGTAGGAATAAGGCAAATAAAGCCATTGCGTGGGGCTGCTGAGAGAACTAGAAGAGATGTGAAACAGTGAACTCATATCTCGTGCTGAGAGTTAGCTTCCAAAGTTGTAAGGGAGAGTCAGATGAAGGGGTGGAGTTGCACTTGGAGCCACGTTAACCCAGATCACAAACACACACCTTTGTAAGAGCTATATACTTGCTATAGACTGAAAGTGTCCCCCACCCCAAAAATGCATATGTTGAAATCCTAACCCCCAATGTGATGGTATTACAAGGTGGGGATTTGGGGAGGTGATTAGGTCAGGGGGGGGGGGGGGGCTCTCATCAATAGAATTAGTGCCCTAATAAAAGAGACCCCAGAGAGCTCCCTGGCCCAGCTGTCACGTGGCGACAAGTAAGAAGACAGCCAGCGATGAACCAGGAAGTGGTTTCCACCAGACACCAAATCTGCGGATGCCTTGATCTTGGACTTCCAGCCTCCAGATCTGTGAGAAATAAATTGTTGTTTATAAGCCACCCAGTCTAAGGTATTTTTGGTATAGCAACCCGAACAGATTAATACTAATGTTATATACTAATCTTTCACCATCTATTGAACTATTCTGTTGCTATGAACATTTAGGGAATTTCCAATGCTTCACTTTCATAAATAATGTGTCAGTAAATATCTCCTCATATGCTCATCCTTGACAGTATTACTTAAATAGGTCCTAACCAGGTGTTAGATAATCAGGACTTTTGGGGAAGAGTTGGGGCTAGATAATAATTATACAGGACACAGTGTACCCCAAGTTCACCCAAAAAGTACTTGCTGCGCCTCTAGATGCCAGGTGCTATCCAGGCACACTTCATATCCCCATGCTTCTCCGGATGGGTACAGGCGTGCATCCTTCTACACGCTGAATGCGGGTTTGTCCTATAAACTGAATTCTTACAAAATGGGAGAGAAGAGACAAGAGCTGCAGTGGAAATATTACTATGTCTCAACCTCCCATAGAGCAGGAGGCAAGAAGAACCGCATCTGAGAAGTGTAAGGAGAGGACAGAACCACCTGGACTGCACAGGTCCCCAGACTGCGTACAGAGCACCCTGTCTCCTGCAGTCACCAGAACGTGAGTCCAGCCACCTGGGTGCAGTTCCAACATCATGTATTCAACCCCTCAACTATTCACTGAACATCAGTTAGAGGCAATAATCACCCAGCTGTCATTCCCTGGGCAGAATAGAGTATGGGTTAGGAGTGCAGGCTCTGCCTTTAAAAGACTGAGGTCAATCTGTAGGGAACAATTTGTAGGGATAGTAAGTGACAGAAGTAAGGCGCAAAGCCGTGCAGCCAAGGCCACCCTCTTCATAAAGAAGAGGGAACGTATACACTTGTCTCTGCACAGCACCTCTCTGGAGGGATTCATAAAGACTGGTGGAAGTAGCAGCAGGTAGGGATGAGGCTGCAGAAGTAAGCAAGGAAAGATCATTTGCATGTCATGCCCTAGAGTTTGGACTCTGTGTCCTGATCACTTTGGGGTGCCATTCAAAGACAAATCAGGGGAGAGATATGCTTAGATGTGTGTGTGTGAAGAGTAGATTAGAAGGCAAGACAGGGAGGGGAGACCAGGTAGGTGCATGTGGGAGTAACCCAGACTTGGAAGCATGAAGGGCTGCATTAAGAAATTGGGAGTAGGGATGGAGAGGAGTGAAAGCATAGAAGTTCTAAGGAGAAAGAATTGGCTGAAATGATGCTGAAAGGGATCACGCATTTCAGTTCAGGACATTAAAACAGGAGTAATAGCCCGGCTGGTGTGGCTCAGTGGTTGAGCGTCGACCCTGCACCAAGAGGTCACCGGTTCGATTCCTGGTCAGGGTACATACCCAGGTTGTGGGCCTGATCCCTAGTGGGGGGCATGCAGGAGGCAGCCAATCGATGTTTCTCTCTCTCTCTCTCCCTTCCTCTCTCTCTAAAATCAATAAAGAAAAAAAATTTTTTTTAATAAATAAAACAGGAGCAATAGTCAACGTTTTCATAGCGCTTGCTCCCTACCAAGTCCTGTTCTAAGCGCTTTACACAAGCCGACACATTCACTCCAGCCACACAGGACAAATACTGTTCTGACTTCTCCTTTTACCGGGGAGGAACTGGCCGCTCAGGGGGTAGTAACCTGCCTGAGGCTACACTCTAGCAAGTGGTATAACTGCCACCCGAAAGGAGGCGACCCAGGACCCGAGCCTGTCCGTGCTCTGGGCCACTACACTCAGCTGCCCTGTACACACACGTCGTTTAAAAGGTACACAAAAATGAGAGGAGCTGGCCAAGGAAAACAAAACAAATGATTAGGGAGGCAGGGGACAGCCAACACCTGTCTCTTCCCTCAGCTGTAATGAAACACATACCCAATCCTGTACAGCTGACCCCTGAACAGCACACTCTGAACTGTGTGGGTCGACTTATACTCAGGGTGTCTTCAATAAACACAGCCAGCCCTTTGACATCTGTGGGTTTCACATCCGGGGTCAACTGGATAGAAAACAGTATTTTCACTTCCTCAACTGCAGTTTCCCAACTGAGGATCAAAAATTATTTTTTAACTTAAAAAATGTTTATTGTGGTGATAGAGAGAGAGAATAAATGTGCTATTTTAACCATTTCTGAGTGGACAACTCAGTAGCGTTAATTACATTCACGATGTTCTGTAACCATCACCAATATTTACCTTTAAAATTTCACATCTTCCCAAACTGAAATTCTGTGTCCATTAAACACTAACTCCCTCTCCCTCTCCCCTCCCCCACAGCCCGTCTTGTTTTCCATTTGCGGTTGGTTAAATACACAGGTGCAGATGGCCAACTGTAGGTAAGTTAGGGGAGTCAGAAGTGGTACGTGGATTTCCCAGTGTGGGGGGGTTGGCGCCCCTAATCCTCCACGTTGTTCAAGGGTCAACTGTAACGAGGAAAAGAGGCCAGGCTTGGCTGAGAGTGGGAGGTACTCCCACACACAGTGTCTCCTTTATGTTTGTGGTCCTGTAAAACAGATGTTTCCAAAGCCCCCACTTCCAGATGTGGAAACTGAGGCTCAGAGAGGTCAGGGGACTCCCGAGGTCATACGGGGGGTAAGGGACCAGCAGGTTTCCGACCTGGCTATGATCTGTGTTCCGTGCTTGGTTCACTGTAGCGCTCTCCAGGTGCCCAGGGCTGAGTTAGGGTGCGAGGGAGAAGTACAAGGATGGTCACCTCCCCGCTCCCAGTGGGTCTGTAATCGTGTTGCTCAAATGAGGCTTTAACAAATGAAAATACAAAGATCTTGATACGGCAGCATAAAGGTCTGCACCTGGGTAAGTAGTACAGACTGCGGCACCTAGAGCGGGTGAGGGGCATCACAGAGATGGCCATGGCTGGGTACTGAAGGGCAGGTTGAGTAGAAAAATGGCATTTCCCCGGGCGGGGCTCTCACCTGGTGGCTCTGAAGGAGTGGTGGGCATCTGCTGTGTCCGCCTGTGTGGCATCTCTGCATGTTCTTCTGTTTGCCTTTGAGGAAGCATCCTTCCGCACTGGGAAGCCACGGGGTTTGGATAGGGCTGGCCCACTCCTCCCGCAGGTTGCAGCAGGGATCACTGGGTGCCAGCCTGGGCCACCACTGGGTTTCACTTCCCCTAACCAGCCATTGGCTCTAGACTCAACCCAACACAATGAGACTCGAGCTCAGGCGTATGCTAGAACACTGGGAAGGAGAGACTCTCTCCCTAGGATCACGGCTCTGGGAACGATGTTGGAGTGGAGACGCTGGGGGCCATGCTGTAGCGAGGTCTGCCTGGGAGTGCAACCCACACTGAGGAAAGGGGAAGGAGGGAGGAAGGCCCCGTGATAGTGTTTGAGCCACTGGACCCAGCCATGCCTGACCACGGACATCCCCAGACTTCTGTTACTAAGGAATTCCCTTCGTTACTTCCGCCCCTTTGAGTTGAGGTTTCTGTCATTGGCAAGTGAAAGGGATCTGACTGACACAGAGCCCCAAAGGTGGCAGTTAAACTCCAGGAATCCAAGGTTGGGGTCTGTCTGCCTTCCCTAAAGGAGAGGAGGTGGGAGGGGTCTAGTGAGGTAAAGTCCATAACAGAGACAAGGGCTATGGGCTCTTCTGGAAAATGAGATCGGTATAGCCTTTGCAGAGGTGGCTTTAATTTCAAATATATCTCAAAAGGTGGATAACGTTTTACCAACTGGCATTTGGCAGAGTGCACGCAGGAGGAAGGGGACCCCCTCACATGTGAAGGCGGAGAAACGGAAGAACGGAAGTCACGTTCAGGGTGGAGCGTGCAGTCAGACTTGGCGGCTGTGAAAGGTGGGGTGCAAAGGGGCACTGGAAGGCCTCAGGTGCAGCAGGTGTATACTTGGGGATGCTCGGGGACACAGATATGACAGTTTCATGGGATCCGAGATATGTTGTCTTCCCAAGGCCTCCAGAAGTGTGTGGATCTCAGGGATACCAGAGCAGGCTCTGGGGATGTCATAAAACAGGAAAAGAGCTAAGTGTCCAGGTTAGAGATGAGAGAAGTAACTTTGTTCTCTGGCCCCTACTCTGCCAGGCAGGAGACCATATCATGTCCTCTGAGCCTGGAGCCCCTGCTCCTGGCTCCTGCAGAGCCCAGGACAGGAGATGAGATGGCTCCTCACACAGGCACCTGCTCCTGGAGGAGCTTCCGCAGCCAGGACCCTGTAAGGACACCCCAGTCCCGGGGAAGGGGAGCCAGCTGAGTTTCCTGGCGGTGCTGCTCCTCTCAGCATCCCCTGCTGCGCCTAAACAGCACCCAGCAGCAGCCTATGCTGAGGGGATGCGTCCCTGCTGCTTGAGTTAATTACAGTAATTATACCTGCTCCCTCTTCGGCTCTGGTTCCCTTTGTTCCCAGTTTTCTGCCCGCTTATTTGCAAATCTAATCGCTCTGTGGATTGATTTTTTGAAAAAGAGAGATGGCGTGGAGAGACAAAGATATGGAGCAAAAAATGGGGGAGAGAGAAAGTGGGGGTGGGAGTGGGCTGGGAGGGGGGCGGGGAGGAGACGGAGGAGGGAGGGGGTGAGAAAGCCAATGAGAGCTTCAGTGAAGGGGAAGAACTGTGAGAGCAGGCTGGGCTCCCCTCCTCTGCTGGGGGGCCCTAAGTCACCAGCTGAGGCCTGGAGGGTAACACTGTGGAGACCCTGTCCCCATAGCCCTCAGGCCTTTCCATGGAGTCCCCAACTTCTCCCCAGACCTGGCTGGTTTGGCACAGATGACAGGAAGCTGGAAGGGCACCAAGTTCACACACTACCAGCAGATATTCATGCTCCCTAAACATTGCTCTCCCGGCCTGTGGGACTTGGCTCACCCAGACACCTGCTTCAGTGTTAGACGGCTGAGAGGCAGGGTGCGGCTCAAGCAGGGAGCAGAAACCGCTCTGAGGGAGATCTGAGAGGTGGTGGTGCGTCCTTCCTCTCTCAGCTCAGTCCCATCCTGGAAGCCCTTAGGAAAGACCCTGGTTCCAGTGTTTTCCAAGCATGCTCTGAGGAGCACTGGGTACCCTGGAGAATGCCCGGGGAGTGGGAAAGGCTGCGTGGACACGTATATGCTCAAAACCCCTTTCACTGACCTTTATTCAGCTCATATATTGGGTTTCACCTAAACTTTTGATTTTAAAATGATGCATTAAAGAGGAGAAGAATCCCCTGCTATGAAGGATTAAAAACCAACTGATTTAATCCAAACTTCTCACCTGTCAGATAGGGGAAACTGAGGCTCGGATAGATCAAGTGGCCTGTCCCATGTCACATGACAATCAGATCACAGGCCTCTTCGCTCCCAGTCCAGGGGGATTTCCACTGCCCCAGGGTGCTTGGCAGAGCCAGGGGATGCCAGGGGTGTTGCCAAAGCTCCTGGCTCTTCTTGGGCCCTCTGGAGTGAGGGGAATGTGGCTGATGGCATCGTTCTGCCCAAAGTCCTCAGTGAATCTAGGAATCCTCACTCCTCGGTCCCCTGGATGGACCACCACCATCCCATCAAGAGGTAGAATCTAGCACAGCGGTGTGGCTCAGTGGATTGAGTGCCGTCCCATGGACCGAGAGGTCCTGGTTCGATTCCTGGTCAGGGCACATACCCGGGTTGGGAGCTCGATCCCCAGTAGGGGGCGTGCAGGAGGCAGCCGATCAATGTTTCTCACATGAATGTTGATGTTTCTATCTCTCTCTCCCTCCCTCTCTCTAAAAACATCAATAAAAACTTTTTTTTTTTAAGAGGTAGAATCCAGTTCTCCTCTTGAGCCTGAACGGGCCTTTGTGATTGCCACAGCGTGGGAGTGACGATGTCTGACTTGCCGAGTTAAGTCAGAACCAAGGCGATGCAGCTCCCCCGGCTGTCACTGGGGGAGACATGGCCCCTGGCGCCCGGCCTCCACGCTGTGAGGAAGCCCGAGCTACGAGGACAAACTACACGTCGATGTTCCAGCAACAGCCCCAACCAAGGTCCCGGCCAACAGCCAGCACCAACGTCAGACGCGAGCGTGAGGGGACCTTCCGAAAATTCCAGCTCCCCGATGCTGAGTCCCCCCCAGCCTCTGAGCCTTCCAGCTGAGGCCCCAACATCGTGGAGCAAACACAAACCATCCCCACTGTGCCCCGTCCAAATTCCTGACCGACAGAGTCTGTGAGCACGACAAACGGTTATTTCCTGCCACTGAGTTTGGGGGCAGTTTGACACATGGCAATCAACAGTTCAGAAGCTGAAGCAGACACTCCCCACAGGAAGTCAGATTTGGTTAAGCAAGCAACCAGCAGCCAGGGATCCCAAGAAGAGAGTTGATGCCACGCACCCAAGTCCTCGATATTTGGGTTCACCTCCAGTACCTCCAACTAAGAGAATGTCAGAGTTCAGGCCATCTTGGAGGCAGAAGTGGGAATGCGCGTGGGTGTCAACTCCCCACACTGGAGTCAGCCAGTGTTTACTAAGTGCCGACCATGAGTCAGACGGGAACAGGGTCCCCGCCCTGAGGAGCAGGTGTAATTGGGGAGGCAGACACATCCACCCTGAGGAGTAATTATAATGCAATGAGTTAAGTTGCTATTAAAAATAAAAGTACTTTGGGAGTTCTCTGGAAACAGGAGTGTCAGCCGCAAACATTTTATGTCCTGGGTGGCTTCTCTCCACCCAGAGGTACGAATCTTACTCACCTGTGGTCCTCGGCTCTTGGCCTCCAAATCCCTTGGTCCAGTCCTTGGAATAAAAGGCCTGTGATGCATCCTTGCTTAGGAAAAGTCAAGGGCTTAATACACGTATTTTTTATTTTATATAACCCTGTGGAAGAGAATGTTAGTTGTTCCCCAAAACTCACTCTCCCATTCTCCAGAGTAACGGGGCCTTCGCCTTTCTGCTGGGTTTCGTGACCACCTGGAACTGGGCTGTGTTTCTCCGCCGGCCCCGTGTGGCCCCCGTGGCTGTGTGCCGCCCCCGTGGCTGTGTGACTGGCGCGTGTACAGTGAGGACGAGGAAACTCCTGCGGTGTACCCTTGAAGGGAGGGGACGCGCCCTTCCGGGCCACTTTAGCCCTTCCTAGCTGGAATGGGGATGTGCTGTTTAGCTGTTTTTGGATGATAAGATGAAAGAAACACCACAGAAATGGCAGAACTCTGGTCCCTTGCACCTTGGAATCCCATTCCAGCTCTGGTCTGTCTAGTAGGAGGCTGTTACGTGAGATAAAAATAAACCCTAGTCTTGTGTAAGACATTATTATTTGAGGGGTCTTTTGCTACTAAATCAAATCCTACCTAAAAAAGTCCATTAACTTACACTCTAGCTCTTTCCTCATTTCTGCATGCACGCGAGCGCTCACACGCGCGCGCACACACACACACACACACACACACACACACACACACACAATGTGGCCTAGCCCAGTAGATATCAAGAACTAGCTGACGCCCTGGCCGGTTTGGCTCAGCAGTTAGAGCATCCGCCCGTGGACCAGAGAGTCCCGGGTTCGGTTCCGGCTAAGGGCACGTACCTCGGTTGCAGTTTGTCCCTGGTCCCCGTTGGGTTGTGCAGGAGGCAGCCACTCGATGTGTACCTTTCACGTCGATGTTTCTCTCTCTCTCTTCCTCTTTTTCCCTCCCACTCTATCTGAACAAAAAATGGAAAAATGTCCTCGGGTGAGGATAAAAAAAAAAAAGAACTAGCTGAGGAAATTGTTGGATGAGATCAATTGCACATTACTGCATCCCTGCTTCCTGCTGCCGGGTACCAGCTCACACGGGCATGCGATCAAGCTTTCCCATGGGGTTCTGATGCCGAGAGTACTTGGTGGTGTGTCAAGTGATGTGCAAAGCAGGACTTTCCGAGGACCATTGTGCTCAAAGGTTTGGTGCAAAGGGTTTTGAATTGTTCATCTCTTAAACGGTTTGGACCCAAGTAGCAAAATTCTGCTTTTTTGTGTCAGTCGACCTTGGACTTTCTATGAACACCAGGAAAGCAGGGAATGTTTGTGTGCAGTGAGTGCTGGAAAAGGTGTTCTAGTTGCGTTGTCATGGGAGCCTCAGCGGCATCCACACCAAGGGCTACGACTTGAGGGAGAGGAGATTAAGGATTAAGCCAGCCCTTCCCGAAGCATGCTCTCTGTTGGCGGATGTGACATGAGGGGAAGAAAGGAAAGGTGTCATGGTCAAATCAGTTTGACAAAAGCTGGATTTAAAATATATATATGGCCCTGGCCAGTTTTGCTCAGTGGTTAGAGCGTTGGCCTGTGGACCAAAGAGACCCAGGTTCGATTCTGGCCAAGGGCATGTACTTCGGTTGCAGCTCGTCCCCGGCCCTGGTCGGGGTCGCACGGGAGGCAACCAGTTGATGTGTGTGTGTGTCTCTCTCTCCTTCTCTCTCTCCCTCCTAATCTGTCTAAAGATAAATAGGAAAATGTCCTCAGGTGAGGATAAAAAGAAAAACAATATATATACACACACACACACACACACACAAGTTGTTTTGCTGTGCGATTTCTCAGGGTTTTCAAAATGGTGACGTGTGCTATAACTCTCCAACAGGATGCCCACAGCACATCTTCACGTGGACAGTTTCATGGTGGAGCATTTCCAAGGAACTCCCTTGCCAAACTATGTAAATGGGACTGTTCTCATGGTCGGTCTAGTCCGCCAGAGTGGAGGAGCAGAAACGTGTCTTTAACCACTCAAATTCTGGAGGGAGCAATATGCCAAACGGGTCACCCTTCTGACATTCTGCCCTTTCCTCCCTCCCTGTTCCCCATCTGTGATGGTTTGTTTTCCGTGCCAACGTGGCCAGGCAGTCTAACCCAGTCATCCAATCCAACACTAATCTAGGTGTCGTGCTGAAAGCGTTTTGTACTGTAGTTAACGTCTACAGTCAGATGACTTCAACTAAAGAGTATCCTTGATCGTGTGTGTGAGCCTCATCCAATCAGCTGAAAGGCCTTGAGAGCAGAACTGAAGTTTCCCTGAGGAAGAAGAAAATCTCCAAAGCTTCCGCATCCAAAGAAGAGAAATGTTAGCCAGGATCCATGGAATGAAATGCAAAGTCAAATAAGCAACCTAAACATTGTCTGAAGCCCTCCAAGAGGTCAGTTTCAGAATTGCCTAGGAAGATAAAGTTCATGTATTGAGAAAAAAGGTGGTAAACCTTGCTTTCAGTATATCTTAGTCCCAATCTGTTTTCACATAAGCAGCCAAGCTAAAGAAGGTGGCCTTATTAAACTTATTCATACAGACAGATATTAATGTACTCAAAATCATAAAAGAAGTTTTGGTCAAAAAACTAGAGATAACCAAAACCTCTTTGTTTTAATAGTCTTATAGAATTTTTTCTGATTATAAAAATAATGCAGATTTCTGGGTGGAATCACCTAAGAACAGCAAGAACACAGAACCTCTCTCTTCACATACCCAATGAAATAAAGCAAAAATGTGAAACACCAGCAAAATTCACGAGCAGGAACCAAAGAAGGGAAGTGGTATAGAGCACAGAATTCCAAAATGGCAGCCAAGAGAAGAAACAGAATAATATTCTGGGTGATCAGAGTGCTTTCTTATATCACTCTTAACAAGAGTAGAATACAGGGAAGTAATTGAGTTCAAAGATTCCTGAGAATTTTCACAAATACCCTACAATTTCAGGAGGCATGGCCTGAGAAAGTATGTAGACAGATTTGGGAAAGTCGTAGGAAAACTCCGGTGAGGGGAAGCTCCTTCATTGCACTGTGGGGCCTCCGCAGAGGCAGAAAGGGCCACCAGGGCTTATCATCTTTCCAGGGATAGAGATAACAGGAAAAAGAAAAATTATAAACAAATCCAACGGTGGGGGGAGGGGAGAAGTAACCCAAGAAATAGAAGTAGTTTCCCCATGAGAGTTTTATTCTATAGAAAAACTTAATAAAAATATAAAATCAACAAACATGAGGTGATGATAGAACAATAAAACAAAATTACAAGAAATTTCACAAAGCCAAGAAAACAAATTGTGAAACAAAATGACTCATTATAAATTTAATAAATAAATTCAAAACCACTGAATGACATGACATTGACCCAGCTGAAAAATAGAATGAATGGAATTGAGGAAAAGCCTGACGCAGTCACAGTGAATGAGGAGAAAATAAGACAAAGAGATTAAAGCAGTTAGGGAATGACAGAGGCAGAGGACAAAGACTGTCAAACATACGGATAATTGGTGCCACTAAGGTTTAAAAACATAAAATCAATCAAAATTCTGAAACATAATACCAAAAAATTTCACTGGAATGAAGAAAGAATCAGCAAATAAAATGGTACCCCATATATACCAAGAATAATTATTCTAGCCTGGCTGGTGTGGCTCAGTGGATTGAGTGTTGTCCCATGGACTGAGAGGTCCTGGTTCGATTCCCGGTCAGGGCACATGTCCAGGTTGCGGGCTCGATCCCCGGTGGGTGGTGTGCAGGAGGCAGCCAATTGATCTGTCTTTCTCACATTGATGTTTCTATCTCTCTCTTAAAATCAATAAAAACCTATTTTTTAAAAAGAATAATTATTCTAGAATAAAAGACATTAGTAGATAGACTATTTAAGTTATTGAACATCAAAGAAAAAGAATAACCCGAATATATGTCATGCTAGACATCATGAAGACACATCCTAGTTAAAGTATTAGACCTCAGATATAAAGAAAGAATAAACACAATAAGCCAGAGGTAAAACATCAGACTGGCTTCAGACTTCACACAGCAGCATCCAAATGCCTGCAGGGAGTACGAAGATGTCTACAAAGGTCTGAGGGAAAGCAAGTTTGACATAATTGCAAATTGCAACAGATTGTTGTTCAAATGTAAGGTCGTAATCAGATGTTCTCAAACAGGATAGAACACAGAGAATTGAGCACCCCAGCACCTTTGTAAAAACTACTCAGTGAAACAAGGAGAGAAGACCAGGGCAATGAGTGCATTAGAAAACACCCTCAGGAAGATCCCTAAATGGGGCCTTAGATCTCTGGCCCAGGAGCCCACGTGGAGATTTTTCCTTCTCTGGAGGAAAAGTGAGACCAATAGACTGTGAGCCTTGTTTTCAGGCAATGGGTGCCCAGTGCATCTGCATGGAAGCAAAGTGAGGCTCCCTGCAAAGCCCTCCCCGATGCCTCTTGTTTGGAATCTTGCTCACCTAGTCACTTTCTGATATGAAACACGGCAAAATGAACTTGACATCAGATTTCACTCTGGGCCCACAATTTCTGCCTAAAGCAAGTAACTAAAATCAGGGAGCACCCTTCACTTTGTGGGAACAACTTCACTGCACACCCTGCTGTAGGCTCCCAACTGCGGCGTAACCGCGCCCAGCCCTGGAGTCCAGGACCTTCAGACGATAGGTGTGCGCACTTGCAGAAACAAGGCTGGAAGCAGGGTGGCCAGTAGTGTCTAGACATTGTCTGGGTGCTGCATCTGATCAGGAATAAAGGGCACATGAAGTCCTCCCCATCTCTCACTTGAAGTGCTGAAATTGCCACCTCACTGCCAGGAAAAGGAAGTTTGGCACATCTGGCCTGATAGGGAGGCATCACAAGTGGAACACACCCCCCCCTAGCACCCTGAGTGCAGGGACAGACCCCAGAGTGTGCCCCTGGAATGAGATGTGCATGCCAGCTGAATTCTCCTCTGAGGCAGCCTCCTGCTTCCTGCCAGATGAGAGAGTGGGGGACGTGGACCCAACTTGAGAGGCAGTATAGCAGAATGGTTAGGAGGAGACCCTTGGCACAAGATGGCCTGGGTTTTAATCTCCTCTGCCACTTTCTGTGTGACTTCAGGCCATTTCTTTTCATCTGTGCTTCAGTTTCAACATCTGTAAAATGAGGCTAATAGTAGTACCCACTTTATAAGGGAGTTATGAGCACTAAATGTTAGTTCACGAAGTGCACTTAGAAAAGCACCTGGAACATAGGAAGCTCAAGAAGCAGTTATCTATGAGTGCTGATTCTGGGACAGAGTATCTAGAAAGGCACACACACACACACACACACACACACACAATGCCACACCGGCAGGGAAGCCCTCTTATAAAATGCTCTGAGAAAATGGGATTGGGGTGCAGGGCACTAAAGGTTCTTCGTGGGCTGCTGAGAACACCTGTGCCCCAGCCCTAGGATTCAGCATAAACCAGGACAACATCCTCTCTCTTAAGGTCTGGTTGCTATTAGGTAACATCCCTTTTATCTAGGGCTTTATCACTTACAAAGAACCTCCTCCATGCCTTCCATTCGGTTCTCATCACAGTGGTGTAGATGGAGTGCAATTATTCCCATTTTCAGATGGGAAGACTGAGGTTCAGAGAAGTCTAGTAACTTTCCCAACTCCACAGAGCTTGAAGCAGATGAGCCGGGATGCAAATCCATTCTTCTACCTCCAAATCAATACCCGCTGCCTTGTGTATGGGTGGCGTTGTCTCTCATTGTAACTTCCTTTCTCTGTGTCTCTTTCTGTTCTTTGTGTTTGTGTTTCTCAATCTGATATCTGTTTGGCTGTCTCTTTCCTCACATTTTCTTCTCTCATATTCATTTCTCCTATTCCTGTCTTCTTTCTTCCCAGTTCAGACCTTAGATTTCTCACAATCCATCTAAAATGAAAGAAAGGCCCAGAGCAAGTAGCAGGCCAGGCGGCCAGCAGGACGGGGACCGAGTCCTGTGTGCAGAAACACGGGACAGCTCTGGCGCTCCAGGCATACGAGCAGAGGGGCTGCTAATAACAGGGAGCGAGAGAAGCAACCATTGCAAGCAGCAGCCCCTCAACCACCTGGTCTTCTCTTCCATTCCCGCTCCACCCTCATCACAGTCCTGTTCTGACCACTCTCCCGAGCCCACTGTTCACGCTGAGGGGAAGGAAACGGAGCCCCAGGAAGCAGAGGGGCAGCGGTCCCGGGAGGAAAGCCGGAGTGGCTCCGCAGCCGCAGCACTGCAGCCCACGCGCTTTCCTTCGAGGGGACCGTGCGTCTCAGAGCCTCTGCAATGGCAGCCCACGCCATGGAGCTCATCCTTTTCCCTCCCCACAGTAATGACCAACCACCACCAACTGGGCGGAGAAAGGGTGCCACCTCCTGGTTAGACACGAGTTTAGGCCCAATGCAGGCAGCTGACA
This sequence comes from Tadarida brasiliensis, assembly GCA_030848825.1. NCBI lineage: Eukaryota > Metazoa > Chordata > Mammalia > Chiroptera > Molossidae > Tadarida > Tadarida brasiliensis. The sequence goes on along the minus strand of CM061257.1, from coordinate 223,583,506 downwards.
ACCAAGTCACACCTTCTGAAGTGCGGCTTGGTACACTCTTCGTGCCTCCCGGGCCTCGGAAACGAGCGGACTCCCTGGGCCCCAGCAAAAGGACACTGCCTACACCGGACAGTCAGGGTCGGCAAGACCACTACCATTATTATGTTTCGCCAGACCGCTGCCTAAACATCGAGTTGAATTTGCCATCTATTTTTAATAGCTGGGAAAGGGAAGGGGAAAGTGTGGCTACTAGCGTGAAAATGAAAAGTCTCGTGAACTTAAGGCACTGGAGGTGCAGGCGAGTCACGGGCCTTGACTGGCCACCCGGCGTCCTCCAGCCAGCCAAGCCTGTGTCCAACCACGAAGGGAAAAACGATAATGACACACACTCTGAGGTGCTAGAAATAGAGCAACAAAGGCTGCGTCTAAAAGGCAAGGTGTAATTAGGGGTTATGTAATCTGATCAGAATGCCCTTGATACCATGTAAGTCTATTGTTCGGCTTTCAGACATTCTGCTTCGAAATGTTTTCAGAAGTAAAACAAAAGCAGGAGCGGCAGCACCCTCCTGGCCCGTGGTGCAGACGATGCGGTAAATGTTTAGCCCCTGTTCACCCAGTGTGGCCCTTCTGCCACCATCTGTGTAGCAGGATCAGAAAGGAGCCAGAGGCACCATGCTGGGAGGGGACCAAAGGCCTGAATTCAAAGCCTAGCTCTCCTGTTGGAAAGATCTATGGCTTTGGGCAATTCAGAATAAATCTCTCTGGTCTCAGTCTGCCATCTGTAAAATGGGATGATGGTAATACTAGTCACACCTACCTCCCAGAGTTGGAAGAAGGCAAAGGAGATAAAGGAAAGAAAACGAATGTTTATCAAACGTGAGTGTGCTGCAGTGGGTTCAGCGGTTTGCATGCCTTGACGTGTTTAGTCCCATGAAGAATCTATTATTACCTGAAGTTTACAAGTAAGGATGTTTGTAGAGGTTAAGTACATTTTCCAAAGGTCCCACAGGTCATGAATGGAAGGTGGAACTCAAATTTAGGAGCACCTGATTTTCAACGCAGTACTTCCTAAACTATGAAGTGATTTACAAATGTCAAGGTGGTTTTCCTCTGGGAAATGTGTGGACAACGGCTTATACGCAAGAAGTCGGGAGTATTCAGTGTGTGGAATTTCTGGGCTCGTCTTTCTACTTCTCTTGCTCTTTGCCCTAGACCTCAGATTCTCTGTCTACCCAACTCCCAAAACCTGGCTTCTAGAAAGTTCCAATGAGTCACCTATACGACTCTGTAACTTGACGTGGAGGAGACCTTCTCATGGAAGTGCTTGCCTTTCTAGCATCTCTCCAGTGACCAAGTGAACAACGTGCCCACCTAAGGGAATTCCCAAAATCAGGGCGCTGGTGGGGAAGCCTGTGGTTCTGAGGACGACATGTCCTCAGAGTTCCTGAAGACGCATCACTGAAGGCTGCACTTAGGATGGGCCTTACTGCTGGTACTGCAGACCACCACGGCATTCTTCCCCCAGGGCTCCTCCGTGCCCACCAGACACAGAATGCCAGACTGGACAGACCGGGAGGCAGTCCTTGTGTCGAATTCTGTACGTTCTGTTAGGTATCCCATGCAAGCTCTCGGCGGCCCTGAGCTCCATACCAGGGCTACAACTGCCTTTGTCCATCTCTCCCTGCTAGGCCCAAGGTGTCTCAAACCCAGCTCATCCAAACAACCTATCTGTCCCCAGCCCTACCTATCGCAACACCTTGTGTCAGTTGAGGGTAGAGTCTTCCACACAGACACCAAAACGAAATGCACAGGGTCTGGCACACAGTAGGGACTCAGTAAGCATTTGTAGAGTCCATGCATCGCACAAGCATTGACGGAGCACCACTGGTGTGTCAGGCATTCTTCTCGAAGCTGAGACACTGTGGTAAACAAGTAGATGAAAGAGACAGAAGAGGGAAGTGTATGTAAAATAACCTTATGTAGCAATGAGTGCTAACAAGAAAGTTAAGCAGGCCAAGAAGGCAGAGAGTGATGAGCAATGAAGCTGATCTTAGACAGAATGGTCAGGATAGCCCTCTCTGAGGAACTGACATTTGAGCCCAGATCACACTGAAGCAAGGACATGAGACATGCAGATATCTGGAAGGCAAGCATTCTAGGCAGAGGGGATGGCAAATGCAAAGGTCCTGAGGCAGGACCAAACTTAGGAACTAGAGGCCAAGCAAGAAGGCCAAAGTCCCCAAAGCAAACTGAGCCAGGAGAAAGGCAGTACAAGACAAGGTTGGAAAGATCGACCATGTAGGGTCCTGTAGAGCCTGAAGGCCAGGGGAAGGGCTAAGATGGGAAGTCTTTGGAGGCTTTTTGATCAGGGAGTAAAATAATCTGACATTTATATTTTAAAATATAATATATTTTCTTATATAGTATATATTCATAACCTACATATATTTAATATTATATGTATGATGCATATATACTATTGTACATGTCAAATATTAACTGATTTAAAATTTTGAATCTAAGTTTGTGTTCAAATATATAAAATAGGCTAACTAATTAGTCATGGAGTACATTCTGTTGTCAGTCTTCATATGACAGGGAAAATAATTTAAATGTAGGAGGGGACCTAAAGACCTATAGTGTATCCTGAATATAGAAATAGAGTCTGGGTGTATAATAGTCTAAAAACAGGTATACTTCCTTATAGGAAACCGCCAAAAGGGCCAACAATTTATTTCATTACCCCTGAATTTGTTTCCTTTTTTGTTACATTGTTGATTTGGTCAAAAAAGATATTAAAATGTATTTTAAATATCCGAGGAATGTCTTTTTCCATGCCATTTTTTTAAATGGGAGTCTAATATTCATAACATAAAACATACCAATTTAACCATTTCTAAGCGTACAGTTCAGTGGCATTGAATACATTTACAATGTTGTGCAACCATCACCACCATCCATCTCCAGAACTTTGTTCGTCTTCCAAAACTGAAACTGTGCGCATTAAACAGTAACTCCGCAGTCTCCCCTTCCCCACCCCTACCAGCCACGATTCTACTTTGTCTCTATGAATCTAACCACTCTAGGTACCTCACATACATGGAATCATACAGTATCTGTACTTTTGTGACTGGCTTACTTCATTTGGCATCATGTCTTCAAGGTTCATCCATGTTGTGGCGTGTGTCAGAATTTCCTTCTTGTTAAGGATAAATACTATTTCATTGTCTGCATATACAACATTTTATTTGTCTATTCATCCACCAATGGACAACTTGCGTTGCTTACCTTTGGCTACTGTGAAAAATGCTGATGTGAACATGCATGTACAAACATCTGTTTGTGTTCCTGATTTCAATTCTTTGGGGTATATACCTAAAAGTGGAATTGCTGGATCATCTCGTAACTCTATTTTTAATTTTTCTAGAGACAACTATACTGTTTTCCATGCAACTGCAGCATTTTACATTCCTGCCACCAGTGCAAGAGTTCTAGTTCCTCTACATCCTCACCAACACTTGTTACTGCCTGGTTTTTTTATCGTAGCCATCCCAATGGGTGTGAAGTGGTCTCTCGTTATGGTTTTGATTTGCATTTCCCTAGTGATTGGTAACTGAGCATCTTTCTGTGTGCTTATTGACTGTACAGCTTCTTTGGAGAAATATCTACGCAAGTTCTTGGGTCATTTCTTGTTTGTCTTTTTGTTTTTGAGTTTTAGTTCTTTATATATTCTATATATTAACACCTTATCCGGTATATGATTTGTTAATGTTTTCTCCTATTCTGTAGGCTGCTTTTTCACCCTGTTGATAGTGCCCTTTGATGCACAAAAGTTTTTATTTCAACATAGTTTAATTTATCTATGTTTTTCTTTTGTTGTCTGTGCTTTTGATGTCATATCTGTAGAATATTTTTTTAAATAACTCTTGCTTCCATTTTGAGACTTGATTATGATGAGTCAAGGAGGGAAATGGGGAGAGCAGGGGGACCAGGGAGGTGACTATAATGCTATGGAAGCTAGTATATGGAGGTGTAGACTAAAGTGGTTGGTAGTGGGAATAGAGAAGAGTGGATGATGTTTTCAAGATATAGACACAACCCGATAATGTGGATGAGAGAGACAAAAAATAATAATAATGAAGAGTGATCCCTACTTTTTTGGCCTGAGCTACTCAGTGCCATTACATTATGGGAACAATTAGGGAAAGAGCTGCTTTGTCAAAGGCTCCATGTTTTGGTTGGACCTGTCTATTATACAACCAACAGAGTAGTTTTATGAGTAGTTTGATATATAAGTCTGAAGGTAAGAGGAAAGATCCATGTAGTAGATATAAATTTGGCATTCCCCAGTAATCTATCGCCACAATGCTACATAACAAAAACAACAACCATGAAACCTCAATTGCTCGTGTATCTGGGGTGGTTGGTGAGATGGTTCTGCTGATCTTGACTCAGTTTATTCACATATCTAGGGGTCAGCTGGCTATCAGTTTATCCAGGCCAGCCTCAGCTCTCTGCTTCACATAGGTCTCATCCTCCAATAGACTAGTCCAAGGATAGTCTCATAGCAATGGCAGAGGTGCAAGAGAATAAAACCAGGCTCAAATGCCCGAGCATTTTTCAAGCCTATGCCTGCATCACACTTTGCTCACATTCCATGGGTCACAGCAAGTCACTTGACTGAGTCCAGAGACAGTGGCAGAGCAATGCAGAGTTACGTGGCAAAAGCATAGATCCAGGGAGGGGCGACAAACTGGGGCCATGTTTGCAGTCTACCGCATCACAATTTTGTAGAGATTGTATTTAATATCCTAGGACTAAAAGGAGACTATATGTAAAGCAAAAAGAAATCAGCACTGTTTGTCTTTGCCAAGAATTGAAGAGTAATAAGGAAAGGAACCATCTCTTAGCCTTAACTCTCCCGATTTGCATCTCTCATCTGGACTCCTGCAAGAGTGCAAACTGTGAGATCTTAGGATGGAATGAAAGATGATTATATTTCGACGTAGGCCAAGGTAGCTGAGAATTATTCAGATTCAGATACATTTTGAAGGTAGATCTGGCAGAACTTGATCGGAGTGTGAGAGACAGGTAAGAAACAAGGAAACTCAGGGTTTTTGTCTCAACAAATAGGCATGTCATTATGAGGAGAGGGAAGAAGCACATTCCTGTGGACAAGACAGGAGTACAGTTTTGGGGAAGTTTGGGATCCCAGTGAAGATGTTCAGCAGGCAATTGGATATAAGAGTGTCACATTCAGCCCTGGCCGGTTTGGCTCAGCGGTTAGAGCGTTGGCCCGCAGACCAATGAGTCGCAGGTTTGATTCTGGTCAAGGGCATGTACCTGGGCTGTGGTTCGTCCCCAGCCCTGGTCGGGGTCTTGCGGGGGACAGCCAGTCAATGTGTCCCTCTCATGTTGATGTTTCTCTCTCTCTCCCTCTCTCTCTCTCTCACTCCCCTCCACTCTATCTGAAGATAAATAGAAAAATATCCTCAGATGAGGATAAAAAAAAAAGAGTGTAACATTCAGGATAAAAGTTGAAGGCCAGGGACACAACGTTGGGAGTTAGAAGCATCTAAGTGTATTTAAAACCATGGGAATGGATGAGATTATCTAAGGCATGATGAATCTAGAGAAAAGAAGACAAACAGGCTAATTGGCTGTATCCTCCTCTTTACCTCAACACGCAACAGACTTACTTTATACCCACCACTTACTTTAGACCCCTCAAATGTGCACCCTCTGGTCCAGCCTCTTGGTCAAAATCTTTATCTCCTTCCCCTAGACCACTGCAACTGCTTTCAGCTGGTCTCAGTACCTCCAAAATCACGTCATCAGCTCATGCTCCATACAGTCACCAAGTGGTTCTTTGTGAAACAAACCTGTCTTGGCCGCTCCTGCTTGAAAACCTCAATACAAACTCCATCATGAAGAGATTAGTCTGACATCACCTGAACCCAGCGGCCAAAGTTAGCCTCACTAACCATGAATAAGTATTAGTTGTTCTATAAGAAGCATGCCGCACCACCTGTGAAGTCTTCCTGCCAAAACAAAGAGAATTTGAGTCTCATCAAGCCTCTAGTTCTAACTACCAGTGTTTTTTTAAATTAAAAAAAAAAAAAAACTTTTTAAGTTGGAGGGGCAGCTGTGGAGAACTAACATAGATAAGAGAGACTCAAGAGACGAATCATCCATACCCTGTAGGTGGACTGTGCTTGGATTCTGATTGAAACAAAGCAATTGTAAGAAAGAAAAATATATATTTCTGAGATAATCAGTGAAAACTGAACATGAACCGGATTTTCAATGAAATTAAAGAATTTTTATTTTGTTAAGTGTGAAAATGATACTGTGTTTATATTTTTAAAAAGAAATTATCTGGTATATTTTTGTGATTCTACTTTTTTTTTTTAAAGAAATTATACTGAAATATATATAAGTACTGGATTTGCTTCTAGATACTCCAGCAACTAAAAATGAAAGTTGAAGGAATCAATGAAACAAAAATGGAAGAAAGTTGATGGTTATTAAAGTTGGGTTATAGGTATACAAGGCTTCATTATGCTAAACTCTCTAATGTGTGGTGAAGATTTTTCCATTATAAAAAGTAGAGAAAAAAAGAAAAATCATAACACATGTAGCAAGTCCAGTTTATTAAGTTGGCCCTGTCTTCATCTCATTCTTCTCTTTCAACTCTCACGACATGTTATGTTCCAGATTCACTAAACGTCTCAGTTATCTAATCAAATATATTCATGATTTATTAACACACATTTTATCAAGATGTTAACTATATCTGTTTTGGTTTCCTTAAAGTCACAGTTAGTCAAACTGTCCAAGATCGACATCAGTATATTGCTGACAAGCCGCATTCATTGCGTGTTGTTAATGCATGCATTTTATTAGAACACTGCATACCCCATGTCCTGAACACCCATCAGTTCTCTTTTATACCGCCAAGCCTCCCTTTGTATCATTTCCTCTTTCTGTGTGCCCTTCCCCACTTCACCACCTGGCAAACTCCTCCTCCTTCATCTCAAATGCCAGCCCCATTATGAACCATTCCCTGATCCTCCCTATATCTTCTCATCCTTGGCCCCCACCTACCATTCTAAGTACTCAGTTGCTCCTTCCTCTGCTCCTCTAGGTCCTTGCATAGACCTCATTATCACTCTACACTGTCATTGTTGGCTACCTCCACTGCTGAATGGAGAATTCCTTGGTGTGTTTCCTCCATGGGTATATCACCCAACTCTAGCACACAGTAAGTATTCAATAAATTCTTGGAGAAAAAGGGAGGGAGGAAAGAATGTAAAAGCAGACCCTTCCTTCCTCCCTTCTTCTAATTGCAGAGAGACAGTCCCAAGATAATACCTGTGTCCTTAGAGGTCTCAGAGGCATTTTATCCCTCACTGTTCACATCAATCATCTCAAGGAGCCCACTGCCCCTGGGCTCATGCCCCGCCTGGGTGAACAATCTCTAAGAATGTAAACTTTTTTCATGGATCTCCCATTTCTCTGGCTCCTCCAATCCCCAAATCAACAGTAACACAATAGGCAGCATTCAACCTCCACATTTCTGAAGAGCTTTACTTTCTTGTCCCATATCATGTAGACCACAAAGCCCCCATAGCTGTGTGTCTGGTCCTTTCCTGCAAGCTCCCACTTGGGAAGCCTCCAGCAGGTTGTTTTGATGTCTTGCAGGATCCAAGGCCCTGATAGAAGCAGGAAATGTGATTATGGCCACTCTCTCCAGCCAATTACTGGCTCAAGCACTCTAACAGCTCTTAGCAAAAATTACCTCTCCATCATGAAGAAGACAGAAACAGCAGCCACAAATGCATGCCAACTCCTGCAGCACGTGGCCTGCAGAGTTAACCCTTAGAAGTCCACAGACCCTGACCCAGACCTTTAATAGCTAGAAAACCACAGGGTCCTGCAAGGTGCCCATGTCCTCACCCCAGAGGATGGTCCTGCAACCCTCACAGGAGAGCTATGTGCCCTTCAGGTAGGTGACTGACTCTGGTGTCCTGCCTGAAGCCACTCCTCCTCAGGCCAATTCTATGACCACAAGTTGAGGTTCAGTTTTCACTTAAAATCTGATTAGAACCCAAGGATATGTTTCCATACTTTGCATGCCCCACCACCTTCCCCAGAATCTAAACATAGTCCTTATTCCCAGTTAGATTTTCTCCCAAGAAAGACACTCCCCTGTGTTTTGGTTTATGGGACAAACATAAAATTAATCTTATACACAGACATCAGGGCACAGATGAGGGGATGTGTTCAACTGGAGGTTTTGCTTGAGTCGTAAGGGAAGGGGATAAATCCCCCAAATGTCCCAGACAGGTGTTGAAATACCAAATGACCTCAGAAGTCATCTTGCCCCTCCAACACACAGCCCTGAGTCGTGTGCACCACGAGTGTTTTGGAACCTCCACCTAAGAGAGGCAGCATAGAGGAGTGGTTAAGAGCAGGCCTCTGGAATTGGGCAAAACCAAGTCCAAACCCTGACTCCATCCCTTATGGGCTGCAGGTCATGGGAGAAGATTTCTCCAAGCCTGATTGACCGTGAAGTCTCTTTTTAACCTCCCTCACCAAGCTGTCAGGAGAGGTAAATGAGATGACGTATAAATCACCCATTGCCTGGCACATAGAAGCCATTACAGCTCTCACCTCTGATGAGTGGTTTTTGTGATCAGTCCAGGGGAACAATAAAAGCTGAGACCTACTGAGTACTTCCATTAATGACAGTGTAGATCTGTGCCAGGCACGGTTCAAGTGCTTTACATATATTGTGTTGACGCGTGTAATTCTCATAGCAATCTTCAGAAGAAGTTATTATTGTGATTTCTTTTTTATAGATGATAAAACCAAGCCATCGTGATGTTAAATATTTTCCTAAAGGTCACACAACTAATAAGTGACAGAGTCAGGCAGGATTCAAGGTCAGGCCATCTGGTTCAAGTCTGGCTCTTCGCCCCCACACTCCACTACCTCTAACGGAATACACCAGCAACTTGTGCTTTCAGAGTCACATGGATAGACACCCCATATTCCAATCCCAGAGACACACTGGTGGGAATAAACTCACCAGCCAATGAATGGGCCTCCCTATGTTGTCTCACTTCCAAGAACCCAGGACTACTTGGCATTTTTCTTGTTTGTGTGTGTGTGTGTGTGTTCCGTTTGATGTCGCCAAGGGCTTACAGGGCTCACCAGGATGTTTGTACCCTCCCATCAGCTGTTCTCTTCCTGGCCTTCTTCTGGGCAATTCCTTTTTGGCTTCAGAGTTTAGCTCAAACATCAGTCCCTTCTGGAAGCCTGACCCAATTAACACCCTGGCTCTGTGCTTCCAAAGTACCCTGAATGGACATCTAATAGAAAGGTATTGCGCTGCATTGTCATGGCATGACATCTTCATTGTCATCCCTCTGAGATGCATGTTCTATGAGAGTGGGGTTAGTATCTTATTTCACTCAGTGATCCAACCAACATAGTCTCCTACTGTTAGCAGCACATAGCAAGTGTTCAGTAAATGTTGCATACTCAAATGAGGACCTTTACCCTCCACCTCCCTTGTGAAAAGAATTAAAAAACACTGTGTTGGCCATAATCTTGCTATATGATCTAGATTAAAAAACAAATCTTGATCAAGATCAGCAATCAAATCTTTCCATGTTCTTCTCTCCCCCAACCTCCTTAAGAAGAGGGAAAGGTTAAAGGAAAAGGAGGAGAGATATGGGAGAGGCATGTTACAATGTGTCAATTCTGAGTACAACTACCTCATTTAAAAGAAATCAGACACGAAAAGGAATGAGGAACTGACACATGCTACAACTTGGATGAACTTTGGAAGTGTGCTAAGTGAAAGAGACCAGACACAAAAGGACACATATTATATGATTCCTTTTATATGAAATATCCAGAATAGGCAAACCTAGAGAGACAGAAAGTAGGTTAATGGTTGCCAGAGGCAGGGGGTAAGGGTGAGGAATTGGGAGTAATTACTTAAATGGTATGGGGTGTTCTTCTGGGGGGAAAGTTTTGAAACTGAAGAAAAATGGTGATCCCACAACATTGTGAATGAACTAAATGCCACTGAATTGTATACTTTAAAATGGTTAGTTGTATGTTTTGTGAATTTTACCTCAATTTTTTTAAATTTTTTTTCTTTATTGATTTTAGAGAGAGAGGAAGGGAGAGGGAGAGAGAGATAGAAACATCAATGAGAGAGAACATCGATTGGCCACTTCCTTCATGCCCCCCACTGGGGATTGGGCCCACAACCTGGACACGTGCCCTGACCGGGAATCGAAACCAGCGACCTCTTGGTGCATGGCTCAATGTTCAACCAGTGAGCCACACCAGCTGGGCGCACCTCAATTTTTAAAACCTAACAGAAAGGATCCTCAGGGCCACCCTGAGGAGCTTGTCTGTGCTTCTGTGAGCTGTCAAGTACAGGGAGCCCACCCTATGTCTGGTCACAGCCTATAGCACCCAACAGTGTCTGGGGCAGGAGATAACGCAAAGCAACACTGGGGCAGCAGAGACAGGGCAAGGCCTGCAGTTTGCTAGCCTATAATCTAACTATGCCAAAGAGGTAAGTTCAGGAACACTGCTCCCCAAAAGGGCATTTTCAGGGATTCCCTTCTATGATATGATCACCATAGCTGAGTGGAAACATTAGGCCGGGGAAGAACAGGGCCAGGAACAAGGTACTTTAAGTGCCCCAGCTTAATACAGAATGTCTCAATAGTCAAAATCAATGCAGCTGTCATTAGCTCAATAAAGATCATGCTCTTGGGACAAGGCACATTCCTATGAGTCTGGTACACCAGAAGGGAAAGGGACTCCACCCAAGATTCTCACAAGGATGCATTTCTCTGAACCTGCCCTGCCTGCCCTCCTTCGCTCCTCTGACCTGAGAGGCCCCAGCCCAGTGGGGACATGCCAACTTCTCTGAAGCCAGGAGCTTAAAGGCAACTTAAAGGCAACGGTATCCATTTCTCCTTCTGGGAACCTTCCAGAAAATCAAGAGAGATCTTGTGTACCTGGGAGTGCAACATAAGTCAATGTCTTCTTCTGTTAGATGCTGTTTAAGCTAGGGGGTTGGGAAAAGCAAGAAGCGCGATTATAGACCCTAGGGGCCAGGACACCCACAGGGAACACGTACTGGTTGTCCACAGCTGACAAACCAGCAAAGTCCTCTTTCCTCCCCCACCCCCAGTCCACGTGTCCGTAGTAGACTCCCAGGTGCTATCTTGTTCAACAGTTGTATGTGCCTTGTGTTCTTTCTTGTCCTAGAGGCATAAGAAAACAAGTCTTTCTTTAATATGGGGAACATAAAGGACATAGATCAAGGAATGAAGGGGGACTGTGTAAGGCAGTTTGGAGGGTTCCATATAGCCTCTCCCCACATTTATTTATTTATTTTATTTATTTATTTATTTATTTTAATCCTCACCTGAGGATATTTTTCCATTTATCTTCAGATAGAGTGGGAGGTGGGGAGAGAGAGAGAAACATCGATGTGAGAGAGACACATCGATTGGTTGCCTCCCGCATGACCCTGACCAGGGCCGGGGATTGAACCACAACCCAGGTACGTGCCCTTGACAGGAATCGAACCCGCAACTCTTTGGTCTGCAGGCCGATGCTCAACTGCTGAGCCAAACCAGCCAGGGCCTCTCCTCACTTTTAAAAAACAGATCAAGGAATGAGCTTATAGAAAACAGTAGCCTTGACTGAGTCACAGTTATGAATGGTGACTGTGGAGACAGACAGCCTTGGCTGCTCTCAGTGTACCCACCCTGCCGTTTATCAGCTATGAGACCTTGGCCAGATTACCTCACCTCTCTAAGCCTGGCTTTTTTTTATTACAAAGTGGAGAAACAAATTGTTTAGCTTGTTGGAGACATCTTCATCACAAGTCTTCCCAAATACTTCACTACGTGCATTACAGAATGGGTATCACTTTCATTCACAGAAAGAACACTGTACTGAACACAAGATAATTTGTGTTTTGTGTTAAAAGAATTAAATCAAATAATAGCATAATGTTGCTAAAATGGAAATCCACAAATATGTTTTCTGAGCCTTAAGAATTCTCTCAAACTAGATTTTTTTCATATAAGAGTTTCCAGTTGGATACCAGGCTTAAAATTCTAATACTGACATAGTTCAGATCACTGGCTGACTGCCTCATAACTAAGTCCTGCTGGAAGATTTCAGTGTCAACGTTTTTGATGCCATTTGCACAAGCATTGTCACCAATGACCACTATTTTAATGACCTTGAGCTGGTAAAGGGGAGGGACTGACCTATGGAAATGCTGCTTTGAGTTAAAGGTAGGCCCGATGATATACATCACTCTGTGTGGTTAGACAGAGAAATTAGTGGGAGAATTGAGTCACTGCTCAGCATGAGGGAGCAATGATATGACAAAAGAACCCCCACCACTGTCATCGCAGCATGAACAGCTATTTAGTTTCAGTAAACATCGTCATCCATCACATTAAATAAATGATGTGGCTTTGAATTGTTTTATATTGTGCTTTTGTTTGCATTTACTTTGTAAATTTCACTTTGCTTTGGAGTTGTTTAAGTACTGTAAGCACGGGAAGCTGAGACCTAGTTGTGTGTCAAGCGGTATTTAAGGAACAAGATGATTTTTTTAAATAACTTAAATCAACTCTCGGAGTCCATGAAAGAATCCTTTTCCTTTAAACGGAAGTCACATATTAGTCAGATTGTTAAAATATAAGATAAGTCACATAACGTGTTTGGCATGGTGTGCGGAAATGGGGATGACTGTTAAATCTGAGCGAACACTGGCGTTCCGGTTCCAGGTAGGTGGAGTATGAGCACTTCGCCCCGTTCCTGCCACTGCACACGGCTAGCCGTCTTGAGCAGAATGCACAGAGCAGCTATTGGAGTCCTCTCAAAAGGAAACAGTGAGTTTACCATTTTTTCCATCTGGTATCCCCCAGTCTAAACTCAGTGCAGCCCCAAACCCAGACAAGGCCCTGGGGCACGGAAAGTGAGTCCCAGGAGAAGCCCCTAGCTCTGCGTGGGGATCGAGAAAGAGAACAGCTAATGCTCAGAGAGAGACAGAAATGTCTCCAGATATTTTTCTTTGTTTCCTCTATTCTCTCACAGAATCACAAAAGAACCAAAACTCAGAGAGAAGAGAGCCTCTGTGACTGGTGATGCTATGGCCTCAAGGGAATGGTGTGAACCGCCATTGCTTTGGCATGGCACACCTGTAAGTGTGGGTGGAAAAATAGGGTAAATAAAGCCCCGGATTTCTGACTGGAGGACAGAAAAGGGAGCCTCAGTGACCCAGAAAGTAATAGGGAGGTCATGGAGAGGGAGGAGCTTAGGAAAGTGACCCTATAAAATTCATTATGAACTCCTGGGCTTGCCTCCAAGCTGTGCATCCATGGATCTGACTCGAATCTGCATACCAAAGATTTTGAGCACTGAACTAAGACACATCACCTCCCAGGTCCCAGACTAGCCACTGGGTGGCACACACATGGAAGAAACTCGAGTAGCACACAAAGGATTTAAAAACCAAATTGGCATGGGAATCACAGCCCACAGAAAGTGAGTGGGAACTTGTAGCATGAACCTGATGAGATCAATTGCTGACTAAAACAAAAATATCAACATTGTCCATAAGACAAGAAAAAATGCCACAGTCTCATAGCAAAACATTCAGGATATGATCCAAAATTATTCAACAGAAAATTTTCAGCTCACTTGGGAAAAGGCAACAAACATGCCAACACCAAGATGGCATGGCTGTTGGAATTATCTGGCACAGACTCTAAAGCGGGTATTATAACAATGCTCTAACAAATAATCACTGACACGCTGGAAATTAATGTAAAAATAGCAAGTCTGAGCAAAGAAATAAAAGATGTCAAGAAGAACCAAATGGAAAGTTTAGAAATGAAAAATACAGTATGGGCTCAGTAGAAGAATAGTGATCACAGAGAAATAAGTCAACAAACTGGAATAAATAAATTTATCCAAAATGAACAACAGAAATAAATGAAATGAAAAATAGAAAATGAAGAGTCTTAGGAATCCATGGGGCACTAATTGAAGGTCTAATATTTGTGTTCTTGGAGCCCCAAACAGAAAGAAGAAGTAGTATGCTGCTGAAGTTTTTTTTGTTTTTTTTTTAAATAAACAATGGCTGAAAACTTCCCAAATCTGAGGGGGAAAATAAACCTAAAAATTCAAGAAGATCAGCTAACTCAAAACAGGATAAACCCAAAGAAACCCATGCCCAGACTCATCATAATTAATTTGCTAAAAACTAAATACAAAATGAAAGTCTTGAAAGCAACCAGAGGGAAAAACACATTATCTATAGAACAATAAATCAAATGACTGTAGATTTGTCGTAAGAAACCATGGAGACCAGCAGGAAGTGGTACACCATTTTTTAGAGTGCTGAAAGTAAACAATTGTCAACCAGGATTCTATACTCATCAAAAATTATCCTTCAGAAGTTAAGATGAAAGAAAGACCTTCTCAGATGAAGGAAAACCAAGGAAGTCTATTGCCAGCACATCTGCTGTGAAAGAATTGCTAAAAGGAGTTCTTCAGACAGAAGACAAATAACACCTGAAGAAAATTTGGAACATCTGAGTGAAGGACAAGTGACAGAAAGGGTAAGCAGAGGGTTATTACAATACACTATTCTTCATCTCTGAAGTTCTTTAATATATGTTTGATCATTGAAAGAATTATGACATCATTTGGTAAAGTTTCCAATGCACGTAAATGTCCTGTGTAAGACAACTATAACATGAAACAGAATAAGAGGAAATGATGTGGTAAGATTTCTACATTTCACCTGACGTGGCAAAATATTGACTCTAAGAAGTTGGTGAGAAGTTAAGATGCATATTGTAATCTCTAGAACAACCACTAAAAAAATGTACAAAATTATAAACTCAAAAAATAAATGAAAATGAAACACTAAAAATTGTTTAAATCATCTAAATAAAGGCAAGAAAAGGAAATCACAAGAACACAAACAGGGTACAAACAGAAAACAAATAATAAAATGGTAGGCCCAAATCAAAACTTATCAATAATTACACTGAGTGAAAATGGTCTAAACACACCAATTAAAAGACAGTTAGCAGGATAGATTTTTTAAAAACCCATGACCCAACTATAGGCTATCTACAAGAAACCCACTTAAAGATAGGTTACAAAATTAAAGAGAGGGGAAAGGTATATAATACAAACACTAAACAAAAGAAAGTCAGAGTAGCTGTATTAATATCAGACACAAAACACTTCAGAAATGAGAAAACTACCAGGAGTCAATTCACCAAAAAGAAATTGCGATCCTAAACATGTACCTAACCACAGAGCTTTAAAACACATGAGGAGAAAAACTGATAAGAACTGAAAAAAGTAGGCAAGTCTATAATTATAGCTGGAGACTTTAGCACTCTTAATGATAACTAGAACTAATAAACACAAAATCAGCAAGAATGTAAAAGAATTAAATCACCAAACAACTGGATGTAATTGACATTTACAGTGCACTCCACCCAACAACAGAAGAATACACATCCTTCTCAGTAGCATACTCCAGCCAACAACAGAAGAATACATATCCTTCTCAGTAGCATACTCCAGCCAACAACAGAAGAATACACGTTCTTCTCAGTAGCACACTCCAGCCAATAATAGAAGAATACACGTTCTTGGAACATTCACAAAGACAGACCATGTTGTGGGTCAATAATTTTAACAAGTTTAAAAGAATTGAAACCATACAAAAAATGTTCTTTGGCCATAATGGAATTAAATTTGAGCATAACAGGAAAATCTCCAAATACTAGGAAATTAAACAACACACTTCCAAATGGGCCAACGAGGAGTCTCAAGGGAAATTAGGACATAATTTTTAAATAAACAAAAATGTAAATACATATCAAAATGTGTGAGGTGAGCTAAGGCCATACTTCTAGAGAAATTTATAGCAATCAATGATTATAATCAGAATATAATCAAGGTCTCAAGTCAATAATCTAAGTTTCCACAGTAAGAAACTAGAAGAACAACAACAAAAGGAGAGAGAGAGAGCAAGCAAAAGGAAGGAAATGATAAAAATAGAGCATAAATCAGTAAAATTGAAAACAGAAAAATAAAATAAAGGAAATCAAGAAAACCAAAAGCTGGTGATAGAAAAGATCAGTAAAATGTAAAATCTTCTAGAAAGACAGAGAGAAGAAGAGAGAAGAAACACAAACGGTCAGTATGAGGATTGAAAGAGTGCTGTAGCTCCAAGCCCTGCAGACACTGAAGGACAGGAAGAGATTACTATGAACAATTCTACACACATAGATTTGACAACAGAGATGAAATGGACCGATTCTTCTAAAACCACAAACTACCCAAACTCACCCAAGATGAAATAGATAAACCAAATAGTACTATCATTGTTAAAGAAACAAAATTTAGCCCTGGCTGGTTTGGCTCAATGGTTAGAGCGTCGGCCTGCAGACCAAAGAGTTGCTGGTTTGATCCCCGGCCCCTGTCAGAGGCAACTAATTGATGTGTCTCTCTCACATCAATGTTTCTTTCTCTCTCTCTCTCTCTCTCTCTCTCTCTCTCTCTCTCTCTCTCTCTCTCCCCCCCCCCCCACTCTATCTTAAAAGCAATGGTAAAGTGCCCTCGATGAGGATAAAAAAAGAAAGAAATTTATAGTTTAATATTTCCCCCAGAAAAGTAATCCACAGGACTAGATGATTTTATTGGCAAATTCTACCAAACATTTAAAGAAGAAATAATATAATTCTAAAATATTTTTCCTAAAAATAGAGGTGGGTATGTTTTGTCTCAATTTATGAAGTTAGTATTACCCTGATACCAAAACCAAAGACTCCCCCCTCAAAAAAAAAAAAGAAAGAAAAAAGAAAAAGAAAATTAGAGACCAATATCCCTCATGAACATAGATTTGAAATCTTCAAAATATACAGTCATGGCCGGCCGGTGTGGCTCAGTGGTTGAGCATCGACCCATGCACCAAGAGGTCGCCAGTTTGATTCCCGATCAGGGCACATGCCCAGGTTGTGGGCCCGATCCCCAGTGGGGGGCATGCAGGAGGCAGCCAATCGATGTTCTCTCTCATAGATGTTTCTATCTCTCTCTCTCTCTCCCCCCCTTCCTCTCTAAAATCAATAAAGAAAAAAAATTGTTTTATATATATGTACAGTCATGTACCACATAATGATGTTTCAGTCACTGCCTAAGAGATGGATGGTGCCTGACCCAGCAGAAAGCACATGCAAGTGGACGGAGAACCATCCAGCTAAGACCTGAACTGCCTTCTCCTCAAAACAGAAAAAGAAAAAGTGCTCCCACTCCTCTGTTCCTTTCCCCAGCTTCTCTCTTCCATCATTATTCCCAGGGAGCAAATCGCACAAACCTACTATCAAGACTTTGCAGAGACCGGAGAAACAAAATTTCAAGTCTCTGTCCAGAAGACCCTCTGACTATCTCATTTAATTCTCTCATCAAATCCATGCAGTAGGTACTTGTATCATTTAGGAATATTTGGCTGCAAGCAACAGAATAATCAATTCACAGCAGCATTAACAAACAAAGGTTCGTTTTCCCCAGATGAAACAAGGGCAGTTAATGGCTTTGTTGTAGATGTTCCATGATGACAGGACCCTGGACTGGTGTCCGCATTTTCTCTTGGTATTAAAGTAGCTGCCAAAGCCATAGCATTACCCAACAAATGTCCTTCCACCTTGGAAAGCAGGGGACTGCATAAGCGGGGAGGTTTTTCCCATCCACTCAGTTCATATTAAGAAGTAAACAGGTGTCAGAGCAGAGAAATACTCCTTGTCCATTTCTTATCAGGGAAGAAAAATCTTTTCCAGAACCATCCCAGAAATGTTCCATCTCATTGGCCAGAACAGATCACATGTTCATTTAAGGATCAGGAACTGGACCCACCTCCCCAGGGATCATGGGAAGTGATATCTGAGCAAAACTGAGATTCTGTTGGAGGCAATAAATAGTGTTTGCCATGGGACTGCTATTATTCCTTCCTTTTTACAGAGGAGAAAGCTGTGGCTTAGAAAAGATAAGAGACTTGCCCCAGGTCACTCAGCTAGTAAATGCTTAAACCAGATTTCAAACCCCAAACTGTCTAGCTGCCCAGCCCATGCTCTGAATCTCTGTGTTAGTACCTCTTTGGCATGTGGTTGGTGCTGTCATCAACTCCTTCCCTCCCTGGAGCAGCAAACCACGAGGGCTAGTGGAGATGACATTCTAAAGACAACCCAAGTCTTATAAGACAGAACAGAGCGAGAGTCCCGCATTGGTTCAGCATCTGGGACACCCGCACCTGCCTGTCGGCAGGAGAGCATGTCTGTGACAGCCCCATCTTCCAGTGCTTCTGTCTTCCTTGGCCTCTCCCCACCGGCCTCCGTTTTCCTCCTTGAACAGGCCTCTTAAAGACTACCTAGCATAACAGAGCTGGGTAAGAAAGCTGGGCTGGAAATGTGCCCTCTGCCTCGCTCCCCAACCCTGCCACCCTGGGCCCCTTCCTCGGCCCTGTTCTGTCTGCTCATCTGCTCCTTGCTGGTGTCCCCAGGGACCCTGACCTCCCAAGTAAGTAACTCAAAAGTCACCATATACAACTCTCCTGCAAACATATCCTCCCTAAAGTAAGGGCTGCACACTATTTCAATGAGAAAATAAATCAACAGATAATAAATTTTCCCTTCTTTTTCTGTGTTCCTAGTGGGCCTTGAAATTAGCAAGAACCAAATGTCACTTTAGTTTCATTGTCAGGGGCCAGCACTAAGGGTGACATCACAGTGTTCCCTGAGACTGGGATTCATTCGCCTGGGTTGGAGGTAGGCAAGGCTGAGGACCAGTGGGGAAAAGGAAGTGGACACTGTTCATGAGCAGGTCACGTGCAAAATCCTGTCATGCTTATTTCTGGGCTGTTTCCCAAGAGGAGAGAATAAAATCTCTAAAAAGTTAAGGGTATTATGATTTGGGGTGTGAGCATTCATAGATTTTTCAATGCTTTGGGCATATTCTCAGCACACTGCTGTACCTCCATCCCCATTTCAGGGAGCCTGGTGGGGAAAGAGCATCTTGTTGAGCCTGAGTGATGGTCCCTCCGTTCCCAAAGAATTTCTGCAACATTATTGAGTGGGACAAGGAAGGATTAGCAAGTCCTCGGATTACTTGAGCAATAAAGATATACTGCCATGGGCCCTTTCATTTGGAACTCGGTCTTGGTCAATACCAGCTCCGTAAAGGCAAGTCGATAAATCCAGTATCAGCGGCAGTGAAGAGGTGTCAATGCCCGCTGCCGGCAACTTAGTTTATGGTGAATCAAGACCTCGAACGAAGCTTTAAATTTGCTGATGCTTTTTTCTGCGGGGTTTGTCGCGGCTCACCCAGCCAGATCGATTGGCTGCGTCGTGCTGGGGAAGAGGGAAAGGTCTGTGGCTCTCAGAGCATTAGCGAGTTCATTTCACGCTGATGCTGCTGCAGAGGCCAGGGGAAGGTTTGCAGGAGCAGCATTCATCAAGCCTGCCCTCGCCCACGACAGCCCTCGGGCTTGGAGCAGAGAGACAGAGCGAGGAGGGGCTGGAGGCTGGCGATTCATAGGAAGAATTGTGGCTTGGGGGGAGGGGGGCAGGTAGTGAAGAGGGAAAAGGATCTGGAGGCTCTGATGTCTCCCAGAGCCGAGAGGAGCCAGATGTGGGAAGTGGCCTCATTCACTTCAGCCTTCAGGAGCTGTTGGGGGCAAAGGCCATTGTTCTTTCCCAGAGAATGTGGCAGATTGACTGCAAAAATGGCCCTCGTTCGCCATCCTTCCCATACCATGTGCAGTGTGACTTGGTAGTTCTTCCCATCAAAGGGGTTGCGTCTCTTAGTCTCTCTTCCTGTTTGTTCTTTGAATCTAGGCTGCCTGCAGCTTACTTTGACCAACAGAACGCAGCAGCAGCAGCAGTGATGGCATATCAGTTCCGAGCCCAGGCATTAAGAGGTATGCCCACCTCTCTCTCTCTCCCCCTCTCCCTCTCTCTCCTTCCCTCCCTCCCTCCATCATGAAAACAAGATCATCTGGCCTTCTGGACGATAAGACAGCACGTGGAGAAGAGCTGAGTCTCCCCAGCTGAGGTCATCTGAGACTAATCAGCCTCCAGCCAACCTACCAACTGACCACAGATGCATAAGCAAGCCCAGCTGAGCCCAGCCCAGATCAGCAGAGCTGGCCAGCTGACCCATAAACCTGTGAGCAATAATAAATGGCTATTGTTTTAAGTCAGTGAAGTTGTGGGGGGGGGGGGGGTAGGTAGCATTATGTCAATAGAAAATGGATACAGGGCTCATTCGATTGTTTTAGTAAACAAAGCAATGCCTGGGGGAAATCGCCCCAGGCCCTGGACTTTAGCATTCTTGATTCTATGAGGACCAGAGTTCTACCAGCTGATGCCAAATACCTGAAATTTGTCCACTGTACACATGCAACAACAACAACAGAAAACCGTAAGGCCAGTCCATCCCTTCCCCAGATAGACTGCCAGCAAAAGACCTGTTGTGTTTGACCAACTTAACTTATTCTTAGGGGCAAGGTCAACCTGATTTCCAAGACAACCAGCCCAGCTCCAGGACGCTGGACAATACCGCTTTTCTTCTGAAATGGATGGGCAAATGCCCACTGGGCTTCCACCTCCCCCGACTGCCTCTCTGAGTCACTGAACCATTTACAGTGGCAGGGTCAGCCATTTCAGACTAAAATAAGGGGGAGCGGGGTATATGTGCCAGTTTTCTACTGCTCTTGTAACAAATGACCACAAATGTAGTAGCGTAACACAGATTTATTATCTGACTGTTCTAGAGGTAAGAAGTGTGACATGGGTCTTGCTGAGCTAAAATCAAGGCGCTGTCAGGGCTGCCTTCCTTCTGAAAGCTCTAGGGAAGAGTCTGTTCCTTGCCTTTGCGGCTTAGAGGCTGCCCTTGTTCCTTAGCTCAGGTCCCTTCCCATCCTCAGAGCCAGCAACAATGGACTGGGTCCTTCTCGTGTCACAGCTCCCTGACCTACTCTCCTGCCTCCCTATTATATTTTTAAGGACTCGGGTGATTACAGTGGACCCAATCAGACAATCCAAGATAATCTCCCCATCTCAAAGTCCTTAACCTTAATCATATCTTCGAACTCCCATTTGCATTGTCAAGCAACACAGTCACACTTTCCTGGGACGAGGACCTGGACACCTTTGGAGGCCATTATTCTGCCTACCACAATTTCATTGTGAATTTGTATAACAAGGATTAAAACATAGAAAGCTTTTCTTTTTCTCGGATATCTCCACAGAATTATTGGGCCTTCACCTGGAATCTATAAAAAAAAGGGCTTGTGTTAGAGGAGAAGGGAGGGATGGAAATGAACGGGTCAACAGCATCCCATAACTCATCCAGAGTTACAGGGCATCCTCCCTCTAGGGCGCGATGAGCTCACTAATAAGAAAGCAGAATCTGGTTCCCAAGTTAAGGGCAGGATTGTTTAGCCTTAGTGCACAGGGAACACAGCTCTTCATGATGTCATACCCTGCACAGAACTTCCCAAAGTTGGTGACATCTGTCGTGGCAATGCCAGGGAGGTCATCCAGGAGCCACGGCAGGCTGGACCAACAAGGCTCTTTCGCCCTTCCTGAACTTTTGTGCTAAGAATTGAGGGGCTGCAGAGATGGATCTGAAGAGATTCTGTCCACAAAGAGGTCACAGACTAGAGGATTACACAAAACAGGCATACAAAGGACTATTTCCATGTCTGCAACGAGGAAACATCACAAGAAACAAACAGATAAAATGGGATGAAGTTCAGAGCAGGAAAAGATGGGAAGCCTGCAGGGTGGACAGGGAGAGGTGGAGAAAAAGAATCTCAGAAGGCTTTTTAGAAGAATTTAAGGAAGCACATTATAAATGTTATCGTTTAAGCTGGGCGAGGCAAACTTTCTGCAAAGGGGCAGATGGTGAACATTTTAGGTTCTGTGGGTCATGCCGTCTCTCTTACAACCATCCAGCTCTTCCATTGCCATGCGAGAGCAGCCACGGACAGTAAGCAGGCGTATGAGCCTGTCTTTGTTCCCGTGGAAATTTATTTACAAAAACAGGTGGTGGGTCAGATTTAGCCCACAGGTTGTAGTTGGTTGATCCCTCTTTTAAGCCATGCTGTAGGCATCCCAGGAAAGTTAGCATGACCATGAAAGGCTGCATAGAAGATGTAATGCTTTGGTTAGGCTTCGGTGAGTGGCCAGAACAATCAAGAAAATGGTAAAAACAACATTTTTTATGAGATATTGAACAGATCAGGACCTTAAGAGTTTCAAATAGAGGGTTTCAGATGGGGGAGGGACTTGAAATACACCGAGTTTTAGTAGGGTTATTTTGTGGAGGGCCTTGATAGACAAGAAAGATGTCCGGATGTAAGACAATGGGAATTAGGAACACATAGTTTTTGAGTTGGAAAATTATGACATATTTGTATGTCATATTTCAAATCACTGAGTAAGTTCAAAGATTAGCCACTGGGGCCATACGAACATGCAAAGCAGAGGTCCTGAGGACTGTCCCCACCGGATAAAATACTTGTCCCCAGCCAGCCAGTGGTCATGATGCCACCTGCTTCCACACACCATTAGAGCTGGTCTGCACCTCACACCGAGCTGGGCCCAGATTCCCAGGAGATTCTAGGTGCCCATCTTGGCTTCCCCAAAGCATCAGGCATTTTTGCCTTCCTATCCTCTGCGAAGGGGACTCTCCCTCCATCTCTTGCCCTGCTCTCTCCTCCTCCTCCTCCTCCACCCCAAAGCTCTCCTGCTGCTGTGAACCGCATGTTGTAACAAATGAGTTACCAAAGGCTCCAACAAGCTGCTCATCGTTATCCCCAGCAGGAGAAAAGCAGCCACGACCTGGAGGTGGGACCTTGTTAGAGTTTGTAATGAGCTGACGGGAAAATATTTCTGCCTGATTAGAATCCCTAATGAGCTGCTGCTGACTACAGTGAGCAGGGAAAGGCCAGCTTACAGCTCTCTCCCCAGCCCCTCCCACACTCCTCCCTGCTCCCAAGCAGAGCCCTAGGCAGGAAAGGGTTCTTTGCCAGCAGTTAAAACCATGAAGAACAAACACAAAGCAGCCCCAGAATCTCCCTGCCCTTCCCTCTCCTGCCTCTCCCTAGAGGGTACCTCCATCCTATTCTAGTTTCCATGCACACGGGCTGCTGCCACCTGCTAGCACACTAATGATGCCACCTGGACCTATCCATAACTGGTCACAGGAGCCCCCTGGGTCCTGGCGAGGTCCTCACTCAGAGAGAGGTGGGAAGGCGGCAGAACAGCGCTTGACCAGCCACTGGAAACACGAGACCACAGGCCACATTCCCACAGCGACCAGTCGGAGTCAGGTCTTCAATGTTGCTCAGGTTCAATTCGAAGAATATTTTGCTATCCCTGTTTTCTTCCAGTGAACGGGTTTTAGAAAGCATCTGGGTGCCTTCCAGAGCGAACGGATTCACCACGATGATGATTTTTAGAAGGAAAATGAAAACTCACAACAGTATAAAAAAAATAACATTTTGGGATTTGGGTTGTGTCCAAGTCTCTGTGTTGGAGGGACTTGAGTGCTTGAAAGTTTGAGAGGCTTTCATGTGGTCCTGGGTCACGAATGCAGTCCTGGGTTACGAAAGAAGATGTTGTGGCGATAGGAAAGGAAATTATTCCAGGATTTGGTCAAATCCCCAGTGAGGTGCCTGTGGGTTCTGTCTGAGACACAGTCGAGTCTGTACCTCACCTCTGCCTGGCAGGGGCAGCTCCCACTTCATTCCTAAGGGATCCCCACCACTACCAAGGAGTCCCGTTGCTGTGCCTTCCACAGAAGAAGGCTTCCACTCTAAGCTGAATCACCAAACATTGGACTTTTGGGCTCCCACCGAGCACATCATTCCAGAGCAGTGGTTCTCAGCTTTGAACCACGTTGTTATCACCTGGGGAGCTTTTAAAAATGCCAACGCTGCCCGGCTGGTGTGGCTCAGTGGTTGAGCGTCGACCCATGCACCAAGAGGTCGCTGGTTCGATTCCCGGTCAGGGCACGTGCCCAGGTTGTGGACCTGATCCCCAGTGGGGGGCATGCAGGAGGCGGCCAATCGATGTTCTCTCTCATCAATGTTTCTATCTCTCTCTTCCTTCTCTCTCTAACATCAATAAAGAAAAAGAAAATGCCAACGCCAGGGTCTACCCCAGAGATTCTGATTTAATCGGTCTGGGTATGGCGTGGGTATTGGGACTAAGTGTACAGCTAGAGCTGAGAACCACTGGTCTAGAGCAGGCCTCTCACACTCCAATGTGCACATGAATAGCCTGGGATCTTGCTAACATGCAGATTCCGATTCCATAGGTCTGGGATGGCCTGAGATTCTGCACCTCCAGCAGGTCCCCAGGGCCTGCCCACGCTGCTGGTCGCTGGAGCGCTCAGAGTAGAGAGGCTCCCACATACCATCCTCAGGCCGCCACACTTGTCAGACACTGTATCTGCCACGACTGTCAACTGCAGTCAACAGAAATCCAATCCAATTGGAACCATCGAAAGGAGGAATGTATTGGTACAAATAAATGGGGAATCCAAGGGTGGGGCTGGCTTTACACATGGCCGCACCTAGGAGCTCAAATTATGTCCCTGGGAGCTTCTGCTTCTCCTTTGCCTTCCCTGAGTTTGCTCTGTTTTCAGGCAGGTTCTCTCCAGGTGGCAACCAGGTGGCCCGAGCAGCTCCAGGCTTACCTCAGTCACAGAGCTAGTGGAAGCCAAAGAAGGGAGCCTGCCGCTCTCTCCCCCACCATCCATACTGGTCCCTGAGAATGACTCATAAGCCCCAGCTTGGGTCATATGCCCACTGCTGGGCAGAGATGGGCACAGCCTAACCTGAAACACAAGTATGGGGGCGTGAGTTTCCCAAAGGAAGGGATGCAGAGCAAACCCCACGAGCACCTCTAGCACCAGAAGCTCTTCAGACTTCCTCTACCGCCTCCCTTCCCTTGCCATGAGCTCTCTCCACCATGACTCCTCGCTCCTCACAAATGGGCTAAGGCTCTCTCTACTACACAGCAACCTGTCCCTTCCAGGCTCACTCCAATCAGCTGCTAACCAAGAACGAGATCCTTAAACTCCAGCTTCCTCCAGCTCTTCCGACCTCCGGGACCAGGAGAGGAAGGGGACCAAAGGGCAGACAGAACTGTAGAGATGGAAAAGCATTCAGAGATCATGTTGAATCTCTCTGCTGTACAGATGCGAACTCTGAGGCTCCGAGTGGCTGGGTAACTTGTCTGAGAGCACTCAGGCAAAGACTGGCAAAGCCAGACCCCAAAGTCAGGTTTTCTGACCCCAACTGAGCACTTTGTCGTGATATTTATGTTGCCTCCTCTGAGATCAGAAGCAGTCCAGAGTAGACCTTGGGCCTCCTTTGAGCATAAAAGCCATGTGTGCATCAAAGGAAGAAGTGCCTGGATGGAGGTCTCTCTGTGCTCCGGACCACAGTCATTGATAAGGTGTCCAGCACACTGCTACTGTATCTGAATTCTCAGGAGTCTGTGTGCGCTGTGCACACCCACGGGTCTGCATGGAGAGTGGGGGAGCATGCAGGCCCCCAGTAGCTTTGGGTTCTGAGCATCTAGCACAGAGGAAACCCCAGAAAATCCCACTCCAAAGAACCCCCAGACTCCTGGAAGGGACTTTCAAGCTGGCAGTTTACCACCCTTCAATATTATTAAAATAATAAGAGCTAAAATGTAACATGTAATACAGGACAGGCCTGGTCTAAGTATTTTACATAAATTAACTCATTTAATCCTCACAAAACCCCTATGAGATAGAAATGCTTATTACTCCCACTCTCCAGATGAACAGGCACCATCTATATGTGATGAATTGACTTTCGAAGCATTTTCCTCTCAGTGGTCACTTATCTGCCCCTCGGCCACCTGGCAGACAGGAAAGGAGTCAACAGCTTGATTTTACATGCAGAGTAACTTACTGCCAGAGAAGATGCAAGATCTAAGGCTGTGACACCTGTCCTAGTGCCTGCCACCAGGCCAACCGACTGCCCCTGGAGGTCGCTGCTGCCCCTTGCCACAAGGGGGTGCCATGCCTTGGGCCCCCATCTCCTTAGAGACCTGCTCACGTTCACTGACAGAATTGGGGGGGTGGGGCGTGTAAAAGCAATGAGGAGGGTATCATGGAAGAGGCAGGATTGGCCTGGGCTTGAAGAACAGGGAGGATTTCAGTAAGTGAAGAGCATAAGGAAAACGATTCATTCAACATTTATTAAGCACTTACTATGTACCTGAGCATGAGGCCAAAGCCTGGTGACAAACCACAGGTTCACGCGGGGAAGTAATCACAAGAACAGCTGCAGTGTACGGAGCTAGGCTCCGTGTGAGCGCATGCGCACGACCCCTTCTCCCCCCGAGGGGCAGGCACTCTGATCCCCACTCTCCAGGCGAGGGGGCCGTGAAGGCGGTCAGCTCTCGGAGGCCACGCGGCGGCCGTGTGTGCTGGGGCCCGCTGTGTGCATCTCGCCGACGCCTCACGCAGTGACGGCGCCCCAGAAGCTTGACATCGGCCCTCGTGGGAGGACTGGCACCATGGAAATGGGCAAACGTTCACCTGGAGAGCCGGCTGTTTGACACTTACGGGCGCAGCACGCACAGCGGACAAGAAAGTGAAGAGGCTGGGCCTTGAACCCACATCTCTCCCACTCCCCAGCTTGTACTTTAGCCACTGTCCTACCCACAGCAGAGCTCAGTGTAACTAGGGCCAGGCAAGCTCAGAAAGGGACAGTCTTCAAAGATAAACTGAGGCCTTCAGGCCGGGTTTGCCATCAGTCCTTGGCCTCTTTGTGCCTCTACTTCTTCATCTGTAAAATGGGAATCATAATAATATCTGTCTCAGGGGGTAGTTGGGTGAATTAATACACATGAAGCTCTTAGACTCAAACCTGGCACACGGTCAGCACGATGTAACTATTAGGTTTCATCTGTTAGTTAGGGCTACACAGGGTTTAATTGTTATCTAAAGAAAAATATGAATTAGTTGCCAATATTTTTAAATCATATTTTTGTGTGAACGTCCGGATATCTAGAGTGTTTTGAAAATGTGTATGATCTGACCTCACTTTACCATGCGGCAATAACCAGCGAAAGCCAAATCACAGTGTCCCCTACCCACCTCTTTGGATTGTGCCCTGTGGGGAGCTGCTCTCATTTCACTTACCGACACCCCCTCCACACATGCGCGCGCACACACACACACACACACACACGAGCGCGCGCCCAGCACTGGCAGGCATCTGAGTTTGAGACTCCTGCTCTATGTTTCTTAAAATGCACAGACTGAATGCACTAGGACGGGTGGTGTGCCAGCCACGTGCTCATCTGGCAGGCTTTACACCTGCTATTACACCCGTTTACAGATGAGGAAGCTGATCTCAGAGAGGCTAACTGTGCCTAAGGCACTGTTGGAAGGGCAGTGTTGCACTGATCTCAGCCTTTCAGTAGCCAGCCTTGTGGCTGGACTAGCCCTGTGGTTCTCATTATGATTGCAAAACACCCTTCAGCAGCAACCACCAGGAAACTGAAGAGACACAGGTTGGTGACTTACAAGACCTGGAAATTACACGTCACACCTGGGGCCACACGGGGATGTCCCCAGAGGCAGAGGGAAGAGCGAGGAAGAGAGAGAGGGGGGAAAGGAGAGGGAGGGAGAGAGGGGGGGTGAGCTTGCATGTAACTGGCCTAAGGTTCTGCCTTTACCAGGATGGGGGCGTAGGTTTTCCAGAGCTCACTATTGGTGAATTTAAAACATAAGAGTGGGAATTTAAAATAGGGAAAGAGAAAACAAACAAGTAGACCAAAGGGTCAGTTATCATAATCAACCAAGATCAAGGCTGCCTGTGGCTGGCAACGTGTTTGTTCCAGAGAGCCATCTTTGAAGTGGATGCCTTCGCAAAGTTCAAGTCAGGCACTTGCATTGCGAAAAAGAAATAAGATGTCAACACAGGGACTCAGCCCAGGTCTTCCTGTCGCTAATTCAACACCACCACCCACCTCTGAACAGCAGCTGGACTCAGAAGCAGCTCAGGGAGCCGGCACAATGTTGAGAGTGGGGTGGGGGGTTGCAAATGGCCTGAGGGCTCTGCTCCCCGCCCCGCTCCCACTCCCTGAGCAAGGTGTGCCAAAGGAGCCAGCCATGGCTCTCAGGTCGTGTTGCAGATAAAATTTAGAATGCCAGTTCAATGTGAATTTCAGATAAATGACCGATTTTTTAGAATAAACATGTCTCATGTATTATTCAAATTCATTGAATTTCAGATAATGAATTATTTTAGTATAAATGTGTATATATGTATATATATTTTTTTTTTCAAAAATGCATGAGATATACTTACCCTTAAAAAAATGTTCATTTATCTGAAATTCGCATTTAACTGGGTATCCTGTAATTTTATTTAGTAAATGCTGCAACCCTAAAAAGTCCCAGGACCTCTGCCAGCCCAGCCCCGCGGAAGGGGAAGGGGACGCGGAGGAGGAAGCCTCAGCCCAGGGCTGCTGAGGAGCTCAGCCAGAGGCAGCGGCAGACAGCACCCTCCCCACTCACCCCACCCCACCACCAAAAGTGAGAACTGTCCTCGCCTTCCCTAGACGTGTGTTAAGGGTCAGCCCTGTTTTTATTCCATGCTGCGGTCAAGGGCTGGGGCTCCCAGAGGTCTTTGTCCAGCCCGCCCACCACCGCATTTCTGCGTTCACCAAGAAGCCAGACCGACCTGTCAGAAATACGGGCTAGTCACCAATTAATTCAGTGTTGCGTTTGTTTGGTTTCGACACTAAATCCGCCAGGGGATCCCCGGACTGCACCCTCAGCTTCCAGGAGCCACAAGGCTGCCTGGGGGGTCTGCGCCTGAGGACCGCAGGCGGTCTGGGCTCACTCCTGGCCCCTCGCCCGTCAGGCTGCCATCACCATGCCCTTGCCCAGGCCGAGGCTGTGCCGCCCTCCCACAGTAATGATCCGTGACCCCTTGAGGACAGCCACGGCCAGACTCCCCAGGGGCTGGGACGCTAGTCTCTCCTTTGCAAACACAAGGACCTGGGATGGGGGAAGGCAGCAGTGAGAGCCTGGGCCTGGCTGGGGGTGCTTCCCACCCCTGTCCCCCAATAGGAGGCATGGCGATCAGCCCCTACAGGCACCAGCCCAGGTGAGGCAGGCCAGCAGACTGCCTGAGCCAGTGAAGACAGACACACAAACACAGTGTTAGCCCTAGGCAGACACACAAACACAGTGTTCTCCCTGGCTGGGGCCCAGCCCCAGCTCTGCCAATGCACAGCCCCTCCCTGGGTTAATGATCAGGCCCGAGGCTGTGCCAGCTGTTCTGGGTGGAAGGTGACAGCACCAGCAAGAAGACACACCAGCCTCCAGCTCCTAAAACACCAGGTTGCCTGCCAACAAGAAAGCAGAGGGTCCCAAGGCTGCCCTCGAGAGGTGGGCTGCCCCTACCCTGTGTACAGAGGTGGGGAAGTATGGCCAAGAGACGGGGCTGATCACAGCTCCTGGGAGTCCAGCGCAAGGAGCAGCTGCCCACCACCAAATTGTCAGTCAGGTCGCTTTTTTCTTCCAAGTTTCCCTCACTGCCATCCCACCTTCATCCTCCAGCTAACCCTGTTTGTTCTTCTGCTTTGCACGGCTCACCACCTGACGTTTGTTCTCTCTCCCTCACCTCCTCACCCCACTCCCTGCCACTCTCCAGCACCTACAACAGTGCCTGATGTGCAAACGACTCTTGGTCATTGTGATGGACTCCGGGACAGCAACTGCCTCAGCTGAACAGAGCCGCCTGCCCAAGTCACACAGCCCCTCCCAGGCTGACCCACATCCTTGGGCTGATGGAGGTCCAGATCTGGGCCCCACCCAGGACTCGTTGGGAGAGCAGATGTAGCTCTGGAGCACCCTGTGGGGTGGGCTGCAGCTGTCAGTGGTTCTCCCTTTGCCCACTCCTGCATCTGTCCCTCCTTTCCACAGGTGTTGGTACAAGGACTCTCCTTCAACAGCCTGCTCCCTGAACTCAGCTTTCCAGTCCACCTCCCACAGCCAGACCACAGCAATACACACTTGTGGAACGAAAGGGGAGACACAGAGAGAGGAAGAAAGGAAGAGCTTTGACTCTTTACTATTGATCACCTTCCACATCCAAAAAGTACCTCAAATCTGCCTACTTCTCTCCGCATCCAATGCCCCCACAGGAATTAAAACCACAATCCTCTCTCGTTTGGAGCCCTGCCTGGCCTCCACTGCAGACCCTGTTGATGCCCAGCCCAGACCCTCTGGCCTCCTCTGAGTTCACCTACAGCGGTGGTGGAGGGTTGCTGAGAAGATGGCCCCTTCCCACCCCAAGTGGCTCTTCTGCCTAAGGGCTTTCTCAACCCAGAGCAGGGCAGCCCAGAATGGTAGAGATCTGATGCTCCCAGGGATATTTCTCAACCAAAGAGAGCAAGAGTCATAGATAAATACCCATCCCCACCCCTTGGGAGGAAGTGCTCAGGCATGTCCACAAGATTACTCAGAGGTCCCCAGTGGGATTCAACCCCTCCCCCTTTCATTAACCTATGCTTTACCTATTGGCTTTCCTCTCTCTTCTTCTCAGTTCCCCTGTTTCCTCACTGGGCTTCCCACATTAAAACTACCTGCACTCAGATCCTGGTCTCAGCATCTGCTTTTGGGAGAATCCAAACGAGGTGAGCCTCCTCACCAACTCCCTGACTTCAACTCTTGCTGTGAGCTTCTGAAAACAGCAGGGATACTGGTTTTCTGTCAGCTTCTTTCGTGCATGGGGACTTCACCTGTGTGACTCAGTTTAGTCTTTCATTCAACAAGTTCTCATTGAGTGCCTACCAGTTGAGGCATTGGGATACAGCAGCAAACAAGAGTACAAAGCCTTGCCTCTGGAGCTGACCTACCCCATCCCCACACTCCCTCCCCACCACACACACAAATACTTGCTTCTTTTATCTTCCTCCTGCTTACCAGTTAAGTCTCAGCTCACAAGTCTGGTCCTCAAGGAGATATTACCTGGCCTACCCTCTTTCCTTCTTAACTCCTTCACCCCATAACTGCCCTCACCAAGCCGGTTTCTTTTCTTTACACCTGTCATCAGATTTGTCTCCTCCACTATCATACCCACTCCACAAGCACGAGACAATGTCCATTTCTCTCTCACTACATCCTCTGCCCCTAGCACTGCGCCTGGTACCTAGTGAATGAATGAATGAATGAATGAATGAATGAATGAATGAATGAATATGAATGGATGAATGAATGAATGACCTAATGGCCCCATTGTCATGAGTGCAAGCTAAGAGGAGAAATGAGAAACTCAACCTCATGGATGGGCAGGGATAGGCAGATAAGGAGCAAGTTTCCACCGTAACCAGTACAAGTGACCGAGGTGACCAATCAGAGTCCTAAACCATTCCTTAGCAACAAGGGTGTCCTGGCGGCTGGAGCGAGTGGCAAAGGGGAGAAACCATGAGATGCAGAAAGGGCAGGCCACCACAAACTAACCATCTCGTTCTCCTCCTCGATCTTCCAGCCACAGCGCGTCCTCGGTGGAAGGTGTCTCGAGCGCGTCCGGTGTTTCCGCAGCAGCATCTTTGCCCGAAGCACTTTTGCCACAAACATCTTCGTCCCACACCTCATTGGCCGTAAGGCAATTTTGCTGTAAAAAAAGATAAAATAACCAGTTGATATTTGGGGGCAGAGGTTGTTTGCTTCATTTCATTTCTCCATTGACGAAGTCCTCGCAGTTCCTCTCATTTTTGTATTACGTATGAATCTCAGCCAGCCCTCCAAGCGTCTACACCGTCACGAACAGACGTGGTGGTGGCCTCTTCCTTTTACATGCAACAGTATTCTGTGTTAGTTTCATGTGTACTGGTTTCCTGTGTACGAGTGGTTAGACAATCATATACGTTACAAAGTGATCCCTGAGATTTCCAGTACTCACCTGGCACCACACACAGTATTACAATGTTATTGACTACATTCCCTACACTGCGTTTGACATCCCCGTGACTATTCCGTAACCAACGACCTGTGCCGTGGCGGTGGTCTTCAAGTAGTTAGCATTTCTTCCAGACAACGATGATTTGCCCTGAGAGCTGGTTTCTTAGGCTGAAACACACCACATTGGGAGCAGAAAGGGAGGCCCTCTTGGAGGGTGCAGGTTTGAGCCCACATCTCCCCAGAATGAAGACAAGTGCTTAGGCTCGAGCCACAGTATAAAAGCAGCCATGGGCACAGCATTGCCATGAATCTACACACATTTCAAGTGTATTTAAATATTTTGTATTTCATCATCAAGTGTTTTTAATTTTATGTCCTTTTTAATCTGCCTCATTAACTTTTCAAGATTTTATCTTTTTTTATGGCGAAATCGTCTTATGGCCAATTAGTTATGTAGCAAAAATGCTTCCAGCAAAGATGTCTACGGCAAAAATGCTTATGGGGAAAGTGTCTAAATCGCCTCAGAGACGGACAGAAACCCAAGACCCAGAGAGGTGCCTTGGCCTAGTGACGACGGTCCTGCAATTAGTGACAAGCCCCCAAACGCTGAGCTCCTTGCTCGTTGTCAGCATCTGAGCCTCCGGCTGGCCTGTCCCAGGAGGTGGGCACAGCTCTCTATTCCAGGAGAGGGGACTCCCAGGCTGTGTGTCAGCGGGCAGAGATTTGTTGGCTGCTTATACCCCCACATCCCTTTCCTTCACCAAAGGACTGCTCTGAGGAGACCCCCCCAAACTCCCGCTTTCTAGAACTCAGGCTTAGGATTTCAACCTCTTTTGCCTTGTTCCTGCACGACCAGGACTCAGAGAAGCTCAGTGCGCACAGGATGCTGTGTGCACCCCGACGTCACTCAGGCAGGAGAGACAAGCCCCCCTGATTAGAACTGCACAGCACTAGGCTCCGCCCACTCATTTTGGTTTTTTTCCTGGAGATAAACTCATCCCATGATGAATGGCAGACTGTCAGTGACAACTGGGAAGTGTCCCAACCAGTCTTTTTTATACCTGGTCTTCAGTGAATCAGAAGAATGAGCAAGCATACAGAAAAAAACAATAACTCACATTTATTGGAGGTTTATTATGTGCTAAGACCTATGTTAATCACTATGCTGGTTTTTAACACACTTCTATGAGGTAGAAACTTTTATCATCAACCCCATTTACTTATGCAGAAACTGAGGTTTAGCAGGGTCCAGTGACTTGCCCAAACCCATGCAGTTCCTGTGACAGAACTGGAACTCAAGCCTGGTGTGTCCAACCCCCAGCTCTTAACTTCCTCCCACCACAAAACACTCCCTCTTCCCAGAGATCAGCTGGGTTCCAGACACCAAGAAGGAGGCCAAGCATGGGCCCGGCACCAGTGTCTCCTCCAAAGATGGCGTCCCAGAGCCCATCCGTTATCAAAGGACTCTAAGGCCTAATGAACACAGATCAGGAGAAATGGTGACTATTGCCACAGGTGACACAGAACCGCCACCTCTGAGCCTTGTTGTGCGGCCCAAAGCAAAAACTGTGAGACTTTGGAGCACTCAGCCCCCTTCTCTGTCCACTCTTTCTAGCAGCCCTACCCCACTTCCCCCCAACTCACACACACACGCACAGGCAACTCCACATCACACCTGACACCACTCCGCCATGTAGACAAGTGGGCAGGGAGCGACAAGTTGTCCTTCAAGGGCGTTCACTGTTCTAAGTGGATGGAGGAGGAGGCAATACTAAAACAAAGGAATAGCTGGTTCTCTACCCTAGAGTGTCCCAATCCGTTGTAAGGTCATTTGTTCCTAGTAATAGTGAGAATACTAACATTTGTGAATTCGCTATTTTTGGAAAACTAGAGTAAATTCAATATCTTCCCTAAAATATCATCACAGCCACTTGAATTCGGTATTTGTTCTCGAGTAGAAGAGGGGATGGCGTGGCGGCGGGTTCGATGGCAGCTGCAGAACTCACCACACATTTCGAATATGGCACAGTCCAAGTTGATAATCAGCACAGGTGTGTCTCAGTCATAGTGGCATTTACAAATTATGATTTCACTTTACTTTCTCCCACCCCGTTTTTTAGGCTTTATCAAAACCTGAGCATCCCCGGGGAACATATTCCCTGGCGTGGGAACATCATCGATCGTGAAGGCAGCAGCTGGGGAGAAATGCTCTAAGGAAGCTGCAGGCACAGGAGGGCACTTTGCCAAGACACACAGGAAGCGCTGGCAGCTTGCAAGCTGCTCAAGAAGGTCTCCAGACCCTGCCTCCTCCATGAACTCTTCCTCCACCAGTGTGAGACAGCTCCCCATCCTCGGCCAGGGCCAGGTAGGCCACTGTCTTAGTTTCTCAGCTGCCATACAAAATACGATAGACTGGGTGGCTTAAACACCAGAAATGTATTTCTTACAGTTCTAGAGTCTGGGACATCCAAGATCAAGGTGCCAGCAGATTGGGTGGCTAGTGAGAGCTCTCTTCCCGCCTTGCAGCCTGCCACCTTCTTGCTGTGTCCTCACATGGCCTTTCCTTGGTGTGTGCAAGCTTCCTCTTCTTATAAGGCCACCAATCCTGTCATGAGGGCCCTAGTCTTGTGACCTAATCTAACCCTAATCATCTCCCAAAGGCCTCATCTCTAAATACCATCACACTGGGGATCAGGGCTTCAACTTATCATTTTTTTGTAGGGGGGTGGACAGGAACATTCAGTCCATAACAATCCATAACTAATGGTGATGATCAATATAAGAAACTGATCCTCAGGGGACTGACACAAAAACTAAATTATTCATCCATCCATCTATCCATCCATCCATCCATCCATCCATCCATCCATCCATCCATCCATCAAATTACTATGTATTAATGCCTTCCATATATCTGTGCTCTGCTTTTGGGTTCCAGTATTGCTTCAAGTAAATCTAGTTCCTGCCTTTATAAAGATTACAGTCTTTGAGATTGACAACCAAAATCTGTGTAGGTCTCCACAGAGTTCGTTCATTCATTCATTCAACAAACATTTAGAGAGTTTTACTGTGCAGGCACACAGGGAGAAATCAAACATGGTCCTTGCCCTCAAAGAGCTCACAATTCAGGGGGTAGAGGCAGATTGCAAATACACCATGGTAATTTCTACAGAGTTGAGTCATGACGTATGTGCATGTATAATTTGTACATGTAATTATACAGCAAAAAGAGACAGAGAAAATAATCAGATAAATA
This sequence comes from Tadarida brasiliensis, assembly GCA_030848825.1. Taxonomy (NCBI): domain Eukaryota; kingdom Metazoa; phylum Chordata; class Mammalia; order Chiroptera; family Molossidae; genus Tadarida; species Tadarida brasiliensis. The sequence goes on along the minus strand of CM061257.1, from coordinate 223,548,150 downwards.
TCCCAGTGGTTCACCCACCATTCCTCCCAATATGCCATGCCCCAGCATTGGCCTGAGATGGGAAAGCGAAGCTAGCAGAGTTCGCTGCACTTCCCATTACCTCGAGTGGTGTGATCATTGCCCACCTAACTGACATTCATTTCCTATTAAAAAGCACACGTTTTTCTTCACTCAAGGCCCCTAAACTCAAGTCAACTACTTCATCTGGTCATCAGCCAAAGAAGTGGGCTGTTTCATCACAGGCTGGGCTGAACTTCTTATGGGCTATGATGCACTTTGTGGGTGGGTTGACCAGACAGTTCATCACCCAAACCAGGACACCACTCACAGTGAAATGAGGTGACGGTTATAATTACACCAATCAGAGGTATAAACTGAGACCATCTTGGACAAGCTGGGCATATGGCATCTCTATTTATGGGTGACGTGAGAGATTTTTATTTATCGGAAAAAAGATTTTTTTTAAATAATATTTTGTTACACAGGTATTAAATATAAGAATGTTTTCTAGTTTTTATTTTAACTTTACTTATTTTAAAATACAGGGTGGGGACAAAGGAGGTTTACAGTTGTTTGTATGGAAAATAATGCAATAAGTAATAAATCATACAAGAATAAACTGTTTCGCGTCGTCACAACTATAAACCTAGTTTTGCCCCACCCTGTAGATTCAAGTTCACATGATTATAGGATAGGAACACATTTCTCATTCCTGTTCTGAACCACTTAGTCGAGGAATTAAATAAATATACATATTTATACATACTTATATAAATACATATATATTTACACAAAGAATAGCACAGTAGTCACACTGTTCTGTACTTCCTCTTTTCTATTAACAATGTATCTCAGAGAGGATTCTATATTGCTATGACAAGCTGCCTCCTAATAGTCGATGCTCTATTTCACTGCATGGATATGCATAATTTATTTAGCCAGTCTCCACTGATGGACATACAGATTGTTCCCATCCTTTGCTGCAATTAATGACCCTGACCATACGTCCTTTTGCACGTGTGCCAGTACACCTGTAGGACAAATTCCTGGCAGTGCAACTGTTGAGTCAAAGGGCATTATCAGCCCGGCCGGTGTGGCTCAGTGGTTGAGCGTCGACCCATGCACCAAGAGGTCACTGGTTCGATTCCCAGTCAGGGCACATGCCCAGGTTGTGGGCCTGATCCCCAGTGGGAGGCATGCAGGAGGCGGCCAATTGATGTTCTCTCTCATTGATGTTTCTATCTCTCTCTCCCTCTCCCTTCCTCTCTCTCTAAAAATCAATAAAAGAAAAAAAAATTTTTTTTATAAGGGCATATCAGTTAAGATTCTGTTAAGTTGCTCATAACAGAAAGCCAAAAGAACAAAACAGTCACTTAAGCAAGATAGATATTTATTTCTCCCTCAAATAAAAGGAGACTGGAGGTGGGCTCAAATAAAAGGAGGGTGGCCATGGGCTTCCAGGTATCACGAGGGAACAGATTCTGTCTTTTGCTCTGCCATTCTCTGTCCAAAGCTTATAAAATTGTGGAGGCCTTCTTTAAGTAAAATCATACAAAATACAAATACTTATTTAGAACGAGAAAAAAATCATAATACATTATAAATTTTTAAATCTGAAATAATACAAACATCACAAAATCTGAGAAAGATAATATAATTATTCAATAGCCCAACATATCTCTATAATAGAGTTTTTTCCCCTACTTTTTTGGGCTATATGATCTTTGATCACTTTTCCATAGGACAAGATTTATTTATATATCTTTTGAAAAATAAAGAGATAACTGAGCTCTGGCCAGTTTGGCTCAGCGGTTAGAGCACTGGCCCACAGACCAAAGAGTGGCGGGTTCGATTCTGGTCAAGGGCACGTACCTCGGTTGTGGTTCTGTCCTCAGCCCTGGTCAGGGTCCTGTGGGAGGCAACCAATCGATGTGTCTTTCTCACATGGATGTTTCTCTCTCTCTCTCTCTCTCTCTCTCTCTCTCTCTCTCCCCCCCCCCACCCCTCCCTCCCACTCTATCTGAAGATAAATGGAAAAATATCCTCGGGTAAGGATTAAAAAATAAATAAATAAATAACTGAATTTTTCTTCAGCATGGCTCATTAAAATTTATTGTTGATAGTTGATATGCATAAAACATGTGAGACATATTGTTTGTAGCACTACTACAGGTTTTGCCCTATAAATATAGAAATTCTGATCAACTCCATGATTCATAATGCCTATCAAAAAAGTATTTGAGCCCTGGCCTGTTTGGTTCAGCGGTTAGAGCGTCGGCCTGTGGACCAGAGAGTCCCGGGTTCGGTTCCCGCTAAGGGCACGTACCTCAGTTGCAGTTCATCCCCAGCCCCGGTTGGGGTCGTGTGGGTGGCAACCACTCGATATGTCTCTCTCACATCAATGTTTCTCTCTCTCCCTCCGTATCTCCCTCCCGCTCTATCTTAAGATAAATGCAAAAATGTCCTCGGGTGAGGATAAAAAAAAAAGTATTTGATATGTTTATAAATGTATAAGCTAAGTTATTAAGTATTTCTCTGATAGGAGAAACCTTCCATTTTACTAGACATCAGTGAGTACCAAATTTTCCACTTATAATTTTATATAGCTGGTAAGTGGAAGAACATTACACAGACCAGCTTCTGACTGTGTACATTTTCATCTATTTCTCCTCTACCAAACATTTCTCGTGCTGGGCACAGGACACGATCGCACTGTGAGAGGACTTCTGGCCCTGCACCTTGCTATCATGAAGCCAGGGGAGCTGAAGTGAGCAGTAGAGAGTATTTATGGAAGCCATTCCTGCAACAGGACAGCTAGCAAGAGACTGCAAACCACAGAAGCATATCTTGCTAAACACCAACCAAGTGCATCCCCAGTCCAACTTCCTCTTAGCTGGATCCCAAAAATTCCATGGCCGTTCTAATAACATCCAATCAGAGTAGAAATAGACAGCAGCCTTAATGACCTGCAGTTGAAATATCTTACTTCTGCAAAGATGGTGACAAGAGCACATGACCATGTGCACACATTGCTAGGGCCCTCCCAGGGCTTTGGGAGATGCCTGTGCGGGGGGGGGGGGGGACTCAGGCTGACCTCCATCACCTGCGTGGTATAATGCCCCTGGCCTGCAGGGTTCTGGATGCTGTCTGGTCAAGCACACAGGCAGGACTGGGAAGGTGGAAAAGAGGCAGCAGCCCCTCCTCTTTGCCAGGGGCGGTTGCTGAGGTATGAGTTTTTGCAGGGGCCATTAGGTCCATCTTCTACAGTCCATCACCCACTTTGGGGCTACGGGCAGTGTAGGGCAGCTATGTGGGTCAGAAGCAGCTTTCCCCTGTTTTTGTTTGTTTGTTTGCTTCCATGTAAGTTCAACCCTTATTTCAAATATGCAGGGAAAAAAGAGTACAATGAACACCCAAGTACCATCCACCTAGTTTCAACCATCCTTAACAACTGTGCCATTTTTTGCCTCATAACTGAACCATTTCATAGTAAATTTAAAACATCATTATACTACTCAACCCATAAATATTTCAACATGTATCTCCAAAGAGTAGGGAGATTTCTCCAGTTAACAATAGTACCAATATTATACCTAGCAATAATAGCAGTAATTCTCTAAAATCACCCAAAACTCACTTCGTATTTAAATTTCTACAATTGTCCTAAAAATATATTTTACAGCCCTTTCTTTGACATCAGGATCCAATAAGTTTCATGGAATTAATTTATTTATAGTGCTTCTTAAGTCTTGTCTTATCTGGGACAGTCCACCCTGGTGACATTGACCCTTCGAAGAGATCAGGCCAGCTGTCAGGTACATTGTCCCACACTCTACATATGTCTGTTTCCTCACGCTGTCATTTAATTATCCCTAGCACTTCCTGCAAAATGAGGTAGATCTAAAGGCTTGTTTTTTAAGCCAGATTTATTGAGGCATAATTTCTGTATAGTAAGCACCATGCTTTTTACTTTATAGTTTCAGTGTTTTTGACAAATTCAAACAGTCACGTGATCTAACAGCTTGGTCTGAGTCAGATCAACATGGTGGTCAAATACTTTAAAGTGATGCCTTAAACTTCCTATTGAACTGCATGTTACATCTGCTTGCACATAATGTCTAGTTGTTCCACTATTGATGATACTAATTTTGAACACTGGGTTTCTGCAGCTTTCAGGTCTCTGAGTGTTTATTAGCTTTCTATTACTATACAACAAATTACTACGAACTGGGCGGCTTAAAGCAACACCTACTCATTAGCTGGCAGTTCTGTGGGCCAGAAATCAGGCATGGCCTTGCTAGGTTCTCTGCTCAGGATATCACAAGCATAAAGTCCAGGGTCGGCAGGCTACGCTCCCATCTGGAACCTCACGAAAGTTGTTCTGACTTCCATTCAGGTCTATTGTGAAAGGAAAATCAGACTGGTGCTACTCAGTGGGGCCCTGAGAGGCATATGTCTGCACCCAGAGGATGCCTACTAGAACCACTTTAAAAGTTGGTGGGAAACCACAGTCACCTAATACAGGCAGGACCACCAAGAGATACATCCTTCGGGAAGAGAGGCTTGCTCACTCCACCGGATAGAACCCTGAACAGCTGGATGCTGGCTCGGGGCCAAAGGAACAAGGGACAGATGGCAGAAGAAGGAAATGGGCCAACCTACAGGGACATTTCAGCGACCCGGTTTCCCCCATAACTCCCCTTTTCCAAGTCTCTCCTTCCTAGTACCCATCAGAAAAAGTCTGTCTAGTGGGCACCAGTTATTTGTTGATGTTTCCGACGCCTTGTACCTGGTGTAACAGGAAAAGTGCTGTCTGTGGTATGTGCTCCTCTCCCGTGTTAATGGAGGTGGTACCTTGGTGGTAGACTGGAATTTCCACGATGGAAGGACCGTGTGAGGTTATGGGAGCCGGCTCCCTCTCTGCACGATGAGGAAGGCGCTGGTCAGAACGGACAGTCACTAGACCAGGGCTCCTGGAAGTCAGTGGCAAAGCCAAGATGAGAACCCCTGCCTCCTGGCCCTCCATCCTGGTAAGGTCTCAGCCCCTCCGAAGGCCACCTGGCTGCACGCTGGGTACACTCTGCCTGTATTTCTCAGTGAGCGTGGAGATGGGCACTGGAGATGGGGCGCTCTGCCACTTGGGTACGGTTTTAATCAGCTCTTCTCAAAGCAGTCATAGTGCAGCAGTGAAAACACGAAGACCAAAGCCCAGCGTCTCACCCCAGCTTTGCCAAACGGCCCGGGGCAAGTTCTTAAACCCTCTCTACTCATGTAGTTATCTGAAAATGAGGAATAGGAATAGTACTGAACTCAAACGGCTGTAACAGCCACCGCACCTGGGGCTTTGAGAAGCCTCCTTCCCCATGCTCTCTTCCATTTGGTCAGTCTTGAAAAAAAGGGGGGGGTGCTGTTTACTTAACATCCTGTAACTGTGATCTTGAGTAACCAAGCATTTAATATCAGAGAGCAGGAGGGAAGGAATGGGGGAGAGCAGGAGGCAGAGAGAGAGAGACAGAGAGAGATCATGCCCACATGCCCGGGCATAACATCTGCCATCAGACCATCATTTAAATCATGTAGCGTGCACCTGTTTGTCTGCGGACACGACTTAAGAGAGCAGCCTGAGTTGAAATGCACAGGCTCATACTCCAGCTCTCCTCTGTAAAACACAGTCGTTGTGATGATTAGACACAATGGATGCTGAAGTACTGAGAAGCACTGGTATATGGAAACTATCATTGCCACTGACTTTACGGAACTGTGGTCAGGGACTGCCCTCAACAAGGCCCCCACCTTCTTTGAGTGTATATCAACTCTAATATAGAAACATACTTTGTAGTTTCTACTTGTAAAAAATATACATACTGGGCTAAATAGACACATGGAGAACATTCCGTGATAGGCTGAATTCTAAAATGATCCCCAAGATTTTCTCCCCCGCCACACACACACGCACACAACCCTACACGCCTTCTGTACTTCCCTCCCCTTCAATGTGGGCAGACTGGATGTGAGGAGATGTCACCCTGGGCCTCGGTTATGTCACAAGGCAAAAGTGGAAGGATTTTGCAGCATCGTTGATTTGGAGTTAACCAAAATGGAGATTTATCCTAGGTGGGCCTGGCTTAATCAGGCCAGCCCTTAAAAGAGGGACTGGGTCCTTCTTGAGGAGAGAGAGACAGTCTCCTGCTGGCCTTGAAGAAGCAAAAGAGCCATGTTGTGAACAGCCTGTGGAAAGGGGCAGCCTTTGAAAGCTGAGGGCCTTGGTCCTGTGACCGCAAGGAGCTAAGTTCTGCCAACAACCTGAATGAGCCGGAAGAGATCCCAAGGACACGGCCAGGTTGACACTGTGCTCGGTTTGATCACAGCCTGTGGGCCCTCAGCAGAGCACCCAGCTAAGGTGTGGGGCTCCTGAGCCACCGGAAGTGTGACAGCAACGTGTGCCATTAAGTCACTGAGTCTGTGGTGATTGGTTACACAAAAATAAAAAAAAACTAATATACATTCTATGTCTGCTTAAAGCCTGATGAATTGTTTAAAAACAGGATGTGCCTGAACGTGTGTGTGTGCATGTGTGTGTGTGCATGCACACATGAGAGAGAGAAAATTTAAAATATGACCCTATTATTTTTGGATTATAAATTATAATTGAAAATATGGACCATCATTCATCCAACAACTATTTACTGAGCACCTATTTACTGACTTGATTTCAAAAAGCTAACTATTTGGATCTTCCTTCAGGGAATGGAATAGATTCCAAACTTAAGCAAACATTAGGAAAAGGGTAAGACTCCCTCCTCCCCCACACCCTACACCACTTCCCCCAACCCAGCCCCAACTAAAAAAAAAAAAAAAAAAAATGTCCAGGCTGGTGGGAGGGGAGAGAGTCAGGGGGAAATTACGAAAGCTGAGCCATCACTGGGTCCCAGAGAAGGAGCCCTACACCCTCTTCTTTGCACCTATTTTAAGTCTCAGGAGTCCAGAGGGGTGTGACATGAGAGGACACCTGAGGTCATTTCCTAGGTGAAGCTGTCTCTGAGGTCGAGGTCCCAGAAACAGTGGTCTCTGGGTTTACGGCCTCCGAGCTCCCCATGTCCCAGCACGGTTCAGGAGCAGAGTCCCCACGACTGCTACACAGAAGTCAGGACACAGCTGCCCTCCCCGACTGGGTGGAAGCAGAGGGGAAGGAGGGCCATCCTCCAGGCAAACTCCATAACTGTCTCCAGGAAAGGTAAGTAGCGGCTCAAACTGACCGAGGACCGGTCCAGCCCAGTGGACGCCCGCATGGCTGGACAGCATCAAAGGCAAGATGACTCCTCTGGATGTCCTGTCCCCACAAAAACCCTCAGAACTCAGGGCAGAGGGGAGAATGACTATGAAGAAACCTCTCCCTCCTGGCTGAATGGGCTCCAGTCTGAAGTGGGGCGGCATTGGCCTTCCTGACCGCAGCCTCCACTCTGAGAGTCAGGCCAGGGAAGGGCAGGCGGAGGCTGAGGCGCACCCCGGAGAAGCACTTTGTGCTACAGACTATGAGCGGGAAGGGACAGGCTGGAGGAGAGGGGTCCCACCTCCGGGATGCTCAGCCTGATGGGCTGTCATCAGACCCGCTGCGGTGACAATAGACGTGATTACAGCTCTTCCCCTTTCTTCTTCGAGAAACAGCCCAATTGCCAACACCTCTCTCCTTTCTGATTGCCCAGCAGCTACATCCGGTGTTACTGGAAGCGGAGGAGCTGCAGAGGACAAGGAGAAAACAGGCAAATGGGGAAGGAGACGGGGGTGGAAGAACTCCGCTGGTTCCCAGAGGAATCTCTGCGTCAAGCTCCCAAGTGGACCTGCATCCTGCCCGCACCCCTGGGAAAGTGGACCTACGATCACCGACACCAGGGCTCTGCTGGTCCTTAGCATCCCTGGAACAGAGCAGGGACAGGTTGCTCCACACGAGGAAGGCCTTGGTTTGCATGCCTGCCTTTCCCACCCCAGGGAATATCTTTGTTTACCTCTGTCTCTCCCTTTTTATTTTTTATTTTTTAGGACCCAGCTCATCCTAAGTGGACAGGAAGTGCTACATAAATAAATCACTTAAATGCCTAACCAACCTCAGGAACATGTCCCCTTTGTTACCATGGCTGAACTCACTTGGTGAGCCACTTCATACAACCACTACCAGGAGAAGTGAGAACACACACCCTGCCCCGTGAAAGAACACAGGACACAACCGAGCAGTGTCCCGCTCCAGGAGAGCCAGGACTGGACACTCTCCTAAAGCTAGCTGTGTAATAGCTTTGCTTTGGCTTCTCCCTCAAGGAATGACGGCACCTGAAAGAAAGGTTCCCTAGTGGCCCCAGCACCTTGCTATTCAAAGTGTGGTCTGCAGACCAGCAGCATCAGTGACACCCAGGGGCTTGTTGGAAATGCAGAGTCCCAGGCCCCTGCAGACCTGCAGAATCAGACTCTTCACGTAACAAGAATGCATATTCAGGTTTGGGTAGCAAGACCTTCGATTGCAGAGAGAAAGGGAAGAGCCCTGAGAGAGGGTTAGGAGTAGGAAGACCAGTGAGGTGATTAAGAGCACCTTACGTGGCAGGTGTTCATTGTAGCTATTCATTCCTAAACTACTGTTCAACAGAGGAGAGAAAGCCAGCGAGGCCTAGAGCACAACGTGTGGCATCTGTTGCCCACACCAACCTGCCCGATGCCAGAGTGTGGCCACGTGAGGTTTTTAGCATACAGTCGTTCACGGGTGACCTGGAAGGCCGGCGGGGCTTACCCACCTGCCACTTCCCCCACCAGTCCTTGACAGCTACAAACACTAAGCCCAGCACTACCGTCCCTCCTTAGGAGAAATTGACCGTTTCCTACTTTATTCCCAGCACAAAGTAGGCGCTCAATAACTGTGCCAAATAATGGAAGTGTTGTGCTAGCAGGCGTAGATCAATTAGTGATTGTCATTAAAGCTGAATGTAATTAATTATATAATTTGAGGCTGTTCAAGTTTAATTCTACTGAAATGACATCATGAAAACGGGGCAGGAGGAGGAACTACAGGCAGAAGGAAAGGAGCCATGCGCTTCCGTATACAGGAGGTGCACACTGAGTCGGACCCCTCGCCACCCGGAGAGATTCACGCAGCTGCCTAGCGAGGGGGTTCCAATCCTGACCCCCATTTGGACGCAGAGTCCAAAACCAAGGACTGCACTGCAGAACCAGGTTATACAGAAGCGGACACTCTCAGCAGTGGCTCTGCTCGGTTTGGGGACACTGATTTGCCTTGATCCATGTCTACTGCTGTTCTTCATGCCACATGAATCTCTTTCGTACTCTCACAGACTCACACAATATTAGAGCTAAAAAGGGATCTTGGGAGAATCTTTAGACCAGGGTTTTTAGCCCAATCAGACCTAACATACCCTTTTACAACAAATATTTTGTATTGTCCCTTACCACCCTGAAATAAAATCCATAGAAACTATAATCTACCTACATAATTTAATTTTTAAAAGTCACACTGAGCCCTGGCCAGTATGGCTCAGTGGTAAGAGCGTCACCCGTGGACTGAAGAGTCCCGGGTTCGATTCCAGCCAAGGGCACATACCTCTGTTGCGGTTCGTTCCCGGCCCCGATTGGGGTTGTGCAGGTGGCAACCAATCGATGTGTCTCTCTCACATCGATGTCTCTACCTCTCTCTTCCTCTCTCTCCCTCCAACTCTATCTGAAGATTAATGTAAAAATATCCTCGGGTGAGGATCAAAAAAAAGAAAAAAAGTCACACTGATGCCCAACCAGTGTGGCTCACTGGTTGAGTATCGACCCATGCATCAAGAGGTCACCAGTTTGATTCGCAGTCAGGGCACATGCCCAGGTTGTGGGCCCGATCCCCAGTGGAGGTCATGCAGGAGGCGGCCAATTGATGTTCTCTCTAATCGATGTTTCCATCTCTCCCCACCCCGCCCTCTCTCTAAAATCAATAAAGAAAAAAAATTTTGTTTTTTTACAGTCACACTGATACAGGTGGGTTGCCCTGGCCATTCAAATGCAGGCTCTTTCTTGCCATTGGTTATATGCTTTTCCAAAATGGTAAACAATGATTTCTAAAAAAAAAAATCATCCCTCAACTCTCATGGTAACTGCATTCCTGGAAAATTCAACGGGTTTTAAACCCGTGCAGAAAATGTTTTGCCTTTACATTTAAAACAGAATGAGGTTCAGTTCAGTTCATTATGAACAGGATATTCATCACCCGAATATCCTTGTGGGGCATTTGGAAATGACACACATCACAAGAAAATTCTCTGTTGAATGAAGCTGTGCTGACCGTAGGAAGACCTCTAGCCTCCCTGGTGCCACCACTGGGTGCCAGTGGCAACCCCCCACTCATCCTGAGAATCAAAAATGTCCCCACATTTCCAGGAAGTGCCTGGGGATAGCAGCACCCCACTGAGAACCACTGATTTAACCCAGTCTCACTCTGCAGGTGAGAAACCAGAGGGTGGAGAGGAAGAGATTAGCACTAAGTGACCTGTAGGGCTCCGGATCCCATGCCAGGATTCCTCCCGGCTCCAAGATGCAGCTTCCCACACTGAACACAGCTGGAGATCGGGCTCTTACCTGGGGTGCCTTTAGTTCTAACACACAGACTCAGGATGGCACCCCCCATCCCAGAAGTCCAAACTCCCTGCAAAAGAAAACGTGGCCCGCCCAGCCGGTGTGGCTCAGTGGATTGAGCATCATCCCATGGACTGAGAGGTCCCAGTTGGATTCCTGGTGAAGGCACATGTCTGGGTTGCGGGTTCATCCTCAGTGGGGGGCGTGCAGGAGGCAGCTGATTGATGTTTCTCTCACATCAATGTTTCTATCTCCCTCTCCCTTCCTCTCTTTCTAAAAAAATCAATAAAAACATATTTGAAAAGAAAACATGGCCCTACAGTGTCCACGAAGTCCTCTAAGCTAGGGAATGACATCGTGATGCCTTTAATCTGCCCAAGTGAGCCCAAGAGGTCTCTTCCCCATCACCAGAAAGTGAGGACTATTCTGTCATTGTGGAGAAGTTAGCTTACTCGTCCTCCTACATTCACTGATGAGAGCCCTGAAACTATCCCAAGTAGAGGAAGGATCCTGTCCTGTGAGCAACATTAGCAACTGGACACGGCATGCCGGCTCTGCTCACTCGGTAGCTGACTGGTGAGCTGTGTTGAGGAGTCTAGAGCTACATCCCAGCTCAACCCAAAAGGATGCAGTGATCAGTCTGTAGAGCTGGCACTGGCCATGGTGGGGTGGCAGACCCATGCCAGATAGATATCTGCCACATCTGTTTCAGAACCCCAGACAAATCCAGTCTGCTTTCCTAGGTCAAAGTTCATTAGTGTTACCAGTGCCAGTCTATTTCATTCCACTGGTTTCCTTGTTTAAAACGTGAGGCGAAGGTCTCCGCCTAACAGTTGACACAGTTCAAGCGTGAGGTACAGTTTTGCTACAAACGGTAGTACTAGGACCTCATCTCAGAAGCTCACTCACGCAGTACATGAGTTAAGCGTGTGTTATATACCAGTCTTTGGCAAACCCATCATATTGCATATAACAATCATCCTTTTTCAAGGTCTATAGTTCATAAAATAATGTACATCATACAAAACTCAATATTAATACCCACCATTTTCCATCTGAAATCTATGTACCCTTCTTTAAGGGGTCGAGATAACACAGTGCAGAATAATTTATTATAATTAAGACCTTGAATGTTTCTTGCCAGGACAGCTATATTTTGAGGAAAGTGTCTTTAGACAAAATGGCTAAATATTGGTTATCTTTAAAGTTAACAAAAGTGCAATACCTAGAAAAAGACATCTATAGGAATACAAAATAATCAGCAAAAAAAGCTGCCTGTTTAATAAATACTTCTAGAAATACAAATTTAAGTCAAATGTACTTGCATGAATTGGTTTCAAAAACCTTTAAAATGAAAGAAGAAAAAAAGGCAAGAAATAATGGGAAGGTCAAATAGATCTGAAAGCATTCAAGAATCCTTAATTTGGGATAAACTGGTCTTGGGGAGCACCGATCCTCAGGCCGAAGGGTTCTGGCAATGTGACTGTAGGCCAGTTGGCTTTGGAGCTGGTTTGGTGGGACGAGATGGGAGGCAAGGGAAACAGTGAGGGCACGAGATCGGAACCAGGCTGGTGTTGGTAGAGAGGCAGAGGAGAGTTGGTGAACACAAGACATACGAGGAGGTAGATTCTAGGGGAGCTGCTCTGAAGGTCAAGGAGGGTAAAGGCTGACTGGCTGACTCCCAGCTTTTGGACCCGGGCAGCTGCTGGCAGCACCACCCACTGAGACAATGAATGCAGGCTCTTTGGTCAAAATGAAATTTGGGGAAATAATGGCCTAGAAGAGAAGCATAGAGATGGTCTCATCAAATCTTGCTTCCAGGTGGAGTTGCCGACCTGCATCACTGGTCCCCAGGAGTTGTTTAAATCCCTTCCTTTCCTCCGGGACCACAGACTCCCAGCTCACCGCTGCCTCCACTAGCCACAGCCTCCCTCCTTACCCAAAGCCAGTTCCTTCTGCCAGAGACCACAGCTCCTTACAGGCAGGCACCATGTCCAATTCATCTTGTCTCTCCACTCCTCCCCCAATAAATGGGCGTTGAAGGAATGCATGCTCCATGCACGAATCCAGGCATGTGTAAGTGCCCACACAATGGCCAATGAAAGGCCTACTATGGCCCTCACTATCCTGGCGTCAAAAAGCATCGAAGAGACAAAGAAGTGTCCAGCAGTGTAGCTCAGTGGTTAAGTGTCAACCCATGCACCAAGAGGTCACCGGTTGGATTCCCTGTTAGGACATATGCCCAGGTTGTGGGCCCGATCCCCAGTGGGGGGCATGCAGGAGGCGGCCAATCGATGTTCTCTCTCATCAATGTTTCCATCTCTCCCTCTCACATCCTCTCTCTCTAAAATCAATAAAAGAAAACAATGAGGGGAAAAAAGAGACAAAGAAGTGGTCCTGGCCCTCCGAGGACTGCACAGGGCAGGTAGACGGTAGTGTGGACGGTGGGAGTGGAGAGCACTGTCAGAACTGGGAGGAGTGGAAAGCAGATGGACAAGGCAGAGTGGCCTTGGGAAGCTCCCTACAGAAGGCAGGATATAAGTGCTGACACAAATCTAGAAAGCAAAGGGCGAGGGTAGAAGGAAAAGCAGAGAGGCAGAGTGGACAAGAGCAGGCCATGGAGATGGGTAAGCCTGGCATCCGTAACACATCAAGGTCAGCCTGCTTAGGAATCTCACAACCCAGACAGGGAAAGGGGTGATGACCTTCATGTGAGCTCTCTCTCACTCAACCAGAAGTGTGAAATTAGGGAGAAGCTTACACACACACACAGTCCAGTTCCCCAACTCGTCCCTGGTTAAACATGGTTCCGGGAACTGGCCAGCCAGCTCTCAGGCCGATGGGGAACACCTATGGGAGACCGTTTATCTTCAGTGCTCCCAGGGATGTCTCTATCAAACTAATACTGTGATTAACGAGCTCCTGTCAGCTCTCTGGGGGTGACCAATGTGGACAGCAACTAGCAGAATCAATAAGAGAAATTAAGCCTATTTCGGCCAAAGAGTCAGTTTCTAAGAACCCCACAGGGCATGGCCAATATAAAAAGTATATCCAGCCCTGGCCAGTTTGGCTCAGCGGTTAGAGCATCGGCCCATGGACCAATGAGTCACGGGTTCGATTCCAGTTAAGGGCATGTACCTCGGTTAGGGTTCGTCCCCAGCCCTGGTCTGGCTGTGCGGGAGGCAACCAGTCGATGTGGCTCTATCACATCGATGTTTCTCTCTGTCTCCCTCTCTCCCTCCCTCCCACTCTACCTAATGATAAAGAGAAAACTATCCTCAGGTGAGGAATAAAAATTTTAAAAAGTATATCCATACAAATGCCATCCAGCCAGAATGGCATGAGCCTTTGTGATGGTTTTGACCAGAAAATGGCATATAAATTGGCCAACCAGTAACCCTACTGTCATGTCACAACAACAGCAATCCCAGTAAGAATGCATCGTAATTTAAACCTTGTTTGCTCTTGTACAGCTCTCCGCAGAGCGTCCAGTCTATAATCGTCCCTTACTTTCCCATCCCTGCAGACATCTTTCCTCCCCCTCCACACTTCCTCTAGGCGCTCCACATCCTCCAAACATGGGTCCGGGGCCCGTACACATAATAGCTGCAATGATAAGGACTCTTCTGGTTAAAAATTAGATACACAATTTATTTACTTATTTATTTATTTTAATCCTCACCTAGGGATATTTTTCTACTTATCTACAACTTAAAGTAACTTACAAGGAAAGCAGGGGAAGGCAGATGTATTGACTCGTGTAATTAAAAGATCAAGGATGGATCTGGTCTGCAGAAATGGCTGGATCTAGGGATTCAAAGGACGAGACGGTAAGAGAGCCACTGGAGCTTAGCAACAAGTAGAAAGGCAGTCATTCTCTACAGCTCTAGCTGAGTCGCAGGAAGGTCCTTGAGGTCATGAGCCCATGCCAGAGAGGTGGCCATCTTTCTACCCCCACGGTCTGTGGGAGGTCCTGGATCAGCACACTTGCAGAAATGGGTGTCCCTGAAGGAAGAAGAAGTTCTGTTAAAGCTGCAAGGGATGCTGGATAGACAGACCCATGTTTGGAGAATGTCCACTTGCATGCTGTGCACCTGTTAGTTTTAGTGTTGCTTCGCCTGTCATTGTCACTGGTATCATCCATTCATGTTCACCATAGCCCTCCGAGAAAGGCAGCTTAGGACGGGCACCCCATTTCACAGCCGGGAAGCAGAGGCTAAGACCCAAAGCACATGCCCGCTGACCGCAGAACAAGAACGGGGTACCTGGCCCTGGCCGGGTGGCTCAGTTGGTAGGAGCGTCAACCTGTACACCAAAAGTCTGTGGGTTCGATTCCTGGTCAGGGCACAAACTCAGGTTGTGGGTTCAATCCCTGATTGGGGCACATGAGGGAAGCAACAAGTCAATGTTTCTCTCTCATATCAATGTTTCTTTCTCCCTCTCTCTCTTTCTCTCTCTTCCCCCTCCCCTTCTCTCAAAGCAATTTTTAAAAATATATAAAAAAAGAACAATGTACCTGATCTCCAGCTGCCTGGGCCAGTGTGGGCGACCCTGGCCCCTGCCCAGAGAACCCAGTCCGGGACAAAGGAAGGAACAAGATCAGAGCCTATTATGGACACCTCCTGCCAGCAGACGACTATGGACATGAACTGTTACAAGTCAGATCTCACTTCAAACCAGCTCATTAAAATGTCCTGAACGGTCCTGGCTGGTTTTCTCAGTGGTTAGACTATCGGCCTGTGGACTGAAGGGTCGTGGGTCAAGGGCATGTACCTGGGTTGCAGGTTTGATCCCCAGCCCCAGTCAGGGTTATGCAGGAGGCAACCCATAGGTCTCTCTCACATCGATGTTTCTCTTCTTCCCTCCTTCCTTTTCAATCTCTCTCTAAAAAAAAAATAAAATAAAATGAAATTAAAAATCAATGGAAAAATATCCTCGGGTAAGGATTAACAAAAAATAAAAAATATAGTGTCCTGAATGTTTCAATCCCCCCGCACTCATGTCACTTCTCCCTGCCCACAGGAGGGACAGGAAGACGTGAAAAAGCAGAACCTCCACTGTATTCCTACTTAACCATGGGGCAAAATCTCTGCCAACGTTAACTCCCCTTACAAGGATTTCCCAAGCAGGGGCTGTATCCCAGCATCCAGAACTGCCCAAGGGGCTTGGTGTCTGAGCCCTGCTGCCCGGGCGAGCTCTGGGACAAACAAACTCACCCTCTGCGGAGAGGAGTGTTCAGGGGCTGCCCCTGCCAGCTGCACCCACTGCAGGAGCCCACCAGCTCCAGACCAAGGCGGCTACAGGAAGACAGGGTCCCACCTCTGGCAGGCTCTGTGGAAGGAGTCCACTCCAGCAAAGGGAAATGGAGAGTCTGGCTGCAGACAACCTCAGCTCAAACTTGTCTCTACCATCCACTGTGTGCCTCGCCTCCAGCAAGCAACCTAAGCCCTCTGTGCCTCCGTTCGCTCAACTGTACAAGGGCAATAAGTGTTCCCTAACCCTCATAGGGTTGTCACATGAACGAAGAGAAACTGAATCCATGCAAAGAGGCTAGCACACAGTCAGTGCTCAGTATTACCTATTATTATTATTATTGCTATTATTTTTACCATCATTGATAGCTAATTCTTCTACTCAGAACAAAGCCTCCCTTAGTAGTCCAAAACCTACCACAGGATGCAGTGGTGTGGTAGTAGAATAATGCTCCCTCCTCCACCAAAGATGTCCATTTCCTAATTGCTGGAACCTGTAAATGTTACCTTACATGGTCAAAGGACTTTGCAGGGGTGATTAAGTTAAGGCTCTTTGGATGGAAAGATTTTCCTAGATTACCCAGGTGTGCCCAAACCAATCACAAGGTGCTTATAAGAGGCAGGTAGGAGGGCCAGATGAGAGAAGACGTGACAAAGGTTGCAGTGATGCAGCCATGAGCCAAGGAATGCGGGCAGCCTCCTGAAACTAGAAAAAGGAAGTGGCTTCTCCTCTAGAGCTTCCTGAAGGGATGCAGCCTAGCTGATACCTTGATGCTGGGACTTCAGACATCCAGAACTGTAAAATAACAAATGCGTGTTGTTTTAAGCCACTCAGTGGTTAGGATCATTGTGACGGACATGGGGCTCTTGGCCACGACCCTCCTAGCCATGGGTCTGTAGGGAGCGTTTGATTAAAGAACACTCAGAAGAAAACCTCCCCATGCTCTGAAAGCACCTGCTCACGCTCATTCCTTTAACAAATCTCTATCACGTCTACTCCTGCAAACAGCGCATGGCCACACTCACCACTCAGCAGGGGGCTCGTTCCTAGGCTCCTTCCATTTCTCTGGGGGGCTATTTCCAGCACGTTGGATTTTCATGGGTGATAGAGTCTGACTCCATTTTTGATGTTGACTGCTGGCAGCTTTCAAGCCCCGCCCCTCCCCTCTTCCTTTTGCCCCACCCTGAGCAAGCTGATAAGAAAGTCCAAGTGCTCCCTCCCTTGGAGCTGGTGGAGTGCAAACCGTGGGCCCATCCACAGGACCCTCATCCCGGTCCCAACGCCCGCCCATAATAAAAACCAGAGCCACCCCCAACCCTGCACCTCGTTCATGTTTCACTCAACCAAACCTGAGCCCTTCTCCTTGGGAAATCCTTTCGCTAGTTACAATGTGAGTAATAAGCTTCATTTAACACCCATAAATGCCTGGGAGGGAGACTATGCAGCATCCAGGAATGCCTGGTGCCCAAATAAAACATCAAGATCTCAAAGTGGCTGCTATACTTTCACAAACCCAAAGCCACCCACCAGCCTCCCTGCTGGAAGAAAGCAGGGGCCACACCTACAAACTACATCCATGTCAATTTCTAAAGAAAAACTTTCCAGAAGTCCTCCATAAGATTCCCCTTCACCTCTCATGCCATATGCCACACCTAGCTGCAAGGGAGGCTGGAGAAACAAGACCTCACATTTTCAGCCTCTCAACAGAGCACAGGCAAGAGTTAAGAGGGCTGGGAATAGTGTCTGCCATGCGGGCTAATGAAAAAAAACATTTATTGAACACTTGCCATGGTTTATCTTCTCCAATGTATTTCTATAAGTACATTGCATATATTATCTAATTTAATCTTCCCAATGACCCTGTGAAGTAGGTACCATAATCCCCACTGTTCAAATTAAGAAACTGAGGGCCAGAGAGTTTGGGTTTCTTGCCCAAGATCACACAGAATGCTGAGGGCAACAGGATTTGAACTCAGGCCAACTCTAGAGCCAGGCCTTAAAGACTACACGACACTGCCTGCCTCAGTGTTTGCAGATGCTCTGATGTGCACATGCTTACATTTGGCACAAAAAAGCAGCAAGCCCCCAGGGGCCAGAGAAGGAGACCCCCCCTTCCCCCAACCAGCTACCCACAGTCCTGGCAGTTCCAAGAAGCAAGGAAACAGCCAGAGCCCCTCTGTCCCTAATTCACCAGCCTGGGAGCCTGGAAGGACTTCATGTCCCACCCAGTGTTAACCTGGGAAAGACGAAAGTCTATGCTGCTGGCACTTCATCCCTCAGACCTTCCCTCTCCATTATTACCCACCTAGAGAAGGGCCAGAAACCACTCCCATCCTTCATGGTTGGGATCATGACTCGAAACGGTCAGCCACCAGTCTCGAGGACACTCTGACTTGCCCCTCTGGGTACTGGGAGGTGGCTATCAGCTCAGGCTGGTGGAAAAGGCACCAGGCCCACCACCCAGCAGTGTCCGACTAGAGGCTCCACGCAGACCTCCACTGGTGATTTCCACTTCTAGAACTGCAAATACACCTGGAAGATGAAACCCTGGTGCCAGGCCTGTCTTTTGGAAGGCGGGGCTTGAGGCTCATGTTCCTGATACTGCATCCATTTGTCGTTACATTCGTGTGTGTGCTTAGAGAGGTAATTTGTGGTCAATGCAAACACTAAAACTCCACGACGCTGCCACTTTTTTTAACTCATGTTGGCACATCTGCAAGTTTCCTGGACGCCTTTTAATTTGGAAATAGCCAGGACTCCTTCATCGCAGAGGTGTGCCTGCACCCACGTGGGGAAGAGTTCATAAACTGCATCTCCTCCTTCTCCAGAAGACACCTGGAAGGTGTGAGCCTAACGCAGGGGTCCCAACCCTGCCAGGAAAAGGTAAGTCATGTCAGTATCACGT
Source organism: Tadarida brasiliensis (assembly GCA_030848825.1). Taxonomy (NCBI): domain Eukaryota; kingdom Metazoa; phylum Chordata; class Mammalia; order Chiroptera; family Molossidae; genus Tadarida; species Tadarida brasiliensis. The sequence continues at coordinate 223,529,384 of CM061257.1, read as the reverse complement.
TTTCCCGAATCTCACACGAGAGGAGGGGCACTTCACTTACGTGGTATCTTCCCCAGTCTAAGCACAAGAAAACATCAGACAAACCAAAATTGAGAGACGTTCTACAAAATTCCTGACCAGTACTCTTCCAAAAGTCACGGTCTTCCAAGGTCATGGAAAACAAGGAAGTCTGAGGAATTGTCACAGAAGATAATGACATGACATGACAACTGAATGCAACGTGGTATCCATGATGGGACCAATATTCAAACAAGTACCGTCATCATTCCCCCTTACATTCCAAGACCCACAGTGGATGCCTGAAACAGCAAACAGTATCAATCCCTCCATGTTTGATGTTTTTTCCTATGCATTCATAGCTATGATCAAACTAATTTACAAATTAGGCACAGTATGAGATTAACAACAATAAAACAGAACAATTAAAACAATATGCTGTAATAAAAGTTACGTGAATGTGGCCCGCACTCCTCTCTCTCCTTCTCCCTCCCCCTCTCTCTGATAACCAATCGGATAACCGAGAACGCTACTTAGTGACTGAGGGCAGGCAGCAGATACAGGTGGATATGCCGGAGAAGGCAGGACGACACAAAACCTCATTATGCTGCTCAGAATGGTGCGCAGCTTAACACTTATGAATTGTTTATTTTTGGAATTTTCCACTTAAGATTTTCAGACCAAGATCGACCGTGGGTAGCTGAAACTATGGAAAGCAAAACCGCCAATCAGGAGAGCAGTACTACAAATCGGGATCTTGGGCACCTGAAGCTCTCCTGGTGATCCCAGGGTGCAGGCAGGGTTAAGAACTGTAGAGCAGAGTTCAACCGCGCGTGCATCAGAATCCCCTGGAGGGCTTATGAAACAGGTAGCTGGGCCCCAGCCAGAGTTTCTCTTCAGCAAGTCTGGAGCGGGGTCTGAGAATCTGCATCTCTAACAAGCTCCCAGGTTATGCTGGTGCTGCCAGTCCTGGAACCACACCTTCAGAACCAATGCCGGGTCCTCGGACCAGCAGCATCAGCATCCCCCGGGAGCTTGTTAGAAATGCAGGCTCTCAGCTCCACGCAGACCCACGGAGTCAGAATCTGTGTTTTGAGCAGAGCCCAAGTTATTCGTTTACATGTGAAAGTCTGAGAAGCACTTCTCTAGAACAGAAGTGCAGGGAGACGAGAGGAAATGGGGGCTGAAATGACAGCAGTCAGCAGCTTGATCCCATCACTGCACGCCGTCGCCAGCCTGGCCTTCCTCTCACCTGGATAAGAGAAAAATAGGACGGAATATCGAAGGAACTCTGCAACCATTAAGCCAAATACAACTGAGAGTGTCCTGTGCCCTGGGCAGTGCTGTGGAGGGGCACGGTGACCTGGCTGGGAGGGACGCTAGCTGCTGGGGGGACTGAGGCAGCCTCCAGGGAAACCAGGCCAGGAGGCACGTGCCACAGGAGAACGGACATGGCAGTTACAGCCTAAGGTGTCATATTTACTCTGCTGAGGGCTGACTTCGTCATTCTTGAGAAAAGGAGAGAAAGCCAAGCCAGTCTGTACAGCTTCGTAACAGGCTTTACTTCAGGAAGGAAGGAGAGGGGAGGGAGAAGGAAAGGAGGCGAAGGCAGAGCCTTTTTGAACAAATGGGCTTTTACCAAAATGTTTGCAAATGTGAGGCTTAGGAGACGGAGCCTTCCAGTCCCTATAGCAGTGGCACCCAGTCACGTGGCATTCGAGCCTCTGGTTACATACAGGCCCTCCCAATCCAGCCCAACCAACCTCACCGCTCCCACAGGCCAGGCTGCAAGGAACACACCCCTCTGTGGCTCTGTCCATTCCATTAACTGCCCGATTACCAGTTCCCCACTTGGACCCTAGCTCCACATGGCTATAACCTTAAGACCACTTAAGCCCCAAGTCCCTCCACACGGCTCCACTTAACTCCTCATATTTGCTACCACTGAGGGTGAGTCAACGCCCCTCAACCCCCACCCGAGGGTCTGCCCCAGGGCCTCTTGGAGCCACTCTGGTTTTCTGAGCTTCCCTGCCTGCTTGCACTGAGCCCCGCAGCAGGGCAGGGGTGCCCTCGGCAGCCTATAAAGCTGCGAGTGACCACTCGATCCTGTCAGTGGGCTTGGGCCCTGAGGAAATGAACCTGGCATCACACCAGGCAGCACTCCTTGGGGATGAAGGCTGACTCATGTAGTTTTTTAATACACAGATGTCAACACCCCTGAAAATCAAGCATTCCGAGATTCTAAATATCTGCGCGTTTACTGAGCACTTACTACAAGCCAGGACATCTGCACCTACAGGAAACACATCTGAGGGGTCTCTCTCCTCCACCTGAAAAGAGGAAGGGACAAAAAATAGCCATGTTGCCCCAAGTGAAAGAAGCTAGCACCGAAATTGACCAAGAATCCAAGTGTTAAAAGAGAAAACACCCTTCACAGGAAGCTGGTGGTGTCTTCCTGACACATTGTCATTGCTAGGAGAAAAAAGTCACAGGACTTGACAGGGAAGCACCAAACCCAAATCGTGGCCAGTCCCACAGGACAGAGGAGAGGCAGCAGAGCCGCAGCCCCACGCGGACGCTCACGCGAGCTGTCTCTGCACCACAGAGCAGACAGCAGGGGAGCCGCTCCGGCGGCTCTGGGCTCGCGGTGGCTCCACCCGGCCGAGTAGAAGGCGCAGGCCAAGTGCACAGGATGAAAAGGCGACAGAGTGATTGCTGTCTGATAAAGACTCTGCCTGGTCTTCGTCCCCAGTTGCTGGGAGAGAACCTGGAACTCCTTGGAATTTCCCAGTGACAGGAGTACGTTTGATATTCATGCTGTGCCCCTTGGCTCACACCTGAGTTTATACTAGGTGACTCAGCATGGGCGATATCAGCCCCATCTGTCTGGGGAGGGGAGTGGGCTGGAGGTTAAGTTCAATGATGTGGTCAATGATTCAATCAATCCTGCCTGTGTAATGAACCCAACAGAAACTGAGCACTGAAGGTCCGTGCACACCGCTTGGCGAGGGCGCCGTGTCCTGACTCCCCAGGAGAGGACAGGGAGCTCTGCATTCAGGACCCTCCCAGACCTCGCCGTCGGCATCTCTTCATTTGGCTGGTGCTGACTGGTCTCCTTTATAATAAAGCTGTAATCACACATAAAGTGACTTCCTGAGTTCTGTGAGGCATTCTAACAAATTATTAAATCTGAAGGGGTCGGGGGAGCCTCCGGCTTTGTAGTCAGTTGGTCAGAACTGCAGGTGGCCTGGGGACCCCCAAATCTGCAGCTTGTGTCCAAAGGGAGAGCAGCCCCATGTGACCTGAAGGCTGTGGAGTCTGCACTCACTCTGCGTGGGCAGTGTCAGACTGCACTGCGGAGTACAGCAGTCCAGGTCCATCCTGTCTTAGGCCCCAGGGAACACGCTGGACTCAACCTGCATTTTCCAGGACTTATTGTCTCCCTTACCCATCCACTGAAAATCCACTTCCCTCCAAAATCAGGGTGCTGAGACCCAATGCAGGCACGTGACAGACCAAGGAGCAAGTGCGATCCACCTCTACAGCACTGTGGGGTAAAAACAGCATGAACCACTGCCTAGCAGCTGTGTGACTTCAGACAAATCACTAAACCTCTCTGAGCCTGGGTTCCCATCTCAGGGAGATGAGACTAATGACCCCTCTTTCCTTACAGAGCTGACGGGACAATCAATGATACAACTTACTTACAAAGAGCCTAGCATGCTCTCCGATGGAAGGCACTCAATAATCATCAGCCTACTCCTCCTCTCCTATTTTCAACTGCCCTGTACCCCAAACTCTCCCAGCCCCTCTACTCTCCCTGGATATCTGTTCTGGGTGCTGGGCCCACTGGCAACATGCTAATGTGTTACATCCCAGGCCAGCAGGAAGCCAACCATTAGACCACAAGTAAAAAGCAAGTCACCATTACCTGGAACAGGAAGGACATATATTTACTTCGGTGGCTATTACAACAGACACTGTGAAGTACAATAGCCAGTATTAGTAACAGATCTTGCAAATTACTCTCTCAGGCCCCTAGGTACATCCAACTGGTCACTAAGAACAATTAATTCTTTCAGAAAATAAAGGGACTGAGAATCATCTCTGGTCAGTGGAAAATCTGCTGGTATTATGAATAATGAGAACAGAAAATAAGACTCCAATGAGGGGGGTTTCTGCCCCAAGGATGGGGTGAAGTGAGATCAGAGAGACGCATATACAATTACTGTCTGTGAGCAAGGGTGTGACCCCTCTGGGGAGGGCAAGGCAAGGAGAGGGAGCCTGTTCTCACCATGCTCCCCCCAACAAAGTCAAACTTCCTACAGTTAAATGTGCCCTCGGCAGGAGCCACGGTCCATCCTGACAAAGGAGGAATTAACGGAAGTGGGGGGACATTTAACCCAACGGCACACGCCGGGAGTCGGAAAGCAGACTGTGGCCCTCCCCCTAGATAAGAAGAGAAGCCGGCATGGTTCACCTGTGGGCCCGAGACAGGGGCCACAGTGTAGGACAGGAACTCCGAGGTGGAGGTCAGTGGTGCCATGGACAGTGACCACGGGGCTCCAGGCCACCATGTGCAGAAACAGGGCACCCGGTACACATGGCTAAAGAGTGAGTGAAAAGAGCCCCTGCCCACAGAGTCACACCGAAAAGGGAGGGGACAGAAAGTCCCGTCAGCGTGGAGCAGGCAACAGCCAGCGAAGCAGGGCCGAGAGCCAGCCGGCCAGCCGCAGCGCCTTCGCACGCAGGATGAGTTCGTAAAGGCTGATCTGCCATAAGCTGACGGCCTCGCTGAAGGAGAGCTGGGCCCTTCTGAAGAACGAACCGGCATTCTTCTTGTTGTGCCTGCAGGAGGGGCAAGAAAGGAGAGAACAGGAGATAAGGAGGCAAGGAACACTCAGGATGCTTGAGGACAATGGAAGACGATGGCTTTGCCAACCCACCAGCTCCCTGCCCCAGTGGACGAACCCTGGCTGTGTGATCGTACCACTGCCCAGTCGGGGACTAGAGGAGCTCAGCTATTCCGGGGAGTTTCCAGATAAGTGGGGTAAGCAAGGGTGGCTGCCTCACAGGGCATCAAAGGCCTAGTGGACCCACTGGGTACAATGTTGCAATGCTTTCATTTTTCCAAAGTACAATTAACATTTATCAAACCAGAATCCCTCACACTCAAATATAAAAGCTTTCTCAACCTTTCTGAAGGTAAGAGTCACTTGGAAACCTGGTCAGGTGGTCCTAGGAGGCTGAGGTCTTTACAGATGCCACCCAGCTCAATCCCTCTGCACCAACAAAAGGACATGAGGAAAGCTGGTGTTTCTGATGATGACCTATTCACAACTTCGTTTCCTGAACCCTCAAAGGAAGGATGGATCATGTTCAGCCCTTTCCGTGCACAGTCTATTTGGCTATAATCTAATTTGATATTTGATAGTGGGTACATGATATATGTGGTCAACTCTCCCTTCACCAAATAGTTGGCTAAAATGACCCCTTCCCTGCCTAGGATGGATGGGCTGGGAGCTGACCACAGTCCAGGCCTCTCCCTCGGTGAGAACACTCAGCCACAGCCCAGGCCTTCCCATGTTTTTGCCACCCCAGGTAGAAGGGCCTAGAACTCTCACTCCTCTGCCGCTACCTCCCTGAGGAAGTACCCTTCCCTTCCTCATCAATACCCCAAGGGTAACAAGGCATCTAAAAAGATCTGAGATCCTGAGAGGACCTAGAGGCGGCCGGTGACAGTTTCCTGAGGCACAGCCACCCCTGCAGGGGGACGAACACTGGCCTCGCGGCCTGTCCACGCCTGGGAGACAGGTCCCAGGACCAGACTGCGAGGGGATGTGCACCAGGGCATCCTGATCCCAAGCCCAGGGGACACTTGGATGGGACGGAGACTTTCAGGAAACATTTCACACTTTACTGAGGGTAAGAATCACCTGAAAAGCTTCACCGAGAGGGTGAGGTCCTGGAATCCACCATGTTACCAAGTCCAGGTGGCTCTCTGGACCACCCGAAACACTGCCCTGGGGCATCAGCCAGCTCGCTGGAGCTGTTCTCTGCCCCTAACTTCCTGCAGGGAGAGCTAGAGATCGGGACACGGGGGCAGGGCCCTGGGGACCGGTGGGAGAATGTGGAGGCGAGCAGGAGTCCTGGGGCAGGCCAAGGCGCTGGAGGGGAGGGGGGGCTGGAGCCCACACTCACGCGGCCAGCGCTCTGACGCAGCAACGCGACATGTTGAGGAAGGAGCTGGCGCTGGCGCGGGTGCCCAGGGTGGTCTCGATGCCTCGCAGCAGGTCGTTGGTCTTGAAAATGAGCAGCATCGGGCGTGGCACATGGTTGAGGAGCTGGCTGATCTGCGGAAGGTAGGTGGCCGCGTTGTTGCGGATCTCTGAGTCCTGCAGCAGCAACAGGGAGACAGCAATGGTTGGCGGCATGGGCAGTGGAGCCCAGGACGGCGGGTATCCAAGCCTGTGACCTGAGGGGCTGCAAGGAAGCTCCAGGAGGGAGCTTCTAGCACAGCCGCCTTGGTACCACCAGAAACCCTCTGCAAAGGGAAGCTTAGCACAAGGAGCTTTGACAAACCTGGGTGGGACTTCTCACCCCAACTTCTGGCCAAGCACTGGGCCCAGTCCAGGAGCACATAACAGGAGCCAGACACATTTCTGCTGCCTCTGCTGCCTCTGCTGTCCCAGCTCCCACAGCCAAGGTCACCAATACCCATCCCCAAGCCTCCAAGCCAGTACCGACTAGGCCAGGAATCTACCTCCCCACCAACCATTTGATGAGGATGGAGTTTGCTAGCCTCTCAGGCCAGGGTTTCACCCTTGAGTTACTTTCCAAGGCTTCTTCACCAGCCAGCAATGTCAGGCCAGGCCTGGAAGGAGCCCTGGAAGCTGGTACCAAGTCATGTCCCACATCCCTTCAGCCAGGCCCAGGCTGGTGCAGTTCATAGTTCTGAGCTCCTGACTCCAACCCAGCTCCAACGTTGGGCCCATACCCTGCCTGACTCTGCACCCCAGCCAGAGCCCCTGCCCTACACACAGCCATGCCTATCACTGTTCTCCACTCTGGAACCAGTCTCAACCCATCAGGTTCCCCTTGGTCCTGATGTCCCAGAACAGGATGCAGGGCTAGCTAGCCCTTGCCCCATTCTGGTGCGTAAGTTTGGGGTCTGGCTTCCCACCCTTCCCTGTCCCTGAGCTCTGCATGACTCTGGGTGGACAGCTGCCCCCAACTCAAGTCCTGGGTATGACAGTGAGGCTCTGATCCCTCCTCGGTCTCAAGAAACAATGATGATGACAATGACAACAGCCAACAGACACTGTGCCTTCACTGAGGAAGCTGGGCACTTAGACAATGCTCACATATTTTAACTCATTTAATCCTCACAACAACCCTAGCAGGTGAGTGTATCACCCCCTTTGAGAGGGGGAAACTAAGACACTGAGAAATTAAGTAACTGGCCCGAGATCCACAGCTAGCATGTGGTAAGTCGGGATGCAAACTCAGGCAGGCCAGCTCCCAAGCCCAGCCCTCACCACCAGGCAGCACTGCCCCTCCCCTCACAGCGGACCATGTGAGCTTGGGCAAGTCCTTGCATCTTTTCCAAGCCAATGTCCTCACCTAAAAGCTGGAACTGCTGATCCTCTGTGCCCAGGTCCCAGCAATACCAAGAGGGCCATCGGAGGTAAGGCCTGGGGAGGGGCTCGGTGCCAGGCGCAGTCACGAGGGCCCGCAGTGCTGCCAGAAACTTCACCGCCTGGCCGCTTTCTGCAGCAGAGGCAGAACTCTGCCCTTTCAGGTACACATGTGCACTGCTGATAACTGAGCTGCTGGGAAACTGGAAATGTCCCTCAGGCAGGAGCTATCAGACTGGAACATCGCAACACGAAGCCAGACACCAAGAGGCCGTCCGCCTGCCTGCCTGCCACAGCTGCAGGTCACCCTGCTTGAGGGAGAGGGCCTCATCAAAACCCTGCTCACCACAGGGATCCCCCTCGCAGGCCAAATGGGGAGCACCTGCGTCCACCCAGACTACCTGGCAGGGGACACCACAGCCTTCCAGCATGGGCACTTCCTGATGGTGGGTGTCTGCAGTAGGCCCCACTGGGTGCCTATGTGAAGCCATCCCCCCATTCCCCTTTGTTAAAAGAACCCAATTTTTGTCCATGTGACCCCTTGGGGCTGTGCTCTTCAGGGAAGCAGAGCCCCTCCCTGGCCCCAGATCATTGACGGATCTCAGCCAATCCTGGCTCTGGGCTCAATGCGCCTGCCAAGTGATTGGTTTAGGCATGAGCATGTGACATGATTCTGACCAATGAGACACGAGGAGGAGTCTTTTGGGGGACTTCTGGGAAAGGTTTTCTTGCTCTTAAGAAACAATATGTGAAAAGAAACAGCCCTCATTCCCACCTCTGGACACCACGGAATAAAGATGTAAAGCTTGGATCTGCCGCAGTCATCTCGGAATCATGAGAGGAAACCATGAGAATCGCAGAGGAATCGCCGCCGCCAGAGCCCAGAGAGCACTGACGTGCTCAGTCAACCAACCTGGACCCACCCACCTCCAGGCTTCTTGATTTGGAGAGGGCAAATTCCTAATTGTTTAAGCCACTTGTAGTTGGGAAAACATCCTCCTTGATACAATGTTGGAGGCTCCCTGAATTCTAAGACTAGGACTCAGAAAACTGAGCCCTTACATCTCGGAGACGGGGCTGGCCTGGAATGGCTACATTTATTCTCCACCTGGGTTTTGTCCAAAGTGAGCAAACGGAGTGCACACTCCAGAATCTACACAGCGCCTCTACTAGACCTGGTTCCAGAACTGCGGAGACCTTACAAAAAGATGTACCAGACAGGACGCCTGCCCTCGGGTTCTCACCAGCTACTCAGAGAGTTCGTGTAAGTATACAAAGAACTAACTCTGGGACACAGTATAAGCCGTTTGCACATGAGCGATCCAAGTATTAACAGATCACTTTTGGCAAAGGTATGAGGAGAGGCTTCCTGGGCTGGTGCTAGGGACTGAACTGTGCCCCCCACCAAATCCCTGCGTTGAAGTTCTAACCCCAGTGTGACTTAGAGACAGGGCCTTTAAGGAGGTAAAGTTAAGTGAATTCATAAGGGGGGCGGGGGGGCTAATTCAATAGGAATTATGTCCTTTCAAGAACAGGAAGAGATACCAGGAGTGTGTACACACAAAAGAAAGGCCATGTGAGGACACAATGAGAAGGCAGCCGTCTGCAAGCCAGGACGACAGCCCTCATCAGAAACCACCCTGATGATACCTTGAAATTGGACTTCGAGCTCCAGAACTGTGAGAAAATAAATTTCTGTTGTTAAGACACCCAGTTGGTGGAATTCTATTATAGCAATCCAAGCTGACTACTACATTTATGCTGGGTCTTTATGAGTGAATTAAAAACATGCAAAAAAAATTCAAACTTAGTTAATAAAAACAGGTATCATTTATTGAGTACCTACTTGTGCCATGTGACCTTGTCCATTCCTATAGCTTTTTTTTTTTTTTTTTTTTACTTTATTGATTTTAGAGAGAGAGGAAGTGAGAGGGAGAGAGAGACAGAAACATCGATGAGAGAGAACATCGATTGGCTGCCTCCAGCATGCCCCCAATAGGGACCGGGCCCACAACCTGGGCAGTATGTCCTGACCGGGAATCGAACCGGCAACCTCTTGGTACATGGGTCAATGCTCAACCACTGAGCCACACCGGCCGGACCATTCCTGTAGCTTTAATTACCATCTGTATATGCTGAGGATTCCCAAATTTATATCTTAAGCTTGAACGTCTTCTTTGAGCTATAGGCTTAACTGCCCATGACACCTCTATCTGAATGCTCAAGGGAACCACTGATACCCCCACCCCAAATATGTCCTTCCCAAAGCCTTCCCTATGTCAGGAGGTGGCACTATCCTCCTTGTCCTATAATTCACCCCCAAAGAGCTATGATGCAACTTTTCATCCCCTCTACATCCAAGCCGACAAAAGCCTCTCAGTCTTAAGTCCAAAATGCATCTTGGCTCCACCTGCTTCTCTCCACTTCCACTGCCATTAGTGTAGTCTGAGCCCACAGACTCAAAGAGGTGACAAGAACTATCCAAGGTCATGTCACCAGGAAAAGCAGATGCTGGAAATAGAACCCCGTCTTTCTAACTGCACACGTGGGACCCTGACCTGTGTGGTGAGCCTGAGCCCATCCCCACATGGATACGGGCACGTCCGCGTAACTCTGGCAAACTGACAGCTTGGGAGACAGAAGTCCATTCCGTGATGGATTGAGAAGCCAGGAGGGAGGGAGCTCTGAGCCAGGAAGAATGAGCCGCCACATACGTCCTTGTGGTGGGGCAGAGGTGAAAATGAGTACAGGGAGGAGATGTTACTTGGATTGGTCTCAGCCCAGACATCATGGGACTGTTGTCTAGATCCAAAGAAGAAATGAACTACAAAGAAAGACCAAAAAGCTGTTTCACTAAAAACTCCGTAGGGCAATGGGACAAGCAACACTGCATGAGAACTAAAGCATTGGACCCAGTAGGGTGCCCCACAGGAATCACACAATGGGAGACAGTACCCAGGAGGAGACAGCAGACTTACTTATGAGACAGTCCCTGGGGATCCCCAGAAGTCCTGGGGGAAGCCTGAAATCCTGTGTGAGCAGGTTGGAGTGAAAGCCACAGTCTGATCACATGGTTAACATGACCTGTTTGTACTCCAGGTTGACGAGGCCAGGACTGGGATATGGCTCCCTTTCCCTCCTTCCATCCAGGGACGCTGTTTCTCCTCCCCTCCCTCTTGCTCATCCACTGTATCTCCAATTCTGCGCACCTCCCCACCCCCACAGCCCACCAGATAGAACCTCAGGCCCTAGACAAGAAGGGATCCAAAGGCCATCCCTGGTCCTGCCCTTTGTATTCAGGAGGGGGCGGGGCCAGGAGGGTGCACCTACCTCAGTGGCAGTGACTGGAGCTTGGCTGATGCCCCTGTTGACCGAGCTCCATGAGCGGGCCGTCAGCATGCAGGCAAGCAGGGGGTAGAGATCGCCAGCTCCAAGACGCTGGCTGTACTTCTTCACCCTCTTCATGTCGGTCCAGATCAGCGACTGCCAGAGGTGGCAGTAATCCAGGCGGAACTCTTCTGTGAGCACCTACGGTGGGGGCAGCCGTGGGCGGACCTGAGCCTCCCCGCCCTAGGAAGACCTAGTCCCTGGCTGGAGCAACCACTGTGGAGGGGGATGGATGAAGACTGTGGCTCCTACATAACATCTGCTTCCCCCTCACCCAAAAATTCAGTCCAAGTTCAAAGTACTCTTTGGCCAGCCTTGGTCCTAAGTGGCAGAAATTACCAAGTGCCCACCAAAATCACATTCCCCGCCTCCCTCCTCGTCAGATGCAGCCCTCTGCCTGAGCTCCTACCAGCAGAACGTGGCAGAAGCTCCACTCCCGGACTTGGTCCAGGCAGGCTCCTCTGAGCCCTTACCCCTGTGGCTGCAGATGACAAGACCACCTGAGGGAGGCCTGGGAGGCAGGGCCTCCCCACCCACCCAGGACTGGCACATGAGGGAGCACTAGACACCTGCTGTGTCTGGGCCATCATTCGTTCGGGGGCTACGTGGGGGGACAGTGCTGGCCTACCTTAAACTAACGTGCCAACGACACTGGGCCTTTCAGTGGGGGCCGAGGCTCTGGAAGGAGGGCCCTGAGGGAAGGAGGAGGAGACCACAGAGAAACCTCCCCAAGGACCCTCTGTCTCCTGGAACTAAACCAGGCCCTGGGCCCCAGGACTGGCAGTGAGCTCCCCAACTTCCAGGCGGGACTCGTGGCTCCTCTGAACCAGCTCTGCATCCCAAGTCCAGAGGACAGAGCCCCTGTCAGTCCCAGAGCCCTTTCCGGCTACGCATCACCTCGTCATGGGGCCGAAGTCCCCCTCCCTTCCAAGTCCCAGCTCACATCCCAGAGTCTGGCTGGCTGGGCTTCCCCGCAAGCAAGGTCGTTTTACAGCTGACAAAGCACTTTCACATTCGGGGCACATTCCCAGGTACTCCTTACAGCGCCCGGCCATAAAGGAGGCATTCCCAGCCTCACTTACCGAGGAGAAAGCCGAGGCTCGGAGAGTGTAAGACTGATTTGCACAAAATGACAGCTCTAGGGCTAGGGCAGGGCCTCTCCAGATACCCTGGCCATCTGCCTCCCATTTCTGTGGCCCGTAGGGGACCTCAGTGGGCTCTAAGCCCAGGCAGGACTGGCCCTGGGGCTGCCTGGGAGGGAAAGGCTCTCCTACCTGGTAGAGCCCGTGGTCCAACAGGACAATCTCTGCCTTTCCCGTGTCCGGGCGCTTCCGCACCAGCACATTGCCCGGGTGGGGGTCGCAGTGCACGAACCCGTTGACAAAGATCATCTCACTGTACACCTTGCCCAGGTGGCGCGAGATCTGGAAGAGAAGGGAGGCGGGTGGGAGTTGATCCACATTAACACCCGCCTGCTCTCTGGTTCCTCAATCTGATCACCTTCGAGAGGAAGGCCGGACAGACTGAGCGGGTCTGAGCGGTCCTGGTGAAAGCGGTGGCTCGACATTGCCAAGTTCTGGAGCTTAAACTAGAAGCTGAGTTCTCATCCAGTTGTGTTTAACTTCAGCTGCACATTAGATTCACCTGGAACCCAGAAATGCTGGGGGTGGTACCCGGGCATCGGTTGTTTATGTTCCCATGGTGATGTGAATACATGGCAAAGTAGAACCACTGCCTCTCGTTTTTCTGGTGGCTGTAACACCCGCCTCCCACTCCACTCTTCCCTATCTCCCTTATCAGTCCTTCTTCATTTTTTTCCCCAAAGTTGAATATGGTCTGGAAAGCTGGGTTGGAGGAGTTAATGCACCTGCACCTCCCCCAAAGAGTAAGGCTAGGGGACTGAGGACCAGGAAGAAGTGACCCCACCAGCTCCAGGCCAGTCCCAGGAGGACCCAGAGTCACAAGCCCTCTCCCCTCTCCCTGCAGGCCCCTTTCCCTATACCCCTCCCGGTCAGAGCCCACTGCTAATCTGATTTATGATGTCTGCACAGAAGAAATGACACTGGAGAGGCCCTTTAAATCATCCTGTCACTGCTGCTTTCCCTGCCGAGGCGGTCTTCTTATCTCTACTCCCTTTTTATTAAAGCTAAAAGCCTCTTCCCAGCAAGGAAACAGCTGCTGAATAGAGCCAGACCTGGGCCCACAGATGGTGTACCGAAGGATTTCCACAGACAAAGAGATGCTCAACCCAGAAAGCTGACACCCAGGACACACTGCCCTTGGCGTTCCTTTCAGCCTCAACTGGACCCCATGGTCACTCACAAACACATCCCAGCCAGAGGAGAGGAGCTGGGCTCATCAAGTGGGGAACACAGGAATAGGGTCTTAAGATAAATACTCAATTGCTTTCCATGGCCTACAAAGTCTTGCACGACCAAGTCCAGCCTCCCTCCCTGGTCTCATCTTGCACATTGACATTCCAGCTATATTTGCTTTCTTTCTCTTCTCCAATGATCCCCATGCCTTCCTACCTCAGGGCCTTTGCATGTGATAGTACCTCTGCCAGGAGCTTTCTTCCCATCTCCCCTTCACCTGGTTCACTCCTTTCTTTCTTCCCATCTCAGCTCAGCATCACCTCCCTGGGAAAACCTTCCCTAATCTCCCAGACCAGATGAGGTCCTCCTGCCACACACTCTCAGAGAATGATGAACTTTACTCTCATGGCACAAGCACAGTTTATGTCACTATTTGATTAGTGACCATCAAGCCCACTATCATAAGCTCCAAAGGCGGCAGGGACTGGCCTTTTGTTCAACAGCTTTATTGAGATGGAGTCTACATACCATAGACTGGCTCTGTCAAGCATCCACTTGCCTGTCACAGGCCAAGCATGTGAAAGTACGACTCTGCCTTCAACATAATTGAGACCTTTGTCTCTCTGGGGTTTTTTTTTTGTTTGTTTGTTTGTTTGTTTTTTTTAGATGCCCTGGTTCCTGCCTCTGATGCCACTCCTAACCCCATTAATCTCCTCACAATCCCAATCAATTATAATTGGGCCCAAAATAAATCGAGAATAACCCTACTCCAGTAACAATAGCTGCCATCCCTATTAAAAGCCCTAAAAGTAGGTACAGTTATGATCCCCTTTTTGCAGATGAGGAACTGAGATGCATCGAGTGTAACTTCCCACAGCTACGTGGCTAGAAAATGGGTAGAGCCAGGATTCAAACCAGATGTGACCTCACAGCCTTCTAGTAACCATTATTCTGCACTGGCTCCCACTGACTTCTGCACTCCTCAACTGAACCTCATGACTTTAAACAAGTCGCTTAGACTCTCAGCTTCAGTAAAATGGAAATAACAGTGCCACTCTCCAGGGCTACTGTAGGGGTAAATGAGAATCTCACCGTGCTTGGAACCTAGCGACCTCTCTTCAGTGCCCCTGCTGTTACTGATCATCGTAACACTCCTGGGAGGGCGGCGGACTAGGTGTCACTGCCCCTCTTTAAGAGAAGAAGAAACCAGGGTTAAAGCAGTTGTCTAAAGCCCTGACGCTGTCCTGCCACCACACCAGCTCGCCGGCTCCTGCATTTTCCTTGGGTGGAACAAATGCCCAGCACTCAGTGTCCATTGGCATCTGGAGCAGGACTTGGCCCCGTGTCAAGTTCTCAGACTCAGGCGGATATGTCAGGTGTCCCAGAGCCACCATTTTCTGTTACCTGGGAAAGCGGTCCCAGCCAGAGCTGGTCCTGGGAGAGCCAGCAAGTCCCCGCCCTGTGCCCCTGAGAACCCCTTTTGTTGGGTGCTTTGGAGCTCCATGGAGCCATGCTCTGAAAGGCTGTTTGCCAAACCAACTGCATTTATTAAGTAATAATTCATTTTTATTTGTCAAGGGCGCATATAAGGTCCAATCAGGGCTCCTGATCAGCCCAAGATAAGCTGTGCAGCCAGACTGAGCTGACGGAATTCCAGCTAAAAGCAGAGAAATGACATTTCATTTAGTCTGGGCAGACCTGTCATGGGGAGATATATGATCTCCCTTAAGCTTTCTGAAATATTGCTAATCGTTCTGGGCCCCCTATTACTACATTGAAAGACGGCCCCTGGGGGTCTGGGCACCAGGATGGGGGAGTCTTTGCCCCTGAGAGTGAGCTGCTGCCAGGAGAGGAAGAGGAAGAGGCACTGCCCACTGCAGCTCGTACACGCGAGCAAAGACCCAGAGTGCACCCCTCATTTCAACGCCCCATCCATCTGCCCCACCTGGGTGTCTTTCTGTTTAGGGGCTGCACTTGATGTTCATTTGAACTAGATTTCACCAGGACAGGCAGGTGTGCTAGACAGAGACTGAAGGGAGAACCAGCCTATGCACCCAGCTTCACTCTGGGGCCATCTTGGTACTGCCACTGAGGGCATAGGTGACCTGGGGGACAAGTCACCTCCCCTCTCTATCTGGGTCTAAGTTCCCTTAGCTGTTAAGTGGGGCTAACTCTTTCTGCTCCTCTTCCTCACAGGGAAACCACAAGATTCGAGGTCAAAATGTGATCACGTATGGGGAAGTGCTTTATACACCAGTGATTTTCAACCTTTTTCATCTCATGGCACACATAAACTAATTACTAAAATTCTGCAGCACACCAAAAAATATGTTGTATTTTTTGCCGATCTGACAAAAAGATTAACTATAATTTTGGCTGGTTTACAAAAAAATAATAATAGTAATTACCTACCCTTTTTGCTCCAAAGTGACTTTTTAAAAAATCAGGTGCCTATGCTTGTATGTAAGGATTTGTGGTACCAAGAATTAACCAATCAGATGCAACCTTATTGTGCGACATGACCAATAAGATGCAACTCTATTATATGACCTACATATTTATGGTTCAAGACAGGGCATCCACACCAAACGGCTACAGTTGTGTTGGTTGTTGTCGTTCTTTATTTGACAATCTAAGGGAAAAGAGGTCAATGCCCCTGACTAGTCAGGTAGTGCATGTTTTAAAAATCCTTGCAGCACACAAGTTGAAAATCACTGCACTACACTATAAGACACATAAACGTGTTTGTTTGTAACAGTACAGCTTATTATTCTAAACTTGGAAAAAATACACCCAGTATCACCATCAAAGAGTAATTTAAAAAAGTTAAAAACATGATCCTCACACAAATATAGAAAGAACACATTAAAGATTATTTAACTCATCAATAAAGAACCAAATGTGAAGGTAGAGTGGTTCAAAGAGAATTTTGAGGGCCTGGGTGTCTATGGACATTTAAACAAGAGTAAGAGCCTAAGATTCCTGGATGAGATAAAACATTGGTTACTGTCCTACAGGGCAATAGGGAAATCATAACCTTTGGGGTTATCTTTTCTACTGGGCAGAAATCATTTGCATATCTACTGGTTAATATCTACAGGTTGACATATAATTAATTTTTCAATAGCAAAGTCTAACAAAAGCATATTCCTCTAAATAGTAAAAAAATCCTCCAGTGGGCTGGTTGAACAAGGTTCAAAACGACTTTAAAAACACACTGCACACTCTCGGCCTTATTTCTAAATTTGGGGTGATTTTTCTTTACATCTGTCAGAATTGTACGAAATAGTCTCTGGGAAACAATTTGCCCAAAAAAAGGCAGCCAGATCCCTCCAACTCACAAAGATATCAAGGGTCCCAGGAGACACCTAAGGCCATCACTGGGCACACAATCCTCTCTCCTACTCCCATAATACTTTAGCTATGTCTCGTGATTAAGAATAAACAATTAAAAATAATGCTGTGCCCTGGCCGGTTTAGCTCAGCGGTTAGAGCGTCAGCCTGCAGACCAAAGAGTCGCAGGTTTGATTCTGATCAAGGGCACATACTTCGGTTGCAGTTCTGTCCCCGGCCCTGGTCAGGGTTGTGCAGGAGGCAACCGATCAATGTGACTCTCTCACATCGATGTTTCTCTCTCTCTTTCCCACCCTCCTTCCCTCCCACTCTATCTGAAGATAAGTGGAAAAATATTCTCAGGTGAGGATTTTTTAAAAATGATGCTGTAATGAACACGGAGGTGCAGATATCTCTTCAAGATATTGATTTCATTTCCCTTGGATGTATACCCAGAAGGAGGATTGCTGGATCACATGGTAGTTCTACTTTTAGTTTTTTGAGGAACCTCCGAACTGTTTTCCATAGTGGCCGCACCAACTGACATGCCCACAGTGTGTGAGGGTTCCCTTTCCTCCACATCCTCACAAACACTTTTTATCTCCTGTCTTTTTGATAACAGCCATTCTGACAAGTACATGTGGTGATTGCTCATTGGGGTTTTGATTTTCATTTCCCTGATGAGTGATGTTGACTACCTCTTTATGTACCTGTTGGCCATTAGTATGTCTTCTTTGGAAAAATGTCTACTCAAGTCCCCTAAGACGTCCCCTTACCCTGTTAATGGTGGCATCTGCATAAAGACAGGAAGTGACACCTCTTTAGAATGGTAACAGCTAACATTTGGTGCCAGGCACAGTTCCGGGCACTTTACATGGACTCCCAGCCTCCTCCTGCAGTAGACAGGTAAAGGAAGCAAGACTCCAATGGGGGCGGAGCTCAGTCCCCTGGCCAGCAGTTAGTAAAACCAGGATCCAAAGCACGGTGGCCTGACTCAGGAAACAAGCTCTCAGTCACCAGGCCACTCTGCCTTCCATTCACAGGGAAGCGCCTGCCTGGAGACCAGGGCTGCACCCAAAACCTCTGAAGGTCCCCACAGCATCCAAGAAGTCATTCCATTTGGAGAAGAGTCTCGGGGAAATCCAAGGCTGTTTGCCTTACCAAGAACACACTGCTAATTAAAGCCACAGTACAGCAATTTTTAGAAAAAAAGTCAGTGACGAGTCCTTTAATTGTTCGTGTAAAAAGGATGTGCCACTCATGTAAGTGATTTCAGTAATTACACAATGCCTTGATTCTCTAACAGTAAGGAGGGGAGGAAAGCCCGGAATCTATAAAAAGTGTGAGAAAAGAATTAATTTAGTAAATAATATGTAAATCAAGGAGTTATTTTTAGATTTTTCTCAAAACTTGAATTGGCTGAAAGTACTTTAATTATTCTATAATTGCATGGATTACTTTATTCCCACCCCCTAGGGAAAGTCTATTTATGTTCTTGGGGGAGTGTCATGGAAATAAGGTCAAGATCTCTGAAAGAAACAGGAGGTTGGTGTTGCAGGATATTAATAATCACACAAGTTGCCCGGTGTTAAGTATAAGGAGGTTAATTATTCAAACTCGCTTTGCCTATCTCCCAGTTTCTGCCCAGGCTGCCTCAGGCAGAACAAGGCCTGAAAGACCAGACCACGGCCTGGAGCACCTTCCCCTCTCCACCCCATCTTTCCCCTCGGAACCACCCCAGGGATATATAAACCTCCAATCACCTGCTGCTGCCCAGCACAGAGCACACCTATGCACGGAGGCGGCCAATCCTGGCCCAGCAAACGCTGAGGGAAACCCCTGAATGTGAAGCACGGGAGCCTCTTCAACCACAAGGGGTGCTGGGAGGAAGGAGAGCTCATGACAGGAAACTGGGAGGATCACTCTAATTGTGGGGCTTCTGGGCGCTTGGTGAAAGCCTCCCTCGATTAGGCTGGAACAGGGACATCAACCTGAGAGACTCAAGGCCATGGCTACCGGAGGGACTGGGAGCGGGTCCTCAGGCCATGACTACTGGAAGATATGGTGAAGGGAGGTGCCTCGGGCAATAACTCCCTCCAAAGAAATGTCTCCACACCTTCCACCTCACCTGGGCCAACATGAACAAGGGAAAGGGCTTCTTCCCTGGGCGTTCCCCTCCTCTGGCAGATACTTTCTGCTAGCACCACAGAGCGAGCCAGGGGTTGGAATTCCAGTGCAATGACGTGCTGAGCGGGTACCGTAGGCACTGTGCCCTTGCTGGGTGTTTCCGGCTGCTCTTGTGCCCACCTTACAAGAAGCTGGAGCTTCCAGAGGGTCACTGGCTCCACCAAGGAGGCACGGCTGGTAAGTGGCAGAGGCTGCTCCAAGTCCAGAAAGGCTGCGTCCAGAGTGACACTGGTCCCCACTCCTGACGCCCCTGCTACTGGGGAAATGGATCTCCAGGAACTCATCTTGTGCCCTGGACACCTCCAGTCTCCCTGGGCCTCTCGAGATTTGGTCCAAGAAGTTACGGAGGGAGGACGATGGAAGGTGTCTTCTTCCTAATGAGCTCAGTAACCAGGGTCTGCATGCCTCTGCCGCTTCTCTGTCTCCTGAGCACCTCCCACCATAGAGCCAGAGAAGCCCAGTCAGTGGGCGATGGTGTGAGCAAAATATAAACATCTTAGTCAGTGCTTGGTGGTGTGAGGGGACAAGGGGAAACTCTAAGGATTTGGGGAGATGGGGAAGGGGAGTCACCATACACTCAATCGATGACCATCACTCACAGACAACAGAGGTAGGTAGACAGGAGGTGAGCACAGATTCTTAAAGATTCTATGGAGGGAGACATGGCTCTGTGAATAATAACCCCATGAATTATAAATGCCTTTTTTTTTTTACAGAACTTCACAGCTTGCAAAGTCTGCACAATGACCCTGTGAAGTATGTATTGTTATCACTCCAACTAAAGAGATGAGGGACTCAGACCAGGGAGGCTGCCACCTAGGGTCTTGGCACCTCTGAAAACAGGAGTGGGGGCCTGGAAAAGGACGATTAGTGGAAAGACTTTCAAAGTAAGAGCTAAACCCCTAGCTCCCCTCCGGACCCTGACAGGAGTGAAAAGACAACAGGCTCCGGAGGCCACACCTCATACCAGGAGGGCCATCCGAGGGCAGAGGGCTGCATCCAAGTCCACACGGTGACCACTGGGAGCCCCCGCCCTCTTTGCACAGCTGGCCCTACAGCCTGGAGTCTTTGTGAGCCACATCCCTGCACCCACCCCCATTCCTCACACTCTGCAGATGTCTGCCCACCAGGCCTCCGGTCCCCGTCCCGCCAACCCCAAACCCGAGACTCTGTCACCTTTCTCTCGGCTAATTTCACGCAAATTCAATTGGATCTCAGCCCAGGCTGGGTCTTAAATACATGCTCACTGAAATCCAATTAACCTTCGATAAAGGTCCTGCAATCAATAGTCATCCTGTGGCTTGAGGAGGCTCCATCCAGCCTGGGAACACGCGCTCCTGCACGACCTTTCTTTTAATGAAATCAATGACAGTCACCGTCGCCAGCTCTTCAAGTGACTGGCAAGTATGAGCACCGGGTCAGGCCCTCTAATACCTGCTTCTGGGCTCGGAGATGCCAGCAAACAAGGGCCCCTCAGGCCACTGGCCCCCATGGCCCCATGTTCCCTGGCAGGTGAGGACACCTGGGCCCCTAGGGCTGCCTTGTGCTGGCAGGTGAAAATATCCTAGGTGCCCAGGCCCTCTGGCCCTGGGGCAGATGGTTCCTGAACTTCAATGAATATCAGAACCCACCTGGAGAGTTTGTTAAAATGCAGATTCTTCGACCCTTCCTACCCTAGGTTCTGACTGATAAACTTGGGGTGAGGCCCAGGAATCTGCGTTGTTACACAGCCCTCGGTGATTCCATAGGCGGCTCAAGTCCTAGCTCCCAGCCAGGCTCTCTCACACCCACAACACCCAGAGCCCAGGACCACAGCCCGTCCAGCCTGGGGTTTCTGTGGAAGTATTTAATGACATCATCTCAGAACCCCAGAGGGCTTCCTGGGTCATACAAAATACTAGAAGCCAGGGGCAGGGGATTAAGGAACTAAGGAATGGATTCCTCAGGAATTCCTAAGGAATTAAGACAGCATGGGATTATTGTAAGGGTAGACCCACAGACCAATGGAAGAGAACAGAGAGTCCAAGAAAGACCCACAGCTGACAGATGACAAAGATGCCAGACCCAAAAGACTAGACTGTATGATTCCATTTACATGAAGTTCAGTAATGAAAAAAAGTGGTCTATGGTGACAGAAGTCAGGGTGAGGGTAGGGTGCATGAGGGAGCCTGCCAGGGGGCCAGACACGATTTGGATCTTTGTCTGGCTGGTGATTACATGGCATGGCCATATGAAAACTCATTGAGGTGTCCCATTAAGATCTGGGACCTTACATAAGTTAGGTCTGAGTCTCTGATTCTTCATCTGCAAAATGGAGACAGTACGACCTCCCTCCTAAGGCTTCAGTGCAGAAAGGCCTGGCACAGGGAGTCAGGCCATCAGTAAACATTCACGGTAAAAGGAGGTAAAGGAAAAGGACACAGCCCAGTGGTCATGATAATGGTAATGAAAACAACAATCATCAACTAGCTGCCAATCTGGAGCGCTAACCACCTGCCAGGCGCTGTGCTAAGCACGGCTTGTGCACTAACCCTCAGTCTCCATCAAATGGAACAAGGTCTGTATGAGATGGGTGGAACAACCCTTGGTGTGAGCCAGAGAAGGGCTGCAGTCAGAGCACCTGGGCAGCGAGGTCAAGTTCCTCAGTCACTACTCCAGCTCCTGCCTTGAGGAGTTCCCGCTGCGGCCCGTGACCTCAGGAAAGACATTGCTTGCTCGCCTCTCTCTCTCCACGTTTCTCCCCATCAGTAAAGTAGAGGGCTGAACTGGAACAGGCGTTTTCTTATCCTCTGCCCCCAAGCAGAACTCTTCCAGGAAAGCCCTAAGGTTATGTATCAAACTCCAACGCAGGCTGGGAGCCCCGTAAGGAAGGGAGTGTGTCTGGCTCCCCTCGGAACCTCCACACCTAGGACACAGCAGGGGCTGTAAAAATGATGAGTGCTGTTGAAAAGCACAAATCCACCCGGCCGGTGTGGCTCAGTGGTTGAGCGTCAGCCCATGCACCAAGAGGTCGCTGGTTCGATTCCTGGTCAGGGCACATGCCCAGGTTGTGGGCCAGATCCCCAGTGGGGGGCATGCAAGAAGCAGCCAGTTGAGGTTCTCTCTCATCGATGTTTCTATCTCTCTCTCCCTCTCCCTTCCTCTCTCTAAAATCAATGAAGAAAAAAAAGTTTTTAATAAATAAAATAAAAAAAGAAAAAGAAAAGTACAAATCCACCCGAACTGTGGGACCCTATGTTGACAAAGAAGAAAACAGGATGCAGGTCCCACCACACTGGCCAGCTTTCCCTGAGACCAATGAGTGGCAGACAGAGGCCCCTTGTTTGCTGAAGTGGAAACAGTCAGCTACTGCCGACCCTTTCTTGCCTGATACCTTGAGCTCTGGGGAGTGGCAGGGAGAAGGGAGGCGGGAAGAGGGAAGGGTTGTATCCAGGCCCCAAGAGGCAGAAGGATTAAGTCACACGGATTTTGCACCATCGTTCTCTGTGGCCACTCAGCCCGTGGAGCGTGGATGATACAGGAAGACAGGTGGCAATCACTTGTCCAGGCAGGAGCTGTGGGAGGGGCTCAGTACGCGCCTGTCCCCCTCCGCATGCTGCCAACCCCAGCTTTTGGAGACAGGGTAGAGGGGTGGACCAAATGACCTGGAAGGATGCTTTGTACTCAGATTTTACAACGCTTCAGACAACAGGCCCCATTTCAGGGTGGTGAGACCTAACCTACACACACCTGCCCTTGCTGGGCAGCCCCAACCAAGCCCGTGTCCCTGGCACCGCAGCCATGAGCTCTCAACCTCACCTCGTTGACATCAATCTTGTTCCTCTCCATGTAGTCTTTGTCATTGACCTGCCCGCCGTCCAAAAACTCCATCAGGAGAACCCGCTTGGTGGACAGCTCCCAGTAGATTTGGGGGACCTGGAATAAGAAAGGGCAGGTCAGAAAAGTCTGGGGGGCTAGGAGCTGGGAGGTGAGGACCATTGACATGCACAGCAAGCCAGACAACAGCAGACACTCTCCCAGGAGCAGAAGAGAAGGCCTGAGCGGGACCTCAGCAGTGACAGGCAGGGAAAAAGGGAGGCAGGACAAGAGAGAGGGCAGGCGGGTCTGCCTCCACCAGACAAGCCCCCGGCCCCTCCTTTAGCAACCCCTCCTGCTTGGGCACCAGAGAACAGCTTCCCTGCCCTCCTTATGCCTTCCAGACCCAATTAAAAGCCAAAACTAAAACTGGGACTTAGGAGAAAATGTGTGGAACCTATCATACCTGAGCAAGAGTTGAAGTTGAAAGCTATTTCCCTCTCTCACCAGGCCCATTTCAGGCTCCTGACACGAATCTCAACCCTCTGCCTCAGTTTCTACACCTTTGCAACTGGGGTGTTGTACCTATGCAGGAATGTACGAATGTCTGAACGAATGTTTACTGGATGATAAATGTTTCGGTCAGGAAGTCGTGAGTTTTCTCATGCCCATTTCCTACAAGACCCTGTGGAAAGCAATGCTGGATCCTCACCCAACACCTATTCCCAATCCTCCTCTTTCCCAGAGACAGAAAGAACTAAATACTTTCCCGGCCTGCCTTGCAAGAGGTATGGCCATGTGACACCGTTCTGGCTTATGAGACATAGTGGAGGTCTGCGAGGGGGTCTGGGAAGATTTTTATTTTCTAGATAAGAAAAGGGATGTTTGTAGATGATGCAACTCTTCTTACACTTCTCTTCCTACCTGCAAGTGAACGCAATACCCGGAGCCACAGCAGCGCTCCTGCAACACGAGGAAACGTTCAAGAAAAGCAGAGACGCCAGCCCTGCAGTTGTTACACCACTGAGACAATCAGCAGGCAGCTTCTGCAAGCCTTCTTGCTGTGAGAGGAAACTACATCCTGTTTGTTTAAGACCCTCTAGATTGGGCTGTCAGTTATCTATAGACTAACGCACACCCAACTGATAGGCTCTTCCACTCCCTCTGACTCTGAGAACATCCAGTAGCCGAAAAGAGAACAGATTCCCCAAGAATAGGCAAGAGATTGGACTGCACAAGGGCAGCTGGGCTGCCATGTGAGTGAGTGACACCCATCAGTGCCACCACAGCTAGGAAGGAGGAATTACCAGGTATCAGATTGCAACGTCTCCCCAACAACATGATGGGTTTATTTCTACTTACAAATAAAGAAACAAGGGAAGCGAATTCAAGAGTTTGGGGGAATAAGGACTTCCCTCATCTTGACCCCCAAAACTCATCTAGCAGTAAGATAGCAGCCCTCATGTCAAAAAAAGCCCGTTCCCTGTTCCTGGTCTGCTAATAACTGTTGTGACTCAGTCCAGCCCCTCAGCTCCTCCACGCTCCAGTTCTCCTTAGAGAGGAGAGTGTTCTGCCCATCTCAGGAAGGAGCTCTGAGCACAGTTCGGGCCTACATACAAGTGTGATGCTCTGGGCTCCCTGGAGCCAAGGTTCCAACAGCAATCAAGGTGTCATTTCGGTTTGCTACTTTCCTGAAGTTTCTGCCACTTGAAAATATGGGCCAGTAGAGAAATCTGTGACTCTGTTACTTTGAACTTAAAATTCAGTTTTGCTTGGCCTTTTTAAAAAGGTACCTTTAAAAATAGAAGTGCAAATCCCTGCTGTTGTTTGTGGCTTCCAAGTGCAAGGGACATATCTTGGGGTTAGTTCTTCCCTCGGTGTGTTTGGAACGGAAGCTGGGCAGTGGGCTCTACCGACAGGCGGTCAGAGCCCAGGTGGGCCTCCCCAGGCAACGTGGGAACAGCCATGAAAGAGCCAGCGACGGAAAGAGAAACCCCAAGCTGGAGACTTTCCAGCGTCATGGGTGTGCTGCGTCCCCCCCTCCACTACCCTTCCCCCGTCTCAGTCTCACAAGAGTGTGCCCCCTGCTTCAGCTGCTCAGACCTGGAGTGACAGAGATATCACACCTGGGAGATGGAGGCCCCTGTCAGGGAGCTCAGCGAGGACACTGTCCCTCCATGGGTGTAACATGGAAGGTATTACAAAATGCAAATCTACTCCCTGCTCAGTTAGGAGAAGCTTGACTTGACACAGGGACTTGCCCCTAAATCACCATGTGGGCAGGAGGGTTTGGGGTGCAAGGTAAAATTCACTTCACCCCAATACCCATGTAGCACCACTGATGCTCTCCCTGCTTCTTCTATCAAGGACAGGACAGATGAAAGAGAAAACACTTAAAGCGGTAGTAAGAACCACCGCTCACTGTCTACCCCCCACCCCCAAAACTAAACCCTGGGGGGCTCATGACCAGGGTACCTGCTGACCCCACAGGCAGGGTCACACCCTGGCCACTAGGACCTCTGAGTCTGGGGTTTCCTTGTCACAAAGCAGAGGCCCCACTCTTGTGGACTCCACCTGCCCCCACACTGGGGCCAACCCTGACCCCAAGAAAGAGAACACAGATCATGGAACGTCCCAGCTCAGGACCCTGGGCCTGTCTCACAGTCTGGCCCGCTTTTTCCTGTGTTTTGGTCCACACACCTGTGAAGCAAGCCCTGGCTGTCTGGACCAGTGCCCGTCCCCCAGGGACACAGCCCTCCCGTCACCAGAGCCCAGCAGAGCAGAGCGCAGACTCAGCGTCAGACTATTGGGCTGGAGCCCTGGCCCTGTCGCCTCCAGCTGTGTGACTGGCCAAGTTTTATAACCTCTCTGAGTGCCAGTGTCCCCCCCGTAAGAGAGTGATGATGAGTACAATGGAAGCAACACTCCCTGCTTCCTAGTAGCATGTGTGCAGTCCTGGTGGCCTCACCAAGCAGCTGCTGGACAAACGTCCCCTGCCATGTGACAGCCATGTAGTTTCACATGCGGCTCTGATACACAACCAAAGCTCAGAGTCATGTTAGACAGCTCAGCATCATTCAGATCTTCCCCACAATCATCACAAGGCAGAGCACACAGTGGTTTCCCTGCAGGCTCCGGAGCCAGGCTCCTCTGCTCAGAGCCTGTTGCTGCCCCTTCCCAGGAAGCTGTGTGACCTTGGACAAATGGTTCCACCTCTCTGAGGCCCAGTTTCCCTTGGTGACATGGGGCTAATAAGGGCATTTCCCTTGTGGGGCTTTTATAAGGATTAAAGTGTAAACACATGTAATGCACTTTAAAAATCATCTAACACAGTATAAGCATGTAAAAATCTTAACTAATGATATATCAGTGGTTCTTAATCTTTGAGATTCTTAAGAAGCTATGGCACTTTTCCAAAAGCACACACATCGCCTAGCAGGGTTTGTCCACGGTGTCTGGAGAGGCCCAGCTCCTGACCTCGCATTGAGAAACCGTGGAGTTGAGGTGGTGAACACACAACGCAATGTACAGGTGATGTATTATAGAACTGGACCCCTGAAACCTATATAATTGTATTAACCAATGTCACCCTAATAAATTCAATTTTTTTTTAAAAACTGTGGCGTGGCCCTTCTCAAGAGATGATGCCCCCACCCATCCCCACTCCCTATGTAGAGACACCCATCTCTTCCAGTCCCAAACCCTGCGGCTAGAAGGCTTCTCCCTCCTACCTTGTGCTAGCTGTCTCCCAGGTCAGTCACAGACCTCATGGCTTGTCCTGCCCCTCCCCCAGCACACACACTCTGATGCCAAACCCACCTGCACCCTGGTCTTGACCGTTCGGCCTGGCTGCCTCCCCACCCTCTCCCGGTCTCCCCAGCATTGCATTTGCATTCAGCCCTCATCCACGCGCGGAGATTTATAGCACAGGGCTGAGGTTGTTACGCCCCACTGGAAGACGCCTCACACACCGAGAGGTAAACTCTTTGCTGAGGCTTAATTACGCACAGATGTTGTGATGGGGTGCCAGTGAGCAAAAGCAATCCATCTCCAGCTTTAAGAGCTGAACAGGGTTTGCAGCACGCAAAATTCACTTCCCACTTGTTATTTGTTTAGGCAAAATTAATTACTCAGGAGCCTTACTTAATTCTACCATTGTCTTAGGAATGGTGTACGGGTTTTAGAAGCAGCAGGTCAAATCGTTACATTAATTATTTACCCATTTGGCATCCTCATTTCAAAAATTTGTGTTATTATTATTATTACATGTCTTGGTCTGGCAGATGCTAGTTGGCCCCAGCCAGGGGACAATTTTTCTGTTTCCATGGGAACAGTGGAGGAGATGGTTCTGTTTGTCTGGCTCATAGTTCTAGCTCTGAAGAGCACCCCTGCCGGGTAAGAGGCAACAGAATGTCCTTAGCCAAGTACCAGAGTTGAAGTCAGAAAAGCTGATTGCAGCCCGAGCATCTCTACCCTGACTGCCGTCTGCAAAACGGGATGGCGGTCGTTGGAAGGGTTCAGTGTCATCATACCTGCAGAGTTCTCAGTGCAGCAAAAGAAACATTCAGTAAATACTGCTTATTCCCTTGTATAACCAACACTTCTTGGAAGCCCCCTCTGAGCTCCATATCCAGGGTGGAATCAAGTACTTCCTCTTGGGCACCCACAGAAACATGGATAAGTAAGTCCTTGCCATAGCATGACTAACCTGTACTATAACAGCACAGCTGTGTGTCTGTCCCCCACTAGATGGGAAGTTTTCCAGGCAGGAGCCAACCATCTCTGACTCATCTTTACATGCCCCAGCTCCTAGCAACAGGAACAGGCTCAGGAAACGCTCAAGCAACATGGAATAAAGAAATGAAAGAAATGGGATATGCAAGTGGAAGTTTATTTTAGACTCCACAGCATCATGCTAATTAGTTAATATTATTACCTGTCTGAGAGAGCCAAGTTTTCGCTGAACTGGCGGTTTGAACTTCAAGGCTGGGGCAGTGTCACCAGATCTAGTCTGCAGGTCTGGATAATTTACAGACACAAGAGGGTCTGTGCACCCACGTCTGTGATGGTGGCCGAGAAGAAGCCAGTCAAGCATACTTGGGGCATCCAGACAGACCTGACTCCCAACTCACTCAAAGAGCTCAGCTTTGCCGATGGCTACACCTTCCACCAAAATCAATGTGTCAAGATGCTACACTGATCACCATGGCTACGGCTTTTCCTCCTATCAGCCAAACTTTATGATTCTTAGGTGGCCAATGTAGACACACCCTCAGTCTCCCACCTCTGTTAACCGATCCAGAGAGCAGAAGTACAAACACTACCTCCGTTTCTCATGATGTCTTCCAAGCCACAGGAGTGCCTCAGTCCAGAGCAGGAGACCTTCCCATCCAGTGTTCTGAGATACCCTCCCCAACACGGTGCTGCTTGACAGCTCTGGAAAAGCTCCTGAGGACTTTGAGACTCCCCTCTACCTTCTCCAGGTCTCCTGAGTTAAGAGAGATGGGCTGGTCTCTTCTGAGAGTTAAAAGCCAATCTCTCTGTGTAGACTACTGCAGGGTCCCACTCCCTGCACCATGAAGAGATGGCCCTGGGTAAATGGATCCAAACCCCACCAAGGATAAAATGCATTAGAACAGCAGTGTTTATATGCATCTCATTCCAGCCCTTACATGCCCTGTGGGGAATATCAGGACAGTCCTCAAAGACAGACCAGTGCCACCTCCTCGGCAGAGCCTTCCTGCCCTGATCGACCGCAGAGTCCCTTCTTCTGAATCTTCAGAGCACTTACCAGCAGGACCTCTCACAAAGCTGCAACTTTGTATTGTTTGCTGTTTCCCACAGTAAGTGCCTTCTATTATATGGGCAGTTCTATGATAATACTTGGAAACCCAAATCTGTTCCAATGCTAGTGACATACTAGGGAACAGCTTGATTGTAGTGCAAATTCTGCACTTGCTTATGTGCACTATCATCCATGGGAAGTACCATGTGAACACAGAAAGCTGCATCCAGCAGAACCACACCACATAAGAATACTCAGCACACACAGATGTCAAACGTCACCACATGTGATATGGGGTCACACCCACCCACACCTGGTGTCACAACTTTCCATCCAATTTCAGGTGGCCTCCTTCCATCTCATAATAACTCAAAAGCAGCAACTCCTCTGATGCCCACTTCACAAGCAGGTGTCAGGTGAAATGCCATGTGTCCTGTGGTCTTAGGTATTTCATAGCCATTTAACACATGTAAAACTATGCTGCCATCTTTATTCCATCTTCTTTTATTTTCCATGTCGCTGGTTATGTTTTTGAATGTTTTAAGCATAACCTATTTTCCCCATAGGCCCTGTGGTTTCTGTTGTGTGATTTTACATACTGTGGATATTTCTAAGAACACATACGTTGTGTTGTAGCAGAACTAACTGTATAGTAAAGGAGCTAATATAATACACATGAAGTGTTAGAAACAGTGCCAGAGTGCAGTAGTGTTAGCTATCATCATCATCATCATCATCATCACCACCACCATCATCATCACCATCACCATTATCATCATCATCATTACCACCATCATCATCACCACCACCATCACCACCATCATCATCATCACCATCACCATTATCATCATCATCATTACCACCATCATCATCACCACCACCATCACCACCACCATCATCATCATCACCACCACCATCATCATCACCATCACCATTATCATCATCATCATTACCACCATCATCATCATCACCACCACCATCACCACCATCATCATCATCACCACCACCATCATCACCACCATTATCATCATCATCACCACCATCATCATCCTCACCACCATCATCATCACCACCATCATTATCATCATCACCACCATCATTACCATCATCATCACCACCACCATCATCATCACCACCATCATTATCATCACCACCATCATCATCATCATCACCACCACCATCATCATCACCACCACCATCATCACCACCATCATTATCATCATCATCACCACCATCATCATCATCACCATCACCCCATATTTCCTGGAGGCAGAGACCACAGCTCACAGGCCATTGGGTAGCACCCAGTGTCTTAAAACAGTAGATCATTCAAAAAACATGTGTTTGATCAACTGATGGATCAACAATAACATTTGGTATTTCTTTGTAATGTTGCCTGCAAGGGCTTTAATGTGTATCACTCAGGAAGATGTCTATCACTCATGTCCTACAAGGGGGGATACTCGGAGCCAGGACCAGTGCTCCCCTGCACTCTCCCACCAAACCACCATGCCCCCGTTGCCCTGCCCCTCCTACCTTTAAGAAGTCAAAGTGCTTGAGCATTTGGGCTACTTTCTCCGCATTCCTCCCTTCATTGAGGAAATCTAGCTCCAAAGGCAGGTTCTTCTTGGCTTCATCCACCAGCCACACGAACTCAAACTCTGGAAACAGCTGCTTGATAGCCAGGACAAGCACCTGAAATCCACCAGACAACCCATCAGTCAGCTCATGGCACCCCACCAAATCACCCTGCCCTCCTGCCTGGTCTAAATGTTGACAACTCGCCAAGTCTTCCCTGGAATAAGGATGGGTGGGAAAACTGCTCCCCTGGAGCCCATCGCTGTAGTTCAAATCCGAGATCAGAAAAAGCCAACAGCCGCCAGCAGTAACAACAACTACCATTTGCTGAGTGTTCCCCTCATGCCCAGCACCGGCTCAGCACTATACTGAGTTACTCCATTTCATCTTCACAACTCTGGGAAGCATACAGTACACACTCCTATCACCTCTCCATTTCACAGATGAGGAAGTTGAGGCTCTGAGAGGTTATGTAATTCTTCTGAATTAGCCCAACAAGGAAGCCCAGAAATAGAATTCCACTTGGGTATACCCAGCTTTTAAGCATGCCACTGAACTGCTGCCTTTGCTGCCCCCAGACTTGTGCATCATGGTCCTGTTCACAAAGGGCTGGAGCCAGCTACCACACTGTCACTGTGCTTTTGTTTCTTCTTAAGCTGCATGGTTAGTACCCGAGCATTTATAATGTTATTTCCTACACATTTTGTACGTCTAAACTATGTTGTGATTTTTTTAAATTAAATTGGAATAAGAAAACAAGGTGGAGATAAGACAAGAGGAGTAAGAGATAAGGGATTTGACCACTGGGATGAAAAACTCAGATGTTTGGCAATTTGGCCCCATTATGGATTCTTGAGTGAGGACAGGGTGAAAAGGGGGTTTCAGAAGACTTATCTGGCATTTCAGTTGTCAGCTAATGATGTAAAGTTAAATGTTACTGGAAGAGAACCAGAGTCCAATGGCATCTGCAGTGCACCCCAGCCCTCCGTGGGCAGGGACTCAGTGCTGAAGCTACCTCAGCACCAGAGCTCTGGGTCCGAAAAGTCTCACAAGTGCAGAGGCAGCGACTCTGCAGTGGGTGAGCAATGGTGATGCCAGAGATATGGGAGACGGTCCAGCATTCCAGGAGGGAAACACAGGAGGCAACTCTCCTGCTCTCCGATAAGCCCTCCTGTTAGTGCTCCAAGTAGGGCCTGGGAAGTCACGTACCGATTCTCCCATTAATTCTTGGTATAGATTCTAGTCCAAGTTCTCTGAGAATACCCATCTCCACCACTGGCTAGAGCAGAATTACAAGGAGCAAGAACTAAGGAACCATGGGCCTGTTGGTACCTTCCCCAACTGCTATGGACTAAGCGCTTATGTCCCCTTACCCCCCAAATTCATATGTTGAAGCCCTACCCCCTATATGACGGTGCTTGGACATGGGGCCTTTGGGGGCTAATTAGGATTAGATGAAGCCATGGAGGTAGCGCCCTTATGATGGGATTAGTGTTCTTGTAAGTAGATAGAGACCAAAGCTCACTGTCTCTCTGCCATGTAAGGACACAGAGAGAAGGCAGCTGTCTACAAGCCAGGAAGAAAGTCCGCACCAGGAACAGAATCATCCAGCACCTTGACCTTGGACTTCCAGCCTCCAGAACTGTGAGAAATAAATGTCACAGTTTAGCCCTGGACAGTATGGTTCAATGGTAAGAGTGTTGCCCGTGGACCAAAGAGTCTCGGGTTCAATTCCGGCCAAGGGCACATGCCTTAGTTGTGGTTCGTTCCTGGCCCCGTTGGGGTTGTGTGGGTGGCAACCAATCGATGTGCCTCTCTCACATCGATGTTTCTCTCTCTCTCTCTCTCTCTCTCTCTCTCTCTCTCTCTCTCTCTCTCTCTCTCTCTCTCTTCTTCCCTCTCTCCCTCCAGCTCTATCTGAAGCTTAATGTAAAAATATCCTCAGGTGAGGACTAAATAAATAAATAAAAATAAATGTCACAGTTTAGGCCACCTAGTCAGTGGCATCTTGTTATGGCAGCCCCAGTCTCTCCAGAGGACTACTGGGCCCCACCTATGAACCTTGGCTCATGCTTCCTTTGTCCTGGGCTATAATACTACGTCCAACACTGCGTTAGTCAGAAGCGGCACAAAAGAAATAAGGCTAAAGCAGAGCCACTGACTACAAAGCATTTATAGTTTTGTTTTTAAACACAAGTCTTCGGCTATGTACCAGACACCAGTCTAAAAGAATCATCACACAGAATTATTGTATTCAATTTCTCTCAAAACTCTTTTTAATTACATTCGGCTACAGTCTAATTTCTTTTAAGTCTTGTCTAGTCTTTCACGGGCCAGACCTGTGACCTTATGGTAATCGATTTAGTTTATGTTTTGTTTTGTTTGTGTTACATGAAACTAGAAGGCAGAGGTGGCGACAGCTAGGCCCAGACCGCATGTGTCAGACCCAGACACCTGGGCACAGCAGCCTCCGGGCACCGCATCTCATCATCATGCCCTCAGATGGCCCTTAGCTGCCGCCAAAGGGGAGGCAGAGCTGGCGCACAGGGAACAGGAGCACCTGCCCAGGCCTGGGCCAGGGGCACGCACGTCACCTAAGACAGCTGCATTGCACTCTGGGCTCTGAGTTCAGGCAAGAAACCTCTTTGGACTTTGGCTCCAACCTAAATTCCGGAGGTTCTCACCCAGTAGGGACAAGGAAAGGAGATACAATGAGGCTCAGTCATTTGTTCATTCAACATTTACTGATTACCTCCTAGGTAATGACCCTGGGCCAGACACAACCTCGGGGGGGGGGGGGGGGGTGTATACCTGGGAATGAGGCTTCTGGCCAAACAATAAATCCTCATCAATTACTGCACAGTAAATAACATAATTAGTTATTACTAGTATTATTGGTTAGTATTAATATCTAATGTCATTAATCATGAAAGCAGTCAAAGTTTTTATTGACTGGTATTAATTGCTAATAACTAATTAGTAAAATAATTCATAGCCCAAAAAACTGTACATTACTCATTGAACTGGTTTCTAAAGCATTCTGTGGGTGGTGGGTGAGGTACTCCCTTGGTTACTTTTTTTTTTTTTTTTTTTTTTTTAATCCTCACCTGAGGACATTCTTTCACTTTTTGTTCAGATAGAGTGGGAGGGAGAGAGAGGAAGAGAGAGAGAGAGAAACATCGACGTGAAAGGGACACATCGAGTGGCTGCCACCCGCACGACCAACCAGGGCCGGGGACAAACTGCAACCGAGGTACATGCCCCTAGCGGGAACTGAACCCAGGTTTCTCTGGACCGCAGGCCGACGCTCTAACCGCTGAGCCAAACCGGCCAGGGCCTCCCTTGGTTACTTTAAAATGAAGGTCTGTTTGAATGAAAATCAGTGGTTCTTAGCTTTCTAGGAGGACACCATTGTAGGAAGCCACCAATTTGATAATTTGGTGCCAGCTATGAAGCCCAGAAAATGTATATGCTGACATAATTTTGCACATAACTCAGTGGGTTGGGGAGAGGGGTCAGATTAAGCATTGTCCGGTCCAAGTCTAAAATGGTTTGGGCTGCTGCCATCTGAGACTTTTCTTGGCTGAGGAAAAGAAAATAAAACTCAGTTTCACCTTCTGTTTTCATTCAATTCCCTTCTTAAGAGCCTGCCCTAAGTAGATTCACTTAAGTTTTTTTTTTTTTTGACAACAGATGCAATCAACTAAAATAAAACAGGTGTTGTTATCAATTTGACTTTTTGATTTTTCTTCCAAATGAATCTTCTCCATAAAAGTCTTCCAACAGCCAACATTTTCACCAGTCTCTAGCACGTACTCAATACCCGGCAGGTGTTTATTGAATGTTCACATGAATAAGTGAGTGAATGAATAAATGAATGAACAAATGAGCAGCTCAAAGGGTTGTCCTCTCCCCAGTGATAATTATATGTTCACATGTGTGTTATTCAAATGGATTAAGTTTTTCTATTTCTGAGGTTTTGGTGGGTAAAGGGATTACCTAAGAATTTTCTACTTGGTTTCTACTTATGAATCAATCAAGGTATACTCAACAATTAATACTTCCTTCAAGGTAGAATAATGAAATTATTTTCCTATAGGGTCACTGGCTCACAGGAGGAAAACTCAACTGTGGGCCACACAGAAATATAGTGGAAAAATGAAGAGTCTCATAAAAGCTTGAAAACTTGATTGCTATTTATAATAGCCAAAAAAAGGGGGGGGGTATTATCATTATTTAGTGCCTACTGCACGCCAGGCACTGTGCTACAAGGTGCTTTACATGTATGTTCTCATTCCATCCTCTTCTTGCCCATTTCGCAGGGAAGGAAACCGGTTCCAGGAGGTTAAAGCACTTCTCAAGGTCACATAGCTTGTCATTTTAAATGCAGGAATTGGACCCAGGTGGGTTTTTTTTTTTGTTTTTTTTTTTGCTTCTTTCTTTGTGCGGCCCTGTCTCATGCAACACAATACAGGACCATACAATGGAAAGCCTGAGATAAGGCATAAAAAGAGCTTTGTAAACTGTAACATGCAACTGAAATACAAGTTCCTATTATTACGGTATTACATATTATAAAAGAAATAATGTTCTAGGGGAAGCAGCACACTAAATAGAACATCTGCATAGATCTGAACTGGTAGAAATGGATGTTTGACAAGGATCGAAAATCAATCCAGAGCGATGTAAATAACTTGCGTGCATGGGTTTATCTCTGTTCTGATAAGCTGTTAATGTGCACACTTTTTAGAAAACAGAATTACAGGGTGAAGAGAAATTTCCATGGGGTTGTCTACATCTCTGGGTTTTAAAAATATATATCTTTAAAAATAAAATCAACCATTGGATTCTGTGCCAAACACAAACATTACCTAGCCACCCACTGTTCAATCAACATATTCAGAAAAGAAACAAGATGACAGGCAGCATGCACTGAAAATGCTGTTCAAAAACATGACTGTCACAGGCCTTTATTTTTAGAGGCCCTTAGGATGGGCTGGGTGGCATCAAATAGTGGGTCAGATTCTGGTGCTCAGACCAGAGTCCCATCCCAACATTGCAGAGCACCTTGGGGACAGGTGGTCCACAGAGGGCAGGGTACTTGGCCATGAGTTAGTCTTTAGGGGGTGATGGGGCAAGGAGGTGTTCAGCATCAAACTCAGAATCTTGAGAGATAACAGGGTGGCGTCACTACTGGGGCCTGGGGATTGTGATCTCACCACGGGCCCCCAGGTCATCTAAGTCCTACCCTGCTCCTCAACGGTGTGATGGCAGTGCAATCCGGTCAGCTGAGCTCCCTGCTACTGTGGGCAGGCAGGAGCCGCCGCAAAGCCAGCCCGCCCGCAGACGGATGGACTCTGCCTTGTCAGTTCACCCCTTCCTGCTGTATCATTGTTCCAATCTCTGGGCCCAATTAGTCTGGCTCTGGACAGCCACTCAAATCAATAAGAGTCACTGGCCGTGCATCTAGAAGTAGAGCTGCCCCAGCTATTAAAGGGACAATATCAGGTGATAATGACAAAGCTGAAAACATCCTTGGCTGTGCCTTTCTCTTTTGTGCAAAGTCACCAACACCATCGGGTTCATCACACACCATTTACTGAGAGTCGGCCTTCTTTCCTCCACCACCATTCAATGGTCTATCCCAGAGACTGTCCTCTTCCCCAGGAGGAGTGCCAGGTTCACAAGGCACACAAACCACAAGGTGGCACATGCTACTGAGTGCCAGCACAAAAGCCATGTCCCCTACCATCCTGGCTAATGGAACCTCAGATACGTGCATCTTTCATGTCCTTCAAGGAAGGCAGGCCTTAGCCTGAGAAGGTGAGTCATGATTGGTCAGTGAGCCAATCAGAGTGTTCTCATTTCCCTTGCCAAGACTGATTTAGACTGGGGCATGTGGCCTGCTTCCGGCCAGTGAGAAATGAAGGTGATTCTACGGAAGGGCTCCTTTTTGGTAAGGAATACGAGAAAAGAAACAGGACCTCTTTAGCATCTAGATGTCATCTTCTTGTAAGAGCAGAAGCTGCTGCAGCTGTTTTGGGACCATGAGGGGCATTACCATGGAAGGACAAGCCAGAATAGCAGAGTGGAAGACAAAAGGAACCTAGGTCCTTAAAAACCACAGAGAAGTGCTGGAGTAGTCAACGTTGGAAAAGTTGACACTACTACCAGGAGTCCTGAAATGTGAGACAATATAGGTTACTATTACTTACCCCACATTTAGTCGGATTTCCTGATACCTGCAGCCAACAACATCCTCACTGTTCCAACCCATAGTCCCCACCTCCTCACTCTCAAAAGTCTCACTCCTGCAGACCTTACAGCAGATAGGTGTTTGAATTTATACTCTCACTTCTTAAACAGCAAATATCCAGAGGTTAAGCCCATTAGTCACTCTCTCCTTAGTATGAATTACTTCGATCAGATAGCCTTCCTCTCAACACCATGCTGTGACCAATCACAGGGTTGGAGAGGAGAGATGAACAATAGTGGACAGTGGGAGAGAAGGATGAGGGCACACACTACCTGGAACTGTCATGAGAGGAAGTGCCACAAGGCTATGCAGAACAGTGGCTCTGCCTGCCTGTCTCCAAGTTTCTGGTGGCTACGGCAACCCTATTTCCCCCTAGAAATCGTTCTTCTGGCAAGCATCCCTGAGCATCATTCTGGGGTTGTCATTCCTAAAACCAAGGCACCATTTTAGGTCTGGACTCAGGAAAAAAAACTAATTTCAAATATAAAATAAAATGAGCTTTCCAGTCAGGCTCTTCTTAGCTTTAGAGCAGAGAAGGGTGACCCAGGTAGAATTTCCCACCAGAGACGAGCCCAGTGAGAAGGCAGTGCCATCTGGTGCTGTTAATGCTGACGGTCCACGGAGGTGGTGACCTCGGGCCTCGTTTCCAGCTTCTCTGCTGAAGGCTGTGAGTACAGATCTCTGATCGCCTGGTGATCCCAGCCCCAGCACTGCCTCAGCCACTGTGAAGGAGCCACTCTGTATTCTGCACATGGCCACTAGGCTGCACGTCCCAAGAAAAGCATCTGATGCTTATCTCCAGAAGATGCCAAATCTTTATTACTGCTATTATTGCTATTGACCTCACAGCCACCATTACTCAGGGAGCCAGCGAGGCTCAGAGCAGAAAAAACAGTGTCAGCTGTCCTCCAGCCCACGTGGGTCCTGACAATGCTGCCAGCCAGGGGCAGGTTTCCACCTGGTGCAGGAGTGGCTGCTGGGTCTGAGGACACCCGGAGGTCCTCCGAGATTCTCGGTTCACTCCCAGCAATGGCCATTTCACAGCCACTGACAGGTGCTCCAGAAGACTTGGGTCTCCAGGTGGGTTCCCAGGGCCACTCAGCAACCCTGCTCTTTTCCAAGGCACACAGCAGCTATTCCAAACCTTCACCCAAAGCCACCTCCTACCCCCTCTTTCTCAGCAGATGGTCTTGCCTCCTACTTCAGAGAAAAAATAGAGGCTATCAGGCTGGTATAACTCAGCTGCCCACCTTCCCCCCATGTCCCCCCTCTGCCCCACACTCAACTTTACCCAGCCTGACCACTTTCCTCCAGCCTCAAAACAAAGGCTGGCCAAGGCTGTTTCCACCTGCATCCTTGCAGCCCAATCCCTTGAGTCTCCTCCTGGACCAGCTCTATCTCCTGAACCTCCAATCCCCTCGCTCTGCTGCTGCCATCCCCATCAGCTACCTGACCGACCTCTAATCCTCACTCTCCCTCACCACTGATGGCTAAACTTGAAAAGAGTATTCTACGTTAACTGTCTCCATTCCCTGGGCCCTCAGTCCTCCTTCACGCCACTCACCCACTCTCCTTGCTCTTCCCATGAACTCTAAATCACCAAATCCGAAATACCCTTTTTCGAGCTTTACTCATTTTATCTCCCCTTTGACAACATTGAGTAATTCGGGCAGACTGTATTTTCCAAAACGGCTGCAATAATATCTCCCATTCTAATGCTCTCCTAGAACCTCGCCACACCCCCATTTCCCCACTCCTTTAATGAAGGGGGCCTTCGTGACGCCTGTTCTTAACAGAGTGAGGAGGAAGTAACCTGCATGACAGCCAAGGCGAGGTCATAAAACTGTGATGTACTTCCAGCCTTATTCTCTTAGGACACTTGCTCAGAACTGGGCAGCCATGCTGTGAGGAAGCCCACACCACCATGGGAAGGCTGACATGGAGAGGACCTGAGGCCGTGGCCCACAGACCCAGCTAAGCTCCCAGCCAACAGCCAGCACCCACTTGCCAGCCATGTGAGTGAGCCACCTTGAAGTGGACCCCCGGTTCCAGTGAAGCCACCCAGCTGACACCGCATAAAACAGAGGGGAGCATCTCTACCAAGTCCTGCCCGGATTGCAGATTCATGAGCAAAACACGGCTGTAGTTTTAAGCCACTACATTTTGAGGTGGTTCATTACTCAGCTCTCCCTAACAGTGCTCTCTTGTTGAAATGGTTTTCAGAGACGCAGCAGCACTGCTCAATCCTGGTTCCCTGCAATCCCTCTGAACACGCCTTCTTCGTTCCCTGGGGAACTCGTCCTCCTCGGCACACTCCCCGGATGTTGACGTTCCTCAGAGTTCTTTCCTTGCCTTCTTTTTTCACGCTACATAACTTTTCAAGTGATCTCAACTACTCCCCCAGATTCAGCTCCCGCGAGTCTCCTTGGTGACAAATCCTGCACCTGTGTTTGCAGCCTGACCTGCAGACGGACAGGACTTTCCCGATCCAAAACTCCCGACAGCAGTCTCTTACTAGACATGGTTGCTCCAGCATCATTTCACTTTGCTCTGAGAGTGAAATCCAATCCAACCCTCTTACTCTCATACACAACTACACTTCCCAGGCTCCCTTGCCAACTGGCTTCCAGCTAGGGTTGGCCAATGGGCCACATGGTGTAATACTGGGGGACAGGAGGAGATGGAAACCTGCTACCTCCACTTTCCAGGTGACAGGCCCTACACCTGCGACCCATCTCCCATCGGGCCAGCTCACCATGGTCCCAGCTTCCGCCAGGCAGCCCCAGCTCCTGGGCTCCAGAGAACCCTCTTTGCCCCTCCACCTTGAAGGTAGGTTCCTTCTGTTGGTAATTGTCTTACCAACCCATTTGTTTCTCAGAAATTCCATCCCCTGTGAGCCCCATTTTCTGTTTCAAGTTCCCTCTGAAATTCCTAGAACAATTTCTTTTTTCCCCAGCTGGACTCAAACTGACACACATGGTCAAAGGAATCCAAACTCAATCATTTAAGTCAGAAACCCACGATTTACATTAGTCTCCTCCTTCTCATTCATACCAGTATTTGCCCCCACTCCCTGTAAAGCTAGTCAGCGTCTGGATACCACCCCTTGAACCCATCCCTCTCCTCCACCCCCATTACACTGCTTTGGTTCACGCCATTACTTCTCTCAGACCACTGTAGCAGCCCCTCAATTAGGTTCCCTAGCTACAGGCTTTCTTCCTTCAGATACGTCCTCCAGGCTGCCAACAGATTTTTATTTCTAATGCACATCTGATCATGACTTCCCCACTGACTACAAGAGACACTCAGATCAGATCAGCTCCATAGAAAATACATATTTACTACGTCTACCACTCTATGCTGAGCCCAGAATACAAGGCCTCCGTGTTCTGTCCTGCCTACCTTCCCAGCCCTCACCTGCTACCACTCCCAGCTCACACCATCTGAGCCAGGGGAAGTTCTCCACCCTGTTCCTCTAACCTGGGGCCTTTGCACAGGCTGGGCTGTCCTTCCCCTGCCTGGCTGACTCATGGGCTCCTCAGGGAAGCCCCCTCAACGCCCTCATCAGTCCAGGCACAGTGCTCCAGGCACCCCTTGGACAGAGCCCATGTCCCCACACTGTGACTGTGTAGGGACCTGCCCCTCCACTACACAAGGAGCTCCCTGGCGATGAAGATGCTGCTCATTCACCTGACGCCGAAGAGACCCGCAATACATGTGTTAAGTTTAGTCAGAGTGAGTTGAAAGAATAAACTAAGAGTCCATAATGAGGAAAGGGAGCAAAGGAAAGGGAATGAGAAAAGGAAGGAGAGAGACATGCTGCCAGGTTAAATGGACTGCTGACCTCGTGGAGGGTCAGGCTACCGCCCAGGCAGTGGCCGGCCCACCCTCCCTCCCTTGCTCTGGGCATGGAGCTGGAGAAGTCCAAAGACACGGTCTCCACTAGAGCCTTTGCAGGGCCACCTTTCGGCATGCAAGCTTGTTCGTTCAGAACATATCAGATAGGCACACATGCAATCTGCATGAATATTTCTGTGACCTGCCTGTCATTTTTATATCCCTTCATTGACCACATGCTCTCTTTTATTGTAATTTAACAAATTAAGATGTAATTTTTCTACCCCCAAGGAAATCAGCTTCGGTTCGTCTCATTTCTACAACATCCTCCTGAGGTCCCCTTGGCCCCAGCAGCTGTTCATTGTGTTCTGAGACCACCACATGCAGTTCCCAGGAACAAATTAAGAAGAACTGACCATCCCAGCCATGGGGTTCCATGGTCGCAATGTTGTCACAGTACCTCCTTCGTTGTGGTCTCAAGCTTCTCTCTGCCACTCTGCTGCTCAAGGGGCCACATCTACCCACCAGCTGTGAACCAGTTTCACTGGCGCTGCCTGGATCGCACGGAAACAGGATGAGGAAGAAGGCAGGCGAGAGGGGAAGGTCCTCACCTCCATCAGGAGAATGTCCTTCGAGCTCTGCACCTGCACCTTTGGGTGCTGGACCTTCACAGCCACCGTCCGCCCATCATGCAGCACCGCCTTATGGACCTGGGCCAGGGAGGCAGCCCCCAGAGGGGTGTCGTCAAAGCTCACGAACAAATCATGGATCTGTCAAGAGTGGAGAGAGGTCGGAGCAATTAAGATGACTCAGTTCAGTGAGAGTGGCCAGGAGGATGGACCAGGGCCAGTACCACCGATGCCCCCATGACAGATTCTTCTGCTCTTCCAGTTGTATGCCAGCCCAGCTCCTGGCCTGGCCCCTTTGCTGCCACAGAGATTCACACCAGGCATATGGAGGGAGTGAGACAGAAAACACATGTGGACGCTGTGTTCTCATACGTGTGCAAAGGTGCCCTGAGCACCTCCATTCAAGGCCAAAGAAGTGCTATCTAGAGTGTTCAGAACTGTGCATAACCAGCCAGTCAACTGTCCACCATTGTATCTCCAAGGCTCTCACATATGGGCATAATCAAAAGTCAACAGGACCAGGCCCAGAGCAGCCCAAAACAAGTCAGATGGAAGATTTCCAGTCCCACCAACCTGGAGAGCTCAAGGAACCCTGGCTGGAGGCTGCAAACCCAACAACCACCTCTTGTTCCTGCCTGAGCGGCAGCCTCAACATGGGTGTCCGAGCCCATTCTCAGCCCGGCCACCGGGCAGAGATCGCAGGGCTGCAGGCCTGAGCCTTGCATTTGATCCTCACCTGCAATGCCACCCAAAGGTAGCCTTGGGCAGATCCCCTGCCCTTTCTTGCCTCACTTTCTCTATGAAATGGAATGTATACCCTTCTTCTTCCATCTTCTCTTCCCTTCTGCCTTCCCTCCTTCCCACTTAGAAATGCCATACCACCCTGGCCAGTTTGGCTCAGCGGTTAGAGCATCAGACCAGAGAGACTCGGGTTCAGTTCCCACTAAGGGCACGTACCTCGGTTGCAGTTCATCCCCGGTCCCTGTTGAGGTCGTGTGGGTGGCAACCAGTCAATGTGTCTCTCTCACATCGATGTTTCTCTCTCTCTCTCTTCCTCCCTCTCTCCCTCCTGCTCTATCTGAAGATAAACGCAAAAATGTCCTCGGGTAAGGATAAAAAAAAGAAATGCCATACCGACTTTCCTAAAGGAAAAAGTCTTTCTGACTTGAGTGGGCACACCTACGTGGTCCAGATATAAATATTCACCCAGATGGAAGCTTCCAAAAGCCTTTTGCAAGATCAGCCAAGGCTGAAGTTCTCATCCTCTCTGTTTCGTGAAGTCCCTGGATAGCCTCACAATTCTGAAAAGTCCAGATATTCACACACACACACCTGTGCAAATGTGTATGTGTACAGTCACACGCCTCCCCTCCTTCTCACACTTCCCCAGCTCGCAGGCTGAGGCCTTTCAGTCTGCCCCCTACCTCCTTTGCCCCTTCTGCAGCGAACACCCAGCCCTTCAGCCCCTCTCCCCTCCTTGGACTTCGCAAGTTACATGACCCACAGCACCAGCCCATCCCCGTTTGCTAGGCTACACCATCACTTTCCTAATCTTGTCTCATAAATCACTCCCTCCAGCCCTGTCATCATTTTTTTAGCTTTCACTAAACTCCATCCCATTTATCAACATCCTGTGGAGGCCAAAGGTCCAGGCAACAT
Source organism: Tadarida brasiliensis (assembly GCA_030848825.1). NCBI lineage: Eukaryota > Metazoa > Chordata > Mammalia > Chiroptera > Molossidae > Tadarida > Tadarida brasiliensis. Next base: position 223,486,989 of record CM061257.1, on the reverse strand, counting down.
GGGAGGGGCCTACACTTCACTGTCACGAGACATGGGTATGGACTGGCTTCCTTGTCCCCCTTCTTCCTAACTGGGTTTTTATCTGTCCCCCTCCCAGTGCCTACTTCCCCCTTCTTCCACAACCATGCACCTGTCTTTTTCCCTCCTTTGTGAATTCTATGCTCCCTGAGGGCTATATTCTTCCCACATCATCCACCACCTGCCTTTCTGCACAAGACCCTATACCCTGGACCTCGGACTAAGAAAATGCAAGGGCCACCATCCATATACACCTCATTAGAATATCAGCTCCCAGTGGGCAGGGACTTCTGTCTGTTTTGTTCACTACTGAATGCCCTGCACCTAGAACAGGGCTGGAACTAGTCAGTGGCAAACAAAGATTTGTTGAAGGACTGAATCCACTATTCTTTCCATTGGAGAAGAACTGGATGAACTCTTTCTTCCCTTTGAAATGACTGGACCTTCCTGCGCTCACACTCCTACTAATCCAAAGGCCTCAAATGTAAAAGCACATGTCATGCCCTGGCTGGTTTGGCTCAACGGTTAGAGCGTCAGCCTGCAGTCCAGAGAGACCCGGGTTCGGTTCCCGCTAAGGGCATGTACTTTGGCTGCAATTTTTCCCCGGCCCTGGTTGGTCGTGCAGGTGGCAGCCACTCGATGTGTCCCTTTCACATCGATGTTTCTCTCTCTCTCTCTTCCTCTCTCTCCCTCCCACTCTATCTGGACAAAAAATGAAAAAATGTCCTCGGGTGAGGATAAAAACAAAAAAAAACAAAAAACAAAAAAAAGCACATGTCATATGTGGGGTTTATCAAGGCAGAGTCCACCTGTTACTCCAGGTAAGTGTGAGACCCAGACCTGGCCAATCAAAACGCTGAATACCCTGGGCCACAATGACTGGCTCTGAGATAGACGCATGACCCAACTGGTCCAATCAGACTCAACTGTTTTACTTCTGTTTGAACTGTAGGAGAAGGGATTCTTTTTCTGCTAAAATTGAACTTGAAACCTAGAAATGCCAGGGGTTACACAGTAGCAACAAAGAGGAAAGCAAAGCCAAGAGACAGAAAGAGTGAATCCTAATCACAATGGTTGAGCCTCTTGATCTAGCCATGCCTGAATGCCCACCCTATAATTCCTTTTTTTTTTTTTTTTTTTTTTTTGCTTAAGTCAGTTTGAGTTGTTTTCTGTCACACACAACTAAAGGGGCTCTGACTGATACAGTGTGTTTTCAGCCCCAGCTGGGATAAATTAAAGAAGCACAGGCATGGTGCCCAGCATCCCCAAGAGGCTCCGTAAGTGTGAGTTCCATCCTCTCTCCACCCTCTTGCTGGGATAGGGATCCAGGAATAGAAGGGAGGTTGAACGTCATCGACATTCCCAGTGATTACATAATGAGATCAACATTAAGTTCCTTTGGAAACCCTCTGTAGTTCCTAAAAGAGCATCAAGAAGAACATTTTCCAGAGCAGAGCTGTGAACTCGGACCCTCACCTCCCAGGCAGTTACAATGGCCCAATTTCCCCAATGCAAAGGGATTTGGGAGTGATCTGATCTCTCTCCCTGGGAACAATGGCTCATTCTCTGAGAAGGACAACCAGCCTTCAAATCAGTGTCACTGCAGGGACATTGCAGAGTCACTGCAACCAAAGAGTGACATGGCATTACTAGGGCTGTGTGGCAAAAAGAGCTGCCAAGAGCACTCCAAGGGGAGTAAAGAAAGGAACAGGCCAAGGCAAGCATCCCCATCTCCAGGGTAAGAGGAAGCCTGATTCACCATATACCCAGGGGATGGGAAGAGGGCCTCTCATAACTCCCTGCTCCCCACAGGTGATGGAGGGGGTCCTGAGATACCACCCAAGCCCCGCTGCCAACTCAGCACCCTGAGCAAGGCTCCACTCTGAAGACTTGTCCAAATTCCCAATCTGACCAGTGGAAGCAAAGAGAGGCATAGGAAATGAGGATGCACCGCTCACTCTGTACAGTGAACCTGTCAGGCAGATACCCCACCACCTCCCAGTGTCCCTGGAGCCAACCCTCCCCTCTCTATCAGGGAGCAAGTCACAAGCCCATACCCTCCTGTGCTTACACTTACACACACACACACACACACACCACACACACACACACACAATAATTGATTGCTAGTGGATGTTCCTAGCTGGCTTATAAAAAAGGTAATTAAAGATGGGTGCTACAGCCTGTAATTAAATATGAATAAAGTATCTCTAAATGGAACCTTGATTCAAAGTGTTCAGTGGAAGTACTTTAAGCTGATAGATAGTAAGGAAAAACAGACCCTGTCCTGAAAGCAGAATTACACCCCCCATGCAGCTGAAACAAATGCAACCCCCCTCCGATCAGGCCTGGTCCCCCAGCCCTTTCAGCGGAAAACCATTAGCAGAAACAAACTGCAGCACGGGCAGCAATTAGATTCAAGCAGGGCCCTGGGCTGCCTCCAGTCACTCGCAGAAACCTGTCTCCCCTTCTAAGGCTTTCTCTCCCCCCTCCACCCCCATCCTTTTTCCCCCCCTCTGGGTCTGGCAGCAAAATCAATTAAGTAAAACAACTGCATTTTAAAATGACTAGTTATGTGCTTTTTAATTACTGTCGGCCCATGATTCAAATATATCGATGTCCTTGTCTAAAAAAGGAAAAATAATCAGGAAAAAAATTTCTCCAGCTTTGTATGGTTTTTTTTTTTTTTTTTTTAGGGATTTGTGTGTGTGTGTGTTTAGGGTTGTTTTTTTTTATGAGCAGAAAACATCAGAGGGGCAGGAAGAAATGTGTCATCCCCTGGGGTTTAGCAGACAGGAGCTCAGGTTAAGACTTCAGTAGGCTGGCTTCAGCTGGGGTCCAGGAATCCAGAGACCACGTAACATGATACCCCAGTACAGGGCAGAGTGAGAGGCCAGAAAAGCCAGCTGTGCACATTCCCGCGAAGCCAGGTTACTGGGCAATGTTTCCAAAATGCCATACTGAGCAGCCAAACACTGGCCAGGGTCCACGTTCTGCCCAAAATAAGGTGACAGGAAGACGGGGTCTTCTGGAGAAGCCACTATGACTCCCCAGCTTCCCACAATAAAAATAACAACAGCAGTAACAGGTCGAGAACATGCAGACCCTGTCTTCCATGGAATGTGTGTTCTTTCTGAGGTTCCGCAGAGCTATGAGGTATTGCTACTGCATAGCTGGGAAGAACGAACGAAGGGCCAGCAGCAGAACCTGAGGCCTGTTTGACAAGGGTCAACCCCAGAAGTCATAAAACAGTATTCCTCTCTAAATTCCTGCGAGGAGAGTGGCATAATGCTCAACTCTTACCAATTTGCTAAAGAGCCTCCAGGAACAGGACTTAATTGTATCCCAGGTCAGACCAAGCTTCTATCCTCAACAGGATGGTGACAAGCAACTGAAAAAACGAGAAACAAGGAGCCAGGAGCAGCCATACCCTCAGATGGCCAGGGGCATGGGACCCGAGAGGCATTAAGGCCTAGTGACTGCAATGTAAGCTCGGGGTCCCACACCCAGGCTGAAATTCTGGCTCCACAGTGCACCAGCTTGGGGAGTTACATAAACCCTCTGTGCCTCAGTGTTCTCTTCTGTAAAATGAGAGTTTTAGTACCAACCTCATAGAGTTGTTGTATGAAACAACATACACAGAGTGTCTAGAGTACAGCCTAGAGAAGTCCCCAATAACTAGCAGGAGTAGTGTGCGCTAATGCCCCCATGACGAGGGCAGAGCGCTACGATGAAAACAGCACCGCACAGTCAGCAATTCTGGGCTCCTGGTTCTGTCCTGTCAGTGAGCAGAAACCCCATCCTCATTTACCCAGAGGCTGTACCCGCCTCCTAACTGACCCAACCACCTGCATTCCTTTCCTGGCTAATCCAACCTCCACATACAGCTGGGGCAAGTTTTCCCAACATAAGCTGATCGTGTCACTTCTCTCTGCTTAAACCACTTCACCAGCTTCCTGGGGGCCAAAATCCTTGCACAACCCACAGGGTCTGACCCTGCCTACCTCTCCTGCCCCATCTCCTCCCTCTGACCCCAGCTTTCTCTCTGCCTCTTCCTACCACCAGCACACTCCCTCCCCGCCCACTGCGGGACCTTTGCACATGCTGTCCCCTCTGCCCAGAAGGCTCCCCTCCCTTCTCCTCATTCAGATAACTCACCCTTCAAATCACAGCTCAACTGTCACCTCCTCAAGGAAGCCTCCCTGGGTACATTCCCAGAGTTCACATGCCCTCCTTAAGAGCAGCACACAGCTGCACTTTTACCTCAGTTTGCATTTGCTTAAACTTCCTCTTACCTTCTAGACTATAGACTTTCTTTTTTCCTTTATTGATTTTAGAGAGAGAGGAAGGGAGAGGGAGAGAGAGATAGAAACATCAATGAGGGAGAACATCCATTGGCCGCCTCCTGCATGCCCCCCACTGGGGATTTGGCCCACAACCTGGGCATGTGTCCTAACCAGGAATCGAACCAGTGATGTCTTGGTGCATGGGTCGACGCTCAGCCACTGAGCCACACTGGCCGGGCTAGACTATAGACTTCTATTTTTGGTCAGCATTGCATCCTGACACATAATTAGTGCTATTTCCTAATGAACGAATGGAGGTGAAAGGCTCAATTTTCTGTGACCTATTCTTGGTGAGGGAACATGGGCCTTCCCGCTGATCCAGGGTAGTTAAAACACCTCCCAGAAGTGGCTACTGTTCCTTCAAGGTGGCCAAAGGAGCCTCCCTGGTGCTGGGCACGTCAAGAGCTGTGGGTGGAGGGACTCTATGGAAATGTTGTGATAATAATGATTAATAAAAAGCAGATAAACACCCCATGTGGCTGGCCAGCCTGGGAAGCCATCCATTAGAGCTGTCATTCATTAGAGATGGGGGAGGGGGATCCTCAGCTTAAGCAAACCTTCTGTAAATTCTAGGATGCAGGCACTGACATTTGATGAATTATTCTTCATAATCCACCATTGGCTGTCATAAATCTAATCTTTCAACGTTCCTCATCTTAATAACTTGTACAACCTCACAGGGTGACGTTGTCTATATCTCTGCTGTGACCACGATCTCTGGAGTAAAAGCAACCAGAGATCCCAGGCAGTGCAGTGTGAAGCCAGGGACCCCCAGCCACGGCAGCCCAGGCAGACATCCCCGGGTGATCAGAGCACAGAGGTAACGAGCTGTCCTTGGAGCCATGAAGTGCCTAGGGGCCAAGTGCTCATACCCCCTCACAGGGCCGGGAGACAGGTGGTGCCAACTCAGCCCTCAGAATCGGGCGGAGCTCCATACCCTCCACTCAAGCCTGCTTACAGGAGGACCTACCGCCTCTCCCTGGAACTTGAGCTGGACTGGCATGAGGGATGTCAGGACATCTTTGCTCTGCAGGGACTGAGTATTCAACCATGGATAAGTCCTTCTACATGCATGTTTGTTGCCCTCAAAGTGCTCTTACGTAATTCTCCACTTGCTCTTGAGGTTAGGTAGAGGAGATAGAATTGCCCCCATTTTAGAGACAGGAACATATTTGCTAAAGGTCATTTGTTTATTCATCTGACAACTGTTCCCTGAGTTACTGATATGTGTAGGGCACTGTGCTAGTCTACTAGGGACTCAATCGGGAGTGAGTCCAAATCAGGTAGAGCCACCACCCCCTGGAGCCACTACTGGAACTTGAAGTCAGTAGGGAGACAGAAATGCATCAAATAACCACAAATAAACATAAAATGACCAACTCTGAAAAACACTATGAAGGGAGAGGTAGTGGTACCGTTAAGAACCTGTGTTCAGAGGATCAAACCTAGGCAGAGGGCTTCTCTGAGGAGGTGCCAAAGAACTGAGACCTGCAGGACGAGGAGCCAGTCACCTAGCTGAAGAAATGAGGGACAAGCCGTCCAGGCAGAGGGAAGAGCCTGTGTGAACCACAAATGAAAGGAATAATAGGCAACAGAACAGAGTCAGAAAGAAGATGGCCAGTGACTCCCAACCCAGATTCCAGGACTTGGGCTCCCCAGGCCTCCCCGCTGGGGAGGGTTCCTCCTTCAGAGTCCGACCCCGGGGAGAAAGCCTGGCCACAGCGGCTCACGTTCATTGCTGGTGAAGCCCAGGAATTCTCAAACCTGACAAGCTCATTTTCACAAAACCCCAAAGGCCTTTTTCCAACACCCTTCAGATGTTCCTATACCCAAAAACATAGGAAGAGAGAAAACAAGGCATAAGCACCCTCTGCATTTGCCGTCAGGACAGACTTCCTTAGCTCCCGGGAGGTGGCAAGATGCCACCCAGCACACGAGCCTAGGCCATGTGCCCGTGCCTCAGAGCCCCCAAATGAGAGTTCAGGTACCAAAGCCCTGCAGTCCTTCTAGAACACTGTTTCTCTCAGTAAGAAGTTTGCTAAATTCGCTTTGCATGTGGCAACAGCAGGGCCCGGGAATTTTAAAAGGAGGTAAACCCAGACTTCCTGGGTCTCCTGGGAAGACGCCCATTTCCGGGAGAAAGCGCCCACAATACTGGCTTGACCCAGCGAAGAGCAGCAGGGGTTAGGAATACCAGCTCCAGCCTCAGCGGCGCCACCTGCCAACACCTAGCCATGTGGCCAAGGGTTTCTCTAGTAACAACACCCACTCGGTAGGGGCACTCCCAATGTGAAAGGACATCACCAGTCTAAAGCAGGGGGTAGCACACTGCAGCCCGGGGGCCAAATCCAGGCCACCGCCTGTTTTTGTACAGCCCCTGAGCTAAGAATGCTTTTTCACATTTTTAAGTGTTGGGGGGGGGAAAACCAAAAGAATAGTATTTTGTGACATGTGAAAATTAAATGGAATTCAGTGTCCATGTCCACGAAGGAAGTTTTACTGGGACACAGCACTCTCATTCATCACATCGTCTATGCCTGCTCTTGCCCTGCGATGGCAGAGGTAGGCAGTTGCGACAGAGTGCGCGGTCTGCAAAACCTAAAATATTGACTCTCCGGCCCTGGAAGGCAGGAAAATGCCCCCCTCAAAGATGTCCATGTCCTTAACCCCAAAGGTAAGGCTCCTGAAATGCAGAGTATCCTGGATTAACATGTGGGCCCAGCATAATCACAAGGGTTCTTATCAAAGGAAGGAGAAAGGTCAGAGCAGGGATATGACAAAGGAAGCAGAGGTCAAAGGATGGTGGGGGGGGTGGTGAAGATGACACTGCTGGCTCTGCCCATGAAGGAGGGGCCACAGGCTAAGGAAGGGAGGCAGCCTCTAAAAGCCAGAAAAGGCAAAGCAAGAGATTCTCCCCTAGCGCCTACAGGGGTGGGGAACCTTTCACTGCCAAGGGCCACTGGATATTTATAACATCATTCTCGGGCCATACAAAATTATCAACTTAAAAATTAGCCTGCTATATTTGGTCAGACTAATCTGGTGAGGCTGTGATGTTAGCTGGTATTGATTTCGCGGGCCTTACATGGCCCATGGGCTGGACGTTCCCCTCCCCTGCAAGGAACACAGCCCAGCCAACACCTGAATGTTTGGACTCCTGACCCACAGAATGGTAAGATAACAAACGTGTATTGTTTTCAGCCACTAACGTGTGGTAATTTGTAAGAGCAGCAATAGGAACCTAATACAGGCCCTTTACAGAAAGTCTGCTGACCGTGATGTAGAGCACTAGTGTAACGCTCTCAGTATATGTCCATTTCTATTCTTTCGCTGTATTTCTCAGGGCAGTGGTGGACTAGAAAGCTGAGGAGCAAGACAAGGGGATGCACAAGCAGTGTGGGGAACACAAGACAAGTGGGAACCCCAAGATGTGGCACCAGAAGGCACATCACAGCTTCCGGTCCCACTGTGCCAGGGGACGACCTAGTACCAGTCCCGTTTCCCCTCCCAGGGCAAGAGGGCCTTTGCTCGCTGGCTGCCTCCCACATATTATTCCTTCCCAGCCCCCAGGTCAAATCCTAAAACCCACTTGGCTGTAATGACCTCTTCCCCAGGAGCCCAGTTTCCTCTTAACCCTCACAGATCAGTCATCAGTTCACACACCAGAGACGGGAAGAGCAGTGGGGCCCACGTCTGACCTCCCACCACAGAGATGATGACACAGGTGATTTGCAGGAGCTGCTCCAGCTGTTAAAGTAACAGCCTCTCCTTCTCCAAGCCCAGTTACAGGGGCATGGCCACACACACACACACGCGCGCGCACTCCTAGTGCTCTCATTAGATCAGGATGCTGATGACTTTAATACCTGGAAACCAGGAACCAGTGGGGTCCTAGCCTCTCAGTGCTGACCCCCAAATTGCTGTCCCACGTGGACTCTCCAACCTTCTCTGACCACCAATCCACCCCTCCTGCTCTAAGGAGAGAGGGGCCACTGTGCAAACCCTAGCCCTGTAAACAATCCTTCCCCAGACTGCTAGCAGGATGACCTGCTAACACACTGGCCCCCACTGGCCCCTCAGTGCTGTGGTCATTTCTGAGGTTGTCCCCCACTGTTCATGCCAGAACCCTGGGAGTCGATCATGGCACCTCCCTGTCCCTCAGCCCCTCCCCATTTAATTCGTCCTTGACCTCTGTCTGCAAAATACGTCCGTGCGCTCCTCCTCTGAGCCACCATCACTTCTTGCCTGGAGGACAACAAAGCCTCATAATCGGTCTCCTGGTTCCACCCATTCCCCGGATAAGCCACTGCAAACCGGACACGCCGTTCTCTGTGTGGAGCCCGTCGGCGGCTGCCAACCCGGGATCTCCTCAGCATGCCCGGTGCCCTCTCCAGCCTCAGCTTTCAGTGTCTCTGCCCTGCCACCACCACCGCCTTTCTGTCCCGGACAGACCCACACTCTTTCCCACCCGGAGGCCTCTGCATTCTCCCTTCTCTCTGTCCCACCGTCCCTTCCCTCAACTACCCCCTGGTCTCAGCTGAACCACCACTTCCTCAGAAAGGCCACTCGGGCTGCCCCCAACTCAGAGCACCCTATACTTTCCCTCGTGTCATTTATCACAAGTGTCATTGAACTTTTATTGTTCTGATCACTCGTATAACATCTGCCACCCCTACAACTAGATCATAAGCACCGTGATGGCAGCTTGCTCACCCGTAACCCCCGAGGCCTGCCCGACAGAAACTCAATAAGCATCTGCTCAGTAACGTGAATGAACAAATGACTGGTGAGGCCCCAGAAGGGAGGAAGGCTGCGGGGGTCCAAACACACGGGGCTCCTCCCTGCCCCTGGGACAGCCAAGCCGTGCTCCCGGCAGAGCACCTGCCCCACCTGGGCCTCAGGCTCCATACTTCCAGCTCCAGGCCCAGGAGGCACTGGCCCCTCTGGTCTCCCTCAAGGTTCAGACACCTCCCTGAGGTGACGCCTCCCAGCGATGACATCCTTGGCCCTGCCTCCACTTGTCAGCTCAGGCTCTCCACCTGCCCAAAATGCACTCTCTGTGCCTTTCTGCGGCTTCTCTGTCCACGGCCCCTCGAGCCCTGCTCCAGGTCCACCTCCTCCAGGAAGCCCTAATTCACCCTCTGTGCCACCCTACTCATGGATTCCCGAAAGCCGCAGCCCCAACCCCCATGACTTTCTCTCATCTGGTCTCGACCTCTTGTGTTATGTCATAGCCTATTCTATACCTAAGATACAAGCTCCTCAGAGATGTCACCGTGTGTCCTGAGGACAGCAGCCATGCCGTGGCTTCCTCTGACTCTCCTCTCCCATTCAGACCACTGTGCGAGGAGTCCTGCCCTCCAAGTAAAGGGACAGGGGTGTCAGTCCCACTCCTGCCACCAACCAGCCTCTTCAGAGTATTAATTCCTCACTTTTATTTTATTTATTTTTTTTTTTTTTCATCCTCACCCAAGGACATTTTTGCATTTATCTTCAGATAGAGCAGGAGGGAGAGAGGGAGGAAGAGAGAGAGAAACAGCGATGTGAGAGACACATTGAGTGGCTGCCACCCACACGACCCCAACCAAGGCCGGGGACAAACTGCAACCGAGGTACATGCCCTTAGCGGGAACTGAACCCAGGTCTCTCTGGTCCACAGGCCGATGCTCTAACTGCTAAGCCAAACCAGCCAGGGCTTAATTCCTCACTTTTAACCGGTGGGTGTTGGAGCACTTGATCCTTGACAGCCTTCCTAACTCTATGGTCCTGTCACTCTTACCTTCTATCCTGCACCCCTAACTGTGCCCCAGCCCATCCCAACCATCCTCTACACACACGTGTGCGCGCACACACATGCACACTCAGAGTGGCTCTCCACCTGGCGGCAGTTTACCCTCCTTGGTGACAAACACGTGCTCACACACATGTACACACACGTGCTCACGCACACATGCACACACGTGCTCGTGCACATGTACACACACCCGGAGTCGCCTCCGAAGAGGCACAGGCAAGGCCCCCGAGGAGCGCTCCTTCACGCAGGGCCTCCCACAGCAGAAATCGCCCAGGGAGCCTGGCCTGGGATGTCGGCTTGTTCCCGAAGCTCCATGAATAAAGAAGCAGGCACAGCTGGCCTATTCATAATCAGCATAAAAAATTGATTAGCCCTTTCCAGATTAAACATTATTGTTTCAATGATGAACATAAATCAGGAAGACGTGGAGGGCTTGCCTCCCTCTGCTGCATCAGGTAGACAGAGCGTAGGGGCAGCGGAAGGAGAGGGGGCCCCTCCTGGAGAAGGGCACAGCTCTAAGCAGCTACGAAGGAGAGAGGACCACCTGTCACCCTCATCACCAGCTCCAGCCTGTGCCCACAGGGGGCAGCACCTTTTCCAGAGGTGAGATGGAGGAGAAGAGCCCAGCAACCCACATTTCTAAGAGCACCTCCTCAGCCATCATCTGACTGGCTCCTAGGCAACACAGGTCCAGGGCCCGCCCAGGGCTGAAGGAGAGACGGCAGACTGGTATGATGTCAGAGGAAAGAGCATGGCCCTCAGAGGAAGCCGGGGTCTCACAGGCCCATCACCGTGGCCCTGAACCCAGTCTCCCCCCCGTCATGCGACCTTTGTAATTGAAGCGTGGTTTTCTCCGTAGTCAGAAATTGCTCAGGTTCCGTTCCCAGCTGAGGCACCTGCTATGTGATCCTGAATAAGTTACTTTAGTGTCTCTGAATCTCAGTTTCTACATCTGGAAAAAATGGGGAAAGGGATACTACCTCACTGAGCTACTGTGAGGACTAAATGAGACCTTGTGTTTGAAAACATCTAACAAATTCTAGGAAGAGAAAACACTTAATAAATACTCGGCTCCCTGACCTGTTGGGGTTCTCCACCTGCCTGTTCCTCCTCCCAGCAGAAACGCGGGGCGAGGCCCTACACTGCACGGCTGTGAAATGCTGGACCAGCACAGGCTCCTTCAGAGAGAACGGAACCAGGGCTCAGGAGCACGGGTCCTGCACTCAGCCTGGCTGCTCCTGACTCTGCCTTGTGCCTCGCGCGTGTGACTCAACCTCTCTGGCCTTGGGTTGCTCCTCTGTAAAATACGAATGATAGAACTTCCCCTCTTAGGGCAGCTGTGAGGCTTATGGGAGATGATGCCTGCAAAGTAACACCAGCAAGCACAATCCTCCAGATCTTTATTCTGCTCCAACCAGCCTGACCTGCAATTCCTAGTATTTGCACCTGTGCTCACAGGCGCTTTCTCCGCAGCTGCAGAATTAACAGCCCTCAGGAACAACCCCTCCACAAGAAGTTAGGAGACTGGTGTATGAACACCCTCCTTCTCCCTTGGCCCCTGGGTGGGATCATTCTAAGGTGACTGTTTGGCACCATTTCCCCATTGTTCCCAGGTGGCAGCTGGTTTAAGAGCACAGCCACCGGCTGCCTCCTCTTCCCTGGGCCACCTTCCCACTTCCCCACTGGCAACACCAGAACTTCCCACAAAACCACTTTCACTGGTATCCTTTTCTTGGAGCTGTCTTCTGGGAAAGCCCAGCTAGGATGAGCACCTCTCCCACCATGAACACTCGGTTTAGGTTGGTAATCGTGTTCACTGTAAGACGGGGCAGGACCTGGGGCTCTTTCATGGCTTCTACTCCAGCCCTCACCAGTAAAGATAATCCTCTGGCCCACAGGGAGGCAGGAAGAAGGCATCAGAAACCACCATAGCCACACCCACCCTGCCCAGTGCACACCTGCAGGAGACACACTCCCCTCTCCCTGGAGAGGGGAAGGAAGGAGATGAGGATGAGGATCTGCTGCCCCTCTGGCAGTCCCAGAGGTGTGGGGTCAGCTGTCAGGGCAGCTCCTTCAAGATCAGCGGTTGTGCCATTTGTCCTTTGGTCTGCAGCCGCCTGACTCACTGCCCAGCCTGGGACACTTGCTCTGAGCTCCAGGGGGATGGAGAGGAGAAAAAAGCTGGCCCTGCCCCGCTCCGGAAGACAACTAAGAACAACTCCTTTTGCCAGATGTGGATGTTGGAAAGAGGCTCCTTGCATGGCTCCTGCCTTGGGCGCCACCATCCATCCTGCACTGTTGGCTGACTCTGCCTGAAATGTCTCTTCCTCAGTCATGGGGGCTTGTACATACATGTACACACACATGCATGCACACACACACATATGATTGGCTGCTTTGACGTAACACTACTTCTTGGACCTGGTGATTCCCTAAAGCCTGCACATCAAGGCCCACTGCCTACAGCCATGCTATTGCCCTCCAGAGACCGCACCCGCTCGGGCTGGCAGCTGCCTAGCAGGAGGGGTGGAGACTTAGGCAACAGAGCTCAAAACTGGTTCTGCTGCTTTTAGCTACTGTGACTTTGGCTGTTACTTAACCTCTCAGGGCCTCTGCTTCCTCACGTGGAAAACTGGAATGGTAAAATCTACTGACCCTGCAGAATTATTGTGAGAGTTAGAAACAGTATCTGTAAAACATCCAGCAATGTGTACTACACAGCAAGTACCTAATAAACAGAAACTACAGCATTACTATCCACTGACACGAATATGGATGGTTTTCCCGCCTTATCCATCTTTATGCCCTTTCCTGCCTTGCTGCTTCCCACGCCATGCCAACTCTAACATCCGGGTTTACACGAGAGGGGGCCCAGCTCCTTACACTGGTCTGAATGGACATCTGTATTTGTTTCCCAGGGCTACCATAACGAATTGCCACCCACTGGATGGCTTAAAACAACGGAAATTACTGTCTCGCAGTTCTGGGGGCTAGAAGGCTGGAATCAAGGTGTTGGCGGGCCTGCGTTTCCTCTGAAGGCCTAGGGGAGAGTCCTTCCTCACCTCTTCCTGCGTTCTGGTGGCTGTAGCAATCTGTATAGTTCCTTGTTTTGTTGCTACATCACACGAAGCTGTTTCTGCCATCATATGGCCTTCTTATAAGGACACGAGTCACCGGATTTAGGGCTCACCCTAATCCAGTATAAACTCATCTTAAGTAACCTACTCACATCTTCAAAAATCTCAGGTTCTAGATAGGCATGAATGGGGGACACATGGGGGGTCCTGTTCTACCCAGTACACTGTCTGACTTAGGTGAGCTGGGCCAGAGTCCTTATCCGAAATTTTATAAAATGAAACTGGGGTCTCCCTCCTTGGGGCGAGGCTGAGAGCTGCAGTGGCAGCTGTGCATGCAGGATTCACCTGTGAATGACGCTGAGCTGCAGGGAGAGGTTAAGAGACAAAGAGGAATCCCGGAAGAGCCCCCCCAAACCCAACTCCACCCCAACTCTTCCTAAGCTTTGGTTACATGATACAATGTATCTGCCTTCTTGCCTCGGTTCATTCACGTTGCAGTTCTGACCCTCACAACTACAAAAGCCCTAACATGCCCATCTGTTACTGCTTGAATCGTGTCCTCCAGGTACCCGTGCACTGAAGTCCTAAACCGCCAGTACTTCAGAATGTGACCTTATTTGGAAGCGTCTCAGTGCAGATATAATTAGTTAAGATGAGGCTGTACTGGCATAGAGTGGGCCCCTCATTCACTATGAGTGTGCCCTTATGAAACAGGGAAATTAGGACACAGAGACGGAAACGCCACGCACACAGGGAGCACACCAGGTGAGCATAAAGGCAGCCACCAGGGTGATGCTTCCACAGGCCAAGGAATGCCAAAGGGTGCCCGCAAACCACCAGAAGCCAGGAGAGAAGCATGCCATAGATTCTCCCTCACAGCCCTCAAGAACCAACCCTGCCAACCGGCCCCTGGACGTCTAGCCACTAGAACTGAGACCATGGATTTCTGTTGTTTAAGCTGCTCAGTTTATGGCATTGTGTTGCAACAGCCCCGGTGAATTCATACACCCTCAACCCAAGTGACCTGCCATTCCAGCCCCTGGTTTGCTCTCAGGCACTCACCACCACACTGCCCAGCCTCAGACGCCCTCACACTTCTGCTCCTTAAATCTTACTCATCCTTCGAGGGCCAGCTCAAGAACCCTCTTCTGAACTCCGCCTGAACTTCCCTGCGTCAGCCCCACAGCTGAGTGCTTCATTGTTCTCTGATTACTGCCTCTGTGTATTGTTCTGTCTGCCTGGCTTTGGGAGGCAGGGCGGAGGGACGTGGCTTTGACAGTCTCTGTATCCCCCACAGCGTTGGCACAGTGGTGAGAACATATCAGCTGCTCAGCAAATCTGTTTTCTGAGTGAGCAAAGCAAGTGGTGGGCCAGCGTCCCAGGTCAGCAAATGGAGCCACCATGAGCCGAGGCCCTTTCTCCACAGAACAGCCCAGACGCAGCAGCCGAGCAGAGGGTTTGGGCAACACCCTGCAGGTCAGATCCCGAAGAGGAGGAGTGCCCACGCACGGTCTGTGGACTGAAGGTGAAGTGGTGAGCACACGGATATAATCACCAACACAGGCCAGTGGGAGGGCTGGCAGAAGGGTGCAAAGAACACCCTGGAATCCCTTCATCCTGAAAATCTGGCTTCCTCGAAATCCACAGGACACTACAAAGTCCCACATGGGGTAAGAGCTACTAGAGGCCCTTTGGATTACTTTGACAGCAAAACCAGCCTCATTCCTGAGTGCCGGCCACCTCATTCCAGGCCCTAGGCTTCCAGCCCTGGACAGAGCAGTCTGGGGGACGAACACCGGATTGGGAGTCAGGAGCCCTGGGTTCTAGACCTGCTTCTACCACCGCCGACTCTGCCACACTGGGCAAAGTGCTTCCCGCTCTGATCCTGTGTCCTCATCCATGAAACACAGAGGTGGGACAAGGTGCTTTCCAAACCCTTACAGCCCATGAGTTAGTGGTTCTCTTGAACGACACAAGTGCACAGACACACACACACACACACACACACACACACACACACACACTATTAGCTGGTTGGACTTCACACTGGCAAGTCTAAAGTACTTGCCACTGAACAACAAAGGCTGAACAAACAGCCAGTGTTCGTCGAACCGCAGGAAGCTCCAGGCACTAGGATGCAATCTGAGGGTCCCAGTCTCACAGCTCCTGGGACTTACTACCCGCCAGGCACTGCACTTTCGACGAGCTATTCCTTTCGATCCTTGTCACAGCGCCATTAATGTGAAGGTTCTGTTGTCATGCCTTTTAGCGATGAGGGCAGTAAGGCTCAGAAAGAATTGATAATCCAGTTAGAATATACTAGCACTTGGGGTTGGTGCAAGGCCCTCTGACTCCAAGCCTATTTTATTAACCTTTATGCATACTCCTTCAGAAATTATCCCTTTGCTCCTTCTGGAAGCCAGACCCTGCCCTTGCCCTTAGCCTGTAGTTTAGATAGCCCCAGACATGCCCTCACCGGGCCCTCCACAGGCTGCTACAACAATGCCCCAGGGACCCATGGAACCAAGGCCAAGGCTGAGGCCGAGTTGGCTTCCTGAGGACTCCAGGCCTCGTAAAGCCACAACATGATGTCCTGCGTCGACGCACATGACAATCCATTACTGAGCAACTTCTGTGTGCCGGGCCCTGTGCAGCGCTCTGAAGGAACCCCGGGATGAATGGGGGGAGATCTGCCACCCTGAGAACATAAATCAAGCTTGGAGATGACCGGAAAACCAAGAGGAAGCCAGAGGACTGCCGTGGGTTAAGCCAGATGCTCTCGATTCGCAGTCCCACCCGGCCGGGGGGTCAAGGAAGGCTGCAAGGGGACAGGGGCATTCAAAGTAGCTCGTCCATTCAACTCAGACACATTTACTAACATCTGCTACGTGCAGAGCCCACACCAGGACCCGCGGGGAATTCCTGATGGGGAAGCACCCAACCTCCGTGCCACAAATAACTGCATCAGAGCTGTAGCAGGGGACAGAGTACCTGGGGACACAAAACAGCCATTATTCCTGCCTGGGGTGTGTGAGGAGGCCAAGGGAGACAAAGTGACCAGAAAGTGTCCCTCAGTTTCCCATTTGTAAAATAAGTATCAGGGCCTATTGCAGAGGGTTTTAGTGAGAAGTTGATCCATCTGAAACTTTAAACAGGGCCCAACACCTGGCCAGCATTCAGAGTGTGTGTGTTTATGTGTATTCCTGTCGTCGTTAGAGCTTAAAGCATGAGAAAGAGTCTGATGAGCAGAGAAGGGAGACGAGAGGCAAGGCCTGGGTGCAAATGCAAAGGGATGGAGTGAGCAGAGGGTGGAGCTGAGCAGAGAGGGCGCGGGCTGCAGAGAAAGCGGGAGCAGCTCCAGGGTTGCTCCCTGGGTCTCTATTCCACAGGCACCATGGGGACGTGCTCCCAGCTGTGTAGGATTCATCCAAAAGCTACAGAATATCGGAGGGAAGGTGACTCAGAGACTGGAGCAGGAGCCCGCAAGGCAGGGAAAGGGTGAGGGCCCGAGGCAGGGCAGCGCGGCAGGGTGGGGGCCGGGCCAGGCGGGCCTGGGGAAGGCGAACCAGTGCCACCATGCCGGCTGTCTCTCCCCCAGTGACTAATGGCACACCATCCGTCCCGGCTGACATTAATGCTTCCCGTCATCCATCTCCCACTCGTTAAATTACCATTTATGGCCAAAATCGCTCTCTCATAATTGATAAAAATCTCCTTTTGATGTTCGGCATTATTGGGGGGAAAATGTTTTTTTATTCTTCATTATGTTTTTAATATAAATGTATTTTTTATTGAGAGCTGCTGGGAAGGCCAGATGAGGCTAAGTCAGGAGGGAGGGTCATCTTTCTCCCTCGCCCCAGTCCTCCCCGCACACTGCTCTGTGGCCACCAGCTCCTCCTGTTCCATTCCCAGAATGCTCACAGGGTAGCCTTCTCGGGGACTGTCTGGGGAGAAAAGGAACAGGGCACCAGAACAAACAAAGGTTGTGCTGAGGCCCAGCGGAAGCAAACCCATAGACGGCTGAAGCTCCGAGGGAGTCCTCAGCCTGGGCCAGTGGAGCAGCCAAAGGGGAGAAAGGGTAAGCTGGCCTCAACCAGGCCCCTGCCAGTGTGCAAGCACGGGGACAAGAGCTCCAGAGGATGGGGACCCCCAGGGGCTGGCAGAGTACCTGGCACAGAGGAGGGCTCAATAAATATTTGTGAGTGAATAAGAGGACGGGAGCGGCTGGATCAGCACCAGAAAGAAGGCAGCAAGGACTGTGACAGCATGGAGGCATATGTCACCAGGGGAGGGCCCTAAGCACTGCTCTAGACCTAGTCCAAACCAGGGCATGTCCATCCTTGTCTATGCCCCATACCCAGCTCCTCCAGGAAGAGAAGAGGAGGGCAGCTGCCATCCTGCAAGAGGGAAAGGCTGGGTGGGTCCTGAACATAGCACAGCCACCAACATATGACCCTGGGCCCTCGGGGCTCCACGCCCACCCCCTCCTCCATGGAATCAGCCCAGGGGACCAAGAACACAAAGCAGGTGCCGCTGATGGACATCTGGAAACCACAGATGTCAAAACTGCTTGGAGGAGCTGCCAGAAGCCCCCCAAGGTGAGGATCATGGGGAGGAGGGAGGAGCAGTCCAGAGGCCCAGGCTCCCAAAGCAGCCTGTGGGAGATTCCTAACAATGGAAGGGAAGGGGCTGGCCACTGGATGGAACACCGGGTACTAATCAGGGAGGGGAAGAGAAAGCAGGATTCCTCTGGCAAAACAGTAGCATCTGGGACAGAAACTATACCAGGTATCAGAAAACCGGGTTCAAGACCCAACTCTACCATTTATAGTCTCTCAGAACCATAGTTCCTCGCACAGAAGAAGCATCCAGCATAACACAGACATAATGGCTAGTGTTTGCTGGCCACCTGCTCTGTGCCAGGCATGCTCTGTGTGCTCCACAGTCATTAGTTCATTTAATCACTGCAGCAAGCCTCTGTGGCAGGTGCTGTTCTTATCCCAATTTTGCAGATGAGAAAACTGAGAGACAGAAGATAAGAAACACTCCCAAGGTCACAAAGCTAATAAACCAACAGGCAGTTTGGCTCCTGCCCACCTCAGAGGCTCAATATGAAGCGTGAATGTCGTGTGGAAGCAGGACCAAGGATACAAATGTGTAGTCCTGACCCAGGGGGCTACGTGGGGAACCACGCAGGTTAATTTTATGTATCGATTCAGCTGGGTCACAGTGCCCAGATAATTTGGTCAAACATTATTCTGATGTTTCTATAAGAGTGTTTTTTGATGAGATTTGGATTTAAATCTCTGGACTTTGAGAAAAACAGATTGCCCTGGATAATATGGGTGGGCCTCATCCAATCAGTTGAAGACCTAAATAGAACAAGACTGACCTCCCAGAGCAAGAGAGAAGTCTGCCAGTAGACAGCCTTCAGACTTTAACTGCAACATCAGCTCTTCCTGGGTCTCCAATCTGATGGCTCACTCTGAAGATTTTGGACTTGCCAGCCTTCATAAGTGTATAAGCCAATTCCTTAAAACCAATCAATCAATCTCTCTCTTTGCTTATGTATCATACACACACACACATCTCCTGTTGGCTCTGTTTCTCTGACAGAAGAATGCAATGCAGCCCTGGTAGAGCTGCCACAGCCTAAAGGAAGTGATGCCGGGAGGGGCTCCTTTTCCTAGTTCTCACACAGTTCTCCAGCAGAGGTCCTGTGCGCAGGCCTGCAGAGTTGTTAAGGGTCATCCCAGAGTTTGCCGTTCACTATCTATGCCCACCACCCTGTCCCCCGGCCCCGAGGCCTCCACAAAAGCCCCTGCTCCAGTCTCTGCACCACCCCTACCCAGTGTTCTCACCACCAGGAACCCCCTTGCACAGGCCAGGCGGTCCCTTGCCACACCTCCCACTTTCCACCTTTGCTCCTGCTGGTCCTGACACCAAGAGTGTCTTTTCTCTGCCACCCCACTAAGCTTGATAAACAACTGCTGTTCTTGGGAGAAGAGCTTCTTTTTGTTTTTTCTAAAATTTTGCTTACACCTTGAGTGTAAGCAAAACAAGACAAAAATGTCAGCCTCCACCTGTACCTGTAGGTTCATATGAAACAATGGGGTGTGCATTCTCCAATCTGATGCACGATGGTTCTCTTCTGCATTTTCATAACCACTCCGGCCAAATGGTGCATCAAAAACACAGCACCTGTGACACCCAGCACTGTCCTGGGGTACGATGGGAAGTTATAAAACAAGGTCAAGTCTAGATCCCCACCCCATGCAAGTCCAGGGCTAAAAAGACTAATTAAACATGTTTCAGAATACACAAGTCAAATCCTGATATCCCACCACCAGTATAAGCAGTGTCCCTAACAAAGATATTTCTAAGTTCCACTCCAGTAGCTGATCTCATTTCCTTAGGTTTTTCACAGAATTTCAAAGCTAGAAAGAACCTAATCTGATACAACTATATTCCAGAACAAACAAAACTGAATCACTTACTAAAATACATTGTAATGACACTGGACTTTCTGTGTGTGTTGGAGAGGGAGGGAGGAAGGAAAGGAGTATGGGTGAGTGTGTGTGTGTGTGTCCATAACCAAAGATAAATGTACCAGTGCAGTTGACAGTACCATCATCTCTTCCTAAACCCCACTGTAACTCCTATTCCCAAACTCTCCACACCACAAACATCCCACCTCCACCTCCCAACCTGTAAAGCATGCCCTCTTCTCCCACATTAGTACATCTGTCCCCACTCCATCCTACTTTGCTCAGATCCTTCTCCACGTCTTCCTCTCCCTCAGGCTCACGTTATGAAAAGAACATTCAAAGACCCTTCATGATGTGACTTCAGCCCCAACTCTGCAACCTCAGCTCTGCTATTCACCAGCCTGAACCCCAAATTCTAGCCAACAAGACTATTCACCATGCACTCTCTGTGCTTACACTTCCCAGCGCCTGCACCTTTGCTTAGCCCACCCCACTAACCAGTAATCCTCTCCTCCAGCCCCCATCTCCTCCAATCTCACCCAGCTCTGAGAGCCTGGGTCAGATGCCATCTGCTTCAGAAAGCCTCCATCCACCCAAATGTAACCTCTCTTCCTCTCTTCCCATTCCTACTCCTCCTCCAGACTCCCCCTCTCCCTCCTGAAAACTCCATGGGTACTCAGGGCCAGGTATTACAGGGATGAATGCACCTCCTGATGACCCCAGACTACAGGGGCCAGACTGAGGTCTTGGCTGCACCCACAGCTTCTAGCACTAGACCCTTTTCACTAAATACCAGCTGCTCAGATAACAAAAAGACAAGACGAGGAAGAATGAAGGGAAAGATGTTGAACAGAACTTCAGGCCGTTAGAGTCTGCAGAGGACCTCAGAAGACTCCTACACCAGATGAGAAAGGTGTAAGGATGGGTAGGTCACTGTAAAGAGCCCTACCAGACCCTCCAGCACAGAGCCAAATGGTCATCAGCCTCGTGGCTTAGGCCTGCATCTGTTCCACTCAGGGTGCAGAGGTGTCAGACTGGGCTCCTTCCACAGCATGGACCAGGACTAGAGAGAACCTGAGTCTCATCCATCCATCAGGGCTCCCCTCAGCAGGGAAGGGCCTGTCTTAAACACCCCTCCCTGATTCTCAGGCTCATGCGCCATCTGCTGGCCAAGGTCAGCACCACACCTGTACCCATAGCCCCAAGGGCAGTCAGAGGACCAAGCCTGAGACCACCCCCAGCCCACTCCAGACCCAGGTCACTTTTGAGGCTGCAGAAATGACCCCACCTCCTAGAGTTTGGGCTCCTGAGTGCTTCCCAGAACCTGTCCTTCAGAACTTAAGCCTAACATTCAAAATAAAAGAAAAAAGTAAGATTCTTTCTGGTAACACTAGCTGAGAAACTTCTAAGACACAAACACATAGAAAACTGATTTCCAAGAGGATTTCTGCCAAACAGAAGTTTTGTTACACAGAAGACAAAGCACTGGCCTGGGAATCAGAAGATCTGAGGTCTCGCTATGGCTCACATGCCCCTCCCTTAGCTATGTGGTTCCTGGCCCCCTGGCCACACACTTCCTGCCTAAGCCAATCCCTGTGCTCGGGTGGCACCCCTTCACTCGCCCTCACCTCTACACTGATGGCACTGGCTGCTGTCCAGAGACTTGGACTGATCCAGAACCGAATGTAAATCACGGGGTCCAGAAGGGCTGCAACCTCACTCTCATCCCCCACTCCCGTGCTGGGGACACACCTCAGGGCCAGCCCTATCTCCCCAGGACAGGGATTGGTCTGGGAACACTAGTGACCCTCTCAGGTCCCTGCCAATGGGAGGGGTCCCCAAGAGGCATAGATGCAACCAACCAGCACAGGCTGGGCCACACCAGCCTCGAGCTCCTCTCCAGTCACCCCTCTCCTTTCCAGTCTGAGATTTGGGGGCAGCTATGCCGTCTCTGAGTTCCAGGTAACCTCAGAGCTCGTCCAAGCACTGGAACCTAGAAGGAAGATGGTGATGTGCGACAGACCAGCTTCCTTTCACCATGGGGCGAAACGGAGCTTTCTGAGGGTCCCGGCAGTCATGGAGCCCAGGACCAGTGAAGCTGCTCAAACATCTTCCTGGGGGGAAGAGCTGCTCCCTGAGAAGTGTCAAGGACTGGAGGAGGAGGGAAGTGCAAAGTGAGTGACTTTCCCCCGCCTTCCACCCCCACATCCACCTACCCTGCTCCCCGCACAGCCCCTTTCCCCTCCCTCCACCCACAGACTGAAAGTGTGTCACCAGGGAACAAATGCCATCTTCCTAGGAGGGAGGAGGAGGAGGAATGGGGAGGGAAGACTTTGACTGTGTGCCTGTGGGGGCCGGGGTAAGAAACCAGAGGTTTCTGAGCTTCCCAGCTATGAGGAACGCCCCCACAGAACTGTGACCTTGACATCAGCCTCCCTTTCTCAAAGGGCTCAAGACAACCTGTGGGACAGATGCCACAAGCCACCACACACAGGACTACCTGGCCGGGGGGCTGGGGCTGGAGAAGAGGCCCTGAAGATGCAGGTGAAATCTTCCAACCCCAAACAGTCTTTAGCCAGCTGAGTGGGCCCACCATGACTGCTGACACCCCAAACGTCTCATCTCATTCCACCCTGACTTAGAGAGAGCCGTTGACCTGCTCTTGCCTCCCTCCACCAGCTCTCCACAGACAAGTCCGCCTCCGAGGGTGAACCTGCTGGCTCTCCTCGCTCCGCCCCCACTGAGCTGCCCCAGGCCAGCAGCGATGCACTTCACAGTTATCAGAGGTTTATTTTGTCTTAATTTGGGAGTGAATGATGTGCTACTGGAAGCAGGAGGCCCACAGTCTTGGCAAGAAGCAAAGCCATGGATGGGCCTCCACTGTGCCAACCCCGTCCCTGCATCCTAACCCTGCTCCTCCCAGCCTGAAGCCTGCTCCTGACTCCAGCCCCAAACTGGGTTTCACCTTCGTTCCATCTCCCCCATCTTGGAGGAGATGTTCCTCAGTGGGGAATACATCCACAAAGGTTTCTATGCTCCCCCTCCAGGCCAGTGGGACATCTTTGGCTGATGCTAGGCACCTGATATCAGCTTTACATTAAGGGACAAATAGCCAGGGCCAGCTCCATGCAGAGCAGAGAAATGGAACAACTGGTCTTTACGAAGCCTCTGCCCCTACTCTCCACTCTGCCCTGAGTAGCCTAAGGAAGCCATCACTCGTCCGTCCACTGTTTCGTTAAAGAAACACTGGCACCTACTACACACCAGATACTGTCCTGGTGCTGCAGATACCGGTACAAGGACCATCGTGGTCTTCATCCCCAAAGACTGTAGTGCTTGCAGTGGAACCACCTAGAACAGCGGTTCTCACAGAGGTCGCCTAAGACATAACAGTAGCAAAATTACAGTTATGAAGTAGCAATGAAAATAATTTTATGGTTGGGGGTCACCACAACATGAGGAACTGTATTAAAGGGTCGCGGCATTAGGAAGGTTGAGAACCACTGACCTAGACATAACTAACCAAGCCATAAGCTGCACAAGTAGAGGAAGCAAAGTTGTGCAGTCACAGAAGATTTCACAGGAGAGCTGGGTTTTGGCCGGGATACCCAGCACTGTGCCTGGAATTTGGCAGATGGATAGATAGATGGATGAATGGTCTAGAAACACAAGGACTGCCTTGACAAAGAGAGAATGGGGTAAGACATTGCCATAGGCACTGAGGGCTAAGGGTACACAGTATTTGATGAGCATTTGCTCCAGGTCAGGGACTGCACTAAAGCACTTTATATTCATTATCACTTCTAATCCTCACAACAACCCTATGAGGTGGACACTATGCCCCATTTTGCAGATAAGGAAAGTGAGGAGCCAGATAAATAATTGTGCACAGTCCACGCCCCTGGCTCCAGAGCCCAAACTCTAAAGCACTGCGCCCCACCCAGACACAGTCATGAAACAGGCAACCTGCAAGTGGATGGGGTGGACCTTGAAAGCCCTGCTAAGAATTTCCGTCTCGGGCAAATGGGAGGCATCAAAGGCTATAAACTAACCTCAGGAAAGGTATTAGCGGATCAAGGCTTGACTTTAAGATTATTTTGCTCAGAAAAAATTCTAGGACACCCAAAGGATTCTCTATCAAAGAGGAGAATTTCAAATAGAGCAATAGGTGAGGGAGGAGAGGGCTTTTTTTAGTAGCAATCTCTGAAGTATCCTCAAATTATGGCACACAATTTGTAGGGCTGGGCCTGACCCACAGCTCAGCAACCTGCACACAGGTGCTGAAGCCCCTCCCTATCCCCAGAAGCAAGACGACCAGAACAGGCCAGCAGGGTCCATGCCACTGTGCCCAGTTCAGACTCCACACATCCTGCAGGCCCCTAGCATGAGTCCAAAGGAGTGTGACCTGGGCTGTGGACAGAAGGGCCCTTTGCCCCTTTCTCTGTTGCTCTAAGTGTCAGAATAAAGATCAGAAAAGTGAGGTTTGAAGAGGCAGGTGTTAGCCCTTAGGAAGAAGCACTTTTATAATTAGAGATGACTAACAAAAGATGAGACCACCTTGGGCAGCAGATAAGAGAAGGAGTTTCCCATCACTGGAGGTAATCAAGCAGAGGTTGATGACTGCCTGCCAGAGAAGTTCCAGAAAAGCCAATGCACCGAGTGATGTGGACAGCTTACTGACAGGATCACACAGCACTGTGCTGCAATCACTTACTAAGGTGCCCCTGAACATTTTACCTTAGCACCTAAGCCTCCATCCCTCAACTGCAAAATGGGGTGAATAGTAGTACCTACCTCATATGTTTGCATGAGGATTAAGTGACATAATGCATGGAACACAGCACAAGTAGTCTGCACGGGAAACCCTCAAAAGTTGATAGATATTATTAGGTTGAGCTATATGAATCATATTAGGTTGCAGGTCAAAAACAGTAGAATATCAACTCTTTCAGATGGTTCAACTAATATTTTTACTGAGGGACACTGAGATTCCTTCTAACCTCTTTGATCTGGGCACTGAAAGCTGCATGAAATGTGGTTCTGCACTAATGCGGGGTCCCTAGCACCTGGCAGAGAGAACTCTGACAGGGCCGTTTCAGAAGCGTACTGTCCCGGGTCCCAGCCCTCCTGGTGAAGGCAGGTACCTCTTTGCCCAGGTCCTCGCGGATGACTTGGCGGACCTCTTGCATGCTGCTCTGTGGGGCCTGGCTGTGCAACACCTTCAGCGTGCTGGTGTACTCCTGAGGCAGCAGGTAGTCCAGGGCCGCCAGGTGCTGGCCCACCTTGATGAAGGTGCCCCGGTTGGCACAACAGAGCTCACAAAGACGCCTGGCAGAACGGAGGTGCACCTGCAGGGAGACAGGCGAGGACCAGAGAGGTGTGAGTGCACCCTGTCCAGTGGACATTGTTCCCCTGCCCCCTCTGCTTGAAAACGCTGATTTACCCCCAGTACACACACACACACACACACACCTTCATTCACCTTTTCTCTCAATGTTCTCCTTCAGCCTCAGTACCCAAAGTAGTCAATTCCAACCTCACACCGAGGCTGACCTCACATGGCTGGATGCTTCTGATCTCCTTCTTTCCATCAAATTTACCTGGTCTGGGTCCCACTCCCTAGAAATGAGTGTTTGTTCAAGGCTTTTAACCAAATCTAATCTACTAATGATTCATTCAAGAGTGCATCGAGTTAATGCATTTGCCACCCAACCCTCAGACATACTAATGATACTATCTTTTTGGAGGTCTACAAGTCATATATATTATTTCTTTTAATTCTTACAGCAGCTCAGGGAGGCAGGTATTGGTATCTTTAAAGATAGGAAACTTGGTTTGCTTATAAAGAAATAGCAGCCCTGGCCGGTTTGGCTCAGCGGTTAGAGCGTCGGCCTGCGGTCCAGAGAGACCCGGGTTCGGTTCCCGCTAAGGGCACGTACCTCGGTTGCAGTTTGTCCCCGGCCCCGGTTGGTCGTGCGGGAGGCAGCCACTCGATGTGTCCCTTTCACGTCGATGTCTCTCTCTCTCTCTCTCCTCTCCTCTCTCCCTCCCACTCTATCTGAACAAAAAATGGAAAAATGTCCTTGGGTGAGGATTAAAAAAAAAAAAAAAAAAAAAAAAGAAATAGCAGCCCTGGCCGGTTTGGCTCAGCGGTTAGAGCGTTGGCCCACAGACCAGAGTCCCGGGTTGGGTTCCTGCTAAGGGCACGTACCTCGGTTGCAGTTTGTCCCCGGCCCCGGTTGGGGTCATGTGGGTGGCAGGTACTCGATGTGTCTCTCTCACATGGATGTTTCTCTCTCTCTCTTCCTCCCTCTCTCTCCTCCCACTCTATCTGAAGATAAATGCAAAAAATGTCCTCGGGTGAGGATAAAAAAAAAAAAAAAGAAATAGCAAATAAATATTTTTAAAAGTGGGGGAAGGGTCTAGAAAACATTCCAAACCTAGGGCTCTTTCAACGTAGCAAACTTTTGCAGTGGTCTCATATTAACTGGAGCAAAACGTTTCCTGGCACATGGAGCAGGCAGCTGGGCAGACTGTCCAGGACAGGGCAGCCTGAACTTGCGGCCTGATGCCCACCTGTCCTTCCAGAGCTGGCAGGTGGCCCCCATCTGCTCCCAGGCTCCCCAGTCATCACTCCAGCTCAGCTGAGGGTCTTGGAGCTCTGAGGGTCCTGTCTTCCTGGAGCTACAGCTTCCGAGGTAGGATGGGGCCAGGAGCGCACAAACAAGACATGGGAGTCCAGTGCCCTGTGGGAACCCGGTAGCCCTTCCACCCACAGAGTCAACCAAGAGAGGGTGAACATCTTTGATGGACTGGCCTTCTCTTAAATGCCATGAAAGATGCTGACATAAGTAAGTACACACTGGAGGCATAAACCGCATGAAAGGTTAAACAACAGTTGGCAACACACATGGAAGAAACATTCAAAAATCCCATATAATTAGTTGCTAAGTGAACCATAGAGAAAACTGTTACTTTAGAAATTAAGAAGAGAACACTAGCCCCGGACATCCTCGTCCCAGCAGCCAGGAAGCCTACCTGCCCCTCCCTCCACAGCAGGCGCGAGACTCCAGGCGCGAGCAGCATGTCCACCCACGGCTGGCTGCGGGGGACACCTCAGCCTCCCACCCCAATGCACTCGCAGGCAACCCTGTGTACTGAACTCCATTCCCCTGGGCGAGGTCCTCCAGCCTCGATGTGGGTACCTGATCCAAGCTCGGCCATGGAGAGTCTTTTTTCCCAGACAGGAGGTTACAGGGAGAAGAAAATTAATTCCAAGAATTAAGAGAGCACACCCTAGATTAAACCAAGGGCTGTGGGGGATGGGATAGATGATCTTTCTTAGGAATTTGGAACTGGGGACTGCGCTGGCCAGTGTCAGATGACAGAAGGTCCGTAGTGCTATGGATGGCCAAGGCCACGCTCAAGCCCTAGTTCTAAGGAAGTAAGAATATAGGTTAATACGGTCAAACAGGGAAATGGGCATATCCTCACAATACAAGGGTCCGGGCTGTTATGAACAAATGACTTTTTGCAACTCAAACAATTATCCCCCAATTCCAACCGAGCCAAGAAGAGGTCACAATCATCAGCAGAATATGAGGTGGCAGAAAGGCATCCACAGTCCGTTAGTCCTAAGGTATGGTACGACCAGAGCCCGGTCCGGCCAGGTGCTCTGGTGAGGCTACCCTGACACCCCACCCCCACCAAGGAGGCACACTCAGCCCTCACTCAAAGCTGTTCCGGGGTCAATGCCAAATGGAAGCAGAGGACTAGAAAACAGGGTAAGGAGACGCCCCTTTTTCCTCCCCTCCCAGTACAGACACCAACCACAGTGCATTCACTGGGTTTACAGCAGGCAGAGTCCTGTGCCCTCCACCACACAGGGAGACACGACAGAGCCACTCACACAGAGAACAACACTGGCGGTGGGATCCACTGAATACTGTGGGAGCTCACGCCTGGAAGACCCAAGAGGGCTGCAATTAGAGGAGAGGGTTGGCTCCCGGGAGAGGAAGCGGGGTATGTGCCACTCATGAACATATGGCCTCTCGGCTCCAATCCACCTTGTGCTGTGATACTGCAGCTGGACCCTGTGTCATTTCTCCTGTCAGATGGGGGACATCAGGCTTTGTCAACAGGCTCTGGAGGGACTGTGGGAGGCCACAACAGAGCCAGGAGTCTCCCTTGCTGGTCCCGTCTTCAGCACAGCAACTAGCTGGTCAGTGGCTTGGGAGTGCCCACCTCAGTGGCCCTCACTGACCAGCCCACCCTCACTAAATTTCTCCACTACCTGGTGGGCCCCTCCTATGGACCAACTCAGACCCACACCCTCCAGTGACTACCCAGCAGGCCATGCCTACACATCAGCTCCAGCCCACACCCTATCAACTTCTCGCCACCAGGCAGGCTGCCCAATGGCCATGCCTTCTACCACATCTCCTCACCCCGGGGCAGCCCTGTAGCTCAGCCTTGTGGGTGGGAAGCCCTCGGCTGAGTACTCAGTTCTGTCCTCGTTCACGACCCCTAAGGCCCAGGGGGAGAAGCTGCTTTGTGTGTTTGCTGCTTCCGTACCCTTAGAGTCTTCTTTTACTCCTTTTAGGAGTAAACCACCTTTTACTAGTTAATAATCCTTTATATTAAATTTTCCCCATTCAAACTATGGGTGTGACTACCCTCTGGCTTATACACAAGGTTAGCCCCTGAAATTGAATTTTAATAGATTAAAGTAAAAAAGGAGGGCATTTCAGAATGAGAAAACAACATAACAACATGCATCTGTGTATGTGCATGTGTGTGTTTTTGTGTGCAGGTGTATGAGTGCATGTGTACATTGTGTGTGTGGGCACACGTGCATGTTTGTATGTGTGTTTGTGTGTGCACGCATGTATGTGTGTGTCTGTTTATGCGTGTGTTTGTGTGCATGTGTTTGTGTGTGCGCACGTGTTTGTGTTTGTGTGTGTGTGCGTGTGTGCGTGTGTGTGTGTGTGTGTGCTGAACACCTATTCCACTGTCTTCTTTAGACTGGCTGCATGTCTGCATTTGTCTGCCATTGCCAGCCCTCAGAAAGCATCAGTGTCACCCTGTCAAGCCCTCCCACCAAAGAACAGAGCCAGGACTCTGCTGCCCCTCACCTGTGGCATAAAACAGTCTCAGGTAGGGTGTCTCTTGGCACAAAGTGATAGTCACCTTCAGGACAGTGTCTGGGTAATGCTCTGTGTGGACCCTCTCTGGTGACACAAGCCCAGGAAGACCAGTCTACTCCTGACTCAGCAAATACTTGGCACATCAGCCATTAGGGCAAATCATGTATGTCCCCTGTACGCTCTGTGTACCTCAGGGCAAGCCCTGCATGTGTCATAGTGTAGATTGATGATGACTGTAAGTCACACACTCACAAACCATCATCCATGAAAATGAGTCAGCATCTATTTGGTACTCATATTTCAACTAAAGAGGCTCCGAAGTCACCTTCAACCAGCTTCTAAATAAACACGCATGTCACATGGAGGTGAGGGACACTGCCACTCACCAAAAAATTTAAATGTTATTTTAAGGCCAAAAAACACAATGCTGAATAATAGAGCAGGCCCTCTGATCTCCAGGGTCCCTTTCCAGCTCCAGCTCCTACAGCCTCACTGCCCTTTGAATCAGAAGGCAGGTCCCACTCAGAATCTTAAGAAACTACTGGTTTAGTGCAAACTCTCCCTTTCAGCATCACCTAATTTGATACCTTAAGGGGCTAAGCCTGCTGGGAGCAGGGAACACAAACAGACATTCTCTCCTACGCAGGATCCTTCCCCCCAGCCATGCGGTGTGCTCAGTGAAAGGCAGAGCTTCCAGGATCTCCCGACCTCTGCATTCCCTTGAATCTGGTCCTTCCTGCTGAACATCTCTTTGAGCACCTACATAGGCATAAGTGCCAGGAGGGACACACAGCTGTTTACAATAGCTGCGTTCAATAAAACTGCCTGCAATGACACAGGTGTTCTGTACCTGCACTGCCCAATATGCAGCCACTAGCTACGTGGCCACAGTGGCTACTGGGCCCTTGAAATGTGGCAAGTGTGACTGAGGAACTGAATTTTTCATTTTATTTAATTTTAAATTATTTAATTTAAAATCACCACATATGATGGTAGTGACTACCAAATTGGACAGCTCCGGTTTATGAATTAGTAACAATTAAAATAAAGAATCATTTTTAAAAACTATTATTCATTTAAAACAACAAATAAAAAAGTTCACCCATTTCTCCCAACCTATCTCACCCTCCCCACCCCTGCCTCTTGCAACCATCAATCTGTTCTCTGTATCTATAACCTTGGTTTTGTTTCAGTGTTTTTAGATTCTACACATAAGAGAGATCACACAGTATTTGTCTCTGTGCCTGACTTATTTCACTTAGCATAATGCCCTTACCATCCATGCTGTTGCAAATAGCAAGATTTCATTCTTTTTCTATTTTGTTAAAGATTTTTTTATTGATTTTTTAAAGAGAGAAAAGGAGAGGGAGAGAGAGAAACATTGATTGGCTGCCTCCTGCACAACCCTACTGGGGATCGAACCCACAACCTAGGTATGTGCCCTGACCAGGAATCAAACCGGCAACGCTTCGGTGCACAATATCAACCGAGCCACATCAGCCAGGGCAAGTTTTCATTCTTTTTTATGGCTGAGTAATATTCCATTGTGTATATACACCACAATTTCTTTAACCATTTATCCATCCATAGACACAGGTTGTTTCTATATCTTGGCTATTATAAATAATCCTGCAATGAACATGGGGTAGTATACATCTTTTCAAATTAGCATTTTAATTTATTCAGATAAATACACAGAAGTAAAATTGCTGGATCATATGGTAGTTCTATTTTAAGTATTTTTCAGAAACCTCCACACTGTTTTCCATAGTGGTTGCACCAATTTACATTCCCACCAACAGTGCACAAGAGTTCCCTTTTCTCCACATCCTCACCAACACTTGAATAATCATTCATTTAGTGCCCTGTTCTAAGTACTATTTCTGGCCTATAGTAAACACTCAAATATAGGTGGTGGTGATTGTTATTGCTTTTAAATATGCAAATAGCTCTGTAATATGTGTTTTTAAGGATGAAGAAATAATCTCAGAGAGGTTCAGTGACATCCCCAAGGTCCCAGAGCCAGTAGATGGTGAACCACTGGCGTGTTCAACCATGTGCCAGGAGCAGGCATCAACTGAATTTCTCTATGTACAAGCATTGTGAGGACACAAAAAAGTATAACCATGGTCCTCATGGGCCTGGAGCTTACAATGTAGACCCCAAAGTGCACATTCACCCATGAAACTAGAATCACCAATAGCAGGCAGTAAAGGTAGCTGCCCAGCATTCCCAGGTATGGCGAGTGTTGGAGAGGTCACCAGGGTGGGCACCAGGGTGGCCAAGTACAGGCAGTTTAAAAATCCAATGCAAGCTGGAGTTGATCTTGAATACAATAAGAAGGGATCATAACACATAATGATTAATAGCACTGGCTATGGAATCAAAAAGACCTGGATTCAAATCCTGCTTTGCTACTTACTTGTCATATAACCATGGACAAGTTACTAAACGTTGGAGCCTCAATTTTCTCATCAATAAAAGGAAGGGAAAATGATAACTGTTGATCAAATCAAGCAACGCATGAAAAACAGCTTAGCATGGGACCCAGCACATGATCAGTGTGCTCAATGAATAAACAAGAACAGACAGAGAGGTTCAGGCCCATCTACTCCGTATACTTTCTTCAGTCCAACAAGTCTGGACCACAATCTAACAGACAGAAATAATAGCTAATTTCAAGCTGTGTCATCTAAATTGCAAAGCATCCATGCATAAGAATAGCTATAGAGCCCTATTCTAAAAACACCAATTTCAGGTTCTCTTTCCCAAAGATCTCCCTACTTAAGCTACTACCCTAATACTGACCACCCATTTGCTCACTGGACCTGAATCCTGTCCTTACCTAGCACCCGGTTTCACTGGCTGCTTGGGTGTGTCCCTGCAGTGAGTCCTCACTGCAGAACCCCCACACTCCCCCTTCCGCCCTGCCAAAAGATGGCAGGAGCAGCTGGCATCATCTCCCTGCCCCTCCTCCAACTTCATTTTCACTCCCAGCTCAATAACTTGCCTTATGATTATCTCATTACCAATAACCTTGCTGTAATGAGTTTTAATTTGCCTTACATTAATTAGAAGCATTCTCATTAGCCAACTAGGTTTGGGGTTTGGGAAGGGACAGTGAATAGCTAATAAGATCAACTCACTGCTGATTAGTTATTGATTGGGAGGGATGGAGCAAAGGCCTAAGGAGGGCAATTCTTTACTCGTGTCTAAATCCCCAAGAGCAAGGGTCTTGGCTCCCAAACTTGGCAGAAAGTTACCTAAGTCAGACTGCACTAACAGGGCTCCCCATCAGAACTGGGCAATGTCCTCAATGGGGTTTAGGGGTGAGTGTGAACAGAGAGGAAAGAGACAGACACACATGCATACATATCCCCCAACACACAGGAAGAAAGAGTCCGTGAAAGAAAAGGTGACTGACAGATCCCAAAGGAGAGAAGGACTTTTGATTAATTCTTCTAGTCAAAAACTCAAGACCCCAAAGGAAATACACTGAAATATTAATAGTGGTATGTATCTCTGGGCTGTGAGATTACATGAGTATTTCTTCTTCTTGATAGGTTTTACAGTATTTAAACCATTGCTTCTTCAGCATCTTTTGGAAACAGAAAAATCCAGCTGCTCTTTTTTTTTCAGCTTTAAATGTACAAGGCTCCGCCACAGACTCTGGTAAAGAGAGAGGAATCCAGCATCTCCTCCCTAATTTCGCAGCATGCTATGATCCACATGTGTGTTTTCATCATGAAAATGGAATTGTAACTCCCACCTCATCCCAAGAAATCAGTCCAGGACTGCTGGAAGGTATCTTTTGTTTCCTTTTCTTAATGTATTTTTATTGATTTTTTTTTAGAGAGAGGAAGGGAGAGAGAGATAGAAACATCGATGTGAGAGAGAAACATCGATGCCCTGGCTGGTTTGGTTCAGCGGTTAGAGCGTCGGCCTATGGACCAAAGAGTTGCAGGTTCAATTCCGGTCAAGGGCACGTACCTTGGTTGCGGTTTGGTCCCTAGCCCTGGTCATACGGGAAGAAGCCAGTCGATGTGTCTCTCTCACATAGATGTCTTTCTCTCTCCCCCAATCTCTCTCCCTCCCACTCTTTCTGAAGATAAATGGAAAAAAATCCTTGGATGAGGATTTTAAAAAAGAGACAGAGAGAGAGAACATCGATTGGCCGCCTCCTGCACACCCCCCTACTGGGGATTGAGCCCACAACCTAGGCATATGCCCTGACCAGGAATCAAATCAGGACCACTCAGTCCATGGGACGACACTCAATCCACTGAGCCACACCAGCCGGGCTGGAAGGTTTCTTTTCTGATGTCATCCTTTGCTTTAAGTTGTCATTTAGGCAACAAAGTGAAACTCATGTCTTGGGAAGGAAAAAACAGGTTGCACTTTCTGAATGTTTTGAAGGAGACTGACCACAAATTTAATGCCATTCCTTGGGAGCAC
The DNA here is from genome assembly GCA_030848825.1 of Tadarida brasiliensis. Classification (NCBI taxonomy): domain Eukaryota; kingdom Metazoa; phylum Chordata; class Mammalia; order Chiroptera; family Molossidae; genus Tadarida; species Tadarida brasiliensis. The sequence continues at coordinate 223,453,665 of CM061257.1, read as the reverse complement.
CCTCCGTCTGTCTTCTGACCACACATGGTTAAGAACACAGGGCCAGCGTCAGCCTGCCTCAGTCTACACCCCAACTTCAGCAACCAGAAGCTGCTGTCCTTAGGCAAGTTACATGACCTCGGTCCACTTCAGTCTTCTCATCTATAACAGGAAGATAATATTAATACCTGCCCCCAAGGGGTTGCTGTGAAGGTTAAATGAGGCAGGTGATGCATGTACCCCACACAGCCAGAGGTACCTATCTATCTGACTTGCTGTAAGGGTACCTAGGATTTGTTTTAATCCAATATGGTAAGACAGACACAGAAATGACTGTCACAAAGGAAGAAGTTTTGACCACAGTTCCCTAGAAGCAGGAGGCTTGGCATGCCATGCAGGGCCACACAGGGAAGCAGCAGGATTGGCCCAGGAGCACAGGAAGGGAGGGGGAAATGTGGGCAAGAGCTTTTATTGTAGATTCTGTGGGAAAGAATGGATGAGGCAGAGTAAGCAAGCTTATTGACTAGATTGAATAACTGCAGTAGGCTTGGGAGCACAGGGCATGTCCTGATCTGTTTGGTACCTGGCCCTGGGGTAGTTGAGGCAGGTGGATAGTGTCCCAGAGTGTAACTGTTCAATAAAGGAAGTGATGCCCTGGCCGGTTTGGCTCAGTGGTTGGAGCGTTGGCCCACCAACCAATGAGTCACGGGTTCGATTCCAGTCAAGGGCACGTACCTCAGTTGGGGTTCGTCCCCGGCCCTGATCGGGTCGTGCGGGAGACAACCAGTCGATGTGTCTCTCTCATGTCTATGTTTCTCTCTCTCTCTCTCTCTCTCTCTCCTTCCCTCCTGCTCTATCTGATGATAAATAGAAAAAGTATCCTCGAGTGAGGATTAAAAAAAATAAATAAAGGAGGTAGGTGGTGCTTGGTGGGCATGGGCTCTGAATTAGCTGGTGTGCATGTGAAAGTCATGCTTCCAGGTTAGATGTTTGCTGGCTCTGTGAATTCGTTAACGCAGTTCCTCCAGTGTCAACAAGGCCCCAGAGGTCAAAGGATCAAAAATTACATGGGGGAAAAACATGATAAATACAATATTCTAGGTATACTCCCTCAGAGTTCTCATTCAGTATAATAGTTGTAAATGCCATCTACCCACTACCGACACCCAAATGCATATCCCCTGCCCAGACCTGCCCCGACTCCAGACTCACATGTCCAACTGCCTCTCCGACTTCACTCCATTTCCAATGAGCTCCTCAAAATTAGCATGACTTTCCCACCACTCCCACCACCACCAAACCTGCTTCTCCCACAGTCTTCCCCCTTTTAGGAGATTGGACTCTAAACTTTGGGTTGCTGAAGCCATAAATCTTGATGTCATCCTTGACATCTCTTCCAACACAAAGACTAAAATGACCTTCCCATCTGACACAACAAAAAAACTGGACAAGATTTACATAACAATGGTTTCTAAGGCACTGGACATCAAGCAATGAAGGATAGTGATTCCTGAGAGATGGGAAACAAAGTGAACCCCGTGATTGCCCCCAGTTTACTACATAAAGAGTTTCCAAGCCCAGCTGGTGTGGCTCAGTGGTTGAGCATCGACCCATGCACCAAGAGGTCGCCAGTTCGATTCCCGGTCAGGGCACATGCCCAGGTTGTAGGCCTGATCCCCAGTGGGGGGCATGCAGAAAGCAGCCAATCGATATTCTCTCTCATCGATGTTTCTGTCTCTCTCTCTCCCTCTCCCTTCCTCTCTCTCTAAAAAAAAAAAGAAAGAAAGAAAAAATTTGAAATAAAAGAGTTTCCAGGCCACAGTGCAGAGAAGGGAAACCCAGGCAATACCCAGAGGACTCCTGAGTTAAGGAGATAGAGCTAAGAGTCCAGGAAGACCAAAGCAGCTACAGTTCACAGGACAGAGTCCTTGAGAGGAGAAAGCCATACAAAGAAAGAACACTGAAGCCCTGGCCGTTTGGCTCAGCAGTTAGAGTGTCGGCCTGCGGTCCAGAGAGACCCAGGTTCGGTTCCCGCTAAGGGCACGTACCTCGGTTGCAGTTTGTCCCCAGCCCTGGTTGGGTTGTGCAGGTGGCAACCAGTCAATGTGTCTCTCTCACATCGATGTTTCTCTCTCTCTTCCTACCACTCTATCTGAACAAAAAATGGAAAAATGTCCTCGAGTGAGGATAAAAAAAAAAAAAAAAAAAGAACACTGAAGATCTGCAGAGGGTCCCTCTCACATATTCAGTTGAGAACTAGTGAGAACATACTCATGGGAAAACTACCTGAGTCTAGAAAAAGAACAACCTTAAAAGACTAGGATTAACAGTACCCAGTGTTCACACAGGGTCTTTTTCTACAGCCAGACTGGAAATACTCATTATTCATGAGGCATTTGTTTTAATACCCAGAAGGGCCTTGCCTCAGTAATGGAGAATATCCCAAACTAAATACTGTTCCATTCCCATTTAACAAATATTAAAAGAAATACTTGAAAAAAATCAATTTCTAAGTAATTTAACTGTGTTCCAAAATAAAGCTCAAGAATATTTATAAAGATACAAAAACATCTAGCACCCAACATTTCATATGTTCAGAAAGTTAAACAGAGATACGGGCAATATAAAAAAGAGTGTGAACAAGATCCAAATGAAACTTGTAGAGATGAAAACTGTAACGTGTGATATGAAAAATATGCTGGACGGATCAATGGCAGATTAGACATTGTGGAAGAAAATATTAATGAACTTGAAGACCTAGCAATAGAAACTATTCAAAATGTAACACACAGAGAAAAAGCATCCATGATCTGTAGGACAAATTTAAGTAGCCTAATAAATATGTAGTTGAAATTCCCAAAGCAGAGGAGATGAGAGAGGGTGGAAAAAAATTATTTGAAAAAATAATGGCTAAAAAATTTCAAATTTGATTTTTTTTAAACTATAAACCGACAGATCCAAGACTCTCAACAAGCCCAAGAATAATAAATATGAAGGAAACTACATTATAAAATTTTTCAAAATCAATGATAAAGAGAAAATCTTGAAACTGTCCAGAGATTTTTTATGGACAGAGGAACAAAGATAAGAATGACATATTTCTCAATGACAATACAAGCAGAAGTTAGTGGAGCAACATCTCTGAAAGCACTGAAAGAAAACCCAGAACTGTATACAAAGCAGAAACATCTTTCAAAGACAAAGGTTAAAAAAAAAAAAGCTGACAGAATTCATCTCCCTGTTCCACAAGAAATGTTAAAGGACACCTTCTAGAAGGAAAACAATACCAGAGAGAAGTAGTGATCTACATAAAGAAATGAAGAGACATATATAAAACATATTTTATATGTTATAGTTTGTAACATATAAAAGCTCAATGTATTACATCATAAAGGCTGGGAAGAAAGTATACTATTATAAGATTCTTATATTCTGTGAAGTGGTATAATGTCATTTGAATGTAGACAGTGACAAGTTAAAGCTGTATGCTACAAACTAACATAATCACTAAAATAGCAAAAATAATTATAGCTCCTAGGCCAAAAAAGGAGATAAATGGAACCATTAAAAAAAAATTTACTTCAAAAGAAGGCACGAGAGGAAATAAGAAATAAGAGCAAATAGGTCAAATGGAAAACAAATAACAAGAGGGAAGACATAAATCTAACTGTAACAATAATCCCATTAAATATAAATGGTCTAAACACCCCAAATTAAAAGCCAGATTGTTAAATTGGATAAAAAAAGAAAGACTCAAGTATATGCTGCTGACAAGAAATCCTCTTCAAATGCTCACAAATAGATTAAATGCAAAAGGATAAAAAAGATATATGATGCCAACACTAATTAAAATAAAGTGGAAGGGCATTTTTTATCAGACAAAAAAACTCCAATCCAAGATGGTGTCACATTTAAATTCTACCATGGTGTCACATTTAAATTCTACCAGACATTTAAGGAAGAAATATTACTGACTCCATACAAACTTTTCCAGGAAACTGAAGATAGAATACTTCCCAACTCATTCTATGAAACCAGCATTACCCCAATATCAAAACCACACAGAAAACACAAGGGGGGAAAAGTTATAGACCAATACTCATCATGAACATAGTAGATGCAAAATTCTTTTTTTTAATTTAGCTAATCGAATTCAACAATTTATTAAAAGGCTCTGTTCTTCCCATTATATCCTACTAGATTATGCACAATTTTGATTTATCTTCCTACAGGCAATGTTAATTTTTTTCTTTTTTTTTCTGTATTGATTTTTAGAGTGGGGGGAGAGAGATAGAAACATCGATGAGAAAGAACATCAATTGGCTACCTCCTGCATGCCCCCCACTGGGGATCGGGCCCACAACCTGGGCATTTGCCCTGACCAGGAATCAAACTGGTGACCTCTAGGTGCATGGGTCGATACTCAACCACTGAGCCACACCTGCCAGGCCAGGCAATGTTAATTTTGATCACTTCATTAAGATAGTTATCCACCTATTACTTGTTTTCTCTTTGTAATTATTTTGTGGGGAAATACTGCCAAATTTTATAAATAACGAATTCTTTATCAAACTTTCAATTTATTCATTTGTTTAATTGTATCAGTTTGAACTAGTAGACTTCTACTTTTTTCCATGGATCATAACTCATTACTATCATTGTCTGTTTTAACAGCCTCATTCAGGTATTTTGACATTCAATAAACAACACGTATTTAAAATGTACAATCTGATACTTTTTGATATATGTATCTACCTACAGAACCATCAATATAATCAAGCTTGTAAACATATCTGTCACCCCCAAAAAGCTCCCAATGTCCCTTTGTAATTCCAGCCCCATCCCTCCCATACCTCCAATCTCCAGACCACCACTGATCTGTTTTCTATCAGTATAGACTAGAATTTTCTCAAGTCTTATATAAATGGAATCATATAGCCCACACTCTTTTTGTGACTAGCCTTTTTCACTCAACATAGTTTTTCTGCCCTGGCCAGTTTGGCTCAGCAGTTGGAGCATCGCCCTGCGGTCCAGAGAGACCCGGGTTCGGTTCCCGCTAAGGGCATGTACCTCGGTTGCGGTTTGTCCCCAGCCCTGGTTGGTCGTGCGGGAGGCGGCCACTCTGTGTCTCTTTCATGTCGATGTCTCTCTCTCTCTCTCTCTCTCTCTCTCTCTCTCTCTCTCTCTCTCTCTCTCTCTCTCTTACTCTCTCTCCCTCCCATTCTATCTGAACAAAAAATGGAAAAATGTCCTCGGGTGAGGATAAAAAAAAAAAAAAAACATAGTTTTTCTGAGATCCATCTATATTGTTCCATATATCAATAGTTTATTCTTTTTTCTTACTGAGTAGTATTCCATTGTATGACTGTATCACAATTTGTGTATTCATTTATCTATTGATGTACATTTGGGTTGTTTCCAGTTTTGGAGTACAAATAAAGTTGTTATAAACATTCATGTACATGAACATATACTTTCATTTGTCATGGGTAAATATTTAGAAATGTAGTGGTCAAATTATATGACTTTTTAAGGAATTAAACTGTTTTTCTAAAGTTGTACCATTTTAAATTCCCAGCAACAGAGTATGAGAATTCTCCACATCCTCCCAATGCTTTTTTCCTTGGAACATAACTCATTACTATCATTGTTTGTTTTAACAGCCTCATTGAGGTATTCTGACACTCAGTAAACTACATTTCATTTTAGTCATTCTAATGGATGTGTAATGTTGTTTCATTATGGTTAAAATTTGTATTTCCCTAAGAGTAATGATGTCGAGCATATTTTCTTTCATGTGCTTATTTGTCATCTTTATATCTTCTTTGGTGAAATGTCTATCCAAATCTTTTGTCCATTTTTTAATGGGTTGTTTGTTTTCTTATTATTCAGTTGTAGGAATTCTTTAAATATTCCACATATAAGTACTTTATCTGATATATGATTTGAAACTATTTTCTCCCAGTATGTGGCTTGTCTTTCTTTTCATATATATAAATAAAACCTATCATTTAGAAATGTCTCCTAAAAAAGGGAAATAGTTAAGTAAATTATGTAACAGTTACACAATGGCATGTTAAGTAACCATTTTAAATGAACACTATGCAACAACGTGGGAAAATGCTAAGGATAACATGTTAAATGAGAAAAACAGTTCATTATATTAATAGAACACAATGTATATAACAGGAACGAGTTAGAAGAGAGTATATCAAAACCATTCTGTTTTGAATTGGTAAAATAATAGGTTAATTTTTTCTTGACTCTAAAGTTTTTATAATAAAATTATTGCTTTTATTTTTAAAATTGATATATAATTCACAAACCATAAAATTTACTATTTTAAAGTGTACAGTGCAATAAGTTTTATTATATTCACTAAGCTGGGCAACTACATCACTATCTAATTCCAGAACATATAAATTGTTAATTTTTTTAAATCATTTATAGTATTTTAGTCACCCTTTATATAAATATCCACCTTGAGTCTTTTAAACAAAAGATTCCTGTCTTCATTCTATTTGTATGTCTTCATTAATAGATGACAAAGGTTGTAAATGCCCACATATGTATGTTTCCTATCATCTTATGTTTTACTAACACCCAAGCTCAGTTAATAATTTCCTATTAAAATGAGGATCAAACTTAAGTTGCCAAATGACTTGTCAGCACAATGTAAGTATAAATCGGTCTCTGATTTGTAATTTTCACATACTCTTCTCCATAATCATTAGTTTCTATTTGAATTGCTGGTTCACTGTACCAGCATACAATATAAGCTACTAGGAAACAAATCGTGTCCGTCGCACACTCTGTGATAATCGTCCTTGGTAGTAAATGCACAGCCATTTATGGCACATGAAACCTTGCACACATATTATCTCACCTGATCCAGGTAAGAGCCTTGAGGAAGGTGCTATCATTCTCCCCACTGCACAGATGCAGGAATTGAGACTCAAAAAAGTTAGGGGCCTTGCCAGGGTTACTCAGCCAATAAGTAGTAGCTACAGGGTTTGAGTCATTATCTTCTGATTCCATAACCTGTCCCTTTCTACTAAACTCTGCTGCCCCTCCAAACACACTGTCAAGCATCCCTCATGAATTAAAAGAAAAAAATCCAGGCAGCCAGTGCCTGTTATGGGCTCACTGTGTTGCCCTCCCCACATGCTCACAACCCCCACTCCCGCCCCAGCTGAACCTCAGCTATATCCCACGGCTGGGCCACACAGCCACCATGGCACCTGGCCATGTCTGGCCTCCCAGGAGCTGTTCCAGTAAGCCAGCTAACGACAGAGATTAGGAACAAATTCATGAACATACAGGGGCCTGGAAAGCACCAGATGTACAAACAAACTGAGATTGGGGAGCCACTGGGAGAGGGAAGCGAGGGAGGCCAGGAGGCATAAGACCTCTCACTACAAACACTGGACAAGGCCACAGGCTGGGCAGCCCAAGGAGGCAGGTCAGGAAGGGACAGGATACTGGCGAAAAAGGGAAACAGCCTTCAGCGATCTCCCCGCCAAAAGTCCTCACTGCCTTTCTTATGCAATTCAACCCCTACTATGCCTACCAGGCCCCCATGATGTGACCCAGGCCCCCTCCAGCCTCATCTCTTACCTCCCCGCTCACTCACTATCCCCCTCACAGTGGTCATTCGCCTCCTGTGCCATCGTCTGTCCCCCAGCCTTTGCACAGGTTGGCTCCACAATCTCACCACACCTCTTATCTTCTCACCTCTCAAAATCCTCTTCAACCTGGACCCAGGCCTCCCTCCCCTCTCCTCTTCCTAGTCCCAGCTAGCCCATTATCCTCTCCTCCCTGCTCTCCCTCTCACAGATGGTGCTACTGCCTCCCACCATCCCAGAACTAACAGGACTTCCACCTCAGCGTGGCTCTCAATCCTCCCTTTATCTGAGCCTCCCTTGGAAACAGTTGGGCTCCTGCCCATGCTGTGGCTCTGGGCCCAGACAACAAAAAGCAAGGAAGCAAGCCCAGGCATGGCCAGAGTGCATCCAAACTGTGACCCAAAGTGAGAGCAAGTCAAATAATGCATGGGGTGACCACTCATCCTGCAGGAGTCAGCTCAAAGTCCCTTCCCCCGTGGCCAGACTTCTGGGACTATCGCAGACTCCTCCTGATTCTCATGGCCTCCCAGATGCCCCTCAAGGACATCCAAAGGGAACCACCACCTAGGGCCTGCAGAGCTGGAATAAGACATAGAGAAGACCACAGCACAGATTTGGGTCTGGTCTCTGATGGGGCCCTGCTTTATAAGTCCACAAGGAGAGGCGGGATAAGGGGATGGGGCTGGCACCAGCTGGGTACTGATGCCCAGTGTCTAAACTAGGTCAGGGGTGGGGGAAACACTGGCTAGGGGGATCAGCGACAGTATGGGGGAAGAGGCTATAATAATGTTCCCATCAGAGGGGAGTCCAGGCAAAATGGCCACCAAGGCCCCTTTTGGCAGCTGGTCCCTGGGGAACCACACCAGGCCTCAGGGCTGCATCGCATGCTCCAAACCAAAACAAATTTCTGTGGAGTGTGAAGTGTGAAAACAAAAGCCGCCCCAGAACAGCAGCCATTTACATATCCAGCATCATTTCACACTTGGCTATTATTCTGTGAGACTTCATCACCAAATTACAAATTCCAGGAGCACTTCAAACCCAGACGTTCCCAGAGCATTCAACAGGGAACAAAGAGAAGCAGGTGTTGAGTGGTAGCTCTGAAGGACACTGAGAGGGGTGACCATGGGAAGGTTGTATATCCGTATCCATCAAGAATCTAGAAGGACAATGCAATGAAAATGTAACATCTTAGCCCTGGCTGGTGTGGCTCAGTTGGTTGGAGGGTCACCCCATACACCGAAAGGTCAGGGCACATACCCAGACAGTGGGTTCAATGCCTGGTTGGGGCACATGCGAAAGGCAACCAATCAATGTTTCACTCTCACATCAATGTCTCTCCCTCTCCCTCTCCCTTCCTCTCTCTCTAAAATCAATTAAACCATGTCCTCGGGTGAGGATTTTCTAAAAATGTAACATTTTCATTACATTACTAACATTTATTAAGTACTTACTATGTGTTAAGCCCTAATCTGAACACTATATGTGTATTATCTCATTTAATTCCATAACCACCCAAGAAGGTATGCACAATTACTATCTCCTATTTTATGGATGAAGAAGTGATGGCTCAGAAAGGTTAAATAACTTGGTCAAGGGCACCCAGCTAATTAGTGGCAAAGCTGGGACCTGAACCCAGAAACTGCCTTCAAGACCACAGTGCTCTTTGACCACAGTAAAATATTTCTTAGAATACCTGGATACTTCAGAAGAAAAGGTTTTGAACCAGACAGAAGAGAGCTGCATTGTGGGCCAATTCTGCCCCTACTTACATAATCCTGAACAAATTATCCCAGCTTTCTCGACCTCAGCTGGCCCATTTGGAAATGAGAGATTGAGCAGAATCAGGAATAGCAAGTGGGTAACATACGTGTCTCCCCTCTACGACCACACATCAGACATCACTCTCACGACCTGCAATCAGAGCCCAGGTGAAGACTCACTTATTCTGCACTCTGCACTAAGGCACCCACTACCATCAACTACAGCTGGCAAATGCTTTCCCAGAGTTAGATTGTTTCCAAGGTGTCTTCTGACTCTAACAATCTACAACTGTGTTTACTGGGGTTCTAAAGATGACATTTTCATTCTAGCCCCACTCCAACTAGAGTTGTCCTTACACCTCAATCTTCCTTCTGCAGAATGGACATTATATTACAGGTGGTCAGCTCCACTTTCTTTGCCACCCACAACGAACACCACTCCAAACCAATGCCCAACCTGAGTTACACAAACTGGATTTACTCTCAAGGTGGTACTGCCAGAGCCCTCGCTTGTCTCTGCCTCAATAAGGGAGCCCAACAAAGGAGAGGTCTAAGGTGAGGCCACTGACATGATAGAATAAAGGGGTACAGGTTCCTTTAAACACTGTGTTTCCAGAAAATTGCAGTTAAAATGAAAATACTCCTAAGAGGTAGTAACACAGGAAATTATTTTCTGTCATTGTCACTTTGGCAGGAGTGTCTTTAACCTGTCTGTTTTTCCAGCCTCAGCAACTGAGAGTAGAATTCTATGGAATGGGATATGTTCCAAATATAGGTTCTGTTTCAGAAAAGGCCATCCAAAAAGAAAGTTGCAGAAGGGGGCATCTGGGGAGGGCAGCTGCTAATGGCTAAAAAAACTTAATGAATAAAACATGCTACACAGCTGCCAAGAATACTTGTATTTTAACAGGGAACAAGTTTTAGGCCAAAGGAGTTAATCTCTAATGGTGGATTTACAAGCATCAGCAATGATTTAGGGAGGTATTAAGGAAAGAAAGTTGTCCCAGCATCCCTGAAATCCCAAATGAGCTGATGTGAGTGTGCAAGCCCTCAGCAAATAGCACACATTTGCTACAAGTTTAAGAGATGAATAATATTACTGGCAACTTGTGACTCTGCCTGCCACTGAGCAAGCTTGCCACCATACAGACAAACCCAGATGCCCACAAGAGCCCAGGACACGTACTCTTTAGTCTGGAAAGCATCCATTTGGAAACCTAGTTGCCAGAAAAATTAAAGAGAACCCTTCCCTCCATGTGCCCCTTAATCACACACACTGAGATGATACATAATTAATTTGTTCTCAACAGTTACTCTGCGGCTGGAAGAGTGAGGGCATTTCTAGAATGGCAATTACAGACAAGAAAAACCAACGTTAGCCCACAAGCAGAATAACATATCCAGCCAGCCTGCTTCCCTTCCCTTCCCTTCCCCATTATCTCTGTTCAGGCCATGGGCCTGGGTGTGGAACAGTAGTCTCTTTCACTTCTTCTAAGCCTTGAGATCCTGGGGGCTGGTGGGAAGGAACACAAAACAAAGCTCAGAAAGATTCAGAGAAAGAGGTCTCATGCTAAGAGGGAATAGGTACAAAGCTCAGGTGCAATGTGAAGATCAACAGGCAGGGCATTTGAGGAACACTAAACACACACAGGAATTAGATGAAGTTAAAGAACTCTTGTTAATTTCATTGTTACATGTGGTCAGCTCCACTTTCTTGTCCATGGTGATATAACATGAATAGTTAGGAAAACATCCATTGTTAAAGATGTACTCTGAAATTACAGGTAAAAAGCCATGATTTCTAGAATTTAAAATTCTTCAGCAATGAATGAATGAATGAATGAATGAATTACAGCAACATAATTTAGATCTAGGTGCCAGGTATATGGTTGATATTATTCTCTCTACTTTTTAATTACATCTGCAATTTTTCATATAGACATTTTTTTAAAGATTCAAAGGCAGATCCCAGCCTGCTGTTCCTAACCCTTTACTGTTCCCGTGTTCTCTGCCCGAGCCAGCCTCTCCCGTCTCATTTTGTACCACATGGCCTGTCGTTCACTCTACTCCCTCACACTGGCCTCCTTTTGTGTTCTTGGACAAGCCAGGCTCATTCTCATCTCAGGGATTTTAGGTTTGCAGTTTCCTCTTCCCAGGGCCAGCTTCATGGGCATGTGACCAGTGCAGCCACACTGAGCCCCACACTCAGAAGGGCCCCACACTTGTGATTTAATATGGAAGACAGAATAATGCCACCTCCCCCCTCCAGCAAAGAAGTCCATGGCACAGAATCTGTGAATATGTTCCTTACAGGGCAAAGGGCAATTAAGGTTACAGATGAAATTAAGGTTGCCAGTCAAATGACCTTGAGATAGAGAGGTTATCTCAGATTATCCAGGTGGACCCAGTGTTATCACAATGGTTCTGTTAAGTGGAAGAGGGGGCACAAGAGACAACCAGAGAGATGGTAGAATGAGGACTTGGCCAGACAAGGCTGGCTTTAAAGATGGAGAAAGCGTGCCATGAGCCAAGAAATGCAGGTGGTCTCCAGAAGCTGGAAAAGACAGGAAATAAGTTTTCCCCTGGAGTCCCCAGGAGGAACACAGCCCTGCTGACACGTTCATTTTAGTCCAGTGAGAACCATTCAGACTTCTGACCTCCAGAACTGTAAGAGAATAAATCTGTATTGTTTTAGACCACCAAGTTTGTGATAGTTTGTTATAGCAGCGATAGGAAACTAATACAGTAGCTGTCTTAAAATTCTTAATTTTATCTTTGAATTTGTGTTTTGCAAGTGAAGCCTGATGGGACAATGGAGCACATGCTGAGGGATTCAGCTCACACAACGTCCCAACTCCCCAGTGGGCTGCCCACTCCTCACACCTAGTACCCTGGCTGCTGAGCCTCCTTACCTCCACCCCCCAATCACAGCTGCTCTCCACCCAGGGTGGCTACCAGGTTGCCCAGGGGAGGGGGGCCTGCATTCTGCCATTGCCCTTCATCTCTGCTAGGTGCCTGGGTGCAGAAGGGTCTGGGTCATACACATGTCATTCAGTATCCCTCCCCATCCCAGACTCGCATCACCACGGTAAGTTCAACAGGTGATGTGGCAGGGACCTCTCACCCACCGCCAATCCTGGTCCTGAGCACATCCCAGCACAGAGGCTGCATCTCCTGAGAGACTGCAGGTTGAGGTGCAGAGCCACAGGAAGGTAAACTGATTTCCCCACCCCCACATTTTCCTTTCGCAGTGGGCCCTGAAAATTAGGTAGCCTGCCCTGCCTCTTCCTCTAACAGTCTTCCCCCAGCTCTTCACTTGCTGGTTTTTCCATCACTTTCAGTTTCAATGGAAAAACTCCTGTCAGAGAGCCCTTCCCCATTCTAGCTTCAGTCACTTTTTATCCCATGGCCATGTTTCATCTCTTTTAGGGCAGTCAGCAAGAGCTGACATTATCTTGTTCACTTACCTCACTGATCCTCTAGAGTACTTAGTGAACCTGGTGTGTGCCTGGCATGTGCCTGGTGTGTACCTGGCGTGTACCTGGTGTGTGCCTGGTGTGTGCTGAGTGCTGTTCTAAGTGTTATGGATAAAGCAGCAAGCAATCAGACTGAGCCCCTGCCCTCCTAGAGTGGACAGTCTGAGTTCCACCAGTTGATAATTAGCTCTTATCCCCTCAAGAATAGACCATTGCGTATCCAGCACCTCACACAGTGCCTGGCACATAGTAGGTGCTCAATAAATATTAGCTGCACAATTGACTACATGAATGAGTGACTTAGGTACTCTGTGCTGTGACCAGGCATAGAATAAAAACAACCCTCTTCATCCTCTAGCGTGTGGGGCATGAAGATCTGTTCCATTAGCAAGAAACTGCAGGGAAGGAGAGGCCTGGAGACAGACTGGGGAAGGGGGAGGGGGCAGCACCCCAGTTCCTGAACGGCATTGCCTTAAATTAGCCTCACATATGTCCCGCCATTATCAGTCAACAGTTTATTTGTATATTTAAGTGAAGTTATTCTGCTAATTGGACATATGTCTCACAGTTCTACAAGGAATAGTCTATTAAAAAGGCTTGCTGTAGCAGGCAAGAGCTTTGAGAGTAGTTTTATTCAGGGACAGAAAGGAAGCTGAGTAGATTTTAATTTGTTAGAAAATAGCTGCTTGGGGCCAAGACAGTAAGAAGCAGGAAATCAAGAACAGGCTATTCGATTATTACTGCTGTTAACAAGCGACTCGCTCACCCTTACAGCTGCAGAGGGCCTTCCATCAACTTTATTAGTTATATTATGGCCTTCCCCTATACCTGCTACTCCAGCGGTTCCCATTCTGGAGACGTGGCCACTGAGGCAAGAGAAACGCAGTGCGGCCAGGCCAGTATGAGTCTGGCCTCCCAGTCCCTGTGGCCCACCCTCCTGAGCACAGGAAGCTGTGGGAATTTGGAGTCCAAAGGGCTTCAGGAGAAATGGCAGAGGGCTAAGGGGATGGGAGAGAGATGGCAGAAAACACTGGTTTCTCAAGGCTTGACAAATGGTTCAAACTCCCTTATACAGCAAGGAAATCCACACCTCGACCACTGGCCTGGAGGAACCCCAGCAGTCAGCCCGTCTGGAAGAGACAGCCAGGAAGTCAAGTGGTCAAAGGCACAAGCTCAGGAGCCATACTATTAGGGATAAATCCAAGACCCGGCAGGGAGTTGAATGCTGGCACCCCAAAAGATATGTCCATGCCCTAACCCCAGAACCTGTGACTGTGACCTTATTTAGAATATTGAGAAGAGATCATCCTGGACTGGCTAGGTGGGCCCTACATCCAATGACAAGTGTCCTTATAAGAAAGAGAAGAGATGCCCAGCTGGTGTGGCTCAGTGGATGGAGCACTGTCCCATGGACTGAGAGGTCCCAGTTCGATTCCTGGTCAGGACACATGCCCAGTTTGCGGGCTCGATCCCCACTGGGGAGTGTGCAGGAGGAGGTTGATCGATGTTTCTCTCTCGCATCGATGTTTCTATCTCTCTTTCCCTTCCTCTCTCTCTAAAAAAAAAAAAAAAATCAATACAAACATATTTGTTAAAGAAAAGAAAGAAAGAGAAGACAGAGGCAGAGACTGGAGGAACATGGCCAAAAGGAGTGCCTGCAGCCACCAGGAGCTGACACGGCGCCGAGGGGTCCTTCCCAGAGCCTCCAGCAGGAGCGTGCCCTGTTGGCACCTTGAGTTTGGACTTCTGGTCTCCAGAACTGTGAGAGAATAAATTTCTGTTGTCGGTGGCCACCCAATTTGTAGCAATTTGTTATGGCAATCACCGGAAACTAATACCCTTAATTACTAGCTGTGGGTCTTTGCATAAGTCAATCAATCAGCCTCAGTTTCTTCATCTGTAAAACAGGGATGATAACAATAGTATCTACCTTACAGGGTTGTTACGAAGTTAAAGAAGGTAGTAGAGAAAGCTCTTGGCACAGCACTTGTCCCTTAGTGTTCAGTCAATGTAAACACTTGTTTTTAGCATCAGAAGCCATTAAAAATATGGTTTTCGCCCTGGCCAGTGTGGCTTGGTTGGTTGGGCAACATCCATTGCACCGAAAGTTTGCCGGTTGGATTCCCGGTCAGGGCACATGCTCAGGCTACAAGCTCGATCCCCAGTAAGGACATGTAGAAAGCAGTCAATAGATGTTTCGTTCTCACATCAGTGTTTCTCTCTCTCTCTCTCTCTCTCTCTCTCTCTCTCTCTCTCTCTCTCTCTCCCTCTCCCTTCCTCTCTCTCTCAAAATCAATAAAAAATATCTTTTAAAAAATATATGGTGCCCTGGCCGGTTTGGCTCAGTGGCTAGAGCATCGGCCCGCGGACCACAGAGTCCTGGGTTCGGTTCCTGCTAAGGGCACATACTTCGGTTGTGGTTTGCCCCCAGCCCCGGTTGGGGTCATATGGGTAGCAGCCAGTCGATGTGTCTCTCTCACATCAATGTTTCTCTCTCTCTCTTCCCCCTTCTCTCCCTCCCGCTCTATCTGAATATAAATGCAAAAATGTCCTCGGGTGAGGATAAAAAATATATATATATGGTTTCCCAGGCCTCCCTCCAAGATCATGGAAAACAAATCTTTAGAGAGTATGGTCTAGGAATCTGCACTTTATTTAGAACGCTCCCCAGGTGACCCTAATTGCCTGAAGGTCGGGAACCACCAGTGAACTGTCATTCTCCCCTCTATGAAGACAAACAGACAGAATCTCTACCATTTCTGGAAAGCTACCCTTCCAGGTACAGAGATCACTCCTGTCCTTGGTAAACCACTCAGTACTATAACTTACCTTAGCAGTAAGGAAGCCCAGCTATGCCCACCCCAAATCTGTCGTCACGTAGCTTTATCCCATTTCCTTTCACAATCCTCAGCAGAGGTAGAAACCACTTGGGAGCTTTTCAGTGGGAAAAGTAACCAGCAGTGAGACACCCAGCTGTGGCTCGTCTGGGATGGCATGTGAGATGGGTAAGAACAGGCAGCAGCTGGGGTTTCTCCAGCTCTTGCCCCATTACGTGCAGGTCACTGCAGTACCTCAACACAGTACTATCTCCGGGGAGCAGGGCACTCTGCCCTCCTCCACCCGCCGTACAAGAACCAGGTGGCAGGACAGTTGGAGAGCAGCTCTGTGGCAGGTGGAAGCCAACCGTGTGTGTCCAGGTGGCCCGTGCAGGCAAGGGAACTGCAGACACACAGGAATGAGGAACTGGCTACTGTGACACTTGTGCTGATCAGGATGGAGAGACACCCTGCACACAGCAACCGCCTCCCATCACTGGAAACCCAGGGGCTTCTTTTGTTTCATTTCAGCGTGGCCTCTGGAAAGAGATCACTGCCTCTGAGCAACAGCAGCAAACACCATCCCATCAGGCAGCGTCGAGCCTGAAGCAGCCCCAGGAGATAAACAGGGTGAGTTCAGAGAAGGGAAGAGCTGGAAAGAGCGGCCAAACCCAGCAGGAGAAAGACCGAGACAATGATGGGTGCAAGCCAGAGTTTGGCCCAGTGTCTACTACAGATGGTGTAGCCTGTGTTTCTCAAAGTATGACCAGCACCAGTGACAGTGTGCGACAAATGTGGTAGAAGAGGCGATTTTGGGTGGTACCCAGAATGCTTATTTGCATATGCATTAGACCCCAAAAAAGAGAGAGCTAGCTGATCAAATCTGCAATTTCACAGATATTTTTCCCTAGCACAAAACCAGAATGAAAACTATCATACGAACACATGAATGGTTGGTTATAAGGAAGTGCATGGGAATAATAAACAATGAAGGCAACACTGTGTTTGCATCTGGTTAAGTGGGAGGGAGGTTGAAATCAGGGAAGTACCTGGGGGTTACAATAATACAAGGTATTATTTCTGAAACAGGCCAGTGAGTACAAGGGTAATCACTAAATTATTTCTTATACCTTTTCTTACGTCTTACATATTTGACATGTTTTTGAAAAAGACAAGAGGTATGCAGACATGGCAAGATGGGACATTGTTATTGGCCACGATCCATACGTCACTGACAAGTCTACAGCAATGAAAGGCTTTGGGTGGTCTGCCTTTGGGGAACTACAGAGAAGCCACTGCACAGGGAGCCCCATCTCCAAGGGAAGCTGGAGTCATGCCAAATTTTCCTCCTGAGTCCCCACTGATGAGAGTGAGCCCCTGATCCCTCCCCAGACCACACCAAGGCCCAAGAGCCCACTCCTATGGAATGCTCCCCAAATTAGAAGGCTTTGGGGTCAGGGCCACTGCAGAAAGTTGTGCAGGTTTGCAGTGCAGTACTCAGAGAGGTTTGGGTACACAGAAAACTAAAAAGGAAGTGCTAGATTCAATTGTAGACTCCCTCCCTATTCCAGAGGGCTGGTCCTTAGATGACCCAACCAGAGCAAATTAAATGCAGCTCATGCTCCTGCAGAAATTATCACAAACTGAAAAAGCCAGTCACCGAGAGAGCAAGGATTCCATTTCCCTCCTCCTCTGTGCAGAACACTCTCAGGCAAACGTTCCGTGATGGCCAGCAAAAGCAACAAAAGAAGGACAGAGTGCACTGGAAAGCTCTGCCTCGGGTTGACTACACCGTGCATGCAAACGAGCTGTGGCGCAATCAGACACCGCTACTCAGAGGAGGCCTCCCTGGCTATGCACCCCCACCCCGGGCTGGGTTAGGAGCCCCCGTCCTAATGGCTGAGAGTTAGTTGCTGTCAGGGGCCAGAGCTGGAATCCTTCTACAACTGGTGATTTCACACCCGCTTCTCCCACTAGTCTGTGAGCAAGTGGAGGGCAGAGGGCACATCTAATTTCCCTTTATACCCTCTGAGCCTGAGCCTCACACAGGACCTGGCACACAGCAGACTCCGTTAATGTGGGTCAAAATAGATGGAAGAATGGTGGAGACATGTCCTGGCGTGGCCAGGGAAGCCCCCAGGTTTCAGAGACTATTACTGAGGAGCCAGATACTGCTCCGGTTCCCCTTGCAGGGCAACAAGCTCTTGAGATGTCATGGATTGCCATACCTTCACTAAGCTGGGAGTATGATTATCCTCCAAACTGGCAGTTGTTCAATAGCTTGAGAGTTGAAACACTTTCCCCAAGCACAGAGTTAGCAACTACCAATTCCTAGAGGATCTACACTCGCCCTCACTGGGGAGTGCAAATTCCAAATATTTGCTGAATTGTTTGGCTAACTGAGTGAATGAGTAAGGGAATCCCAGGGAGGAGGCTCTATGGCCCTTCTTCCTCCTCCCCTGTGTTTCCCAAGCCCACTCCAGGCCAACACAGCCTCAGAGCTCACACCAGAAGGGAAGGACCAGAGGGAGAAGCAAGTCCAGCTGCTGCAACGAGGTGGCAAGAGCAGCTGCCCAAGCCCGGCCAGTGTGGCTCAGTGGTTGAGCGTTGACCCCTGCACCAAGAGGTCGCTGGTTTGATTCCTGGTCAGAACACATGCCCAGGTTAGGCCAAATCCCCAGTGGGGGGGCATGCAGGAGGCAGGCAAGCATTCTCTCTCATCAATGTTTCTATTTCTCTCTCCCTCTCCCTTCCTGTCTCTCTAAAATCAATAAAGAAAAAAAAATTTTTTTTTTAAAAAGAGCAGCTGCCCAAGCTTCTTTGGTTCCACTTTCTATCCAACTTGGTGCTTTCCCTCAGTTTAGAAGTGGACAAAAGGAGACAACTGAGTATAAAATGCAAAGAACATGAGATTGAGCAAGACCTGAACGTCCAAGACCAAGTCCATGATCTGCCACAAACCTGCGGGGGGCAAAGAAATCACATCGCGCCTCCTCTGGACCTCCAGTTCCGCATCTGTACATTAGAGGACTGAGCTAGTTGATGCCAAAGATGTCTTTCTCAAGTTCAATGGAATAATTATAAACAGTCACCACCCACCTTAGCCCCTTGCTCTACTCCTCTGTCCAGTATCCAATGATCATAAATTGAGTCCCTTTCCCCCCAAAACACCCTACCATTTGCCATGGTTCCAAAGACTAACAGCATATGACCCTCCCTCTAAATGCAGATTTCAGTAATGCGGAAATTGCTATCCCCTACCCAAACCCAAAGCACCTGTGTTCCTAAACAAGGTCAAGTTTAAAGGTTAGCTGAATTTGCCCTGGCCGGTTTGGCTCAGCGGTTAGAGTGTTGGCCCGCTGTCCAGAGAGACCCAGGTTTGGTTCCCGCTAAGGGTACGCATCTCGGTTGCAGTTTGTCCCCGACCCCGGTTGAGGTGGTGTGGGTGGCAACCAGTCGATGTGTCTCTCTCACATCAATGTTTCTCTCTCTCTCTCTTCCTCCCTCTCTCCCTCCTGCTCTATCTGAAGATAAACGCAAAAAATGTCCTCGGGTAAGGATTATTAAATAAATAAATAAATAAATAAATAAATAAATAAATAAATAAATGTATGTTAGCTGAATTTAGTAGGCACAAAAGGCAAATTTAAAACTATCTCCCATTCTTAGGGTAAATATTGCGGGTGAACCTCCTAATCCCTAAGTTTCACGCACACACGTGGAGCCCCATCAGAGATGTAATGCTTCTGACCTCTCCCTGCCCTCTCCTCCTCACTCCTCGTGGCAGGAGGAACTGCAGCTGGTGAGTTGGGAGAAGAAGCAAAGCATGGTGGGCTCGCCCCTTCCTCTCTCCTCCCCTTTTGGGAACTGCACACCTGCAGAGCACTGGTAGTCAGCTCCTCCCTGACCTAGGACAAAGACCCCCATCTGAGAGGCTTGTCCTGCCGAGTCTATGCCTGGTAGGTAAGTCTATCAAATTCAGGGGAGAAGTTCAACAAGCCCACTTGCTCACAGACCCAGGCCACAAGCTCCAACCCAGCACTTATCAGTAATAAGACTGACAGTTTGATCTCCACCTGACAGAGTCCTGTAACTTCTTGGTTCTGCTTCTCGGGCAAGGAGGAAAAGAGCATTAAATCATTCCCTCCTCAAGCCCAGATATTAAGTATTATAGTAACTAATATGACACCCGCATACTGCTGACCTAAAGCATCTGATACCACAGGAGCCCAGTGACCTAGTCAGTAAACATGAAATTGAATTCTGCTAAAAAGCTTCCCAGTCACAGAAGCAATCAAGGTCCCCTCCTGCATTAGGACTCTGATCAAGAAAGGAACAGGCACATGCAATCTCTCTCTCTCCCCCTGCCCTTTCTCTCTCTCACACACACACTCTTTTACTCACTATCTGACACAGAAAAAGCTCAAAAAATACACTGATACCTTGAAGCATTCTTATTCATTCAGGGCTTAATGAAACTTTGCTCTAGAACATTCCACTTTCCTTATGGTATAAAACTTGGCATTTGGTCCCTCTGTGACCTAGCTCTAATTGTACTTGCCAGTGTGTCCCTTCGCTCACCCTCACCCCAGTCCCCAGACACTGCACTAATCTGTTTCTTACAGACGCTCTCCAAAAATTTACCCATCAACCAAAATCATCTTGTCCCCAGTGCTACAGGCTTCAGTCTTACCCACCTTCCCAAACCCAGCTCAAGCACCCTTAACTAATTCAGTCTCATCCACTGTAGGCCACTGTCCCCGCTTCTGTATGTCTTGGGGGTCTTAACCACACTGGGATACACTAGGATTGAACAAATAAGTTAAGATGTTATAGATCATTACAGACAGGTTTCTCACTGTTAGAGAAATAAGTTACATGTAAGGAAAGGAAGAAGGCTAAATGAACTCTGTGATGTTAGACTGAAATTGAAGATATCAGTATGAACTCATGTTTTTTTGTTGTTGTTTTTTTATCCTCACCCGAGGACATTTTCCCATTTTTTGTTCAGATAGAGTGGGAGGGAGAGAGAGGAAGAGAGAGAAAGAGAGAAACATCGACGTGAAAGGGACACATCGAGTGGCTGCCTCCCGCACGACCCAACCAGGGCCAGGGACAAACTGCAACTGAGGTACGTGCCCTTAGCAGGAACCGAACCCGGGTCTCTCTGGACCGCAGGTCCAACCGCTGAGCCAAACTGGCCAGGGCTGAACTCATGCTTTTTAATGGATGGATGGATGGGTGGATGGGTGGATGGGTGGATGGATGGGTGGGTGAGTGGGTGGGTGGATGGATGGATGGATGGATGGAAAGATGATAGATAGATAGATAGATAGATAGATAGATAGATAGATAGATAGATAATAGATGTGGGTATGCACGAATAAGTATACATACATATAATTCCTGGCTCTGCCTTGGGAGAGCCTAGACACAATAATACCCCAAAAGCAATATACATCCACATCTTGGTTTCTAAATATCACTCTCCAATAAAAGGAGAAGTGATTGATTACAAGACTGGGGCAAGGAAAATATAAGGAGAGTCTGGGGCATCTATGGTACTAAAAAGTTAAGCTAGCATTCAAAAAATGATGGGGCATATCAAAAAAACACAGGAGACAACCTGAAGGAGCTCCCAGTGGCCAGTTTGAACAATTTGAGCAATAAAGTTAATAATAATTATTTTGGATTGTAACTCATAGAATAAAATAAATACCCACGAGTTCATAGTGATAAAAATAACTCAATAAAGAAATGAAAGAGAAGGGACACCTCTTCCTTATAGAAGAATTCCAATTAATAAGGGTAGAAATAAGGAAAATAGAGATCATTAACTTCTTCATTAAAATCATAGGGAGCCAACAAGGCAAACCCTGTGTTTCTGAGTCGCCTCTCTGGTTGGATTAAATAATCCACAGTGTTTAATGAAGTAAAGCCTCTCATCTCTGTTCTTACAAACTCAGCTGGGGCAAAGGCCACTGCCACCACTTTACAGATAAGGAAGCAGAAGTGCTTCATGGTGGACCAGGAGCCAAAATGGCTCGAATTCCACCCAGCACCATCCCAACCTCTCCTTACCCTGTTTAGGCCTTGGAATTCCTGAAGTTCATTTCTTCCTTAGAGGTAAGTCTTTCTATGACCTATCAAAACCCTGATTGTGCTTCAAGACCCAGCTTGCTTCTCCAAGATTCCCCAGTGTATCAGGATTCATTTGGTTGCAACAGAAGTAACAGAAAACTGAACTCAAACCATCTTAAGCAAAAAGAGAATATTCTGGCACACATAACTGAAAAGTCTAGTGGTAGTCTGGCTTTAGGATCAGCTAGATCTAGGAACTCAAATGACACATCTCTCCACAATACCGGCTCCATTCACAGATGGGCTTTCCCCTCATGGTGGCAAGATGGCTGCCAGAAGCCCTAGGCCAACATCCTATACTCTCAGCTAATCCAGCAGAAAAGACAGTGTCCTATGGGAGACACCCCCAGAAGTCCTGGAGCTGATGCTCACTGACCAGCCTGCCACAGGTGCCTTCCCTGAATCAATCTCTAGGGCCAAAAGAATGGGCCTGACTAAGTCACATGCCCACCCTTGGAGCTGAGGGTGGAGTGAGCCCCACTCAAACCTCATGGTAAGTACCTGAGATATGACTGTTTCCCCAAAGGAAAGTCTGGATGCTGCTTCTCAATGAGAATGGTTCCTGAGCTGTAGAATTACTATATGTCCACTATACCCCAACCCGTTGGTCAGAATAAACTCAGTCCTACATTCTCCAGCCCACTGTCCAAATGTCTGCATCAGCCATGACTTCTTTCTGCCCTGTGGACCGGCCAGTTCACATGTGTTTTCTCTGTTTATAAGCATCCTGAGCACCAAGGGATCTCATTCTTCAAAGCACCTTGGCCCTGCCCCACACCCTCAGCTGCCTAGCAAAGTGCCACTGCGCCCCTAGGAAACACTCCTTCACATCAGCTCCCACCCTCTCCTGATGTGGCGCTGAGACACTGAAATCCAAGCCAGCTGAGCACCAACCTTGAAAGTGCCTCTCGAAGTCGCTGCCTGCCAGGCTCGTCTCCTGGCTCTGGCATACTCTGGGACCTGGGGACGCTGGCTTGACAGGTGAGATAATTACGTTTTACCCTTCACTCACTCCTTTATCGGTCACGCAGATGAGAACAGATAAGTGTTCCTATGGAAGAACATACTCCTGCAGTATTTACTTGTTCTCCTTAGTGCCAACTAGCTCCTCCTTCCACGGCACAGCTCCAGGACCAGCCTACACCCGTTATCTGGTGCCAACTACCACGTGCTGCCCTCTTGTCAAATGCCAGGCTGCACTTTCCTTACTCATCCCCCAGAGCTGTCAACTTCTCCAGGAGCTGCGGCACCACTGCCTTTCGGATGACTTACACATGACGGGCGATTGTCTCCATGGCACCCATGCCCCTGCCTGCTCTGCCCGTGGACCTCTCAGCAGAGTGTCGCTCTGGTGGGTTCCAAGGCCCATCACACTAGTTAAATGGACAAAGGAGGACAGAGAAAAGCAGGGGGATATTAAGTGTCTTTAAGACTTTGAGATCTTCCAATACAAACTTTCATTCATTCATTCATTCAGCAAACCTTTATTCAGGACCTACATACTGTGTCCTGGGTACTATTGTAGGTACTTCAGACATGGAGAAACACAACACAGACCAAGTCCCTATGCTCATGCAGCATTCCTTCTAGCAGACATTTGATTTATTTTATACCTGCCTTACATTTATATTTCACTAAATAATCCTTAGTACGTGGTATAACCATCTCTAGCCTGCAGACAAGGAAAATGGCAGCTCCAAAAGGTTAAACGGCCTCCCCAAAGCTGAGGCACAAACTCAGGTCTTCTGATTCCAAACCTTACTCTCTTTCTGGGGCCTCTCCCAAGGCAAGGAACTAGCAGGGTGCAGCCTGGCACTGAAACAGACATTCAATCAACTCAGTCCTAGGCATCACCGCCAGAGGGAGAAGATATAAAAAAGAAAGGCCCAATACCTGATCGAACAGAATTGATAGTCTAAAGAGAGAGAAAGACATGTAACCAACTATCATTTGTGGCAGGAATAAAGATAGAGTGATTAAATTCAAATAGGGATCTATCTCTAAAATAACACACAGGAAATAATGACCACCTCCAGGCAGGAAAATTGGGTATCTGAGGAACAGGGATAGGAGAATCATTTTATATGTTCAAATATTATATATTTTTAATTGTGTACCAAGTGAAACTATTTCCCATTAAATGACATTTTGAAGATGCAATCAGCCAAATACTGAATGTGGAAACTTCTGCAGGATAAATGATCTGGTCTCTTCAATAAGCAAATCGCTCAGGAAGGAAGGAAGGAAGGAAGGAAGGAAGGAAGGAAGGAAGGAAGGAAGGAAGGAAGGAAGGAAGGAAGGAAGGAAGAGAGTAGAAGGGAAGAGGAAGGAAAGAAGGAAGGAAAGAGGGAGGGGAAATATCAACCAAATGTATTATATGTACCTTGTTTGAATCCATGTTTGAACAAACCAACTTTAAAAACACATTTTGGGGACAGCAGGAAGATTTAAATGTGGACTAGCTATTAGAAGATATTAAGGAATTATTGTTAATTTTGTTAGGTATGGTCAGGGTATTGTAGTTAAGTTTTTTTAAAGGTCCTTATCTATTAGAAATACATCCTGAAATACTTACACATGAAATAATATGAAGCTTGAGACTTGCTTTTAAATATTTCAGCATATAAGAATAATAAATAAATGAATTTAAAAATAAACAAAGAAATGAATACATAAAGGGGGGAGTAATGAGTCAAGATTGGAAAGTATTGATAATTTCTGAAACTGGATGACAGTTCTGCAGAGGTTCATTATACTATTCTCTCTACTCCTATGGCTGGCTAAAATGTCCATAATGAAAAGTTTAAATAATATTTTAAAAATTAATTATTCCATCCACCAAAGATGGTTGAGAAGGGGAGGTGTTTAAGCTGAGTCTGGAAGGATGACTTGGAATTTTCTAAGGGGCGAAGGGCATTCCAGGCTGAGCAAAGACACATAGATTTATCATAAATCTCTCTCTAGAGGAACCAAAAGTATCTACATTTGACCCTAAACTCAACTTACATTCAACAAAAATGCCCTCTTGCTTGATGCCCCAACTCTCTGGGATATCTAGTCACAGCGTCAAAATCAACCTCCCTATTCCAAGTGAGGACAGAGTGTGCGGGGTCGACAGCTCAGCTCGGAGGCCTAGAAGAGGCCCCAGGGTCGCCTTCAGAGGACAGAAAAGCAATTAACCTCTTTCAATTGGGTTTTGCCTGACAAAGCAGTTGGAAGCCAGCTGAGTTATCTCAGGGACAGAGCCTTCATCCCTCCTGAGCCATCCCAGACACTTGCACTCCCAGAAACACACACCAGCCTCCCTGACGGTGCCTTGTAGATCTATAGCCTTGTACCATAGGACCCAGCTTGATGTCAGCCCGGAAGCCCAGCGCATGGGCACAAAAGCATTTCCAATGAGGAGATGGTCCTTCCCTCCTTCTTCCCCAGCCCCCATCCTCAATGCCCACATTGTCCCCTCCCATCTCCAGTTGCACACAGGAAGTTTGCTGGCTTTGCAGCCACTTCAGGACTCACTCAGAATGCTCAGTCAGAAGGCTCAGATGGGTCCCTTACCTCGGATCGAAGCTGTAAGTACTCCTCTGAGCCATAGGGGACACTCCTCAAGGAGGTGAGATAGTCATAACTGATGACAGCTGTCTGTGAACCAAGGAAGACAAAAGCTTAGTGCCCAGACATCAAATATTACTCCTCCGCCAAAGAACTGAAGCTGCAGGCCTCTGACATAGGAGAATAGACAGTCCCACTCCTCAGATGCTCTGCCCCTAAAGCTGAGCCTGGCTGGCTTCTTGCTGTCAGTCAGAGCTCTACACGAATGCCGCTTCTGCAGAGTTCCAATCTAAACCTGCCCTACCCACCAGGAACTCTCAATTGTCTATCATAAAAAAACACTGTCCAAAATTACCTTGCTCGTTTGTGTCCTTGTATACAGACTGTCTCGTCTCCCCTTTGATAGAATTTCAGCTATTGGCCCAGGGGCTTGTCCTCCTGTTCATCATCATACCATGCCAGGCATATAGGTAAATGCTCCGCAAATACAAGTTGAATGAGTGCTGTTGGATAAGCTTATCCCACCTCTCTGTGTCACCAATAAATATCATTTTATATTTGTTTGCTCGAATAGCATAAGTTTTGATTCTCGGTCCGTTGGCCAAAACTCCAGAAGTCTCCTTATCCCTTGTGATCAGAAGATTACAGGCTCCCAGATACCTCAGGCATGGAGAACTGTGGGGATTACCTAGCCAAACCTTCCCTTTTAGAATTGAGCAACTGAGGCTCCTAGAAATTAAGAGGCTTACAAAGGTGACAGTGAAAGGAGTTTTCTCCTTGGTCTGCATCCCAAAGCTTTAGTCCATTTGATATATATTTGCTGAATGCCAACCACGAGCAAGACCTGGTCATAAAGCAGCGCAGAAGGATGGTCAAGACCTGAACCCTATCCTTTAAAGAATGCACAGCTTAGTGGCTGATTTATAAAGCATTAGTAAAAACCTTCCTCCCTTCTGTCCAACTATTCAAATCCCTAAGGTTTCATCAAATCCTGCTTCCCCTCCGACACTCATCCTGACTACCAGCCCAAGGGCTCACTCCTGTGTCTGAGGTCCCACAGCAGTGGTCGTCCGAGTCACTCCTCTTGAGCCAGTACATGGCTTTAGATTGTTTTTTCACCCACTGACAAGAGCACTTCTCAGCCAGAAGTTCCTTCAAAGCTGTGTCTATGTGGGAGTCTGTTTCTACTCCTCAAAGCATATAAGACAATGCTAGACCCAGAAAAGACACTCAGTAAATATGGAAATTGTTTCCTTGTCCATGGCCTGCTTATTTATTGCCTGTCTTGAATCTCTGACTCAGCTTTCCCAGAGGGCAGGCACCACAGTAGCCTCCCCTCTGAGCCAGGCCAGGGACAAGACTTGACAACACCATGTATTAAGGAAATGGTTGGACAACAACCCAAACAAACTATGCATCAGAATCTATCTACACCAGGGGAAGAAAGGATGAGCTCATCCTGCAGCACACGGAGCAGGAAAGAAAGCATGAAGCATGTGGCAATCTACCCACAAGCAAATGGGACAATTAGATAGGCATGTCTGGGAAAGCTGCTTTCCACAGAGGACATGATCACACCGGAATGATGCTCCTGAGCCACTGGAGAAAACCATTAATGGACACATAGTCAACTCAGATTCTCTGTCAGTTCGGGGATTGGAGGGAATCCCAAAGTTCTCCAAGGCCTAGAGCATCTGAGTATGAGCCCTGCATCAGAAACCATTCACACTAGCGTGCTGGAGAGAGAGACAGAGAGACAGAGAGACAGAGAGACAGAGAGACAGAGAGACAGAGAGACAGAGAGACAGAGAGAGACAGAGACCAAGTTTTCTGATAGGATTTAATCAAAGCTGTGAAGCCTTCTTTCCAGGTATTCGCTGAGGAGCGCCACCCTCTGGGTCTGTCACTAAGATAAGATATGGAACTTAAAATATAAAG
The DNA here is from genome assembly GCA_030848825.1 of Tadarida brasiliensis. Lineage (NCBI taxonomy): Eukaryota > Metazoa > Chordata > Mammalia > Chiroptera > Molossidae > Tadarida > Tadarida brasiliensis. Next base: position 223,426,375 of record CM061257.1, on the reverse strand, counting down.
CCTTTAAAACAGAGATCCTATGCAGTCCTACTCTCTTTAACTTCAGGACGGCAGAGGTTGTGCATACAGGAATATTGGTGTGTGAGGGTATACATCCATGCCTGTGCAACCAGTAGAGGGAGTTTTGCAATGTACAGGTACATGTGTATCTCCACATATGTGTGACTGGCATGTCTATCTGCTACATGTATGAACATCTGCATGTAATAATGTAGTTCCTCTCCACTCCCAAATGAAAAAAACCTACCGTAGCAACTGCTCTGCCCACCCTGACAGCGCCAAAGTCATTAGGGTCCAAGTACTTGTTACTGTAGAGGTAGACGCCAGAGGCAGCAAGAGCCATGCTGGTCCAGGAAGCGAGCTTGAGAGCCCTTCTGGCCATGTTCCAGACCCTGCAGAAGGGAAGTGGAGAAAGAGAAACAGTTGAGTTTCATAGACAGACCAGGATTCAAATCCAGACTCTGTCACTTAATAGACTGTATGACTTTGGGTCATTTTCTTAATTTCATTGCACCTCAGGTACCTCATTTGTAAAACGGAATCATACCCAACACAAAAGCTGTTGAGATAAAATGAGATCATGTATACAAAATGCTCAGCATAGTACCCAGCACAAGTCAACTCTCAATGTCATTGTTCTTTCAGCAGTGCCAAGCACTGTTCTGGGTACTGGGGACAAAGTGAACAAGACAAAGTCCTCACCCACATGGCACTTACACCTTAGATGGGATGTCAGATCATAGGCAAACAGACATAAAAAATTAGAATGTCAGCTGGTATTAAGTGCTAAGAAGAAAAAGAGGGTAATAGGAAATACAACGAGTATGTGATGAGGGATGCTATTTTAGATAGGAAAAGCAGCAGAGCATGTCAACAATCCTTCCTTGTAACTAGTATTATACCACCATGCACACGCAGGTGTCATTAGCACTCGATGCCCAGGTCAGAAGTGGTCAGGTGGTCAGAAGCAGCCAGGTAAGCCCTCCACGTTTGGCTGATTTCCAAATAGAATAGACTGCCCTTGTCAAGACTGTGAGTTCCTTGAGTGTAAACACTGTGGGGTGCTTTATGGTTACGGTTTCAATATCTACCTGCTGACCTGATCTGTTTAACCAAACCCACACTCACAATCAAGGGGATCAAGGGGGTTCCTGACTCCCTGATACCTTCTCCCACCCTACTTACACCTGCTCAGTCACCACGTGACTACACAGTCACTCTTTGGGGCCACTGCACTCAGTGAGCTGCTTCCCCTTCAGTTCCTGGGAATCTATATCAGACCGAAGTCCTCGACCACAGCTGCAGCTCCCAAAGGCGAAGTGCACCACCAAGTCACCTGCAGGTGCAAACCTTGCAGAGACATGCAGGAAAATTCAGGTCGTCCCCTTTTGTCTTCTGCCCTGGACTCAGCCTGTGGCCATCCCCTCCTTTCTATGTGCCTGTTTCTCCTTTGTATGGACACTATTGTTACAAACACCCTTGTCTTCATTTTCTATTTTGACTCATGCTTCATAATGTAGCCATAGATTTTTTAAAAGTATTCACAAGTACATCTTTTTCCATTCTTCTACTTTCAACTTACATTTTATACTGTTTCTCTAAACAGCATATAGTTGATTTTTTTCTATTTGCATTTAATATAATAACTTAAGAATATTTACTTTTACTGTCGTCTATGCTTTCTATTTTTTCTACCTGTTCTATTTCTTTTTCTCTCCTTTCTTGACTCTTTCTGGACTCAGCACTTTTTATAATTGTGTGCCCTTTATTTTCTTTACATTCTCTTTATTTATGAAAACCTCCCTATCGCGACATCATTTTGCCAACATTTTAGTAAGCCAAGGGTTCCTTTCGGACCAGGAAACTTGGTAGCTGAGAATGTGCATTCCAGAGTCCTATGGGCCTGGGTTGGAGTCCGGACGGCCACTTACAAACTGGGTAAGCAGGAGCAAACTGCTCTCTCTGAATCCCATGCCTCTGTCTATAAAATGAGGATGGTAACAGCTGTGCCTATTTGACAGGGTGGTGAGAAATGAGCAAGTCATGCAAAATGTTTGGCGAGGTGCCACCTACACAGTAAGAACACAGTAGCAACCACTATTACCACCACTGTTATTATTGCTGCTATTATTATTATTATTATTATTATTATTATTATTTCCTCACCCAATGCCAGGCTCTGGTAAAGGATCCTATTACTCCCCTGCCTGTCACCTCCTGGAGGACTTCTGCATGCCCCACTTCTAACATCCTGGCAGGCTCCCACCTAATCCTACCTTTTCACCTTGCTCTCTACACCCGCAGCCCTAGTATTTTCTATCAAATGGGATGGTTTGCTCAGTTCACCCTCTACCGTGTTTTTTCCAAGACACAGATCCCCAATCAGACCTGGAAGCAGGCCTTAAAGTGGGCTGAGTGCCCTCAGCTTCTTACGCACACCTTCCTTCTTCAAGATCTTCAGAACAAGAAGGTCCATGAGGGGTAATCCAGGGACCTTCCCTGTGGGGCCTGCAGAGAAGCCCATGTTAAGAATGCAGTATGAGCCGGAAAGAGTCCTGGTCCTACTGCTCACCAGTTGTGTAACCTTGAGCAGGTCACAAGCTCTTGAAGCCTCCATGTAATCAACTACAAAAGGGAGCTCTTGATAGTACCCACCTCAAAGGGGCATTGTGAGAATTATCTGAGATGCTGCTTTAACATAATGCCTAACATGCTAGTAAATGAGACTTCCTTACTGTTATTTTTTAAAATTCATTTCTTCTCTGAAAAGCTGAAGAACCTATGTAGAGGAACTCCCAGCACTTCAGGGGCCAGGATTTGGCACAACCTTGTACAATTAATAAGGGAGGAGAGGAAGGTCATCACAGCTTGCCTGAGCCACTCAACTATTCCCCATTCCAAACACCTTCCCACATCCCATCTAACCTTCACTCTGCCACTGGTGTTATCACCGTTCTAACCCACAAACATTTATATCACTCCTACCTCCACCTACCAAAAAGTCCAAATTCTCTAGCAAGGCATTCAAGGGCCCCACCACCTTCTCAGCCCAATCTACCTTTCCAGCTTCACCTCCCCAAATATCCCTCTATACTCAATCCCCCATTATCCCTCTATGAAGCCTTTGGGAGCCAATCACTCAGAATCTATTGTTCCTTCCTCTCTGGTCTTATCATGCACTGCTTTTATCTCTAATAACCTGGTTGGTCCTATATCTGCCTCTTCCACTAGATACAAAGGATACAATTCGCTAATAAATAAATCTGCTGATAAAAATAAATGACTGAATGAATAAGTGAGTGCATTTTTCCCCAGTCTATTCTAAGCATGAAACTTAAGTCCAACTGTGCATTCCTCTGCTCTCAACTCCCCAGTGGGTCTCACCTCACTCAGAAGAGCCAAGATTTGGTGTGACTTACAAGGCTCAACCTGATCTGACTGCCCAATTCCCTCCAGGGTCTCAGCCCTTTCCACCTTCCCCCTTGATCACTTCACTCCAATGGCACTGACCTCCTGCTATTCCTCAAACATGCCAGGCATGTTCTGGCCTCAGAGCCTTTGCACTTGCTATTCTCCCTGCCGAGAACAGGCATCAACAAACTATTTCTGTAAAAGGCCATACAGCAAATATGTTTGGCCTTGCAGGCTATAATGTCACAACTATTCAACTCAGCATTGTAGCTCAAGGCAAAAAGCAGCTTAGATGGTATGTAAAGTAATGGGTGTGACCAGATTCGGTGCTCAAACTAGAGTTTGCCAAACCTTGGCATGCTCCAAAAGTATTTACTGAATGAATGAATCAATGAATGAATAAACTATACCCCATGAGCCTGTGCAGAGTCAGTAACAACAAAGGTTCTCAGGCGGGAATCACATACCCAGGGCTGACAGTTGGATAGCCATCCTCCTCTAGTCACCCCCAGCACCAGTTCCCAGCCCTTGCCTCCTCTAAACACCATCTTCTGGTGCACCATCCTCCACACCTGTCCCTATAGGTGATGTCATGTGGCCCCTTTTCGTCCACAGTAACAAGGCCACCCTAGCCTTGAGACAACCTCTGGGTGGGGAAGCGGCAGCGAAGTAGACACAACTCCCAAGACCGGTTTTCATGCAAATGTCCTCAGTAATAAAAGAGGTGGAAATTGAAAAACATAAAATAGATGATATAGGAGCCACACTGTCTAAATAGACTGGAGCTGGAGTTTTCCATAAGGTGTCAGTGAGTCTTTAACATGCAAATGAGGTGCTTCCCTCAGGGCATTTTAAAAGACCCTGTCAGCCATGAAATGTCTGTCCATGAAAAACACCTTTCATTATTAAACCCTTTGATAATGAATCACCTGCCCACTTCTGTTTACTTGCCTTTTTGACTTTCACCTGAGTTACTTTTCATAACAGCACACACTTGGTGGGGAGAGGGGGCTGCGGTCACCAAGACCCTAAACCTAATCAGTAGATAATAATATTAGCAATAACTAACCTTTACAAAGCCCTTTGCACTCATTATCTCATTAGATATTCCACACAACCCAGTGAGGTGAGACAAATATTATAATCAGCCCCAGGTATAAGTGAGGAAACCACAGAGGGTGAGTGATTTGGCTCAGGTGGCTCAGCTAGTAAATGGTGGAGTAAGAGCTTAGGCCCTACTCTTTATGGCATGTGACCTCCTTGACAGGCATTCCCAGTCCTCCATTCACCAACAATCTTACCACAGTTCACAAGTTAACTGCATCAGTCACTGTGGGCAGGGACTATGACTTCTGACCCTCTACCGCACTCAAACAACGCCAGGCATGTGGAAAACGCAGCGTGGAGCCCTGGAAATCAACATGTCACAAGAGCGACCGAAGCACCTCACTAGGAACAACTGATTCCAGACTATGAAACATTTAAGAGAGCTGTGTTACTGTCAAATCCATGATAAGAATGGAATCCATCTCAATGGACCCTGGGGAATATCCCAGTGGGTGATGAAATGAGGCAACAGGAAAGTTCTACAAATGGGGAGTTGATGGACAAATTAAATATCCATTCCCTGGACAGAATTAAATGCGGAACCAAGCACTTACTGGCCAGTAAGTGGCAAGAGCTTTTCCAGTTATCATCTATCCGCAGCCCCTTGCCCATGCCACATTCCGTCACAATAGGCCTGGAATCACCTCGTCCTGCTTGGTACACAGGTGAGAACAGCTACAGGGGAAAGGCACTTAGGGCTCTAATTCCATTAATCCTGTAAAATGACCACAGCCTCCTCCCATTTCCTAGACAGACTATTAGACAAATGAGCGTTATTTTTTCTGGTCTGCTCCCAAGACTGGAAAAGACCCAGTAACACCTTTCCAGTAATCAGGTTTTCAGGGAAACCTGGTTACTGTAGCGGATAAAAAGCAAACAATGCGGATGGTACCATCATGTCTGAGTCTGGAAAGATGCTGAGTCAATGCAGAGGGGCAATCTAGTTGGGATGAGGAGTTTACAATCCGCCCGCCCTGCAGAAAGTGATGCAGTCCCAGTGTAACCACACTCCCCTTCCTAGTGTTGGATGCCCAGCAGGTGGCTGAATCAATACTGATTAAATAAAGAAATCCCTGACTGATGCCAAGGTCCCAGAGTAGATGGGGAAAATAAATCTCACCTAAGCAAGGAATAGAAATTCTCCATTCTCATGGGAAAGAGGGGCTCAGGGAGAACAGTGGAAAACCAAGTGCCAAGAACCAGTAGCAGGTTAAGTGAGTGCGCTTTCGACAGGAGAGGTAGAGAGCCAAGTACTTAAACTTCTCTCATAGCTTGTACCATATATTCTGAGGTGCACACTATTAGAGCCACATTCTACAGGTAAGGAAGCTGCGTTTTAGAAAAGTAAGAAACTCAGCAGGGAAGCTAGTAAATGGTGGAGCCTGAACTTGAATACAGTGTTTTTCCAACCAAGAGAGACAGGGTAAAGGCAAACAAGTGCCCTGAGGTGGGTCACTGGAGTCCCTCAGTGAGCTGGGGGGAGGGGAGAGGGAAGAGGGAAGGCATGGATGCCTGAATCAAGCACTATTCTTATCTTACAGGTCCCTTGTCTGACAAGAAAATGTGTATATAAAAAAAAATGAAAAAGGAGAAACATCTGTAACAAAAATAAATTAATAAAAATTGAAAAAAAAAAAATGAAATGCAAACTCTCCCAGCAGAGGTCAAACCTTGCATCCATGAGGGCTGTTGAGAAAATCAAGCCAGTGATGACCCAGTAAGACACAATATGATGTAATCTAGGAAGTACAGACTGCATGAAAATCTGTCTATAAGGTAATGTGGGGGGAATTAACAGTGTACAAAGTAATATGCACGTGTTTACTATAACTACAAAATTAAACCGGCAAACAAGGACAGAAAGGCCCAGAACCAGGTGTAAAGGGTTGGAGCTTTAAGTTCATTGAATTTTTTCCTATACAATAGAACTCAAAAATAAATCCCCAGCAACATCCTGACATCATCAGGATGCAAATTCTCGCTCCCCACTCAGACCTACTGAATCAGAAGCTTTGGGGATGGGGTCCAACATTGTGCTGTACCTAACAGTCCTCCTGGTGATTCTCATGCACGCCACAGTTTGAGAATCACAGCAATTAGAAAATGCTTAAAAAGCCCTGGCCTGTTTGGCTCAGCGGTTATAGCGTCGGCCTGCAGACCAGAGAGACTGGGGTTCGGTTCGCGCTAAGGGCATGTACTTTGGTTGCAGTTTGTCCCCACCCTGGTTGGGGTCGTGTAGGTGGCAACCACTGGACGTGACTCTCTCACATCACCTTTCTCTCTCTTTCCCTCTTCCTTCCTCTCTCTCTAAAATCAATAAAGGAAAAAAATTTTAAAAAGAAAAGAAAATGCTTAAAGAAAACGTGGGAAGGCACAGATAAACTAACTCACTTTCAACCGGGCAAATATTTCTTGAGCACCCACAAAGTGTCACCACAAAGTGTCAAGCATCATGGAGGTAATCAGTCAATATTTGTTTTATTGAATGACTTCCTAGTCAGTAGAAAGTAAATGCCACTTAAACGGGAGACACCTGTACCAGGTGTCTTCTAAACGCTGCTCTCCACATCCGGGCGGGCATAGGCACTCATTCCCTGTGCGACCAGAAAGCGCAGGGCCCTGCAGGACGCAGGAAAGAAGGCGCGCTCTGGGGCAGGCCCAGGCGGTAGGACCCGCGTTTCTGCGTGGCCTCCGCTCTCGGTCAGGCCAAGCTCCAGCCCCAGCTGCCGGCGCCTCGGGGTTCACAGGCCACCTGGGGGTGGGGACGTCTGGGCGGGCCACCTGCTGCCCTGCTCCAGCTCCACCTCTACCTACAAGCAAGAGCGCGCCACAGACATAGCCAGGCCGGAGAGTCGCCGCCGAGGGGGCGGGGCACTGCCAGTCACCCGAGTCACGTGGCCGCGCCCGGGGTGACAAGGTCACCGGGCTGGGGCTTCCTCCCGGCTCCCGCCGTGGCTGCAGTAGCCCGAGCAGGGGCAGGCGCCGGGTGCGTCCACGCTGGCTACCTCGCGCTCCACGCGCCGTGAGACCCTGGCGACCCCGGCTCCGCGCCCACCTCCAAGAGGCCGCCCTACTCACCCTGAGGGAGCCGAGCCGCGGCGCCCCGCCTCCCGCTGCAGCCCGGTAACCGGAGTTCTCAGGGAACGTCGCTCTCCTCCACCCCCTGATTGCGTTGGGTGAAGCCGGGGCGCCGCGCGGCCTGCCGGGACTTGTAGTTCTCCTTGGTTCCCAAGGCCGCAGGGACCCCGGACAAAGAACCACCGAGATCCCGCTGGAACGCTGAGCTGGGGGAGGCAAAGGGCTCGCACTTTACCTGTCAGATGGCCTTGTTTCTTTGCCTGGGCCGCGAACACGTGATCTTCCTGAAAATTTGTTTTTCAAGAGGCTTTCCACATAGGAAAGTGTTCAGTGGGTAGGGTATTTTAAATAAGGTATTAGAACAAGTAGGTGAGGAAGAAATTTACTGGCAGTTGCTAAATAGTGAGGATGTGCTAATTAATCGTAATTATCTTTGGCCCCCATTTATTCATTCATTGACAACTATCCAATGTTTGTTCATAAGATGTGCTTTGGAGACATTCATCAGACGTTCATTAATTCTACAAGCATTTCTTGGGCTACTTCCTGGGGGAACAGAGATAGGGTTGGAACGCACCTATGATTCAATGGAATTCCAATTAAATTTCCAACAGGACTTTTTCTGGACCTTCACAGCTAATCTAAGATTTATATGCAAAAACAGCCCCTCTGGTGTGGCTCAGTGGATGTAGCGTCACCCCATGGACTAAGAGGGCCTGGTTCGATTCCCAATCAGGGCACATGCCCAGGTTTCAGGCTCAATCCCCAGTAGGGGGCGTGCAGGAAGCAGCCGATTGATGGTTCTAGCTCTCTCTCCCTTCTCTCTCTAAAAAACAAAAATCAATAAAAACATATTTTTAAAAAATAAAGATATTTAAATTTTAAAATGGACAATTTAAAACCACAGGATATAATGATGAACAAAACAGGCAAGGTCCTGGCCCTTGCAGAATGTCATTTGGCTGGGGTAGGGTAGGAGGAGACAGACAATAGACAAAGAAATAACAGGATAGTTGCATGATGTAATAAACCCTGTAAAGGAAAGAAGCAGGAGGCGTGGTAAAGAGTAACTGAACAGCGTAATCAGGCAAGGCCTCTACAGGCTGCTGTAACCTGATGGATGAAGAAGTCAGCCGTGGGGAAAATGAGGAAGTATGTTCCAAGCAAAGGGAACAGCAAGTGCAAAGGTCCAGGGGTAAAAAAGAGCTTGGCATGTCTGAGAAATATATTTTAAATTGAGATGGGATATGACCAGAGAAGCTAAATAGAAAATGCACTGAGCAACCAAAGCCATAAAAGGAAGCAACTAACTTATTTCAGAACCTGCCAGAGTCCCAGTTGTGTTTCTGGGGCAGCAGGCCTGGGGTTGGTAAATTGAGCATTTGGAGTGCTGTCCAAGAGAGGTTTTCATGCAGGGTGCTGTATATCTCATCCCGGAACTGGACCATCTGGGAGAAATCATCACATAGCAGCCAACCAGAGGAAAAGCAAGAGAAATCAAAGGCAAGTTTCTTTAAGGCAAGGAGAAAAGGCCACTGCAGAGGAAGTAATAAAGGAACTGTGTTCTATGCAGGAGGAAGAAGCCTGAGGCCTCTGGTAGGGGAAGCAGGAAAGCCGGATTTGGTTCCAGCAGCATCTCAAAGGTGAGCAACACCCTGCAGGGGTTGCATCCATACAAGCAGCAGCAGAAGGAAGCATGAGCTAGAGACCAGGAAGCTTGTGTTAGCGCCTGCCTGGGACAGAGAATAAAGGATAAAGGCAGTCAACCCCAGACTTAGGGCCTGAAGGTCAGGGTCCTGCTACCCTAGAGGACTATTTTCAGCTTTATTGAGCTATAACTGACATACCCTTAAGTTTGCTTAACTGCCATAAGGGAGAGGGAAAAAATCTTTGTGAAATAACAGCTGATATAGCTCAATATGGAATAAAAGCCATATGAATTCATAACCAGAATTCAAAATCAATTTATTGGAGATATATATGGATATATATACACATTTATATGCAAATAAATACAAATATATGCTATCAAGTACTTATTAAGTGTTTTAAGTATATTTTCTCATATAATCCTCATGAAGTATGACGTAGATATTTTTATTATCCCCATTTTATAATTGAGCAAACTAAGGCTCAAAGAGTTAAATAACTTGTCCAAGATCGCTCCATGAGGGCAGAGCTGGGATGCTATCCCACAATTCTGACTCCAGAGCCCGCATTCTGGAGTGGGCAGCCCACTTTGATCATAGATGTATTTAGAGAGGGAATCATTTGTGGCAAGTATGTGGGACCAAAGTAAACTATGCCTTGAGGTCTTTGAGCAATCTTAACAGGAAATAGGCAAGCTGGCTCAGCAGCAGTCTTTTATTACCAACCATTAATTGACCACAGCTCTCAAATTAAAAGGTAGCATGGACTGGAGTTAGGCGAGCTGGGTTCCAGTCCTGCCTGTGCTACTAACTGGCTGCCAGCCTTGGACCTTGGACCTCCCACTCATTTTCCCTCCCTGGGCCTCAGGATCCTCTTTTGCAAAGTAAAGGGAGTTTGTGGGCAGAACTCAAGGGGTTCTTCCAACTCTCACATTCCATGATTCTTTGAATCTGTAAGCAATGTCTTACCTCCTATGGGCTGAAATGGAGGGCACACATGAGTAATCCCCTGTGCTGAGTATCCTAGCCTCCCTGAGTGCTCTCTGCACCCTTCTGTGCCCTGCGCAGTGCTCCAGGGAGCTGCCTGGCACTGCTTGCTTCCCTGGGGCTCCCCTGACCTCTGTCTTCCAGTTAGGTGTGACCATGACCAGGAGACAGGGAGGCCAAAGGAGAGAGAAGTCAAAATGTTTGTTCTCTCTCTCTCTCTCTTTCTCTCTCTCTCTCTCTCTCTCTCACATACACACACACACACACACACACACACACACACACACACCTTCCTGTGTAACCTGCCCATCCTGTCTACATTGCAGCAGTGGTTGGGTCCCTCTCCTGCCCTAACTCCAGCTCTTGCTGGGCTCAGGAACACCATTCCCACATGGTACCCCTTTAGACGTAAGGATTGCGATGGCTTCCTGCTATGTTAGTTAGTGCCCAGCTGCTTCCCCGCCAGCTTGTTGATTCCCTTAACTGCCCATACCTCTTCCAGTTTCCACACAGTCCATTTATTCAACACTGCATTGAAACTCTTGAATGCACCATCTGTTTCCTGTAGAACCCAGACTGCCCTAGCCTCCTGGTAGTGAGGTGTCTTTCCTCCTTGTTATTGCTACCATGATATTGAAAATTCCACCTGTCATGAACCAACACAGGAATCCCAGACCTTCAGCAGAGATCCTAGAAATAGACACTTTCAGGATGAGGGTGCAGTATTCCCCAAATCTCCCATAGTGGTAGGAGCATCAACACCAATGTTCTATTAGTCAAAGTCTATAAAAGGTCTCAGGCTCTCTTGAGAGAGGCAACATGGAGTCAGATAGACCTGGGTTTGGATCCTGGCTCCAATTCACTGGGTTTGAATCCTAGGTCAGCTACTTACTGACTGAAAACTTCCTGTGCCTTAGATTCCTCATCTGTAAATTGAGGATAATAGTATCTGCCTCTAAGGCTTGCTGCAAGGACTGAATAAGACAATGTATGTGAGGGTTAGTACAATGCCTGGCACATACTAAATAGATGCTCAGTAAATGTTAATTCCCTCCCTCTCTATTAGGCAACTAGGAGGAAGAGGGGGGAAGCCGTGAAAACAATTAGGTGAGGTAAAGTGGCTTCTCCAGAAATACCATACCACCTCTTTTAGTTCTCCAATGGAATAGCCAGGGGCTGGAATGGCAATGGATCAAGGCAGAAAAAAAGAGAAAAGAACAACTCATCAGAAACAAGGCTTTTGTCAAAAAAAAAAAAAAAAAAAAAAAGCTCAAACCCAACTGCAGCAAGCAATTAGAGAACAATGGCTAAATACTTTCTATAATTAGAGGGAGAAACCATCAAAAGTGATCAGAGCGCCTTTGTCTGCTTGACCCTCTACACCCAAAGAAGGTCTTGGCTCATGTGAGATGGAGACTGGGGATCTTTGTGTCTTTTTTAGTTTTCTTGAGAAATTAAACATCACACCACCCTTCTGTTCCAGGAAAGGAGGGCAGAGGAGGCATTGAGCACCCCCTCATCAGAAAAGAAAGGCAATTGGAACTGTGATTCGTGTCAAGGGCTAATCTGAACCTGAAAGAGGAAAGGGGCTTATGGCTTCCCCTGAGAGCTACTGACAGACACCCTGGCCCCACTCTGCTTATGGGGCAGGTGGGTGAGTTGCATTTCTGAAGGAAGAGGAGGCACATGGGCTTTGTCATCCACCTATCATGCCTCTTTTGCTGAAATATGAGAAGGAGCAAATCCTTATCTTTAACAATGGACATTCTAGACAAAAGCAAAGGAGAAGATATTCCCACAAACATTAGTGCTAGAGAAGGACCAAGCTAACTTCCTGGCCCTGAATCTCTGTGCCTGCCCAGGCACTGCTATCCTTCCAGGGCCCCAGGTTCCAAATTCGGGTCATCCTTTTCATTCTTCTCAGCCCCTCATCACTAACTAACTCAGCCTATTGATACTTCCGTCTATATACCCTTCCCATCTTTCCCTTCCTCCCCATTCCGAACACCACAAAATTGTCAGGCTCCCCATACATTCACGTCTAGATTTTTTCACAGACTTCCATCCAGTCCCCCTTCCTCCAGAATCCACCCCCTCAAAGACAGCCCACAAAGCACCACCTAAAACATTACATCCACAGTGCCATTCTCTACATGGGGACTTCCTAACCTATGGTACAAGTACCCCTGCTGGTACAATGGATTTTAGGTGGTGTGGTACACATGGTTAGTGTCCTGTCCTGGTCCCCTTTATCAGGTCAGTACCCCCACCACTCAGCTGCTGTGAGTGTTGGCTGCTAACAGCTCACAGCTGCCCCATTCTCTGGAAAATTGACTGTCTCATCAGAAAATGTCTGGACAGTCACACTCTCCCACATTCCCACATTATGCTTTCATGAAAATACTCTGTTTCTTGAACACGGGGATGCTACAAAGTGTTTCTTTGGGAAAAAACCAGGTCAGTCTTGGAAAATCGAGGACACCAGCAACTCAGTTCCCTGAGAGCCCATGGAGACCTAGTTGTCTCCCTGACTAGAGGGAACAGTTATTGGATGTCTACTATGTTCCAAGTACTGAGCCACTATTAAGCACCAGGCCTTGTTTTGAGGATACTCTATAAACAAGATGATATTCCTGCCCTACTGAGAAGCCTATAGTCTGGTGGTAGACACAGATAATTTTTTAAATTTTACAATTAATTTTTAAAGTGCTATATAGACATACGTGTAAAGTAATACTGGGGAGGTAAGGATGGGGAGATCTCCTCTGTTCCTGAGCATAATGAAGTTCAGGATCCAGACTCCAGTGTGGACTCTCCCACTCACTAGCTGAGAGACCCCAGGCAAGTTACTAATGGTGTCTGCTGGCAAAAAAAAAAAAAAAAAAAAAAAAAAAAAGCGCAATCGAAATGCCCTTTAGGAGACTGGGAGGATATACATCAATGTAATGGACGTTGTCTCTGGGTAATAGGACTGCAGGTGGTTTTTATTTTCTTCTGTTTGCTTTTCTATTTTTAAAATTTTTTCCGCAGAAAATAAATTCCTTTTGAAAACCAAAAAAGAGAATCATTAAATTTTTTAAATGTGGTTTAATTCTCAGAACTATGCTCCAAGGTCCACTCTTCTGAGGCATATCCCCTCCTACCCCTGCTTTGTCTCTCTGTAAATCTATCTGGCAGTATACCTCAAAGGGTAGCTGATAGGACCATCTTCTTCAAAATCACTTGGAAGTCTTATTAAAATACAAATTCTAGGCCTTATTAAAATATCAATTCTGCTCCCAGATTCAGACAGTCTGGAGAAGAGACCCAGAAATCTGTATTTTGACAAGTTCCCTAAATGATTCTTTTCTGCACCATAAGCCTGAGAACCACTGTTAAGGTGAATGAAGCATTCTATTTACATCAATTTTCTAGATAACTAGGGCTTATCCACATATGTACCTTTTTTTAATTTTACATATCTTTGTAAAGTAAGTTTGCTGAACAGTGTATTTTCTTGGTAATTGGGGGGTCATATCCATGATATGGAGTGGACATTCCTGTTGAGTTATACGGGAGTGTGTCCCTGTCTCTAAAGGGGTCCTGGACTGTGACAGTTTTATAGTTCTGCCTATTTTTTACTGTTATTCACCATCCAGTGTCTGTTATTCCTTTTATGAAACATCATTTATTTACTACCCCCTAGTACACAGATTGTCCCACTAAAAGATAATGGGGCTACTTAGAGAAATGAGTCAGTTCAAATCTGAAGACAGAAATGAATATGATGATCCTGGAATATCTTGTTCTAAAGGAAAGCATGGACGTTATCAGACTACTGGCCTTGGGTCAAAAGGATTCGGAAGTCAATATGAAGAACCTCCCACTTGCTAAAAGTGGTACAGTTTGATCATCAATCAGATAATGTATTAAAACATATCAAGTATATTTAACTCCATGAGTTTAAAATTATACTCTGAAAAAAACTGTCACTTCTGAAGAATGCTAGGAAATCGCCTATTTTAAAAGCTAGTCATTAAAGAGAAAAAAAAATCAGGCATTCATTTTTTGTTGTCTGTCCCAAATGGTAATCAAATAGTTGATCAGGGGAAAATTGTTTTACAGAAGTATTCCAGCTAATAAATGGAAAAGGAATGATAGAACATCACCAATTTGTAAGTCATAATGATTTATGGGTGTAGCAATGATCATAAATGGCTTCTAACATCACAAGAAAGACCACCAGACTTTGAATCTTCCAGAGAGAAGTAAACACCACTATCTCCGAAGTTTCTTTATCCCTCCTGCACCCCACCTCAAAAACAAAGCAAGACAGAACCCTGAATCTGATCAAGCCTCTAGATCTAATGACAAATTTACAAGAAATGACAGAAGAGGAACAAAACAAAGATAAAATCAAGGCTATGGAAAACCCTACAAGGCAAATGATCTAGTTTCTTCAATAAAGTATTGCATGAAAAAAAATAGAGATGGTTGGGAACTTATAAGTAAAAGAGATATAAGAGACATATCAACCAATCACAATAGATAAAACTTATTTGGCTCTCATTTCAGATAAATGATATATATTCAAAAAGCAAAACCAAGAACACATTAAAAATATATAAAACATAAAAATGTTAAGACAGGGAAATGCCAACACTGATTGGATATCTGATGATATTATGATACTAAGGAATTAATTATTTTTAAAAAATTTTTTAATTATCTGTACTGTGGTTTTTTAAAAAGGAGTCTTTATCTTTTAGAGACACATGCTGCAATTTTTACAAATGAAATATGACATTTGAGATTTGTTTCAAAATAATCCAAGGGAGAGAGTAGGAAAGGGTAGGATGGACAAGATTGGCTCTGTGTTGAAAATTGTTAAAGCCAGTGATGAATTCATTCAGGTTCATTTTTCTGTTCTACCTTTGAATATGTTTTAAATTTCCATAAATAAAATGTTCTGCAAATTCATGGTTAAAACTTGGATTTCAGAAAAGAAAATGTAAACTACCCATAATCCCACCCTGCAGAGATAATCACTATCATTTTACAGTATATCCTTCTAGCCTTTTAAATACTGTAATATGTCATAGAAATCCTGCTGTGAATGTTGTTTTGTATCTGCTTTTTTTTTCACCTAATATAGTATATTTTTGCTTGTCATTAAAAATTCTAAAACATCAGTCTTAATAGTTACATTAGTATTTTATAATCAAAACTATTTTTCTACTAAAAATTTTGCTGCTATGAACAAATGAAATATGACATTTGAAATGTGAAAATCTTTATTTTGGGATGCTATTCATTTTTTAAAAGTAGAATTAGTAGTTAAAAAATATATAAATATTTTCAGAATATAAACATTTTCATACATACTGTCAAACTGCTCTCTAGAAAGGTTATATTCATTTATGTTCCTATTAGTAGTGAGGCAGACTTTCCCTTTTCCCAAAACCTTACTCTTACTCTTTTGGAAGCATTTAATTTTCCCTATTTAATAAAAAATTCTAAGTAAGAGACAAAAAAAAAATTGACAAGTGTGTTAGAATCAGACAGACCTATCTCTGAATCCTGTTAACTATGTGACATTATGAGAGTTACTTAACATCTCTGGGTCTAGGAAAAGAACAATATTGGGAGGTCATGGTCACTGAATAAGATAATAAATGTAATGATATATATTATCTGTACATATCTTAGCACAGTGCCTGGCTTGGTAAATGTTAGCTATACCTATCATCACTATCATTATTATTACATATTGCCTTCCTATAAAATAAAATCCATAGTTTTGGAGACAACTGTTTTCCTTTTTATGAAGAGGGCTTTTTACTTGCTTCTGCATTCAAGTCTGTATTTAAGACAGCTTAATAATGCTTTTGGTTGCAAGTAACAGAAACTCCAAGTCAAACTGACACAGCTGCAGCACTCAGAGGTAAAAGGAACTCAGAAGTCATGGTCTGACTCTGTTCTCAGTGATTCCCTGGACTTTGCCCTTCTCCGGCTGTTGTTTTCAAACACATAGTGATGTCTCTAGAGTAAGGCAACTTTCAACAGCAACTAAATTTACATTCTTCTTTGTTCACTCCTAGGTGAAAAAGAAAGAGTCACTACCCACTACCCTCCAATTAGATCCTGAGATGTATACTGACTGGAAAAACTGTTTTTATTTACATTTATTTATTTATTTATTTATTTATTTATTTATTTATTTATTTATTGGGGGGGGGGGGAGTGGAGCTTGATAAGCTGATTTCCAAAGTAAAGGGCCAAGACGAAACACATTATTGAATAAGAACAGGGTAGGAGGAGTTGCCATAAGAGGAACAGAATGAAGCACAACAGAGGTGGCCTGCAGATCAGTAAGAAAAGAACAGACTTTTTAATGAATGGTACTGATAAAATTGAGCATCCATTTAGGAAAAACTGAAATCGCATACCTGTCTCACATCATACTCAATAGTCAATTTCAGGTGAAACTGACCTAAGTGAAAAAGGAAAACTATAGCCCTGGCTGGTTTGGCTCAGCGGTTCAGCCGGCAGACTGGAGAGTCCCAGGTTCCCTTCCCGCTAGGGGCACGTACCTCAGTTGCAGTTTGTCCCCGCCTCGGTTAGGGTTGTGTGGGTGGCAAACACTCGATGTGTCTCTCTCACATCAATGTTTCTCTCTCACTTCCTCCTTCTCTCCCTCCCACTCTATCTGAAGATAAATGCAAAAAAAAAGTGTCCTCGGGTGAGGATAAAAAAAATAAAAGGAAAACTATAAAACTTTTAAAAAATAGTAACAGGAAAGCACAGTCAAGACCTTGGATCAGGGAAGAAATTCTTAATCAAGAAACAAAAAGCACTAACCATAATAGAAAAGATTCGTAAGTCTGCATGCTTAGGAATTAAAATTTTCTGCTCACCAAAAGATACTTGCTGTAGACAAAGGACTAGTTTCCAAACCAAAAGAATTCTCACAAATCAAAAAGATAAAAACATCTAACTCAGTAAGAAATGGACAAGAGACTTGAACAGGAACTTCACAAAAGATGAAATCAAAGGCGCTCCCCTCATTAGTAATCAGGGAACAGCAAATTAAAATTGATGCCACCATTACATACCAGATGTAAAATTTTACAAGATGAGCATACCAAGTGTGGGAGTGGGAATATAAACTGAATCAACTACTCTGGAAAATGGTTTGGCTTTATCTGGAAACAGGAAGATCTGAATACCCTATGACTCTGCAATCCACCCCTAATGTATAGAGAAAGTGATGCAGAAATATTCAAAACCATATTATTTATAAATAATCCCTAAATGGAAACAAGTTTAAATGTTCATCAACAGCAAAACATAAAAAGTCTTGGATAAGTTAGCCATTACCCTCTATAACAAAAACAAGTAAATAATATCTAATGTTTATAGGGCACTTACTATGTGCTAAATACTATTCTAGGGTTTTACTATATAAATAATCATAGCAAAGACTAATACAGAATTTACTATGTATGTACTGTACTAGGTACTGTTCTAAACAGGCTTCATATATTTAGTCATTTTATCTTCACACTTAACCTATAAAGAGATACAATTATTATCCCTATTTTTCAAATAAATTGAGGTCAAGAAGGTAACTAACTTGCTCAAGATCACACACGTAGTTAGTTGTAAAGTTGGGAGCCCACCTTCACAGAGCATAACCACTAGACATTATATATGGGTCTAAGACAGAACCTTAAGAAAAACAAGCAGATAGGAGTTACAAAAGGAAGCCTGTGGAACTAAAGAACACACACACACACACACACACACACACACATAAAGGGGGGGGGGCAAAAGTCTATTGTGGCTTCCAGTTATCTCAGAGGGAGGCTGAGGAAACTTGGTGCAGAGATATTTTGTAATAACAGTTTTATTGAGATATAATTCACATACTATAAAAATCCACCCTTTTAAAATGTATAGTTCAGTGTTTTTTATTATATTAGGAGTTGTACAATCTAACAATCACCACAATCTAATTTCAGAACCTTTTCTTTTTTTTTTTCTTTTTTTTTTTTTTAATAAGACATGCTCAACTCAGCTTTCCCATCAGCTACTGACAAATATGTAGGCATATGTTGCCCACTCTATAGAAAGTGTCTCGGGTGGCTGGGCCAAAACACCTACAAGAAGGTGGGTGTTCTGGTCAGATGGTCAACTCTCTCAAGTGCATGCTGCTGCTCTTCCCAAGACGTCCGAAGCCACCCCCTCCCCACCCTACCCCTACAAGGGAGGGGGCCTTCAGGAAGTCAGGGACTGAATGTCCTTGAGCATCTCCTCGAAGGCCTGTGGGGATGGTGCGTCCGCATTCTGGAAGGTGACCTGGACTCTGCTGTACAGGCTGAAGGATTTCAGCTCCAGCCAGATGAACCCGAAGTGGTCCTCGTCAAACAGGATGAAGACCCCCGGGATGCGCTTGGGGCTGGCGAAGCCATGGTCAGCGATGAGGCCCGTGCCGTATAAACACATCCTGCATGTTCGAGGGTAGTCCTCGTTACTTGAAATCACGCCCACAGGCAGAACAAACTGGACAGGATGCCCATCCAAAGCTGGGGCCCCAGGCTCCCTGACCTTCTCAGTGGGTGGCCCGACCCTGGGCTGGGCAGGTCCCTGCTGAGGCTCTCGGGGACCCTGCCAACTGCAGCCCTCGCTGTCCTCAGTCCTGTCTTTTTGCCGCTGCTGCTCCTGGCTCACCTGCTCATGAACCTCCAGGACGATGCGGGACAGCTCGTTGAAATTGCGGAGGTTCTCGATGTCAGGCAGCTGGATGCGGTGCATGAGGTTGATCTCTACCGTCTGCTGCCCGGCAGGAATGTTGGGGTCACCCGTGATCTTCGTGGCCCTGGCATGCTTCCCATGGAAGCTGAGCATGACGATCTCTAGGCCGTGGATATCGTAGGTGCCTTTGAAGAGGCCTGGCCTGATGAGGTCGTCCGGGTGGCTGGGCGGGAGGTAGATGCGGCGGTAGGTCAGGCAGTTGTCATACTGACTGTAGATGAACTTCATCAGTATGAGCTCCTGCATGTGCTCGTGGAAAATGTCCTCCAGCGTCCACCCCCACTCTTCCCTCAGCCACGTTCGGAATTCTTCTTGCCTCCCACCAGACATCCTGTGGTGGTCTGTATGGTTGCACTTGGTGGAGAACTCGTCCTTCTTCACAATCTGGATGTGGCCGAGGTGGGGCCCTCTGTGGCCGTACATGCACTCCACCGTGGCTGATTTCCTCTCCAGCAGGTGAATTCTAAACAAGGGCTTGAATCGCATTGGGTCATCCACATGAGGGTCGTGGGGAGGCAGGTACATCCAACCAATAATGAACAAGCCGTCCACCACTACGTTCAGCAGTCCTCCATAGGGCCCGCTATCTGGCTGCCACAATCCCAAGATGTGTCTGTAGGGGTGGAGCAGCTTCGCATAGACGTCTCGCCAAGACACACCCATGATCTCCAGGTTCCGCAAGTTTTCACAAACGCCATACTCCTCCTGGCAGCGCAGTCTCCAGATGGCGTCCGTGTGCAGGATGCGACGGAAAGTGGTGCAGACCTGGGCCAGGCTGGGCAGGTCGGTGCCGGGGAGCGAGGCGAAGATCTTCACCAGCAGCTCGGGAGGCAGCCCCAGCAGCGAGCAGCGCGGGGGCGGCGAGGGGCTCGCGCTCCCGCCGCTCCCCGCCCCGCACAGCGCCGCCGCACCCGCCGCGACGTGCTCCTCTCCCGCGTCCGTGGCCGGCTTACTGTTGACCGCCGCTGTCTCGGACGGCCCCGACGCTGCTGGCGACACCGACATCTCCGCGAAGGCCCCACGTCGCAGAGGCGAACACACTCCGCCATGCGCGTCTGAGTAACAGCCGCTAGCGCGCGTGCGCCGCCGCCGCGGCCCCGCCCCGCGGGAGGGCCAGCCAGGCTTCCCAGGCTTCCCAGGCTTCCCAGGCTAGCCCCGCCCCCTCAGCGCCGGGCCAATTTTAGGAGCTGCTGAACAACACTCCAAAAAGAATCCATATCCTTTAGCAGTCATTTCTGCCTCGCAGTCCCCGCTCCCTGTCCTCCCAACCTGACCCTCTCCCCAGGCAGTCACTAATCTGCGTTCTGTGTAGATATGCCTCTCCGGGTATGTATGCTTATGGTGGGCATTTCACATAAATGGAATCATAATATCTGGTCTTTTGTGACTGGCTTCTTTCACTTAGCATAATATTTTCAAGTTTTATGTATGTTATATCATGTATTGGTACTTCATTTATTCATATTGCCAAATAATATTCTGTTATATGGGTTTTCCACATTTTGTTTACCCATTCATCAATGGATGAATATTTGGGTTATTTCCACTTTTTGGCTATTATGAATAATGCTGCTGTGAACATTGCATACAAGTTTTTGTATGAACATGTTTCCATTTCTCTTAAGGTATACACCTAGAAGTGGAACTTCTGGGTCATATGGTAACTCTATGCTTCACATTCTGAGGAACTACCAAAATGTTTTCCAAAGTAGCTGCACCATTTTACATTTCCACCAGCAATGTACAAGGTTTCTAATTTCTCTACAGTCTCATTAATACTTTTTTAAAAAATTAATAGCCATCCTAGTGAGTGTTGAGTGGTATTTTATTATGGTTTAGAGCAGAGTTCTTTTTTTTTTTTTTTTTTATCCTCACCCAAGGACATTTTTCCATTTTTTGTTCAGATAGAGTGGGAGGGAGAGAGAGAGAGAAACATCGATGTGAAAGGGACACATCGAGTGGCTGCCTCCCGCACGACCAACCAGGGTCGAGGACAAACTGCAACTGAGGTACGTGCCCTTAGCGGGAACCGAACCCAGGTCTCTCTGGACCATAGGTGGAAGCTCTAACCGCTGAGCCAAACTGGCCAGGGCTAGAGCAGAGTTCTTGACTGTAGGTTGACTTGACCTTGAACTCCACAAGAAAAATCTCTTCCATCCTCAGCCTTCACCCAGCCTCTGCCAAATCTCTCACACCCCTGGTAGGAATGGGCTCCTGCCCGTGAGCAAGGATAGGTTCAAGTTCCTCACTTTCAGTTGACTAACCTTGCTAGTTCCTCCGGTGAATGGATGACCTCAAAAAGAAGATAGTTACTTTTCCTATGGGCTGTACCTGGCCCTGCCCATTCAGACAGGCTTCCATTCTCATGTTGAGAGCAGCTAGATTCCTTCTCTCTGCTTTTCTGGATTCCTCCCAGAGAAACACTCTCACTTCTGCCTTTGTCAGGAACAAATTCCACCTGCCACACAGACTCTGTCTGACTTCTATCATTTAAACACTAAAATATTCTCGGCCCCTCCTCTGAAATAGCCCTATAGTATTGTTGGTGTGTAACTGAGTAATGGGTGTAAAGACTCTTCTTTTAGAAGCTTGTATTGATGAGATTTGAGCGGTGATGTCCAAGCGTACCTATGTGGTTGGTGAGTGCAGCTGGTATATGGAGCTAGGTGGGCTTGGTCATTGAAGGGGTTCAGACATCTTTTCTCTCCCAGGAATGAGAGAGACAGAGACACCACTGCCCTAGGAAGAAATCTGTGTAGGAAGGTCAAAAGCAGGTCAGTAGATCAAAGAAAAGACAGAGGCTGCTGCTGCTACCTCTGAGCCCTTTCCCATGCTGTTCCATCTGTTTACACAGATCTCCCACTCCATCTACCACCCAAACCTCTGCCACTGTCCTTCTGGGCCTCACCTACTATTGGCACATGATCTTGGTCAGGAACTTCCAAAGCATCTTAGGCTTGCCTCCAGCATGGCACTTACCACATTCCGAGGTTATCTTTTCATACCAGGGGATGCAAACTCAAACGCCTACAGAGGCCAAGAAGATAATAAAAATAAGCGAAGCAGATCAGAAGAGAATAATCCTGGCTTTTAAACAAAAACATTATGGCCCTGCCCGGTTTGGCTCGGCGGTTAGAGCGTCGGCCTGCAGTCCAGAGACACCCGGGTTCGGTTCCCGCTAAGGGCACGTACCTCGGTTGCAGTTTGTCCCCGGCCCCTGGTTGGGTCGTGCGGGAGGCAGCCACTCCATGTGTCCCTTTCACATCGATGTTTCTCTCTTTCTCTCTCTTCCTCTCTCTCCCTCCCACTCTGTCTGAACAAAAAATGGAAAAATGTCCTTGGGTGAGGATTTTAAAAATAAATAAATAAACAAAAACATTACCTATTTTTCTTAAGTCATGAAGTTCCCGTGACTTATCTTTTGTTTTCTTATGAGAGCATCATAGGTACATGAAGCATTTTACTTCGATCATAATAAAAAGAGTGCAACTGCAACAATGACTGGTCACTGACTCCCTCAGCTGGAGATGCAGTAGGCAGTGGTAGGGACTGTGGCCCACACTGCCACATGACAAACTATATTCTGTGAGAAGGTAGGCCCAGGGTTCCCAGCTCTATTGGTTTTCAGAAGAAGATGTAAAACCAGATTTTTTAAAAAATAAAAATCTTTAAATCTCCCAATTTTTAAACGTCTGCAACTAGGTCTGGACATTTTGTCCCTGCTAGTGGTGGCCACATTGCTTTCCGGTAGAGGCATGAAGTTGGCAGCTGTGGCTTCTGGCTGGGTTGAACCATGCTCTCAGCAGAAGCAGTGGAGCCGAGCCAGAGCCTCGGCCTGTACAGAGGTAGCAGTTGGACTGACCATTGCTGCTGCAGGATTTGCAGGCCGTTAAGTTTTTTTTCAAGCCATGCAGCATATGGAGCCTCAAGTCAAACAAGTTTTTCAAATTCTACCAAAATCTGTAAGACTTACTAAACATGTTTGCTAATTCTTTGCTGCTTGTATATGAAGCCTAGAATTACGCTGAAGAGTGCCTTGGGTGGTGACTATTACAAAATGACAAGATGGGAAGCAGCATTAATACTAGACTAAGGCCGCCCTGGCCGGTTTGGCTCAGCGGTTAGAGCGTCGGCCCGCGGACCAGAGAGTCCGGGGTTCGGTTCCCGCTAAGGGCACGTACCTCGGTTGCAGTTTGTCCCTGGCCCTGGTTGGGGTTATGTGGGTGGCAACCACTCGATGTGTCTCTCTCACATCGATGTTTCTCTCTCTCTCTTCCCCCCTCTCTCTGTCCCACTCTATCTGAAGATAAATGCAAAAGTGTCCTCGGGTGAGGATAAAAAATAAATAAATACATACTAGACTAAGCCCTACTGCCAATAAAGGAAAAATAAGAGATGCTCATCGACAAATTATGCTTTTAAATCACCCATACAAGGGAGCATCTCCTTATACAGCAGCCAAAGTCAATGAAGCTAAATAAAGATTTACTAAAAAATGAAGTAAATGTATGATGAGCGTTAAGTTCTTACTAGTTTATGTATATGAGTACCAGCTTTTTACAATAAAATGCCCCAAAGCTGTAAATTTCAAAAATGATTTAGCAAAAACTAAATCAAAGCCTTGGTATCAGTTTCTTGTTTAAATTTGAATATTTTAAATCAGATTATATAATATTTGGATATCAATGTTCAATAATCATGGATAAACATCATTTGAATAGAAATATTGTTCATTACTCATTTAGCAAATCACTTGGCACTTACTTCAAGGCAAAGTGAACATGGCAGTCACTGCTCTCAAGAAACCCCAATCTAATGGGAAACTGATAAACTGGTACTTAATGTACAATGTGATCAGTAAATAAATAAATAAATGTCTGCGACAGATTCGAATGTTTTTAAAGCATGTGTGGGAGAAACAGAATATTTCTGAAGTCCAGGTTCAGCCCAAGATCTACCAACCCCCTGGTCTTTAGGACTCAGGATGTACAGTATTTAACTCAGAGTCCCTCCAAATTAATGCAGGGTCTAGTACAGGAAGAGCACTTGATAAATTTTTGATACATTTTTTTAAGAATAACAGCTGATATTAATTTAGTACTCACTGTGAATCAAGCACCTAAGCACTTTACTTTTATTATCTCGTGTCATCCTCACAGGCTTACGAAGTAGGTAGACTTGCTGAAGGTTACAGAGCTAAGAAGCCAGGGAGGCAGGTCTGTCTGATTTCAGATTTCTTAGAAAGGTAGAATCTCCCACTTGGGAGCCAGTAAGGAATAGTGGTTAAGATCATATTCTTTGGTTTTAAATTCCAGATTAGTCATTTTCTATTTGCCATCTTGGGAAATTACGTATCCCTAAGCCTCCATATTTTAATCTGTAAAATGGGGATAATAAGAAGTAACCACTCCTACGGCTGTTGTAAGGGTGAAATGAAATTAAAGGGCACAGAAGAGCTCATCAACAAATACTAACTATTCTTATTGTCCTAGTATTTCCCCCGTTGGAGTTATTAAACCATAGCCATCCACACACACTGTAGCTCCTTGCTCCACAAACAGGCATATTCTGGTGGAATATCTTGTTACTAGAGAAAAGACAAGGGAGTCACTTCAGGCATCACATGGCTGCCTTCTGGAGCCAGCAGCACACTTGATAAGAATAAAAATGATCAAAACAAGTGACCGTGTTCAGGGCAAGGGGCAAATTGTTCCCCTGCCAGGCTGTTCAATAGAAAAAGGAATAGTTATCTGAGGTCTAAAGCTTCATCCCCACTGGAGCCTTGTGTTTCAAATCCCCTTAAAGTTAGAGCCAACTTTCAAAAAGAATAATTAAATCTGGAAAGAAATGGGGTCAAGAGGTCTCGAGTGCTTTTAAACAGGAAGTCTCAGAGCTGGAGGAGGAAAGTAGCTGACCCCAAAGCTGCTTTCCTAGTATCAACCCAAAGAATTGCTTAGTCCCAGGAACAGGATATAAGAGCACATTTCACCAAATACAAGTTGATGTTAACTTTAAGTCATTACAGTAAAAAAATGTATTCCACTCATAAATTGACATGTTTCAGAACATTTGTGGCTTAACAAAAATTAGTTATATTTAGTAATCATATAAAAACATAGACTGCATTCATGATAACAAAGAAATGAAATACCTAAGAATCAATATCCTGAGAGATGTGTACAGTCTATTTAAAGAAAACTTCAAAATGTTATTGAAAGATATGAAAGATTTTAATAAGTCAAAACCTAAACAGTGTTCCTGAGACATAACATTGTAAAGGTATCAGCTCTCTCTCTAAGTTAATTTATGATCAAGTCAATGACAATATTTCTACAGACTTTTTTAAAAGAGCTCAAAAAAATAAAGCTCATTTGGGGGGAAAAAGGAATGAAGCAATACTAAATCATACTTTTTATTCACTTATTCATTTTATAAATTTTGCATTTTACTTGACTTTGTTTTTATAGCTTTATTAAGAGATAATTCACATTCCATAAAATTCACCTTTTTAAAGTGTACAGATCCATAGCTTTTAGTATATTCACAGAGTTGTGCCACCATCCGCACTATATAATTATTCAACATTCCAAAAAGAAACCCTATACCCACTAGCAGTCACTCATCTTTCCCATCCCCTGCCCCCACCCAACCTAGTCCCAGGTAACTATTAATCTACTTTTTGTCTCTATGAATTTATCTATTCTGGAAATTTTATATAAATGGAATTATACAATACCTGGCCTTTTGTGGCTGGCTCCTTTCACTTAGCTTAATGTTTTCAAAGTTTCTGTAGTAAAGAATTTAACCTTGCCCAAACAGAGATCTGGCCTTTGTCCTCAGCTTGTGGGAAGTAATCTCTAAGCGCTTGAAATGTCATTCCTAATAGGAGTGTCTTTGTTTGCCTTGGAGCCTTGGATCACCAGGTAGTCTTTAAAAAAAATTTTTTTAAATTGATTTTTAGAAAGAAAGGACAGGAGGAGAGAGAAACATCAACATGATCAAGTCCACAACCTGGGCATGTGCCCTGATTGGGAATTGAACTGGCAACCTTTCGGTGCATGGGACAATGCCCAACCACTGAGCCACACAAGCCAGGGCCAGATAGTCTTAAAAATATGATTTAGGATGGCAGCTGACCACATCGAATAGCCTTAGGGTGGGGGCTGGCCAGAAAGACCAGCAATGTGATTTAGCATGGGGGCTATAAGTCACACAGAATCAGTAGATGTCTGGAGGGGTTGGAGACTGAGATCAGCCACATAGACAGTCATGGAGATTCAATAAAAACTATGGACACAGAGGCTCCAGTGTGCTTCCCTGGTTGGCAATACTCCATGTATGTCGTCACACATCAATGCTGGGAAAGTAATGCTGTTCTGGCTATGCAGGGAGAGGACAACTAGATGCTCCATGTGCTTCTTAGCTGATTTTAATCTATACCCTTTTCCTGTAATAAACCATGAGAATAGTACCTTTCAGTGAGTTCCTTGTGTCCTTCTAATGAATTATCAAACCTAAGAGTGGCTTTAGGAATCCCCAAACTTGCAAATGGTTTTAGAAGTTGAAGGTAAACTTTTTTGGACTGCTCGTTTCAACTTTGCAAGTTGACTAAACTCGTTCAAGGTTCATTCGTGTTTTAGCATTTATCAGTACTACATTCCTCTTTATTACCAAATAATATCACATTTTGTTTATCCATCATCAGTTGATAGACATTTGGGTTGTTTCTACTTTTGGGTTAATATGAATGCTGCTATGAACATTTGTGCACAAGTATTTGTGTGGACATATGTTTCAGTTCTCTTAGGTATATACATAGGAGTGGAATTGCTAGATCACATGGTAACTCTACATTTAACCTTTTGAGGAATTGCCAAACTGTTTTCCAAAGTGGCTACACCATTTTGCAATACCACCAGCAATGTATGAGGGTTCCAATTTCTCCACACCCTCATCAATACTTGTTACTGTCTTTTTTATTTTAGCTATCCTAGTGACTATAAATTAGTATCTCATTGTAACTTTTATTTGCATTTCCCTGATTGCTAATGATGTTGAGCAACTTTTCATGTGATTATTAGCCATTTATATATCTTCTTTGAATAAACTTTTATTCAAATTCTTTGTCATTCTTTTAATTGGATTATTTATCTTTTTGTTGTTGAATTGTTTTTAAATATATTCTAGCTATAAGTTCCTTATTAGATATGATTTGAAAATATTGTCTTCTGTAGGTTATCTTTTCTTTTTTGATCCTCACTCGAGGATATTTTTCCATTTATCTTCAGACAAAGTGGGAGAGAGAGAAACATCAAAGTGAGAGAAACACATCGATTGGCTGCCTCCCACACAACCCCGATCAGGGTTAGGGACTGAACTGCAACTGAGGCACGTGCCCTTGACCGGAATCGAACCTGTGACTCTTTGGTCCTCGGGCCAACGCTCTAACCACTGAGCCAAATTTGCCAGGGCTTCATTTTCTTGATAGTGTCCTTCAAAACACAAACATTTTTAATTTTTATGAAGTCCAGTTTTATTTTATTTTGTTTACAGCTCATGCTTTTAATGTCATATTTTAAAATCCTTTGCCAAATCCAGGATCATAAAGAATCACCCCTATGTTTTCTTCTAAGAGTTTTATAAAAATCTTTTTTTACTTGAGAGAGAGAGAAACACTCATCTGTTGTTCCACTTATGTGTGCGTTCAGTGGTTGATTCTTGTATGTGCCCTGACCAGGGATCAAACCTGCAACCTTGGCGTATCAGGATGACACGCTAACCAACGGAGCTAACTTGGCCAGGGCTAAGAGTTTTATAGTCTTAACTGTTACATTTAGGTCTTTAATCTATTTTTGGTTAATTTTTATACCATAGCAGCACCCTTGTCAAAAATCAATTGACCACAGACATGTAGATTTATTTCTGGACTCTCAGTTTTATTCCATTGATCTATATGTCTATCTTTATGCCAGTACTGCACTGTCTTGATTACTGTAGCCTTCTAATAGGTTTTGAAATTGGGAAATGTGAATTGTCTAACTTTGTTTTTCTTACCTAAATTTTTCTTATAAAAATTTTCATACATATATATATAAAGTTGAAACAATAGGTTCTCTGAGGACAAATCCCTCCCTTTTTCTGGAATACCAAAAGTAGGGTCAGTGGATTGCTCCTTGCAACCCGGAGCAGCACCAATTCTGGCCTGCACTGGGCTCTCCATTTATGAGCAAGCAGCTGCTAATTACCTGTGATGATGAGGGATGTGTGCTGCAAGGAAGATCCAGCACAGCTGACCACAAAACCTCTCCCCACACAAACGTGAAGAAAGTACTTAGCCTTGGGGTATAATATTGTCCTACTTTTGCCGATTTGCCTTCTTAATTATGTTTTGCTAAGATTGCTATTATAGTCAGTTGCGGGGGCCACAGAATTTCTATCCTAGCATCATGGTCCAATCTGTCCGTAACCTTGCAGAGAAGGCCTCCTGCACTGGAAAACACTGCTGTGACTTACCGGAAGCCTCGAGTGGCCGGCCACATTTTGGCGCTGTGCCAAGTTTGAGTTGCTTCCTCCCAGTGAGATCCCTACAGCCATTCAGAGCTTGAAAAAAATAGTCAGTAGTACTCAAACTGGTAGCTTCAAACAGCTCACAGTTAAGAAAGCTCTGCTGAATGGTTTGGTGGCCACCGAGATTTTATGTCAGTGAGACTGTAGGCAAGCATGGCATTATTGGCTATATTTGAAGACCAATGTTTAACATCTGTTTCTTTTTCATTTATTATTTGAATGTTCTTTTTTTTTATCCTCACCTGAGGACATTTTTCCATTTTTTGTTCAGATAAGAGTGGGAGGGAGAGAGAGGAAGAGAGAGAGAGAGAGAGAGAGAGAGGAAGAGAGAGAGAGAGAAACATCGACGTGAAAGGGACACATTGAGTGGCTGCCTCCCGCACGACCAACCAGGGCCCGGGACAAATTGCAACCGAGGTACGTGCCCCTAGCTGGAACTGAACCTGGGTCTCTCTGGACCGCAGGCCGACACTCTAACCGCTGAGCCAAACCGGCCAGGGCTATTTGAATGTTCTTGGACCATGCATGATCAAAATGGTGTTTGAATTAAAAAGATATGTCAAAAAAGAAGAGTCAGCCCTGGCTGGTTTGGTTCAGTGGTTAGAGCGTCGGCCCGCACACCAGAGACCCGGGTTCGGTTTCTGCTGCAGCGATTCTCAACCTGTGGGTCGTGACCCCTTTGGGGGTCGAACGACCCTTTCACAGGGGTCACCTAAGACATAACAGTAGCAAAATTACAGTTATGAAGTAGCAAAGAAAATAATTATATGGTTGGGGGTCACCACAACATGAGGAACTGTATTAAAGGGTCGTGACATTAGGAAGGTTGAGAACCACTGTGCTAAGGGCACGTACCTCGTTTGCAGTTTGTCCCCGGCCCTGGTTGGGGTCATGTGGGTGGCAGCCAGTCAGTGTGTCTCTCCCACATTGATGTTTCTCTCTCTCTCTTCCTCCTTCTCTCCCTCCAGCTGTATCTGAAGATAAATGCAAAAATGTCCTCGGGTGAGGATAAAAAAAAGAGAGTCACTTGCTATTCTCTATAGACCCCAAGGTCAGCGAGGGACCATGACTGGTAGAAATGCTTCACACGGATGTGCTTCTGTGAAAAATGGGAGTGAATTTTTAAAGCTCTTCTCCACATCTTTTTTTTTTTTTTCCCACTTCTTTTTTTTCAATCCTATATCGCAGGTCTTGGTCTGTATCTTACTGATTTCCCATGCTAATTATTTTAACCTTGTCCTCAGTGGCCTTCTTTGTCTCTCATCGCCATAGAAACCCATCTGCCTTACGAATCATCTTTCGTGCCAGTTTCTCTCTATCTAAGTCCTCTTTCAGCTTCAAATCACCTGCTGAATTAAATCTAAGCTCCTTGATCTGGGCTTCTGGGACCTTATCTAATTTGCTCCTTTTTCATTCTCTTTTTAGAACTAATACATTCCTGGAGCAGAAGTTAAGACAGATCACTGTCAACCAAAATATTAACTGTAATAATTAGTATATTTACATAGTACTTTAGAGTTGAGTGTCATAATCACACTATGCTATATACATATAAAGCAGTTAACATGATAAGCATTTTTAAGTTTGATAAAATTGGGGCCAAAGAAGTTAAATGTCTTGACCATGATAACACAGATTATTAGTGAAGCTACAGCTTGAATTTATATCTTCAGACTCCCAAATCATGCTTGTTACCCTACACAATGGGATCAACAATTCTGCATTTACAAAAAAAGTCTTTTTTTTCATTTGGCTTATATCCTGTGGCAGGTGAGATTCTAAGATTCCCCCAAGATATCTTTCCTTGTATCCCTCCTCCTCACCCTATTTACATGCCCTGCATAATCCCTGAGAGTGTGAATATGATGGGATGTCGGTCCCCTGACTGTGTTATGTTACAGTAGTCTCCCCTTATCTACGGTTTTACATACACAATTATGCAACTAAGTACCAAGATTTTCAGAAGAGATACACATAAAATCAAAGTTAAGTAAAATCTGTGTAGTCCTAAATCTGCAGTTTTGGAAATATTGGTATGAAAAAAATGATAGATTTTCTCAAAAAATGTGTGTAGATTTTTTAGCTCTTACCACTGAAAAGCCTTACAAACCATAATCAACCTATTAACATGAGCACTTGCAGCATCCAGGTTGTTTTCTTTAAATATCACTTTCTCACTTAAAGGAGGAGTCCTTGAAGAAATGACATTGCAGGTCTGGGGCAGGAAAAGTACTGGATGAGCCCAGAACATCTTGTCTCACCAGAAATGGAGTCATCCTGGGTGTGTGTGGAGGAGGTGCTTCTTTTGCTGCTCAGACTAGTGTGTTTGGTTTGGGAAAATTCAAAGAGTGATATACTTAAGAGTGTATGCACCTTTCTGTATGTGTGCTATACTGCAATTAAGTTTGTTTCTACTTTTTATCATGGAAAATTTCAAATGTATACAAAAGTAGAGAGAACACTACAGTGAACATCCATATCTCCATTATCCAGCTTCAGCAGTGATCAAAACTCAGAGCTATTCTCATTTCATCTATACTTCATCCACTTTCCTAATATTTTGAAGCAGATACCATTTATCCTATCATTTCATCAAAGATTATGTTTAGCCTACAATCTATGTAAAACACTAT
The DNA here is from genome assembly GCA_030848825.1 of Tadarida brasiliensis. Classification (NCBI taxonomy): domain Eukaryota; kingdom Metazoa; phylum Chordata; class Mammalia; order Chiroptera; family Molossidae; genus Tadarida; species Tadarida brasiliensis. Next base: position 223,395,147 of record CM061257.1, on the reverse strand, counting down.
CTAAAACATACTTACATACATACATAAAAACATACATAAATAATACATGAGCCCGGCCTGTGTGGCTCAGTGGTTGAGCATTGACCCATGCACCAAGAGGTCGCCAGTTCGATTCCTGGTCAGGGTACATGCCCAGGTTGTGGTCCCAATCCCCAGTGGTGGGCATGCAGGAGACGGCCAATCGATGTTCTCTCTCATTAACGTTTCTCTCTCTCTCTCCCCCTCCCTTCCTCTCTATCCTCAATAAAGAAAAAAATAATAATAATACATGACTGTTCTGTCAACCATGGATGGTCATTGGCATCAATTCAACGCCAGCAGGAATCCCTAATTTGGGGTGCAGTGAAGAAGAAAACTATTCAGTGCAAAACATCTCCATTGTGATACAACACCCCTGTACAAACAGCACAGCTGTAAGGCAGCCCTGGGGTTAGACCCCTCTCCAACTGGACAACTCTGCTCTGCTCCTTGCAGGTCTGCTTTACCTGTTCCCAAAGCCTGCAGGGAGCTGGCTTATACAGACAGAAGTCCTGCCCCTGGTCCCTGACGGTCTGTCCTCGTGCAAATGAGGATTCCAAGTTCTCAAAGTTTGATTGATCTGAAAGTCACTGTCCTGATTGGTCAGAATAGAGCCACTCTGGTTGGTCAAAGTTGTGCAGCTCTGATTGGATGGAAATAGCCTCAGTCCTATTGGTTCAAATAGGATTCCAGAAACTGCTTTGTAAGGGCTGTCTTAGGCCACAGGAAAACAGTGTAGGCAGGCAGTTCAGTGCAGGCTTCTCCTTGCAGTGCAATGTGCTGAGCCCTGGCACCTGTACAAACAGCTGCTAGGTTGGCTGTTTGTTTGTTTGTTTGTTTGTTTTTTAAATTTGAGCCCAGCTAGCCACCCTGAGCCCTTTTTAGTTGGTGTCTTCTTTCTCAGGTTCATAGTTCTAAAGGTAACTAAAGATCACATAATACCTCCCCAGGAGAATATTTGGGGAGTGGGATCAGGTGGCAAGGGATAAAATTTAAAGAAAAATTTTGAGTGTGACTATTTTCAGAGTGTCCAAGAACTCTCCATTTGCCAGTCTCACAATTTTCTATTGTTTTAAAACTCTTCATCCTTTTAATGCTGCTGTGTCAGGAAGGCCCTTATATTTGGGACCCCCTACAAGAGAAATGAGTAGGGAATAGAATAAAGCAGCTTAAGAGGCCTTTTCGTTATATTGCCTAGGTAACGCCCTGTCAATTTACATTGGACCAGTGAAGCATTTGCTTTCGTTAACTGAACCGCTTATCCCACTCTAACAGCTTAGTCTCCTCAGAGTAGAACCGCATTGTGGTCTTATTCAAAGAACTACAAATCCCAGTAGACCCTGCGTCTCGGGCGCCTGCGTATTGCGTGCTCCTTCCTTTTCCTAACTCGTCTCGGGAAAGACCCGCCCCGCGGTTCTGTCGCTCGCGCTGGAAGCAAGCGGAAGAAGATGGCGCTCACCAGGTGGGTTGTTAATTCGGGTCCTCGATACGGAAGGGTCTGGAAGTACCCACTTTTTTTTATTTTTCTGTCCACACTCTCCGGGCGGTGACCGGGCCCAGGGCACAGAGTGACGTGGGCTGAAACCACGGCTACGCCCTCCCGCCGGCTACCGGGGCGACTAGGCCTCGCCGAAGCTGGGGTCTTTCCTGAGTGGCTTCCCGGGTTGAGTTTGCCCCCTCACTGGGGCCGAAAGCAGTGGTGTGGTGAAGAGTTCTCTGGCCTCAGCTGCGGAGGAGTCGCACTGTTTTTCGCTTAAGTATCTTGGGCCAGGGGGTGGGGAGCGCTCCCTCGGGTGGGCGGTCGGGTGGGCGCGATGGGGTCTGGGGACAGTGGCTTATTGGTCTGGGCGGAGTGAAGCGGGCGAGAGGCGAGAGCTTTGCTTAAGGGCCGATCGTCAGCTGAGGTCTCTCTGCGCGGTCTCTGTCCCGAAACAAGGATTCCGGAGGAAAAAATATAAGGAGGACGAGATGGGCACTGAACAGAAATTTTAAATGAGCCAGAGTAGCGGCCACTGTTGACTCATTCGCGCCGCTGCTCTGCACTTTAACTTTGGACCTCAGAGTTTCTTCCGCAGATTAAAACCACTTCAGGTTTTTGCTGTCCCGGGTTGCCTTGGTAACCGCATGTAAAGTGGTCCCTGCCTTTAAGAAAAAGATGCTTAAGTGGGAGATTCCGAGGAGTTACGTAACTCTTGCTAGTCCGCGACCTTGCTGCCCCATCTAAGTAGAAAAACTTTCCGTGCGAACGGAACAGGAACGGCTGAGTGTCAAAGAGGTGTTGTAAAGACTAATCATTTTCGGACATCCGCTTGAGCTCCCTAAACACACTCGTTCTCCTCATACACATATTCCCTGGCTGATGACAGTTAAGAATCCTAGACATGTTTGAAACAAAATTCTTCTGGGAATTAATTTTTGGTGTCTTGCTCCCTCCTAGGGCTTGTGTGTATACAGAAGGAAATGTGACAGTCTTTGGCTGCAGGAAAGATGGTGAACAAGGCACACAGATATGAAACAAAGAACCCAGAATGTCTTTCTGTAGTATTAACCTTAAGTGCAGAGGAAATTCTGTGGAATGAGCTGAATGGACTGGAGAATTTCTTTTAGTAAATGTGGGCATCAAACGTTTGATTGAGTGCCCTCTAGGTGGAAGGCACTGTAACAAAGACTAATGGAGTTATGAGTAAAGGCTTTGTGGTTTTGTGGAAAAGGTGAAATTTGAAAAGGACGTGCGGGAAAAATGCCAGAGATGATGTGGGTAGTGTGTGCTTAAAATTGCAATGGCGAGTGTAGTCTTTATATAGCTTGTCTTGGGGACGACATAGCTTTCTGGTTTTGTAGAGTTAGTTCCCACTGATTGGATTTTTAGAGATGGTCTCAAGTTTTCTAGCGAAGTATTATTTCCAAAATCTACCAGGGATTAATGGCAGGGACTTGACATACTTATGTGTTAGTCTTGTCGTCACCAGTGGTTGTTACTAACTAAAGATTTAAAGTCATACTGATTTAATTGTCTGAAATCAAGGATATTTATTTAAGGTTATGTATCTGATAATATCACTTGCATTTTATATGATTTTTTTGGTGAAGGGGTACACTGAGATGTCTCAACAGTGGCACTATCAGCATTTGGACTGGATAGTTCATTCTTTATTGTTTTATGAGATGTTTAGCAGTGTCTTTGGCTTCTACCCACTAGATGCCAGTAACACTCCTACCTCCCCTCCCCCCCATCCAACGCTCAAATCCTGGCAAAATGTCTCCAGACATTGTCAAATATCTACGTTGTAGATATTTTGCCCTCAGTTGAGACTCACTGAATAGAGTTTCTGCTTGCATATGGATCACTTTGCTCTCCCTCCCCCTCCCCACACCAGGAGTGTGCATCCTTGTGAGAATGTCACCCTTTACAGGAACAACAAAGTTAAGACCCTCTGAAAGGCTAAAATATGTTCTGACTTTAATCCACGCCGGTTTACCTGTTTATTGGATTGTCCAAACTCTGCTTTGGCAGACTGCCTGCTTTTTGATCATTTTAATGACCAGTTCTTTCAACAGAAGATAAAGAAAAAAATGAGACAACAAATATTTTGGCTTCTTTGTAATTGTCTTTGTATCCCTCCAATGTATTGGATGTATATGGTTTACTGAAAATAACTATGTTAGGAGCCTAAAACTTTGGATTCCATTTATCCATCCATCTATCCATCCGTTCATCCATTCATTCTGTTATTTGTTGAAAGTCTACCATGTGCCAGGCACTGTTGCAAGTGAAGATTTTACAGTTTTTTTTGTTTTTTGTTTTTTTGATCAGATAGAGTAGGAGGGAGAGAGAGGAAGAGAGAGAGAGAGAAACATCGACGTGAAAGGGCCACATCGAGTGGCTGCCACCCGCACAACCAACCAGGGGCCGGGAACAAACTGCAACCGAGGTATGTGCCCTTAGCGGGAACCGAACCCGGGTCTCTCCGGACCGCAGGCCGACGCTCTAACTGCTGAGCCAAACTGGCCAGGGCGATTTTACAGTTTTGAATCAGTCAGGCAAACTTGTTCTCCCAGAGTTTACATTCTAGGAGAGACAGACTATATATGAGTAAATAAATTAATAATGCAATTTTAGATAGTAAGTATTAGAAATAAAATAAAGATGTGAGGTGGAGTGCTGTTTTGGACAAGGTGGTCATAAAATAGCTCTAGGGAGGTGTAATTGAGCAGAGACATGAAAACCAAGAAGCAAGCACTGAAAGATCTGGGGAAGAGTTTTTTATAAAAGTATTATAATGTTCTTAGCAAGTAAATAGACTGTTTTATGGCAGAGGGAATAGCACATGTAAAGATCCTAAGATGGTTTAAGGAAAGGCAAGAAGGCTATAGTGACATAAAGATGGTGAGTGTGAAGGGTAGAGTAAATTTCTTTCTCCTGTAAACATTTGGCCCCTGCTGTGAGCTACACAGTGCCAGGAGAGTTAGGGACTAAAAAAGCAGGAGACTTGATTCCTGTCCTCAACTTGCTTGCAGCCTAGTTAGAGGAAAAAAAGGTAAATGAAGAGATGATTGCAATACAGTAAAGTAGATGTTATAGTAGTGGTACACAGAGGGTCTTGTGGAAGTATGGATGTGGGGCAACTAAGACTAGGGGAATCAGAACAGCTCCAAATAACCAAATATTTATGGAATATGGGTTGAGTGGTATCTAGACACTGTGCCAAGTGGTTCATGGATTTTCTCATTTAATATTTATAATAGCCGTATGTAGGTGATCTTTTGTTCTACCATAACAGATGATAGAACTGAGATTCAGAGAGGTAAGTAGTTTATCCAGATTAGTAAATGACATATGTAGGATTTAAACTCTAAGATCTTAGCCATCATATTACCTAACATCCCCCCTCCACATTCGATTAGATCACTCTGATGTATGCTGTCATAGCACTCTGAACTTTTCCTTCATCACGTAATATAATTTTTAATTGTGGATTTGTGTGATTGTTTTATTGTCTCTCTTCCCTACAAGACTGTAAGCTGTATTTCTCCATTTATAGTATCGTTGCCTGCCTAGCACAATACCTGCACTCAAGTGATCAATAAGTTGTTACTGTTTTTTAATCCTCACCCAAGGATATTTTTCCATTTTTGTTCAGATAGAGTGGGAGGGAGGGAGAGAGAGAAAAACATCAATGTGAGAGAGACACATCAACTGGTTGCCTTCTGCACGACCCAGACCAGGGCCCGGGACGAACCACAACCAAGGTACGTGTCCTTGACCAGAATCGAACCCACGACTCATTGGTTCACAGGCTGACGCTCCAACCGCTGAGCCAAACCAGCCAGGGCTCAATAAGTATTTTTGAATAGATAAGCTCTACTGTTTCAAATATGTTTACTGGCCAAAAATTACAAAGGAACCTTAACTTTTCCATTAAACATACTGTATTATTTATCTACTGCAATCCTTTTGTGGTACTTTGGAGTATCTTTATAATAACATCATACTTAGAAGTTGTTAGGAGCAATTTTCAACTGGTGTGCCACACGAATTTGTAAAACATGCAGTACCTGACTATTTAGTCAGGGGAACTGACTTCTTTTCCTTAGACTGTCAAATAAAAAAATGAAAACAGCCCTGGCCGGTTTGGCTCAGCGGTTAGACTGTCGGCCTGTGGTCCAGAGAGACCTGGGTTCAGTTCCCGCTAAGGGCACGTACCTCGGTTGCAGTTTGTCCCCGGCCCTAGTTGGGTCGTGCGGGTGGCAACCAGTTGATGTGTCTCTCTCACATCGATGTTTCTCTCTCTCCCTCTTCCTCTCTCTCCCTCCCACTCTATCTGAACAAAAAAATGGAAAAATGTCCTCGGGTGAGGATAAAAAGAAAAGAAAACAGCTAACACAACAATAGCTATTTGGTGTGAATAAATCACAATTATACCTTTTGTTGTTTTATTGTGAGGGTTTGGGGGTTTTTTTTTGGTTCAAATTTTAGTAATTAGTTTATGTGTGCCATGAGATGAAAAGGGTTGGAAACCTCTGATTTTGTAGAAAGGCTCTTTTGAATAAAGAATGATAAATTAATTACACCTTTAGGCTTTAAGTTTTTGACCTCTTAAGTTTGCATTTTTTTAGATAGAGTGGAAGGGAAGGAGGGAGGGAGAGAGAGAAACATCAGTGTGTCTCCGGCAGGACCCTGACCAGGGCCAGGACTCGAACTTGCAACGCAGGTACATGCCCTTGACTGGGAATTGAACCTGAGACCCTTTGGTCCATGGGCTGATACTCTGACTGCTGAGCCAAACCAGTCAGGGCGACCTCTTAAGTTTCAAAGTGCATTCTAAACTAGATACCCTTGGGAAGGCACACTTAAATATGCAACTTGTGTTTCTTTCTCTCATCAGTTTCTTTGTTACATTTAGTTCTAATCTTTGTTCTTTTATATTGACACTAAAATAGTTAAAAGTAAGAAGCATAAGAGTAAAATAGTTGAAAATAAGAATAGCAAAGAGACTGGCTGGTGTGGCTTAGTGAATTGAACATAGTCCCATGCACTGAGAGGTCCAGGTTCAATTCCTGGTCAGGGCACGTACTCGGGTTGCGGGGCTCGATCCCTAGTAGGGGGCGTGCAGGAGACAGCCGATCAGTATTTCTCTCTCACATCAATGTTTCTATCTCTCTCTCTAAAAAAAATATAAAAATCATTAAAAACATATTTTTAAAAAAGAATAGCAAAGACACCAAGAAAACCATGTACCAGAGAGTGTGCCCCTGGGTAATTAGGGATGTTCACTTGCTTGTTACCAGGAAAGAAATGTAGAAGCATAAAAACTCAGTAGTTTGTATAGTATGTGAGGTATCTATTCATTTTTGTTTCTGGGCACCATTTGCCTGCATTCTAGTCAAATGTTTTTACTGTATGTCTCTGAGTACTTATTTTTTTCCAGGCGTAACAAAATGTCTGATAATAAATACTGCCATAGATTATCGAAAAGTTTGCTCTTTTCCTCAAAGGAAAAAGTCTTATAGGAAAATAGTCTCTGGTGGCCAAATTACAATAATCAAGCTAATTGTAAGAACTTGTTAAAATTCTGACTTTCATTATCTTTGCTTATAGCTTTTTACCTGCACCTACTCAGCTATCTCAGGACCAGCTTGAGGCTGAAGAAAAAGCAAGATCCCAGAGATCACGACAGACTTCACTGGTCTCCTCCCGAAGAGAACCTCCCCCATACGGGTACCGGAAAGGCTGGATACCTCGGTTATTAGAGGTAAATAAGGACCTTCCGTTTGGATTTATTAAATTGTGCTGGAATTTATTATAGTACCTTTGTAAAATAAATTTAAACCCTAGAATCTCCACATATGAGTGTCAATATAACATAAATTCTGGATGTGAACTCTCAAGACATATACTTCCCTCAGATGGTGAATCTTTTTCTTATCATCATCATTGCTTTGCGATCACTGAAGAATTGTACTAGTTTATGTCTCTTCTTTCAAACTATTAAACATGTACAAAAGAAACTAAAAGAATGATTTGATGTTTGGGCACTTTTCCCTCCCTCCTCCTCCCTACATGTACAATATCACATTACCCTTAAGAGACAACCTTCCTCTAAGGAAAACGCCAGCAGCGCTTTTTAATTTTTTTTTCTCATTTCGTTCCCATTGGGTATAATGGAAAGAGCACTGACAAGGAGTTTAAAAAACAAACTGGTTTTGCATCATAGTGTGCTACTTACTATTTGTGTGACCCTGGGCAAATCCTAACCTCTCTTCATCTGTTTTCTTGTCTTCATTTTGAGAATTATATGCCTAATATACATGTGAGATAATTTTTTTTTCTTTTCCTTTTTTTCCCCTCCAATTTTTATTAATTTATTTTTGTTACAGATGTTTCTCCTTTTTCCCCCTAGACCCCCTCCTCCCCATCCCACCCCCCACCCCCCATCCCTCTAGCATTGTTGTCTGTGTCCATTGGTTATGCATACATGCATATAAGTTCTTTGGCATATGAGATAAATTTTTAAGAGGTGTAAGAGACCTAGCCAGTGTGGCTCAGTGGTTGAGTGTCAACCCATGTACCAAGAGGTTGCTGGTTCGATTCCCGGTCAGGGCACATGCCCAGGTTGTGGGCCAAATCCCCAGTGGGGGGCATGCAGGAGGCGGTCAGTCGGTGTTCTCTCTCATGGATGTTTTCATCTCTCCCTCTCCCTTCTCTCTCCAAAAATCAATAAAGAAAAAAAAATTTTTTTTAAAAGATGTAACAGAATTTGATGGTTGATTTGAGGTATGGGGAGGAGGAAAGAATGTGGGATGATCTTTTTATATCTTTTGCTTGTTCACAAAGAACAAACTTCTTTGGCAGCACCTCTCCTCCTGGTTACTCTGGATCCTGTACATCAGTTCAATACATATTCCTTTCCCTAATTTTAGGGCATATTTTATCATACTTGACCCTTTTTTTTTATCTAGGAAGAAAAGTAGACATTTGAGATATAATTCATTTTGCCTCCCCAAGACCTCTTCTGTATCATCAAGCCTTTTTCTTCTTCTCCCAAAATTAATTCTGACTCCTGCAAATTTTCCTCCTCCATGTTCCAAGGAATATACCTGCCCTATTAAAAATCTTTAAATGCCTAGCCCTGGCCAGTTTTGCTCAGTGGTTAGAGCCTTGGCCTGTGGACCAAAGAGTCGCAGGTTCAACTACTGGTTAAGGACACATACCTCTGTTGTGGTTTGATCCCCTGCTCTGGTCAAGGTTGTGCAGGAGGCAACCAATCCATGTGTCTCTCTCATATTGATGTTTCTCTCTCCCTCCCTCCCACTCTATCTAAAAAATAATAATAATTGGAAAAATACCCTTGGGTGAGTATTAAAAATATATATAAATAAAACTAAAAACCTTAAAATACCTATACCATTCCTTTTTGTACCTGTTTTGTTGTTGTTGTTAATCCTCACCTGAGGACATTTTTCTGTTGATTTTTAGATAGAGTGGAAGAGAGGGAGGGAGGGAGAGAGAGAGAGAGAAACATCAATATGAGAGAGATACATTGATTGGTTGCCCCCTGCACGACCCTGACCAGGGCTGGGGATCAAACCTGCAACCTGGGTGCATGCGCTTGACCAGGAATCAAACCCAAGACCCTTCAGTCCAAGGGCCAACACTCTAACCTCTGAGCCAAACCAGCCAGAGTTATTTTCATTTTATCACGTTGTTATATTCTGTCACATTGTTATGGTTTTTACTTTACAAGTGTGAAGGGCTCATGCCCTTAACTTTTTTTGTGTGCCTCCAAGTGGTGATCATAGTGAATGAACCTAGTAGTCATTGGATTGAAACTTGTTGCTCAGCACCCTATTATAAGCCATCTGTATTCTCAGCCTGTCCCATATTGGTCATTCCCCCTACCTACTAGAGCTCTTTAGGGAGGATGAACACCCAACCAGATCATGTCTTCTTCTAACATATTCCCTGTTTTTGTTTTTTTTCCTCAGCTATCCTCTGGTCCTTATTAATTCTAGAATGTGAAGGCCAGTCCTACAACAATTTTTAAAGAATTTTTGTTGTTGCTTTTGTTTTTGCTGATAGTATAATTTGTGAGAAGCAGGGCAAAATAAAAGATCATCAAAGAGGTTTATCTGGGATAAAAAGGTAGTGATTGGCATATCTAATAGAGGGTTTGAGTGTCTTTTTTGAGGAATGATAGATATTCTTCATTTGGCCTCAAAGATTGCAGGTGGCAGGCATCATTTTACATACAACAGAAGTTTTATCTTTACTTCCATTTCAGCATTATGACATTCAGGTACTATTCGCTTTTTAAAATCTTAACTTGACTATCAAAGGTTTCATATATCTTGGTGGAACAGAACAGTTTATTTGAAAATCATACCAAAATGGCCAGCTAATCTGGAAATACCATGAGTGCTTCTCGAGGGGAGTGAATGTTCTGCAGAAGATAGCATTTTGTTCTAGTTTTCAAAGTAAGAGCTATGATTTTCTGGCAAGCTTAATGACCGCATAATGCCACATCTACAGTTCTGAAGTGCTTATTATGGTTGAAGAACTCCAGCAAATCTGAGCATGTGACAGATCGAAGGCCTGGGTACAGGTGGCACCTTTTTTGGGACTGCTTTAACTATTTCTGCCTAATTTATAACAAAATGTCTCCCTCAGCTTTATTGTTTTCTTTTAAAAATGTCAAACTGTTCTTTAGCAATTAAGTATATTGTACCTAGGAAATCATATATCTATGATCTTGGAATATTTCATGAAGGAGGAGGTCTTATAAAAGTGGTTATTTTCATAAATTATTTTTCATCAACTCTTCTCTAAATGATTCATTTTAATATGTTTTTCCTATTATTTCTTAGTACTACGGGATTTGCCTTTTTTTAAGCTAAAAGAAAGGTATATCCGTTTAACAGGAAATACAGAGGGTTGTTTGGAGTCAAAGATCTGGGTTCAAATCCTGAATGTGCTAGCCATGAGACCTTGGGAAAATACCTTAACTTTTCTGAAGTTGAAATTTTTCCATATGAAAATATGAGGTATTGAAGAATTATAAGAATTAAATGAGATAATGTAAGTGTGGATTATATTTTCTAAGTTCTAAGGTAGTGAGCAAATATTACTAATTTTAATAAAATTATGTTAATATTCATATGTTTATTCGATGGTCTACCTTTTTTTGTAATACTAAACTTCATTGAAAGACTTTACTTTGCATGTTCTACTTTAGAGGTCTTAATTATCCTAAATAATTGTATGTCATCACCATTAGAAATGTGTTATACTCATTTTTGCTTTTTCTTATTCTATTTTATTTGCTTCTCATGGAATACCGAATACTAATATCATTAGTATTAAAATCGGTTCCAAGAAAAAAGTCTTTACATTTCTGCCCTAACTATAGCTTGATCTTTTCCTTAGCGTAAACATTTTGCTTAATTTTTTCCTGCCACATATATAAAAGCCAGATTCCTCGCCATAGTCTAGAAGCCCTTTCATGATTTAGTGTTTGTCTATCCATGCAGCCTTATCACCTGTGTGTCAGCCCCTTTGTCCTCAATAAGCTACAATCCCACTGGACTCTCATTTCCTAGAACATGCTAAACTTATTCTTGCTGCAGGGCTTTCACTCTTGCTATTTGATCTGCCTAGATTTGCTTCCCTCAGCTCTTCCCATGACTGATTTCTCATCATTCAGGCTTTAGTTCACGTTACCTCTTCACAAAGACAATCCCGCCACACTATCGAAAGTAGCCTCTCTTCCCAGTCTCTTTATTACTTCCAATGAATTTATCACAAGCCAAAGATTATGCTTTTTATATCTTTGCCCAGTAGAATATACACTCCACAAGATCAGATAACCCTGTTTTATTTATTGCCATTATCTCTAGCTTCTTGCCTAATAAAAGCTTAAGCTTAGTAATTATTTGTTGATAAATATATCTCGAATTACTATTCATTAAAAAAAATTTTTTAATATATAGGATTTTGGAGATGGAGGTGCTTTTCCAGAGATCCATGTGGCCCAGTATCCATTGGATATGGGACGAAAGAAAAAAATGTCAAATGCACTGGCCATTCAGGTGGATGCAGAAGGAAAAATTAAATACGATGCAATTGCTCGACAAGGACAGTCAAAAGACAAGGTAATCCTCTCCATGATTTTTTTTCCCCCTGATAATTATTTTGTGAAGAATTTGTTTAACTTGTGTTGAAATAATAAATCTGTCTATTTATGTTAAAAGGAGCGTAAAATTTACTTAGATATGACTTCATAACAGTATGAACATTACGTTATGATATTATCATAACAGTGATGAGTTTTTCCTTTGAAATTTCCCAAATTGATGGTAGCTTATATCTGCTTAGGATTTTTACTTATTTTACATTTTTAAAACAATTTATTTTATAGTACTAACATTTTTTAAATGCTAGCAAATTTATAAAACTATAAATCCATATTTAATTTTGTGTATAGTTATCTTGTGACCCTCCCCCATGTACTTACAAAGTACTTACAGATGCTTAATCGTTTTAATAGTTCATTTGAATATAATAAATTACACAAACTTATTTTCCTTGATTAAGTATAAAATTGGTACTTGCTATCCAGATTTAGGATGGCTTTGCTTATAAAGTAATCCAGGGACCAAAAATAAAATGTACTTAAATAATCTCATCACAGAACAGCTACATTTAGAGCCAAGAAATTGTTTTTAAGAAGACCTCGTTTTTTGTTTTTTGTTTTTAAATAAATGCTCCAAATAGAGGTAAAAGATCTCTTTAGAATTGAAGATGTTGGAAAAAATAAGAGCCTTCATTGCCTGGCTTGCTCTCTTTTCTAGTTTTATTTTACCCTCTGAAATATCACTGATGACAACTCATCCTTTGTTCCTAGTCATAGCTGATGAGTTTTTGGGAAAACATTTATGTAGCCCTGGCCCATGTGGCTCAGTTGGTTGAGTGTTCTCCCATGCACTGGGGGGTCACCAGTTCGATTCCTGGTCAGTGCTCATGCCCACGTTGAGGGTTGGGGTGCATGAGTGAGGCAACCAATTGATGTTTCACTCGCACATTGATGTTTCTCTCTCTCCCTCTCCCTTCCTCTCTCTCTCAAATCAATTTTAAAAAATTATATGGTCATGCAATTTATATCTCGGGTTTCAACTGAGCTCTCCCAAGCTTTTTTATTTTTATTTTGAGAGTACTTTTACATGGAAAGACTTAGGTTAGAAGAAGCAACAGGAGAGAGCCTAGGCAGGGCTGCTTTGGCTCACTGGAAAGTCAGAGAAAAGAAGGCATTGGAGACAGGTTCAGTGGGTTAGCCTGGGATGAGCTACTGCTGCCCATTGCTCCCCTGGTTGTAAATCTCATGAGGTCCCTTAGAGTTTAGGAGATGCACGCCTGAAAGGGAAGAAAGGCGTAGGCCTGCTCCCAGGAAGGAGAGCACACCCGTGTTCCTCCAAGCTTTAACTCCTACTCCAGTTTATCTCCTCTCAGCTTCACAAGGTGACTCCCCATCTATGTGCATATAAAGATTATAAGAAAATTGTCAGCTTTCTTTATCCTGCACTTTTCTTTTCATCTCTATAAGAAATCTCCTCTCCTACCTAAACCTTCTCTTGCCATGTGAATTTTAGTGTTTTCTGGATCTCATCCCTTCCCCTTCCCTTTATAACTCCACCTTTTCTTTATTGTTCTCAAGGTTATGCCTTTTACTTCTCTTCTGCTGGCTACTTCCTGTTAGCATTTGAATATGATTGCTTTTCTCATCTTTTGAAAGTAAAGTTTTTCTCTGACTATCCTCAAGGCTCTCTCTAGCTACTGCCAAATTTCCACCTAATTTTCTTCAAGCTTTTTGGAAGAGTTGTTTTCTGCTCTCACTACTACTTCACCTCCCTTTTATTCTTTCAGTGTAGTTTGGTTTCACTTCACCCATTCTGCTCAGACAGCTCTCTGGTGAAGGTCTCTAAGATTTTTTTTCTCACAACACATTCTCTTTGACTAATTTAATTTATTCCCTTGGTTAAAATGTCAGTTGTGTGACAATGACTGTCAAATATGTGTCTCCAGCCCAGTTTTCTCTCTTGCGCTCTAGGTCCTTGTAAGGGCAGATCTATCTAGATTTCCCCAAGTGTACTACTCAATCAAATCCAAAACTAAAGGCATAATTTTTCACTTTAGCTACCGTTCTTATTCTTTAACTCAGTGATTGGCAGTGATACCTTCTTAATTGACTACGCTAAAAGCCTGGGAGTCCTTTTTCCCCCCGTATTTTATTGATTTTTTAAAAAACACATTAATCTTATGGTAGAAGATCCCAATATTACATAAGTATATACCTACTTCTCCCACTTTACTTCCCAGAGGTAACTATTGTTACTATAATGATATATATCTTTCCAGGCCTTTGTTATGGATTTAGGTATATATGTATATGTATTCCCACTTTACACACACGCATATATCTTTTTTTACATGAATAATATTTTAATACCCATTACTTGCTTTATTTACTTAAAATGTTTTGAAGATTTTTGTTAGTATATATAGGTCTAGTTCATGTTTTAATATATATATATATATATATATATATATATATATATATATATATACACATATATATTCTGTTTTAATATATATATTCTATAATATATATATAGAGAGAGAATTCCATGGTGTGCCTGTGCCCTAAAAATGCTCTAAAAACATAAAGTCTTGCCCTGGCCAATTTGGCTCAGTGGTTAGAGTGTTGGCCTGCGGACCAAAGGTTCGATTCCCAGTCAAGGGCACATACCTGGGTTGCAGGTTCAATCCCTGGCCCTGGTTGGGGCGCTTGCAGGAGGCAACCAATCGATGTGTCTCTCACATCAGTGTTTGTTTCTCTCTCTCTCTCTCTCTCTCTCTCTCTCTCTCTCTCTCTCTTTCTCTCCTTCCCCCCCACTCCCTCCCTCCCCTTGTACTTTCTCAAAAAAAAAAAAATTAATGGAAAAAATATACTCGGGTGAGGATTTAAAAAACAAAAAAAATGAAAACATAAAGTCTTAAAAATAACAACAAAATCGTAATACACAAAACAAAACACAATGAAGATTGTTTTAAAAAATGAATAAAGCATTCAATGAATTAAGAAGAAAGATACTGAATAGAGTGACTACCTGTATTATTCTAAAATTATTTCTGTTGGATATGTTTTCTTGCTGGACTTTAAGCCCTGGAGTATACATTTAAATTCGTTATACAAATTTAATCAATATGTACTTTAATTTTTTTAAAAGTGGATGAATTAACACATGGAGTTTTTTAATGCATTTAATAATTAACATTAACTGAGTACCCACTATGTACTGGCATTTGGAGGAGGGACACTTCTTGATATTGGTTGGGTCTGTCTTGGGCATTGTATACATATAACATAATTGATACACCTGTTAAATGCCAGTAGTGCCATCCACACTGCCATTGACTTAACCAGAAATAGCTCTCATATTTACAAAGGCCTGGGGAGGGGAATTGGAGGTGGCAGCAATACCCTGTTTAAAAACTACTGGTTTTCGCCCTGGCCAGTTTGGCTCAGCGGTTGGAGCGTCGGCCTGCGGACCAGAGAGTCCCAGGTTTGTTTCCCGCTAGGGGCATGTACCAAAAAAAAACCAAAAAACAAACAAAAAAAACACACACACACATAAAAACTACTGGTTTTCCTATTTTAGAAGAAGGAATCTGCTACTAAAGGTACAAAATGGATTTTTATTTATTTTATTTTTTAATATGTTTTTATTGATTTTAGGGAGAGAGAGATAGAAACATCAGTGTGAGAGAGAAACATCATGCCTCCTACTGGGGATCAAGCCCACAACCCAGGCATGTGCCCTGACCAGGAATCTAACCAGGATCTCTCAGTCTGTGGGACAATGCTTAATCCGCTGAGCCACACTGTCCAGGCCAAAATGGGTTTTTAAAAATCTTATTCAGGAGGCTGATATGCAGAGTCCTTGACATAGAATGAAAATGGTTTTTTGGATTATTGAATTTGCAGTATAGTACAAAGATTTCTGATTTATGTAAGAGGGATCGGTATTCTTCAGAAACCAGGGAGTTCTCACTGAAATAATTAATAGTGAAGGAGCAGGAATGGAAAATGCTAGCCTTAGGTGTAAGAGGTGAAGAACAAGGCAGGATTCCAAGGGATAATATTCTAGGGCAAGTCTAAGGCCATTAATCTCTCCACATATAAAGTAAATACTATGTGTACAAGACTTATTGGTAATACAGAATTGGGAGGGGGAAAAAATTTCTTGAAGTAAATCTTGGTAGAACTACCAAGATTTTTTCAATTGTGACTTGAGTGATAAGTCTTAAAATAAAAAGCCATTTTTCCTCCAGAAATAGTTCCATAGGAAATGCTACCTAAAAGAATGACTTCAACCTCTCCTGCCCTCCCAAATCCAACAACTTTTTAACCCCAAAATAGTTTTGTATGCTGTTATTACCTTGTTCATGTGATTTCACAAACTAGCTATGCCTAAAAATATACTGTTTTCTTTCTACCTCTGAAATGGTGAATATGTTGATAGGCTCGTTCTTTTAGTCAGTCCAGTTCTTTGCCAGTTTTCAGTAATAAAAATAAATCTGTTTCACAGATGAGTTACTGCTTTATCTTTTCAAAAGCTTATTTGTGCTCCTGATACCTTCGAGAGTATATTATATTTTTCAGATAATCCTCCCCAGCTCCTTTGCCTCCTGGGATATACTGAATTTCTTCAGCACATTTAGTTCTCTGGCAATAAAAATTGGGGGTTTTATAGTTAATTACCATAGAAGAATCTTGCTCTTCAGATGTCCTTCACTTAGCTTTGTGAGATGCTAGAATCTTATTGATGCTCATTTAAAGGGTTATTAACTTTGGAATACCCAAATAAGAAGCAGCAAATGGCTCTTGTATGCTAAATTAGTATCGAAACTTTATGTTAAGCATATATGACTACCAGGGAACCATTTCCTTAGACTCTCTTCCTGTAATGATTGCTGTGTAAAAGTAATTAACTCTTCATGGTCTTGGTATTATTTTCTAGAGAACTGTTATATAAGGTTAAATTCTTGTCATGTAGATTTTTTCATCCTGAAAAAAATGAGACGTTTGAGGTCAGTTACTAGCTGCACATTCCTAATGCACTGAGCCTCACTGTTCTCACAAGCGTGAGCTTTAGGGTCACTTCCAGAATGAGCACTCTGAGAAGATGGTCATACCAGTAGTTCACATATCAATAGTACATGTTTTGTAGTAAATCATCTATACTTTCTTACCTGTTCCCTTGTCTGTTCCTAAGAAAAAAAAGCTAGAGATTTCAGTCTCTCACCATGAGATAGTTTTTATAGAATGTTCTGCAGGGCCTAAAATATACTCACCTTTAGCATTGGATAGATCATCTCTAAAATTCATATATTCATTCATTTGTACAAAAATATTGACTGAATGCTTCCTGCGGACCAGATACTGTTATAGGCACTGGAGATACTTTATGAATAAGAAATTCCTCATCTGTAATGTAGGTATAATTATTGTGCATACCTCATAGGGCTGATATGAAAGTTAAATTAGTTACTATATATAAAGCAAAGGAACAGAGGCACAAAATAAGTGCTTAATAAATGTTAGCTTTTATTGTTATTTTAAAAGGGGATACAAGTAAAATAGATGAATGATTTTATAATGTGAGCAGTGTTTTGAAGGCAGTAAACAGAGTGCTGTGACAACGAATGATTGGGTGGAGAGGAGTGGCTGCCTTAGGGAGCGTAGCCAGGGGATGCCCCACACCAGTGCATTCATGACCTATGAACTGAGGTTCAGATTGAGCACTCACTTGAAGAACTGGGAACAACAGTTTATAAAGGCTCAGAATTGGGGGAAAGCATATAGTGTTTTAAAAAAAATAAGAAGAGCCCATGTGACTGAAGCATAATGAATGAGAGAGTGAGAGGTATGGGGAGGGAGTTGAAGCTGTAGGCAAAGCCAGGTCACATTGTAGAGGCTATAAAGTGTTTTTTGCTCTGTTTGGAGTAAGAAATTAAGAGTAGCATGCACGCCGTGGCTGGTTTGGCTCAGCTGTTAGAGCGTTGGCCTGCGGACCAGAGAGTCCCAGGTTTGGTTTCTGCTAAGGGCATGTACCTCAGTTGCAGTTTGTCCCCGGCCCTGGTTTGGGTCGGGTGGGTGGCAACCATTCGATGTGTCTCTCTCACATCGATGTTTCTCTCTCTCTTCCTCCCTTTCTCCCTTCCGCTCTATCTGAAGATAAATGCAAATATGTCCTATGGTGAGGATAAAAAAAAAAAAGAATAGCATGCATTTCTTTTAAGCAATTTTAAGGAATGTTGTGATGGAATGCAATTATTGATATAAGACTTTGGCTTATAGTAATGAACAGGTTATTTTCTATAGAAAAATTTTGAAGATCTCAAGTGCCCAGGAATTTGGTTTTCTTTCATATGCATAAAGTTGTCCTTTCTATGTGTGTCAAAGAATTCCTGGCTTAAGCAGCAGAATATAAAAGGCTGATTATTTGTTAAATTTCCAGAACCTCTTTTTTTTTCTTCTATAAAAACTGCCATGTAAGTTTTTGTGAAAGTGTTGGAGGAGTATAGATGAGCATGAAAGTAAGTAATATTCTGGGTTTTTTTTTCAGGGGCCTACCATATCAGTGTCAGCCTGATAGAAACCATGTTGATCCTAGTAAGAAATCAGATAGCAGTCCTGAATTTGGAGAATGAGTGTAAAATATATAGAATGTATTTGAGTTCTTTTTTCATGGAAGAACATGTTCTGGTATTCTTTACAATGGCACATATTCCTTTTCTTAGTCTATGAATAGAGTTAATGCCAGAAAAAACGAACATTCTAAGTAAGGTGAGGTCAATGAAATTTTCCAGGCCCACTGAATTTGGAATTTATTTGGTAACCTGACTTAAATTCTGATGAGTTTGTAATCCAAGATAATGGTGCTATAGGCAACTTAGATCATCATTAATTTCAAGTCCTAGTGAGCCTCAAAAATGGGGATCACTGATGCATAAGATTTTGTTGGCACAATTTATTTGGACGCGAACTTGATTAGAAGATCTCAAATAATTTAAATGCATGAAGTCAAAGGAAAATATAGCCAGGGCAGCAATTTGTGTATATATTTTAAGCTTCTTTAGTTTTAAAATGTAGACGATAAAATCTTTGTCCTAAATTTATAAGTTTGCTGAGAGGAAGTGTTGACTTCTGAAATGACTTAATGAGGTTGCTTCTTTTTTTTTTTTTTTAAGGTATTCGTTAATTTTTAGAGGGAGAGGGAGAAACATCAATCAGCTGCCTCCTGCATGCCCCCTACCAGGAATCAAACTGGCAACTTTTCAGTGCATGGGACAACGCCCAACCAGCTGGGCCCTACCATCCAGGGCAGTTTGCTTTTCATTCTCTGTTTTTCTTAAGTCTGCTTGTGTTTGAACATTTTAGGTCATTTATAGCAAGTACACTGACCTGGTTCCCAAGGAAGTTATGAATGCAGATGACCCAGACCTGCAAAGACCTGATGAAGAAGCTATTAAAGAGGTAACTGGGAACTGTATTAGAATTAATCAAGGTATAAAAAGTCATCTAAAATAACTTCCAAACCACTCAATGCGGTGTTTCATGTTACAGATAACAGAAAAGACAAGGGTGGCCTTAGAAAAATCTGTATCACAGAAAGTTGCTGCAGCCATGCCAGTTCGAGCAGCTGATAAACTGGCTCCTGCTCAGTATATCCGGTAGGAATCGTGCCTGGAAGTCTTACTTTCATGTCAGACTTGATTTTGGTTGGGGGATACTGGTATTCTTTCACTGTCCTACGTAGTTACAATTGTAAATGCAATTTTTAAATAATTACTTGAAGCCTATTGACTCTGTGCAGACAATTGAAAGCAGAAAAACAATTTAAGATACCACTTTTTTGTTTATTTGTTTTTGTTTTTTATGAATCCTCACCTGAGGATATTTTTCCATTGATTTTTTTTAGGTAGAGTGGAAGGGAAAGAGGGAGGGAGGGAGAGAGAGAGAGAGAGAGAGAGAGAAACATCGATGTGAGAGAGACATATTGATTGTTGCCTCCTGCATGACACTGACCAGGGCCAGGGATCAAACCTGCCAACCAGATACATACCCTTGACCAGGAATCAAACCCAGGATCCTTTGGTCCACGTGCCAACACTCTAACCGCTGAGCCAAACTGGCCAGGCAAAGTACCACTTTTAAGATACTAGTTATTATGTTATTTTCAAAATAGTTTTTGTTTTTCGAAATTAACAATTATAGTATATGATCCAAACCACAATTATTATTTATAGTTTTCCATATATATATAATAGGCATTATATATTTATATAAATACTAATATATTGGTAATGTTATATAATGTAACACTATTATATAATAATAATATGGTAATATATTGTATAATGTTTATAGTTAGTATCATTTATATAATAGACATCCTTAAAATACTTCCAAATTTTGAGGAGTTTCGCTCAACTAAATCTTTGTGTGGAGGGATGAATCACAGATAGATATTAAGGGAAAATTAAGAGCTGGTAAGGCCACTACCATTATTCTTTCTCTCTTCTACAACCTATAATTAGTCAAAAGCTCCTAACTGTAGTTGCCTGCTGAGAATATTATGGATTGTTTTTTCCCCAAATGCAGACTTACAAAATAGGTACTATTTTCTAGATCTCTTATCTGTGAAATTGAACACTGTGCCTTCCATGGTAGAAAATGGACAGAGATGGGTTACTTGCAAACTAATAAGGCTTTAGTTTACATTTTGCTTGTAACTCATAATTGCTGTTAGTTCTCTTATCTCTCTTGCTATCTACTCTGCCTAAATATTTTGCAATTCTGTTAACACTTTGTGAAAGGAATGGACAATGTAGTTTAGTTTAGGATTGTAATAGAAGAAAAATATCTGTTGAAAGCTTGAACTAGTTATACCTTTAGTCTCATCTGTATTCTTCAGATATACACCATCTCAACAAGGAGTGGCTTTCAACTCTGGAGCAAAACAGAGAGTTATTCGGATGGTGGAAATGCAGAAAGATCCAATGGAGCCTCCAAGATTCAAGTAAGTGGATGGCTTCGTGAGAATGAATCACACTATTCTTTAAAAAGATGTCAAAGGAGAAAAATGTCCCTCATGTCCATTAACAGGTGAATGGATAAGCAAATTGTGGGACTTCTATACATAGAATACTATTGAGCAATAAAAAGAAATAAAATTTTAATACATGCATTAACATGGGTGCATCTCAAAATGATTATGCTGAGTGAAAGAGGCCAAACAAAAAGAATCACATACTGTATAAAACCCTAGAAAATGCAAACTAATCTGTAATGACAGGAAATAGATAAGTGATTGCCTGTGGGGAAGGAGGGGATGACAAAGATGTGAACAAGAGGGCACACAGAAACTTTTGGAAGTGATGGGTGTATTCACTATTTTGATTGTGATGATGGTTTCACAGGTATATACTTGTGTCAAAACTTAATCAAATTGTACCCTTTAAATATGTATGTATAGTTAGTTGCATGTCAGCTGTACTTCAATAATGCTGTTTTTTTGGGGGGGGGGGGAGGTTTGTTTTTGTTTTTTTAAATCCTACCCGAGGATATTTTTCCATTTATCTTCAGATAGAGTAGGAGGGAGGAAGAGAGGGAGAGAGAGAGAGAGAGAGAGAGAAACATCGATGCGAGAGAGACACATCGATTGGTTCCCTCCCGCACCACCCCTACCAGGGCCAAGGACTGAACCCCAACTGAGGTACATGCCCTTGACCGAAATTGAACCCGCGACTCTTTGGTCCGAGAGCTGGCGCCCTAACCACTGAGCCAAAGCGGCCAGGGCAATAAAGCTGTTTTTTAATTAGGAAAAAAGTATATTACTCTATAAAATGATAATATTGTGGAGATGAGTTGGATAGTGATGATGACAAAGTTGGCCATGTTTTAATAATTGTTGAAGCTGTGTGATTAGTGTATGTGATAAGACGGACATTCATTATACACTCTCTGGTTTTGTATATATTTGAAGCTTTGCATGATAAAAAATGAGGAGGGGAGACTTGAGACTTAACTAACTAAAAGGGAAAAAAGTGTATCACTCTGGTTGTGCTTTTATTTATGCTTCAGGATTAATAAGAAAATTCCCCGGGGACCACCTTCTCCTCCTGCTCCTGTCATGCATTCTCCTAGCCGAAAGGTAATCTTTGCTATTTGTAAAATCTTATTTTGTACTTATGGTTATTAATTTTATAAATAACTTCCTATAGAATAAAATCTAGGTGCCTATACAAGTTAATTTCACCACACTTATGTTTTTTTTTCTTTTTTTAATTTGTTTTTCAAGATCAAATAGGGACCCACTCAAGACTATAATGTGTAGATCCAGAGTGCTTATGAAAATGTATGTAAAATGTTAGCTATTAGTTTTATTATTAACCTAACCCTTGCTTTTAATGGAATGAGCAGTGTCTGCTATTTGACATGAAGGATGTTATCATAGTTACAGGAAGCAAGTACCTGGGATCCTTAAGTATCTGATTGATAATCTGAGTGGCTTTTTAAAATATGTTTTATTATCCAACTAAAGAATAAGTATTCATCTAAAAGAAGTTACATCACTTTAAATATGGAAAAATACTAACCAGCATTTATAGCTGTCAAAAATAATTTAGATTATTTTCCATTTTTTATATTAAAGTTATTACTAGACTTCATGATATAGGAACATAGTATATAGTGCTGCCAAACAAATGGAATTTTAGCCTTTGACTAAATTCATCCATATCTGCTTTGAAGAAGAAGAGTACGCTTGAGTTTTTAGCTAGACTATAAATTTTAAAATGTCTCTTCTTCCACTCTTTTCTCAACTCAGATGACTGTGAAGGAACAACAAGAGTGGAAGATTCCTCCTTGTATTTCAAACTGGAAAAATGCAAAGGTAATTATGTGGTTATAAAATCAGTCTCTTAATATTACAACCTACTGGAAAACACCCAGGAAGGAGCTTCAGCCTGGATAACTTTAGGTGAAATCTTAGTGTCTCACTTAGTTGAAGGTTTTCAAAAAGGAATACCCAACTTATGTGACTTTTTCTTTTTTTTCTAATGTAATAGAAATGTTAGTATGCCAGGCACATGAATACCACAGATTCTTTTAGTGAATTGTTATCAAAATCACATAGAGAAGGAATACATAGAATAAACATATCAATGAAAGATAGTACTTTTTAGAAAACTCAAATTTATACCTAAAATTATTTTTTTAATTAAATCAATTTAAATGATTTGACAGAACACAATAAATGCTTAGATATATCCAGTGCTTTAATTTTTAAACTATTTGTTTCTGTTCATAACATTGCATGCATAAGCTATTTAAAACCTGTATATCTACTAACTGCCAAAGCTTCCAGCTTGAAGAATCTATAAAATGTGGAATAAACTTCCTAATCATTATTTCCTTTTTTCCTCCTGAATCATATTTCATGGTTCTATTTTGGATGGATGAAGGCCACTTTAACCCATATAAATTACATATAAATTATTCCCTAAAGGAAGTTATGGACTCATCCTAAAACAAAAAGATTGTTGGGTAGTTTAATTGGGGTGATTAATATGTATGCATCTATGTGGTATTTTGAGCTGATTCTATAACGCTTCCTGGTATTGAGAATAAGCACCATGGACTAGAGGTCAACATTGGGAGTCTAGTCAGAAATCTGGAAAAATAAAGCTAAGCCTGAAAGTTAAATGGATGTTCAAGCATGTTCCTTGAATTGTTGAGATAGGATGCACAATGTTAGAACACAGAATCTCAGTTGCCTAGCAAACTTTATATCTTTTTTTCCATTTACTAAAACTTACAAGGTTCAAGAATCTGACAAGGCAT
The DNA here is from genome assembly GCA_030848825.1 of Tadarida brasiliensis. Taxonomy (NCBI): domain Eukaryota; kingdom Metazoa; phylum Chordata; class Mammalia; order Chiroptera; family Molossidae; genus Tadarida; species Tadarida brasiliensis. Next base: position 223,371,664 of record CM061257.1, on the reverse strand, counting down.
TAAAACAGTACAGCAGAGTATACTACCTATAGATACTATTATTTTTGTGATTGTTCCACCTTTGTGTGACTGTTATATTTACTCAGGGACAAGTATTTAGCTATTTGATAGTGATTTCCTCTTATTACAAGTCACAATTATTTACATGAGAATCTATTTTCCCAGAACATGAGCTCTGAAATCATACTGTCTGAGTTTAAATCCTAGCTCATCCATTTATTTAACAATATGTCCTTGGGGACATTACATAACCTTTCTATTTTAGTATCTTTATCTGTGAGATGGAAACAATAATGTTACCAGCTTTATAGAGTTATTGTGAAGGTTAAATGAGACCATAACATGTGAAGTACGTAAACAATCCTCTACACAAAGCACTCAGTGTTAGCTGCTGCTCTTGCACAATTGTGAAGAATGATGTAAGGAAAAGAATTTCAACTAAGTGGTTGTCAGGATGGACATATTTAAATTTAATTTTAAAGAATCTGTTGTTGCTCCTTTATGACTGTTTTCTCTCTCTGTTTCACATTAGGGTTATACAATTCCATTAGACAAACGTCTGGCTGCTGATGGAAGAGGACTGCAGACAGTTCACATCAATGAAAATTTTGCCAAACTGGCTGAAGCCCTCTACATTGCTGATCGGAAGGTTCGTCTATTATAATTTACTTGTTTAATGCTCTTGACAATTTGTAAACACATTCGTGGTTACATAAGATCCTGTTATTTTAGCTACAGTACTGAGTACCTAGGGAGACTCACCTGTGGTATGAGTGCCAGAGGTGGCAGGTGCTAGTTGCTGCTCTGTATCTGGTCTCAGCCTTTACAGACTTGTATACACACCCCACTACTGGTGATCCAGCTTCCTCACATTTCAGAATAATGGTTTACTAGGCTGATCCCTTTGTGAAGATTGCCAGCTGCTGTTATTAGGTTTCATAATTTTTCTCTATTTTAGATGTACATATCCCCCAAAAGGTCATTAGCAGGGAAGGACAAGTAAACATTTTGACAAGTTGAATGGTACAGAAAACAACATTCATAGTATTGGCTGTCTAATTAATATTATGGTATTAATATGTGACTTTGAAATTTACATACATCATGGCATATGTTTAGAACATAGAAAAGTGTATCTTCTGTATTACAGTGAGCACCCTTATAAAAATGATCTCTTGTGGATTAAAGCTTTAGGCTTTATCTTGAGGTGACTTAATTTATTTTGAAAACATAACCAGTTCCTGTTATGTTATTGATATTGAAAATTACTTTATTGGAATCTCTTTTAATTTTATTTTTTAGATTGTTTCTAGAAAAGCATTACTGAAGCACTGACTCAAAATTGGGGTACAGTTTCAACTACTGAGACATTTCCCAGTGAAAAATCCAAGTTTGCAGTGTCTTCCAGTCAAGTCGTCTTTTAGTGGACAAGAATCTTTGTTTTAATCAGCAATAACAGATCTGAATTCTGTATAACTGCTTTCTCAAGCCAGATTTTAGTCACGGAGTTACATGATAGCTGTAATCTATCCTCTGAGAGTGTCTTATTTAATATCTGACTTCACTAACAGGCGCGTGAAGCTGTGGAAATGCGTGCTCAAGTAGAGAGAAAGATGGCTCAAAAAGAAAAAGAGAAACATGAAGAAAAACTTAGAGAAATGGCCCAGAAAGCCAGGGAGAGAAGAGCTGGGATCAAAACCCATGTGGAAAAAGGTATGACATTCTCGTTACCGAATTGAATTTACTTTGTAAGCTATATATCTCATTTTAGAAAATCTCTGTTGATTTTATTAGTGCATGAGAAAGTAGTATATACATATAAAGGAAATGTAGCTATTTCAGAAATTGTGTAGAAATAAAAGAGTAACTTCTCCCTTCTCCCTTATTAAGCTGAAACAGCAAAAAATAAAGTATGTACTTAAATGTGAACCTTCAGTACAAGATTACACTGGAAATTTTTAAAGTTCTGAGCCATATATTTTTTAAAAACTACATATTAACTCAAGTGATAGGCTTGATTTTTCTCTTGTTGGATTTTTTCTTAAAACTTACAAAGAGAAATGAAATCTCAAGTGAGTAATTTGGCTCCCCGACATGGTAAATTAACCTAGAGTTTTCCTATCTTATAGACTAATATACCTCTCTAATCATTAAATCTGCCCATATTTTTTTTCTTGCTTTGTTTAGTAGTCTACACTGGTATGTTAATTCAGTTAAAGTGAGGAGAGTAATACTAATTCAAGAAAATTGTGAGAGTGATTTTAGTTTCATTAATAAATCCTTGACTAGTACTCATATTGAACAGTTCATATAGTACAGTTCATATTGAATACCTACTACCTGCAAGGTTGTTTTCTACTAGACAGGTGGAGGTTAGGTATAGCAGTGAACATTCTGGGGAGTGGAGATAGTCCAAAAAAAGTTAATCGTGTAGTGTGTTAGAAGGTAATAATCTCTGTGGAAAAAAAATAAAACAAGGAAGGGGTATAAAAGTGCCAGAAGGAGAGGGTAGACACAATAGGCCTCACTTCTGAGATGGTAACAATAGCACAAAAACTTGAAGTAAGGATGTGAATGAGCAATGTGGATATCTGGGAGAAGAGCATTCCAGATAGAAGGAATAGCAAGTGCAAAGGCCCTGGGTTGGGAATATGCCTGTTATGTTCAAGGAAAAGTAGGGAGGCCAGTATGGCTGGATTGGAGTGAGAAAGGAGAGTAGTAGGAGATGAGGTGTCAGAGTTGTTAGGTCAAATAGAAAGAGTAGTATCCAAATGATTTTAGTCACTGTAAGGACATGGATTTTACTTCAAGTAAGAAGGGAAGTAATTGAAGGGTTTTGAGCAGAGTAACATAATCTGACTTATATTAGAAGGCTGTAGAATGGGCAGGGAAACTATTGGAAGGCTATCGCAATAGTCCAGATGAAAGATGATGAGAAGGCCCTGGCCATTTTGGCTCAGCGGTTAGAGTGTCAGCCCTTGGACTGAAGGGTCTCGGGTTCAATTCTCAGTCAAGGGCATGTACCTGGGTTGCAGGTTTGATCCCTGGCCCTGGTTGGGGTCATGCGGGAGGCAGCCAATCAGTGTGACCATCAATATTTCTCTCTCTGTCTCCCTTCCTCCCTTCCACTCTTTCTAAAAATCAGTGGAAAAATATCCTCGGGTGAGGATTAACAACAACAAAAAAAAAGATGATGAGAGGTAATGGAAACATGGTCAGATAATGGATGTATTTTGGAGGCAGAGCTGACAAAATTTGCTTATGGATTAGGTAAAAGTATGAGAGAAAAGGAGGATTCAAGGATGACTCCAGAACTTTTGACATGAGCAGTTGGGAATGATTGAGTTGCCATTTACTAATACTGGGGAGACTGCAGGATAAAGAGGTTTGGGAGGGAAAGATTAGGAGTTTAGATGTGAACATGTTAAATTTAAAATGTAGATGTCAAACAGGCAATAGGTTATAGGAGTCTGGAGTTCAACTCTAGGGAAATAACCAGAGTTTTAAGTAGTGATCCATTTCTTGAACCATATATGAAAGACTTAATGAGGCAAAGTATAAATAGCTTCCTGTTGTATGCCTAACCACTGAAGGTAATTAGAAATAAAACTTCCCTGTATCTAAGGTCTCTAAACTGGTAAGAAATAAAAAACACAGCAGAATTGTTAAGAAATGAATTAATGTTTTGAAAAAGATGTTGCCATATATTAACAAAAACTAACATTTACTGAGTGCATATTATGGAAGGCACCACTCTGAGCATTATACATGGATTACCTCATATAATCCTACAGCAATCAGACACAGTGGTACTATTATTGCCACTGTTTTTCTGGAGAAGGAGACTCAGGTTCAGAGTGGTTAAGTAACCCACACAAGGTTACATTGCCAGTCAGTTATAAAAATAGACTTTGAATCTAGACAGTCTCCAAAGCTCATGCTCTTGATTACACTATTCCTTCAGACTGGAGAGGATAGAGAAAATGAAAACAGATATAAACACAGTAGATAGAGATCAAGATGCAACCAGCCCCTATGGACCACAAGCAAAAGATTCTTTATTCAAAGGCAAATGATCTTTGGATATATAAGGGTAAACTTATACATAATTCTTTTTCCTGGCACTTTAGAAAATTTTAAAACACATAGAAAAGTGGAAAGAATTGTACAACAAACATCCATATCTCGCTACCACCTAGATTCTGTAGTTAACATTTCTTTTTAATAATTAACATAACTAAATTGGCTCTCTCACATATCTACTAATCTCTTTATTTATCTTTCAGTCCACCTTACTACTTTGATGCATTTCACATTAAGTTAAAAGCATCAGTACACTTTATCCCTAAGTACTTAAGCTACATGCATGATTCTGGAATTCACATTAAAAAATTAAACCAATACTACTGGATTTAAGTTAATTGCAAATAAAGTTAAAAGGTGTGAATGTGGCCCTGGCCAGTTTGGCTCAGCGGTTAGAGCGTTGGCCTGAGGTCCAGAGAGACCCGGGTTCGGTTCCCGCTAAGGGCATGTACCTCGGTTGCAGTTTGTCCCCGGCCCTGGTTGGGGTCGTGTGGGTGGCAACCACTCGATGTGTCTCTCTCACATCGATGTTTCTCTCTCTGTCTCTTCCCACCTCTCTCCCTCCCGCTCTATCTGAAGATAAATGCAAAAAAAAAAAAAAAAAAGGTGTGAATGTGACTGCAACGAACTTCATGGAATTGTCTAAGGTTAAAGATTATATTCTCTTCTTCAAAATATTAATGGGTAATACAGTGATGACGTAATTTTCAACTCTGTCCACACAGAGGATGGGGAGGCACGTGAGAGGGATGAAATTCGGCATGACAGGCGAAAAGAGAGACAGCATGACCGGAATCTTTCCAGGGCAGCTCCTGATAAGAGGTAGGTGCTATTTGAGATAAATATGAATTAAGAAGGTTGGCTTTTTAGAGAGGAGGCTTAGTCCACTAATAACAATTTTGCTTCTCTTTAGTTTGATAACTTAATAGATCAGCATTTATTTTCTTGCACTTAACTACTTACCTTGTCTTAGCAGAAGAATTGACTATCCATGGAAGTAATCTTTTCTTCCAACGCTTGTAGTCAGCTAAAATTGAGATGATGGGAATATAGAAAAGGAAATTCAGATCATGTTTGTAAAAACAAGATAATGGATAGGACTGTGCTGGTCTGTTCTTTTCCAATTTCAAGTGGTGAGACAAATTTATTATGTGCCTGCTCCTCTAGACAGGAAATAAGCTGCAGTGCCTTGATTGAGTTCCTTTTACATGCAGAGCACTCTGAAGTACAATGGGGGAGAAGAGCAGGTTTTTTAAGAAGTGAAAATTGGCCTCTTCTCATGAGCAGTTTCACTTAAAATTCAAAGAGGCAGAGCTATTATATAAAATGAATTGGGAAAATTGACAAAGCACTTTGTTTAAAATTAAAATATAGTTGACATACAAAGCACTCTTAATAAGTACAGACTTTTATAGAACAAACTCGGAATAAAGAAGGGATTGGTGAAGTTTGTGGTTCACCAAATGCTGAGGACTGAAATTGCTGAAAAGTTGAAGAAATGTAATATGAAGGTGAAACTCTGAATGAGGATTAAATGCAAATATAAAACATTTTCTTTCCAAATAGTAGTTTTTAAGGCTCTCATCATCCTATGAACTGATACAATCCATTTTTTTCAATTCATATCTTAAACATGAAAAAGAAGATTCCTGCTGGTGGTGTTTTGTTGTTTAATGGCATAGTTCATCTCTCTGGATAAGTAAAGTTATGGAGAACCAGAAGATCTGAATTTAGAGTTGTAGGTAAACATACAGTGTAGAAGAAAGAAATGAAGTGTGAAAGCATACAGTTAATGAATATACTTTTGGTCTGAAATCCCTAAGCTATAAAAATCAAAATAGGTCTGTACATAAATTGAACTAGTAAAATGGCTGTGAGAATTGATGACATAGGAAAGCTGTAAACTTGTGATTGGCTGAAAATCAGATTGTCTATAGAAATCATTTTAAGACCTGAGCTTCTAGCAAAATAAATGACGACAGTTACCATGGTTTCATTGCAATGTAAATTGCATTACATACTAAAACAGGAGGGGAATTAATCTGAATGTCGAAAATCGTAATGAGTAATCCAGTCATAGACGTGATTTCCTCACGATTCTAATAGGATAAAATTACTAAATGTGGCTAGGTAAAAAAACTAATTCAAGCTTATTGAAAATGATTCATGTGATACATCTAATGTGTATCCCCCATCCTCATTTAATAATAGCACATATAGACCATACAACTTCATATCTCAGCATGTGTTGTAAGGGGATTGTTTGTATTAAAGACTTCTGTGTCAGGAGTCTCTTAGCAATTCCTTTCAGCTAACAGGAGGGCCTAATTATAAAACCCTACCTCTTCTAATAATCATCTAGCTGAAATGCTATAAGGGCTGCCAACCAGATGATGCATTATCAGGGAATATTTGTTCACAAGATGTTAACGGGACATATTCATTTCCTATGCTTCTGAGATTGGTTGTATTTTTTAAATTGAAATTCAGCTTGTCTGTGAAGAGTTTTCAGTTAGTGGCATTGTATTTCAAAACAGGTCAAAACTGCAAAGAAATGAAAATCGAGATATCAGTGAAGTCATTGCTCTTGGTGTGCCCAATCCTCGGACTTCTAATGAAGTTCAATATGACCAAAGGCTGTTCAACCAATCCAAGGTACAATAGAATAGTGTTATCTTAATTGTTGATATGAATATCGATCCTCAGGGAAAAGAAAATGAACAAATCGTAGATTTAGATCAGCCTAAGGTATGCTGGCATGATGGCAGAAAAAAATTGGAAGTTGCATGTTGTAATGTTAAGAGGCAAGTAAGATGAAACAGCTCTGATTTTAACCTCTTAACGCTTGGCTAAGATTTGAGACACCAGTAGAAAATGAAAGAAATTATGTTATAAAACTTGGTTCTGGCCCTGGCCGAGTGACTCGGTTGGAGCTTCATCCTATACACCAAAAGATTGCAGATTCAATTCCCGGGCAGGGCCCATACCTAGGTTATGGGTTCCATCCCTGGGTCAGGGTACGTATGGGAGGCAGCCAATTGATCTTTCTCTCTTTCATTCTCTCCCCCCACCCCCACCTCCTTCTCTTCCCTCCCTCCTTCCTTACTCTCTAAATACCAATAAAAACAAATATTCGGGTGAGGATTAAATTTTTAAAAAGTAATAAAATGTCGCCCAGCCGGTGTGGCTCAGTGGATTGAGCATCATCCCATGGACAGAGGTCCCAGTTCAATTCCTGGTCAGGGCACATGCCCAGGTTTTGGGCTTGATCCCCAGTGAGGGGGGGTGGGCGTGTAGGAGGCAGCCAATTGATGTTTTTATCTCTCCCTCTTCTCTAAAAAAATCAATAAGGACATACTTAAAATAATAATATTGATAATAAAAGGCCAAAATGTTTTTAAAACTTCGTTCTTGTATGTTATTGTTTTTTTAAATATGTTTTTATTAATTTTAAAGAGGAAGGGAAAGAGATAAACATCAATGTGAGAAAGATGGATCGGTTGCCTCTGGTACGCAACCTGACTAAGGATCAAACCCACAACCTGGGTATGTGCCCTGACCAGGAATAGAATTGGTAACCTTTCGGTGCATGGGACAATGCTCAAGCAACTGAGCCACACTGACCAGTGCATTCTTTTTATTTCTAAAATAGAGCCAGTGTCCCACTAAAGTATCTCTGGGGTTTGTTTGGTTTTTTTTTTTATCCTCACCTGAGGCCATTTTTGCATTTATCTTCAGATAGAGTGGGATGGGGAGAGGGAGGAAGAGAGAGAGAGAGAGAGAAACATCGATGTGAGAGAGACACATCAACTGGTTGCCACCCACATGACCCCAACCGGGGCCGGGGAAAAACTGCAACTGAGGTACGTGCCCTTAGCGGGAACCGAACCCGGGACTCTGGTCTGTGGGCCAACACTCTAACCACTGAGGCAAACTGGCTAGGGCTCTTGGGTTATTTTTATTGATCTTTGAGAGAAAAAATTTTAATGCTATTGAAACACATAAACTTGGGATCTTTAAAAAGTGAAGCTATACAACTAAAGTGCTAGTCAGGAATTTCTAGTACCACTTGTCATTAACTAGCTAGTTAGGCCTGAAGAAGTACCTCTGTGTCTACATTCACCCAACATTGATGATTTACTCTCCATAAGTAAGTGAGATCAAAGATAGGTATACCTTGCCCTGGACAGGTGGCTTGGTTGGTTGGAGTGTTGTCCCATACACCAAAAGGTTGCAGGTTCAATTCCTGGTCAGGGCACATACTATGCTAGGTTGCAGTCAGGGTACATATGAGAAGAAACTGATTGGTTTATCTCACACATCAATATTTCTCTCCCTTTCTCCCTCTCTCCAAAAATCAATAAAAACATACTCTCAGGTGAGGATTAAATAAAAAAAAATTTTTTTAAAGCAAGGTGCCTGTCCTCAAAATATAGAAGGGGGGAAAAAAGCTAGATATGCCTTTGCCCTCACAGAACCCTGAAGTCTACTGGAAAAGACAAATACATGTATATAAATAAATATAAGTCAGACTGTAAGAATATAGAAGTATAAAGTTATACTGGGATATAGACGAGGACAAGTTAATTGTGACTTGGAGGTTTTAAGATCTGAAGGTAGCATTTGAGTAAGCTCTTCTAGTTAATAAGTTACTGGGTGCTTTTTATATTCCGGCATTGTTAAAAGTCTTTTACTACTTTTATCTTAATCCTTACAAAAACCATATGAAGTCACACTATTACTACCTCTATTTAAAGGTGAGGAAATTGTGACACATAGAGGGTTAACTAGTAAGTAATGGAACTCAGATTTCAAACATGGGCTGTCTTGATCCCAAAGCTTGTATTAAACACTATGCAATGGCATCTTACCAATCTGAGCAAAGGGGGTTAGGCATGAAAGTTCCACATAAGTAAATATTTGACAGTCAACCTTTTACAAGCTTTGGCTTAAATCACTTAAGTGTTGTGATGACAATTTTTGTAAATTTATGAAACAAATTGTTGACTTAAGATATTCATTGAGAGCCGTATTATCCCATGCTATGATAGTGGTGTTCTCAGGCAGTTGAGGGGTGGGTATATTACTCTAAATGGCATCAGATGTTTTACAGTTCTTTCATCTTCTTGCAACTGTCGATACAAATTGAAATTATTAAGTATCTGCTTATACTGGTATCCCCGGGTATCAATGACTACTTTGCTAAAGTAGTCAAACTTGTTAATAAGTACCTTATTTAATCTAAGGACCCCAAAAGTGATATGAACAAAAGTTTATGGATTGTTTTTTGTTTTTTTTATTAAGATCTTTTTGTGTTCAGATTGTTGAAAATAGCAGCTATAAATGAATGTAGTCAGATGCAACTTGTAATAAATAATACATATATTCTTAATGTCCTCTATTTTTCCATAGGGTATGGACAGTGGTTTTGCAGGTGGAGAAGACGAAATTTACAATGTTTATGATCAAGCCTGGAGAGGTGGTAAAGATATGGCCCAGAATATTTACAGGCCCAGTAAAAATCTGGATAAGGACATGTATGGTGATGACCTAGAAGCCAGAATAAAGACCAACAGGTACCAAGCAAACAGCTCATTTTCAATGTTTGCAATAGTGAAAACAAAGTAGTTCATAGTCCTTTCTCTTTTTCCCCAGATTTGTTCCTGATAAGGAGTTTTCTGGTTCAGACCGTAGGCAGAGAGGTCGAGAAGGACCAGTTCAGTTTGAGGAAGATCCTTTTGGTTTGGACAAGTTTTTGGAAGAAGCCAAACAGCATGGTGGCTCTAAAAGACCCTCAGATAGCAGCCGCCCCAAGGAACATGAGCATGAAGGCAAGAAGAGGAGGAAGGAGTAGATATACCTCTCTTCACAATGAATGGACTATTATCCATACCCTAATGATGCAAGCCACATGGGGGAATACTTTGTAAATGGGCCAGGTAGAAACCAAATCTGGGTGTCAGACCCCAGCACTACTTTTTATTATAGCAGAAAGGGGGGATGGAAAATTCTACTTTGAACTATTTAGTTTTTTTAAAGAGTGGGTTGTGTTTGTGCTTCTCCCACCTTTTAGCATTTATAGAACATACTGCCCCATACATGAAATAAAGATCACTTCCTTTTGTTTGACGTTAGTACTTTGGGGTTAATATTTTGTGTAAGAATGACTGCTTATGAGTAAAGTTACCCCAACCACAGTGAGTAGAAGGATGTTCATATATTGGAACTGTCCTGCCAAATGACGTTTGCCCCTACTGTTCTCTGTTTTAATTTGGAGTGGGGAAAATAAGCGCTTGCTTAGTATACCTATTTGTTTCAAATAAAAACATTTAGACAGAACTTTTAAGTTTTTTTTTCCTTTATTTAATAGGCAATACTAGTCTCAAAAATCTTTCTCTTCATCAGATGTTTGATCCCCTTGCAAAATTTTTGGTCTTTGAGCTTGAACATGGAGCTGAAAAAAATCAAATAAACACTAAAGAAAGGCAATGTCTGCAAAAACATTAAAACTGAAAATTGCCACCTTAGGTCTACCTTTTTTTATTAGGGGGTCAGCATCAATAAGTCAAGAGGATGTTCTTTGTAAGACTCCCTGAATTTCAATTAACTGTAAATCAGTTTGACTCAAGGTTACATAGTAAGTGGAAAAGCCAGGATTTCAACCTCTGACTTGTAAGTAAACTGCTGCTGTTTCTACTGCTTGGTGTTACATAGGCTTGCTAACCATTACAGGGTCTTCCTTTACTTCCCTACCAGACCTTTCAGATCTGGGCACTCTACTACCACTACCATTCTTCAACAAATCTCCCCAAATCCCTGTCATTTCACACTTCCGACCTATTTAATTGATATACAGAAAGTTCACATGACAGAAAAAGACTTACTTTTACTCCATCAATAATATGACTGTCCTGTTGTAGTGCATTCTGAAGTTCCTCTGAAGAAGAAAATTGAATCCAACCCATACCTCTGTGAAAGCCAGTCTCTTTGTCCTAAAAATTCAAAATTTAGGAAAATAATCATGAACTTGAGAAAGTTTCTGGAAGCTCTAAATCTAACAACTTTTCCATTTGCCAAAATGGGACAACAGACATTTTAATGAATGTCAAAAGCCTTGCTTTAATACACATACTCTCCTAGTTACCCAAAACTTAATCCCTATGTTAATCTTAACATTCTCTCTGCTTTTCTGCTGCCATTGGAGAAGTAAATTATAAAAATGAGCTTTTGCCCGGCCGGTGTGGCTCAGTGGTTGAGTGTCGACCCATGCACTAAGAGGTTCCCGGTTCAATTCCCAGTCAGGGCACAGGCCCAGGTTGTGGGCCTGATATTTAACCACAGCCTTTTCAGTGCCATGAGCAAAAAAAGGGGTAGTTTTAGTGAAGCATGTGTGAATTCTGTGTACTCACATCACACCCTGCCGAAAACACTCATTCTAGAAAGCCCACAAAAAAATATAGCCCAGGATAAAGTACAAATTACAGATTGATTTCTAAACCTTCATGAGAATGCAAAGGAAATGTAATAAATATGAAAACACTTTTTGAAAAAGCACCAAACTTAATGAGGATAAAGGATAAACTATCCTACTATCTCAAGTCATTATTATAATACTGTAGTAGGCAGAATTCTAAGATGGCCCCATGATCTTCAGGTGTGCCATCTGTATAATCCCCTCCCCATGAGTGTGTGGTACTGAGGGGGGACATGTAACATTCTTCTTACCAAAAGAATATATGGCAAAAGTGATGGGACACTGCTCCCTTGATCAGATTATATGGCAATGGTGATAGGGTGTCACTCCCACGACTATAAGACTGTCTTAGCAGGCCAGAGAAAGAAACTCCTTTGCTGACTTTGAGGAAGCAAGCTGCCATGCTGGGAAATAGCCTAGAGAGAAGCCAGGTAACAAGAAACTGCAGCCAGTCCCTAGGATCTGAGAGCAGCCTCCAGCTGAAAGCCAGCAAGAAAGCAGATAGTTCAGTCCTACAGTTGAAAGACAAATTCTGCCAACAACATGTAAGAGCTTGGAAATCAATCTTACCTAGTTGAGCCTCTGATGAGACCAAAGCCCTAGCTAACATATGGACTGCAGCTATGTAGAGCCTGAGCAGAGGACCCAGCTAGGCTGTACCAATACTCCTGATTTACAGAAACTGTGAGATAATATATTGTTCTGAGCTACTAAGTTTGTGGTAATTTGTTATGCAATAATAAAAAACTAGCACAAATGCATAGGATAAGTTTTTTTACTTTTTAATCAGTATCGCCCATAATTTTATCAACGACTCAACAGCTTCACTCCATTAGACATATAAGTTGACATGCTTTAACAACAAAAAAGAAAATCAGGAATTAAAAGGATAACATCAATACTTAAAAAAAAAAACTCACAAAAGGTACAGTGCACTTTCGTACATGGCCAAACTGTGCAAAGTGTTCTCTCAGCTCACCTGTATGGGAAAATATATTAAAAGTAGTTAATGCATTTTTGTATCCTCCATTCTAGATTGCAGACAGAAATCAAAAGGGGCCCTAGAAGCCCCAAACTTCTTGTGAACAGGAGCTACTTTGCATTTCCTAAAGCCTTAAGATTTAGGAGGCAGCTAAGGTATTGACTATAAAGCTGTGATGTACCAGACTTGGGGAGGTGATGGGGTAGGGACATAGATAAATTGCTGAGTTGACTGTAGTCTTCATCCCCAGCAAATATTGAGTGTCTTCATCATATCAGGTACTGTGCTAGGGTGCGTGGATTATAATCCCTATGAGAAGATCACATAGAAAATAATTACAATACAGAGTGTTCTACCCTACGCCGGCAGGCGCGGGTAACCCGTTGAACCCCATTCGTGATGGGGATCGGGGATTGCAATTATTCCCCATGAACGAGGATGTCCGGGGCTGCACGCGCGCTACACTGACTGGCTCAGCGTGTGCCTACCCTACGCCGGCAGAGTGTTGCTAGCTATGTTAGAGATTTCCAAATAAAATCTCAAGTTACTTGCCTTTCATAATTAAAAGTTTACACTAATTTAAATAGTTGGTTTTCTAAAATTTGTTGAGTTGGCCCTACCTACCCTTCCTGCCTTATTTCCCTTCCCATTGCTGAACAGCAAATGAAATTCTGTGTATGCGTCCTGTGGATTCCCATCTTCGCATGTCATTCTTTCTCCTTGACATATCAATAATCCTATCTCCTCCTGCCTAAACTGTAACTATCCTTCAAGACCCAGGCCAAATACATCCACTGAATATTCTTTTATTGGGCTTCTACTGCAATACAAGACAACACACTGGCCCTATGAGGGCTCAAAGATGAACAGTGGATAATGTTAAAGACCAAAAAACGACATGATTGCTTTCTCTTCTGAACTTGTACTACTTGATTTGCTTGTACTACTTGATTTACAATCGTATTACTTCCGTATTTCCTCTAATTCATTTAACCTCATTGGTTCAACAACTGCCTACATTTGTTGTTCATAAGTCTCCTCACCTCCACCACTACAGTGTAAGCTCCTGAGTGTTAAGTCCACTATGTCCACAGTGACTGATAACACAGTCAGGCAATATTTGCTAAATGAATAAAACGTCTAGTAATCCTTCAACAACCCACAGGGACTAAATTTCTGAAGAGCTCTAATAGTTGGTCAAACCAGTTGGCAAGATCAGAATCTCACAGATGTTACTGAAAGATAAACAAAATAGTGTTAAATGTACATGTTTTAAACCAGGTATTAAAGTTTTAGAAAACACTTCCAAAACAAACTAGCTCTGGAAGGTAACCCTTTCCCCAAATTATCTACAATTTTTATGGAAAAACAGCTGCAGGCACCAGAAACAATGCCTACCACATAACAGATACTCCTTAAATATTTGTTGAGTGGCCCTAGCTGGTTTGGCTCAGCAGTTAGAGAGTCAGCCTGCAGACCAAAGAGTCGCGGGTTCAATTCCGGTGAAGGGCACGTACCAATTGGTGTTCAGGCCCTGGCCCTGGTCAGGGTCGTGCAGGAGGCAACCAATCGATGTGTTTCACTCACATTGATGTTTTTCTCTCTCTCTCTCTCCCCCTCCCTCCCACTCTATCTGAAGATAAATGGGGGGGAAATGCCCTTCGGTGAGGATTAAAAAATATATATTTGTTGAATGAATGAATGAACTAAGAGAGACTGTCTCAAAGTTGAATGTTATACAGATTCTTTTGGAGCGTTTTAAATTAGCCCATTATGGTCTGGAATTTTGCATTCTTTACAAGATGCTAAAGAAACCCCTGAGCCTTTCCAGTTTCACAGGGCCTAAGCAAGACATTTTACTGGGCCTGTTCTTCACCCATGACATATTGAGAAGGTGGCACACAAACTGATCTACTTCCTATCCTACTATCATACCTGAGCCACAAAAACTAAGAGAAGCATAATCTCTGTTCCACTGTTGAAGGGAACTAACCTGATACATGGATTATCTATAAGAGTGACTGTAAGCAAATGTAAAAATTTAAATTGTAAAAATGTAAATTGTAAAATTGCTTACCAAAATTGTGGTAAGTAAAGGTAAAAACCTTGTCTCAAAACAGCAGCTGATAGCTCTGGCCAGTGTGCTCAGTGGTTAGAGCCTTGGCCCTAGCACAGAAGGGTGGGGGATTCAATTCCTGGTCAAGGGCATGTACCTGGGTTTTGGGTTTGATCCCTGGCGCCGCAGGTGGGGGAGGCAACCAATCAATGTGTCTCTCTCACATTGATCTTTCTCTTTCAGTCTCTCTCTCCCTCCCCCACACACCCCTTCCACTCTCTCTAAAAGTCAATGGAAAAAATATCCTTGGGTAAGGATTTAAAAAAACCCAGCAGCTGACAAAAATTGATGTTGCTGAGAGATTTCAGTACTGATTACTCCCAACCCTCTAGCTCCAGCCTATGCCTCTCCTATGAGCTTCAATTTTAGTAATCACGAAAATAGCTGTCATTTATTGAGTACTTAACTCTGTATCTAGCACAGGTCTAAGCAGTTTACACATAAACTCAGTTAACTCAATCAACAATCTTATGAAGGTCTTAATTGACTCCATTTTACAGATGATGAAACTGAAGCAGAGTGGTGAGCCCTTTACCCAAATCACCTTCCCTTCGTCAGGTTACACAACTATTAAATGGCCAGGTTGGAACTCTAACCCAAGCAGTCAGGCTTCAGGGTGCACTTCTCAATCAGTGATACACAACCTCCTCGTCCTACTGCCTGACGAAGACCTTACAGGTTTTTCAAAACACATTTAAACTCGACTCACCTCCTTTCGACCTGCATTCTAACCACAAAATTCACCAACGCTAAAAACCTGGAAGTCGTCCCTCCCTTTCCTTCATGCTGTATCCTACCACCTTTTCAAGCCATCACGAAAAGCTGTCGATTTTGTTTTGTTAACATAAATGGATCTAGTTCAGCTCCTCACCTTTCGACTAAATTACTGAAATTGCCTTTTAGTTCGTCTCCTCGCCTACAATCTTGCCACCTGGAATCCATCCCCCGCACTACAGTTCAAATAATCCCTTCTAAATAGTTAAGTCGTAAAGTTTCCAAGTAACGGCCTTTCCACCAAAACACCCAGAAAGACAGGAGATCATGAATACGTGCCCCAAAAGCTCAAGGGACATAACGGTTAATTGCAATCAAAATTTCTGCTCATTGGTGAGCACAGAAGCGAACCCAGCCTCCTAACCCAGCCACCACGCCGACCTAAGCGCCCCCAGAAAGCAGAGCTCTTGAGGGTCGCTTGGACCTAAAAGTTCGCCCCTGCTTCGTCTCCATCACTCACTCGGGCCGGCGGTCCAGGGAATTTTTCTGACAAAAGCAACGGGCCGGCCAGCATTTGCGCGCAGAGCCATAGCGCCCCTCACTGCCGAAGCCGCCATCTTCAGACTGAGGGACAACCGTGACCTGCGGCCGCGACCCCGGAAAAACCTGCGGCATCCGGGGCACGGGAATCTGCTTCCGGGTCAGAGGAGGCCGGGCGGCGAGATGGCGAAGATGGCGGCGGCCTTGGGCTCCGTGGCTACACTGGCGACGGAGCCGGGGGAGGACGCCTTTCGGAAGCTTTTCCGCTTCTACCGGCAGAGCCGCCCGGGGACCGCAGACCTGGGAGGGGTCATCGACTTCTCGGCGGCCCAGGCAGCCCGCGGCACGGGCCCCGGGGCCCACAAGGTACGGAGACAGGAGCGGCGCCCCTGCCCGACGTCTTGCCGCGCTTCCTGGAGGGTTTCAGTGTCCTCCTCGCCTTAAGCGATCCCTGCCCTCCGTGGGCACGGGATTGAACTGCCCACGAGACGTCACACTTTGGCGATGAAGAGCTCTGCTGCTGGTTTCTCCACGCGGCCATTCGTAGCTGAGCGTTCGGTCAAAAAATGTCTGGGAATTGGCATTTATTCCTTCCATCAATTATTCACTTGCATTTCCACTTTGATTTGTGTGGGGGGAAAAACAAAAAACGTAAACCGTATTCGTATACGTTAGGGTAGCGCTTTGCAGCTTGAGAGGGATCGGTGTTAAGCTGTTGGTAAAACTGGTACCGGTCTTGTCTGGGCCTTGTAGAAAGAAGGCATTCAAAGATTCTGAGATGCTCTCTCCAAGTTGAAAGTAAAGGGCTAACGAATTCAAGTATCATCTATTATTTATACCTTTCCCCGTGGAAATTAAGAAAAATAACACGGGGGGTGAAGGGGAGGCTGGGCGCAGGGGACACAGGGAGAATCACAACTATAGTGTAATGTATATTTTCTTTACAGTTGCTTTAGCACTGAGGATAACTGAGCCCTTGATTTGCCCTTGGTATTGTCCACAGATGGTTGGATGAGGCATTCTTTCCAAGCTTAGTAATAGTTCTCAATAAAATTGGAATGCTATGACACCACCATATTAGTCTAGAACTCAACTTCTTAAGTAACTTCATTTGTTAGCAGAAATGGTCTTAGAGTTGTCAAAACAACATACAGAAAGTCTGCACCCCGAGTATAGTTTACTTGATTCATGGGAGAACCCCTCAGACCCTCATTCAGCTACTTTTACCCATACTTGACCATATACTTACATACTTTTAGAACGTAAGTCACCTGAGAAGGAAACATTATGTCTAGCACATACCTAAAACAGTAAGTATTCAGTAAATACACCACTGAGTACATAAAAAGTTGACTCAAAGCAGATTGGAAGTAGCAAACTAGAGAGGAAAGTTACTATTAAAAGACACTTAAGATCAGTGGAGAAAGTTATGGCAACAGAAAAACTCTTTTTAAAAGTTCAGGGTTTGGCCCAGCTGGTGTGGCTGTGGATTGAGCGTTGTTGCATGGACTGAGAGAGAGGTCCTGGTTCAATTCCCGGTCAGGGCACATTCTGCAGGTTGTGGGCTTGGTCCCCATGCAGGAGACAGCCGATTAATGTTTCTCTCTCTCTCTCACCCTAAACAATCAATAAAAACATGTGTTTGTTTTTTTTTTGTTTTTTTTTTTAAAGTTCAGGGTTTGGTTCAGGTTAGCATATGATAGATTAGGTCCACAAACTTAGTTTGAGGGTTTTGCTAAATAATAGTGCACTATTAAGTATGATCTATTTAAGAAATCATCACAAAATGTTTAAAATAAAAACATTTTTATCAGCCTTTAAGTATCTGGAAGAGTTAGCTTGGTCAGGACTCTCAGAGGGTTCCAGATAGCCATTTTATTGTATAGACTAGTTATGCACCAGCCACTTATTGGTATTTTGTCTTGAAATCTCCAAACTTGATGAAGGATAAGAGATGATATCTTTTTGTAAGAGAACATTTGCTGTATTCTAAAGCAAGCCAGACCTTAAGTGTATTCGTGGAAGATTAAAGTGTTAAAGTGTTTTTTTCTTTCTAGATGTCCTTATTTTGGTGACTGCATATTGGAACTCTTAACCAATTTAATAAGCCATCCATAAGATGCTCTACATGCAAATAAAACTTCATGAGCCTCTGAAAAACTTAGTTCCTAATTAATTAATAAAGGCAAGAAGTTCTGAGTTTCAATTTGAAGTTTTATCTAAAAGAGAGTAAATGTTGTACTTTTAGCGAACAGGGTTCCTAATGTTTTATTGATACACTGTTTCTGTATGGCTAGAGTGCTCTCTTTCCATTCTCTCACTCTCCCCAGCCTCTGTTTCCTCATAGCTCAGTTTTAACACCAACTGTATACAAATGCCTCAGAAACATTATTATTAGCCCTAACCAAAATAAACAGCATTGTGACTCAGGGTGTTCCAGTATACCAAACACCTTTCGTGATCAGAGCCAAAAAATACATCACAAAGATGTAGTATCATAAGAAAAGGTAGTCTTTAAGGCCAAAATCAGCCTGCTTCTCATTACTACTTACCTTCATTCTGTATAGCTCTCCAGTGTTTGTTAGTATATGGATGAGGAAACTGAAGCCCTAAGGAGTTAACTGACTTACCTAAGTCTTACATCAAGTAAGTGGTGGGACTAAGTTTAGGATTCCAGACTCATGACTCCTAGCTTTGCCCCATACCAGAAATGAATTGAGCTTTGAGGTTCTCAGACTTGACCTGTAAAATAATGAGCCCTCTGACATGTTTCTTTCCTGCCAGGTGGTCAGATCTCAACTGAGTGTGTCATCCGTCAGTGATCACGATGCACATAGAGCAGGACTTCAGCCTGTCAGCAAGTGGCGAGCTTATGGACTCGAAGGCTATCCTGGTGAGTGCAGCTGACCTAGAAAGTGAAATCAGTCATTTGTCTAATTTCAGAAGAGGAGCTAGTCAGTTGACAAAAAAAGAGAAAAGCAAATGCACAGAAATCTTCCACTCTCCAACCCCTCCTAAATTCTGCCTCATCTAAGATTTCCATGTATTTAGCACTCCCAAAGGATAGAACAGGAATCACTAGTGCTGCTTATATTGCGGAAAGTGGCACACCAGATACAAATCAAAAACTAGGACATTGACTCTGGGCTCCCGGCCACAACTCTGAACATCCACCTACTTCGTCAAAAGAACCACTTTGAGCGATAGAATAATTCATAATGATCACTCCAGTCTCAAATTTATTGATTTTTAGAGAAATACAGGTATTCTCAAATGGCATAACAACAACTTAAAAATTGTTGCTATCATCAAGACATAACATTTGAAAAAAGAATTAGTTAATGAGATCAAAAGTCTTAAAATTTTAGTGATGTTGGGTAGCTCACTTTGCAGATAAATTAAGTTAATAATGAAGAGTAGGTAATGTTATTAACCTTCTTTCTAGGATTATGAGGCCATTGTAATTATTAATATTGTTCATATAAAACAGTTTCATATTTTAAAATATTTTTAAATATATTAATAATTTAATAATATTAATTATTACAAATTATTCAGAAAATATGGAAATGCTTTTTTTGGCCATATAATCTTATTTCTGTCGTCCTGTTTCTTTCTAAAGGACATACACTTAACATTGCATTTGTGATTTCAAATATAGATTAAAAGCAAGAGATACCCGTAAAAAGAAATACTAATTTTTGTTGTGCTAAGGGCCAGGTCTGTGTTACAACTCTTACTACAGTATGACCATAAAAGTATTTGTTAATAACATGGGAAAGTGTAACTTTTTTTTTAAATGTGTTTATTGATTTTTAGAGAAAGAGAGAGAGAGGAACATCAATGGGTTGCCTCCTGCCCATGCCCCAACTGGGGACCAAACCTGCAACCTAGGTATGTGCCCTGACCGGAAATCAAACTGGTGACCTTTCGGTGTACTGGACAACGCTCCAGCCAACTAAGCCATACTGGCCAGGGCAAGGAGGTGTGACAGTTTTAATACATCCTATAAAAGGCCTCATGAATTTTAGTTCTGTATTAAAGAACTAAAGACTGGTCTTATAACTGAAATCACAAGGCCTTTATATACGAAAGCATTGCTCTCCATGAGTTTAGGAAAATGAGGAGCATGCATCACCATCAGTCTTTTCATCACTTTTTGTTCTTGAAGGCTGCCCTTTGGCTTTGAGACCTAGCTGCTGTTTTCAAGGCCATGTTTCTGTTACTGTGCCTTCTTCCCTTAACAGATTGTTCAGACTACAAAGTTATCAACCCCTTTTTTACAGTATACAGATGATGTATTATAGAACTGTACACCTGAAACTTAGTATAATTTTATTAACCAATGTCACCCCAATAAATTTAATTAAAAATTAAAATTAAAAAATAAGTAAATAGCCCGGTCGGTGTGGCTCAGTGGTTGAGCATTGACCCAAGCACCAACAGCTCACTGGTTCAATTCCCGGTCAGGGCATATGCCCAGGTTGTGGGCCCAGTCCCCAATGGGGAGCATGCAGGAGGCGGCCAATCGATGTTTTTCCCTCTCTCCCTCTCCCTTCCTCTCGCTCTAAAATCAATAAAGAAAAAATATTTTAAAAGTAATAATAAGTAAATAAAAGGCATTATCTCTATTACTGTCTCTACTCTCCTTTCTCCAGGTATTTCACGGAGGTCAAAGTTTTTCATCTTTATCTCTAATGCTTAAGAAAGTACATAGTGTGTGATTGTTGAATGTTTGGTGAATTAATCCTTGCCATGCGTGGGATTCTAGTTAAGTTTTGTTATTCCTCTTTTACAATGGAGAAAAATGAGATTTGATTGCTTTCAAGGTCACAAGGATCTTTTCAGCATACATGCTGTAGGCATTTGCATTGTGCCATAGTGAGCAGATGTACATACGATATTCCTTCCCTCCTGTTATAGTCAGGAGGCAGAAGTTCCACCAGTTATTTTAACTGTGATAATTTATAGAATTGTTAGCCAGAAAACAGAAAAGGCAAAAAGGGCACGCTGAGATATCAAAGGTGGTAACTGCAGACAGCAGCCACCACCTCTATACATGGTGACACCTGGTGAAAATTTGAGGGGTAACTTTTGGCAGTTTCAGTTCTAAAGTGTGCTTTGAGGTAACACAATTGATAGTTGTGAAATGTTTGTTTTGCTTGAGAAAAACCCCAAAAGCCAAAGATATTTGCATAGTTAGTAAAAAGTTAAGTTTGATAAACACTAGACATCAAACTTAACTTTTTACTAACTTGAAGGAACTCTTCTTCCTCTAAAATTAGAGAATAGGAATGAGAACATTTGCTTATAAGTGTGGAAGCCACTGGAAGCATGAGCAAAAGGAGATGGAGAGTAAATAGTAAAGTAGAGGGTATAAGGAAGTCAACAGAAGTAAATTGTCTGAGTAACTGATGGAGAATTTCCTTCTCTCCTTTCTTTCTCACTCTTCTTTTGTATAGGATTTATTTTCATCCCAAATCCCTTCCTCCCAGGTTACCAGTGGCACTGGGTGAAGCAGTGCCTTAAGTTGTATTCCCAAAAACCTAATGTATGTAATCTGGACAAACACATGACTAAAGAAGAAACCCACGATCTATGGGAACAGAGCAAAGAGTTTCTAAGGTAGGTTTTATCACTCACAGTAAAACATTAGTATTCAGCTCAGGTCATCACGTGTCTTTAAGGAACTATTCTGTAACAATGCAGTCAAAGTAACTGACCTGTTTTATTTTTCTCTCATTTCCACGAAAATGCAGCACAATTGTATTTCCTCCTGGAACATTCGGACAGATGCTTTGACAGTTACATTAAATTGAGATCCATTTTAAAGATTTGCTAATCATAGCTTAGACATCAAGTTCATCCTCATTAATCATCAGATGATCCATTTTCATTCAGCTTCAGCCCTTTTTTGTACTTAAAGTGAGTTCCTTTGAAGACTTGTGATATCCTGGCAAAAAGTAACACTGAAAGCTCTTTACTGTACTTCTGCTCTCCTAGATAAAGTCAATTCTACTAGTTGTTTTATGGTAGGCCAATTGTTCTTCATGAGAACTAATGTTTGTACCTTAATGTTGTTTCAACACTCATTTATTCTGCAAACATTTATTGTGGGTAAGTTGTGTACCAGACATGGTGCTGAGCATTGGCGATACAAAGATAAGTAGGCCACTGTCCCTGCATTCAGGAGTGCATAGTCTGTGGCAGGAACTCAATATCAACAGGAATAATTATAATAGAGCTCAGCAAGAAAAATCATGTGGGGGCCAGAAGAAGAAATTATTCTTTCAGGCAGGAAGGAGGTGTCAAAGAAGAAAAAATGATTTTTTAATTGAGTCCATTAGCTTCTTTTTTTCCCCTCTATTTGAACCAGTTCTTCAAAAATGATTAGGAGTTTAGCCAGTCAGAAAAGCAAAAACACTGTTTTGGGTAGAGAAAGCAGCCTGAACAAAGAGGTAATATTTAAAACAGAGTAAGTTCTGTGTGATACAGGATATGTGCATTCGTGTATTTATTCAACAATTATTGAGTTTCTGCCAGGTGTCAGATACTGTGTTTGAGTGTTTGAGATCCAAAGACAGATAAGATACTATTGCTGCCTTTCAGAAATTTGTAGGTTAGTCAAGGACAGAGACAATACTATATAATACAGTTTGGCAGGTACAGGGATAGAGTTCATAAGGTATTATGGGAACAGTCATTTAGGTGGCTAGATTGGAGGTAGATTATGGAAAATGCTTCCTGGAAGTCATGGATAGAATTGGCAAGAGGTGAAGCAGGAAGGGTAGGCTAGGGCCAGACTGTGCTGGGTAGAGCACTAGTTCTAGAGTCAGATTGCCTGAGTTCAAATCCCGGCTCTGCCACTTAAAAGCTGTGTAAACTTGAGCAAGTTTCTTGACCTTTCTATGCCTCATAGTAGTCCTTTTCTCATTTAATAGTTTGAGGATTGAATAAGATAATTTGTGAGAAAGCCTTAGAACAGTCTTTTAAAACTGTTACGCCATTTTTGTATGTTCTGTTTAGACTTAGTGGTTCTAATGGTGCAGTTTGAGTGAAATTAGTCCAAGAGAGCTTAGAGTTTGTTATTAAATCAGCCTGTGTTTTCAAGTAATTGATTTTTTTCCCTCTGACAAATGACTCAGCAGAAATTTCAGACAGGTCAGACAAATTTCTTTAATAAATCATCCTGTAAACAATGGTGAGATAGTTTGGGGTTTTTTTGTTTGTTTGTTTGTTTTTTATCTACTATATTATCAAAGATAAAAAAACATCATAGTCATACCTTTTGTTGTCAAGGATTGGAAGAAATTTATATGCTCAGACATCGCTGACAGCTTTGAAAATTGATTAGGGCCCAAGTTCTCCCCTCACTGTGTGATATGTGTTTGTTTCCTCTTGTGGAAAACAAAGGGGTTGCACTGGATAAGCCATTGAAGGTGGTAGAATCATGGTCATTCAGAGTACATGCCAGCTGGACAGTACATGCCAGCTTTCTCCACATTCCCAGAGCATGCCAGAAAGAGAGAGGGTCTGTGGGTCCAAAGGATTCCCCTGTAGATTCTGATTATCTACCATATTATCCACATGGAGAACCACTGAACTAGAGTACATCTAAGGATCCTTTCAGTTTCAACTTTCTGTGTTTCTATGGTCAGGGAAAAAGAAACTTTAAGTAGGAAATGAATAAGAAATACTTGAATTTAGAAGCAAAAATAGGCCTGTTCACAAAATTAGGGCGCCTCAATTCTGTGTTTTGTTCAGAATGTATTGTCAGTGAATAGTGTAGCTAGAGATTCTTACGTAAGAGTATAACAGGTAGATAAAAACGTCTTCATTGCAGCATTGTCAACTGGGGAAAAGATGAGAAACAACCTAAGTGTCAGCAGATCAATAAATCAGGCATGACAAACCCTAGCAGTAGAATGCAGCCATTAAAAAATCTTACCTCCAACCCTCTAACAAATATAGTAGGGTCTACAGATATAATGAATAAAATCATTTCTCAGCATCTCCATGACAACCCCTTAATCTAAGGCACCATCATTTCCCTGTGTCTGTTCTTGTGCCTCTTTAGTCTGTTTTCAGAGCATAGAAACCATGTGGACTCTCTTATAGCTTCTCATCAGTAGTACCACAGTTCAGTTCTGATACAAACCATCCAGAGTCAGCAGGGACATCACAAGTTAAGGGTGTGGTCCCTAACCAAATTGCCCTCACTTCAGACACCAGCCACAAGTTTGGGAGATCCCCAGGTTACCCACACTTCTGACCAACTGGTTATAAATTTAGGGGAGTTCCCATGACTAACTCAGGTTCAGTAACTCTTGAACCACTCACAAATCAAGAAAACATTAAGGTTACAAAACAGGACCATCCAGTGAGGGGACACACAGGGCAATGTCTGTAAGGATCCTGAATGCAGAACTTCCATATCCTCTTCCCATGGAAATCAGGATGGGTCATCCTCCCAGGAAACTGTCCCAGGCCTTAAGCATGACTGATTGAATCATTAGTCACATAATTGAACTCAATTTTTGGGTCCCCACCTATCCCCTGACGTCCCTAATTAATATCACTACTCAGAAGGCTCAATCCTCTAATCAGATGGTTGGTCTTTCTAGCTTGACAAGCCTACATCTTGAGTCATTTTGGTATAAACTCAGGTGTGGCCCTGGGGCCCACAGTGAATAACAAAAACACTCCTGTCTCCCTAGGATTTAAAAGCTTTCTCCCAAGAACCAAGGACAAAGGCCAGTCAAATTCTTTGTTATACAATCTCCTTTCAGAACCGAGAGAGAGAATGAATTTATTTGTTCAGGGGATTATATATCTCAAATTTCCTGTGCTTGCTGTAGCCACGCCCATTCTGGCCAGCCATCTCTGTCCCCAGGTGTGATTGACAGGCAAGTTCCTTTCCTGTGTCACCCCAACTTTACTGGGTATGCATCTATCTTCCCTTTGTTGGATCCCTCCCCCAGCGTTTTGCAGAGAACATGTCTATAATGTCTGGCCTTGCCTCTGCTCCTTCCCTGTTATTAATAACTAGCTAATTACAATGGTATCAATTTGATCAGGCGGCTATTCTCATTATCCTAGAAGGGAATAAGAGCAGAACTGAGAACTTGAGTTGAATGGTGAAGGTTCAGAACAGAAGGTAGAAGATTAGATAAGGCTAAATATTTGCAAAATAGCAAAAGGATGTTAGCAATTATGGTAGAATTTGATGTTCCTTTGCAGTGACTGATGGGGAGATTCAATTAGAGAAAGGCGACAAAACTGGAAGCACTCAAATACCAAAAAAAATGGAGTTCTAGGCACGGGGGTGGGAGTTTAAGACAGAAGGCTGTGGCTGTGAAGGGAAATATTCAGAGTCCTGAAAGACACAATTCCAAAGCCTTTAAAAATGATTGAAAAAAAACAAATATATACACTAGGATTTTGAAGTTTTGTTTTGTTTCAGACATTTCCTGTCCTGAGTACTTTTGCTTTCACAATGATTCACTAATGTCCCTTGAGGCAAGAAAAAAAATACCAGTGCTTAATTATGACATGCAAACTACCCACTGCACAGAGAGTGGACAAGCAGGACAGGAGTTCGTTCCTACACTGTTAGGGTTTGGTTGAAAGCAGTTCTCTGCAACATGACTGCCGAGAGAAATGCCAGCACGTACATAAAGCACTTACACATGACAGAAAGTGAGCAAACTGCTGTGTGGGCACATTCACCAGGGCAGGAGGTGACCAGTCCACCCATCCATCATCCTGCTAGTGCCTGGAGGAGCAGCAGGGGCAGGGAGCACAGCATGTTTCTGTTTGCAGTAAGAAGCAATAATTAGGGTCACACTCGCTTGAAAACATTCTTTTGGATAGTTGGATAAAGATTCAAAGTTAAGTTAGGTGCCAGCATATTCCCTGCATTCCTGTGGGTGGGTATGGCAGCTCTGTTGACACTGAGCCTTCTTGGCCTACTTTTGCACAAGTCAAATTTAAAATGAGAACAGCCCACCCAACCCTTTCATTAGTTTCTCAGTATTTTCTATTTGGAAGAGATCGGGAAGCCTGTTAAACTCGGTTTTGGCCTTACACTATTCACAATGTTCAAGGGTGAATTTTTTGGAATCTTTGTTACCCAAGAGGCCCATCGGCACCAGAAGGGTCCGTAAGGTAGTACTCAGTCAGACAAGAAATATCTGGTGTTGGCCAGTTCTCTCACATCTGAAAGGCAAATGTTACAAGTTATGGCTACTTTTCTTCCAGAAATTCTGTACAAAGGCAAGAAGTGAAATCAAGTTCTTTTTTTTTTTTTAATCCTCATCTGAGGACATTTTTCCATTTTTTGTTCGGATAGAGTGAGAGGGAGAGAGAGGAAGAGAGAGAGAGAGAGAGAGAAACATCGACATGAAAGGTACACATCGAGTGGCTGCCTCCCGCACAACCCAACCAGGGACGGGGACAAACCGCAACCGAGATACGTGCCCTTAGCGGGAACCGAACCCGGGTCTCTCTGGACCGCAGGCCGACGCTCTAACCGCTGAGCCAAACCGGCCAGGGCGAAATCAAGTTCTTAAAAGAAGATATAGCCCTGGCCGGTTTGGCTTAGCGGTAGAGCGTCAGCCTGCGGACCAATGAGTCATGGGTTCGATTTTGGCCAAGGGCATGTACCTCAGTTCTGGTTCGTCCCGGCCCTGGTTGGAGTTGTGCAGGAGGCAACCAGTCGATGTGTTCCTCTCACGTCAATGTTTCTCTCTCTCTCTTTCTCCCCCCCCAACCCCCATCTGAAGATATATAGAAAAATATCCTCAGGTGAGGATTTAAAAAAAAAGATATAAAATGAAGGATGGAATCTTATACCTGGGTGGGTCTAACATATTACACAAAAATATATGTTAGTTAAATTCTCCTTAAAATGGCACAGACATTCAGTGATCACATTTCTTTCACTAAGCAAATCCTAAGCTTTGTTTTTCTTTTTTGTCATGAGGACTGGGTTTCATGCTTGTGAAAGTACATCTCATCTCTGACTTCTTTTACATCCTTGGACCAATCCTCCTTTATAAGGCAAAGGCCAAAGCCTTTCTTATAGTGATACAATTAAGGTGGAAAAAAGATGTTCTTTTTGTTTTCTAAAAGAACTATATTTAAAAAGGCATATTGTAGGATGGTTCCATCCATGCTTGATTGTTACTATAATTTTATTTAATACCATAAACCTGTGTTAATTATAATAATGTATGTTCTCTTCTTGAAGAACATTAGACTGAATCTTTTGATGGAAAGATTGGTGCCTTATCAAATGTCTAAAATACCATCACCTTCTGAGCTATATTTTTATCTTTATTTTTTCAGTCTGGTTTTGATGTAATAGCATGGGTTCTAGAAAGAGATGGAAATGTTTTATTTTGTTTTTCAATTTTGGTTAGAATAGTGTTTTTCATAGTGTGGTCCCCAGACCAGCAGCGTCAGCATCACTTGGGAACTTGCTGAATCAGAATGTATAGTCATGGGCCCGGCATATGAATTTTAACAAGCCCTCTAGCTGATTCTGATGAGTATTAACGTTTGAGAACCACTTGGCAGAAACTAAGTGGGATACACACAGGTTCTGTAAAAGCTTTCTATACAATTCTTTGCCATCCCCTGGTACGCCAGAGGTCCCCAAGTTCATTGATTCACCAGGAGGATTCACAGGGCTCAGCATGTTGTTGTACTTAATGGAAAAGATTTATTACAGTGAAAGAATACAAAGCAAAATTAGCAAAAGGAAAAGGACCTGGAGTCTAGGGAAAACCAGGCTCGAGCTCCCAGGGTGCTCCCCAGTAAAATCGCACAAGATGTGCTTCACTCCCCGACAACCAGTTGTGATGTGTGACACGTTGTCTGCCACGGAAGCTCAGTGCCCAGGTTTTCACTAGTGCTGGTCACATACACAGTCTTCACCTAACACATACCAAAATTGCAGGCTCCCAGAAGGAAAGCAGGTGTTTGACATACACCATATTGTTTGTACCACCAGTGTAGGCACAGTGAGCTACAGTTCTGAGAGTGGTGTGAACCTCCAAAATCCAAGTTCCAGCAGCTGGCCAAGGGCCAGCCTTATAAGCAGGCCTTTCAAAGGACAGCAGTCAGATCTTCTCTGCCTCTTTTCTTTGTGGCTGTCCTAAATAAATTAGTGTTTTATTTCTTTTAGCTATTGGTCTTAATGTATGCCTGTGTCACAATGTCCTTATTAGAATGTAAACTTTGTGAGGACAGATATCATCTAATCTGTGAACTCTTTGTCAGAATATCAAGATGGGTGCCACTTAGAGTCTGAGCCTCTGATGAATCCTTTGCTTCTTCTGCTCTTGCTGTATGCCTATATTGCCTACTGCATCACTCCCTGTTTAAAGGTTGGCCATTCTTCAACGCCGTGCTCGCCTCCCAACTCTGCCATAAAGCCTTAACTGATTAGACAGCTGACTTTGAGC
This sequence comes from Tadarida brasiliensis, assembly GCA_030848825.1. Lineage (NCBI taxonomy): Eukaryota > Metazoa > Chordata > Mammalia > Chiroptera > Molossidae > Tadarida > Tadarida brasiliensis. Next base: position 223,343,285 of record CM061257.1, on the reverse strand, counting down.
TCTCCTTTTTCTTAATTCTGGTGGCCCATAAAGTCGAATGCTGTTCATTTAGTAGTAGATTTTTAACTGTCTTGAATTTTCCCATCATTTCTTATGCTTACCTATCATCTCCTGTCAGAATACAGCCTCCTTAAAATAGTCTAATCTTTTTTAAACGGCAGTAGTTCTTGAACAAAAAATTTTTTTTATTTATTAGTGATGAAAATTACATAGAAAAAATAAACTAAATAAAATGATTAGCCCTAGCATTCTTGTATTTTTAGATATTTAGAAGTGAATCAAACAAACAAGTTTCCTCTTTAGAAAAAGTAGCTAATTCCATAGATTTGATTAGATAAGCTATTAATTACAGAAAGGGCACTGCTATTTTACAGAACCTCCTGGGGTTTGAACAAGGAATGTCAGAAACCAAATTACAGTGATCCTTAATAGTTAGCTAAGCTTCAGTTATCTAAGCTTTGTTATATAGAGTTAAAGAAGTCATGTTAACCCAGTTATTGATTGTATACTATATTTTGCCAAACTTTTCCCAAATTGCAATTCTAGGAAGCCACCATCATTATAGACATAGTGGTAGCTATGATTAATCATACACCACTTTTAAAAAACCAAACTGAACATGTTCTGTTAGCCAAGTGTCAATTACCCATAGTGCTCTTGGTCCCATTTCCCATGGACAGGTAAAGACATTTCTGTTGTCATTCTTGTTTTATCGTCACTAAGATGCTGGACACTTGCCATTTAAAACTGACCCTGTTGAACAGAGGATTTAGAATCAAGGATAAGAAATTAGAAATGCTACCATGTTTTTTTAGTATTAATATATTCTTGATCAACTTATTTATCTGTTCTAATTTCCCCTATCAAGATCTTGACTAAAAGCTTATACAACTTATACCATGGAATACCAAATTTAGACTCTAGGGTCCATACAAATGGCTGCTGCTACCATTTAAGATTAATAAATTTTAATAAATTCTTTGTGTCTAACTTTTGCAGATATAAAGAAGTGAATAAACGGAGACCTCGAAGCTTATTAGAGAAACTGCGGTGGGTGACCCTAGGCTACCATTATAACTGGGACAGTAAGGTATCCAGATTTTCTTGCTAATTCCATTGTATTTCATTTTTATGCTTCTTGGGCCCACATAGTGGGATTTCTTCCTGGCGAAGCTTACAACACCATATTATCCATTTACAGAAGGATCTCTTTTATTTATTCCCTCCTGAAATCCCCTTGACACAATATCTCAAGAGGCCAGGATAATCTTTCAAGAGCAAATTTCTTCTTCATATGCCCTCAGGTTCTATTATTGTATCAGAAGACATCAGTGCTTTCTCTAAGTAGGTTTCGGGGATATAGAGATTTTATACTATGTTCAAGAGCAGTCATCAATTGTCTTTATTTCCATTTTTGTTTAGTGTTTGTTGAGCATTTATTTTCTACATAATATCTGCCTGAAGTAAAAGAAGATCCATACACTTCTGGTGTTCTCATCAATTCACAAAAGGGCTTTCAGAATCTAAAAACCTCTGCCTATTATGTAAAGTCTGAGCAGGAGAGATGTGGGAAAGAATGTCCTAAAGTTAACTAAGTTCCATGGTGGGTTTTTTTGAAGTACAGTTTCTTTCCTGACCTGTATGCTTCAGAGAATACCTCCTTTATCACTGGCAGCACAATGCCTCTTGTGTCAGTGAGATATTTGCCACCAAGTATCTGAGTGAACTGAATAAAACAGAATGGAATAGACAGTCTTGCTTCTAACAACTTACTTTCTAAAAGCTCTATAGTTTCTGTCAACCTAGCTCATTAACAAGTATGTTAACTGATCAAAATAATGTGTTACCCAAAAATATTCATGATATAATTCTTATTTTCAGTCATACCAATTAATGGAAAACTAGATATCTGTATTTGGGGAAATGGCCATGTGATTTTCTTCAGGTTAGATAACCTGGGTTTGAATCATGCCTTCAACAAGGATAGTGCCTACCTCATAAGGTAGTTGTGATTATTTAAATGATGAATGCCTATATAGTGATTACAACAGTGCCTGGCATTCTAAGCAGCTAAACGCATTAACATGATTAATGTTAGCTCATTGTTTTTTATGATATTTTTATTGTTGATACTGTTACTTTCCAAGGACCTCAAAGTGAGCCTCATTTACTAAGAAAATTATGGAGTGAAAATTATAAAAAACTCTGAGTAATCAGAGAAAAGTAAAAGAGAATTAAGAAAGAAGAGTAGTGCATAGGCAGCTTGGAGAGGGTTCAAAGCCAAAAAATGTAATTATTTCGTTGTAGCAGAGGTGATGCAGTGCTAGGATAGCAGCTCTGAGTGGAACTCTTTTTATTTGCAGTTCAGGAAAAGCAGAAGGAACCGGGAGATTCCAACTGAAGAAGACTTTCCACAAAAGTCTTTCTGAACCTGAAATTAAAGCTCACTTCTAGCCAAAGGAAATATATTCTCTCAGAGCTGTGACTCTTGCTCCAGCTAGAATACATCAGGACACTAGAGCAGATGTGAGACAAAAGTGGATTTTTCTAACCAGATTTGAGGTTGATGGAGCAAAGGGAGAAGTGAGAGGGGAGCATTAAGACTAAGGAAGAGTGTCAGGCTGCTGCAGGCTTACCCAGCCAAAATACCTCTCCAGCTTGTCTGCATGGGAGGGTGCTGTCAATCTCAGGAAGTGTATGGATTTTGTAGAGAGAGTGAGTATTCTGGCCTTTGTTTGTTTAAGAGAAAAGGTATGCTTGTGATCTTTAGATGCTAAAAATAGAGGCAGTTCAGGGAAGTAAGTGCTAAAAATTACTTCCATTTTAAGGTCCTGCCTTGAGCACAGTTTAAGTTGGTTTCAATTCAGTTGTTTTGAGCATGTCATCCCATCAGGTTGACCAGTGAAATCGGCACTAAACCATGTTGCAGGCTGAGGGGTCCAAAACCAAACTGGCAATAGTATTTGAGTTGCCTTTTTAAAAAAACAACAAAACTTTGTATTTTAGGATAATTTTAGATTTACAGAAGAGTTGAAATGTAGTGTATACAGAGTTCCCATATACCCTGTACCTAGCTCTCCCTATTATTAACATCTTACATTAGTATGGGTACCTTTGTGTCAAATTAGTGAACCAATAGTAATACATTATTATAATAGTAAAATCCATACTTCATTCAGATTTTCTGTTTCTAACTGTCCTTTTTCTGCTCCAGGATACCACATTACATGTACTTATTATGTTTCTTTAGGCACCTCTTGGCAGAAACCGTTTTGAGTTACCGTTTACCCTAAGAGAACGATCCTTTTTGGGATTAAAGGATACTAGAGAGAGTTATAGTGATTGCTTCATATGTAGACTCCCTGCAGGGTGAATTTGCCTAATTGATCACTGCATCCCAATGTCTGCCATATAATAGGTGCTTGGTATTTTGAATGGCTCATTATTAGATTACCAGATGCCTCAAAATATGGATGGATAAATCATTCTATGCTAATATTACACATAAGCAAGATGATTTTTAAGTGGCAATTAATTTTATACCACAGTTTTCTATTTTCCTGAGATCATTGTTTATTTTTCTTATTTTCCCTACTTTTATTAAAGAAATACTCAGCAGATCATTATACACCTTTCCCTTCTGACCTGGCTTTCCTCTCAGAGCAAGTAGCTGCTGCCTGTGGATTTCAGGGTTTCCGAGCCGAAGCAGGTATCCTGAATTACTACCGCTTAGATTCTACACTGGGAATTCACGTGGACAAATCTGAACTAGATCACTCCAAACCCCTGCTGTCATTCAGGTAAATTAGTTCTAGGGATTTGGGATTAGTTCTAAGGATTACTTTTTATCACCTCATTCCTCTTTCTGGAGCATTTTTAAACTAAAATAAAATAAAAACATCAAACTTTTTAAAAACGGCTGGACTCTGTAACCTTTCACTTCTGGGTATTTTAACAATGTATGTAAGTAAAAAAAAAATTAGCCTAGTCCTTTAAGAGTAGTGACCAAATTACAGTTAATATTTCTGTTTAAGATGCTTGGAGTCTGCCTTTTGTAATGAGGGGTATTGTCAGTGTCTGTGGAATAGGCACGTGGAAGGCCATACCGCAGAGTCGGCATCTGTTTTGGAATAGAGAAGAGCAAAGCACAAAAGCCTGAACAGTTACTTGTCTCCCTAAACATGTTTAAATTTGTGCAAAGTACTGTACCTGATTCGGAAAAAGAAAGTGCCTGAGCAGAATGTTTTATCATTACCTTATCTTTAAAGTGAACAGGAATGATAAATATAGTAAAGGGCTGAAATACAGTAGTCCCCTCTTATCTCCAGAGGATACATCCCAAGACCCCCAGGAGATACCTAAAACCACAGATAATGCTGAACCCTATATATGCTATGTTTTTTCCTGTACATACGTACGTACCTATGATAAAGTTTAACTTAGAAATTAATCACAGTAAGAGATTAACACAAAAAATATTAAAATAGAACATTTTAACAATATATTGTAATAAAAGTTATATGAATGTAGTCACTAGTTTCAGGGCATCCCTAGCTGAAGTCTGTACAGGTTCAGTGCTTTTGGGTGCAGCACGTCGCTGTCAATCAGAACACATTTTCGGTTCATGTCTTCCACCTACGAATCTGGTGCCTTTCCATCTTCACTAAGCACTTATCACGCACTGTGGCTGTAACCAGCAGTTTGAAGTGCAACAGCAAAACTCGCACAAGTGTCTTCCTTCTTTACAAGTTCACGGATAGATTTGTTCTGATTGTATATCTTAGCAACTTTTATGTACATTTTTTTTTCTTTATTTTTTAAGTCAAAAACTTACACCTTTTCACTTACAAATTTGTCTTCCACCTACAAATTTGGTGTATCTGAATTGCCAGCATCACTACTCTTGCTCTTTGGGGCCATTCTTAAGTAAAATAAGGGTGACTTGAACACAGACACTGCAGTACCATGACAGTTGATCTGATAACTGAGACAGCTATTACTAAGTGACTATGGGTGGGGAGCATATACAACATGGATTCGCTGGACAGGGATCATTCGTGTCCAGGCTAGATGGAACAGGACACTGAGATCTCATCACACTACTCAGAACAGCACGTAATTTAAAAGTTAGGAATTGTTTATTGAACAGTTTATTTCTGGACTTCTTTTTTTTTTATTTAATATTTTTGGACCACGGTTGACCACAGGTAACACACTGCAGAAAGCAAAACTGGATAAAGGGGATCTACTGAAATTTTTTTTTTAATTCTTACTCGGGATATGTTTTTATTGATTTTTGGGGGGGGTGGGGGAGAAGTATCGATCAATCACCTCCCGTACATGCCCCAACCAGGGATTAAACCTGCAACCATTTTGGTGTATGGGATGATGCTCCAACCAATTGAGCCACCAACCAGGGCTTTATTGTAATTTTATTGGAAGACGTGAATCTTAAAGATGCATCAATAAAACTTATATGTAATGTTAAAACTAAATTCTTATTTTGCTTATTTAACTGCTTTAAGTTTTATTTTACTGCACTCCTGCTGGCTATAAGTTTAAGTAGCAGATCTGGGTTGGTCACTCACAAACACAAGCCAGAGAAGAATTTTAGCAGTTTAAAAAGGAAGATTTAGGGCCAGCCGGTGTGTCTCAGTGCATTGAGCGTCATCCCATGGACTGAGAGGTCCCGTTGGATTCCCAGTCAGGGCACATGCCCAGGTTTCGGGTTTGATCCCCAGTAGGGGGCATGCGGGAGGCATCCAGTCGATGTTTCTCTCTCACATTGATGTTTCTATCTCTCCCTTCCTCTCTCTAAAAAAATCAATAAACATTTTTTTTTAATTTTTTTTTTTTATTATTTTTTTAATCCTCACCTGAGGACATTTTTGCATTTATCTTCAGATAGAGTGGAAGGGAGAGAGGGAGGAAGAGAGAAAGAGAAACATCGATGTGAGAGAGACACATCGAGTGGTTGCCACTCACACAACCCCAACCGGGGCCAGGGACAAACTGCAGCAGAGGTATGTGCCCTTAGTGGAAACTGAACCCGGGACTCTCTGGTCTGCGGGCCGTCACTCTAACCGCTAAGCCAAACCGGGCAGGGCTTTAAAAAAATTTTTTAAGGGAAGATTTAGGAGCAATAAGTATTGAGCCTAAATTAGAAAATAATGCAGTTAGCAGTAACTTTGCCAACCATCGTTAGTAACAGAAACTTACTGTTGTGTATTGTTTTACTTATTTTTTGTAGCTTCGGACAGTCTGCCATCTTTCTCCTAGGTGGCCTCAAAAGAGATGAAGCCCCCACGGCCATGTTTATGCATAGCGGTGACATCATGGTAATGTCAGGTTTCAGCCGCCTGTTGAACCATGCTGTTCCAAAGGTCCTTCCAAGTTCTGAGGGGGAAAGCCTGCCTTGCTGCCTAGAAACACCTCTCCCAGCTGTCCTCCCCAGAGATTCGGTGGTAGAGTGCTGTTCTGTGGAGGACTGGCAGGTGTGCGCCAGCTACTTGAAAACTGCTCGTGTTAACATGACTGTCCGACAAGTACTGGCTACAGACCAGGACTTCCCTTTGGAACCCATGGAGGAGAATAAAAGAGACATCACCACAGAAGGTTTCTGCCATCTGGATGACGAGAATAGCCAAGTAAAACGAGCTAGGTTAAACCCTGACAGCTGAGGCTTGGAGAGCCCATTCTTTTGCTTAGGCAGGTCTTAGAGTAAATGACTTGCTGTTTGTATTGCCATTGACTTTAGCACCAAGACAAGCCAAAAACAGAGACAGGGAAAAACTCATCATTGATCACACTGTTGCCTTGGAACCCATTCTGAAGAATAAACTGATACAGAAAGAGTAAACTGACTTATCCTTTACATCAGTGCCTAACCAGAACTGGACAAGACAGGTGTTTGACATGGTCCAGCCCTGCTTAGCCGCTGATGTATGTGCAAGTCCAAGGAGGTATGACATTCCACAACAGTCTTCTCAGTCCCTGCCATTACCTCCAAGGGAGGTAGAAGTGAGTTTCCATGTCTGTGGAGTCTTTAAATACCTCAGATTTTATTAATGGGAAACATAATAGCCCTCTCACCACCCTATCTAGTAATTTTGTGATAAAATTGTGGTTCCATGAACCAACCATTAGTCTCACTTCATTCTTCCAATTAACATAAAATCTTTTGATCTTCCCTCTTTTCTGGCCTTCACAGAAGAGTCCTGTACACATTAAGACAGTGGAAGTGGAAATCTCATCCCCTAGAAAAGAAATTAATCACAGCCATCTCTCTTGCCTAAAAGGTAATTATTTATAAACCCAAGGAAAAGGAATGGTAGTTTCTCCAGATGTCATTTAGGCCTCTAAACTCTTGCTGTCGGCTTTTTAATACAGTTTTATTTGTTGGACTAAAAAAGTCCCAAGGATGTTCTGTAACTGTTTTCTCCATGATTACACTTACTTGATTTTAAATTAAAGATCTATATCTGTCTTATAGGGTTAGTGTATCTGGGATTAGTTTTTTCCTATTTCTGCTTGCTGTATTCTTCTTGCTATTGAAGCCCTCTAGCTGTTCCTGCCCTACACCATCCTGCTCTGCCCTAAGTATTCTTTGTAGCTGTCTCAGAGGAGAGAATATTCCTTGATACCCCAGTCACTGCTGTCCTTTTTTATTGTAGACAGCTTGGAAAATACATGAAGCATTGAGTTTTAATCTTTATACCCCCAGCACCTCAACTCGCCATACCCTGAGCTAAGTTACTATACATTTCTCTGGACTTCAGTTTCCTCCTTCATAAAATGAAGATAATATATTTTTTTAAATATGTGTTTATGGATTTTTTATAGAGAGAGGAAGGGAAAGAGAGAGAAACATCGATGAGCTGCCTCCTGCATGCCCCCCACTGGGGATCGAGCCTGCAACCCAGGCATGTGCCCTGACCAGGAATCGAACCGGGACCTCTCAGTCCATGGGACAACGCTCAAATCCACTGAGCCACACCGGCCAGGCTGAAGATAATATTTTTTTAAATCCTCACCTGAGGATATTTTTCTGTTTATCTTCAGATAGAGTGGAAGGAAGGGAGAGAGAGAGAAACATCGATGTGAGAGGGACACATCAACTGGTTGCCTCCTGCGCAATCCTGACCAGTGATAAACCGCAACCAAGGTACGTGCCCTTGACCAGAATCAAAGCCAAGACTCATTGGTCTGCAGGCCAATGCTCTCACCACTGAGCCATACTGGCCAGGGCAGAATGAAGATAATATTTACTCCCATCTTCCTAGAGGGAGGCTGCTATTTCAAATGGTATTGGGAATTTAGTGCTTCTTTCTAGAAACATCATGTGCCAATATTTTATTTCTGTTTGGACTCTTAGAAACATCCCACTTGTGTGGATGACTGGCTGGAAGCCACTTGGATAACTGCTGCCTGCAACATGATTTGCTGAATTTTAATTTCTCCTCTGTCCTGCTTTTTTTTTCTCTTATGAGCATTGAACATTGAGTTCATATTATAATTGTTTTTTAAAGAATAAACAATAGAGTCATCCTTATGTGTAATTAGGTTCTAAAATTAGTACATTCTGGGACATTTTTATATAATTTAGATTACCACTGGAAAAATCCCTTAAATTTTCCATAATGCAGATTATATGTGACCCACTGGAAACCAACATACTGTTGTTCAGTAAATCCAGCAGTGTCCACTTACCTTCATCATTACAATAGGTTGCTCTTTATTCCATTGAATGTCACATGAAGGTGTTGACTTGTGTTCAGGGGCAATGTGGTACAAAAAATACATGTTCAAACTGTAAACTCACACTCCATGAAGCAAGATTTGTATGCCATAAGAAGCATGTGGAAAATGAGGCCAGCCGATCACTAGCAGATTCCTCTCCCAGCCTGGGCTCCCTTTGTTTTAGTTGTCTGCCATTCATTTTCTAAGTGTTTTTATACTGCCCATGGACTAAGAATAGTTTATATACTTCTACATTGTTGGGGGGGAGGGGATCAGAGGAATAATGTTTTGTGACACATGAAAATTATATGAAATTCAAATTTGTGTTCATAAAGTTTGATTGGAACATAGCCACACTCCTTCATTTGCAGATTGTCTGTGGTTGCTTTTATGCTAGAATGACAGTTGAGGCATTGCATCAGAGACCGTGTAGCCTGCAAAGCCTAAAAGAACAATCTGGCCTCTTACAGAAAACATTTGCCAACACCTAGAAAAGAAACTAGACCCCTTAGAAAGGAACCTGACACCAGAGGAAGGGACTAGGGTAAGATTTCCTTTTTATTTATTTTTTATTATTTTATACCAAAAATGCCAGAGTATATTCATTATGATCTAGGATGTATGTAGTATCAGAAGAGTGGAGTCACAAATGTTAGGCCTGGAGAAATTGGTGCTCTGATACTCTGCTAGTGGGAATGGAAATTACAGTAACCTCTAAAGCACAGTTTGAAAGTACGTTAACATGTAATTCTGCATCCCAGTGACCAGGGCAGTCCTGAAGTATGACCCCTTTTCCTCTCAGAAGTGATCAGGTTTGATGATCATCATCCTAATTATGTTTTAAAATGTGTATTGTACCATTTGACCCAATAAATTTTACTTCTAGGAGTTGAGTCTAAGGAAGTAATTAGAGCTGCCCACAAAATCTTTGTATTGTAATAGTGAAAGTTTGAAGTAAGCTCAATATCCAGCAACAAGAAGTTGGTTGATTTAATTCGTGTGTTTGTTCAATAAATGGTTATTGAGTCCTGTTCTTTGTAAGAGGCACTGTTCTTTGCACAAAGTGCCTTTGTGGCACTTGCAGCCTAGTAGGTGTGACATGAGCATGCAGTGGAAAACTGTAGCCTTTAAAAGTCATGTTTTGGAAGAACAGGTAGAAAAATGACAGTACACAATATTGAATGAGCAAATCCAATTATGAAACTGCTCAGTAACCTAATTTTGTATAGAAGGTTTATATCTACAAAACTGGAAGGAGCCCAGCCAGTGTGGCTCACTGGTTGAACATCAACCCATGCACCAAGAGGTCATCAGTTCAATTCCTGGTCAGGGCACATGCCCAGGTTGTGGGCCCAATCCCGCGGGGGAGGGCAATGCAGGAGGCAGCCAATTAATGTTCTCTCTCATCGATGTTTCTATCTCACCTTTTCCCTTCCTCTCTCTAAAATCAATAAAGAAAAAATATATATTTTTTAAAAACCACAGTTAAGTTCGGCCGCTGTGGTTCACAGATTGAGCATCGACCCATGTACCAAGAGGTCACCGGTTCCATTCCTGGTCAGGGCACATGCCCAGGTTGTGGGCCTGATCCCCGGTGGGGGGCATGCAGGAGACGGCCAATCAATGTTCTCTCTTGATGTTTCTATCTCTCCCTCTCACTTCCTTTCTCTGTAAAATCAATAAAGGGAAAAACAAAACAAAAAAACCCCACAATTTAAATTTAATAAAAATAAACTGGAAGGATGTGTATAGCAAAATGTGAATGATAATGGGATTATAATTGATGTTTATTTTATTTGTGCTTTTTTATATTTCTGATTTTTTTACATTCAAAAATTTTTTTAAAAGAGTAAATGATGTTGAGTTTTTTTTATTAGTTAAGAAGTACTCTGACCTGGAATTAATTCTACCTGTCCCTGAAATTTCTTAGAATGCAAATCCAGGAACATCAGCACTGTCTAACAAAAGAGGCTTGTTTGATGCAATTATTTTATGTAATAAAATACTACACAGCCACTAGTAATCATGTCTTAAATATATATTTAATCATTGGAATAAGTGCTCAATATGTTAACTGAGAAAAACTGCTTTAAAATGGCATGTACAGCAATTTGCCAGTGTTCTTGTACGCAGTGTGCACATGCACAGAAAAGGCTGAGGGTCATAATATTATTATGTATTCCAGATTTCCTATAGCGAGCATATATTGCTCTTTTGAAAAAGGCCTTTGTGATGTTTTTGAAAGGGAGCACGGCACACACTGAGCTCAGCAGCAGCATCTTTATAAAGTGTCCACCCACCGTTCTAAATGTATGCCCTCATCAGTGGTATTCCAGTCTGAGGTCCTTTCCGTCTCTCTGATCTTCTGATTGCTTTAAAATATGTCTGGCTAAGATGGATCTTCTAACTACTCTTTGCTTATTATTTGAGAGTGTCTTCTTGCTTCCAGCACCCAACATCAGGTTTTTCCTAGAAGGATCGCAGGCCCTCAGTGAGTCATGGATATATTATTGCTGAACAGGACAGGCTCAGCAGGACTTGGCTCGCCATGTTCTAATTTTCCCAATTCCTTTTTCGCTAAAATAAGCTGCTCTTACCCTTTTTCTCTTTTCCCTTAATCTAAAAGGTTGGTTTATTAGAGTAGGGGAAAAAAAAATCCCTAATACCCTAAGTGGACTTTACTAAGGCAAATTAGAAAGGTAATGAGGCAGAAAGGAGCCCAGGGAATGATTATCGATCTCAGCATGACTGGGGCTAGAGGAGCCGGGCAGGAAAGACACCCCACCTGTTCTCTTCTGTTTCAAAGGTTACCGTGCAAATCTATTTTCTTAGCCTAGGTAGTAAATTTTTATTGACATTCGTTTTGATCAACTATTCTATCCAAATTTGAGTCCTCATGGGGCAGAGTTTGTTGGGTCTCATTTTGTTTTATTGGTAAAAACAGAGTTCTTAAATAAGATACAATGATACTGTCAATGGAAAGTGAAATAGAGTGGTTATTAAGAAAGCTAAATTTTAATAACCGCTCCAATACTTACCTATGTACCTTGAATAAGTCACTCAACTGAGCCGCAGCTACCATTTTTAAGCCCTAGTTTGCTCGTCTGTAAGGAGGTTTTACCAAGTAATCCTGTTACCAACTCTGCAATGCTTTCTTTCTAAAATGAGATTAATCTTAGAGTTTGGATAAACAGCAAACAAAGCTACCCCATGGGCAAGATTTTTGGTAAGGAAATCAAGCATTAACCAAAGGAAAGGAAAACAAAACTGGAACTCAGAAAACACGAATAGCCAGTAAACATGGGAGAAGATGCTAACCTCACTGGTAGTTAGAGAAATACAAATTAAAGCATGACATAAATTTGTACCCATTGATTTGAAAAAATTAAAGAAATAATCTTTGGACTACTGTCTTACTCACACCCTACTTCTAATCCCACAGTAAAGGTTGGCTCTACCTTTAACGTAGCCAGAATCTAACCACTTTTATTCACCTCACTGTTATTGCACTGGCCCAAGCCACCATGATCTCTCAACTGGATTATTGCAACCCTCCTAACTGACTCCTTGCATGCTTGTCCCCACTGCCTACCCCAGTAGTTTATTCTTAACGTAGCAGCCAGAGTGAGGCCATTAACACCCAAGGCAGATCATGTCACTTTCATGCTCAGAACTTCACTGCTAAGTCCAAGTCTGAGTTAACGCCAAAGTCCTTTTCAGTGGCCTGCAAGCCCCTGCCCAGCCTGACCCCCATTTCCTCTTGGTTCTCTCACCAACTCTGTTCAAGCCACACACCTCCTTGCTGCACCTCTAAACAGATCAAAGCACATCCCTAGCCTGAGCCTTTGCACTGGCTGTTTTATTTCCTTTGCCTAGAACACTCCTCAAGATTTGCACTCACGTCCTTCAAGGAAGGCTCAGATATTGACTGTTCCAAGTCTTGGGTGCACTGGCATTCCTAATTTTCTTTACCATGTTGTAGTTTTTTCATAGTATTTATGACAAAAGTGACAAAATAAGAAAATAATGCTTTTTAAGAAAATATGATCAATGATAATTATTAACTGTTTTCCTCTACGATAGACTGACTGTAAGTGCCACAAGGGAGAGAAATGCCCTAGTTTTCTAGACCAGTGCCTGGCACATAGCAGTTGCTTGATAAATATTTGTTGTATCAATAGATGTCCAGTGTTGGCGGGATGTGTGAAAATGAGCACTGCTGTGGGAATGTAAATTGATATAGCTATTTAGAATGTAAATTTATAAAGCTATTATCAGTGTTGAGCTAAATTTCAGCCCAGCAATTCAAGGTATTTTCCCTATAGAAATGTCTGAACCAGAGATACAATGATATAGAATGTTGTTCATAATAGTGGAAAACTGGAAACAACCAATGTTAATCAGTAGGAAGAGTTATTTGAATTATGGTTCATATATACTATGGAATATTACTACTGTGCAGCCCTTTACAAGCATGTACTGACATGAAAAGAGCTCCAAGATACATTGGTTATTGAAAAACATGAAATTGGGCCCTGGCCAGTTTGGCTCAGCAGTTAGAGCATCGGCCCATGGACCAAAGAGTTGTGGGTTCGATTCCGGTCAAGAGCATGTACCTCGGTTGCGGTTTGGTCCCTGGCCCTGGTTGGGGTCCTGCGGGAGGCAACCAGTCAATGAGTCTCTCACATTGATGTTTCTCTCTGTCTCTCCCTCCCTCCCTCCCTCCTACTCTATCTGATGATAAATGTAAAAATATCCTCGGGTGATGATTTAAAATAAAGAAAAACATGAAATTGCAGAATTACATGTACAGTGTAAAAACTACTATGTAAAACTTGTATATAAGTAAATAGACTAATATGTAAGAACTAAGCAAGACTGCCCTGGCCAGTTTGGCTCAGCAGTTAAAGCATCAGCCCGCAGACCAAAGAGTCATGGGTTTGATTCCAGTCAAGGGCACGTACCTCAGTTGCAGTTCATCCCCAGCCCTGGTTGGGATCGTGTGGAAGGCAACCAGTTGATGTGTCTCTCTCACATCAATGTTTCTCTCTCTCCCTCCCTCCCACTCTATCTGAAGATATAGAAAATTATCCTCAGGTGGGGATTAAAAAGAAAAAAACTAAACAACTATTTTCTGAATATGCACACACATATTTGTAAATACATGGGGGAACGAGACATCCAAATGTAATAGTGGGGAGGAGAGAGAGTGGGAGATGGTAGAGGGACTTCTTACTCTTTATGCTTTGTATTGTCTGATATTTTTATAAGAACATAATTATGCATTACTTACCTAAATGTTTTAAATTATGCGTAGCAAACCCTGTAAAGAATCATGCAGTAATAAAAATGGAGGAACTTCATCTTTCTCCCAACTTGCTGGAAGTTTCCTGTTACAAAGATCTGACGCTGTGTTAAGTGATGCAGAAAGCAGCCCCTTGGCTGCTACAGACAGAGGCTTTAGTTCTGGTCTCTGGGTTGAATTCTCCCAGAACGGCCTAGGGAATGAGTGACTGGACCTGTACAGGCAAGAGACCCCACCTCCATCGCATTTTGCATATCCTAAGCGCAGGTAGCCTGCTGTGCCTGGAAACCTTGTTCTACCTCTGCCATGAAACCACCAGTTGTGGGCTTTGGTTGCTAGCGCAGGAAACGGTCAACCTGAAAGTTGAACCAGTTTGTGATGGCCCTAGTCCCCTGAAAAGAATTACTGTATTCTAGGGTCATGGCTGTGTAGATAGCATTGAAGTCCACATGGCCCAATGATTTTTTATTTCTGTTAGCTCTGTGGTGAGGGCAAGAGAGAAGAGAGGCAAAACCTGTCCATTTCCTGGGTGCACTGTGTGTTCCCTTCTGCTAGGTGGTAACTGTGGTTCTGGAAGTGAGATCAGGCCTGCAAGTGTGCCCAACTGGTGGCTGGCTTCTTCCCTTTGTTCCTCTCAGCAGTAATCAAGCACTTCCTGAGAGCCACCAGATGGAGGCCCTACAGACTTTGCTTCTTCATTTTTAGGAGGTGCTTGCCTGGCCAGTGTGGCTCAGTGGTTGAGTGTCAACCCATGCACCAAGAGGTCGCCGGTTGGATTCCCAGTCAGGGCACATGCCCAGGTTGTGGGCCCAATCCCCAGTGGGGAGCATGCAGGAGGCAGCCGATTGATATTTCTATCTCTCTCTCCCTCTCCCTTCCTCTCTCTCTAAAATCAATAAAGGAAAAAAATAAAATAAAATAAAAGAGGTGCTCAACACCAAGGCTCCCATGTCAACAGCTGGGAAAGAGCGAACAAACCATCTCTCCTGAGCTTCTGGCCATGCAAGATTTTTCTCTTATCTCTGAAGACAGGCCATGTCTGTGTCATTAACCAGCTATTCCTGCCTTTAGGGGGATCACATGGTGGAAGAATTGCCTACAGGGGTAAAAGAAATATCAGCCTCATCATGTCAGTCAGACAACAGCCCTGGTTGTGTATCCTTCCAGTAGCTATTGAGCACCTGCGAAGGGAGTTGCTGTGTTGTATGAATGTGACAGGCATTGTTTCTGCCCGCACGGTGGATCCTCCAGTGGGTCGGGAAACCACCTACACACTCGGGCAGCAGACTGTGCTGTGATGGGCCAAGGTGCGATGGGAGGGGCACTTAGCCCACAGCTGGTAGGGAAAGGCTTCCTGTAGGAAGAGAGAAAAGCTGACAAGGAATGAGCTGAGAGCATCACTCCTTTCTGTTTGGCTAAAGACCATTTATTACCTCTACTGTTTCATTGGTCTTGTGGGAATAAAAATGTCTGGAAACTTGAAGACTCCCTCAACCCTTAATAGTTTTTTTATTCTGTTTGATTCATATTGAGAGATTCATTTATTTTGTTCAAAGCCCTTAGCAATGTCTGCTATTGTATCTTTTGTTCACTCTATTAACTGTGTCCTCCAAAGACTAAGCTCCTCAAGGGCAGGCATTTTTCTGTCTTGTTCAGTGATATTTCTCTGACACCTAGAATACTGCTTGGTACGTAGTAACTGCTCAATAAAGCATTGTTGGATGATTGAAGAAAGTTTTCGTTGTCATACTCTCCATGTGGCATTGCATACCACAGAAGTCCTTTGCAAATAACTGCAGAAAGTTAACAGCATCATTTGGCATATCCATGTGTCCAAGCAGCCTTTTCTGAGGGATTTGCTGCTTATCCTGAATGGGAATATGGCTAGAAAAGACACTTCCAGCATCATCAGCCAAACCCTATCCACGTACTCCTTGTGCCTTAACTAGGGATCATTCCATTACGAGACACACACCTATCAAATAACAGAAAGCCCCCAAGGGCAGGAAGTGCACCCAGCCTCCCTGTGAACTACAACCAGATCTGACATCAGCAGCTGCCCTATTTCCCTCTCCACCTTCCCTCCCTGTCTGGTCCTGGCTTCCCTCTGCCTGTCGCTTCCTTCTGAGTGGACCCTCTTTGCTGATTTCTCTTACACAAGGCTGCCCCCACGTGGCACCTTCAGTCCCCGACCCTCCAGGGTGGTTGTGTGTGGATAATGAACCCAAATCCGAATTGCTGGAAGAGCACCAGCTTGGCATTCTTCAGGTCAGCTGTCTGCCCCCAGGCCAGTCAGCTGTGACCAGGGAGGCAGGGTTACTTTCCTCTTCAAAACCAAAGGAAGAACAATGGGTAGAAGGACAGGAAATGATTAGTTGAAGAAACGTTTAGCATCCTTATTGACATTTACTGTACAGTTTTCCTCCTCGAATGAAGTGCTGGAGAATGTTAACCCCAGATTACTGGACCAGGAGATAATAAAAGCGGGGCCTGTCCGTGGCTCTCCCCAACCCCCCTTCACCAGAAGCTACTACCAGACCCTTCCCCAAACAAAATTCATCAGTGTCCCAGCAACATCTCCCCCTCTTATCACCTCTTGGGCACTGTTGAAAGGTTGCAGATCAGGGTGAGGCATCTGGTAACCCCACAGTCCCATTGCTTTGGAGACCAGAGGCAATTGAGGCGCTTTCAGCCAGAAAAATATAATTTAAGGGCTCGGCATCTGGCTGGGAGCGGAGAGCTGTGTTGCCATGGCAATGCCTCGCTTCATTTAACAGCAGCACATCCCTGAGTTTGGTCACATCCACACTCAGGCACGCACAGCACCCTGTCAGCAGCCCCCACGGTATGCATGCGTCCACGTCCGGCAGAAACCGTCTGCAGGAGCAGAGCTCACTCTGCGCCCTCCTACCCAGCACAGACCCCCCCACGCATGCCCTTCCCTGCAGCACCTCGGCCAGTCACGGAGACACCAGGAGCATCCCCAAACAGTACAGCACTCCAGGGAACGACTGCTATTTGAGTGCAAACCCTGTGACAGGCCCACGTAGAAGCCTGCTGGGGTCCATATGCTTTCCAGCGTTCCTAACACACAGCCCTGTCTCCATCTTCCTGTATACATCTCCTTTGTATGTCACCTCCAACCCTTTAACAACACCCAGGAGGAGAGGAACGGGGAAGAGGAGCAGTGGTCCTGGTGCACAAACGCTTCTCTATTTTCTTGAGAGGACAGGTTTGGCCAAAACCCTGCAGGTGCTTACCCAGAGGCCCCCAAGCACCCACTGATGTTCTGTTTCTGCCCCTCCCTTAACTCGGGCCATGGTGGACAGGATGGATTAGAGCAGGAGGCATGAAGGCACAAGGATATTTACCGCAACACTCTTCATAACTGAAAAATCAGATAGAGCCTAAATGTCCATTCACAAGGAATAGGTGAATAAATGGTGGTACATTCACAACAGAGAACTCTGTTGAGATTTCAAAGAGTTATGTAATCCGTACATAGTCACATGAAAAGTCAGGATGCAAAGTGTGATCCCTCTTACGTGCTTTATGTAAACTCTATGCAGTTATATACATGTGGATATTTGTAATGTGTGGGAAGAGGTCTGAGAAGAGTGGGATCAAGAGAGAGGTGATGAGCCCGGCCAGTGTGGCTCAGTGGTTGAGTGTTGACCCATGCACCAAAGAGGTCGCCGGTTTGATTCCCGGTCAGGGTACCTGCCCAGGTTGTGGGCCCAATCCCCAGTGGGGGGCATACAGGAGGCAGCCAATCGATGTTCTCTCTCATCGATGTTTCTCTCTCTCCCTCTCCCTCTAAAATAAATAAAGAAAACAATTTTTTTTTAAAGAGGGGGGTGATGAGAGCTGTTTCAGTTATCCTTTGCTATATAACAAACCACCCTAAAATATGACTTAAAATAAAAACAATAGTATTATTTGTTCCTGATTCTATGGGTTGACTAGGTACCACCTCCACTGGGTTCCCCTGAGCTCACTGACACAGCTGCATTCAGCTGGTGATGGCTGCCAGCTGGGCTCCTCAGGCTACATGACCTCCTACTCCAGTGTGCCAGACAGGCTCCCTTCAGGTGTCCCGGCCCCATTCCGACGTGACGAGAACAGAAGCAGCAAAACCTCTGAAGGCCGAGGCTCGGGAACTCCACCACATCACGCCGGCCACATTCTATTGGTCAGAGCAAGTCAGAGGTCAGCCCAGTCTCAAGGGGGAGGAAAGAGAGTCAACGTCTTTTTTTTCTTCTTTATTGATTTTAGAGATAGAGGAAAGAAGAGCAATGAGAGAACATCGATTGGCTGCCTCCTGCATGCCCCCCACCAGGGATCAGGCCTACAACCTGGGCATATGCCCTGACTGGGAATCAAACCGGCGACCTCTTGGAGCATGGGTCGACACAACCATTGAGCCATACCGGCTAGGCAAGACTCCACCCCTTGATGAGATGAATGGCAAAGTTACATCACAAAGGAAAATCGGGGACTTCGGTCAAGATGGCAGCGTAGGTAAACTCAGTACTCGCCTCCTATCACAACTACATCAAAATTACAACTAAACCACAGAACAACCATCATTGAAAACTGCCTGAAATCGAGCTGAATGGAAGTCCTATAACTACGAAATTATAGAAGAAGCCACACTGAGACTGGCTCCAGCATGAGGGAGGCAGCTTGAGAGGCACCAGAGACAAATGGAGAACTGAGTTGTTTGACATCAGGCAAGAGCTGGAGAGGCAGCTTTCTCCCAGACAGATGTGCTGGTGGAGGCTGTTGTTCCTTTGGTGAGCCCTTCCCCTATAGGGCCAGCGGGGTGCCATATCTGGGACTCCAGCAACCTGACACTGTTTGCCCCACCCTGGTGATTCCCTGAGGCCCTGCCCAACTTTAGGTCCCACCCAAGCTGTTTCCAGTGGCTTTACCATAGGATTGGCCTATCTTGGATCCTGCTTCAGATTTTTCTAAATTCTCTCAAACAAGCAGCATCTGGCCTCAGCGAGCCCTATATCTCTCGCTAAGTGGCCCCAGGCCTGGCACTAGAAGCAGCCAGCCTTGGTTCACAGCTTGGCTTTGCCTGAGCACCTCCACGCCCAGCACAAGAAGCAGCCATCTGAAGATCACTTTTGTAGCTTATGCCTGGTGGCCCCAGGTAGAACACAGACAGTGGCTGACCTTGCCCCAGAGCCAGCACACCCAGTGGACAGCTTCAGACCATGTCAAAGCACCACCACCCAACCACCTCCACAAGTGACACACTCAATGAGTGGACTCAGTGCGTACCAGAGCTCTGCTGAAGTAAGTCTTGCTCTGTGTGGCGGGCCCCTACACAGCTGATCCTCCAAGGTAGTCAGAGGTCAGTGGTCAGTGGGCATAGCCAGTCTTTGCAGCGGATCAGCCTGAGTAAATCCCTCCCATTGATGTGCCAACAGCAATCAAGACTCAATTACAGCAGAAGGGTGTACAGTCCACACTAGGAGTGCACCTCGAGGGCCCAGCTGGGGTGATAAGGCAGGCTGTGCCACTGGATCCTACAGGACACCTACAACAATAGGCCACCCTACGAAGCCTAGAAGACATAGCAACTCTACCTAATAAATTGAAACAATCACAGGGAAGCAGCCAAAATGAGGAGACAAAGAAACATGTCCCAAATGAAAGAAAAGAACAAAACTTCAGGAAAAGAACTAAACAAAATGGAGATAAGCAATCAATCAGATGCAGAGTTCAAAACATTGTTTAGAAGGTTGCTCAAGGAACTTGGTGAGACATTCAAGGAACTTGGTGAGACCTTCAAGGAACTTAAGGAGACCTCCAAGGAACTTAGTGAGAATAGCAACAACATAAAAAAGGACCAGTCAGAAATAAAGGATGCACTAACTGAAATAAAGAATAATTTAGCCCTGGCCAGTTTGGCTCAGTGGTTAGAGCGTCGGCCTGCGGTCCAGAGAGACCCAGGTTTGGTTCCGCTAAGGGCGCGTACTTCAGTTGCAGTTTGTCCCCGGCCCTGGTTGGTCGTGCGGGAGGCAGCCACTTGATGTGTCCCTTTCACGTCGATGTTTCTCTCTCTCTCTCTCTCTCTCTCTTCCTTTCTCTCCCACCCACTCTATCTGAACAAAAAATGGAAAACTGTCCTCAGGTGAGGATAAAAAAAAGAATAATTTACAGGGACTCAATAGTAGAGTAGGTAAAGCCAAGAAGCAAACCATTGATTTGGAATATAAGGAATAAAAAAACACCCAATCAGAACAGCAAAAAGAAAAAATAATCCAATAAAATGAGGATAGTGTAAGGAGCCTCTGGTACAACTTCAAGTGTACCATCATTCGCATCATTGGGGTGCCAGGAGAAGAGAGAGAGCAAGAAATTGAAAACCTATTTGAAAAAATAATAACAGAAAACTTCCCTAACTTGATGAAGGAAATGGACATACAAGTCCAGGAAGCACAGAGAGTCCCAAACAAGATGAACCCAAAGAGGTTCACACCAAGACACATCATCATCAAAATGCAAAAGGGTAAAAACAAAGAGAGAATCTTAAAAGCAGCAAGAAAAAAGCAGTTCATTACCAACAAGGGAGCTCCCATAAGACTGGCAGCCGATTTCTCAAAAGAAACTTTGCAGGCCAGAAAGGAGTGGCAAGAGATATTCAAAGTGATGAAAAGCAAAGAACTGCAACTGAAATTACTATATCCTGCAAAGCTATCATTTAGAATTGATGGACATATAAAGAGTTTCCCAGACAAGAAAAAGCTAAAGGAGTTCATCACCACCAAACCAGTATTATATGATATGTTGAAGGGTCTTCTTGAAGAAGATAAAAAATATGAACAATAAAATGGCAATAAATACATATCTATCAACAATTGAATCTACAAACAAAATGAGCAAGCAGAACAGAAACACTCATAGATACAGAGAACTTTTTGTTGGTTGCCAGATGGGAGGGGGGTTGGGGGAATGGGCAAAAAAGGTGAAGGGATTATGAAGTACAAATTAGTTGTTAGACTGATGAACCTCAAAGGGAAGGGGGGGGGCGGAAAGAGATAAACCAAAGAATTTATATGCAATATGCATAACCAATGGACACAGACAACAGTGTGGGGAAGGCAGGAGGAGTGTGGTAGTGGGGTGGAGGGGGTCAATAGGAGACAGGAGGGGACATCTGTAATACATTCAACAATAAAGATAAGTTTTTTTAAAAATTTTTAATTACAAAAAAACAAAAGTTACATCAAAAAGGGCCTATGTATTGGGATGGGAATAATCTCTAGCCTTTAAACAAAGGACCATGGGCACCTTTCACACTTTTTTTTTCCTTTATTGATTTTAGAGAGAGAAAGGGAGAGGGAGAGAGAGATAGAAACATAGATTGGCCGCCTCCTGCATGCCCCCCACTGGGGATTTGGCCCACAACCTGGGCATGTGCCCTGACTGGGAATTGAACCAACGACCTCTTAGTGCATGGGTTGATGCTCAACTGCTGAGCCACACCAGTGGGCCACCTTTCACTCTTTCTTTCTTTCCTTTCTTTCCTTCTTTCTTTCTTTCTTTCTTTCTTTCTTTCTTTCTTTCTTTCTTTCTTTCTTTCTTTCCTTCTTTCCTTCCTTCCTTCCTTCCTTCCTTCCTTCCTTCCTTCCTTCCTTCCTTCCTTCCTTCCTTCCTTCTTTCCTTTCTTTCCTTTCTTTCTTTCTTTTTATCCTCACCTGAGGACATTTCTGCATTTATCTTCAGATAGAGTGGGAGGGAGAGAGGGAGGAAGAGAGAGAGAGAAACATCGATGTGAGAGAGACATCAACCAGTTGCCACCCACACGACCCCAACCGGGGCTGGGGACAAACTGCAACCGAGGTACGTGCCCTTAGTGGGAACTGAACCTGAGTCTCTCTAGTCCGCGGGCCGACGCTCTAACCGCTGAGCTAAACCGGCCAGGGCTCACTCTTTATATAAAAGTTCTGTACTTTGTGTTCATGTGTCACTCAAGTAAATTTTTAAAAATAAATGAAAAGGTGTCCTGGCCGGTGTGGCTTAGTTGGTTGAGTGTCGTTCTATGGACTGAGAGGTTGCTGGTTCGATTTCTGGTCAGAGCACATGCCTGGGTTACAGGCTTAGTTTCCTGTGGGAGGCGTGCAGGAGGCAGCCAATCAATGTTTCTTTCTCTCTCTCTCCCTCTCTCCCTTCTCTCTCTCTCTAAAGTCAATGAAAACATGGAATGATTCTTTATGATATGGTCTTTGTGAAAGAGGAGTGATGATGTCACATTTATGTGATATTCCTGTAAAGATGGTTTGATCCATCAGTATTGGTGATTTAACAAAACAGTACCTCTCAAAGGCTAGGAAAAAGAAGACCACCAGCTAAAGAGAAAATAAAACCTCAGTCTCAAAATGACATGGGTGAAGGATCGCAATTTCCATTCTGTCTTGAAGAGGAAGGGCCTGGTAGGTGCAGAGCACTGTGCAAAGTACCACATTGACAACGAGTTCCCAGGACACGGAAGGAGAGGCAGAAGAATAAGACTATTAGGAAGATGCCAACACCACGGGGAAGACAGAGGTCACATGTCATGTATGGGATAGGACCATAAAGACCTTCACTTTCATTGTTATTCTTTTAAAGATTCTCAACCTTCCTAATGCCGCGACCGTTTAATACAGTTCCTCATGTTGTGGTGACCCCCAACCATAAAATTATTTTCGTTGCTACTTCATAACTGTAATTTTGCTACTGTTATGTCTTAAGCGACCCCTGTGAAAGGGTCGTTCGTGACCCACAGGTTGAGAACCGCTGCTTTAGAAGCAAGCAAGTCAGTCTAGAGGCGGAATTAGGCTCCGTCTCTTCAGGAGGGTGTCAAAGAACTTGTGGACACCCAGCCCTCACCAAAGGAAAAGTGGCTCTCTGTCACACAAGAAGCCAGGCAAGAGTTGAAGAACTCATTTGTTCAAGCAGCTTTTATTAAAAACCCACTAGTTGTGCCCTGGCCGGTTTGGCTCAGCGGTTAGAGCGTCGGCCTGCGGTCCAGAGAGACCCGGGTTCGGTTCCCGCTAAGGGCATGTACTTCGGTTGCAGTTTGTCCCCAGCCCTGGTTGGTCGTGCAGGTGGCAGCCACTCGATGTGTCCCTTTCACGTCGATGTTTCTCTCTCTCTCTCTTCCTCTCTCTCCCTCCCACTCTATCTGAGCAAAAAATGAAAAGAAAAAAAAAAAAAAAAACCCACTAGTTGCTAGACGCCATGCTGGACGCTGTGTGTAAGGACAGATAACGCAAGATCCTTTCAAGCAGGGTCTGTCCTTTAACCATGCCCCTTTCTTTGAGGCAGTTCGTCCACAGGACCGAGGGAAGTGCCCACCCAGAGCCTTGACCCTTTCTAGACTGTGCTCTGAGCACCAGGCCCCCAGCACTCCTTTCCCCAGTGGCCCAGCCTGCTCCCTGCGCCAGTGAAGTCCTCACCCTCGGGCTCACCTTCCCGCCAGTGTGTGCATCCCTGGGTCCACAGCAGCTGTTTGTGGGCATGAGAAAACTTGGCCACAGAGGCTGGGGTGTCCACACACCTGGTGTGGGCCAGCAGCAGGGACAGGAAGAGAAGGAGGGTGAGCTGGGGGCGTGACGAGCAGGCCAGTTGTCAGACGCATGGAGGTCAATTTTCCCACAGCACATCAGGCGTTTCTTTTCCTCCTAACCTGCCAGTGCCCTTGTCCATAATCCAGCAAGTGTGTCTCAGGCTGCGTGAGGGGCTGATGGGAGGCGGGGTCTGGCTGTCCCTTCTCAGTGGTCAGGGACCAGCAGCCCCTCCACCACATTCAGTGCGGTGCCACTGCTGAGCCCAGGCCTCCCTCTACTGATCAGTCCGGGGACAACAGACAGAGGCTCCTACCACTCTCCCAAATGGACACCTCCTCCGGAACCTACTTTCTAGGACACATAGCTGATCCTATTGTTCTTTGCTTAGAAACCTCAAAAACAAAGCCAGCCGACATTTCCAGGGCCACTCAGAGCCAGCTTCCGCCACACACGGCCACCACCTCCTCCCACCACCTCTGCTTCCCTGCAGAACACACACCTGTGCTAAGTCCTGCCAAACAGCTTGCTCTTCACCAACGCCATGCATCTACTCCGTGCCTCCCTTCTTTTGCTAGCCATAAACCGTTCACCTTTTCCCAACAAACCCTTGCTCCTCCGTAACCACCCTCTTCGTGCTCCTTTGTGGCTTTCTCTGGCCCCCTGTGGGAGACTCCATGGCCCCTCCCAGGGTTCCCCTGACCACTTTTGTGCAGAACAATAGCAACGCTGATTGTGCACTTAATGCCAGTCCCTCAGCCAGGATTCCAGAAGTATTATCTCATTTAATCCTCACGATAACCCTGAAAGCCGAGAGCTTATCATCCCCAGTTTACAGATGGAAACAGAGGAGATGGGTTAGTCATGTGCCCACAGTCACATGGACAGCAAGTCTGCCCAAGAGCTCCTCCAGGGAGAATCCTGTTCTCCTATCTCTGAATCCCCAGCATGGAGCACAGGGACCCCATGACTGGTGCCTGGACAGCCCTCAATCTGTCTCCTGAACTGAGTGGCTGGCAGGAAGCGATGGCTTTGCATGCTACAGTTTTTCCCAGATCCTTTGGGTCTGGACTCTGATTCCAAATCTCCTCTCAGGCTAACAGTCTTGCTCCTGACTATAGCCAGTCACACATTCTTAACATGTGAGGGCAGAAGCTGTGGGCATGCTTTGCAGTGTAATGATTAACTAGGAGTAAGAAATAGGGTGTAACTTAGTGCTGGTGGCCAAAACAACTGATGCTCATTTCCCCCATCTCTAAATGAACTCACCCAAACTGGCCAGGACTGCCAGCTGCTCCCGCAGAACTGTGTCTCCCAGGGGCTGCCTTCCCCGATCCAGGCCCACAGTCCCTCTGTCCTTCCTCCTCTGGTAGGACCAGCCAGCAGCCCTTCTCCCGCTTTCCCTTCTCCCTGCCTTGCTGCCTTCCTCCTCTTCTCTGTTTTCTCCCATTCAGGCAACAAGCATTCAGTAATCCCTGTTTGTCCATCTGGAGTGCTCAAGCTACCAGGCTTCATTTGTTTCTTCCTTTTTTCTTCAAAATGGAAATACAGAATGTTATTTTTTTCTTCCAGATTATGAAAGTAACATGTTTTGTTGTAAAAAAAAAAAAAAAAAAAAAGCAAACACATAAATGTTTAAAGTAGAAAGTGAAAGTTGTCAATTGTGTCACAAGATGACCATTTTACAATTTGGTTTATAGCATTTGTGTATGTGTGGTGTGTGTGATTTCAATGCAAAAAATGTACTAAAGCCCTGGCCAATTTGGTTCAGCAGTTAGAGCGTCAGTCCACGGACCAAAGAGTCCCGGGTTCGATTCCAGTCAAGGGCACGTACCTCCGTTGCAGTTTGTCCCCGGCCCTGGTTGGGGTCGTGCGGGAGGCAACCAGTCGATGTGTCCCTCTCACATCAATGTTTCTCTCTCTCTCTCTTCCTCTCTCCTTCCCTCCCGCTCTATCTGAAGATAATCCTTGGGTGAGGATTAAAATGAGTAAGTAAGTAAGTAAGTAAGTAAGTAAGTAAGTAAGTAAATAAATAAATAAATAAATAAATAAAGTACTACAAAGTAAAAATCTGACTCCAAAAGCACTAATGTTGAAACTCTATTTTCCTGAAGATTTTCTGGAAAGCAGACTGAAGAGGTTACAGATCACAAAACTTTCTAAATATCCCATCTCAGCATCTGTGTCCTTTCCCCAGGTCCCTCTCCCTCTAGCAGCTGTCCACATCCCTGTCCTCCTCGTCCCATGTTCCTTCTTTCAGGATTCCTTCTCTTCTCCTGTCCAGATTTCCCCTCCCTCCTCCAAGATCTTCCCCATGGTTACGGATCTCAGAGATTACAGACTGAGAATTCCAAGCACAGCTTCGTTTGGCTGTTTCTCATTTGGCCTACACTGTATTTCAGAAGTTTGAATTAGTGCTAGTATTTAAACCCAGCAGATTTCACATACAAATTTGATTTGCAACTTTTAAAATTAAATTTATTGGGGTAACATTGGTTAATAAAATCATATCAATTTCAAGTGTACATTCTATGATACATGATATCTGTATATTGTATTGTGTGCCCACCACCCAAAGTCAAATCATCTTCTGTCACCATATATTTGACCCCCTTTACCCTTTACCACCCCTCTAGCCCCTTCCCTCTGCTAACCACCATACCATTTTCTATGTCTGTGAATTTTATATCCCACCTGAGTGAGATCATATGGTTCTTAGCTTTTTCTAAGTCACTTATTTCACTTAGCACGATATTCTCAAGGTCCATCCACACTGGCTGAATAGTATTCCATAGTATACATGTACCACATCTTCTTTATTCAATCTTCTAAGGACACTTTGGTTGTCTCCATGTCTTGGCCACTGTGACTAATACTACAATAAACATATATATATATCTTTGCGAATAAATGTTTTCCAATTTGGGGGGTAGATACCCAGAAGAGGGATTTCTGGGTCATAAGGTAACTCTATTCTTAATTTTATGAGAAACTGCCATACTGTTTTCCATAGTGGCTGTGACAGTTTACATTCCTACCAGCAGTGAATGAGGGTTCCTTTTTCTCCATAACCTCTCCAATACTTGTTATTACCTGTCTTGTTGATAATAGCCATTCTAACAGGTGTGAGGTGGCATCTCATAAGGTTTTTTTCTACATAGCAACAGCTGGACAGCATCTGCTTCTTTTACAAGTGCTGCAGATTCTTCACATTTATCCATTGCCTCCCTTCCCTACAGCCTGCTGAACACTTACCTTATCAGCCTGACCCCTCCCGGTACTGGAATTTCCAAGCCCACTTTATGTTTGTACCTTATTTGGATACCAGGACATGATAACTAGCCAGCCAGGCTATAGAACAGCCCTTGGGGTGGATTTTTCTGCCATGACTTTCTTGACTGATTAGGAAGACTGTAGTTCTGCACTGGTTCTTACTGAAAATTCCAGACCTGGTACCTTATCCTAGTGGGTGCTCCCCTGGAGCACATGCCCTCTCCACTCAATTGAATGCAGGAGCCAAGGTCAGGTCTATTTCCTAGAAGCATATTCTTATCACAGGGTAAGAATCAGTTGGGCAATAAAAAGTGAATGCTTAACGCATCACATGGTGATAATGACAGAGAAAATTTAATGCTTATTCTAAGGTGGGTGCTGCTAGTCTGACTTTTATAGTTATGATCAATAATAAGCTCAGTGCTTAGTGATTCAACTTTGGAACAAGCTTTTTTATTGCGAGCTTGGGGGTTCATTTAATTAGAGTCCTTGAGATTGCCAGGTGAGCTTTTATCATTTCTCACGATCTTTCTGCTAATCCAGAGTCCTGCAGTGTTCTGCTGTGGTAGACTGTATTGTGTATGAGGATTCACTGCTTCGCCCTTGGACAGAATCATATTTCCTTGTCTTGTTGACATCGGGCTTGACCATGTGATTTGACAATAAAATGTGAGTGGAAGTGATGTTAGTGAGAAATTAATCTGTTACATGCCACTGAAGTGTTGGGATCACTTGTTATGGCAGCATAACCTAACCTATTCCCAAAACGTGTGCAAACAAACCAAAACTACTAACTCTGACAGCGCAACAGATTGCAATAATCTCATTTTTCCCTGTTTATCAAAATGATATATATTTTCTCCTTGATTAAAATGTAAATGCCATAAATTTAAACTCATAAAATAATTATATGCTAATAAAATGCTCTCTATATCATATGATACATAAAATTATAGATATATATAATCATAATTGTTATTTTCTATATATATCTATATCTCAGATCACCCTCTCAGGACAAAACTTAGATAGAAACTGTCAATGTGTGCTTTTTTGCATCTCCTTTTCTAAGCACCCATTGATGACCAGCCCCTTTCCCACAGATATATTCTTTCTTGAGACAGACCAGTGGCTTCAACCAGGATACTGGGTCAAGTTCTGCTAACCTAGAAGGCATTCTGCCTCTTTAAGATGGCTGTGTATGTCTTGGTTCAAATCCATTATGAGTGAAATATTTTTAAATTATTGCAATAATACATGTACCTGGCCAAAAAAAGAAAAAAAAAAAAATACTTGCGTATAATACGATAAGCAAATTCCCCCTCCCTTCCCCACCCCGCAGAAGTGATCACCGTGCGCCAGCAGTAACCGTGTCAGGAGCCTCGTGGCTGTACCACCTCTACAGTCGCCACGCCTCCATGCTTAGGACTCAGCACTTGGCTTAATGCTCTGCCAGTGCCATCCTGAAATCCTTTTATTTTTTTTAATCCTCACTTGAAGATATGTTTTTACTGATTTTTTTTTTTTTTTTTTTTAGAGAGTGAGGAAGGGAGAGAGAGAGATGTGAGAAACATCAATTGGTTGCCTCCCGTACGTGCCCCGACTGGGGATTGAACCTGAAACCTAGGTATGTGCCCTGATGGGGAATTGAACCTGCAATCTTTCAGTTCATGGGACAACATTCCACCAACTGAGCTACCTGGCATTGGCCTGAAATTTTTTTTTTTTTTGTCCACGGGCCAACGCTCTAACCTCTTAGCTAAACCGGCCAGGGCCTGAACTTTTTTTTTTTGTTAATTTTTTTAAAAATCCTCACCTGAGGATATTTTTCCATTTATGTTTAGATAGACTGGGAGGAAGGGAGAGAGAGAGAGAGAAACATCTGCCGTCTTGGAGCCTGCCGGGATCGGTGCAACGCAATGAACCTTCAAGCACACACACGCTGCTTGGAGCAAGGGTGAGCTTTGCAAGGGAGCAAACGCTCCAGAGTTTAGGACGTAGTCCCATTTATTAGCAGTTTCGTTCCCCCAGGTTACAAGTGGATTTATGTAAAATATTTCCTTGAGATGGCGTCTCTGCAAACCATACAGCCTAGCTTTGTCTCTTGCTTTTTACAGCGAAGAGACTTTGAAGCCGAAAGATAACAAACCTCCATTCACATGCAAATGAAGCCTCAATGCTCCTAGGCTGGCCAGGTTGCCGGGAATGCATTAACAGAGTGTTGTAAAAATGTCCATCTTCCAACGCCCCAACTCCACAACATCCAACATGAGGGGGGTGGAGGGTGTGATGGGGAGGAGGGTATCTAGGGGGGAAAAGGAGAAACATCTGTAACAAAAATAAATTAATAAAAATTGGATAAAAAATAAAACATAAACAAAAGAAGATTATATAAACTTAAAAAAAATAAAAACATCGACATGAGAGGGACACATCGACAGGTTGCCTCCTGCACGACCCTGACCAGGGCCGGGGACAAACCGCAACCGAGGTATGTGCCCTTGACTGGAATAGAACTTGTGACTCTTTGGTCTGTGAGCTGATGCTCTAACTGTTGAGCCAAACCAGCCAGGGCATGGCCTGAAATTTTTAATAATTTTTGAACAGAGGACCTAGCATTTTCATTTTGCACTGAGCTCTCAAATTCTGCAGCTGGTTCTGCTTCTTATGTATCCTTTCAGAAACATTTGTATGCGTATACAAGCATATGTTTGCTTATTTTTTAACATAGTGGCTCCGTGCTCACTAACCCCATTTCTCCTTCCTGGGCCTGCAGGGAGATTACATTTCTCAGCCTCGACTAAGTTGGAAATCTGTGACATGGGCTCTGGTGGGCAAAGTGATATATACCACTTCCAGAAGAATCTCCTAATGGGACCTGCCCAATCTTCTCTACAAGCCTTGTACTGTTTGTATGGCTTTCTATGTTCACGTGCCAGTGAAGGACTCTGAGACAACATAGCCACATAACCCGAGGTTCCTAGATCCCTGAGTCACCCTTTGGAGGGGAACCATTTGTGAGAACCTCTAACCCATGTTAGACTGATGTTAGTAAAAAATAATCTGCTAATCTGTCAGGCTATGGAGACTTTGGGGTTGCTTATTGTTGCTTATTGTTAATTACTGTAAGACACACACAAATGGGATTATACTATATATGCCTTTTGGAACCTTTAGACAAACAACATATTTTAGAAATGTTTTCATCACACGTATGTTGAAGTTATAGTTTAACTCATTGTGAGTTCTTGGTAGGCCATTCAGCACAGCCCTTGAGTAATGACAACCCACGCTACATGTGTCAAGCGTAGAGCATGTGCCCTCACTGGGAATCAAACTGGAACCACTCAGTCCATGGGACGACACTCAATCCACTGAGCCACACTGGCCAGGCTATCACAGTTCTATTTAAACCAATGGACCCCCATCCCTGGGTTCTGTAACATGATCTCCCTTCTTTACCTTTCATTATAGACTCAATGTCTATGTCCTCCCCAAATTCAAATGTTGACGCCCTAACCTTCAATGTGACTGTATTTGGAGATAAGGCCTTTTTGAAGGTCATTAAGGTTAAATGAGGTCATCAGGATGGGGTCCTGATCCAATAGGATTAGTGCCCTTATTAGAAGAGACACCAGAGCCCTGGCCAGGTTGGCTTAGCGGTTAGAGGGTCGGCCTGCGGACCAGAGAGTCCCAGGATCGGCTCCCCCTAAGGGCGTGTACCTCAGTTTCAGTTTGTCCCCAGCCCCGGTTGGGGTCATGTGGGTGGCGACAACTCGATGTGTCTCTCTCACATCGCTGTTTCCCTCTCTCTCTTCCTCCCTCTCTCCCTCCCGCTCTATCTGAAGATAAGTGCGAAAATGTCCTCGGGTGAGGATAAAATTTAAAAATAAAAATAAAAAAAGAAGAGACACCAGAGAGCTCACTTGCTCTCTCACTCATGCACAAAGGAGAGGTCATGTGAGATGGCAGCCACCTCAGCCAAGAAAAGAGGCCTCGGAATGAAACCTACCTTGTTGGCACCTTGGTCTTGGACTTCCCAGCCTCTAGAACTGTGAGAAATAAATGTCTGTTGTTTAAGCCACCCAGTCTGCAGTATTTTGTTACAGCAGCCCGAACAGACTAAGACACTTTCCTATCACCTGGTCTCTGCATTGAGCTCCCTATTTCAGATACTCAGGATGATTTCCCTTCTCCTCACAGGACCCTGAATGATTCACTGCATCCTTCTTAGGGACATAACATGGACCAGGATATATCCATCTCCAGTCTCTGGCAAGACAGTGTGCTGCTTAAGAAATACACCATTGTCCTGGCCGGTTTGGCTCTCTCTTCCCCCCTCTCTCCCTCCCGCTCTATCCGAAGATAAATGCAAAAAATGTCCTTGATGAGGATAAAAAAAAAAAAAAAAAAAAAAAGAAGTACACTATTAGATTAGGCTGATCTGAGTTTGAATCCTGACCCGACCCACTTCCTTGTTCAGTCATCACAGTGTAATATTAGTCTCGATAAGCCTCAGTTTCTGCAAAATGAAGATAAACACCCTGAAGTCTCTCCTGTAGAGGAAATAATGCTTGAAAGGTATTTAGCACAGGGCCTGGCACAGGGAAAGTGTTTAGTATTACCTAATATAATAGGTGGAAGGACAGGGCACAGTGAGAAGCTGGCATTGTCACCTACAATTACCGAAGCGCTCTCGTAATTTACTTACAGCAGTCAAAGAATAGGTGTGGCTATGTACTAATAAAACTTTATGGACACTGGTGTTTGATTTTCATATTATTTTCACTTGTCACAAAATATTATTCCTCTTTTGATTTTTTGAAAACCATTTACAAGTGGTAAAAAAAAAAAAAAAAATCCTTAGCTCTCAGTCTGTGCAGAAACGGGCGGCAGGCAGAATCTGGCCTGCACGCCACATTTTTCTGTTGGCTTTTACCCAAGTTCCTGTGCCCTTTCGGTTATTGTCCCCTTCTTTTTTTCCTTCTATGCTGTGTGATGCTGAGTAAGTTGCTTAGTCTCTCTGGGCCTCCGGTTTTTAAAAATTAAATTATTTATTTTTCAGTTTTATTGAGATACAATTGACATGCAACACTGTATACGTTTAAGGTATACAGTACTATGACTTGACTTACATATGTTGTGAAATGATAACCACAATAATTTTAGTTACCGTCCATCTGGGCCTCAGTTCTTTACCAGGAGCCCTGGAGCAGAGTAGATGAGTGTCCTTGAAAAGCAGCCCCTCAGGGAGGAGGGGGCAGGAGAGCACTGCTGCTTGTGTGTTGTTATTCTTTTTCATCTCTTTTGTTCGTTGAGGCTTCCGGGTACAATTTCATTTAAACAGAAAGTTCCCCTCCTACAATTTAGTTTGGGAAATTACTAATTGGTCCATTGGTTCCAAACCTTTTCCTGCCTCCTTAGCCTTTACCGGCACAAAATAAATCCATCAGTAACACGTCAAAGGTAGAGCTGAAATGTCCTCAAAGTTTCTTTCCTCCCTGAGCACTCCCTAATTAGACAATCAATGCATGTGTTTATGTCTTGGGTCCTTTCTTCTAATTACAAATTTCCGTTCACTTATTAAAGAAACGTCAGTTAAGCACCTCCTATGTGCAGAGCCCTGCACTGGATGTTCCGTACGGAACAAAACAGACGTGATCCCTCCAGGGGGAGCCATGGAAAGTGCGTGTGCAGGGGCCAAGCGCTGCGGAGATGAACTACGTGGGAATGCGGAGAAAGAGGGAGAGAGAGTTGGAGCCCAATCAGCCCGCTCCCGTGTTCCCAGAATTGTCCAACAGTTACTCCAAAGTCCCTGCTATCTTGCCTCCCTGACTTCCTTCCGGTGCTTTCTCTAAACACATCCTTTAGTTTCCAGGCCTAGCGCCTGTGCCAACTCATCCTTTCCACCCTGGCCCTTCCCAGCACACAAGGGAGAGGGGAAAGAGCTTGGAAATCACACCCTTCTCCCCTGCAGGTCCCTAGTCTGCCCCCCTTCCCTGCTATCCCTTCTCAGAATTGCTCCCTGCCCCACCCCTGGTCTCCATCTGATCACCGCCCTTACCAGGGTGGGCTGTGTGGGAACCTAGCAACCCTCAGGGCAGTGGCTGGGCCCACACAGTGTCCCTGTCTCTGTGAGGAAACCATGTTAAGCTGACCTCAATCTGTTTCAGTGAACTTTTCTAAAGAGGAAAGTTACTGCAAGCAGTTGTCAGGAAATACACACAAATTATAAGAACACTTACTCTGTAGGATGTCAGCCTAAAATGACCAGAACTCCTGGCTTTCACTTTTTTTTTGGCGTAGTGGCAGGAAGGTTAGAGTAACGTCTAATTCTACCCTCTATTTTCTCAGTGACAACTTTATTTCTTCTCTAGGGCCACTCCTTTCCTTCATTATTATTTCTCTACCCACTTCTTTCCCACTTTCATTCAAGAAAAGTCCTTAGGAGATTGACTTTTTACTTTTTTTTCTGAGGAATTTCTCAGCTACTCCCTGGGATAGCTTTTTTTTTAAAAGATTTTTTTTCTTTATTGATTTTAGTGAGAGAGGAAGGGAGAAGGAGAGAAAGATAGAAACATCGATGAGAGAGAACACCCATTGGCCGCCTCCTGCACGCCCCCCACTGGGGATCAGGCCCACAACCTGGGCATGTGCCCTGACTGGGAATCGAACCGGTGACCTCTTGGTGCACAGGTCGACACTCAACCACTGAGCCATACCAGCCAGGCCCTGGGATAGCTTTTACCTTTCTCAGTTTTTTCTCTGTACCGCAGGCTGACGCTCTAACCGCTGAGCCAAACCGGCCAGGGCTTTCTCAGTTTTTTCACCTGTTCATCTCTCCCCAGCTGCATGGCCCCTTCTCATCCACTCACTCCCTAACATACTTAACCTGACTTCTTACTCCTTTCCTTCTTCCTCACCCAATATGGTAGACACTTAGGGGTATCTTTTTAGTCCATGCCTCCCCTTTCTCTGAGAGTTTTACACACACACACACACACACACACACACACACACACTCACACTGGGTGGGCCCTTAGCAACCTTGTTTGACCATGTGACCCGGCCCATGGTGTTAATCGGACCAGGGATATACACAGCTAACAACTGGGTCAAGCATATTTTCTTTTTTTTTTATTAATTTATTTTTTTTATTAATTTATTTTTGTTACAGATGTTTCTCCTTCAAGCATATTTTCTCTTCGAGACTTTGGACATGTTAGTTGCAGCCAGAGCTGGTCTCTGCGATGCAGGAAATGCAGAGAGAGGGCTTTGCCCTGTGAATGTTGAATCAGTGAAACTGGTCTGTTGAGGCTGGATGAAAGAATAATTGCCTAGGGGTGTGACCGCTTTCCAGTTCCTGCTTCCTGACCTTTGAGAGTAGCTGCCCTTAGTTAGGTTCCTTGATATTCACTATGAATGCACTGCAAGTCTGTATGAGTTAGGATGTATTTAACTGCAAGTAAGAGATAACCTAAATGATAGGGACTTCAACCATTAGAATATGTTGTTTCCTTAAGAAGTCTGGAGATAGGCAGAGCCAGGGTGTGTTCAGTTCAACTGTCATCAAAGACCCAGGCTTTCCCATCTTGTGGCTGGGCCTCTCAGCATGTTGACTTTTCATTCTGTGCTTGTTGCTTCATGGTCTCAACATGGCTACCATGGCTCCAGACATCATGTCCTCACATCATTGCAGCAAGTAAGAAGGAAGGGAGCATATGGGAAAGAAGTTTAAGTTTTGTTAATGAAGAAAAATGCCTCTTTCTCAGTCTCCACAGTAGACTTCCTCTTATATCTTATTGGCTAGAACTGTGTCACATATTTACTCTACGTGCAAGAGAGTTTGGAAAAGTGAGTGCCTAGCAAAAGGGAATCTGATGGCCTGCCGAGGTCCAGCCTCAGTTGGTCCAGGGTTTCCCTCAGGTGTGGACGGAGTCGGCGAAGGAGAGGGAAGACGTGGGATGTGAGTCAGAAGGTGCTTGGTCCTTCTGCTATCTTATGCTAGCAGAATTTTTATTTTTATATCTTCAGGCTGTATAACAAGTTATTCATTCTTTTTTTTTTTTTTGACCTTTAAGCAAGTACGTACAAACACTCTCTTCTACTTACACAGCTCTCAGGTACTGGTACAGGGTTAACCACTAACTATTTCATCCAGACCTAACAATGACATTGTATCAGCTCTTAACCTTTACAATTACTTTCACCATGTGACTCATTGCTTAGCAACCTTCATGTTTACACTTACGCAGACAATGTCTCATTTAACTTCTTCCTTTCCCAGACCCTCTATTTCAATTTCTGTTACTTACTCATAGACCTTGACTTTTCCTCTATCTAAGATCCTTTTAAGCTTTTACATTCTTATCTTAAATTCTTATTACTTTCTTGCCTGTACTTTCTGCAGTCTATTCTGACGTCTATATTATTAATCATCTACATGTTACTTCTATAATGATTCCTAACAGATAGATAACAGATAGACAGAGAAAGCGAAGAATAGTCTCCTTCAGTTGCCATCCTGCATTTTTATTTTTTTTATTAGCCTTTGTCTTCAGCCACTGTTCTTCGTGATTCCTGCCACGCAGTGAATCCACTTCTCCAGGGACTATGTCAAACCATGGAGGCCTTCATAGCTCCTGGGACTATGTCAATTCGTGGAGCTCACCCGTGACTATGTCAAACCAAGGTGATCGCTGTTCCAGTGGCACCGCTCCCAACAATGGCCATGATTAGCTCAGACCAATTATGATTCATGGCATTGTTGAAAAGACACCCCCCCCCCCCACGCACACACACACACTCTTGAATTGTCTGGATACACTTGTTGAAAATCAATTGATCATAAATATTAGGGTTTATTTCTGGATTCTAAATTCTATTCTATTGATCTGTATGCCTATCCGTATGCTAGCACACTGTCTTAACTACTGCAACTGTATAGTAAGTTTTGAAATCAGGACCTGTGAGTCCTTTAACTTTGTTCTTCTTCATCAACATTATTTTAACTATTCTGGGTCCCTTGCATTTCAATATAAATGTTAGGATTAGCTTGTTAATGTCTTTTAAAAGGCAGTGGAGATTTGGGTAGAGATTACATGAGTCTATAGATCAATTTGGGAAGCACTGCTATTTGACAATATTAAGTTTTTCAACCCCTGAATGTGGGACATCTTTCCATTATTGAGATCATAATATTTTTCAACAATATGTGTAGTTTTCAGAGTACAAATCTTACACCTCTGTTGTTAATTTTTCACATGCATTTTAGTCTTTTTGATGCTATTGTTAATGAAACTGTTTTCTTAATTTTATTTTCAGAATGTTTATTGCTAAAATATAGAAATGAAATTGATTTTTTTTAAATCCTCATCCATTTATCTTCAGAAGAGTGGGAGGGAGGGAGGGAGAGAGAGAGAGAGAGAAACATCGATGTGAGAGAGACACATCAATCAGTTGCCTCCTGCAGGACCCCGACCAGGACCAGGGACCGAACTGCAAACGAGGTACATGCCCTTGACCAGAATCGAACCTGAGACTCTTTGGTTAGTGGATTTCTTGGGATTCTGTATGTATAAGACCATGTCATCTGCAAATAGAGATTATTTTACTTCTTCTTTTCTAATCTGGATGCCTTTTATTTCATTTTCTTGCTTAGTTGCAATAAAAGTGAATATCTTGACTTGTTCCTGGTCTTAGAAAGAAAGGAATTTCACCATTTAGAATGGTGTTAAGGATGTTAACTGTAAGTGTTTTGTAAATATCCTTTATCAGGTTGGGGAAGTTCTGTTCTATTCCTAGTTTGTTATTCCTGTTTATTCCTAGTGCTTTTGTCATGAAATGTTAGATTTTGTCAGATGCTTTTTTTCCATCTATTAAAATGACTGTGTGGTTTTTGTTCTTTATTCTATTAAAATGGTGTATTAAGTCAGTATTTTGGATGTTAAAATAACCTGTCATTCCACTTTGTCATTAGATTTTAATTATTATAATTATAAATAGACTTATTATTTTTAAAACTGAAAAGTAGGCCCGACTGGTGTGGCTCAGTGGCTGAGCGTCAACCCATGCACCAAGAAATCACCGGTTCAGTTCCCGGTCAGGGCACATGCCCAGGTTGTGGGCCCAATCCCCAGTGTGGGGCATGCAGGAGGTGGCCGGTCGATGTTCTCGCTCATCGATGTTTCTAACTCTCTCTCTCTCTCCCTTCCTCTCTCTCTAAAATCAATAAAGAAAAAAAAAACACTGAAAAGTAGGAAGACACTGAATTATCCAGAATTCTTGGGTCCGATTGGTTGGGATACAAATGCATGAACAAAAAGATGCATAAATAACCCCACAAACTAACCACGCATGTTTCACTAGTTCCTATTTAGTGGATGAGAAAACAAACACAAATGAGTACACAAATACCTTGAATATAAATTGGCACATACTGAGTGCTCTATTTCATTATGGGACTACTACTGCCCTAGGACTCTGCTTCAGAAATAACAAGTGGCTGTGTTGTCTACCCACACTCTAGGCTGCCTTGTATCTTGGCGATTGCTCACGCTGTTCATTTTGCCCAAAATTTGTTCCCTTCCTTCTTTCACTACTTTTTTCCCCCTGTTTATCAGTCCTGGAAGGACATATATCAAAATATATTATTAGTGGTTTTTCATTTGGGACAACATGGTGGATCTACAGGGTATTATGTCAAGTAAAATAAGTCAAAGAGAGAAAGACAAATACCATGTGGTTTTCACTTATATGGAATCTAAAAACCAAAATAAATGACCAAACAAAACAGAAACAGGCTCATAGATACCGAGAACAAACTGATGGTTGCCAGTTGGGAGGGAGATTGGAGGGCTGGGTAGAAAAGGTGAAGAGATTAAGAAACACAAAATAGTCACAGGGATATAAAGTACAGCACAGGGAATATAGCCAATAATATTGTAATAACTATGTATGGTGTCAGGTGGGTATTAGACTTATCGAGGTGATCAGTTTGGTTAAAGTTTTTTTTTTTTTTTCATCCTCACCGGAGGACATTTTTGCATTTATCTTCAGATAGAGTGGAAGGAAGAGAGAGAGAAACATCAATGTGAGAGAGACACATCGACTGGTTGCCACCCACACAACCCCAACCAGGGCCAGGGACAAACTGCAACCGAGGTACGTGTCCTTAGCGGGAACCAAACCCGGGACTCTCTGGTCCGCAGGCTGACTCTCTAACGACTGAGCCAAACCAGCCAGGGCAGGGGTGATCACTTTGTAAAATACATGAATGTCTAACCACTATACTGTACACCTGAAACTAATATAATATTGAATGCCAATTATAATTGAAAAATAAAAAATATTTTTAAAAAAGAGATATATTAGTAGTAGTTTTAATTTCTTCCCTTCTGAGGCCTATATTATATTCTAACTTAAAACTATATTTAAATATATGTTGCTTTTGCAATGGAAAAAAAATTACTTTAAAAAAAGACTCCTCTTGGGGCCTGGAGCTGCACCTGGAATGGCCACCAAGCAAGGTGCCAGAATGCGAGAAGCAGAGCCTGTGACCTGAGCAGAACCAGGGCACTGGTGTCCCCAGGCCCTGGGGCCCCTCCTGTGCACTCTTCCATTGTCTTGAACGATAGCTTCAGGGTGTCTGTTGAAATGGCTGACTACCTACCAAGTTCCTTGGTTACACTCCTTGTGTTCTCTCCCAAAGGTACTTTCTCATTCTTTACAATACGGATAGGCAGAGAATTTTTCAATTCTTTAAGTTCTGCTTCCTTTTTGATGAACAATTCCATTTTTAAATCATTTCTTTCTCCCTTCATTTTACTATAAGCAGTCCCGAGGAACCAGGCCACTCGTTCAACACTTGGCTTAGATATTTCCTCAGCCAAATACCTAATATCATCACTCACAAGCTTTAGCTTCCACAAAACACTAGGACACGAACACAATTCAGCCAAGTTCTTTGCCATTTTATAACAAGAATGGCCTTTCCTCCACTGTCCAATAGCATGTTGCTCATTTCCATCTTAGACCTCATCAGAATGGTCCATATTTCTACCAACATTCTGTTCAGGATGCCTTGGGTGTTCCCTAAGAAGACTGAGACTTTATCTGCAGTTCTCCTCTGTACTCTCTGGGCTCTCACCAGCATCCCACTAACAGTTCTTTAATGACAACATAGGCTTTTTCTAGCTTGTACCTTGGAACTTTACAGC
Source organism: Tadarida brasiliensis (assembly GCA_030848825.1). Lineage (NCBI taxonomy): Eukaryota > Metazoa > Chordata > Mammalia > Chiroptera > Molossidae > Tadarida > Tadarida brasiliensis. Next base: position 223,304,184 of record CM061257.1, on the reverse strand, counting down.
CTCTACCCATTACCCAGTTCCAAAGCTGCCTCCACATTTTAGATACTTGTTATAGTACACCACTTTTTGGTATCAATTTTCTGTCTCAGTCTGTTCAGGCTGCTATAATAAAATACGATGAACTGCCCAGCTGATGTGGCTCAGTGGACTGAACATCGTCCCATGGACCGAGAGGTCTTGGTTCAATTTCCAGTCAGGGCACGTGCCCAGGTTATGGGCTCGATCCCCAGTGGGGGGCATGCTGGAGGCAGCCGATCGATGTTTCTCTCTCACATCGATGTTTCCGTCTCTCTCTCTCCTTTCTTCTCTTTCTAAAAAATAAAAATAAAAGAATACCACAAACTGAGTGGATTATAAACAACAGAAATTTATTTCTCACAGTTCTGGAGACTGGGAAGTCCAAGATCAAGGCACCAGCAGATTTGATGTCTGGTGAGAACAAGTCTTTTTACTGTAACTTCACACAGTCAAAGGGACAAGGGATTTCTCTGCAGTCTCTTTTATAAGGGCACTAATCGAATTCACCTCTCAAAGGCCCCACCTCCTAATACCATCACCTTGCTGGTTAGGATTTTAACATACGAATTTTGGGAAGACACAAACATTTGGTCTATGGCACTATATTCTTCCATTTATATAATATTCTAGATAATGCAAACTAATCCATGGACAGAATAGTCAAAGGGTGGAGGAGAGTGGTGAAGGAGGGAGGGAGTCTAAAAAGGCACCAGGAATCTTAAGGCTGATAAACATGTTCATTTTTTAAATTTTTTTCCTTTATTGATTTTAGAGAGAGAGAAAGTGAGAAAGAGAGAGAGATAGAAACATCAATGAGAGAGAGAACATCGATTGGCCGCCTCCTGCATGCCCCCCACTGGGGATTGGGCCCACAACCTGGGCATGTGTCCTGACTGGGAATCGCAAACCGGCGACCTCCTGGTGCATGGGTCGACTCTCAACCACTCGGCCACACCAGCTGGACATATGTTCATTATTTTGATTGTGGAGATGATTTCACAGGTGTGTACATATGTCAAAACTCATCAAATCTTACACCTAAATATATGCAGTTTACTTGATGTCAGTTACACCTCAATAATGTAAAGAAAAATTCTGCTGAAGGACTGTAAGAGTTAGGGTGCTTTAAGTTCCAATTTTAAAATTTTCAACTGGCATAAACAGTTAAAGAAAATGTCTTGACTCAGTATAAATGATGTCTAGAGGTAGGTCTCAGGCATCGTGTGGCCAGAGCACCACCTCCTATGTCTATGAGCCACTCTGCTCAGTTCTCGATGTTAGCCTCAACCTTACTTGAGTTCTCCTTGTGGTGGCAAAATGGCTGCAGTGGTTGTAGGTTTCACATTCATAGAGTATGCCTTCCAGAAAAGAAGGTTTCCTTCCCCCAACCACTGAACCCAAATCTCTAGTCTTACCATGTTTGAACCAACTAAGCTCCTGTGTCTGTCGCTGAACCAATTACTGTGGCAAGGGCTGGGCAGTCGTTAACCCAACTCTAAATATATGACTACTGGCCAGTGGAGGAAGAGTGGAATGGATGATGGAGACGCCACCAGCTGAAATGAGATACAGATTGGTGGATTAGCATGGGATGGCCAACATGGGAAAAGGCAGGTTTGGATTGAGATAGAAGGTGACTCTGAAGTTGTCATTTATGTTTTTAAAGGTGATATAAAACAGAAGTGCACTATATTTGGAAACACCAGAGACTCAGGATCTTAAAGTAGGTACAAGAAAGTTCCTTTTCTCTGTCAACTGGGCAAACCTGTTGCATCCCCACTGCCTGTTCTAATTCCTGTGCTTTTCAGGACTTCTAATGAGAGCATTTGTCATGTGGCTTTTAAGATACCCTGGGAGCATAAACAACAGACTAGCACTCATAGATACAGGTTTAAATGGCTCTCCTAGACACTGGGCACCAGAAATTATTGGTTTGGGAGGTGGTACAAGATAGAAAAAAATGTAAAAAAAAGTTCAGAAATATTGAGGGTAGAGGGAAGAGCTCCAAAAAAGCTATTTTAAAAGAAGTTATTTTGTCCAAGAATATGTAGCATTGCCCAGTAAATATAAAGAGTAATGGGGAAGACAGCAAAAGGGTTTTATAATGAAGAAATGGCAGCCTCACCTTAAACCTATTCTGTTTAAAAATTCAAATCCCATCACTCCATAGAATGTATATACCACATTGCCTAGAAACCAGTGAACCTTCTTATTTGTCATTTTAACACTATTTTTTATTGAGATATACTTTAAATATAGTACAATTCAATTAATGTAATTTAAAACTGACAGTACATAACATATTCAGAGCTGGTGTGGTTGTCTATGAGATCTTTGTCATCATTAATGCTCTCTTAAAGGGTAAATTCTCAGTCTGTAGAGATGACATTTCTATTTGTCTTATACATCTACATACAGAGAGGATGTTTATTCATTGCTTTGGGATGATGATTTGATGAAGATGAAGATGACAAGATATCAATCACTCAAATTAGTTTAAATAAACATAAATTTGGGATAAATTTTGGAGGTTGGATTTGAGGAAGAAAGAGAGTCTTAAACTAGTATTTCTTTTTTATTAAGTTTTAAAAAAAATTTTTTTCCCTTTATTGATTTTAGAAAGAGAGGAAGTGAGAGGGAGAGAGAGATAGAAACATCGATGAGAGAGAACAGCGATTGGCCGCCTCCTGCATGCCTCCCACTGGGGATTTGGCCCACAACCTGGGCATGTGTCCTGACCAGGAATCAAACCGGCGACCTCTTGGTGCATGGGTCAACGCTCAACCACTGAGCCACGGTGGCCGGACTTAAACTAGTATTTCTTATAACATCTTCTAAAAACGTTGAGAATCTCCTAGGCATTCCTACCTCCTGCTTCTTGTTATTATTATAATATTTAACATGAGCAGTATAATAGACATTTGCTGTTTATTCTTGCCCAGCACCCTTTTTCTGGTAACAGCACCCATCTCTATTTGGGAAATCATTGGCCTCCCATTCTCAGAGCCTGTGGCTTAGAACTGGGGGAGTGGGTGGGCACAAGATTCAGGCCTGGCCAATCAATTGAACATCCACCCAAGGCATGTGACCTGAGCTGGACGAATGGAAGCTTAGCTTGGACTCTCACTGAGACTCTAGAAAAGAGGCTCTCTACCTAAGCTGAAGTTTTAAAGCAGGTCAACTGCAAGCTTGCCAGCCATGAGCCATCTTTTTTAAAAAGGTTTTTATTGATTTTTGAGAGAGAGAGAGAGAGAGAAACATCAATGTGAGAGAGATACATCTATCAGCTGCCTCCTGCACGCCCCCTACTGGGGATTGAGCCTGCAACCTGGACATGTGCCCTGACCAGGAATCGAACTGGGACCTCTCAGTCCATGGGACAACGCTTGATCCACGGAGCCACACTGGTCAGGCCATGAGCCATCTTTGCCATCAATGGTGACCTCCTATCTGGGAATGAACCCCATTTATTGGGACACCAAACCAAGAATAGTGACAGATTTTTGAAGACATGGTTTGAGCACCTAGATTCAGTCATATCTAACCTAGTCTTTTTGGTTATATAAGCCAACAAATCTCTATGCTTAATCCAATGTGAATTCAGTTTCAAAACTTGCAACTGAAAGAGTCTTGACTATTGTTATCTGCAGCACCTCCCCTTCTCCTCCTTCCTGGAGCCAGAAGTAAAAGTCCACTTCCTGAAGCAGAGCCTCAGATGATTGCAACAGTCAGCTGCGTGTGTACCCACAGGAAGTCCAGCGTGCCAGTGTGGGGCATGGCAATTGAGTAGGAGGCTCCGAGGTGATTCTAGGGCAGAGGAAACACAAGGGCAGAGACCTACTGTTGAGAGACAGGCTCTTGTTGCCTATTCCTGGAGTACTCATCTGTTTTATCTCCAAGCTCCAATTGCAAATGCCTTGTTAGACACAGATTAAAATCACTCTAGTGGATGCTCACCAGGCACCCTGAGCCAATCAGAAACAATCATTCCTCTTAAAGCTTAGTATTTTCATGCATCATTCCTTTAAACAGCTCAGGCCTTTCAATGCTATTGCAATTCTGAACTCTGGTCCTGAGGCCAACTCAGTTTTGTAGATGCAAATATTGCCACTGAAAATGGTCCAAAATGTTATCTAAGATTTTTCGAGCAAAAGTAGGGCCAGAAACCCAGGGAGAGAAGAAGTAGACTCTTTATTCATTGTATTGGATTAGGAGTAATAAAAAGGGAAATAGATCCATTTCTTGTAAATCAAGACTGCAGCTCTGTGAGAGGAGAGACTTTCTTTTTTGCTTATCATTGTGTTTATAGTACTAACATGATCCCCAGAATGAATGAAGCATGAAAGATTTGGAAAAGGAAGACCAAATGATGTTCTCAGAGTCAGAATCAGATAATATCTCTGCATTGTCCAGCCTTGGGTTTTGCACGGAAGCAGCCAGCCTCTAAATCTGCTATCTTAACAGATATTATGGACCTTGGTCATTTTTACCTGTTCAACGACTATACCCTTTTTCCTACAAGGTCCCTAATTTCCTTTTTGGACAATCCTCTTCTCATTTTGTGTCCTCTTTTTGGGAGGGTGAATTCTGGTAAGCACCTCCCACATGAAAGGTGAAGAAACCACATCCTTCTTTGGTTTGCCCCATCTCCCCTCTGTCTCTCCAATGTGACCTAAACTTAGTCAATCTGATGATCTCTCCCAAGACGGTGACTCTTGGACAGTGGCTCAAGGATGGAAGGGCTGGTTGGAACTCATTAATTTTGGTGGTGAGCTCACCAGACAGTTTCTGCCACAAACCCTTGCTGAGGTCCTTGCTGCCAAGCTCCTCTAGCTCCTGACTTTTTCTAAGCCTGGTCTCTCAGGCTCCAGCCAGGTCTGTGAGCTGCTCATAACCTTCCAATGAATTATCTTTTGTGTAAGTCAGCCAGTGTTAACTTGTACTGCGTGCAACCAAGACCCCTATCTGACAGTGCAAGTGGGCTGCTTCTCCAGCTAAATAGTCTGGTTTCTCTCACTTCATTTCTCTCCCTAGGCTGCAGTTCTGTTTGTCCCATTTAAAAATGCTGTCCTGGAAGTTTTCTCCTTTAATAACCACTCCAAGTGATGGTTATTTGTCTTTTCATTCCCATTCCTTGCAATCAACAATGATAGGGCTGTTCCTTCTTTCTCTGCAGTGAATCCTCCTCTGTAACTGAGTCTTCACCTCCAGCAGCTTGACCTTGTGCTTTGGCCGTCATTGATTGATTGGTCAAGCATTAAACATCTTATCCTAAACTGGGCCAATCAGATTTCCCTTTTCTGGGAGTTTATAAGTTTAACCTAGGGAATGTGAAAGTTTTAGGTTGCTGAGAGCAAGCTAAGCCTCAGAAATAACTTGATGCTAGAAGGAGGGTCTATAATTTTCGTTGCTGAACTTTGAGATTTTTTTCCTGGGTCCAAACACTTACCTATCTTGGGGAGAGTTCCAATAAATCTGCCTTTCTTGATCACGTTTTCTATTATTGACTTATGTTATCTGCAACCAGAAGAATCTTAACTAACACAGTCTCCATGTGATAGAAGGCTCCTAGGAGACAGGGCCAGATTTTCATTCATTCACCCATTTATTCACTCATCATTTACTGGGCACTTACTATGTGCCAGGCACTGTGCTACGTGCCATGAAAATAAAAATGAATTAGACAGTTCTCTGAACTCAAGGAGCCTGCTCTCTATCTAGTTGGGGTGTAAATGTATTCAATCAATCATTCATTTGTTTAACAAATAATTCATTTATTCAACTAATAATCATCAGCACTTATTGAATATTCTGTGACAGGCCCTGGTACTAAATGCTTTTCTAGTTGGTATGTCCCATTTTACATATGAAGGAACTGAATCACAGAGAGGTTTGGCAGCTTTGCCAAAGTCACAAGGCTTCTAGTGCTGGAGCTGGGTCTCCAATCCTGTCTAATGACAGCGCGCTGGCTTCTCACCACTGTGTAACCTCCTTTTCTTTCTTTCTTTTTTAATATATATTTTTTTATCCTCACCCGAGGACATTTTTGCATTTATCTTTAGACAGAGCAGGAGGGAGAGAGGGAGGGAGGGAGGGAGGAAGACAGAGAGAGAAACATCGATGCTAGAGAGACACATCGACTGGCTGCCACCCACACGACCCCAACCAGGGCTGGGGACAAACTGCAACCAAAGTACGTGCCCTTAGCGGGAACCGAACCTGGGTCTCTCTCTGGTCCGCGGGCCGACACTCTAACCACTGAGCCAAACTGGCCAGGGCTGTAACCTCCCTTTCAAAACAATCCCTGCCCTGGCCGGTTTGGCTCAGCGGTTAGAGCGTCAGCCTGTGGACCAGAGAGTCCCGGGTTCGATTCCCGTTAGGGGCACGTACCAAAAAAACAAACAAAAAAAACACATCAAAACAATCCCTAAGCGATGTCACACATGCTTACACAGGTGTATATAAAGTTTGCTGAGAAGAACATGACTAATTTTGTGGGGAGGTTGGAGTTCAAGAAAGGTTTCACAGTTGAAGAGGTTTGAGCAATCTTGGAGGAAGAGAAGACTTGTAACCCTGATGCTTAGCACAGAACTTTGCATATGAACTCTGTAAAATGATGATCAGGCTGCTTATGCATCTGGAAGGAGTTGTTTTTCTGCTTTCATGGAGCCTGGGGTGTTTCCTACTGTCTTCTGAGGCATCCCTGTTGGGATTTAGCAATGGCGTGCAAGGTCATCATATCAATTGTGTAGTGTATCATCAATGCTCACAAAAGCCTTGTGAGGTAGTAGTATTAACTTTATAAGATGGGTGAAGAAACCAAGGCTGATATTGCATGACTCATCCAAGACCACACATGGTGAGTAAGTGGTAGAACCAGACAAGGTCCTGGTATCCTGCCCTCTGGAGGGAGGGATTGGCTAACAGAATTTCTCTAATCTAATCAGGCTTCTTTACTCTTAGTCTCCAAGTTAAGGCTTTGCTCCGTACAGCCTCTATACCTGAGCTTCTAAAGGTTCCTTCTCCCAGCCGCGGCCGGTTTGGCTCAGCGGTTAGAGCATCGGCCTGCGGTCCAGAGAGACCCGGGTTCGGTTCCCGCTAAGGGCACGTACCTCGGTTGCAGTTTGTCCCTGGATCTGGTTGGTCGTGCAGGAGGCAGCCACTTGATGTGTCCCTTTCACGTCGATGTTTCTCTCTCTCGCTTCCCCTCTCTCCCTCCCACTCTATCTGAACAAAAAATGGAAAAATGTCCTCGGGTGAGGATAAATAAATAAATAAATAAATAAATAAAATAAAGGTTCCTTCTCCCAGGAACATCATCCTCTTCTTTCTCATTTCCAGCTTTCTAAATCCTGATCATCCTTCAAGATTAAGCTCATCCCACAACTTCCTCTCAAGTCTTCTCCAAATTCATTCAGCCCAGTACCTAAACTTCAATTAAAATCCCTTAGCCATGTTTCCAACCAGATTCTTGCCCTGAAAGCCTCTTATTTAGAAATTCTAGACTCATCACTGTCATCCAGCCTTCTTCTTCAGAACTCCTGTTGCCTAATCTCCCCAGCCTTCAGTCAGCCTTTTAGTGTCATTTACTGTGTGTACATCTTGTCTCTCACTGGAATGTGAGGCACAAGCCATATGCTTCTTTTTTAGCTTCATACATCTACCACAAACTTAGATTCTTTGGGATAATGTTGTTTATTGGCTCAAAGAGGGTATGTGCTGTGCCCACCTGCTATTAGATTGTTTAGCTCCTAAATCATGCAAAACTGCTAACTTGTCGGACCCCCTTTCTAAAGCTCCTGGAGGGTGGGAGAACAATGCAGGGGCTCTCACAGGTGCATTCAGCAATTAATAATAGCCAATACTTAATAATCTTTGCTAATTGCCAGGTACTGTATAAAATGCACTACATGTATTAATTCATTAAATCCTCGGGACATCTATTATCCCCTCTGAACAGATTGAGGTATAATAGAGGTCACTCTGCTGGTAAGTGGGGCAGCCAGGATTCAAACCCAAGCCTGACTTGCGTCCATACTTTTAACTATGACACTAAATTCTTTATGGGCAACCAAGAGTCTCTTGCTATAATATACATCCATTTCCTTTCTTTCGAACCCTTGTAGGAAGATAAAATTAAAGGGGTGAAAAATAATACAGGGTTTATTATGCTCCTAGTGTGGGCCAAGTATTATGATAGGTGCACAATGCTTTATTAAAACAATTCTTGCAATGAGTCTATGAAGCAGGAAGTATTAACTCCATTTTAAGGAATTTGGCTACTAAAGTTGTTAAATATTCAAAGTTTAGTTTCCTGTTATTGGCAGAGTTGGAAGGAGACCAGGTTTCCTGACTTTCAAGGAAGTGTTTTTTAAAGGAAATTGGACAGAAAACACTGATAGGGACAGTGTGAAGGGCAGAGGTATTTGAATTATTACTTAAGAAATGTGTTAATGTAGTGTAACGTATATGATTGCCTAACTACTATGCTGTACACCTGAAACTAATACAAGATAATATTGAACATAAATTGTAATCGAAAACTAAAATTCAAAAAACATGAACAGAATATTGGCAGACGGGGGAAAAAATAAACGTGTGAATGTATACTGACTAATGGTGAGACAATGTCAAAAAGGCTATTCTCTGAACAGCCATTGAGGAATCAGTTAAATAAAGTCTTGGCCTGGGATTAAACCCCAGCATTTACCCGTAAGCAAGGGAGAGGGGGCGCCAGCTGTCCAGGAGAACCAGGGAACCCGCTCTAAAGACGGGCTCAGCCCCCTTTTTACTCTCACACTCCAATTGGCTACTTTTCCTGGGCCCTTCCTCCTCTTCAGTGTGGACCATTGAACAGCCAAGCCTTTCCCACGACTCTTCTTGGGCCGCCAATCGGGTGCCAAGTCCACGAGTCCCTCCAGAAGGCCCCTGGACACCAGAGAGCCGCTCTCCTCTCGCCCGTGATTGGCCAGGCAGCCGCATGGGGTCCGCCTCCCCCTCCTCCAGATTGGTCGGCGCGCCGTAGGCGCTCGAGCCTCCCGCCGCCCCCGCCGGTCTTCCCGTGGGAGGCCGGGCCTCCGCGGAGTGGGCCCCGCCCCCCTGTGACAGCCGGGAATTGGCGGCAGCGTGCAGCCATTTCCGGTTTCGGGGAGTTGGGTGGGGTGCGGAGCGGGACTTGGAGCCGCCGCCGCCTCGGTCACCGCCTACAGAGTCAGCCTTGCGCCTGGTGCTGCCTGGACCATGCGGCCGGAGCCGGGAGGGTGCTGCTGCCGTCGCCCGGGGCCGGCGAACGGCTGCGTGGCGAACGGGAAGGTGCGGAACGGGTACGTGCGGAGCAGCGCGGCTGCCGCCGCCGCGGACGGCCAGGTACGGTGGGAGCGGGCGGCCGGACCGGGGCTGTGGCCGGACCCGCGCCCTGGCGGCCGTGCGGAGCCGGCGGCGGAGGCGGCGGGCGGGGGCAGGTCTCGGCGACCGTGCGCAGGGCGGCCGGCGGCGCGGCTCAGGTGTGCTGGCGGCGGTGTCCTGGCGCTGACCGGGCCTGTCCCGAGCCGGAGCCTCAAGGGCGGCACCGGGGCTCCCCCATCTCTCCTCGCTCGAGGTCTTCCTCTCCTGCCCCTGGAGGTTCGGGGTGTGCTCAAAGCCCGGGTACTTTCCTCTACCCGATTTGGCCAGAAATGCGGGCCGCCCTCCAGCGGAGGTAGGGGGTGACTCCTCGGACCCGGGAGGAACCGCTTAGGGGCTCTCGGTTCTCCTGAGGCTCCCTCCTCATGCCCTCGAGGTGGTTGCTTCCGCTTCAAGCCCTGAAGCCCTCCTAGGAGAACCGTCCTGGGGTCCTCAGGAGGCACAGAAAGTTAAAAGGTGGTACCAGGCGGAAACGAGTCAGTCACTTCCTACCACATACCCTACCCCTCCTGCAAGCAAGACGTTGAACTCCAGATCTGGGAGTGAACCCGGTCCGGTGCCTCGAGAGCATTGTGCTCTTAGCCCGTGGTGAGACCCCATCCCAGACTCCAGACTGACTTAGGTGGTCCCTTTGACCCTCTGAGCAGCAGTACTGTCGCACAAGGGGATTGTTTAACCAGGCAGTGACTTGTGATGACTCTACTAATTAACCAAGGATGAATCACCCCCCAAATCCAGGCAGTTCTGAAATATTTTGAAAAGTTCTCAGTTGAAGACAGTAATTACTAACCTTCCAATTCTCTGGACTGACATAGTCTGCTGAAATGTGTTTTCAAAGACAAACCGGTTAAAAGGATGCAAGATCAGTGTTGCTGGAAGAGAGTGTTGTGATATTTGCAATTGACTTGAATACTTATAAATCTTGTTCAGATACTAAGGAAAACTTTCCCCCGCCCCCATAAGTAGTCTGTTCCCTGTATTAGGCTTGTGACTGTTGTGATTTAATTTGGCTTTAACATAAATATCTGGCAGGCTTCTCCCCCAGTCAGTAAATATAGATAGGCCTTTTGCTGTTTGGTGTGAAACAGAAAATAAAGCATTTCTCCAGGTCATGTTGAGAGAGTAAGACTATAAGAGTTGGGGATGGAGTAAATGCATATAAGAAACTTGACCTCCCCTGAAGTTGTAAGGCGTAAGGCAATATAATATTCAAATTCAAAAGATGTGGTTTCTTTTTTTCCCTTTGATTTTCTTAGAGAGAGTGGAAAGGAGAAGAGGGAGGGGGATAGAGAGAGAGAGAAACAGAAACATCAGTATCAATGTGAGAGCCATACATCTGTTAGTTGCCTCCTGAATGACCCCTACCAGGTCCAGGAATTGAACCTGTAACCCAGGTACAGTGCCCCTGACCGGGAATCAAACTTGAGACCCTTCGGGCTGCAGGCGGATGCTCCAGCCACTGAGCCAAACTGGCCAGGGCTTTGGTTTCATTTTTAAAGAAATAATTGTGTAAGAGAGGAAATGATAAGAATGGGCTCATTATAAGCAGTGGAAAGAGTTGTTTTCCTTGTCATGTGAATGGCTAATAAGACAAAATTGTGGTATAGAATATAACAGGGAAACCTACCAGGGAAGAGCCAGAAAATAGATTGCAGGTAAATTACTGGGTTATTTATTTATTTACTTGTTTATTTATTGATTTCAGAGAGAGAGAGAAACATTGATTTGTTGTTCCACTTGGTTATGCATTCACTGGTTGATTCTTGTGTGTGCCCTGACTGGGGATGGAATCTGCAACCTTGGTGTATTGGAATGATGCTCCAACCAACTGAGCTACCTGCCAGGGCTGAGCGGGTTATTTAAAAGGGAAAAGGAAATCAAGAGAAAGGTATTCACACTTTCGAGGTATTTTGTATTTAAGTGCTCTTTTCACTTAACATAGGAGTTGTGTTCTGATTTAGTAGTAAATCAAATTTCTCCCTACCATGATCCTTAACAATTTAGTTTAGTAAGCATAATATTTCTTCAGAGATTGCTGACTAATATGATGAAGAAATATCAAGTTGTTAAAATGAAACTTAAAAATCTGTTTGACTTGAACATCTGGCTGACTTTTCCTAATATATTTGAGGGGGAAAATTCCTCTCAAAGCACTATGCTGGCATTTGGAAGAATGGTCTAGTAGTGGAATGTCTTAAAGAATGTTTAGGGCTGCTTCTAGAAGTCTTTCAGAAGCCTTTTTAAAACAAAGAATTTAAGTATATAGCTTTGTACACTAATATGAGAAATATTGTCTGTGAGTTTTTTTCTTTCCTGTTAAGCAAAAGAGATTTTTGGTAACTTCATGAGAGCCAAGAGTATCTTTAAAATATTTTTTAGCCCTGGCCGGTTTGGCTCAGCAGTTAGAGTGTCGGCCCAAGGACCAGAGTGTCCCGGGTTTGGTTCTCGCTAAGGGCACGTACCTCCGTTGCAGTTCGTTGCAGTTCGTCCCTGGCCCCCGTTGGGGTTGTGCGGGTGGCAGCCAGTCGATGTGTCTCTCTCATGTTGATGTTTCTCTCTCTCTCTCTCTTCCTTCCTCTCTCCCTCCCTCTCTCCCTCCCGCTCTATCTGAAGATAAATGCAAAAGTGTCCTTGGGTGAGGATAAAAAAAAATATATATATATATTTTATATATATATATATATTTTAAAGTGGTTTTTGTTTTAATTAAAGTGATGCATTAGTGTTCCAACTCTGATCTGGTTTTCCACATTTTCTGGGGGGTATGTGTGCCATAAAAATCTTATGTGTATAAGCTAAGTGTGCAGGTGTGCATCATGCTTTTACTAAAATATAAATTTAGAGTATAACAGTTTTTAAACCCAAGTATATACATTCATTTCCTCACACATTTTAACATTTGTCTTTTATGAACAGGAGAGAAGTTAGAAACTTATAAGATCTCATTACACTCTCCAGAGTCTATGTTTCTGTGTTTGAAGGAATGAATGTGTAACCGGAACCCAAGTTCGGCTGCCTGCCACCACAAAAACCAAACTCATTAGACAGATGCTGGTGAAAAAGGAAAGAGGTTTTATTCAAGTGCTGGTCACCTAAGAAGATGAGGAACTCTTGTCACAAACCCATCTCAACATCTGAGTGCAGGCAGAGGGGTTTTGTGTGTGTGTGTGTGTGCGTTTTTAAAAAATCCTCATCCGAGGGTATTTTTCCATTTATCTTCAGATAGAGTGGGAGGGAGAGAGAGAGCGAAACATTGATGTGAGAGAGACATCGATTGGTTGCCTCTCACACGACCCTAACCAGGGCCAGGGAGTGAACTGCAACCGAGGTACATGCCCTTGACCGGAATTGAACCCAAGACTCTTTGGTCCGTGGGCCAACGCTCTAACCACTGTGCCAAACAGGCCCGGGGGAGGCAGAGGTTTTTATAAGGAAGGAGAAGTAAAGCAGAACAAAGAAATCTAGGGGAGAGGGTTGAAAGTTCTCTACGTGCAGTCTAATACAGTCCATTCCAATAAGGACCTCAAAACTGGTCAGGTGATGGTCTAGTGTGCATCATCCTGATCTTTGTCATCCTGGTTCTATGGTTGAAAGTCAGCAGATTTCCCAGAACTGGGATGACTGAACATTGGAGTCTGTATCTTTGAAGTTAGTTCCTAGGATTCTTATACAAATATGCTGTTTATGTACAAGCTACATATTAGTCAGAGTCAGCATTTACAGAAACAATGTCAAAAGAATAGTGGGCCCTGGCCAGTTTGGCCCAGCAGTTAGAGCATCGGCCCGCGGACCAGAGAGTCCCAGGTTTGGTTCCCACTGGGGGCATGTACGTTGGTTTCGGTTTGTCCCCCGGCCAGGTTGGGGTCGTGTGGGTGGCAGCCACTCGATGTCTCTCACATCGATGTTTCTCTCTCTTCATCCCTCTCCCCCTCCCACTCTATCTGAAGATGAATGTAGAAATGTCCTCGGGTGAGGATAAAAAAAAAAAAAAAAATAGTGGGATGGGTTACAGTTTTCCACTGTTACAAATGTGCAGATGCTCCTCAACTTATGATGGCATCACTTGTTACTTTCTGTTGTTGTTTTGTTTTTGTTTTTAATCCTCATCCGAGGATATTTTTCCATGGATCTTCAGATAGAGTTGGGGGGGGGGAGGGGGAGAGAGAGAGAGAGAGAGAGAGAGAAAGAGAGAGAAACAAACATCGACAGGTTGCCTCCCACATGACCGAAACCAGGGCTGGAGAGCAAACCGCAACTGAGGTACGTGCCCTTGACCAGAATTGAATCCATGACTCTTCTGTTCTTGGGCCGATGGTCTAACCACTGAGCCAAATCAGCCAGGGCTGTTTGTGTTTTTTGTTTTTCTTTTTGTGGTAGCTGTGAGATAATAGGAAATATATATGTATATCTGTGGTTCCTAGCACAAAACTCCTAAAACCTGTGTGATTTCTTAAGTGATAAGTATATTAAGAGCATCTTTTGTTCTAATACTTGGTCTTTGACCCTGATTCCTGACCACAGAGTCCCTAACTCTCTTGGAGTGTTCTGAGTGAGGTGACTCTGGGTGGGCTCCTGGTTGGGGCTGGTCACCAGAAAGACCAAGCCATGATTAGAAGCTTGGAATTCTCAGCCCTACCTCCCATTTTCCAGAGAGGGCAGAGGGGCCGGAAATGGAGTTAATGATTGACCATTACATGATGAAGCCACCTCCATAAAATTCCCAAAAGTACGGGGTTCAGAGGGCTTCCAGGTTGCTAAACACTCCGCTTCCCACACACCTCACCCTCCGCATCTCCTCAAATTAGATATTCACCTATATCTTTTATCATATCTTTTTATGATATACTGGTAAAGAGTAAGTAAATAGTTTTCCTGAGTTTTGTGAACTGCTCTAACAAATTAATCAAACTGGAGGAGGGAGTCATGGGAACCTCCAATTGTAGCTGATCTTGAGAAACACAGGTGACAATCTAGATTTGCCATTGACATCTGAAGTTGGGGGATGGGGGATAGTCTTGTGGGACTGAGCCCTTAACCTGTGGGATTCGACAATATCTCCAGGTAAATAGCATTAAAATTGAGTTAATTGTAGGACACTGAGCTGTTGTCAAAGTATCGCTTACTGGTGTGGAAACACACAACCTCCTTGTCCTCCAGTCTGGTGTCACAAGTGTTGTGAGTGTGGAAATACATTAGCGTGAATAATGGAGAAACATCTCAGAAGTTTTGGATGTTAGGTTTATTTTCTTTACAGTAGCCATCCTGAAGGGTGTAGACATTACTGTATATATTTTTTTAAATTATGTTTTTATTGATTTTTAGATAGGATAGGAGAGGGAGAGAGAGAAACATCGATGTGAGAGAGAAACATTGACTGGCTTCCTCCTGCACACCCCTCCACAGGGGACTGAGCCTGAAAGCCGGGCATGTGCCCTGACTGGAAATCAACCAACTGAGCCATACCGCCCAGAGTGACATTAGTGTTTTTTAATGATGACAGTAGACACAGTTTTCACAAGGAAAAGTAGCAATAAAGCAGTAATTTTTCCTCTCTGCCATTCAGAGGAATGAGAGGAGGGTCAGCCTTTATTGGAGGTAAAGTGTGGCAGTTAGCATTAGGGAAACTTTGAAAG
Source organism: Tadarida brasiliensis (assembly GCA_030848825.1). Taxonomy (NCBI): domain Eukaryota; kingdom Metazoa; phylum Chordata; class Mammalia; order Chiroptera; family Molossidae; genus Tadarida; species Tadarida brasiliensis. The sequence goes on along the minus strand of CM061257.1, from coordinate 223,289,131 downwards.
AGTTAGAATTGGAAGCTTTGGCAGAATTAGAGCTGGAAGGAACCTTTGGGGGGGTGGGTATGTAATTCAGTCCCTTTGTCTCTGGTAGGACTTTATTAAAAGTAATCTTGATAGATGATTCCATCCTATTTTTAAAGACCTCTGGAGGATTTGCAGGAAATTTTCTCATCAGCGTGTTGCAGTATTCAGTGATCTTAATTTCCAAGAGTTTGGTGTGTGTGTGTTTTTTTTTTTTTTTTTAATCCTCACCCGAGGACATTTTTTCATTTTTTGTTCAGATAGAGTGGGAGGGAGAGAGAAGAAGAGAGAGAGAGAGAGAAACATTGACATGAAAGGGACACATCGAGTGGCTGCCACTCGCACGACCAACCAGGGCCGGGGACAAACTGCAACCGAGGTACATGCCCTTAGCGGGAACCGAACCCGGGTCTCTCTGGACCGCAGGCCAACGCTCTAATCGCTGAGCAAAACTGGCCAGGGCTGGTGTGTTTTTTTTAAGCTTCTTAACAGCACTTTCTTTTTTAGATCTTTGATTTCTTTATGGAACGTGTGAGATGTGGATACACATTTTACTTTTCTTAGTAAGTATAGAAGGGAAAAAATTATCTGCCTTTGAGACAGTTTTGAACCTAACTTTTTTTTCTTTAGTAGTAATTTTAATGAGATACTAGAAGGATGACAGTCTTCTGGCCACCAAAATAAATAAGATTCTATCTTAAGGAGGAATTGGGGTACAAGTTATGTTCTTATTTAAATAATAAGCCAAGAACAAACTGCTGGTCCTGCTACTTATACAGTACTTAGAAGGTTGCAAATGAATAACTAATGAAGGGTGGTTTACTAAATAGCTATGAGCTTTCGTTTCCACTGAGCAGAAACAGTAACTCTGAAAAGAAGTTAAAAGACAGGAACAGGAAGAGTAGCTAGAATGTCCATTATACCTGTTCAGGTTTCACAGGGCCTGATGAGACAGACACCAGAAGATCTCGAGGCTTTGCAAAAATGTTGTAACTGTTTACAACTTGTGGGACTGGATTTTAGTTTCAAATGTTTTTGTTCCAACAGGAAGAACATTTCGATTCTTACTAGCTGGATCTGAAAGATTCCAGAGTCATTTGAGGTACTCAGGAATTCTCTAATAAAAATTCTTGGGAAATGAGACCAGTATTTAATATATAAACCACTGTATTCTTAAGGTAGTTCTTTAGAACGTGGATGTTCAAGGAAGACAGACTTGCCTGCTTTTTAGGTTGGCCTAGATGCCCTAGGAACTTCGTAGTGCTCTGAGCAAGACAGTTAATTGGTTGAGATTCAATTAGATTCTATTTTTGAAAGAAAGAAGCAGTGTTTATTGGCAGAATAGGCAATTGAGAGGGATGGGTAGAGACTGTGTTTGCTTTCTGAGTGGGTGTGCCTTCCTTGATTAAATACATGGTTTGTGGCCTCAAAAGTCAGTTGCCTTCTGAATAGCTTCTAAGAAGGTTTCTATAATGTAATTTGTATTTTGTAACTGATTAAGCAAGTAAGCCTTTTGCTCATAACCCATTTAATCTCAGAAAATTTAGCTTACTTTTGTTGTCTTTGAGACTACTTCAAGATCCATTATGAGCCCTGGCCGGTTTGGCTCAGCGGTTAGAGCGTCGGACTGCGGTCCGGGGAGACCCGGGTTAGGTTCCTGCTAAGGGCATATGCCTCGGTTGCAGTTTGTCCCCGGCCCTGGTTGGTCGTGCGGGTGGCGGCCACTCGATGTGTCCCTTTCACGTTGATGTTTCTCTCTCTCTCTCTCTCTCTCTCTTTTTTTTTCCTCTCTCTCCCTCCCACTCTGTCTGAACAAAAGATGAAAGAATGTCCTCGGGTGAGGATAAAAAAAAAAAAAAAAAAAAGATCCATTATGAATGTTAAGGTGGGTATTTTTTTCCTTTTGTTAAAATAATTTTTGCTTCTGACTATAGAAATTATGCATGTGTACTGTAGGGCCCTAAAGGATTGGGATACCCCTATATTGGGGGTTCATTGTTAAATATGGTTTGTTGTAAATCATCCTGCTTTCTGAACATTTCTAAGTATAGTGAAATAAGCATGCAGTCCAGTGGGAAATGGGCAAAAGACAGGAACTGGCAATTCACAGAAAAGGAAAACTTGATTGGAAAATAAATATATGAATATGCTTATTGTCACTAGTTCTTGAGTTACTGTAAGTTAAAACAGTGAGATACTGTTTTCATCTTTTCCAATTTGAAAGCTATTAAAATATGGCAGTATTAAATGTTAACAGTGTTTTAGCAATGGGAATTTGTATGTGGGTGCTCTTACTATAAATTGGTACAATTGCCTTGGAGAACAATTTGGCAGTTTCTAGAAAAGTTGAAATAAGCATATTTATAATGATTGTCCTAAGTTTCTATCTAGATATATATGATAGCAGAGGTTTTCAAACCTTTTTATTTCAACCCACACCAATAACATTTTTATATCACAACCCAGTGCACACATAATGTGTGTCTATTTTATGTACTTTACATATTTTGTATCTGCATACATATATAACTAAAACAAAAGTTTCACAAATTAGTGCTTACCCGTGCAACAGTCTAATAGTCTTTATTCTGTGCTACTCAATGAAAGTTTTGAACTGAAAGTTTAAAATACGCTGATCACACACCATTCAGTTGATACCATGAACCACTGATTGGCTGGCTGTAACCCACAGTTTGAACACTGTTAGTTTGCTAGGGCTGCCATGACAAAGTACTGCAGACTGGGTGACTTAAACAACAGGAATGTGTTTTTTCCTACTTGTGGAGACAGTCTGAGATAAGGTTTGGGCAAGGTTGGCTTCTTCTGATGCCTCTCTCCTTGACTTCTCCCTGTATTTTTACAAGGTCTTCCTTATGTGTCCAAATTTCTTCTTATAAGCACACCAGTCATTGGATTAGGACCCACCCTAATGACCTCATTTTAACTTGATTATCTCTCTAAAGACCCTATCTCCAAATATAGTCACATTTTGAGGTGTTGGGGTTGGGACTTCATCATACAAATTTTGGGGGTCGTTTCAGTCCATCACACAATGTTTTCACAAGAAATTTTGCTCATGGGCACAGGAGACATATTTAAGAATGTTTACTGTAAAAATATAATTTATAAAATTAGAAATAACCTAGTTGTCCATTAGTAGGAGAATAGCAAAAAAAAAAAAATCAACAAAAAAACAGTATGACATAGTCACAACAATAAAATACTATATAGCAGTTAAAAGATGAATCAATCTATATTATGAACATGGGTAAATCTCAGGTACATACTATTAAAAGTTGCCGAGAGATACATACAATGATATCTAAGTATTAAAAACATGCAGGACAATGCTATATTGTTCAGGGCTATGTATTTATATGGTAAAGGTATTTTTAAAATTCATGGGAATGATAAATGCCAAATTAAGGGTAGCTTTTATACTTCTAGGGAAGAAGGGAAGTAGCACTTCCCCAAGGCAAACCTCTTAAAAGGATTGGGGAACTTCCTTTTTTTTTCTTTATTGATATTAGAGAGAGAAGAAGGGAGAGAAAGAGGGAGATAGAAACATCATTGATTGGCCGCCTCCCGCATGCCCCTCACTGGGTATCAGGCCCACAACCTGGGCATGTGCCCTGACTGGTAATTGAACCGGTGACCTCTTAGTGCATGGGTCAACGCTCAATCACTTAAACATAAGTCATATCATTGCACTCTCCTGAAGACTTCCTGTCATTGACAACAAAATACAAAGTGTTTGTTGAGCCCAGCTGGTGTGGCTCAGTGGATTGGGCATCATCCCATGCACCAAGAGGTCATGGGTTCGATTCCCGGTCAGTGAACATGGCCTGGATTGCAGGCCCGATCCCCATTGGGGGTGTGTAGGAGGCAGCCGATCTATGATTCTCTCTCACATCAATATTTCTATCTCCCTTCCTCTCTCTCTCAAAAATCAATAAAAACATTTTTTAAAAAGTGTCTGTCGACTTACGAAACTCTGTCTCTATCATGTGGCTCTCCCATACCTCCCTGACTCCATATCCTGCCAGGTCACTGCACTCTAGCCAAGCTGGCCTTTCTGCTCTTCCCTGAACACATCAAGCATGCCTGCCTCAAGGCTTTTGCCCTTATAGTTACGTTGGCCTGGAAAATGTTTTTTCCTTAGTTCTCTTTCCCACGCCATGTAGGTCTCTGCTTACCCCTTTCGTCCTTCGGACAGCTTGTCCCTGTCTAAAATGCTCTTCTTGGCCCCGCCAATATGGCTCAATGGTTGAGCGTTGACCCATGTACCAAGAGGTTGCCTATTCGATTCCCGGTCAGGGCACATGCCTAGGTTGTGGGCCAAATTCCCAGTGGGGGGCATGTGGGAGGTGGCCAGTCGATGTTCTCTCTCATCGATGTTTCTGTCTCCCTCTCCCTCTCCCTCTCCCTTCTTCTCTCTAAAAAAAATCAACAAAGAAAAAAAAAGTAAAATGCTCTCTTCTTATGATTTTTTTCTAATTATAGCACTTATAATTGCTTGACATTAAATTGTGTATCTTTTTGCTTATTTATTTTCTTGCTCTCTCACTGGACTATGTGTATTTTAGTGCTCAGATCATGCCTAGCTCATAATAGGGGCTCAGTGAGTATTAATGGAGTAAATGAATGAATGAAAGAATGAATGGTAACTTCAGTGTTTTACTTTATGGAAAAAATTATCTCTAAAGCATATAAGCTAATTGTTAACTTTTGAAAAATTTAGGTGTTGAGTATGTGTTTATCTCTATTTTTTTGTATTAATTTTAGTATGATATTTCATATGTACTTGCTGGTTGATGAAAACCAGTTTCCCAAAATAATATTATAAACATATAGGAGAAATAGGTTGTGGTACATGTGCTAGTTAAGAAACTCTAGAAATAATAATAATTATTTTTTAATCCTCACCCAAGGATATTTTTCTGTTTATCTTCAGATAGAGTGGAAGGGAGGGGGAGAGAGAGAGAGAGAGAGAGAGAGAGAGAAACATCAATGTGAGAGGGACACATCCACTGGTTGCCTCCTGCACGACCCCAACCAAGGCCGGGACAAACCGCAACTGAAGTACGTGCCCTTGACTGGAATCAAACCCGAAACTTTGGTCCGCGGGCCGATGCTCTAACCGCTGAGCTGGACCAGCCAGGGCTAGAAATAATTCTTAGTGTTTCACGTTTGCAGGTGTTTAAAAACAGTAGGGGCTTACTGAGTGTTCTTACTCGGAAGGGTTGACAGCTCATGAGGAAGAGTAGGAAGTGGCTAATGACCTTCCTAGTGGTCTGGAAATGGCACAGACACACTCCAGTGTATTTAGTCCCCTTTCCAGTAGCTCTTCTAAGAAGCAGCATGGCCAGTAATGACTTATGCAGCACCCCTTCCCATAGTCTTACAAGGGGTTAAAGCTGTGAGATGCTGGTTGGTGCTTGACTTCCTGCCATGCCTGCCTTTCTCACCTTGATTTGAAATGCCAAGAAGCTGAGCTGAGAAACCTGGCCTGTGATCACTGATTAGACTGTAATAGAACTACCTGTCGGAGACTTGTGCTGTATGTGCGAAAGGGTAGTTCTCACTAGTGTTATTTTTCCAAATAGTCAGTTTTCCTAAAGTCTTGTATTAAATAATTGAATACTTCCCTTTTTGTTTGAGATTGTTCTTGCCGTGAAAGAGTTAGTTTTGTTTAATGGTTATGAGTATGTTCTCTGTAGTTAGACGCTGTCTAAATTTTTATTTATGGTCTTCTGTTGCCCTTTTTTAAATACTAGTTCTGAGGTTTTTTTTTTGGAGGGGGGTCTGTCTTCATGTGTATTAATGAGAACCTGAGAAGAGGTTAGTTATAGCAGGCAATTGGAATCTGATGTCCCTCAATATAGGGAAGTATCTACTAACAATTTTGAACCAGGTAGCCCTTATCCTAGATAAGATAGTAAACAGTGTTCCAGATGCACAACATTGACAAAGTTGGGAGCCATTTTTTAAAAAATGACTGTTTGCAGGCTATGCTAACATATAAATACCCAGTAAGTGTAGAAAAGACGTTCTAAGAGATTTTAACATAGAATCTGTATCAGAGTGCTTTCAGTTGATAACAGCAGAAACTGACTCTAGCTAAACAAAGAATTGATTTATTTCAAGGATGATGGGTGTACAAAACAAACAAACAAAAAACAGGACCAGGGAGGAACTGATAAACAACTAAGTCTCAGAAAGTCAGAAATCCAAGAAATGGTACAGCGATTGGGACCTTAGTGGCAGGAATTTATGGACCTTTTCCTCCAGGATGTTGTTCCAGTGCCCTTCAGACTCTTTCCTCATTGAACTTTTAAATCCCAGTGAGAGGGGTTGTTGGGTTCATTTTGGCATAGGTGCTTACCCATGTGTCAGTCATATTGCACAGATGTGACGCCCAGGAGCCCACCCCTATGTATCAGGGCGTATTCCCAGAGAAGAGAAATTAATGTCAACTGGTTTGCCTGTCCAGCTGGTGTCCATTACAAAACCTGAGTGGAGTGAGTGGAGTGCTGAGTGTAGGGTGTGGTGTTACAGGCTCAGAACACATTGGAGGTAGAAGAGAGCTCTGCTGGAGATGCATACTTTGTGGCAGAGCTGCACTGGCATTCAGATCTGACTATTACATCGTCTGTTATGCCATGATGTTATCTAGGGATAGGAAAGTGCTGCAGAGGAGATGTGGGTGGCAAGTGAGAGTGGTCACACCCATGCACAGTGCAGTGCACGTATACTTTGAGGTCTCCATTTTTGGATTTTAAATAGGACATTAGTAATGTCAAAATATGAATTTGTTTACAGATAGCTTTGGAAGCACTTTTCAGTGCTTTCCATATGAGGGAATTTATCCTGTTTTGCAAGAAAAAAAAATGTGTGCTCCCTACTTTTTAAAATTTGCTCAAAAACGAAACAAAACGAAACACTTCTGAAAATATACATTCAGAACATGGACTGGCTTGTGTGACAGGCACAAAACTGCGAACTATTTTCTCTAGTATGCATGGTATGCAGTAGGGAGAGGCCAGTACATTGCAGTGAAATTCCAAGAAAAGCCATTTCAGCAAAACTTCTTTTAAGGAACAAGAGGCTATATATACCATTGGAAATCAATAGGGTTTATATATTGGAAAAGGCATAGTAACAGTCCTTTGATTGTTGAAGAATAATGAGTAGTTTGTATTGGACATTAATTTTTAAAAACTATAATGTTCCAAATTGTCCACCAGGTGGGCAGTTTCTGTGGTGATAGGGCAGGTTCTGTCACCCTACTGTCACATTCAGCAGGAATATGTTTATTTGCTTTAACCAAAGATACTTATGTGGTTTTGTATTCACATCAGAAATGTATGCTCTGTTTCCCAATAATCACTTCCTCATTATTGTATCATTGCACAGTTATTTGTGTCCTTTCATGGGATTCTTGAAACCTCTGATCAGGACCATTCCATCCAAGTGAGATTACAGTGTAAACAAAACTTATCTTTTTTTTTTCTTTTCTGAAACTAAAGAGACAGAATGCAGCACATGATCCAGGACTTTATTTATTCCTAATTGCTTTCTATTTAAAAATTTTTATTTACTGATTTTTGAGAGAGAGAGAGCAAGAGAGCGCGCGACATTGAGACATCTACTTGTTGTTCCACCCATCTGTGCATTCCTTGGTTGACTCCTGTATGTGCCCCGACTGGGGATCAAACCCTCAACCTTGGCGTATGGGAATGACGCTCCAACCAACTGAGCCACCTAGCCAGGGTGATCCAGGACTTTCTTTTGCTGTAAAGGACATCATTAGGACAATTGGCAAAATTGTCTGCAGGCTAGTTATTAGTATTCTATCAATTTTCTGATTCTGATCATTGTTCTGTAGTTATATAAGAATGTCTGTTTTGGCCCTGGCCGGTTTGGCTCAGTGATTAGAGCGTCGGCCTGTGTTCCAGAGAGACCCAGGTTCGGTTCCCGCTAAGGGCACGTACCTCGGTTGCAGTTTGTCCCTGGCCCTGGTTGGATCATGCGGGAGGCAGCCACTCGATGTGTCCTTTTCACGTCAATGTTTCTCTCTCTTCCTCTCTCTCCCTCCCACTCTATCTGAACAAAAAATGGGAAAATGTCATTGGGTGAGGATTAAAAAAAAGAATGTCTGTTTTGAAGATATACACACCAAAGTATTAAAAGGTAAAGGTACATTATAAATGCAGCTGACTCACAAATGGTCTGTTATTCCCTTTATACATGTGCAAATGCAGAAACACACAGTGATTTTTTTCCGAAACCAATTGAGAGTACATTGTATGCGTTATGTCTCTTTACCTCTGTCATATTTCAGGCTGCTGAAACAGAATACCATAGACTGGGTGGATTAAACATCATTTATTTCTTATGGTTCTGGAGGCCAAGAAGTCCAAGAATCAAGATTTGATTTTTGGTGAGGGTCCTCTTTCTGGCTTGTAGATGGCCCCTCTCTTATAGTGTGCTTACATAACCTTTCCTCAGTGGAGAGCTCTGCTTATTTTTCTTATAAGGGCGCTAATCATATCATGAGGGTCCTATCCTCATGACCTAATCTAAACCTAATTACCTCTCAAGGGCCCCACCTTCAAATATCACATTTGCGGGGGGGGGGGGGGGGGGGGGCGCAACACAAACATTCATCCTATAACATTGTGCCCATGGGTTCCCCCAAATCATGTCCTTCTTGCATGCAAAATAGATTAATTCCATCCCAGTAGCCCCAAAAGTCTTAACTCATTCTGGCATCATCTCTGAAGTCTCAAGTCCAAAGCCTCATCTAAATATCATTTAAATCTGATATGAGTGAGACTCAAGATAATTTACCCTGAGACAGAATTCCTCTCCAGCTGTGAATCTGTGAAATGATATAAGTTATGTGCTTCCAAAATACTGTGTTGGGACAGACTGGAGGTAGACAATTTCATTCCAAAAGGGAGAAATCAGAGGGAAGAGAGGAGTAATGGGTCCCAACCAAGTCCAAAAATTTAGCAAGGCAAATTTCATGAGATCTTAAGGCTCAAGGATAATCCTTTTTTTTTTTTTTTGGTCCTGGTCAGTGTGACTCAGTAAGTAGATAGAGCATTGGTTTGATTCCCAGTCTGGGGCACGTATCTAGGTTGCAGGTTTGATCCCAGGCCCCAGTCGCTCAGAGTGCATTTGGGAGGCAGCTAATCAATGTGTGTCTCTCTCCTATCAATATTTCTGTCCTCCCTCTCCCTCCCTCTTCATCCCTGTCTCCCTCTCCCCCTCCCTCCCTCCCGCACTTCCTTCCACTTTCTCTAAAAATCAATGGAGAAAATATCCTCGGGTGAGGATTAACAAACAAAAAAAGAATAATGCTTTTTGGTTTGAGACACCCCCCCCCCCCATGCTCTGCCCTCTGGACCTATTGTAGTATGGAGTTCTGTGACCCCTTTCCCAATCCCCCATGGTCCAGGCTGCTACTCTGAATGGTTGAATCTGAGGCAAGTTCCCCCTGGAACCCTGATGATCTCTGAATTGTAGTTGGAGTCATTCTTTTCTTGTCTTGGAAATAGTGCACATTCACAGCCAAAATAGCTCTGTGGTCCACTGCTGCAGGACCTAAGAATTCCTAACAACCCTTACCTGTAGTACTTGGTTTGAAGCATCAGACAGTTCCGCAAGGCTTGTTTTGAAAGATACAATTCTTCTGCTCTCTTCTACCCCTTTTCTCCATCTTCAGAAGTAACTACTTTCTATTTTAGCAGATTCTTTTGGCGTTTACCTCATATTCTCACTAACATGCTTATATTACTGCTTCTTGGCTTTTCAGGGTTGGACACTAGTCATTGACTTACCACTGTTAGAAGATTTTCACTCCTTCTAGAGGAGGATTCTTTTTGGAAAGACTGTGGTAAGAAGTTTGGTGTGACTGGAAGGATAATTGGAGAGGGGAGGGTCTTGGTGGCAGGGAGACTCGATGGGAAGGAGGTTATTGCAGTAGTCCACTGAAGGAAGAGGCATTGAGGTTTTGTTTTTAAATTGAAAAGTAACACACATTCAGTTAAGTGCATGAAATATGCTAGTTGTACAGCTCCATGATGTTATACCTGTATGTATACTGTGTCTCCAGTACCTTTCTCAAGATGTACACCATCTCCAACCTCCTTAAAACTCCCTGTTGCCCCATGAGAAAGTCTTGAACTAAGTCTTGAAAATTCATGACTAGTTTTAGATGGAAGCTAGAAAATAAGGTGGAGCTAAAGATGACTCCAAACTTGGGAGACTGGGTAGACTGGACGGTGATTCTGTCAACCAGGTAGGTAATACAGGAGAGGAGGATCAGGTTTGAGTTGAGGGAGGAGTTAAGATGTTGAGATAAGGTCAGCTTCAGACTTGTTGAGTTTGGCAGGTCTATGTAGGAGGCAGGTGGAAATGTAAATGCGGAGTTCTGGGGATTGAAAAGTAGATTTGTGTTTACTCATCAGCTTGTCAAGTCCTTTTGAGATCTAACAAGTGGATGAGAATTTTCTAGAGTCTGTAGACTGTGAGATGACCTGAGGTTAGGATAAGAGGTGTATGGTGCTTTTATTAACTCTGTTTTAGTCCAAATAGTGAATAAAATCAGTGAGGAAGTTTAGTTGAAACATTTTAAAACCAAAACAATAAAAATGAAGTAATATATACTCCTTTTTAAAAATGAAAAATAAATCAGTTTAGAGGGTTATAAGTAGGAAGTATATGCTTCCTTCCCCATTCCACTCCCCACTTGTTTCTTATGCCTCCTTCCAGACGATTTCAGTGCACGTATATTAAGTTTGTGTTTTTATCTTTTGATTATACCGCATCCCATTATTGCTTTGGTTGGGAGTGCCTTTTCAGCGACCTAGAAGTATGGTTGGTATTTGTCCTCTAATGTGTTTTATGGTGATGTACTTATAGTATTGACTGAAAAAATTTCTTCCTTTGCCTTTTTTTTTTTTTTTTTTTTGCATTTTCTTGAAAAATAACATTAATTCTTAAGCAAGTGCATCTTGGTATTATTGGAGTTCTTATATCTCCCCTTGATTAGTAACACTACTAACACAGTGTCACACTTTTGTCTGCTTAATGTAGACAGACTCTCTGTTTTTTTAACCTGGAGGGACTGATATGCTTGTATGTTTCTTGATTGCTTTGTTGACAGTGTAATTCTCAAGTTAGAATGAATGAAAGGCCCCTTAAGACCTCTCTTGCATGGTGAATCCAGAATTTGAAAAACACTGTATGAGTTTGTAGCCCGTGTTTTGTTTAAAGTGAACCTGATCTCCAGTCCAGTTGAGACTAAACAATATCAGACCTGGGTTCTAGAAGTGTCCTAATATTAATTACATAATCACTGCAACTTCCTTAACCCCTTCTAACATGGTACCTGTTGTTGAAAGAGCAAAGAGCATAATGTGTATTTTCTTTTTTTCCTGCACTGTTCCTGGAGATACTGCAATATCCAGTTGATGTACAGTGCGGACAGAGCAGCTCCTAGTCCATCTCCGTGCTGCAGACATCTGTTTGATGTGTTGTCCTCGGATAGAGGATATAACAGATGTTAAACTGATAAAAACAGAGCTCTGCACTTGATCTTAGCCAAAAGGCTGAGGAGTGATAATAACGTGTATTTTCATTTATTCATCAAATATCCCATAAGGTGCTACTTTCTGTAATACTGATAGTAATAAAAGGAAACATTATTGAATACTTACTATTTGTTAGCACTTAATAAATAACCATCCTGAGTGCTAGATGTATAATAATGAGCAAAATAAGCCTGGTGCCCTGGCCGGTTTGGCTCAGCAGTTAGAGTATCAGCCTGCAGGCTGAAGGGTCACAGGTTCAATTCCCAGTCAAGGGCATGTATCAGTCAAGGGCAATTCCCAGTCAAGGTCAGGGTCATGTGGGAGGCAACCAATTGGTGTGTCTCTTTCACATGGAAGTTTCTGTCTCTCTCTCTCTCCCTTCCCTCCCACTCTTATCTGAAAAAAATCAGTGGAAAAATATCCTCAGGTGAGGATTAAAAACAATAATAATAATAAGCCTGGTGCTTTCCCTTAAGGAACACTGTGGATGTATGTGTAAGACGGTAATGTCAGAAATAACATTTAGCATCAGTACTTGAAGATTAATATAATTTGTTCTCTCTGAGTTCTGAGACTTTTTTTTAACCTATCAGAGGTTTGGTATCAGTTAACCCATCCATTCTGACCTTGCATAATCAGAGTGACCTGTGTTTTTCAGCAGGCACCAGAGTCCCACTAAAGCGAATCCCACTCTGTGGGGTCAGTCCCCCCACAACAGTTTGTCCCGACTAGTCCTCACAGCCAGTCAGCCTGAAGACCAATCCCACTCACTGATGTGCCAACAACAATCAGTGCTCAACTACAACAGGAGAGTACACACAAACCACCCAAGGGACACTTCTGGAACACTCGTCTCAGGTGACCAGGGGGACTGTACCACTGGGCCCCACAGGACACTACTACCAAGGCCACTCTGCCAAGACTGGAAGACATAGCAGATCTACCTAATATGTAGAAACAAACACAGGGAGGCAGCCAAAATGAGGAGACAGACATGTTCCAAATGATAGAACAAAACAAAACTCCAGAAAAAGAACTAATGAAATGGGCACAAGCAATCTACTAGATAAAGAGTTCAAAACTGGTTATAAGGATGCTCAGTGAACTTAGGAAAAGTGTAGATGAACTCAGTAAGAACTTACACAAAGAGAGAAACCATTAAAAATAAACCCATTCAGAAATGAAGACTGTGCTAGATGGAATCAACAGCAGATTCAGTGAAGCAGAAGAGTGACCCGTGTTTTTACTGAGGCCACATTCCAAAAGTTCCGTCAGAGTTGAATCTCAATTCCTTCAAATGCATTTAATTTTAAATGTGGCTGTGATAGAATCACATAGTATTTAAAAGCAAACTAATGGTTTAACTTCCTCCTTCCTAGACAGTCCAACCAACTGTTTGCATTTACTTGGTTCTGCTGGTTGGGTGTGTTTCAAATCCAGGCGGATATCTTTTAAAGAGATCCACCCACAGCATTCCTGACATATAAATCTGCCACACATTTGGTAGACTTAGGAGCTCTGAAAATTGCCTCACTTTTTACTTTATGTTCAATTGAGAGAAAATAGTTTAAACAATTTCAGAGTTAAGGAGAGTTGGGTACTGGTGTGGCAAAGTATTTTTAGATATTAGTGTTTTAAAGAGATGATCAGAATGTTATTTTGTGTGTGTTTTGATTGCTTTTGATTTTTTGTTCAGCTTAATAGCTTATGTGTTACATTGTTAATTTTTAAATAACCTTCTATCTTTAGATATTGGCTCATTGTTAGCTATTCTAAACATTAGGAACTTTACTTCTGCATAAAAGTTTAAGTATTAAATATTGACACAAACTTACACCCCTTTGGAGAAGAGATTGATGAAGACTTAAACCAGTTTTACAAATAGTTTTCATAAGTTCTTTAGGCCATCAAATTGAATCAGTACCAACAGATTCCATGTATCATGCCTATCTGAATGTTTTTCCTTTGTCAAAACCAGCTCTTTTTTCTAAACTGTTCTAATTTGCAGCATTCAAGTAGCTTTCCCAAACTAACATTATCAGGATACAGTATTCTGAAACATATTTAGCCCTAGGGTATGTATATATTAGTTTGCATAGTTTTGTAACTTTTTGTTTTCTTTTTTTTTTTTTCCAATTATCATTTACATTCAATATAATTTTGTATTAGTTTCAGGTGTACAGCATAGTGGTTAGACAGTCACATACTTTACAAAGTGTTCTTGTTTTCTTTATTAGAACAAAGGAAAATATGTATTCTCCAACTATAGTATTTTAGGATCTATTTCATGAAATTGAATAACGATAGAAATCAGGCATTGTTCTTAGGCAGCCCCTCTTCCTCTGTTTGTCTGTGTTTGCTCTTCATCTGAATTATATATAACTTATTTCTATTGGAAAAAAGTATGCCCTGCTTAGATCTTAGTGGGCTTTTTAAAAACTATTACTTAGAGAATTCTGAAGCTATAGTTATACAAATCTGTAAAGACTACTTAGATTTTAAGTAGCAGTCTTTCTTAGTGTGATTGAAATAAGCATTTTAAATCTCCCTTTCAGATCCATCATGTTACACAGAATGGAGGACTGTATAAAAGACCATTTAATGAAGCTTTTGAGGAAACACCAATGCTGGTTGCTGTGCTTACTTATGTGGGGTATGGTGTACTCACCCTCTTTGGATACCTTCGAGATTTCTTGAGGCATTGGAGAATTGAAAAGTGTCATTATGCAACCGAAAGAGAAGAACAAAAGGTAATTGTTAGATAATCTTTAATTCTGTGAATGGAAACCTTTTATAAAACTCTTGGTAATTTCACTTTTTATTTAGATATTTGGTACACATTAAGATAAAAATATTCCAGCCCAGCCGGTGTGGCTCAGTGGATTGAGCATCATCCCATGGACTGAGAGGTCTGGGTTCGATTCCCGGTCGGGGCACATGCCCAGGTTGTGGGCTCGACCCCCAGTGGAGGTATGCAGGAGGCAGCAAGATCGATGTTTGTCTCTCACATCGATGTTTCTATTTCTCTCTCCCTTCCCCTCTCTCTAAAAAAATCAATAAAAACATATTTTAAAATAAATAAATAAATAAAATAAAAGTATTCCAGCCTGGTTGGTGTGGCTCAGTGGTTGAGTGTCAACCCAAGCACCAAGAGGTCGCTGGTTTGATTCCCAGTCAGGGCACGTGCCCAGGTTGTGGGCCCGATGCCCAGTGGGGGGCATGCAGGAGGCGGCCAGTTGATGTTCTCTCTCATCGATGTTTCTCTCCCTCTCCCTTCTTCTCTCTCTAAAATCAATAAAGAAAAAAAATTAAAAATAAAAACAAAAATATTCCAGATGCAGTTAAATGAAAACACTCCACAAAGAAAGTTGGAAACAAGGTTAAAGGCATGGAGAAACTAAAGCATTTAACTTTGTTTTGTTTTGTTAATCCTCACTGGAGGATATTTTTCCATTGATTTTTAGATAGAGTAGAAGGGAGGGAGGGGAGGAGAGAAGGGCAGAGGGAGAGAGAGAGAGACACACATTGACTGGTTGCCACTTACAACCTCGACTGGGGCTGGAACCTGCAACCTAGGTATGTGCCCTTGACCGGGAATCGAACCCTTGACCCCTTGGTCTGCAGGCTGACACTCTAACCACAGAGCCACACTGGGCCAGGGCAGCATTTAACATATTTTTAATATGATCATCACAAGAACCTATTCCTATTTTATGAGTAAGAAAGCTAAAATTCACAAGGTAAGTAATGTTTCCTAAGATGCCTGGTTTTGGAGCTAGTATGTGGACACACGTTGGTAAAGAGCTAAAGGCCATGTTTTTCTGTTCACAATACCATACTGTATCCCAGGTTGTGTCCACAGTCATCTGAAAAGATTTTGTTCTTTAGAATTCATGATGTGTTTTCTCATAGACACATAATATATAAATGTCTGGTTCACAGGTCAGTTCCTCTCCCCAAAGAAACAAGCACTAAAGCAGAATGTGCCTGAACTACTCTGTTTATAGTAGAAAACAATCTTGCGTTAGTAATGGTAAATAGAAGTGATAATGTTGTCTCTGGGGAGGAAGACCTAGTTCACTCCCCTTTTCTCTCTATACTCCTTTGCACCCCTGGAGTTTTGTACAGTGTACATATATTATTCTCAAAAATAAATCAAGTTAGGGTGAAAGTGCCCGATTTTATGAAAAAGAAACTTGTTCTTGGCATGTGAAGTATGGAGAGGTTGTCCTGCAGCCCAGGGAATGTATTTGACGAGATCGGGCGCATTCAGGGTGGTATGGCCATAGACCAGGGAATGTATTTGATTAGAGAAGGAAATCCAAGTTAGATTCTTTTTGTCCTTTATACATCTCACTTTTGTGGGGTGTTAGAGGAGAGAGAAGGTGTAGTGGCGGCAAGGTAGTGTCAACACACTATAGAGACCTGATAACTGACAGGTAGAGGTGGAGGTGAGGGTCGAGCTGATTGCGGTAAAGAGAACATTCCTGGTTGAGAGGATAGTGTAGGCAAAGGCATGAGCAATGTTTAAGAGAACCTGGAATTGTGGGTGTATGAGAAATTGAGTTTTGAATGTCAAACTAAGAAGTTTGGTAGGCACTGAGGAGTCCTGGCAGTTTTTGAGCAGGAGAATGACCGTAGAGTTTGCACAGCTGGTGCTTGGTCAAGTGTGATGAATGGATGAAGGGCGGGAGGGAGGGAGGAGATTCATCAGAATTACTTTGTGAATGAATACAGTATCTTTGGAACTTGTTTCATGTTTCATGGTAAATTGACTGTCTGTCCTGGGGCTATCTATGTGTACTTAAGTCTATGTGAAAGAGTTGGAACACGCAGATTTTATTCTTAAATGATTTCTAATTTTGTTGAAGAAACATGAACACTTAGAACTGAAAGGCCTTTGCAAAGCTCTAGTGCTTGAATTGTATGCAGATTAAGAACAAAAAAGTAAACTGAGTAGCATAGGATTAATCAGGAAATACTTCTTGGAGGAAATAATGAGCAGTATTACTTTTTAATTTTTTTAAAATTTATTTTTTATCATTGACAGTATTACAGATATTCCCTATTTTCCCCCTTTCCCCTCTCCACCCAGCCCCCGCCCTACCACACGTCTTCACCACACTATTTTCTGAGTCCATGGGCTATGCATATATGCATATAAATGCTTTGATTACTTTTATTTATTTTCTTTATTGATTTTAGAGAGAGAGGAAAGGAGAGGGAGAGAGAGCTAGAAACATCGATGAGAGAGAACATTGACAGGCCGCCTCCTGCATGCCCCCCACTGGGGATCAGGCCCACAACCTGGGCATGTGCCCTGACCAGGAATCAAACCGGCAACCTCTTGGTGCATGGGTCGACGCTCAACCACTGAGCTACACCAGCCGGGCTCTTTGATTACTTTTAGAAGGAAAGAAAAGATCGTTCAGCCTTATGGTAGATCTTCTTTGTTTTCTGATGCTGGATTAGATGTAGTCCAGGGATAGGCAAATTTTAAAGTGTTAATACAGGAAAGAGGTGAGGGAAAAGGGTATGCTTGGGATCATAAAATATAGGTACAATGTTGCCTCTTC